>OX377622.1:84660540-87060540 GCA_947397865.1 Polietes domitor
GTTGTGAGATGTACGCTTGAGTTTTGTTGTATCCATTTACGAGCACGACAATCTTACATGTCCATATAAAAACAAACGCAACAGCTGTTGCCGTAAAAACTCTAGTTTTTATTCTATCATCACGACACTGGCAGGCATCCTCCAGTGCGTTTATGTCACTGCATCTTCCATCATCGGTTACAATGAACTCGCAGAAATGCAAGAAATAATTACGGAAATTCTGCTTTGTTGAGCGTTAAGTTGGGTGGAAGGAATATACAATTGTAACTGTCAATGAAATTAAATTTTAAAGAACTTTGAACATGAAATGGTTCACAGAAACATATACATGAGAAATATTTTTATTTATTTATTGCACTAAAATAATAGTTATATCGTGTTGTTGTGCAGTCATTGAGGACATTGAAACTTGTACGAATACACTGGATTTGGTCAGTTTATCCAGATTCAATTTAATTTGCAGTAACGGCAATTAAACGCCATTTTTAAAGATGAAAGCAATAAAATGGAAACCAGAGTAGCTGAGATTGATCGAAAGGAAAACTTAAATTAAACTGATTATAATTTGTAATAGACTCGAAAAAAACAAAGTGATTTGTGTTTCCCACGAAGAAGTTGCCTTAACAGAAATTTCGCTAGCTTTCTTGTTGTTGTTCTCCATCGAAGTTTAAAGCGGAATGAATATAATCTATAATTTAGAATTGAAATATATTACTTACATTTCAGCTCACACGGAAAAGCAGTTCAGGATAGGATCATCTTGTATATTTTTGAGTATAACGCCAGGCAAATCTTTTCCAAAAAAGAAGATTAGTCGTTTGGAGACGTCTATAAACAGTAGGTACCTTTCAATGAGTAATACTGATAAAATTATATGGCAATAACTCATCGATTAAGACAAGCTCCATCTTTGTCCATATGTGGATGGTTATTATATTCCATAAGATTTGACTCGGAAATTGATAATCGACAGTTTTGATGTCAAACTTCATACACATTATCAGTTTTTCAGATATAATCAGTTCTGCTGATTACTGAACATTTTCCAGGTCCACGTAATAAAAAATTAGCTTCACATCACACGTAGATCTATATAAGTCGACTAATCGACTTTTAGCTTTAAATAAGTTAAGTCGACATTTCACTACAAATATTGTCATATGCCACGTAGGGATCTTGGTATTTGTTCGTATGGAATTATCAGTATTGAAATTAAATAGGGATAATATCTTAAAAAAGAAATCATGAAAAATTGTTTTAAAAAAATCGTACTCCTATTGTTCTACGCCCCCAAACCAGTACGTGATCACAACTTGTTGGTGAAAAGAAAGGCACATCCCTCATTGTTGTTGTGAATGTTTGTATAATATCTTTATGGAGAGAAAGCCATCAGCCTACTGCAATGGTAATATGAAAGGTTCCAGGCAGATCTAAAACTTTTCAAACCGCCTTGTGGAGATTTTTTCGGGTGCATATATAACGGACGCGACATTCGCACGCCTTAAACTGCGCCATAAACAAGAAAGATACTGAAAAAGTCGATAAGCCTTTTTAGTGTTCTAAAGAGCTTAAAGAGTACTACATTTTAAAAATATGTTGTCAGGATTTACATTGAAACGGACGCTACTTTTGAAGCTCTTATAGAAATATATGTGCCATTCTTTTCACCAACAAGTTGTGATCACGTACTGGTTTGGGGGCGTAGAACAATAGGAGTACGATTTTTGTTGTTGTTTGGCGTAGTTTAAGGCGTGCGATGCCCATATGTAAATTTACAAAGATATGATGACAACATGGTAACACAAACACCCTGTACCTATATGTGGGGGAACTTCTTCACACAGGTTACGAAATACGTATATGGACAAAGTGTGTATAGTTCAGTGTGGTCTCCTCCTTTTCATTAGCAAAATACAAAATTTGCTTCGTAAGAAGAAAAACATGATCGAAATGGCTTACATTCGAATACATTACTAAAACTAAGGTTTATTATGGTCATATCAAAAATCAAAAACTCGACTTCCATTTAATTGTTTGATTCTTCTCACGACAATAATGCTACACCTTACAGAAAAGCAATATAATTTTGGATTGAATTGTGAAAACTGCGCGGCTAAAAGTCTTAGTTAAATACGCTAAAAGTCTTAGTTAAATACGCACAGTAACGGCAATTTTGATATGCAATGAAACCCTTTAATTGACATCCGTGAATTATGTAAAAACAATTAGTATTTCCCTTCCGGCGTTACGCCAATGTAATGTAATTGGTCTCAGTGCTAGATTACATACAGACAGATAATATTTATAATACACTTTCAATATAATGGTAGATGCCACATTATTTAATTTTAGAGAACTTTCTTTATAAGGTAACCCACATGGAAATGTACATGGACAGGCAATGCTCTTCGACCTGTACAGATGCTCTTTATACGCGAACAACTTTAAATTGATATAAAATAATAAGAATACATAATTTCAAAATTAAAATTGACTTAATTAGATAAATGACTTTGTGCCATCGTTTGGACAATGGTGTCTTCCCATAAACATCCATAAAGACAAAGTAAACGGGCTGTTTTTGTGGATGTGAATGAGCTTCGTGAATTTCTAGATGATTCCGCTCACACCAAAAGCGGATTATTGTAATACAACAGTGGGTAGACTTTCAGTATTACTGACCGAACGAACGGCGTAAATTCATGAATACAATTGATCTGACCAATCTGTGACCGTTTAATAGGGTAAATGTTCATATAAAATAAAACATGAAACAGAATTTCTCAATTAATTTGTTCGCAGGTTCTGTCCCTGCCTAACACCTTTCAACAATGAGTGTCAGCGATTTTCAAAATATTGTCATAGGGATAACCGTTTGTGAGGTCAACTGCTTTCAAATAAAATCTGTGTAAATCAGTAATCATTAGCTAAGCAACATACTTCCACATGTAAATGTAAATTCTCCGCTTGGTCAGAGTTTTTAAGGACAGTTGCTGTTAGATGTCCGATAGTTCGCAAAGGTAAACAACTGACAGAGATTACATGCCGATAGCTAAAGATGGAAAACATATTCTTGGAAGGCACCAGTAACAGTTGTTTGTCGGTGACTCGGTGTATCGTACATTGATACATACAATGGTACGTATACGTATACCTATTTATGCGGTTTTGTACGAGTATTTACACATTTCGTGCTTAAATTGAAAGTCAATAGAATGCTCCTCATGTATTTGGTGGATACTATTTGGTTAGAATCTCCTTACTTTTTTAGACATTTTCACATCATGCATTTGAGGTTTTATTCTGCACGAAATCTTCATACTTTCACATATACGTACACAAACAAACACACACACGTCCATATATAAACACAGTTTCATGCAACAGACGATGACGATGGACCCAAAGTAGTTGGATAACAAGAACTTCAAGCATATTGGAGAAGTCAGCTTTTAAAAAATGCACAAAGTCTCACAGCATACGAATACTGATGTATCGTGTAAATTGCACACTCACACCCATGCACCCATGTATGTATGTTGGTCAGGATATCTGTTCATGAAGTATGTGTGAGTGTGGTTCAGCAGATGCTGTATATTTCTGGTCGTGGGTTAGCTGCTGCTGCTGCCATGTAGCAAGTGGCAAATGCATCGTACAATGTGGCAGCAACAACAACGACCGACCGCAACCCCTCAAATAACACTCTGTATGGGTGTCCATCCGTATGTATGTATGAATGTGTGCGTGTGTGTTGTTTATTTAATAAATTCAATTTAAGCATTGACCCAATAATGCAAAAAAGGCTTTAGTTATGTTTGTATTGGTTTATGAAAGTACGCAAGTGAATGTGAGTAGCTGTCGCTGGTGTCCGCGCGTGTGTGTGTGTTTGTAAAAGTTTGTTTGTGTTTTATATTAAACAATGTTTTCGTTTTTTGTCATGCAACTTCAAAAAAATGAAAAATACACCCATGGGAAAATGGCCCAATGCACAATTCTTGCCACATGCACAATGTTTGCATTGTTGCTGCTGTCGCTGTTTTTGTTGTTGCTGTGGAAGTCTTCGTTGTCGTGGTGTTGTAAGTTTGCAGGAAAAAGTATGTCAGCAAATGTTGATTTTATTATTAAACAAAAGATAAGAAGCGGATTCGAAATAATGACCAAAAAAGAGCTACTTACTATTGCCAGAATATTGCATAGTGCGAGAATATCGTTTTTGTATCCGATAACTATCCAATAAATTATAAATAAATACATCGACACTGGCAACTGGCACTCGTGTTCGCCATTCGGTGTGTGGACTTAAATGAATTGCTTTGAACTGTGGAGATCCATAGATTTCAGTTATATTTTCGTCACCTGTTTGCGGTAGAACATCAGGGATTCACAGAACTTGTCCTGGAACAGAAAACATTCGGTGCAAATGAACTTCTTTTCGTGCATACCCTCAAATGCATTTATTTATACCAAATGTCGCTTCTGTTGCCGTGAAAGAACTTTCATTTACATCGAAATTTCTTTTAGGGGAAAAGTAGAAAACCATCTTTCCGAGTGGTGTGGTGCATTCAAAACGGTGCACCGTTAAAGTGGCCACATAAACCAAAAAATCAGAAAACGGTTAGGAAGTATTTTCAATCAACATTAAAAAGTTATCGAGAAATTATTATATTGTCTATCTATCTTTCAAAATATTTTTTGTACATTATTTGGTAGTGTTGTTCTTGAAAACTATTTGGACAATTTCAGGGGCTACAAATAAGTATGGAAAGGCTTTGTATGGAGCTATACCAACATCAGAACCGATTTGACTGTACCAATACGCTTTCTTTCGCTTCTAAGTGTTTTGGGAGTTTGAGATGTTAATTTATAACAAGATGTGTGATAACAAGAAATATTTGCTGCTAACAAAATATTGTTCATTTGTCTGTGTAGTAGGTATGTCTGGTCAAAATCGATATGGTAATATTTCCTAAAAATGTTTTCGACTGCACTGGTTCAACTTCGAGCCGAAGATTAATGTATCTTCCACATCAGTGCTCAGTATTCATTAAAATTTTTATATTTGATAACATTTTCATAACTGCTCCTATACTCCAGTTTAGGAAAATTAAATTAGTCTGAGTAAAGTCACAATTGGTTTTATTTTTTTTCTAAGTGTTTAAGAAAGAAATCAATGAAGATAGTTTTTGCATGAAATAAAATCCATTTAATAAATTTTAATATAAAAATTTTTCTACTCCTTCAGATTAAGTTAATTTATGTACATACATTTATGACAAGTTCTTCATACGATGTGTTTAGAAAATACTTGAATAGTACTCTATGCAGCAATTCTCGTTCGCCTTTCGAGGCTTTACTCTACCGCCAACCTAGCCTTCACAGCTATCATGGAGTAATAGCTCAACCCTTTATGGCAGGAGTATCACTGAACGTTAGAGAATTATTTCATGTAGCCATTTTTTCTGGATGTATTTATAATACTATACGATTGTTCGGATTGACTTGTTCTGTTATATAATATTTAATATTCTGCGTATTTTATTTGACAAATATACACTTCCACTAGATTAGTGGCAAATAAAAAGCTAATTGCGTTGTATGCGTTACAGTCAACGATTTATGAAAAGGTAAGTTACACCTTAAAAGAAATAATCGTGAAGGCCAAGAGACAAAAACACAATATTAAAGGACCTAGAGTATGTGTTACAGAATCGTTTTGCGGTTATAAAGCATACAACCCTTAAGACGGCGATGTCACCTCTTTTTCGTTATTAGTCTCTTTGGCTAGTCGCTGTAGATGGAATGTTTGGAAGTAGTGTGATATGAACTTAATTTGCACAAAATTAACTGCTAATGCATATCCCACACTTCATGCAACGCCTAAGTCCACACACATACACACATAATTTATATATCAGAAGCACAGCCACATCATGAAAATGTACAAACTATGCGCTGCATTATCTCCTCAAGCAGCTATCTTCATTTTCATCCGTTTCGTTTTGGCGCGGCTCTTTAATGAATTCAACACTATTTTTCACACAATGAAATGTATGATGCACTTCTGCCTGGGAAGTGATGATGATGAATATTGCAAAAGTTCTTCCAACACACACATACACACAGTTATAAATTCATAGTTATCCACTGCAGAAGCGGTTTATCATTTAACCTTTAAGCCAAAAGATGCATATTTGATTGCATATCAACTTCAGCAATACGCCGAAATACGAAATTTGAGAAACATCGATGCAACATTTGGTCCTACCGGCATCAGATGTGAGCCGAGAGTATTACATTAAGGCTTGGACAAGCCAACATCTACTTGTGGATGTCGTACAAATGCGCACTGAGAACAGATTGTGAATTGTAAAATTATGAATTATGGAGTTCAATAACACCTCCCATGCAAAGGGAAAGAGAAGCTCAGGTAGCTCTATGATGACACTTGGAATTCTTTAAAATTTTATATTTGTCCATATGAAAAGACAATGCGTTCCTAATTTATCGATGTACGTTTGAGCAGTTACATGCGACGTCAATGTGGATGTTCTTTGTGTAAAAATAGCAAAACATCTGAATTTTAACCGGATGTATGTGATATGCACCATTGAGTAGGTATTCATTCAACAGTAGCTACACAGATTGCCAATCAGATTGCAATACAATTATAAACATTACTATTGCATTGAATTCACTTACTAGTATGATGAAAATAATTATCAGTAGTAAATGATAAACGAATTAATCAATTATTGCGATATTTGAAACAGCATAATTGGGTCAATTACTGAGATACTTGGAGATATGAGAAATTTCTAATTAACATTATTATTGCGATAATTAGAAATGATCGATATTGTTAAATATTAACATCAAAAGTATTCTGGCATGTACTTGGTTGTTGGAACCGCATACGGATCCGCAACGTCTTCTACACCCACTTTAACCACGACTATTCGCGATCAGTGGTCTAATACATATATTTTCTTCCACCATGTAAACGAGAATTGCTTTACTGGCATTAAAATCAAAGCAAAGTACATAATTATTTGTTATTATTTGTTACCGCAATACCACAAATGCAGGCAGCATGTTGTTTTGATATACGTATGCAGCAACGAGCTGGTAGCCCTCACTCATAGAGTACTCTAGTGAAACCAATTATTACATCAATTGAAACAATTAATGCAGTGACTGAAAAATAATTATAGATATTATTATTTTATTTATGTTATATTAAATCGATCTTGTTGGTTAACATCCGGGAGAAGAAAAACGCCGCATTTAAGTTTGTGTTTCCGCTAGGACTCGAATCCACTGTCCGGTTTCAAGTTATATGGAAGGATCTGGTTTCAAGAGAGGAGATCTACTTCACCTTGTCTGCAGTAATGCTCCATTTAATTTGATTTAAAAAACGCAGTATAATCAAGAGTCTACAAATCAAATAGCAGCATTTAATTACCACGTACGAGTAGGTACAGGTACACAACCACGGCATAGATGGAAGTGTACTCACGAGTGTAACAATGAAAACGTTAGCAAATTATAGCTCCTCTGCATTCTTATCGTCAACTTCATCAGTACATGTGAATGTATGTATGTATGTAGTCACTACTGGCAGACATTTCAGCAATTATCATGATAATGATGACGTTGTAAATGTGTAGTTTTCATTTCATATATCCTCCCCTGTTGGATCACAGTTTATATTAATCACACAATCACAATCCCTACATGTACGATGACGGGAACTATAACTGGACAACATCGACTATTAGAAGTGTGCAAATGCATTACTGGAGACACACCGAATCAAGTGTATAGGCTCCAAGGGTATTTTATAGTCGGTCCGGCTGGTACTTGTTACATCTGCTCGAATGTGGAACACTTGTTTAGTATTGCATAAACTCACCTTCCATTCCAAATTGGCTGAGAATCCTCATGCAGCAAATGGAGAGAAAAAGAAGGGGAGCAAGATGATTATGAAGAATCGTATGTACGACGTAACAAAAGGGGGAACTTTAGTTTTAAATTGTATAGTTTTGCTGTGTAATCTTAACGTTTTAATTAATTATCGAGTTAAAGAGGCCATAAGAAACGGCGATAGTAGCAGCAGCAACAAATTAATGAAAACAAAAGAACGTGTGCAACAGACAACAACAATAAAAGTTAATAGAAGCGGTGGCAAAAGAAATAAACATACAAGCAGAGAGAGAGAGTGAGAGAGTAACAACAAAACATGTAAATAAATATACAATGAATATCTGTGTAATCTCAAGCAGATTTTTAATTAATGATTGCCTTAAAACAAAACAAAAAACACGATGGACTGGAGCTACTTTTTATTCACGTTACCCCCTCTGAAACTTGTAACTGAAGGTAAAATTAACAGCGAATAAAAATGCCAAAGATTAGCTTATCTTTACGTATCTAGTAAAATGCTGAAAAATAAGTTGTTATTTTAGCATTTATGTCTCATTTCAAATTCAAGCTCGATCTCATCTAAACTGAATTACAGGGTTCATCAATCGAAACTGAATTCACAGCTGAACAGAGTACATCAAGGTTTCTACGATCCCTTCGTATTTGCATATGCGACAGGCTTCTGCGATATTTGTACATATTCTGTTCCTACTAAAAGCTGAAAACTGCGAAGCCTAATTCTATTTCGAATGAAATTGAATTATAAGACCGATATGAAAAAGCCTAAATTCGAGATTTGAGCAGCCGAACTATTTCCTTTGGATGTGTCGGATGCAAACTCCGCCAATTAAAAAATAAGAATCCAACTTTGTTCCGATTACCAATCTTCATTTTTCCAATGCCCAATTATTGGGTGGTTATTTAAATACCTCGATGAGCTAAATCATAATCACAATAAACCAAAATTGAGTTTTTGATTGAACATATAGTATTACATCAAAATACACACCCTCTTTATAAAGAAAATCCAAAAACTTTTCGCTTCAATGATGTAGTTGATTTTTTTGTTTTTAATGTATCCTGAAAAAAACACTATATATTATTTATGTTACTCAGGCTCGAGATCATTTTTTGGTTTCTCATAAGAAAGCAATTTTTTTTAAAAAAGAATTGTATGAAATGTATTTGTTTCGGTTGCAGCCACACTGAAAGAATTTTCCTTTATAATATTTATGAAGCGATTTCATAAAAGGGTTTTCACAAATTTAGTTTTTTTCTTATCATATATGGAGCATTCATAAATAAAATTTTCATAAATCATATTATGAAAAATAGTGAACTTGTATGACAAAAGTTCATCATTTGATGAAGAACTGCATTTCTAAGAAATATTTCATAAATTCTATGACACTTATCATTGAGTTGTGCTTTATGAAACATGTTTCATACATTTTATGAGGTTTTTCTTTGGCGACTTTTTAGTGAGGTTAAGACAAAATCATAAATAGTATGAAGATAATTCAATCAGTGCAGGGTAGACGGATCGTCCTGCGAAAATATTCAAACCCACTCATTATTTTGTGAACGCTGTTAGATAAAAGTTTTAGTAAAAGTGCGAATATTAATTTGTAAAATGATTGATTAATTTTTAGTATTTTCACAAAACCTTTTGTTTTTTTGTACGAAAATTTTCGTAAAATTACGAAAATTAGTTTATTGTACATTTTATTATGTATTAAGCGAAAATGATTTGAGATAAATGTCTGATTCGGCTAAAATACTTTTCACATCTTTTCATCACCTTTTACAATTTTACATTCAATCATACAAAATTATTTCGTGATATGTACGAAAGTTTTGTGAAAGCAAATTTCAAAATTTGTAGATTAGCACACAACTCTTGTAATATTCACAAAATGTTTGTAATTTCTACAAAAAAATACAAAATTGTAAATAAATTTGCATTCTATTAAATATAGATGCAAAATGGTATTGAGCCAGGACAATATCCCAGTTCGAATCAATTACAGACCAAAAAATTCAAACGAAAAAAGTAAAATTAACTTTCGTTAATATTTTCATTGGACCTTTTGAATCAGACTTTGAATCCTCTGTCATTCATGCTCCTTCTATCATAGACAAAGTCTATGATAAAGAAATTACGAACGAATGGCGATTGATGGATGAGACACTTGGCCAGGATTTAGGGGTCATTTCCGAATGGGATCGAATCAATGGCGATGTTGAGCAATCGGACGCTTTTGATGTTCTGGACATGAAGACAAAATGTGATGTTCGTTGGACAAAATATGGATGTATCGAAAGAAGCACTGAAGTGTCTAGACTTTTTAAAGAAGAAATATTTCACTCTCTCTTCTCAATGGAATACAAATCTCAAGATCTGGTGCTCTAAGATCTTTCTTGAAGTTATTTGACCGCGTTCAATTATATTGCCTCTCTTGACCACCAACGAAATGTGGGATGTGTGTCGCTATTCTATTGATGCTTTTATGGCGTTTGTTCTTCGTTACCTTTATAAAAAATTAGCCCCATTATTATATAGTTGGATGAGCTTCCAACAAGTTTACAATAGGCCGGTTCCATTATGCTTACTAGCTTACAATTAGGAGGCAACGTTGTTACCCATTGATTTTTCTTAAATGAATCAACTTAAGCGAGCTAATTCCTTATCTATGCAATTTCAATTATATTATGTACGGCAGTTCATAAAATAAAATATATAAAAAATATGGTTTCACCCATACAAATTTGAAGCGATTTATCGAGCAAAACAATTCACTGTTTTGGAACAATAGAAATCAATCAACAAAGGTTCCTGCAGCGAAAGCGGAATGTTCCTGAAATACTCGCAGCATATTATTCGCGAATGGTTTAGGGGAGGTCATTGACACATTTCTGCTCAATATGTTGTTAAAAAGACAACAAGCACATGCTAATCGCAAGATGGAAATAAAACGAAATAATAAAAGCAACGCAGAAACCAGACCACCGCCGCACTCTTCATGACTTCCTTTATTGTGACGTGAAAATACCGAAAATGAAAACATTTCTTGCCGGCAAGATGTGAGAACGGCTCGAGAAAGAGCCACAGAGACTCACTGCCAAACGTGTTTTATTAACGGTTTCCTAAGCGCTGAGACAAGACAGACTTCTTTAAATTACAAAACAAAAATAACCCCAAAGTAAAACTGAAAAGAATTAACAGCCGAAGAGAACACATCATTTTGTCTTTTTCGTTTTAAGACAAGACGTTTGTGGCTGTAAAAAAGAAAACGTTTAAGTGAAACACGATTCCGAGCAGAGCAGAGCAGAATGCCAACGGAAAGAAAAGAGCAGAACCAATAAATGCGGCCATGCCATCCTCCTTATAAGACTGGATGCCTGGGTGTCTGGGTGGTGGTGGCGGTGGTGCTGTTGATGGTCGAGTGTTGTTGCAGTCGGCATTAAGAAATAAATGGTTGTGATTTTTGCCATTGTTGTTGGTCGCATCTCAACCACGGCTAATAATAAAAATTATGGCTAGCAGTGCACCAGAGCAACGGACACACATTTCGAAGCTATTGAGTGCGCTTAACAAGCATTTCCATGGTTTGCAAAGCCATCATAAGAATCAAAGTTCGGTGGTATTCCACTTGGGGCAGAGAAATAACATCGCCAGCAACAGCTAGAGCAGATTTTGTAAAGCGCCGAAAATAATAAAACAAAAACACAGAAAACAAAGATTGGGAAACTGAAAACTTCCAGAAACCCAATGGCGAAGCCCAAAAATAACGCTATTTCGGTCAATTTAAAACGCGGATGGACGGATGATCATGATGATGACGATGGTGGTGGCCGTGGTGGTGGCAGTGATGATGTTGGATGTTGCTTGTTGTTGGTCTTGTACATACATACATACACATTTGGTTTCATTATAATACCGCTATTGAACGGGTGTGATACTAGCTCAGAGTACCAGCGGTGGAAGGAAACGTTATTGTGTACGACGGCATGGAATAAAATCGAAAGCCCTGATGACTTGTGGTCACAGTTGGCTAACTGGCCAAATGAACGAATCGCCTCGCTGGCTGACTACTGACCGCGTGACTGTTTTTCTGACGTTCTGTCTGCGATTATAGTATTTAGGTGACCCACTTACCTTACATCAGACTCAAACCCAAATGTTGCCGTTGTTGTTTTCGTTATTGCTTGGTTCAAACAAGACACAGAACACAAACTTCTGTCAAACCCCAATAAAAATTGGAATCGATCGAACACACAACACAAAGCCTCATTCATACACACACACACTTCAAGGGCTGGCTACACATCGTAAGTCTGTCTGACTACGACAATGTACTCCAAAAAGAATCGAAACGAAAAGTTTGCCAATTATATGGACTCATATGAATTCCTTTCTTTCAAAATAGTGATGGAGGTACCACATACATTCACGCTACGTCGTAGGGATGTCACACACGAAATACAGTGAGATTTTCGATTTTCAAATAGCATCCGGAAGTCATTGCCGTAAAAGGACAAAATTTATTATTCGACCTTCACGACACTGGTCAACTGATTATCAAATAATTGTTGACACCTAACCAATAATATGTTCATAAAATAGCTATTGTAAAAAGTAAAATTAGTTTTAGCCACATAAATACACTCAGAATAATAGCATTCCTATATTTGAGTAAAACCCATACTCCAATTTACTCCAGTTCAGTAAAAATTTCCTTAAAATTAGGATAATTAACTAAGTGTGAGTAAATTTTCCTTACTTCAAAGACAGCAAATAGTTTATTTACTAGAAATAGGGTAGTAAATTTACTTAAAAACATTTCATCGAATCTAATAAAAAATTCTTACAATGGAGTAAATTTATAGTTGTTTAGAATACAATTTCCAAGGTTTTAAGTAAGAAAAGTATTAAGATTTTTTTCGCATAAAAAATTAATTTAGGAAATTTTAACTAAAAAATGTGTTTTTTTTGTAATTGAGTTAATGCGTATACTGAAATTTATCCCGAGTTCTACATACATTTAAGTATTAATGAACTTATAAAAAATCACTTGAAATTGTTTAGAAAATTCTTGAATATTAATCTCAGAAGCAATTCTCGTTCGTTTGCAGAGACTTATTTCTTAAATAATTCAAGTATTTTTCTACGCAACCACTGCGAAGGCGCCTATCTTGCCTCCGCAGCTATCATGGTGTAATACCTCAAGTATTTATGGCCAAGGAATCATGAAACTTTTGAGAAATATATGTTGCCATTTTTGTACTAGTTTTGCATACTCTGAAGCAAAATCCTTTGTTTGAATTTTCTAGTTAAATTGAACTTATTTTAAGTTCACTATTTTCCTTGTATCAAGTAGAATTTTCCTCAGTTTAAGTAAAATTTTACTTGTTTTGAGGAAAAAATCAGCAAAATTGTAATCAGTTCAATTAAATATGTACTTGATTTGAGTAAAAATTAACTTAGTTATAGGAAATTTTCGTTAAAATAAAAAAAATAAAAATTTACTTGGTTTAAGAACATTTTATTTACATTTAGTAAAAATTTACTTAGTTTAGGAAAAACTTACTTAGATTTAGGAAAATTTCAGCAAAATTTTACTTAGATTTAGTAAAATTGTACTTGGTTTGAGGAAAAACTTACTGGATTTTTTCTCAGTTTGAGTAAATATTTACTTGGTTTGAGGAAAATTGACCTAGAATCAAGTTCAAAGCATGTTGATATTGTTTTTTAAAACCGTATAGCAAAAACGTTAACTACATAAAATTCTAAGAAAATTCCCTGAAGAAACCATGTATCTGCGCATCCAATTTATATGAAAAAAAAAATAAAAGAAAATTTATATTAAAAATAGCTTTTTCCTAAAAGAAATCGAATTTTCTAAATAAAACTGTTTAGTAAGGTAGTTCTTTTGCACTTTATATTTTTTCTACACTCAAAATTATTTTTCATTAAAAAATATTCACCCAAGTAAAATTTTTCAAGTGGAGAGGCGCGGATTAGGGTTTTATTTTAGACCCATGGTTTCTTCGGAGAATTTTCTTAGAATTTAATGTAGATTACGTTTTTGCTATACGATTTTTATTTTTTTTAATATACGAAGTTCAATTTTCCCAAATTTTAGTTCATTTTAACTCTTTACAGGGTTCACTTTTTTCTGAGTGTATATTCTATTTTTAATTAAGAGAGCCCACTATAACCTCTAACTCGAACATATTCATAGATAGAGTCATATCTCTTAAATCCCAAACAAACTGATCATATATAGTCGTGGGTTAAAACCTAGCTTTGTTATTGTTACTGGCTTTTTTTGTCTCAATTCTTCTCCATACACCTCTCCCCCAAGAATGGCACAATACTCAAATTGGAAAGATTTGGTTTTCTAACATATGTATTCATTCTCCATTTTAAGTAAGATTAAATATGAAAATCAAGAACACTTAATCGGAAAGTATCAATTGTATCAAAAAAGTATTAATCTAAGAAATTAGTTTGGGGCAAAAAATATTTCATCCACTTTTTTGTTTGCGGTAAACCACATTTGGGAGGATTCAACTAGCCTGAAATGAAGCAATGCCCATTTCGATCTGTGCAAAAATAATAGCTGCGGTGAAATCCCGCAAATGTGGTTCGCAAACGTTATTGCTGTGAAATTATCGCAGCAAATTCGAATTTTTAATTCCACGACCTACATATGTCCGTTGGCCAGCCAGCCTCAATCGACATCCCTATTAGGTCGGGATGGAAAGTGCGAGGTTCACATGCCTAAACATCGTATGAATTTGTGATTTTTGTTGAGGTAGTTTCCATGTTTCGTGTTCTTTTCATGGGCTGTTTCTTTCGTTCGTTCTTGTCTTTTTGCCAATCATGTTCGGAATTATGATGACGAATACGTTACAAATCTGATACAACACGATTCCCTCGTGTCTCAAATGTCTCTTGTTATTGTTGATTTTGTTAGTTTAGTTGTGTGTACGGGGCACGGGGTACGGTGTGCCATGTTCAATAATTCACTGCTTTTGATTCGAATGTTTTGCTTTCACGCAAATATCACAATTTCATCTTTTCACACACACACACACGTTGGCTGGCATACAAACAAATACAACAATGTACAGATGTTGTGAACAACAAAAATTTCGATTTTACTAAAGTGCCAAAAGCGTTTTGTGTTTTTCGTTTATTGTTATCGCGTATATGTATGGATGGGTATGTGTATGTGTATGTGCATTTGTGTGTAGCTCTATCTATGAGCTACCTTTGTGGCATTAATAGCATGATTAGTCGGCCAACAAAAGGTAACAAATGAGCAAACGCGAGCCAGCCAGCCAAACCAACCAACGGCATAATGACAATCAAATTTCACTTCGAGCACAATTTGTTGACTCTTGTAAGGCAAACAAACATACATACAAACACACACACACACGCACTCACATCCACACATCGCGTTTGCTTTGGTTTAGTTTCTGTCCGACGTTCCTGTGGTAAATTAAAAATTTAAATTAAATTTAATTGGCGTATCACAGCGCTGAACGCGGAGCGCGGCGCGTTTAGTGTCATTTATGTGAACGAATCTCCTCAGAATCTCCGTCCCCCCGTGCGGTCGAAGCGGTTGAAGAAATGTGAAGTGTCGTGTCTCTTATGTTTGTGTGCTGTGGATTTCTTTAAATGAATTCCGTTTTAAGATGTTCTACTTTCCATTTAGTACGATGATGTTAATGCTTGCTTGCTTGCTTTGCTGGTCGTCTCAGTCGCTCACTCACTCCGTCCCCGTCACCCTCGCTTCACGCTTCCATCTTAGGTAGATCGCTTTCGACGGGCGACTCTTTCCATCTTGACGTCGACGTCTTTTTTATTTTCATAATTTGCATGAGCACTTTCCGTGACATTTCACGTGCTGACGCCCTTTTAAAGAAGTTACGCACACACACACATCCTCATCCACATACTTATGCGAATGTGTGTGTGTGTTCGTTCATACCAACCAACAGAATGACACATACGCACATCCATTGAAACACATATGTAGCTACAAACGTAGGTGTGTATGTAGCGTGTTTAGCATTAGAGCCAGTCGTCACCTGTTCTCGGTTCTTTCTGAATTTCATTAACGTTTCTCTGATTTTAATGGGACACATAAAGTTTCGTTTTCGTTTCATTCCAACAGACAACCGCACGCTATTTGGGTCAGTGTAACGACAGACCCCAACGACAAACAAAACCAAAACGCTTATGAAGTTTGAGAAAACTTTCAGATGGATTTTCGCTTTCATTTCATTTCGTTCTAGTGATATGTGTTTGTGCTTGTGTTGGCTGGCTGGATGACTGGCTTGGCTGCGTGTGTTGTGGCTTAAAAACGTTTGTGAAATCTGTCTTTGCTCCAAACCAAATTATGCCAATTAAGTGGTGTCGAAGAGTTACGTTTTAATTGAAGCGGTTTGAAGCGCAAATTATAACCTAAGAAATAAGTAAATGTACAATGTACTAAAATACGTACAAATATGCATATGTATGTAAAGGGTGTTTTTTATTGGGGTATAGAACTTTAAGTTGACATCACTTTTTTAACTGGCGGCCATTTTGTCAGCTGTCAAGTGATTAATATTTAGTTTGGTTTGCCATTTCATCATGAACAGGTTGACAAAAGAACAACGCTTGCAAATCGTGCAAATTTATTTCGAAAGTAATGGTTCAGTTCGCGAAGTTCACCGCAAGCTCCGTCCATTTTATGGTCGACATAATCGTCCATCAGAACAATTAATTCGGTTAACCATGGATCGTTTTCGCACTACGTTTACTCTATGTGATAATACGCATCCGCAGAGACGTCGAACAGTGCGCACCGAAGAAACAATTGCCGCTGTAGAGCAAAGTGTTGAAGAGGACCCGAATGAATCGATTCGCCACAGTGCACAGCAATTGGAATTATTGAAGGAAACATTCGATGAGCGCATAATTTCGCGGAATGGACCTGTCAATTGGCCACCAAGATCGTGTGATTTGACACCATTGGATTATTTAAACATTAATGGCATAAAATTATCCTTCCAATAAAGCCAAATTGATGGACATTAAAACGATTTTCTTGTGTTTTATTTCAATTCGAAGTTCTATACCTCAATAAAAAACACCCTTTACATACATATGGAACGGGGTTTCAAAACGAATAAAATGGTTTTGGAATAAACATCGGGAATATATAAGGTGTCATCATAGATGACATTCTGCAGTATTTAATTGTTTGTGTGTGCTTTTGATTCACATAAAATGTTGTGTATTAATTGGTCTGTTGATACCGATAACGGTCTGGATAACAAATCGAATCAAAGGGCAATTCCCCCAACCAATTTAGTCTGACGTTTTTATGAAAAATTTGTGGCAAGCGCAGAAATCTCCCCCATGTCCGGAAAACCATTTTGAGCGAGATAGGCCACATACAGTACGTTGTCATTGAAAAGCGAAATGTTGATCTTTATTTTTAACAACATGCTAAAAGTATTGCATTTTAATCAATTAAACATGTTAAATATTGCACGTTACTGCATTTATATACCCTTTATTTTATTTTGATTAAGAATGAATAAAAACAATTTCAGAAGAAAATAATCATTGCGCCGGTTATTACCTTGGACTAGACGCTTCATAATTGTACCGTAAAAGAGAAAAACTTAATGCTATATTAGGCCTGTTCGATTATGCTTACTTGCTTTATTTTTGTATGGAATTTGGTCGCTTTACAAGATAGTAGAATACTACTCTCTTAGTTGTTTTGCCAGATTTTTCTTGTTAATCCATTTAAGAAAAACCAATGGGTAGCAACGTTGCCACCTTATCAATTCTCTTAATTGTAAGCTAGTAAGTCCTATTATGGATATAGAAACAATTATTTCAGTTTACTTTCAAACACAGTGGAACTATGCATAATAATCGCTATCCAAAAAAGTTTGCTTGTTTTACGAATACACCCCCCCCCCCCCAAAAAAAATTTCGGCCTTAAACTTCGCGTAGCTACTGCGGTATTAAATAACCACTAAAAAGTATGCTGTCTTAAAAATTAATGTTGCGTTTCACTTTTTGGCAAATTAGAAAAAGTCCTCAAGTAGAAGGAAAATTTGCTCACATACACACAAAGAGACGGATATCATGAACATCATCTTCCAACAACATTTCATCTTCCGTGTTTGAGATTGGGAGGTACGGCCTGTATTCTACATGGAATGTCTCGCCTTCATAAAAGAAGGAAGCGAATTGGGTGGCCGTTAACAGGCCTGTATAGTTCTATCATGCTATCCAAAAGTAATATAAAAACACGTAAAAAGGCGGTAAGTTCGGGCCGAATCGTATATATCCTCCACCATGGAGTGCATTTCACAGTATATTTTCATTTTTCGCGTCTACGCAGTCAGAGCGATGTATGTACCGGAGCGCTACCTAAAAGTACTAATTTCTAAACTATATCTTTTCCCTTTTACCCCTTAAAAGTACGATGCTCGCAATATCCACTTCTTTCCCAGAAATTTGGTTTACAAATTTCATGTTTTTACCAGTTGTCATTTTATTTTTACCATTATTGTTGTCCCACTGTTTGGTTTGTGTTCTCCATATAAAAGAAATTAATGTATGGAAAAAATGTTCAAATACTCTAAATGTTAAAAAAAGTTCAGCCCCTGTTAGGAAAAAAGAGATAAAGATATCTCTGTAGAAGAGTCCTTGTCAAATATGCACTTCCACGTGCTCCATATTAGAATACCTTGCTATTTCCTCCGCTGGGTATATGCATATCGTTACCCTAATATGAAAAAGACTCAACTAACATTTTTGCAAATCGAGATTTTTGGTTATTTTAAGAAAACACATAATAAACAAAAATGTCGATTTGCAAAAAAACGTTAGTTGAGTCTTTTTAATATTAGAGTAACGATATATACTTGTGGAATAGCCCACATACTCGTAATGTACGTATGTGTCCACTATACGGGGTTTCACTGTATGTGTGTTAACTTGTTTGCACGTGATGTGATAATAACAGAAAACAATCCCGCCAGTACAGGACGGGACAGACTGTCTGACTGACTGTTGAAAATGAAATCACCAATACGAACATTGAATAAACGCATTTTAATTGATTTATTCGCAATAAGTAATCAAAGCAATTGAAATACAGCTCCAACTGATTTCGAATTTCAAATAAAGAAGAAAAGAGCGAATTGAAATTAATTATTTTCATTATTGGCAGCACCCGACAAACAAAGTGTCGTCTCTGTCAAAAGGCCGGCAAAAATCTGATATTTGTCTTTCATTTAGACGCGGTGACAGTTTTTACTACACACTTACATACATAGCTACTACATTCACAGTCATGCATACATACATGCATATGTCAGTGTACATATACATACATATACATATATTCGATTTGTTTGGCCTTTTCCTCGAAATTTCTATAAATGTGTGCCATTGAAATTCACTTTCACATGAAATTTAATAAAAATTCATAAACCTTCAATTCACATTGAGTTTTATACGATGGCACGTATGTACGTGCTAACGTTTGTACACTCAACTACACACACGTGTGTACATCGGTATATTCATATGGACGCGTGCACGTAGAGTATGTTCAATTATTTTTAATGGATTCAATTTACATTGTGTATGTACATATGTATGCCTCTGTATATGCAACGGAATTAGATGGGCCTTGGGCTAAGAGGCCTACTTGCAACTTCCAACGCATCGGAGTCCAACTTGTTGTCTTCTGGGCACAACCATTTGTTGTAGAACGAAGAAAAGAAAATGCGAATTTGGTGGAATGGAATCTGAACAGACGTTTTATTTGATTGGCACGTAGAAATCTTCACATGCGTTATTGGGAAGGGTGACCACGGCCCAGTGCACAAGTATCGTAAATTGCGTGTCACGTCCCTTAAAGTGGGCGTGGTAGTTTTTAATAATATTCATATGTATGCATCAATTAAAATTATTTAATGTCGACGACCTCAAATCTACTTGCGAAATGCATTTCAGCCCAGTCGAACATACTCTTTATTAGCCCGATGCCAGCTATCTTAATTTCATTTAGTATTTTCTCAATTTAATTTCTTAATTTAATTTTCACTTTTCTAAATTTAAGTTTTTACATTTCTCACTATTAAATAGCCTTTCATAAATAATTTATATTTTCTTAACTTCGCTCTTCATCATTCATCATTATTTTAATTTCTCAATTCCAATTCGAATAGTGATGATATCGTTAATGTATTTATGGGGATTTATTTGATATACATACGAGGCATACCTACCGACGACAGAAGATGGAGGCCTGTTAGGCACTAGGCCCTCCTTACTACGATGTTCGTGAATGAAAGTATAAGTATCTAGGTATCTGCATACGTACAGACAGATCGTCATACGAACCATAACCATGCATATACATACATACGTATGTCTGTATGTAGAAGAGAATACGTTGCCCTTTTCTGTTCTTGTGATGTTTAATCTGATTCGAATTCATTTTTTTAAATTCCCACATTCAGACAGCTAAACATTTTGTATGTGTATGTGTACATACGTATTGTATCTAGTAATGAGAATACATACGAAAGCGCATTTTCCAATTTTAACTTTTTTGTTCAATTATTTTATTTTGATAAATTTTTCCATTTGATATTTATATTTAGGTCTCCTTGAAATGAAATCCATTTACCTTCAAAATGCAAAATGTGTATGATACACGATAAGGAAACGTTTCAAGTAGAGGACAATGCTTGTCATTTCCCAGCTCCCGATGAGATTGTATAGAGAAACTAATGATGATATTGTAGCTATTTGTATTATGCTTTATCCACAATGTTCTCCATTGTTTCTAATTAATTTTGATTTGAGTTTGTTCGAAATATAGTAGAAAATATTTTCATGGCGTGTCAGTAGTATGGGGGATGCGAATTCGAATCCCTTCAGATGTTCTGGTCTGATGCTGCAAAATCAAGCTATACTGGCCTTTGCCTTTGTAGTTAGTATTAATTTCAATTTTATATTATTTACTAGATTTTTGTCCCAGCAAGATAAAATTATTAAGTTTTAAAATTCGATAAACTCAAACAAACTTGCGAGATTAATATAGCCAGACAATGAATGATATATGACAATAGGTTTTTGATATGTATGGAAGGTGCCACGCCCATCTTTGATATATATATATATATATATATCATGCTGGATGCACTCACTCAAAATTTCACCACTCTAAGTGTAATATGGTGCCACGCTCACCTCTTCAATACCGCCATTTTTTGTCACTATTGTGCAGACTAACACTCAGCGAACTCTTACAAAATTTCAAGACACTCGCTGGCATAGTACTCTAACAAAAAGTCAATTTGTGTGGAGTAGCACATCAGGCCCCCAGGAAATATCAAAAATTTATATAGCCTATTTTCATCACTGGTTCAGCGTACAGATACATACGTACACGAGAGTATTATGTCTTTGTGCATTTGTTTGTAACAGCCAAAAGGAAGCCGATCGACTTAGAATCACTTTTTGAATCGATTTATCGATGAAATTTTGCACAGCGAAGTTTTTCAGGATAAGTACGAACGCTAATAATTTGAAAATCGGTTCAGATTTATATATAGCTCCCATACAAATTTCACTCCCGATTTAACTCTTTTCACTTTAGATACCACACATTTTAACAGTTTTTCTTCAAAATTGGCAAAACATCTTATATTTCAACCAGAAACACCTGTGGTGAAAATGTATTAGATCGGTTCAGATTTATATATAGCTCCCATACATAAATATCTTATATTTCCACTAGAAACACCCATGATGAAAATGGTTCAGATTTATATATAGCTCCTACACAAATTTCGCTCCCGGCTTTACATGTTCCGCCCAGAAACCACGAATTTCTTCAAATTGAGCACAACACGTTATACATGAACTGGAAGAACCTCTTGTGTAAGTGGATCACTCCATGCCATGTTTGGATATAGCCCCGATACAAATATTCTTCTCGATATGACAAATTGGTCATATTGGCCAATGATTAGGAAACATACAAAAATCCTTACCGTTTTCACTTTTTTACCGAATTTAATTGTGTTCGCATAGAAAGTTGAGTGTATCATATAGTCGGCTGATTTGGACTTTTAATTGTTTATTCAAAAACAACTATTTTCCATTTAATAGAGTAATGTCCCAAAGATTTACATGACTGACTAACCAATTAATTGAGTACTTGTCCACTTCAAAAAAGTATAATTGATTGTATAATGGATGGATGACCCTCTCCAGACAATCTCCGCAAATATCAGAACACCGCCAATTTGAGACAATGAGTTACTCTTAATCAATTTACAAAACAAACAAGATGTCGATTTCATTCAGCATAATGTCGATAAAGAATATTTGGGCCAAATTATTCGTTTTTGGAAAAACAAAATTTTTATATCTCCTGAACGATAATTTTACCTTATATAAACTTTCATGTAGTAATCAAAAACTAAAAAGCGTTTTCCAAGCCTCGATTCGAATCCGACAACGACGGCAGTGACTCCATACAAAAATACATTCTATGTAAAATGCTGCGGAATAACAATATTGGAAGTTGTTAAAAAAACCTGAGAGTGTACGAACTGGGATCGTGGAAATTTAGAAGTACTTTTCGCTGCGTACTAATACCTACCTGTCATGCCTTTTTACATATAATAAAATTTAGCGACTAAGACTTTTTTGATAAAATATATTATTTCATGACTCCATTCTCAATTGCAGTGCAGTGTACTTTTGATTGGGTTAGATCTGATAACAATCACAGCTAGAAGGCAGTGAATGTACGTGTCGTGTGAACATGATGCCACATCAAGGAATCCATCCGATTTGCCGTAGTGGCAAAATAATACAAAACAACACTGACATGGACAACAAAATATTCGTTCCACTTGTATGATCACTCACTGACGAAAATGAAAGTTTGTTCCCATACTACAAGCCTCAGGATAATTTCTGATCATTGTTAAGCGATGATTCTGCAAAACAAAAAGAGAAGACCAAACACATTCACAAAACATCATTTATAATCAGATTAATGTCATGTGCTTGTTCTTCGTGTTGTTTGCTGCGGCCGTTATGCTGTACAGCGAGTGTACTGCGTGTAGCCAACAAAAGAATCGTTTAAAAGAATGGGTCGAACACTCAAGACAACACAACACAACGCCACACCACACAACACAATTCCACGGGATCAATTCAGATTCCAGATTGACAAAGCGGCGGCATGTGGGCCATTAGACGAGCCAAAGTCAAAACCAAAGCCAAACAACAAATCATCAATTGCTCTGTCATCATCAGTACTGATACTGATGGTACGTTTGACGTTTTCACTGAAACGAAGAACTTTTAATTGATTTGGGACATATGTATGTGTACATACTCGTACAGCACGGAGTGGTGACTGTTTCTTTGAGATCCCACTGACACTATAACCGCTTTTCATGCATGAATTATGAGTCCATTGAGAGTCGATAATTGTTCCTTCATGTGTTTGTTTCCACCGTTCTTGCACTGGGATTTATTTCACTTTCTCGTGGAAATTTCACAAAGAAATCAAAGAAAATATTGCCCATTTTTATCGAGGCCAAAGAAAATGGCAAGCCATGATTAACGCAACGCATTGTTTTCCTCCGCTAGGTATGCCATTGTTCCATGCAGCGTTGCCCGCCGCACTCTTTATGATGACACACATTTTAATCATTTCCATTGCCAGCCAGCATCATAGGCTCAGTTTCCGTTTGTCATGACTGCAAAGTATGCTAATGTTTCCACCTGCCTGCATGCGCCATTCATCCATGCTTCCAATCCAATTTCAGCCCAAACCCACCACCACCAGCTAACTCATCGGCGACATTAAATGACTACTTATACTAATTAAAATGGCAACTTATGACGATACATATGTCGTGTGTCCGGCCTAGTGTGATCATAAACCCGGGTTTTAAAGCAAAGAAATCGGTGGACGGTTTTTTGGCGCTAAACTAAGCTTGCGTTTCCTCAAAAGGCTGAAGCGCAGAAATGCATGGTGAGCAAGGTTTTATACAGCTTAAGCCTCGGACGTTTACTTTTTAGTAAACCTCAATCTTTATATTGGAGTATTTTTGAATATCTAGAGTACGGACTCTAGCCGATGGAATTCGTGTAACTTACCTCGTGCGACACTAATTTTGTGTCATAAAAATCTCTATAAAATTCAGAAAATAGGCACCAAAGATAGCAAAACTATTTTTCATTTTCTGGTCTAGGACTTGACATAATTTATCATAAATTGTTTGTTATTTTGACCGCTAGTCCTAGAAACCTAGAATGTTGATACCTAATGAAAGAGGACGCTTTGGGAAATCTAAATTGATTTGGCAGTTACGTGAGAGCACTATTCTCAATAGTAGAATGGATGCAATCTTTCAAAAAAATGTTCAAGAAGATCATTCTTAAATAATGTTAAATCCATGACCCATAATTTTTTATTCTGTCGCACGGGCTTTTTTTCGTTAAGGCTTGATGCCAAGCGGCGATAACAAAACAAAATAATAAATAATTGTTTTTAACTCAATATAAAAAATGTTTTTACATTGTCGGCAATTGCTATATAAATATTTGTATTGAAACAAATTTTCAAAAATATTATTTTATGTTGACATTTTTCAACTTAGTCCGATAACCAAAAATTTCACTTACACTGGATAACTATCGAGGATACGTCAAAAAAAATAAAAAACACACATTTATTTTCATATACACATTGATATTGTTGTTAAAAATATTTGTTATTTTAAGTGAAAATTTTAGTTTTTCTTATCACGTCACAAAGAGAAACAACATGGTGGGGCAGAATAAACTATATGGTTAAATTGTTTATAACTTTTTATATGTGCGATTGTTATATTTTTTGTAATAAAATATATTAACAAAGTTTTTTTGATAAGATTTGAAAATTTATATCCTGTAAATTGTGATCCTTTTATGCTTCGTACACACGTGCTCTATTTAACTATTATCCATAATTTTTCGCAATTTTTCAGCTTGTACTTTGTTCGAATTTCCCAAAATGCTGAAAAACAAACCACTAGCAATGAAAACTATTTTAAAAAATCAATTCATCGGAAAATGTCGTAGCTAAAGCAAGCGCTTACCAACAGTTACAGATGTCTGTTTGTGTAGTATGTGGCATCTATAACTCTTGGTTAATTCCAAGCTCGCTACCTGAAAACGGACATAAAATAAAAGCTTTTTTATTTTGAGATATTCAGTTCCAATAGGACGTTTGAATGATACAGCAAGGACAACGTTTCGGACTTGATGTGGTTAAATAACACTGCTTTCTAAAGAGAATAACTTTCCTGGATGATTGGAATTGCATATTAGATGGTTGAGTTTACCCCAAGTTTGTGGATTGTTTTGTTTTAGTGAAAATAAAAAGCCGCTCGTCTGGATCCGAATCGATTGTTCGATAATCATAGCCATCTTATAGTCATAATGAAAGAAAAAAACCGATTGACCGGGTCTGGTCATCCGTCTATCCAATATCTTTGTTCAATTCTCGCGTGTGTTTGAATTCAATCGACCTTATGCTTATCATTCATGCGTATGATAGTGTTCTACAACTACAAACGACGCGGCGTCTTGCATTTTTGACGCATACCTAGGTAATTTTAATAAACGTAATTAACTTTTCGTCATCAGCGACGGTCTATTGTTTGATCGGTTACTAATTGACATTTACGAACAATTGTAATTCATGTAAAGATTACACTAGTTTGCAATCATTTTGTTGATGTTTTTGACATTTTAAGCTCTTAAATATAAAATAATTAAAGTATAAACGATACAATCGACGAAAATTGGAATTTGAAATAAAAAAATAGAATGATATAAGAGTCATTCTACGAGTTTTGACATCAGTAGCTTAGGCTGTTTCGAAAGTTTGTGTTCTCATAAAAATAATGTAATTCCACTAAATGTGATTTATGATCAATTTAACGGTGGTGACATTTGAAATCACTCTACAGAAATAAAGTGTAACGCACTGAAGGAGTGACTTAAGGCCATAAGTCTGAGCCATTTCCGTCCGTCCGTGTGGCTGGCCGGTGTACACGATAACTCTGGAATGGAGTTAAGGAAACAATTCCAACTTTGTATATGGTAATTTTCTTCCCAAAGTTAATTTAAGTTCGAATACTCTGAAATTCGACCTTTGGCAATGTTTTATAGACCTTGCATCCATCGGAATCATCACACAAATTGGCATAAGCTCTGGTTAAAATAAACCCGATATAACTTCCATTCGGATGGTCCAAAACAAGTCGCAATTTGATAGTTGAAAACGTTTTTTGCCTATACAATTTTTATGTTTTTGTCACGCCCTTTCTAGTATCTCCCACACAATTATCCCTATCCGTGGTAAAATTAAAACCTTTATAAGTTCTATACTGGTGTCTGGAATCCGCTATGACTTGATATTTGATCAAGTTTTTACAGTACCTTCCACACAAATTATCCGGCCCTAAGTAAAATATAAGTCCTTATTTTCCATACAGGTGTTCTCTGAGAGTGAGGGTATATATAATTCGGTTTTGCGGACCTTGTTGCATAAATGTTTGTTCGCCTGTAACTCCTGAAATATTTGAAATATTATAACATATCATGTTTTTAAGATAATTTCAAATACTTCTAAAATATTGAAGTGACACCATTGTCGCTCTGTTTTTTTTTAGTTTCGATTTGTTTATGTATCGTTGACCTTTTTGTTTGTTTATTTTTCTTATTGATTGATTCTTTTATTTCGAAATAATTAGATTAATTGATTTTGTTTTTATGACTGCGAGAGTTTGGAATCAGTAAAATTATATTTTTTCAAACAATCTTTTGCAAAAGTAATCAAAATTTCAATAAACTTCGTCTTGATGAAAGTAAGCGTTGACCAGATCAATACCATCCAACTCCGACCATAAAAAAATCATGAATCGTCACTCGACAGCGCAATCCATTCACCGTAACTGTTGATCCAACCTCATTTTCGAAAAATTAAGGTCCAATCACCCCGCCGGACCATAAACCATCAATTTCTGTATTGCGGTCCTACAAGGTGCTTTACGACGACCCAAAAACGCTTTAGTTTTACGAACTGTGACTGTAAGATTTTCACCATTTTTTAGTGAATTTTAATAATTTCAGTGCGTTGTTGAAGCGTGTATCGTTCCATTTTTAGTAATGGCGTAGTTTCTACTTGTCAAATGTCAAAGAATAAAAGCTTCAAAAGTGACAGCTACAGAAATACCGAAACACCTCTTGTTGGAAAACCCTGTATAAACAAGTATTTTTTGTAGTGTATGATTGCTTCACCAGAATGGAATGATTCATAAGTAAATGTGTGAAATTTATGTTATCAAGAATATAGCAAATACATAAAATAAACAAAAATCTAAAAACAAAAACCAAACACGGACAGAAATTTTCATCAAAATGGGAATACCTTTGAAAATTTTACATTGGTTATATAGTAAAACCCAGAATAGTAATGAAAAAATAATGTGCCAACCACTTCCTTTGGATCTTACTTTAAGCCCTTTCATGTTAGCGAAGTAACTTTGCAAAAATCTAGCAGATTAACAACGCTGTACGGACTGGTGTCAAGGCTAGAAGAGAGGACACCATAAATTATAAACAGTTTGACTTAAGCTTGCAAGTTAAGTTTGTATTTAAGCAACTGCCTAGAGTATACAAAGTACACTAGAACAAAGTAGTTTGTAGTTGATTTTCACCAATGCGTCATTCCCAAAACAAAAGAGCGGTTATGCCGCCTCTATCATTGATTCAGAAATAGAATATAGCAGTACTAGGGATATACGCTGAAACCTACATTCCGCCTTAGAAATAATATCCAACAAAGAACTCATTGAAATTCACATATACATATATTTCTTGAATATATTTCAATGCCGGGATGGACATTTGCGTGACACCTTATATCGTGAGTAGAGAAAATATTAGGTTATGGTATGATAAGCGATTGAGACCTCCATTTTCCACATTCATGCATTGCAGATTACTGAGTTCTTATACAGCGCGACTAGGGTTTCTATTCCCCAGGCATATGGAATTCCCGGGAAAGTAGGAACGATTTCCTGGCATTCCCGATAATTTGCAGTGAATATAAAAATATGTCACAATTACTATTTTGGAACTGACATGACAACTTTCTAAAACTCTATATATACCCGTATAAAGAGATTAAAGCAAATATGAATTGAGTTCTGATCCGAAATCTGGTTTAATCTAATAGATTTTGGCACGCTGAGTAATGTAAAAATTAAAAGATACAGAAAAAAGTGAAATATTTAAAAAAGTCAATTAGAGTACACACATCCTGTTAAAAATTCTACACTAGTCCTTGTATCTATATTTATAAAAGAGAATGCCGTCCGTGTGAACACGCAAAACTTTATAACGGATCGTCTGATTTTCACGATTTTGGGCTTGATGAATTCGTGTTGGCCCAAGGAAGGACATAGGATGTAAAATTGGTTCATAAATATTACTGAGCACGGGAATGATAAATATGATGCCGAAATTTGGATTTTCATTTTATGTGTGTGGCAATAGTGTTTTTTTGAGCCAGAAGGCTGCAAATTGGAACGTATATATTACTGACCACAAGAAAGATAAATATGATGCTGGAGTTTGAATTTTCGTTTGGTGGGTAGTTGGGGCGTGGCAAAAGTGTCTTTTAGCTAGAATGCTGAAAATTGGAACGTATATATTACTGACCACGATAATATCAATATGAAACCTGATTTTAATTTTACCATTTTTGTTTTTGCCTGGCGAAGCGGGCGGGGTTCAGCTAGTATCACATAGATCTAATTTTTAATAGATATTGAAATTTCTTGAATTATAAATATTTTACAAGAATTCGTTTTGCTCAAATATTTTGCCCAAAACAAACTTCACAAGTACAAGTTTTGTGAACGTTTTTAGTCGAAACATAAGCATTGCATATGAAAAATAGGCACAGATGACTTTGAATTCTAAATTCAAATCAAATGTTAATTAATTCAAATATGCCCTGAGCATTCTATTACGAGAGAATTAATTGTGGATCGCCGAAGCTAAACTAAATTACAAGAAAATCCACATTGTGTATAGGCCACAATGGGAAAATTCAATGAACAGTAATGCCAGATGCAAATTTCCAGGAACTTGGGTATGCAAATTCCCGACAGGGAAACCCTATGCGCCACATTATAATTGGACGCATATTAGAACAGACCTCGTATATTAGTGAATTTCGTAATAATAACCGTTAAATATGATTTAATTGGCTACACCTTGAAAGAAGCAGTCAGTTAAACAAGCTGATGACCCATTCCGCAGACAGTTAATTTTTTTATATTCTGGGCAGTTACGACGTGTCTGCTGCGAAACTGGTGAAACGATTTTCGAAATGATAAATGATGGAATTTTCTTGTGAGCTTCTAACCTTTTTCATTCTTCTTTTTTCTGTTTCGCTGTTTTATTATGTCTGATGTTTTCTTCCGTTTGTGTGTGCGTGTGTTTTTTGTATCAAAACACCATTTCTGTGTGCTTTCCCATTTGTTTTCTCTTTTCTTGAGATGTCGATGTCTTGTACTTGTAATTATTTGTAATTTTGTATGATTTGTACGGATCTCGCAATTTATCATTAATGAATGACATTCTACCACCCACCTTCCACTCACCAAATGACCCGGTCCCATAGCCATGAAAAGAACTATATGTACATATATTCTTAGCAGTTCTCTTTGTTTACCCGTACCTCCCCTTGGTTCTTTAGCACGAAGGTAAAAAATACTTTCGCTGTACTGCACTAGAACTGCGTGGACAGGGAACTAAGATTTTTATTGTTGAAGTGCTTTTTGTGGTGCTGCTGCTAACGATGGTCTCATAAATTTTAATATCTTATTTGAAATGTGCAATTATAATGAATTGCTTTGAATAGAAATGACAATGCAGAATTTCGCCATAAAAATGATCTCCAGAAAGTGAATACATACTGATTATTTCAATAACTCGATATCCGATATTTAAAGAAAAGAATAATATAGTTAAGAAACAAAAAAATGATTGATTGATATTACTAAAATTTATCCAATTCTCTTTCTATACTAAATAATTGCGTTTTCTCAATTCTTTTCAGAGATTTTCAATCGGTGGAATTATGCGGATTAGCTGGTAACATGAGGTAAGTTTATAATCTATTGTTTGCAGAAAACAGTTCAAAATCCTTTGTACGCAAAATGTTGAAAAGTGTAAGGATTTTGAATGCATATTTGGCTTAAGCTCTTCCTCGTTATGCGTGGATCTACTTTAAATGTCGCCGAAATTTAAAGTACTGCAAATAAAATGCCTTTATATCTTTGTTTTTACGACAGCGACCACGAATTGATTTATTTTAATATTTGTCAGAGTAACTTCCCGACTTCCCGACTTTCCGACGGGAAGTATAAGTGTCGTGGCACCCTTAACTCAATTTTGACTTTAAAGGTCATAAGTAGAGTTTGCATCCCATATATATATATATATATATATATATATATATATATATATATAGTACAGTATAATAGTACACATTTTATCTTCCAAAGCATACGAAGTAGGGGAATAAGGAATCAAATTTATTAGATTAATCGAACAATTTTCCACCTCGATTAAACATAATTAATAAGAGATACCTACATATATGGACAAGAACAATTTAATTCATTGTGATTCGTGACTTTTCCCTATTTACGTGAAATTACATTTTAATATTAACAGTCATATCATAACAAGTGTGTTCAAATTAAATTTTCTGCAAAAACAACTCAAAATAATTTGCGTTTAGTCCAAATATTTATATTGATGTTTCATAATGATTATGATGAATCGAAATTCATAATAAGTTGAAATCACACTTCTTATAACTATTGATTTTTTAATGTATACACATATATGATTTAGTCAATTTAACTAACAGATAATATTGGGGAATTTATTACTTATTCGGGCGTATATTTTATATATAAAATTTACAGTTTGTTTTTTAATTATTTTCATAGTTTTGTTGTAACTATTTACGAAGGTTCGACATAATTTGTTTTTGTTTTCTTAGACTGAAAACAAAATTTTTTAAAGTATTTGCCATTTATATGGTTCGGATGCTAGCAGGATCGTTTCAAGGGACGCTACTCACCCTTATCAATATCAAGTGCGCTGTATATGAGTCTCGCAAACTCTGATATTGGTATTAAATGAAAGGGCGCACTTTAAGCAATCTAAATAACCCTTGTACTTTTAGGAAGTGGGACAATAAAATCGTAAAAAAAGTCCTTTGAAATCTTTATTCCTCATTTTCCTTTCTTCTATAGCCCTATGTCTCTTATAGGAACGACGAGAACACGCATATATCCTTCGAGACATGTGGTAGGAATTTTCGAGAAAAATATATTTTATGGGCCTTACTGTTCTACTATATATATCCAAATTTTATCTTTCTATGTCAATTAGTTTAATTTTTAGATCTATTGAATTTCTATTATTATGGCGACTTTTTTACCCGAATGCAATTCATAAAATTAATTGTTTATCTCCAAAAAATCTTTATTTGATATATTCACCTAGCAAAAACAAAAAAAAATACAATGGCAATGTGCCATTGTAGCGTTGAAAATGTCCATCAAACCAAGACAAATGAATCGCTTCTTCGATTGTGTATTTAATGAAACATTTTGTGTTGTATTAACGAAACTCTTCGTTGACCGAAAAACAATGACACGCAACGTAAGATTTCATTTGTGCAATAGAGCTTTAGCTTTCGGTACACTACAAACTTGGACCACATGCAACTTTTACCCGCAGAAAGGACTACGTATCAGATTTACCGAAATTATTATTATAGTATTATTCGGTGTGCTGAAATTATTAACATTCTCTACAGTTGTAATTAAAACTAAATCTTATTCCCCACACTGCTCGCACGCCAAATATTTCAATGAAATTATTTTAATATATTTAAACAGAACACAAAACATATTCAAGATCTATTCCAATTTCACACCGCACAACTAAAACAGCAGCAAAAAATCTGACCAAAAACGATATAAACCACAGCATGCCGCACCACTCCACTCCACTCCACACCGCATTGCAAGCCAAAACTATTCCAGTAATTTCAATTACATTAAACGGCAAAAGAATGCATTTGATCAACTGCCAAATTGTACTACAACAACAACAACAGAAACACGACAGTCAACCAGCTGCACAGCGATGCTACCGACCGACCGCCATGTTTATTACACGTTTCACATTACAACATACACTGCCAAAAAACCTTTGATTCTTTCCTGATAACTTAATTCGTTAAAACAATTTCGATTGGTTTGATGTTTATAATTGTGGCTGGACCTATTAGAAACTATTCGGTAGGCGTAAGTGGCCGTGTGCAGGATTTTCCCCTAGTATTACAAAAAATAAAGCAGGTGAAAATTCTGTTAATTATTTTAGTCAATTTTCAATCAATGTTCAATTTTTCTCTTGAAGTCTAGTCAGTCCATATTTTAGTATATTTTATTACCAGAATCTGCGAGAAATAACATTCATCGGCAAAATTGCATTTCAGAAATCCATCTATCAGTACACTCAAAGGAATTTGTCAGTAAAAGAAAGCAGAAAGTATACTGAGATGGTAAACAGCTGTTTGCTGTTTTTAGTAATATAGAAAAAACTTTAAGCATATGTACAGAACAGCATGACTACTTAAATATACATGTTAACAAAACTTTTTTGAATAGAAGTTATTATAAAGCTATTTATTACCACGGAAAGATATTGCGATTGTCTTTTTAATGGTACGCATATTGTCCCAAGCTAATATAAAAGGAACGCTTATCTATTTTTATATTTTAATTGCCAGCAGTCAATTTTAGCAGACTGCAAACTCTTTAGCAGTGTGAATGGTGATGTAAGATTGCAGAATAACTGCTGTTATGCCAAAAAACTGCTGCAATAGCAGAAAAGTGTCTTCTGATAGGCAGCAGACAACCGAAATGTTCTCTAAGTGTAGAACTTCTTTTTTTTTTCAAATAGTTGCTTGAAATTACATACATACATATATATTTTGGAGAAATGTTACACAACAAACGATCGAATTACTCGGCGCTTGACCCCCCTTCAGGCCCCGCATTTTTCTATGATAAATGCAGAAAATTGGATATGCTTGTTGACAAAGTATGGGCCTAAATATGATGTCTAATGAGTTTTGGGGTTTTTAGTTTTTAGTAACAGAATGTTTACTCAAAATCTTTATACGCATATTCCGATTAAATAAAAATATTTGAAATGTTTCTTCATTTTTTATATATAAAATCGTCTTTAATATATAAAATCGAATAACAAATACAGCTTTTTTGGACTCGATGAAATGCAAGACAAAAAAAAACATGACAACAAAATTCAGAAGTTAAAACTCATTTCTTATTGTTTCGCAACTTTAAAGTAGATTTTAAAATATAGACCTACACGCAGAGAAAAAATGCTTTACGAAGAAATGAAATTTTAGACACGTCAACATCGTTTTTGAGTTTCTTTTGTGGGAAAAATTAGTTTATTTGCGGTAAACATGTCATCAGTTGTTGTAAATGAACAAAGAGAAATATGTTTACATATCGAGGGCTATGAACCATTTTCTCGAAAATGAGTTTGATGCCAAACTATTCTCAGATTTGGTAGTCATATAAATTTGGAGCAGAAATTTTGTTCTAAAGCCATTTTTTCAAAATTTTCTGATTTGGGCATCTACACACACTGCAAAAGTGGCTATAAACATAAAAATTTTCCAAAAATATCCAATTTGTATTTTCTGTTTTCCGTGTCCTACCGCTATATACACTTTTTGTAAAAAATATGGAAAAAGGGATAAAAATGGTACCAATCTTACGGATGAAGCTGGAATCGTTATCAGTTTACAATAAATCTTATGTATATATTTGGGCATATTTGTGCTTATTTTAACATGCATAGTGCTCAATTTTAAACATGAAAAGTGGCTATGAACTATAAAACCGCGAGTAAAAGGAAAATATAAGCCCTCGATACATCAAACAGTTTTCTTCGTTTGTCGAAATGGATTTGTATTATCATTACAAATTCCCAAAACATTTAAAAGTAACAGAACCCGTTGTTGTTGCATCAGATTTAGATACAGCTCCATAAAAATGTCGCATCACAAATGTTACAATCCACACATTGCAAACGGAATATACGAATAGCCACACCATATTATATTCGACTTGTGAACATCTGTTGTGGAAGTGATATAGCCCTTATAGCAATGTCCCACTCGATTTCGATTTATATATATTTATCATTCGATTGAATTGAAAGAAATTTAAAAATTCAAATTCTTTTTTATTTAAAAATTAAAGTATTGTGTTCTCTTTTGTATAAGTAAAAAATATCTACATACAAAATTCTTAGGTTACTCCCTTACTTTTTCGCAGAAACGAAGAATTTCATATCGCCAATAGATTTTTACATAATTGTTAATTTAGAGGTAAATTGCTTTACAATCATTTCATTCCAATTAGATATACTACAAATTTGTCCAAAGTTTGGCACTCTGGTTAAGCTACGGGTTAGCATCAAGCAAATTATTTGCTTTTATTAAGAATGTTTTTAGATTTCATTATGATATCATAGTGATTCTTATCTACACTTTTTTAAAATTACTACAATTTTTTATTAAATCTCCAAACATTTATTGTAGTACACAATTAAAAGTTCATAAGATATTGCTTTAGTCAAATGTCAAGAAGTGGCGAAATTAGCATTACACAATCTTGAAATTGACACATTTCGTTTAGTTTGTTTGTAGTTTTCATAAGCTCTGTCCGAAATTCAAGAAAGTGTCCACGATTTTTTATGTTATTTTCGTGTTTTTACTACAAAATTACCATTCAGATGAGTTATTTTAAAAAGAATTTAAAAATTCTATATTTTATTGCTTCAGAAAGTCTAGAAGGTTCTAAAAAAGTATATGTTCGAAACCTTTCTGGGGGGTTTGAACCCCCAAAACCCCCCTTGCGCACGACCCTGGAGGACTACTTGAAGGGTAGTGGCTGACATTCAATCGTATTGATACGGATCCAGTTCATTCAGCTTCCCGTTGGGGGACTTTTCATTAATTAGGTCGGTTGTATGACATACACACATTATGACAGCTGATCTACAATATAAAAACATATATGTATCACAAGATATTTTCAAAAAAATATTTTGTGTTGACTTTATTGGACTTAGCCTCGATAACCATAATTTGGACTTACACTGGATAATTATCCAGGCTAAGTCAAAAAATTTTAACGCAAAATGTCGCTTTTGGCGACAATTAAAAAAAAAGTTTTTTTTTATTCTGAGTGAAATTTTAACATTTTATTTAGATTTTTGTTGTCGCAGCTTAGTTATACAGTCTTAGAGAAAACAGCCATATTGTAAGGCAACTTTGTGATTTTGCAGTTTCAAATGATAAAATGTTTAAAAAGTATATAAAAACCCTTTAGGTGCACTTGTACTTTCTTAGAAAAGAAATCTAAAATTTAGTTTTATGGCAAAGAGCATAAAAAATCCCATTAGATTCGATATTAAATTCTCTGTTGGCCTACCAGTCGAGAGCAGTAAAATTTAAACGAATATCGTCCCCATTTTTATTTCAGTGTATATATTTCAAAGCACACGAATTAAAAATCCTACGAAACAGTGGTCCTTTTTCCAACAAATTAAGCTCATTTCGTTTCAACGCAAGACGGACGAACGGATACGCCTGCATCGCTTTATTCTGCTACCACCAAGCATAGTTGTGGGGCTAACATATGAAATGACAAGACCAGTAAACATTTCATGTTATGATGGAGGATTTCAAAAGGTTGACATAGGTTATGTCATATTACGAGTTAATATAATTTGTACAGGATATTCCTTGCCCACTGTGTTTGGCTGACTCTTTTTTGTATTTCAAATTTGTGAAAATCTATGTTTGTAACTCTATGTTTTATGTAGATAGAAATATATGAATTTAGATGCACCATAAACTTAACTGAACTAAATATGTATGTACAGTGTGCAATGTTCGTATTCATGCAGCAATGCATATTTGGAACCTCTTCATTACACATTAATAAATATGTTTTCGCCACTCAGAAATAAAATTTGGGCCAATTCATCTGTGATCTAAACGGCTCTGAAAGCAATCATGTTTTTGCCGTGCACACTGGTCCCAAATCCATTTTTTATGGCATAAAGTTGAAAAATAAACATACAGTCTTGTAATTTTGCACATTTGCTAGACATATCATACGTAAAAAATAAAAATAAAATTGGGCCGATCGGACCACGCCCACTACCACCTCCCATATAAACTCAATATATAACCAACATAGTTATCACCCTGTATTGGTACAGGGTGACCAAAAACAAAATTTTATGAAAGATTAAAAGAATGAAGAGTTGTTTATTTTGACAAAATGTGTTTTTCTAAACATTATTACAAAAGCAAAATATAGCATACAAATAGTATACATTAAACTGCAATTTAAATAATTATTTCAAGAAATAAAGTAAAATGTATACATGAGTACAAAAAGGTGAATGATGTTGTATACAATTTTAAAGGTACTTTCAATACCTTTTAAATAAAATATTGATGGGTCTCGTACACAAAACTAATTCAGAGATATAATCATATATATGTCTATGGCTAATCAAAAACTGTGCTAAAATAAAATTACAATTTTTGGAGTTTGCCGAAAAATGCTGACGAGATATTAATTCCACCATAAACTACAACCTCTGACGAACACTTTCACATTTACACTTTGAGTCAAGTTGAGTCATACATATAACTTTTGGTCCACGACATTTATAGATTATGTTCTCTACAAATCACAAAATTGCAATACCTATGAATACTTACAAGACCACAATAACTAACTTTTGCAGTCAATTTTCATAATATAGCCACTTTATTATGTTCTTTTTAAGTCTTGATTTTAATTAATTTGTAAAACTGCTTTATATCAAAATTAATCCCACTTTTTTCGAACCGCAAAGTTTAAGTACCATTCAGGCTTGTGGTATTGCCGCCGAATTTTATCCAGTATATTTTCTTGATTACTTGGAGTATTGCCATAAAGAAAATATGTACACATTTACCACTTTCCAATTTTAATTATTTTGAATTTATGCAAAAAAAATGGACTTGGGACCATAGTGCCGTGGACGGATTTGGTCCAAACATACATGGGGCCTTAAGGCACTCCTTCAAAGCGGTACTTAACTTATTAGAAAAACATTGTTTTAGACGAATTTCAGATAAACTTTAAATAATCCAAACTGGTAGGTTTGCGTGGCCGCTCTCACAGGAGCCGCAAGTAGTACTTTGAGGCACCGTTCTTTTTATTTATATTGACCGCGACCCAGTCATTTAACCAATAATTGTTAAGTAAACGACAACCAGGGTGCGAATAATAGAATACTCATTTCTAAGTTTTCGAAGAATTAAAGTAACAAACTAGAAAACGTTTAGAGTCGGAAAGGCAAAAGGGACATCGAAAGAAAGTAGATTTATAGAATTCGCATGACCTCGTTATTTTGGATATGTGTATCGATGGCTTAATATGAAAAAGTCATATCTCGATTTTTCATTTTTCTCATCTTTTCTGTAGAATAATAAAATCTGAACAACTTTAGACATAAATATACATTTCAATGCTTCCTTAACAAAAACAGACATTAAATTTTATTATTAAACTATTTAGTTTTTAAACGGGAGGTGTATTTGAAAATATCGTGTTCCTAAAAGAATTGATTAATGCGGCTTACAAAGCTCAATATATAGCGTCTTTATTTGCAAGAATTCATTTTCAGGAAACCAGTCATTAGTATCAAAATATAAAATGGTATGGAATGGCCGTTAACTTTCACAAGAGCGTCAAGAAGCGCTTTCAGACACCATTTTGAAATTTGATTACTCCGTTCCGTTGCAACATGACGCTAAAAATTGCTTTCATCTTCCGCTGATCCTGCACTGAAATACATATTAACCACCCGAGTCAAACATATTTTTCCCACAATAAAAATAAAGGATGTACGAATACGAACTTTGTATACTGCATCCATGTTGGGCCTTCTAATGAATGTATGAATGCAGTTACACTTATATACGAAATAAAATTCCAATTGTTCAATTTGAAGTCTACTGCATATAATTTTTATTGTTTCCATTCCACGTGGAATGTGCATGTTATCCTAACTAATGTTTATAATCAAAAAGTTCATATACTCATCATACTTGTGTATGTACTGCCTGACTACATATATATTAACTTTCACAAAGTTATGCACACATGTAGGCAAAGTAATGCAAGTATTCTCCTACATGGATATGTACATTAGTGTGGTCCAACATAAGATGACAACACATCAATTATAAATACATCAAATTACTAAACTTCAATACGGTTCAATCACATCAGTTCACACATCTCGGTCGTATGTGTTGATGTCAACGGTACAAATTTGAAAATTACTTTTCAGTAGCATTGTTATTATACCATCCGCCATAGGATGGAGTGCATATTCATGTTGTCAGTACCTTGAAATATTCATTGTATAATCCATAAAGTATATATGTATAATGTGGATCGCGTTAAAATTGAAAATAGGTAAAAAACTAGCTTTAATTATTTTAGTTTTTAATGTTAATTGATTTCGCGTAGGTTACGACAAAGTAGAAGTAGAATAGAGTGCAAGCGGAACTCTCGTTAAAAATCTATTCTTTTCTCATATATTGTTGGGCCACACTATTGCACAAGCATACACGCTGTAGTCCGTCTTTGCATAGTATTGTTTGAAATTGTAGTGGAAATATGGGCTGCAGCTAAAGCAGTAATAATGTAATATTTCTTGCTGAAATAGGAAAAACATCGGACCGACTAAATACTGCGCTAAATATCAGAGCAGGGGATAAGTTCAGACTATTATGACTATTTGGAAGCTCTTTGTTCTCAGCATTTGAGTTTGATCGTCATACAATTCTAAGACGATCAGTCTGTCCGTCCGTCTGTTGAAAGCACGCTAAAATCTAAACGCTAGCATCGGTTGGGATCGAAAGTAGGCGAAATCGGTCCAGAGAGAAAAAATTGTCCCTCAAAAGGATTGAAAATATCCCTAATATTACGAGTTTTTAAGCATGTTGTTTTTCGAATATGTCTGCTTATATTTGGTATGCGCATTCCCCTTATAGCAAAAACGTGCACCATAAAGTTAATTGTATTTGCTGGCGGTGAAATGGGGATAAAAATGGTACCTATCAAACGACAACAGCTTGAAACGTGAATATCGGTTTGTACATTCCTCTATTTGAATGGATACATAATATGTTAGTTTTTTTCCAAATTCGTACTTTTAAGGGGTAAAACGGTGTACACGTTCCACCGTTTGCGTAGACACGTAAAATGTAGGGATTTTTCGAAATTTGTACTTTTAGGGGGTAAAATGGAAAAGGGGATACAAATTGTACCAACCAAAAGAACGCAGCTAGAGTCATGAAATTCGGACTATACATTCCTCTGACTGCATAGGCACGAAAAAGAAAAAGGTTTTCCACGTTCGTACTTTCAATGGACACAATGGGTACACAGGGATAAAATTAGTACCATCTAAACGGCTACAGCTAGAATGTAATATAAAATAAAGAGATTTTCGAAAGTCGTACTTTTAAGGGGGTAAAATGGGAAAAAGCGGATAAAAAGGGAACCAACCAAATGGCCGAAGCTAGAATCATGGAACGATTTTTTCAAAGTCGTACTTTTTACGGAAAAATTATAGAATCATCAATCAATCAAAATATGTACATTTGGAATTAAACTAGGGTTCAACTACATCCAACTAAATGGTTGTAGCTGAAAATGATATGAAGCTTTTTATGGTATTGAAGCTTTTTTTAAGATCACCGCCTTCAACTTTTTAATTGACTTGAAGTATTATTTCGATATGAATAGTATAAACAATAAATTTTATATTTGAAATAATACAAATTTTATATTTATTTTTTTATTTGTTTTGGTTTTGCAATATTAAAAAGTTTAATATTTTTCTGTAATGTTACTGCACTTCTGCGAAAATCGAGTAGGGTATAAATGCCGTTTATACTTGTTTTAATTATTAAGGGATATAAATAATTATTTTACTAATGCATATGCCTGGATTATATATTTTAAAACGAGATGTTTTTGTTCGAGAATACGTGGGTAAATACGTATTTGCGATTTAGCGATAAGGTCGCAGCACGGTGGTACGTAACTTTTGTTCAATAAGTTTAAAAACGCAACATCTTTTTCCGAATATATGTTTTATAACCGAAAGGTAACATATTTAGTTTTACAATGGAAATAAAACTAAATTGAAAAAGAATTGTTGTTGTTATTGCAGAAAAATTGCAGCTCTAATTATTAGTCTAATACCAGAATAGTGTCTGGTGATAGAAAGCAAAATTTGTTCTGAGTGCTCTTTTATATGAAACGAGTAATTTTGATAATAATAATAATAATAATTTCTCACTAAATGCCTTACAGTTTTCCAAAAATATTATTCGCTGTTCGCATACGGCTAGCATCGTTTCAGGAAATTATGTTTTACTTCGTTAATCAAATCCGATCAAAGTAACAAAAACGGTCAAAAATGTAATAATAAATCTGTGATATTAGACGAATTTGCAATGCAAAAGCAAAGTTTAAACCTTTAACATCTTTTCGTGAATACGACAGATAGTCTTTACGAAGGTAACACAATATTTACCTCCAACAAATCGTAAATCAATTTCTCATCCACAACAAGCAATTGTTATATTTTCGCTGAAGGTAAACACGAGTATCTATGTTTATTGAGAAAAGACTTTTCCTTTTGCTTTTTAATTTAGACAAAATCAGAATAGCTGAATCGTAGTACACATATTATTTATTTATGGCCACTTTTAATATCTCCAGCGTAAAGCACATGCTAAATTATTTATAAACTTCATAAATAATAAAAGCCAAACACTTAACTCGCTTTCTTAGCGCAGTTGGCGTTGCGTTCAGTTCTCATGTTTTGGACTGCTTTGAAAAAAATAAAATGGAAAAAATAACCGAAAAATAACCCTTCTCCAGTCAGACAAATCTTCTCATGCCACGAAATATGACTAAATTCCCCAAATATGCATACGGGCATATATTTATCATCATTTACTACGCCAGAGAATATCAACAACATCGAAGCCGTGCAGGGGGAAACTGGATTTAGGGTTGAGGAGGCCCTTGCAAATTCATAAATAATTTCCATGTGTGGGGGTGCGCAGAAATACACAGCGGAGGACGACAGAACTGAGTGAACAAATGGATACAAATGATGCCAAATTTAGTCCTGCATACGTAGACCTGCATCACTTTTTTCTATCGAAATAATATGTTTGTGCCGCCATACTTGAGAAATCTTCTCAGAACAATTGATAGCTCGTCGATGTTGTTGAATGCAGACGGTAACGCTACTCACGCATATACACGTTTAACTTTACATACATAGAATAGTTGATTTTGAAAGTAGCATAAATCAAATTTGCAATAAGTCGCGTTAATGCAGACATTAACTACATGCCTAAAGTACCTCACCATTAAGCAAATTTTAATAAGTATGAGTCTATATGCCATTAAGGGGCTGGGAAAATATCTTCATAAACAAATGAAATTGCAATGGAATATTTGATGACATGTAGTAAATTCATTTTCTGGTGGATCATTTTCTCCTATATATTTTTCTATGAAGGCTATCATTAGCTACCACGCAATAGGAGTGAAAAAAAACTCATCCTTATGTACACACCGAGTTGCTTTTAGTAGCCGTTGTCGTTCGATTGGTACCATGTTTATCCCTTCTTACCTCATCCTAAATCCAAAGTATGTATGTAAAGTATGAATTTTCTGCAAAACCACCTCTTGAGAGAAATGTATGTACCAAGTTCGAGTGAATATAAGGCAGATAATATTGGTATAGTTCAATTATGTATGGAACAAAATATCGGCCAAATGGCCGCCCCGACTTCGGCGGCACATCTCCATCCGATGGTCCAAATTTTCGATGACGCTGAGGCATAAATGAGGTTCTATGCAGTTAATTGTCGCCAACTACAATATAAATATATGTATCAAAAGAAATTTTCAAAAAATTATTTTGTGTTGACTTTATTGGACTTCGATAACCATAATTTTGACTTACACTGGATAATTATCCAGGCTAAGTCAAACAGACACTCTTTGTGGGTGCATTGGTTTTTCGACAATCACTGTTGGATTATCATTCGCCCAAATGCGGCCATTCTGCTTATTGACGAATCCACTGAGGTGAAAATGTGCCTCATCACGGAAGATGATTTTCTTCGAAAATTGATCATCCACTCTTGCCATTTCCTGCCAGCATTCTGAACATTGACGACGTTTGGAATGGTCAAGAGGCTTTAGTTCCTGAGTCAATTGCACCTTGTAAGCGTGCAATGCAAGTCTTTATGCATAATGTTCATCAAAGACGAGCGTGAGAGGTGCAATTGTCGGCACGAAAAAATCACGAAGTTCACGATAGGCATTTTGATCTGAACGCGCATTTTCATAATAAGCCATGGTTCAAATTGAGTTAGTCTGAAATTGAGAAATGTCAAATGAAATGCAGACAAAACTTGACGTTTAGGTGTGATTCACATTCAACATCGGCCCTTACAATTTAACCACCCTTTATTTAATTTCGAAAGATTTCGGTATGCCGAATTTGATTGTGGCATTAGAATTATGCTACCCGCAAAAACGAGTACATAGAATATAGGCCCTAATTTCATAAACATCGAAGAAGTTAAAAATCCACAATGGGTCAAAGACTTTTAGAATTACTATATAATGAAAAGTTTTCTACAAGAAAAATAATATCACATCCCAGAGTTTAGTTCATTCTTTTGTAGAATAGTGTTGTGTCCATGTAAATACATTACCAAATTATTCGATTAATCGGATAAGATGTTATCGATTGAAGAGTCTTTTTTTTAATATTTCCAACATACAGAATTGAAATCGATGTGACTTATGCCACTTTCGCAATAACCACTTGATACATACGATGATCAGATGAACTCCACTCCACTCCACGACGCGTCGTGGTATCAAGGTATCTACATATTCCTGTATGTGTGTACGTAGAAGTACAAGTACATCCACGTTTGAGGATTCGTATGGCAGCCCAGCCCGTTCAAATGTCTATCGACGTGCAGTGGCAACATGCGAATATTGTATTGTAATTGTGTGCGAGTATTGATGTTTTGTATTCCTCTAATTTCTCGTGGGAGAACTTAAAAAGGATAAATTGGTCTCATGTATGTGTATGTTCGTGTGTGTTTGTGTTTGTGAAGGTGATTCGCTGTACGATCGCATTTGCATAAACATAATCGTATGTACGTGTGTGCGTTCAGTCTTCATTCAGTCAATGCTTGTCGGTGCCCTGATGTTGTCGATTTGTAAAATTATGTTACGATGTACATACATATGTATGTATGTATGTATGTATGGAGGTATGGCTGTTCTCTTATCAACTCATTCGATATTCATAATACTTTGAGGGGATTCCTTCACGAACACGCACGCACTCCTTTTGCAAAACACACACATATTCATACATATGTGTGCGAGTGTGTGCGTACTTCAATCGTATAGAATTCTTTGATATTTACGACTCTAATGGCAATCGTCATGAGGGGGTAACGTAATAGTCTAAAGAATAAACAAAAGTTTACGCTTGAGAAAAAGCAAATAAAAGATTTGCTTTTGCTTTGACAACATTTTCGAATGGAACCGGAGAATGTCGAACAAAACTCATCATCGGATGTAACGTTGTAATCAAATTAAAACAAACAAGGAGTAAGAACTGAACTTCTAAGAACTTCAAACCGTTTGCTCAGTTTTTACGTTCGGTCTATTCTTCTTGCGAAGCGTAATACTCGTGGAAATCTATTAAATGACCAAAAGTCATTTCTTCCAGTATTGTAAATACTCGGGCAAGGCAAGACAAGACAAGACAAAGCACAGACACATCATTTCTGATAGACATTGACATCATCATCATTATCATTACCGTCGTCAACAGGAGCAGCAATAAGATCAACATGAGGCCCACGATGTTCAATTGTATTCGCCGGTTCATTTATGCGAAGTTTTCCATATTTCCTGCAACGTCTTTGGACTTCCCATTACAATGATTTTGTTCGCCTTCATCATTTGTGGCATTCAATGTATTGACTTGTTATGGCTATTAAATTCATCGCTTTCCAAGAAAATATGAAGCTGTTTTACCAAAAGCGAGAAACGCGAGGAGAGCCAGGGATGATGTTGTTGATTATGGTGATTGAGATGTTGTTTGTCCAGTGCTATCAATATTTCACACTTGGCCTACTGTTTTGCACTGAAATGTACACTTTTTTTGGCAACGTGCACATTAAACCGGGTCAGTTGGTATGGAAGAAAATAAGTTGCTGTTTTCCGCACCTAAAATGAAACCCGAAATATTTCACAGTGTCTTAAACCAACTACGACCTAGAACGATTTTACATAACCCCTCAAAAATCATATTTTTTCTTAAATATGACGGCAATATTTGATCAAATAAAATTTGAACATTCCGCATCCTATAGTATCAATATGTAATTTCGTTCTTACTTCTTTAAAAATCGAGGTATGATTGCCTACTATTTCATATCCCAAATGAATTAAATGTTCTCCTAAGACGTGTTTATCCAACAGGACGGCGAGATTTGACATACAGGGAGTCAAGCAATTGGGGCTTCTCTTCCAGGAATGTCTGGCCATTCCAAAGTTGCGGACAATTTCTGATCCCATTACAGCCTATTTTACAATGAGGAGTTTTTATAAATTAGTTTAGTTTCTATTGATCCACTAATAATTGAGAATAATTGAGTATAAAGGTCAGAGTTTAATCGAATTAACGCGAATCGCTCCTGTTTATACCCTCCACTAGAGTATTATGTCTTTATATACAAATATCGCTCTCGATTTGACTTTTTCCGCTTTAGAAACCGATATGATCTTTTCCGCGCTCGGAACCACAACTATCGCTTTTGATTTCACTTTTTCTGCTTTAGAAAATACGTATTTTAACCGATTTTGATTTGAAGAAGCCTTTAGTCTTTTCTTACTTGTTTTGTTTTGGGCTGAAAATATTAAGGACTCTGTCGGTGCCAGTTGCCTTCAGTTTTTAATGCAAATTCTATTAACAATTAGAGTTTGTTTTAGGACGATTATTATAGCAAACCGTATTGAAATAAAGAGGAGAAAAAACATTCCCATCCTGGATAAAACATTGTTCTTAATTTTAGTAGAACATTACTGATGAATTGCTAGCCCTGTTTTGGGCTCACTAGCTTAAATTTAAGAGTCTTGATAAGGTGGCAAATTTTTTATCCATTGGTTTAATTTAAATAAATCAGAGATAAAAATCTGGCACCACCTTAATCGGTAACTAAGAGAGTAGTAAGCTACTTTCTTGTTAAGCAAGTAAATTCCATACAAATATTAAGCAAGTAAGCCCAATCGAACAGGACTACTGATGATGTGAATTCAAACCAACACCCGAAACATAAAAGTAGATTAGTTCTGAAGTGTATTCCTTGTGCCATGACATAAATTGTAATAAAGGGTGATTTTTTAAGAGCTTGATAACTTTTAAAAAAAAAAAACGCATAAAATTTGCAAAATCTCATCGGTTCTTTATTTGAAACGTTAGATTGGTCCATGACATTTACTTTTTGAAGATAATTTCATTTAAATGTTGACCGCGGCTGCGTCTTAGGTGGTCCATCCGCTTAGTCCAATTTTGGCATTTCCACGTTTTTGAGTAACAGAGACCCAATTGGTGCGAACGGCGACCAATCGAAAATTGGTGGTCATCATTAACACTGGCCGATACAGCTGCGATATTTTCTTCAGTTCGCACTCTACGTAAGCGTGTTGGTGGTTTAATGTCCAACAATGTAAATTTGGTGCGAAATTTAGTCACAATAGCCCGAATAGCCGCTTCAGTGGGTCGATTAAACTGACCATAAAATGGAAGCGCGCAATGAACTTTCTTAACAGAGCACGCATTTTGATAATAAAATTCAATAATTTGCAAGCGTTGTTCGTTTGTAAGACGATTCATGATGAAATGTCAAAGCATACTGAGCATCTTTCTCTTTGACACCATGTCTGAAATCCCACGTGATCTGTCAAATACTAATGCATGAAAATCCTAACCTCAAAAAAATCACTCTTTACATCCAATTAAAGAATCATCAAAGTTGATTTAAATATACAAATATTTACAAACCACGGAAAGTTTGTCGCATCCAGGTTTATACATGTATGAAGAGATTCCAAAAGTTTAGTATTCTGACTAATTCGGACCCTATATTATAGTCCTCTACTATATAAATATAAAACTTCAAGAGTAATCAAAAAGTGAACTAATTATCAGCTGCTTTCAGTCGTTATTAGGTTGAAACAATTTCCCTCAGGGTCCAATTTGCAATTTCTTGATTCCAGCTACAGCACAAATGTCCGTACAACTTTGATAGAAAAAGTACTAGTATTGAAGATGCAATATGTAGAATGTACAAACTTATTTTCTTATTCTTATTTTAGCTATAGCCGTTTGTTTTTTATTTTCACCCTAAAAGTACGGATTTGGCAATGTCATCGTACTTTCCGCGTATGTGCAGTCGTTCATGATTCTAACTAGAGCCGCTTGATAAAAGTGCAAATTTCGCGTTTATACAGTCACGTGAAGGTATATACCGAATTTCATGATTTCAACTTCAGCGGTTTGGTTGGTGCCATTTTTATCCCCATTTTGTCGCAAAAGTACGAATATCAAAGAATCCCTCTATTTTACGTATCTACGCAATGAGAAGGATGTACATTCCAAATTTCATGTTTCTAGCTGTTGTCATATAATTGGTACCATTTTATCCCTTTTTGTCCAATTTCGCCTGCTAAAACATTTATTTATTTTTGGTGCTTTTAGACTACAAGAGGAATATTCGCAACAAATTTCAAGTGCATATTAAGCAGAAATTAAAAACATATTTAGTTTCAGTCCTTGTTAGGGAATTTTGTTTTTCCTCTGGGCCGATTTCGACCACTTTTAATCCCAACCGATCTGCAACTATAAGACACATTTTGGGAAAATTTGAACCTCCTAACTCATTTCGTTCGGCTAAATCGTCTTAGAATTTTACCACTACAAGTGAATACTTAAGTGGAGAGTATAAAAATCACAGTAAACAAACAATTTCGTGTCCTATGTTGACCAGTGTTATTTTCACTATTTTCCACAAATTCTTCAAAGTGCGGCTCATAATTCCTTGCGGAATAAAAAACTAATTTCCATCCCAACCGAAAGATGTAATGGGAATCAGTTGCAGACAGAGTATGGTATTCGCTTTTAATGTAAATTGTTTAATTGTCGATTTGTGTAAAACACACATATATTTTAATCACATCACTACAACCCTAACATAACATATATCAGCAGCTGAAGTGCAAAATCGCCTTAATTACATTAAATTTTATATTTAAGAGGAGAAGCATCGAGTAATTGTAATATTAGAGCTTTTTTATTAATAAAATTAATCTTTATGAATTGGGGTTTCGTCGGATAAAAAGTGTAAAGCATCGAAGGATATCTGAAGACCCCCAACTCCTAGGATACAATAGAAACAGATATTCGGAATCAGTTGTAATTTAATATTCGAAAATGGTTTTATAATCGGGTTTAACGTATGTATGTCCCTAAAGTCCTCATAATTTCCCTATGTACGCTCGGATTCACCTATGATTTGACACTTCATAATATTTCTATCACTTGGTTTGTTCGTCCTTTTAAAATTTAGGTGGCGACATGTGTGTTCAGTAAGTATGTATGTAATTCTATAGTCCCCATCTATAGTATAGAATATAGAACACTCAATAGAGTGTTTCAGTTGTTGTGCTGCTGCACACACACACCTGCTAGTACATGTCGCTGCTACATCTTTTATTCGCAGCAATAAATTCGTATGCAGTTTCGAGGTTAAGGAAGCGAGAAAGCTGAGAACGAAAATAGTAAATTTGGGAACTTGCAGGAAGTGAATAAAAGCAAAGGCAATGGCCACCACACAAATATTACTTAAGTTTGATATAAACTCTCAGGACACTTTGAATAAATTTACTTGTTGGAGTATTAGTTTATGTGTACAAATACACGTAAGAAACCAGCAGCGGATTGAAGTGAAGAAATACAAACATTCTGGCCGACTTTCATTTGCATTCGTTAGAAATGTATGATATGATTGAGATGGAATCGAGTGATTTCATCTTCAGTGTCTGAAAGGACACCAAAAAAATAAAATAAAATTGAAGTATCGAAAACCGACAAATTCGTAGATTTAATTTTAACTGAAACAGCGCCAACCAGCAAAACTGTACATCCAATGATCCTAATTGTATTTCACATTGTTAGTACTTCATTTGCTAGAATCATAATACAACTATGAACAATAATTTAAAAAATTAAAGGAATGGAAAAATAGTCGACTTTTTAAAAGACGACATTATTGGGTCGATTATCGTTATAATAAAAAATGTTCGATGGTAACAATTATTTTGAAAATGTAAATATTGCAAAATTGCTTAACTTCGAAACTGAGATTTACTTGTTTTCTATTATCTTTCGGGTTCACAGTGGAATGTATGCACCCACATAATTATGCGATTCTAACTACAGATTTTAACTTGATGCCAGATTTATCCCTTTTCCCCATGTTGTCCCTAAAAGTACGAATTTGGAGAAGCATTTTATTTTACGAATTTTCGAAGTCAGAGGAATTCATAAATCGAATTTCATGATTCTAGCTACAGCCTTTAGTTTGTACCATCTTTATAGCCTTTCGTCCGGTTTTTCCCTTAAAGCTCAAATCCCAAAAAATCTTTTAGCAGTCATTTGGTCGGTACCTATGGTATCCCTATTTGTCCATATCTATATATATAAAAGAGTTGCGTTACTGACTGACTGACTGACTGACTTATCATTGACCAGCCCCCAGACCAAACGGCTGAAGCCAGGGTCATGAAATTTTCAGGGTAGTTCCCAAATATGACGTAGACGTCGACTAAGAAAGGGTTTTACGAAATTCGTACTTTTAGGGGATAAAATGGCCCAAAAAGGGATAAACATCGAACCTTCGTCCTGACTAAACGGCAGTAGCTATAAACATGAAATTCGGTGAGTTCCTTGCAATGACCATGCAGACGAGCTACAAATAGGGATTTTTCGAAATTTGTACTTTTAAGGGCCGAGCGGGACAAAAAGGGATAAAAATGGTACCTACTAAAGTATTACAGCTAGAAACGTGAAATTTGGTATGTAAATTCATCTGACCATATAGAAACGAAGTAAAATTGGATTTTTCGAAATTTGTACTTTTAAGGGACGAGCGGGCCAAAAAGGGATAAAAATGGTACCAACTAAAGTATTACAGCTAGAAACGTGAATTTTGATATGTAAATTCCTCTGACCATATAGAAACGAAGTAAAATTGGATTTTTCGAAATTTGTACTTTTAAGGGATGAGCGGGACAAAAAAGGGATAAAAATGGTACCAACTAAAGTATTACAGCTAGAAATGTGAATTTTGATATGTAAATTCCTCTGACCATATAGAAACGAAGTAAAATTGGATTTTTCGAAATTTGTACTTTTAAGGGACGAGCGGGACAAAAAAGGGATAAAATTGGTACCAACTAAAGTATTACGGCTAGAAACTTGAAATTTGGTATGTAAATTCCTCTGACCGTATAGAAACGAAGTAAAATTGGATTTTTCGAAATTAGTACTTTTAAGGGACGAGCGGGCCAAAAAGGGATAAAAATGGTACCAACTAAAGTATTACAGCTAGAAACGTGAAATTTGGTATGTAAATTCCTCTGACCATATAGAAACGAAGTAAAATTGTATTTTTCGAAATTTGTACCTTTAAAGGGAACACAAGGGATAAAAATGGTACCAACTAAAGTATTACAGCTAGAAACGTGAAATTTTGTATGTAAATTCCTCTGACCATATAGAAACGAAGTAAAAATGGATTTTTCGAAATTTGTACTTTTAAGTGACGAGCGGGACAAAAAGGGATAAAAATGGCACCAACTAAAGTATTACAGCTAGAAACGTGAAATTTGGTATGTAAATTCCTCTGACCATATAGAAACGAAGTACAATTGGATTTTTCGAAATTTGTACTTTTAAGGGACGAGCGGGACAAAAAGGGATAAAAATGGTACTAACTAAAGTATTACAGCTAGAAACGTGAAATTTGGTATGTAAATTCCTCTGACCATATAGAAACGAAGTACAATTGGATTTTTCGAAATTTTTACTTTTAAGGGACGAGCGGGCCAAAAAGGGATAAAAATGGTACCAACTAAAGTATTATAGCTAGAAACGTGAAATTTTGTATGTAAATTCCTCTGACCATATAGAAACGAAGTTAAATTGTATTTTTCGAAATTTGTACTTTTAAAGGGACAACAAGGGATAAAAATGGTACCAACTAAAGTATTACAGCTAGAAACGTGAAATTTTGTATGTAAATTCCTCTGACCATATAGAAACGAAGTAAAATTGGATTTTTCGAAATTTGTACTTTTAAGGGACGAGCGGGACAAAAAGAGATAAAAATGGTACCAACTAAAGTATTACAGCTAGAAACGTGAAATTTGGTATGTAAATTCCTCTGACCATATAGAAACGAAGTACAATTGGATTTTTCGAAATTTTTACTTTTAAGGGACGAGCGGGCCAAAAAGGGATAAAAATGGTACCAACTAAAGTATTATAGCTAGAAACGTGAAATTTTGTATGTAAATTCCTCTGACCATATAGAAACGAAGTTAAATTGTATTTTTCGAAATTTGTACTTTTAAAGGGACAACAAGGGATAAAAATGGTACCAACTAAAGTATTACAGCTAGAAACGTGAAATTTTGTATGTAAATTCCTCTGACCATATAGAAACGAAGTAAAATTGGATTTTTCGAAATTTGTACTTTTAAGGGACGAGCGGGACAAAAAGAGATAAAAATGGTACCAACTAAAGTATTACAGCTAGAAACGTGAAATTTGGTATGTAAATTCCTCTGACCATATAGAAACGAAGTACAATTGGATTTTTCGAAATTTTTACTTTTAAGGGACGAGCGGGCCAAAAAGGGATAAAAATGGTACCAACTAAAGTATTATAGCTAGAAACGTGAAATTTTGTATGTAAATTCCTCTGACCATATAGAAACGAAGTTAAATTGTATTTTTCGAAATTTGTACTTTTAAAGGGACAACAAGGGATAAAAATGGTACCAACTAAAGTATTACAGCTAGAAACGTGAAATTTTGTATGTAAATTCCTCTGACCATATAGAAACGAAGTTAAATTGTATTTTTCGAAATTTGTACTTTTAAAGGGACAACAAGGGATAAAAATGGTACCAACTAAAGTATTACAGCTAGAAACGTGAAATTTTGTATGTAAATTCCTCTGACCATATAGAAACGAAGTAAAATTGGATTTTTCGAAATTTGTACTTTTAAGGGACGAGCGGGACAAAAAGAGATAAAAATGGTACCAACTAAAGTATTACAGCTAGAAACGTGAAATTTGGTATGTAAATTCCTCTGACCATATAGAAACGAAGTAAAATTGGATTTTTCGAAAATTGTATTTTTAAGGGACGAGCGGGACAAAAAGGGATAAAGATGGTACCAACTAAAGTATTACAGCTAGACTCGTGAAATTTGGTATGTAAATTCCTCTGACCATATAGAAACGAAGTAAAATTGGATTTTTCGCAATTTGTACTTTAAAGGGGCGAGCGGGATAAAAATGTTACCAACTAACGTATTACAGCTAGAATCGTGAAATTTGGATGTAAATTCCTCTGACCATATATAAACGAAGTAAAATTGGATTTTTCGAAATATGTATAAGGGGTGAGCGGGACAAAAAGGGATAAAAATGGTAAGTATTACAGCTATGTACATGAAATTTGGTATGTAAATTCCTCTGACCGTATAGAAACGAAGTAAAATTGGATTTTTCGAAAATTGTACTTTTAATGGTAAGTATTACAGCTATGTACATGAAATTTGGTATGTAAATTCCTCTGACCGTATAGAAACGAAGTAAAATTGGATTTTTCGAAAATTGTACTTTTAAGGTGCGTGCGGGACGGAAAGGGATCAAAATGGTACCAATTAATATATTACACCTAGAATCGTGAAATTTGGTATCTAAATTCCTCTGACCATATAGAAGCACAGTAAAATTGGATTTTTCGAAATTTGTACTTTCAGGGGCGTGCGAGGCAAAAAGGGATAAAAATGGTACCTACTAAAGTATAACGCCTAGAATTGTGAATTTTGTTATGTAATTCCTCTGACCATATAAAAGCGAAGTAAAATTGGATTTTTCGAAATTTGTACTTTAAAGGGCCAGCGGGACAAAAAGGGATAAAAATGGTACCAACTAAAGTATTACACCTAGAATCGTGAAATTTGGTATGTAAGTTCCTCTGACCATATAAAAGCGAAGTAAAATTGGATTTTTCGAAAATTGTACTTTAAAGGGGCGTGCGGGACAAAAAGGGATACAAATGGTACCAATGAAAGTATTACACATAGAATAGTGAAATTTGAAATTTGTAAATTCCTCTGACCATATAAAAGCGAAGTGAAATTTGATTTTTAGAAATTTTTTACTTTCAAGGGATGCGCGGGGCAAAAAGGGATACAAGTTGTACCAATTTAAGTATTGCAACTATAGTCGTGAAATTTGGTATGTAAATTTCACTGACAACGTAGTAGCGCAAATCTAAGTGGATTTTTGAAATTTGTACTTATAAGGGGTGAGTGGGACAAAATGGGATAAAAATTGTACCAATCAAAGTATTGTAGCTACAATCGTGAAATTTGGAGTGTAAATTCCTCTGGCAACGGATAAAAGTAGTACCAACTAAAGTATTGACAATTTAGAATCGCTAAATTAAAAGAATTTTTCGAAATTTGTACTTATAAACGGTGAGCGGGATAAAAATAGTACCAACTAAAATAGTGCAGTTAGAGTAGAAGCGCAATCTAAATGGATTTTTTTTTAAATTTGTACTTATAGGAGGTGAGCGGGACAAAAAGGGATAAAAATTGTACCAAATAAAGTATTGCAGCTATAGTCGAGCAATTTGGAGTGTAAATTCCTCTGACAACGTAGACTTGCAACAGAAATGGATTTCTTGATTTAGTATGTAAATTCCTCTGTCCACGTAGATACGCAGTAAAATTGGACTTTCGAAATTTGTACTTTTAAGGGATGCGCGGGACGAAAAGAGATAAAAATTGTGTACAGTCCTTTAATTACTTAAACGCGGAACATAAATGGATATTTCAAAATTTGTACTTAATACAACGATACGTCCCGACAAGAAATAAATGTGTTACCAAATAAAATACATATTTTTAGAGGAAGCAAAAACACATGTTACTTATAGTGGTTTTTCAAAATGTGTACTTTTTGGGAAAGAGGTGCAAAAAAGTTATAAAGTAGCTGGCTGCATCTAAAAACATGAGATCGAGGATATAAATGGTGGTAATTTTTTGTTCAAAACTTGGTAGAAAATGATAGAAATTATACATTACTTTGGTTGTGTGTGAGTGCTATATAATAGGATGTTTCCAAATTACTATTTTAGTTTTATCTATATCCACCAAAAGGAAATTAAATAAATAGATAAATAAATAAATAACAGAGACGGATAAAATTAACAAATAACGGACTTTTTCGCGTGCGAAGCAGCGGGTACTGCTAGTTGACCATAAAGGAAGGAATATATTTTTCGACTCTAGGCAGCCATAGCGAAGTATACACCGATTTTTATTATTCTAGCTGCAGCAGATTTTAAAAGTACAAATTTCAACAAATTTCTGTTTTATCCCCTTTTGTCCCATGGCTAGATCGTCTTAGAATTTTATGGCGATCAAGAATATTACAAGGTCTTACTAGCGGAATGGCAAACATAGTACACCCCCATCCTATGGTGAAGCGTATAAAAACTAAACATCAGTTAATTGATTTGTCCACGGCCTTTAGCCAGACAATCTACAAAAAATATTGCAAAATTTTGATTTAACATGTATTTGCTTCGGTTACTGGCAGTGAAATTGATTGAAAACGGGAAGCCCAGTGTAACTACTGTAATGATAACCAGTGATGTAATATGATCAATTTGGACACAGTGTTGTAGTGTGAATGTTTCCATGATGACTTGCCAAACGATACTGAACAAAAATGACAAAACAGTTTGAGTCATGTGTGATCTTAAAAAAGCCTATTGAAAGTCAAACCTCACGATGAATCACTCAGTAGAACCTCCCATTGCGTAAACTTAAATTTCATTTGAATATCATATCGTCACAATAACAAGCAAATTGTGGAATTGGAATTGGATGAATTAATGATATGAAAAATTAAAAATACGCGATTAATATGGACCCTGGAAAACGTGGGTAGAAGGCCTTACTAACTCCGATACTGTTCAGATTTGTATACCTGTACCTCCTAAGGATGCACTGGGCTTTACTTTTTTTTACATAATACGACACTGTGTCCGTATGTGTGAATGTCTCCCCCTTCGTTCGTGTGAAGCAAGTTGGAAGTGTATCTACCATATCCGGGTAATATGTGTGTACGTGTGAGTTTCTTTAGATAAGATATGGGACCACTTTTGTCGTTGACAAATACCTTTAGGGAAACATGTGCAACATAAATACAATCAGGCGGTATTGCTAACAGGATGTGGACAGTCATGAAGATTTGCGCGACCCAAAAAAGTGCTGCAGAAAATGGGCACCTAGATGTATGTATGTTCACTGACCTGCATAAGATAGTTTTCGTAAGAAACGAGTTTCAATCCATATCTTGAAGAGGCCAACATTTATAACACTCGAGTTGATACGGGAAGGGACCACGAGCCTTAGAATTGGACGAAGGAAGTGGATCGGCACTGTTCCTCCAGCGTGCTGAAAGCATAAAGGGAAATAGATGGTAAAATATTGTCTTTACACTTTGAACTCAATTGCTAATGTCGAAATTGTACTTATACTAGCAGTGTACTCAAAAAATACCTGCTAGTCATATTTATATTTGGAATTTGAGCGCTTACGCCATGTAAATGCAATACACCTTACAGCACAGTTGGGTGAATTGTATTTTTTTGCATTTACCTTCGTGTATTTAAATTCATATATGTATTTACAATGTTACTGAGTACGGCACACACTTTCATGTTGTTGGTTTTTGTTGCCCCTAATTGAAGTTTTGCTGCCGAAATTGTGTTCAACTCCTGTTATGCTAATATCTCTAAACAGACTTCCTACGAACTAAAATATATGTTCTTAAGCGTTTTTTAACGCAGCTGCACTTATCCTATGGTATGGGAACTTCTGACATAGTGGATACGTTTGTAACAGGCAAAAGGAACTGAAGTGGATCCGATCGATTCATAATCTGATTTTTAGTCGATTTAGTTATGTCTTCTGAAATATGACTAATCTAGATTGAAGGTTGTAAAATAACTTCTTAAATGCGATTTATAATATACTGACATAGACTCTTATCTATCCCCTCGCACTATAGGGAGCGTGGGTGAGTAGATATCAACTGATCTAGTAACGTAAGAACCATAGAAAAATAACTTAAGATGCAAATACACCAGCTGGTGAGACATTTAAATATGATACGATTTTTTAGATACTCTGCAGTCAATGATTCCATGTTTATTCTAGATGACCAACGAAGCTGACCGAAATATTAGAAAAATTCCCTCTTCGTATGATTTTGAATATGAAATGAGTACTAGTTGATAATTTTTAAAGATAGTTTGTGTGTGCGGATAGGACAAAGAAGCGTATTCTTTGTCCTATCGTGACCTAGTACATCCAGGAACCATCCCCTGTCAAGAAGTAAGCCACAGTATAATTTTCAGGCGAATCGGTCCACCGGTTTGGCGTCCTATACATAAGACACACATTGATATATACAGGGTGGCGCTGAATGAGCTATATGGTTTATAACTTTTTTAGTTATGCGATTATAATATTTTTTAAATACAGAGATTTTTTCCAATTAGCTTTGAAAAATGACATAAGTATTGCCCATTTTCTGATTCTCACATACGTGCTCTTTTTACCATATTTTCCATAACAGGGATTGAGACACCACTTTCATTTTAAAAAAGATATGGGCTAATTATCCACCGCATCAAACAGTACACTTGAGTGGGTGTTATTGTCGCTGATGAACTGCTCTTGGATTATCCGTAGCCCAAATTCTGCAGTTTTGCTTGTTGACACACCCATTTAATAAGAAATGGGCTTCATCGCTCAGTACCAAATTGTGAATTGTAACTGTTGGTTTGAAAAATAAAATTCAATTATTTTTATACGTTGTTCGATTGTATAATGATTCACAATTAATTCCCCAAGTCTCCTTCACACAATGCTGAAAAAAAACAAAGAAATAATAATAATTAAAAAAGTTATAAAGAATTCACACCATATAGCCACCCTGTATTAATATATGTGCCAGTTAGAATGATAGTGGTCTAAGTCAAAAATTCAAAAAATTTAGATATACCAATTTTAATTTGATCAGATCTCTAATTTAAGAACTTTTATTTTTGACATTTATAAAATGCACACCAAAATTGTCTTTAGTGTTAGTTTGAAAGTAGTCTAAGTCACACTGGCATAGATGTGTGGTTATGTAAACAAACATTTTTTTATTTATATTTATGTCCATTTTAGTGATTCAGATAATTTGAATAACATATAAAATGAAATTATTTGAAAAGTAAATAAATATTTAAAAATATTTTTTTTCAGTTTTTTTAATATTTTTTGTTTCATTTAATTTTTGCAAGGAAATATTACTTTTGCGCAAAAAAAAATAAAAATTTATAACAGTTCGATATTCTTAGAAAAAAATTGTGCTTCGGTGGAAAAATATTTGTTAATTGACTCAAACATAAACCATTGCATATCTCAGAACGGAAAAAGTGTGACTTAGACCACTAACATTCTAACTGGCACATATATAGGTTATCTATATATATAAAAGAGTTGCGTTACTGACTGACTGACTGACTGACTGACTGACTGACTGACTGACTGACTGACTGACTGACTGACTGACTGACTGACTGACTGACTGACTGACTGACTGACTGACTGACTGACTGACTGACTGACTGACTGACTGACTGACTGACTGACTGACTGACTGACTGACTGACTGACTGACTGACTGACTGACTGACTGACTGACTGACTGACTGACTGACTGACTGACTGACTGACTTATCATTGACCAGCCCCCAGACCAAACGGCTGAAGCCAGGGTCATGAAATTTTCAGGGTAGTTCCCAAATATGATGTAGACGTCGACTACGAAAGGGTTTTACGAAATTCGTACTTTTAGGGGATAAAATGGCCCAAAAAGGGATAAACATCGAACCTTCGTCCTGACTAAACGGCAGTAGCTATAAACATGAAATTCGGTGAGTTCCTTGCAATGACCATGCAGACGAGCTACAAATAGGGATTTTTCGAAATTTGTACTTTTAAGGGACGAGCGGGACAAAAAGGGATAAAAATGGTACCAACTAAAGTATTACAGCTAGAATCGTGAAATTTGGTATGTAAATTCCTCTGACCATATAGAAACGAAGTAAAATTGGATTTATCCAAATTTGTACTTTAAAGGGACCAGCGGGACAAAAAGGGATAAAAATGGTACCAACTAAAGTATTACAGCTAGAATCGTGAAATTTGGTATGTAAATTCCTCTGACCATATAGAAACGAAGTAAAATTGGATTTTTCGAAATTTGTACTTTTAAGGGGCGAGCGGGACAAAAAGGGATAAAAATGGTACCAACTAAAGTATTACAGCTAGAAACGTGAAATTTGGTATGTAAATTCCTCTGACCATATAGAAACGAAGTAAAATTGGATTTATCCAAATTTGTACTTTAAAGGGACGAGCGGGACAAAAAGGGATAAAAATGGTACCAACTAAAGTATTACAGCTAGAAACGTGAATTTTGGTATGTAAATTCCTCTGACCATATAGAAACGAAGAAAAATTGGATTTTTCGAAATTTGTACTTTTAAGGGGACAGCGGGACAAGAAGGGATACAAATGGTACCAACTAAAGTATTATAGCTAGAATCGTGAAATTTGGTATGTAAATTCCTCTGACCATATAGAAACGAAGTAAAATTGGATTTTTCGAAATATGTACTTTTAAGGGGCGAGAGGGATAAAAATGGTACCAACAAAAGTATTACAGCTAGAATCGTGAAATTTGATATGTAAATTCCTCCGACCATATAGAAACGAAGTAAAATTGGATTTTTCGAAATTTGTACTTTTAAGGGGAGAGCGGGACAAAAAGTGATTAAAATGGTACCAACTAAAGTATTACAGCTAGAAGTATTAGGTAAAGTATTACAGCTTGAAATGTCCACTGACAACGAGAAGCGCAAATCTAAACGAATTTTTCTAATTTTGTACTTATAAACAATGAGCGGGATAAAAATAGTACTAAATAAAATATTTCAGCTATAGTCGTGAAATTTTGTGTTTAAATTTCTCTGACAACGTAGACTTGCAACATAAATGGATTTCTCGAAATTTGTACTTTTAAGTTGCTAGCGGAACAAAGAGGGATAAAAATGGTACCTACTTTAGTATTACAGCTGGAATCGTGAAATTTAGTGTGTAAATTTCTCTGGCCTTATAGAACCGCAGTAGTTTGATTTTTCGAAATTTGTACTTTTAATGGGTGCGCGGGACGAAAAGGGAAAAAATGCTGTACAATCATTTAATTACGTAAGTGCGGAATATAAATGGATATTTCAAAATTTGTACTTAAAAGTACATATCGACAAGCACATTCCTTTGACTATGTGTGTGAGTGCTAGCTAGGTTTCCAAATAACTATTTCAGATATATCTATATCCACCAAAAAAAATTAAATAAAACAAAAACAAAGACGGATAAAATTAACAAATAACTGGCTTTTTCGCGTGCGAAGCAGCGGGTACTGCTAGTATCTATATAAAAGAGTTGCGTTACTGACTGACTGACTTATCATTGACCAGCCCTCAGACCAAACGGCTGAAGCCAGGTCATGAAATTTTCAGGGTAGTTCCAAATAAGAAAAAAATGAAAATTCGTACTTTTAGGGGGTAAAATGGTCCAAAAAGGGATAAACATCGAACCTTCGTCCTGACTAAACGGCAGTAGCTAGAAACATGAAATTCGGTGTGTTCCTTGCAATGACCATGCAGACGAGCTACAAACAGGGATTTTTCGAAATTTGTACTTTTAAGGGAGGAAAGAAACAAAAAGGGATAAAAATGGTACCAATTTAAGAATTGCAGCTAGAATCCTGAAAATCGGCATTCACATTTCTCAGGCAACGTAGACTAGCAATATAAATTGATTTTTCGAAATTTGTACTTATAAAAGGTGAGCGGGACAAAAAGGGATAAAAATGGTACCAACTAAAGTATTGCAGCTATAGTCGTGAAATTTGGTATGTAAATTCCTCTCATCACATAGAAGCGCAATATAAATGCATTTTGTACTTTAAAGGGTTGCGCGGGACAAAAAGGGTACCAACTAAAGTATTGCAGCTAGAATCTTGAAATTTGATGTGTAAGTTCTTCTGGCCATGTAGAAGCGCAGTAAAATTGGTTTTTACGAAAATTATATTTATAAGAGGTGAGCTGGACAAAAATGGATAAAAATCGTACAAACTAAAGTATTGCAGCTATAGTCGTGAAGTTTTGTCTGTGAATTCCTCTCACCACATAGAAGCGGAATATAAATGCATTTTGTACTTTTAAGGGTTGCGCGGGATAAAAATAGTACCAACTAAAATATTGCAACTATAGTCATGAAATTTGGTGCGAAAATTCCTCTGATAACGTAAACTTGCCAAATAAATTTATTTTTCGAAATTTGTACTTTTAAGGGAAGAGCGGGACAAAAAGGGATAAAAATGGTACCAACTTTAGGATTACAGCTAGAATCATGAAATTTAGTATATAAATTCCTCTGACCATGTAAATGCAAATTATATTGCTTGCAAATTATTGAATTTTATTATCAGAATGCGTGCTCTGTTAAGAAATTTAATCGCGCGCTTCCATTTTATGGTCAGTTTAATCGACCCACTGAAGCGGCTATTCGGGCTATTGTAACTAAATTTCGCACCAAATTTACATTGTTGGGCATTGGTCAACATTTGCATGAAATAATCTTCAAACATTAAATTATATGGACCGTACTATCGATTCAAATAAACACTTTCCTATAGCTCTTAAATAATCACCCCTTAGAAGCGCCATCAAAATGGATTTTTTTTGAATAAAAGGATCTGCGGTTGTAATTTTTTGTTAAAAACTGTGTAGAAAATGATTAAACAGTGCACTTCGACAAGTACATTCCTTTGACTGTATATGAGTGATATGTTTCTAATTTACTATTTTAGAAAAGGAAATCAAATAAATACTATCCTAAATATTAGATAAAACTAATAACAAATATCTGGCTTTTTCGCGTGCGAAGCATCGGGTACTGCTAGTTATGTTATATTATATGTGGAAAACCGACATCAAACCGAACAAACGTAACAACAAAAAGTCCAACTAAACGTACCACTAAAATTTTATTAAATTCTAAATCTTACAGGGATTTTTAATGGATCAAAATGCTGACAATATAATAATACAATCTAACTCAACCGATTGCCTTCACAACTGAGCAAGAAATGCACCAAAACTATGCTCTTAGCACAACAATGAAAACACTGTCCTGTGGAGGGTATATCAAATTCGACAAAGTCAATCATTCTGCCGTTTAGTGCATTCTGTGGTTTCATTTCTTCGTAGTAACCGCATCAGCCTGATCAGCGGACAAACTATACTTTTCCTGCAGGTTTATCTGAGATTTGTGTGAAAGTTTGCAGGGTTGGTTGTGTGTACCTCTTGTATGTCTGCGAATGAACAGACAGTTCGTTGCTTTTCTATCTACAATGTTTTCTAACTTTAACTATTTTATTTTAGCATAAATATGTGTCTTCGTTCATTTTTTGCTCTCGGACTCCATTGCAATTGGCTCGGTGACTGGTGCATCTTTTCGCCATTAGAACAACTGCTCCTTTCATATGGCCGGCATTAGTCTTTTCTAACAGTTTTTTCTTCGGGTTTGAAGATTTTCAAATGCTTTTCTCAGCAATTTCTAACAATCTCAGTCACATAAATTTGTGTGTGTATTTGAATAACAAAGGGAGAAATTTACATGAAGATATTTTTGGCAAATGTTAATTGCGCACAATATTTATTCACATAAAGACTCCATCCAACGAAGTTCTGACCATAATAAAGAGGAACCCAAAAAAATCTTGTCGTCAATTTGCGTGATATTTAAATGCCAAATGGACTGGTCAAGGTGAGTAGAAGAGACAATCTTTCCTACGGAAAGATTAAATAAAATTCTTTGCCACTCAAAAATAAATTCAAAGTTCTCAGCAAAAATTAAATCGGTTAGCGTATTCTCTAGATATACTCGCGTATATCAGCGTATTCTTTAGATATACTCGATAGAAAAAAGGTATATTTAGGAAAGCGGTTTCTGATTTAACCGAAAATTACGTTGGTTTGTTTTAAAAATTACATGAGCGGTACGGGTTTTGACCTCGATAGCTGCGATTGTTTTTAAGGTGGCGTGACATAATGTCCATGGACATTACCTCATATTTAGGAACTCATTGCTTCCGTATTGTACAAATTTTCATATTCGATTGAGTGAACAATTCGTTACCATGAACACCCTTGAAATTATTCTTTTCATTGAAGCGAGCGGCTACTGTATATTTAAAAAAATCTCGAATACTCTGTAAAACATTAAAAATGCTCTCGTGAAGAGTAAGGAAATTACACATAAGTCCTTGTCGACCTGACATGGTAGGTACAATTGTAACTTAGCATATGTACTCCACGGAAATTGAAAGGGAAAATACTTGATTTTTTCAAAGTGGCGCTAAAACTTAACTAATTTAGAAATATTTTGGCCCACTTTCGCTTATGCGAATATCACTTTTTGGTTTTTAGCATACTTACTTACTTACTTGTACTATAACTTATGATGGTCCTTGCACTGCAGCTCCATTGACGTGGATGCGTCGGTGAAGACTTGTTGTCATTTTTCAATTCAACAATTTTTCAGACATTTACCTTGTAATCCATCATTCATAAGGATAATGCGCCAAAATGTTAACATAAACATAAAATCTTCACATTTTTCACTTCACCGCCAACTACATCCCAACATACCAAATAGGAATAAAACCGCAATACAACTGGAGAACAATATTATAAAAATAGTGAATTCACAACGAGTTTTTAACAATGCTTGAGGAATTCTTATAATACACAACAGTTTCTCAAGTTCGCACACGAACTTTTATCCTTTCTTGTAGTGTTTCATTTGGTGAAAAGTGAAAGCATGCTTCATTTTTGGACAAATTTGTTTTGTGTTTAGTGTTCGATTTCAAAGTGAGTGTACGTGTAATTGTGTTGTGTTAAAAAATGGTAATATTTTAATAAAATAATTAATAATGCACAATAAATATAAAAAAGTGTTCGAAGAAAAACAAAAGAAATAATTGAACTTTTTTTAATAATAACAAGTAAGAAGGCGTTAAGTTCGGCCGGGCCGAATCTTATATACCCTCCACCACGGAGTGCATTCCATAGTATTACCAGCAGATTAAAGGAAGTCGACTTTACATAGAAGTACAGTACCATATTACGAAAATTGTGATATTTTTATGCACATTACTATATTTGTTTACTATTTCAAACTATAATGTATACTTATGCGCACTGTTTAAAATCAACATGCCTAAATATTAGGCGATTGTCAGTCGCCATTAGAAAGAAGCATTTCCAGATACAGACAAAGTGATAAGAAAAGTATAAATTTTAAAGATATCCCCATTCTCCGTCCAAATGTACAAATTTCGAAAAAAACCCTTTTTCGAGTCTTCATAGTCAGAATGTATACACCGAAGTTCATGATTTCAACTTCAGCGGTTTGGTAGGTTCCATTTTTATCCCTCTTTTTAATTATATCCCTTAAAAGTACGAATTTCGAAAAATCCCTCTATTGTACGTGTCTATGCAAGAGGGATGTACACACCGAATTTCATGATTGGTACTATATTTTATCCCTTTTTGTCCCATTTCGCCCGCTAAAACTTTTGTTTTCTAGGTGGTCTTTATCTCTTATCTTATCTTAATCTCTTTATTTTACGTATCTACACAATTAGAGGGACGTACTCACTGCATTTCATCATTCTAGCTGTATTCGTTTAGTTGGTACTATTTTTATCCCCTGTAGCCATTGTATCCATTGAGATAACGAATTTGGAAAAAACGTTTTATTTTTCGTGTCTACGCAGTCAGAGGAATGTATACTCCGAATTTCATGATTCTAGCTGCTGTCGTTTGGTAGGTACTATTTTTATCCCCTTTTTCCATTTGAACCCCAAAAAGTACGAATTTTGGAAAGTTCTTTTATTTTACGTATCTACGCAATCAGAGGAATGTATATATCGAATTTCATTATTCTAGTTGCAGCAGTTAGGTTGGTACTATTTTTATCCCTCTATCCCCATTTAACCCCTTAAAAGTACGAATTTAGAAAAAAATACTTTTATATTATGTATCTACTCTATTAGAGGAATGTACACGCCAAATTTCGTGTTTCTATCTGTTGTCTTTAGATAGGTACCATTTTTATACCTTTTTGTCCCATTTCGCCCCCTACAACTAAAAATCACTCTATGGTGCCCTTTTATGCTATAAAGGGAATGCGCATTGCAAATATCAACTAAATACAAGCTAATATGTTCAAAAACATGCTGAAATACTCTAAATATTAGGGGTATTTTCAGTCCTTGTGCTTTCAACAGACAGACGGATATGGCTATATCGTCGGACATCTATATCGACCCAGAATATATATACTTTATGGGGTCTCCGATGAATATTTCAAGGTGTTACAAACGGAATGACAAAGTGAATATACCCCCATCCTGGAGGTGGAGGGTATAAAAACCAAAAAACGAATGTATAGGATGAAGATTTAACAGCAGCCCAGCTGAAAATAATACCATCGAGTGTTGCTAAAAGAAGTAAGTTCAATTAAAAATATTAAATGAAAATAAAGACACGCGAACGTTCGCTAAAAATCGTATTAAGCTGCGAAACAATTACCCAAAATGTGAATATGAACATTAAAATTATTGATTTGAACTGGGATATTATCCTGGCTTATTTTTTACAACTAATTTTTAATTACAACTGAAATGTACGAAAAATGGACAGAATTAATAAAATTAATTAATATTAATATTAGAAAATTACCCAAAAAACCAAAATTGTGGTATAAGCTTATTCTACAATTACAAGGATAAGCTTAAGATAATATTAATTTCGTAAGCTTATTCTACAATTACATGGATAAGCTTATAGTAAGCGTACACATTTAATATTATCAAGAGGGTTCCGTTTCGATTTTTCTACAATTGTTATACAAGCATTTTCAAATGGATTCTGAACTCTTTTTCCATGCTTTATATAAGGTTACTTTCTATATATGTTTGTGTGCCACAAAATTTGAAATCAATTTTTGAAAGCTTTTTTCTCAACCAATTTTGCTCAAATTTTGCACACTTAATCATTTTCGATGACAATACAAGGAAATGGATTTGACCAATTGGACAAAGGGGCGTGGTACCTCCCATACAAACCACAAATTAAAAATCTATTATTTCTGCTCCTGATAACGGTATTTAAACAAAATTTGGTACGTCGGTTTGGTGTGCATGTTGTAAGTGCTGCTGCAAATATGGGCGGGATTGTACAAAGGGGCGTGGTACCTCCCATACAAACCACAAATTAAAAATCTATTATTTCTGCTCCTGATAACGGTATTTGAACAAAATTTGGTACGTCGGTTTGGTGTGGATTTTTTAAGTGCTGCTGCAAATGTGGGCGGGATTGTACAAAGGGGCGTGGTACCTCCCATACAAACCACAAATTAAAAATCTATTATTTCTGCTCCTGATAACGGTATTTGAACAAAATTTGGTACGTCGGTTTGGTGTGCATTTTTTAAGTGCTGCTGCAAATATGAGCGGGAATGGACAAAGGGGCGTGGTACCTCCCATACAAACCACAAATTAAAAATCTATTATTTCTGCTCCTGATAACGCAGTAATTTTTCCTTCTACAAAAGATAACTAAAAAAGAATTTCTAGGCCCAATAGAATTCTGCTTGCATAAAGCATGGATTTGAAAAAAAAAATTTGATTTACTAGTTCAAGCTTGAGGCTTGTGTTGGTAAGCTTATTATAATATTATTCTCAAGTCATTTGGTATGTTGGGATATTACGTGTGCACACACACCTCCTTAGATTTATCCATATATCAAGTGGAGGATATTCCTTGAAGTTCTGTTTCAACATTGAGTCGTTGCCAAGGCAGGGTAAACGTGTGGAATAAGAACGAAACAAGCTGTGAAATTTTGTATACGTATTATTGCCACACAGACATACACGTTGTTTGCATATCGGCTTTGTAAAGAAGGAGTTGGGAGGGTAACCCTATCTTTTGCTCATATGTCAAAATCCTTTTGCAGAGGAATGAATGCACACATATGAATGTATGTATGTACACATATTCACAGCACATTTAATATTTTTAAAATGGCAGATTTTACACAGCCAACAAAACACATACATATACAAGACACAATAGTCGTTGTTTAAAAACAAACATACCCACCCGCACTCATGCATGCATAGAAGAGCACACACACACACACACTCAGCGCACAAAAGACAGTGGAAGGATTCGAGTTCTCTTCTTTGAGATAGCACACAGTGTTGTAAGCGTGGCCAAAAAATACTCTCGAATCAGGTTGGGATTGTGTGTCCCTATTCGATAGAAACAATTTCGTGCAGTGCTATCCAATACTACCGTAATGGATCGTGCGATCTTTGCTTGGATTACAAGAATAGATGGGGCAGACGAACATGGCGAAATCAATTCAGATAAGCGATGGGTCTATCTCGCTATACACTCCACGAGAGTATTATGTCGTTGTGCATTTGTTTGTAACACCCAAAAGAAAGGGAGATAGACCAATTGTAAATTATACCGATCGACTTAGAATCACTTTTTGACTTCGATTGCTGTCTGTCTGTCCATCTATTCTTGTAATCACGATACAGGTCGCAATTGTAGACAGAACCAAATGAAACTTTGCACAACGATGTTTTTCGGTACAAGTTCGAACGCAATTTAATTTGAAGAAAATCGGTTCAGATTTAGATAGAGCCCCCATACGAATTTCACTCCCGATTTGACTCTTTTCACTCTACATACCACATATTACAACAGATTTTCTTCAAAATTGGCAAAAAAATATATTTAAACTAGGAACATCTGTGGCGAAAAAAGGTCAGATCGGTTCAGATTTTTATATAGCTCCCATTCAAATTTCGCTCCCGATTTGACTTTTTCTGCTCTAGAAACCACATATTTTAACAGATCTTCTTCAAATCTTGCAAAACATCTTATATTGCAACTAGAAACAGCCATGGTGAAAATGTGTCCGATCGGTTCAGATTTACATATAGCTCCCATAAAAATTTCGCTCCCGGAATGACTTTTTCCGCCAAAGAAACCACATATTTTTACCGAATTTCTTCAAATTGATTGTGAAAGTTATTCACTTCATTCCATGTTTGGATATAACCCCGATACAAATATTCTACTCGATTTGACAAATTGGACCAGGTCATATTAGTCTGCGATTAGGAAACATACAAAAAATCTTCCCGTTTTCACTTTTTAACCGAACTGAATTGTATTCGGATAGAAAGTGGAGTGTATCATATAGTCGGCCCGCCCGACTTTAGCCTTTCCTTACTTGTTTAAACTTTAGTAGCCAAATATGTGAATTTTGCACATCTCTTTATGTAAAGTAGAACATTTTGTAGAAATTTCAAAATGAAATACATACATATATTAACAACTGTAACCCATCAACATTCCAGCCATTTTGGCAATTTCATATTAATATCATCAATCAAGCAGCCAGATGGATTTTTCTACTACGCTAACTATGAGGTTGGACCTATAAAATCATATTATAACATATTTACAATATTTGCAAAATAGCGAAGGCTTTTTATCCCAGCGGTTCAAATATATTTCGATCTCTACTCAGTGCGGAAGATAGACCAATTGCACTATGCAACACCAATTACACTATGAATGCAGCTTTAATATTTGTACTCTCATTAGGTCCCACCACACCCGCTACAAATATTTAATATCTTCCCCGTGGTGACCAAAGCGATATTTTTGGCCAACACATGCATGAAATCACGGCACCGTGCGGCAATTTGTGGCTGTGAGGAATTCACTGAAAGTCTGAGCAAGCTTCGGTGTATTTACAAACATTTCATACTCGTTAGCAGTGAGTTGAATATAAGAACGCAGACAAAAACCGACTAAACTTTATAACGAAGAGAAACATTGGCACTGGAAACAAGAATTGAATAAACACCAAACTAAAGATCGTCGGAGTAACAGCTAAACAAAAAGGGCCGATAAAAAAACTCATCAGCAGCAGCGACTAAAGTGGAGATGTGTGTGTGTGTGTGGAAAATATAAAAGCTTTAGCTTAAAACGAAAGGCAAACACAAGGAATATAAAGGATAATAAATTTAGAAAGAACCGACAACAAACATAAAAATAGTAAAGGATTTGGAAATCGGTCAAGGAGAAAAACGCATTCAACCATTCATTCAAACACTACCCCTGAATAAGAACATCAATGTTATCGTTGCCCTGGCTAACACATTGGTCATTGCATACACACACGCACGCATGTACACATATGAATGGACAATATTGGGACGGACATACATACTAAGGAAAGGATGAATAGACAAATGTCACAGAAATCACGCGCTCCTAAAGAGGCCAACGCCCGCATAACGACCTTTCCTCTCATTCATTTATGGAATCAAACAATTCATCAGCAGGCGTTTAAAAAGGATTCTACTTGACCCGCCCCTCCTCCTCCTCTCCTCCCCTCTTTCCCCATCAAATTAAACTCAACAGAAGCTTAAGCTGCATTTATCAAATGCTATCGGACATGAACAATGGCTGTGGATTGCTGTCAAAAGTATCACATTAAAATTAATCAACACTTTGGCTACGAAAGGTCCGAGCAAATGAAGTGCAACACTGCTTTTGTTGCGTCACTTCGACTGCTGTGCCATTAAACGAACGTTAAATTTAAATGTAAAACAAATTCCGTCATATATCGAAGAGCAGAGCATTGGATTGGATTGGATTGGATTCATATTTAAAATCCGTATACTTAAATTTATGTATTGGGGAAATCCTGTTAGCACATTGCCAACAAACCTTTATCTGACGTACGAACATATTGTAAATGGATTTTATGAACGTCAGAGTGAGAGAGAGAGTCTACCATCGAGAGTGGACAAATGGCTCTTGCCATGTTAAATTTAATGCGGAAATTTGTGCTTCTTTTTATTTTTACAGCATTCAAAATATTTCATTACCAAACAAAAAAAGTCGCTCGTAAGAAGAAATAATCTAATCGAAATTGCTGGAATTCGAATGTATTACATTAAAAACACATACAAATATTTGATTTTTATCATGTGAACATATACTGATGCTGCTCCAAATCCCCAACGTGATGAGAGTACATTTTTCACTCTCGGTGGTAGATTCTGTCTGGTGAACGTGTGTACATTTCAGCATGCTCCTATGTACACTGAGAGAAATCTTGCTCTTTTATGAAGATCGAATTGTGTCGTATAAAAATGAGGAGTTTGGTGGGTCTAAGTTTATCCTATTGTTTGTAACACGTGCGAACCTACATATTTTATATGGGTGAAATCAGAAAATGTGATACATTTTCAGCACACCAGTACTCGAACTTTTCTTTTGGAATCGGAGTTTCATATTACAGTCGATCCTGGATCAATGGGAACTGCATATGTGGGAATCCTCTATTAGCGGAGCATTTTTGATGGCCCCCGCACGCCTATGAGTGGGATTTCGCTTTCATTGTGGACCTCGATAAGTGGAGTTGTCAATTGCTTTACCTCTGTTAGTGAGATTTCATACCAGGAGAGATATTTCTTTTTCATTTTTTGACTGTCGGTATTTTTGCAAGTGGTCGTTAAAGTATAAATGTTCCAATAGGTGGAAATGTTGTTGTTGTCTCTCAAAAGATCGTTAGCTTTACCTTCTTAAGTGATACAAAATGGCTGTGTTAGTGGGAAACCGCACTTATGTGCGATAAAACGTTCTGTCCCTTGAGCTCCAACTTATCTAGGTTCGACTGAACTGCTAACGTAATATCAAAAAATATATATTACAAATCGTGGCGAATTTAAAATGGAATTTCTTCAATCAGTACAGTTTGCTTAAAATAAGATCCGTCGATATAATGTTTCAATTTCGCCAAATTTTTAACTCGAAATAATATCAATTGGTCGAATATTTGGTCAAATTGAAAGCACATATTTTGCTAGATTTGCTTAAAATTTGGCACAGTATCCTAGAAACATCTGTGGAGAAAATGGGTCAGATCGGTTCAGATTTAGAGATAGGTCCCATACAAATTTCGCTCTCATTTAACTTTTTCCTCTCCAGAGACCACATATTTTAGCCGATTTTCTTCAAATTTTGCCAAAGCACCTTATATTTCAACTAGAAACATCCATTATAAATATGTTTCAGATCGGTTCAGATTTAGATACAGGCACGATTTGACTTCTTCGGCTCTAGAAACTATATATTTTAACTGCTGCTCTTCAAATTTGGCAAAATACACCATAATTCAAATCGGAACACCTTTAGTGAAAGTGGGCTACAACGTCTCAGGTTTGAATATAACCCTCATGCAAATGTCCTTTCCGATTTAACTTTTTTCTCTCAGGCACCTTCCTTTGCAGATTTTGACCTATTTTGAGAGAACACGTTATTTTTCTGCTGGAATCCCTCTTTGTGAAGTAGGTCACATCGGCTAAGTATATACTATACCCGTACAGAAATCGTTCCCAAATTCACATTCTTCAACGAATTCAATTGTAATGGGGGGGGTTCATATAGTCGTCCCGCTTGACTTTAGCCTTTCCTTACTTGTCATTAATCAAACAAATATTTGAAAAGAGAAAAGAAAAATATAATAATTAGATTGATCGAATAAAAATTAATTTAAAAAAGGGACGGAATTTTCAAAGTGGGGAAAAGGTGTTCCAAAATTGGGTATTTTTTCCTAAAATTGTCGCCATGCTTTTTACCGTTTTTATTTGCTTTTGGTGAATTTTAGGTATCTTTATTGGAACTCAAATTCTAATACAGATTATTGTTATACTCAACAACGCCTGTGGTTAATTTGTGTAAATGACAATTAAATGAGCACGCTCACCTTCTGCACAGTATAGAGGCAAAATGATCGATTTACCATAAATCCTACACCATATAATCGTGTATCACAAAATAAAATCCATCCATCGTCATTCATTGCAAACATTTTTTGGGACACATATGTACACCTACAGATGACCGTAATATAAAATCATATTTGTGGTCGAATGGAGAAACTCAAATATACCTATAATATTTTATTAACACAATTACACTCTGCGAGAGTATGTCTCTCATAAGACACAGACGGTGTCCCTTTGTAACTCAAGGATTTGTGAAATATCCGTGACGTAATTCAAATATTTTTTCCGTCCGTGTAGAATGCGCACTCTTCCCACAGTTCGTTCGATTATTGTGGAAAAATTCAATACTCGCATCGCTACAAGTAAAACTGGCTCGATTTACATACGCTTGATTGTATCGTCGCATTAACTGCGAAAAAATGCTGCCCTGCGTTGATTTTCTGCTATCGGTTACATGTATCAGAATATGAGTATGTATGTATGTATGTATTCATGTAGCAAACATTTTTTCCCGATTCGTAGTTTATTAGCAGTTGATACATGAATTTTTAAAACAATCAACGTAGGTACGAAAGGTATTTATGTCTGTATGTATGTATATCGGGTTCCGTTTTCTGAAATCACAATATTCCACAAGGTTTGCACACACACACATACACGTGCATAGTACGTGTATATGATTTAATATGGACACATTTCACTGTACAATAAATTCGCATATGCACATACAACAGTTTCAACAATTTTTATATCCTCATCCTACAGCGCGGGAGGGTATACGAGTACATCACTTAGTACGGACAGGAATTTTAACTCATTGTATATATAGTAAGTCATGAAGTCATTGTATATATAGTAAGTCACAGAAGTGCAGTAATATTACAGGAAAATGTTACATTTTTTAAATATAGCCAAACCTAAAGAAATAAAAATAATAATTTAAAATTAAATTAAAATTTTAAAATAAAAATGTTAATTACTTTAAGCCACGCATATATATATCGAAACAATACTTCAAGTCAATTAAACAAGAATATACCCTAAATATTTTCAGCTACAGCCGATTGGTTGATAGTAATTAAGAAAGTACAAATTTTGAAAACCCATTATCTCTTACGTACACAGTGCAAGATAACCTATCTTCACGATTCTAGCAAATTTTATCACTTTTCCATTTTCGCCGTAAAAGTAAAAAATAAAGTACGAATTTGGAATATCTTTTTCTTTTACGTGTCTACTTAATTAGAGAGATGTACGCTTCACCATTCTAGATGTGGCATTTTTATCCGTCTGTATCTCTTAAAATAAAAAATAATTTGGAAAAATCCTTTTATTTTTCGTGACTAAGCAGTCGCAGGAATGTATACACCGAATTTCATGATTCTAGCTGCCGCCATTTATTGGTACAATTTGTATCCCCTTATTTGATGTAAGCATCTTGGCATTAAAGCGTACAAAATTTAACTTGTGCAACAATTGAAGCCAGGCGACTTAAATTTGCGTTTTTTAATAACATGCTCGAACGAGTAGCCCAAAATTGGACCTTCCGAATGGACAACCTCAGACGTAGTCGCGGCCAACATTTACATGGAATCATTTTCAAACAATAAATGGCATAATTGTTCTTTTGACTGATAATAAAAAATAAAGATCATTGTCAAATTAATGTGGTTTTATTTTACATTATAAATCAATGAATCACTATATATTTTTAATCCTGAAGAGATTAAATATGTGCAAAAATTAGAATAATATATAATTGCAGTGTTATTCATTGTCTTTTTCAAGCACATAAGTATATATACAGGAAATGGGCCCACCATATTGATGGAATTATCGTGGTGGGTCTGTTGTCAACATATTTTTAGTTTGCAAAAATCATATGATTATGAAATATATAGAAAATATGGATGCTTAGTAACATTTTATTTCTTTACAGATAAAGCAAACTGATGGTCTTTCAAAGGTAAGTATGGGAAAGAGAAATTTTATTTATTTTCCAAAAGTTGCAACTCGAAATAGAAAAATAATCACTATATATCACATATGCCGCTATTACGTACATAAATATTTTTTAATTTGTATATATTTATTTATCTACTTCTGTGTACGACGCATTTCAATATTCATCCTTAAACAATATCTTACACAGGACTCAGGGGAAAATCTTACAATTTTATTACCAGAGTTAGTACGAAAATTTAAAATCTTGCTGACAAATTTATATTCAAATCCTTTTATTTCGAAATTGTTTTGACCGATTTCAAAGTTATATGCCATATTTCAAAGTTCTTCAGGAATAATTTAAGCTGACTTCGAAAGATGGATGGATGTTTCCTATTAAGATTTTTGATCAGATTTGTGTTTTGAAGGCCTCGCTGGAAAGACACTGATCGTTAATTGTGACTTTTGGAATTTCTTTACACATAACATTTGTTTAAATAGTCGGTCCTCAAAGTTTAGAGGAACATTTTTCTTCAACCCAACTAAATATATATGAGGACTTTTGCTGAAATTTTACTCGAACAATGTAAATTTTTACTCAAATCAAGTAATATGTACGCAATTTGATTAAAATCTTACTTGATATAAGGATAAAGTGTACTTAGAATATGGTCGATTTAACTAAATACGAGGAAAGTGTTACTCAACAATGCAAATAAATGATTTTGCTTCAGAGTACGCAAAACTCATAAAAAATGACAACATGAAACAATCCTCAAACATGTGTTGTCATTTATTTTGGTTCAAGACCAAAGGTTGTGCTGAAGTCTTCAGCAGAACCCAAAATTAACAAAAAGGCAAAGTGAGACCTTTATTGTTGCAGCTAAAAGTTGACTGCGCAGTTTCGATGGGCGCTACCCCATCTCGTCAGAACTTTCGCAACGAATGTATGTCTTTGACTTAAATCAGGGTTCATATTAGTAACAGCGGTCACATACGACAAATGAGAAGCGCTGATAAACAAAATATTCCACCGAACTAAGTCGACACACTAAAAATCTCACTTTGCCAATTCAATGTTAGCATGTGCTCGCATCGCTCGCAAAAATGCAAAGGTTGTCGTTGTACGGTATGTCCCGTCTTCACTGTACCTCGTGTGTATTGTTGTTGTTTGTATGTATTGTTGGTCTGTTATGTTGTATGTGTTGTCATTTATTTTGGTTTAAGACCAAAGGTTGTGCTGAAGTCTTCAGCAGAACCCAAAATTAGCAAAAAGGCAAAGTGAGACCTTTATTGTTGCAGCTAAAAGTTGACTGCGCAGTTTCGATGGGCGCTACCCCATCTCGTCAGAACTTTCGCAACGAATGTATGTCTTTGACTTAAATTTCATGATACTTCTGTCATAAAGCGTTGAGATATTATGGCTGTTTTTCTTTAAGACTGGATAACTAAGCTGCGATAACAAAAATCTAAATAAAATGTTAAAATTTCACTCAAAATAAAAAATTATTTTTTAAAATTGTCGCCAAAAGCAATATCGATGTGTGTGTGAAAACAAATTTTGAAAAAATAATTTTGTGTTAAAAATGTTTGACTTAGCCTGGATAATTATCAAGTGTAAGTCAAAATGATGGATATCGAGGCTAAGTCCAATAAAGTCGACACAAAATATTTTTTTGAAAATTTCTTTTGATACATATATTTATATTGTAGTTGGCGACAATGTGAAGAAATAATTTTTTATTTTGAACGAAAAATTAAATTTTTATTAAAGTTGCTATAACTTGTTATCCCGGCTTAAAGATAAACAGCCCTATTATTCCATTGTAGCGATAGCAAACAAGCCGACTTCACTGTGATTGTTTAGAATCATGTTTGAAGTAGTTAGTCTACTATCCAAGTATTTTCTAAACACGCTGAAGTATTTTTTGTAGGAAGTAGAATGTTAAAATTTCTTAAATTGATTTTTTTCCATAAAAGTGCTTTTTTAGTAAATGTTCTACCTTATTTCTAGTAAATTAAATAGTTCTAGCTTTGAAATAAAGAGATAATGTAGTTAATCTTCCCTCTCTTAGTGAAGTTTCAACTAAACTGGAGTTAAATTGAAGTATGGATTTTGCTTAGAGTTGGGAACGATATTTTTTTGAGTGTATAAATCGGATTTACTTCATTTTTCCTTATCTTATTTTGGTATTATAGCCTTGTGCATCATGCTAAGTTCTATGAGTTCAGTAAGCAGAGGTGTTAGAAAAAATTAAGAATATGGAATGTTTCTTCCTCATCTGCATGCGGCATATACATCGTAATTGTTAGCCTCAACTCATTGTTTATCAGCGTTTCTGTGTTGCAATCGTGTAATAAATAAAGAAATTCAATGAATCAATAACGAGATTTGTAAGCCGTTTATTGAAAATACTTTTTCATATTTACTCGATAGTGAAATTCGAATATTGTCTAAAAAGTTGTAAGTCGTTTATTTATTTATATATATGCATTATATGTTAAATTTGTAGTCTTCTTCTTAGTCTTTGTAGCATTCTTACCATCACACCACGCTGGGTATACGGAGCATATCGTTGCGATTTTGTCAATTCCGTGAAGTGCCAGAAAATAATTTGCAATTAACTGTGTAATTAGAAAATGTTAATAACTGTTTGTTCGAACAAGTTTGTTTGGTAGTAACTCTTTTTTTGTTCAACGTATCAGGTGCACTTTTTTCTGCAGAAAATAAAAAACGTAAAAAATATTTTTTGTGTTTTTTCTTATTTTTTAATAAACAAAAAATCACCTCTTCGATTTTTTTAAATAAAAAATTAAATTATTATTAACAGAAAGACGATTCAAAGATTCAAGATGGAGTTGCTGTTAATTAGTCTACAACAATTATAAACGTACTTGCAGTTGAAATTTAAAATATTTAATAGAAATAATTAAAACTAAAGTAAGTTGACCTCCAAAAGTTTGGTCTTTGATTTGTTTAATGCGTTGCATTAGGACTAGCTAATTGTGATTTTTGAATTTTCTGATCCATTAAGGAATGTAACCTTTTTAATTGTTTGTAAAGAAAGTAGAGGGTATAATACAGTCGGTCCAGCCATACTCATTGCTTGTTTTTTTATTATTTTTACTTTTCATTACCTTCGATTTATTCGTAAATATCACGAACTTGAAAACTCTTTTCAATTTCACTTCTTTTCGTGTACAGCGAAAGTGTATTACAATTCATCACATGATGAACAATTCACATTCTCAGTATTTTCTAGGACAATTTTCCAGAAAATTTGCTGAAAACTCTGTTGAAATGAATTAATTATTGAAGTGGCTGGTTTAGGTACAATAATTGCTTGGACCCCCACAAATCGCACCTACTGCAGAAATGTGTAGAGCCATCGCATAAAGGGTATCTCTTCCCATAATTACCCACGCCAAAGGTGGAATACTTTCGCTTATTCATATGCAAACATACATTCATATGGAAATAAACGAATGTGCAAATGTATGTATGTATTTAGGTACGTGTTTATGCACCCCACGCAAGTGTTCAGCTACCGCCAAATGCAATTTGAATTGAAAAGACTTTCAACGCACTCTGGGAACACGTTTTGCGACACATGAAAAGTTTCATGATTTTAATTTGATGCGTTTATTTGTAAATCGACAAAGAAACTCAAACATTAAGTGCAACACGTGACTACGCCTTCCTTTGACATGCTAGTGCGTGCAGCAATCCATCTCTCTGTCCCAAATGTCCCACACCTCGTGCCCTGATTCGAATGCCAACTGCCACGTTCATATACATACATACATACATACATAGTTATACATGTATGTATGTGTATAGCTCTGACAAATTCAATGGAAATTCTCATGCTACTGTCGATCTTTTGACGCTGCATCCAAACTAAATAAGTTGCATTCCCTCATAACCATGACAGATTCTTTAGTGTTCTTTCTTTTTCCGGCATGTTAAATTGCAACTTTGACGTTGCAGAAGTTTCCTTCCAACATTTGTGCATGGATGTATGTCCTACACATACACTAGAATACCAACACACACACACACACTTGCATACGTTTAACTTGTAATCATAAATAAATGCGAGTGCTTTCCACCATAGGTACCTGACAATAAATTACGCACACATCGACTGAGGTTGGCGGCGTGTGGATGCACAAACATCCCAGCAAAGCTAATTATTCGACATTGTCCGATATCTGACAAGTCAGCATATGGTCTAATATCCAATTGAGACTGCATGCGATTTTCAATTGTCAAATTTGTAGGGGATCTGACACTTGTAAATCGACCTAATGCCAGTTAGATTTCGCTTGTAGTGTGAAACTGTACAGAAGTACAGAATTCTGTTCGACTGCTTTATGCTTTATGTTTCCAAAAAAACATTTGTATATGATGTCTGAGTCCAATAGCTGGCTTCTGTTTCTCTTTATCCCGACACGTGTGTGCGAATTCGGAACATTTTCGTTCACTATGTCTGAAGTATTTCCCGGTTACCACAATTTCCCATTCCTAACATATATGTATGTATGATCTGTTTTAATTAAATATATTCTCATCCATTTTCTTTCTGGTTTCATTTACAGTTACAGACTATATATATTTGTCAACCACGCCTTACAGTTCTCGTAAATATTCAGTCCTATTTCCGATCCGACATTGATGCTTGGTACGCTGGGATGTCATGCAAGCATATGTATGTTTGTATGTACGAACCAGTAGTCCTACGTACGACATACATATTGCCAAAGTTGAAATTACAATTTGAATGCATTTTTTTGTTGGGTGTGAAAAAGTTTTTTAATTTTTGTTAATTAAATGTGACACATGGTACACGAATCTGAACATACATATGCTTCAACACTCAACCGCACTCATGTATAAGCATGTAGTGGTACGTACGTACATTCTTGAACGAAACAATAGCCACGCCACATAAAGTTTAAATTTCGACTTACATACATATGCCAGTTAATGGTCAGTATGGACGCCCTGCTCAAAGTCACATTATGAGCATTAAAATTGACCAAGGCGTTCGATTTGAAATAGAATAAAATTTCACATTTATTCTCACGGAATTTTATTGCTCAGACCTAGTATTTAGGTTATCCAACTGATTAATTGAATAATTTTGTTGGAATAAGGAAGAAATTGTGAATTTTGAATAACAAATAATTCGACTATCCATATTACACTTAAACCGGATGATAATCGTTTGAAACTTTAGGCAAAATTGTTTTAAATGAACTACAAAATTTCAAAGGATAACATTATTAAAAACTTTTTGAAATATTTATTCGCTCCATACGATCCCGATATAAGTGTCCTCTTTAGTGTTGCATTAACAAGCATTTCATATTTTTCCACTTCAAAAGTAAAATATAAATAAGCTAAAGGGTAAAACTTGAAATGATGGTTAATGTTAAACTAATACAGAATCCTAAAGAAGCATGAAAATGGATGCATATTTAACAGATATTCTCCTCCTTAAGTGGACACATACGTGGGTATCGAATAAGTACTTAAAATATTATTTTGGATTATGTTATTCTTTGAAACTTTCGTTTATAGTTTCAGACGTATGTAATCCGGTTCAAGAGTAACACGTTTTTTTTTTTAATTATCGTACGATGAATTATTCCGAGTTGTAAGTTTTTGCATGGAAAATGATTTAGAATAACCCTTTGCATTAATAAATGAAAATTGGGCACAGAAATAGAAATAAGTATAGGTCATTCTACTATCCAAGCACTTTATTAAATTAAGTCACAAATCTGAATGAAATGCACTATACATATATACAATTCGATATTGAATTGAATTTTCACTTTGATTAACCTACAATTAGGGCTAACCAACAGTTTGTGTGGAGTTTCACATGTATAACTGTTGTTTTTCTCTAATCACAGCCGGTATTGCCCCACACTACATCCGTTTTGGCCAGTTTGGCCATATTACGTTCAATTTCACCTAGAAATGCCTATAGTAAAAGTGGGCCAGTCGGCCTATGCTCCAATATAGGTACCATACAAATCTCTCTCCGCAGCTCTCTAGAAGTCGTATTGTTTGTTGTGGTAAAGTTTTAGCCTCAGATCTTCATTGACAAAAAAGCTATTATCGCCCGATGTATTAATATATAGATTTTAGGCCGACAGCATGTATAAATTTGAGCAGACCTGTACATCTTTTGTTAACGAAAATGTTGTCTTAATATTATGTTTTCGTCATTTATTTGTGTGGTGGGAAAATGTTTAATTTGAAATAAATTACATATTTGACAACATTGTAAGTGCTTCGTGCATATTTTACAAGAAAGGCGAAAATACAAAAATACGCAATCATATTTTCGATAAATGTATACAGAGTTAGTTGGATGTGAATATTAGTGTGACCTAAAGATTATGTGGCAAAACAAAAACAAGCTAAAGTTCAACACGCACCTAACATGGGAAGGCGATGCACGCCAGTGCACCCGATAAATGCTAATCGTGCGCAAATCTGAAAACAAACACCTACATCCTCGCTGTCGACGTCGATGATTTACGTAATGATTTTCTCTTCAGTGTACTAAATATAGGGGACAACTAGTACATCACCTCATCTCAAAAATCCAAAATGAAGTGTTTGATTCAAAAGTATAGTGCATTAGACCCTCACAAAAATGTAGCCTTCTATTGTCAAAAAAATCAAAAAATCCTAAAATAAATATGTAATTTTGTGCTTTGAAAATATCCTGAAAAATTACAACTGTAACCAAAACGGTTTTCATACTATTAAGGCCTCTGCTCTTCCTGGAAAATTATGAAATGTGATGGTATTTGACAATACAAATTCGTATTAAGTTTAAATACATTTTTCAAATGTAGCGTTGAAAGAATGGTAAATATACCATTAAAATTCTAAATATGCAGTTTTATTATATTTCATTATGGTATTTTTACTCAATCTATTTTCAAAAGATGTGCGTAATTCGCATGCCCGGGCCATCCTGCTGTACATGCATACATACATACATCCATGCAATGCAAATACAAGAAGTCTTCATATGTATGTTTACGATGCAACCTGGATTATAAATGCAAATGTCGCAGCAGCTGGAGATTGTTAAATGCACTTTTGCTTAAAACGGAAATAGAAAATATATACCTTTCTTTTCAGGAAGTTGTGACTGATTATTTGCGTGCCCGCTCACTTGCATGAGAGCGTCAAGTAGGGCCATAAAGCACCGCCTTGAATCAGTTGTGATTGTAGTTTGCATTAAGAAAATAATTATTTATTGTTGCCAACGTACTAAGATAAGTTCATTCCTGTCAGCTACCTCGTAGAACAAACCACATTAATCAGCTCTTCAAGCGACTAAAAACGAAAACGAAATGGCGTCATCCACAACATCTGATATGAATTCAAAAAGTGTAGCGTCCCAATTATGACCACAACAAAAGTAAAATTATTAATTTGTATTTTAATTGGCCATAGGACAGAGGGTACATTGTTATTAATACGCTATCTTTTAACATGTTCGATTACAAATTGATAAATGAAATTTGAAAGTGAGAAAATAAACTGGATTTTGAGAAAATATAAAATCGAAATTACCGATAATTCAAGCAGTTATTTATGATCTCTTACACCACCAACTTTGTAAATATACATTGTTAAATTTTTTTCTGTTTGTATTGAAAAAGACCTTTCCCAGCAATATAACCGTGTTATTGAAGAAAACAGAAGACGAGAGTTTGAATTTAAAACACATTTAAAAATTTAAAAAATATAGTTTAATGTGGTGGGGTGCAATCGCCACTTTGCTTTAAATACATTTAATATTAAGTTAAATATGAATTTAATACGATTTCACGATTCCATATACAAATATTTCTATAAAAAAATGTTTTGGAAAACTTTAAAGAGAATAATAGATTACTTGGGAATAAAGCAATATTGATGATGGACAAACAAACAGCATATAAAGGGTGAACCTTGATTTCTTAAATAAATCAAAGTGCTGTTCCGTCGCTAGTCTATTCATGATGAAACGACAAAACCAACTGAGCACGATTGGCGGTAAATGGAACATTTACAATTTGTTTAGAAGTTCTTTCAGTCCTTGACCATTTCCAGTCCCAACACATTTGTAACTATATCGTCCAAAAGTTAGTCATCCATCTCGTTTCCTTCAACGGATTTCAGTAGACTGAACGGTGGCCCGATATGAATATGACACCTATTCAGATGTTTGTAGTTCCAACTATCTGTTGTGGAAGCTTTTCCATGTTTTATCAGATGGAGTAGATACTGGGTTTGTCTGCACAGAAACCTCCAGTTCACTTTTGGAACGCTAGCTTCATTTGATTTGTCAGTATCACATCATGCAGATGTAAATGTTTTGTGCCAAATCGAATGTGATTGGAAGCTGATCTATATCAGATCTTTTAAGTCGACTTGCGTTACTGACAAAGTCAGTCATAAATACCAATTTCTTGCAGGCACACGACTGCCGTACACATTAGGTAACGCTAAATTAGAACAACTTATACGCACAGCACGTTGCACTTTGGCAAGTTTATGGTTTCGCCGTACCACATACGCCAATAAACTTTCCGAGCATATCCAAAGTTTGCAAGTTATAATGATTAGCAGTGTTCGTATTGAATTTACACCAATGCTACGTAACTTGAAACTACTTGTGTGTGAGTATGTGTTCCAAAAAAACTTCCTTAATTTGAATTCTATTCGCAGGGAAATTGTAAAACATTACACACTTTTAGGATACACATAAATGTGTATACTAGTGAGGCCCAACGTTATATGTATGAAAAACACAAAATATACATGAAAGCTATTATGAAAGTTTAAATTTGACTTTTGGTCGGATAATTTATGTGGAGGGTACTGGAAGCTTCGTGGCACATAGTCCAGCTTCCGATGTGGAAGTTATAAAGAATTTAATTTTAGCTAGATAGGGACAATTATGTGGGAGGTACTAGAAGGGGCGTGGCAAAATTTTGCAGGTTTAGAGTGATTTTTCAAATATTAAATTGTAACTGGTCTCGACAAGCCGAATGAAAGTTATATTAGTTTTATGTTTAACCAAAATTTATGCCAATTTGTCTGGGAGGTACCAGAAGTGGTGTAACAATATCGCCCATATTTTAGGTTAACGCAATGCCAATAAAGCCATTGGCGAACGTCAAATGTCAGAGTATTCCGATCATCCGCATGCTTTAAATTGACGGGGTGATTTATGTCGCAGTTACAAAAAGAGGCGTGGAAAACCCCTCGATATTATGTACGCGTAATATGCTTTTAAAAACTTTATCATGTACCAACATATAGGTGATTCCGAATATCCGTTTGGAAGTTGTATTGATTTTAATTTAACATAGGAATATGACCTTTTTGTGTGGGAGGTGCCAGAAGGGGCGTGCCAATTTCAAGTTAGGGAAAAATAGTTACATGTGCAAAGTTTGAATTGATTGCTTACCTCCTTTCGAGAGTTATCGTGTACACTAGACAGCCAGACGGACGAACATTGCTCAAACATCTTAAACGCGTAGACACGTGAAGGGGGGAAAACAAGAAAAAGGGGATAAAAATGGTACCAATCAAATGCCCGCAGCTAGAATCATGGAATTCGGTGTATACATTCCTCCGACTGCATAGACACGCAAAATAAAAAGATTTTACCAAATTCGTACTTTTTACTTTTACGGCAAATATTAGTTGAATCACGGAGTTAGGCTATTTTGCATTATGTACGTGAGATACTGTTGATTCAAAATTTGTACTTTTGTAATTAAAATAGAATGGAAATAACCAACTGAAACACCCACTATCTACCAATATTTATGGTATTTAAGCTTTTTGAAATTATAAATATAAGAATATTTATTTTTTGAATTGACTAGAAGTATTATTTCGATATGTAAACGTATTGGAAGCCTTGCCTTATAAGCGTGGTTTGGAATAATAAAGCTATTATATTTATTTATAAAATATTTTTTTTTTTCAATATTTGTTTTGGTTTAGCTATATTAAAAAGATATATTTTCCTGTAATATTACTGCACTTCTACGAAAATCGACAGCCTCTGTGGAATTCAATCCATGGTGGAGGGTATATAAAGTTCGGCCCGGCCGAACTTAACGCCATTTTTACTTGTTTTACATTAGCAATGGGATTTTCTTCTTCCACTGAAAGTGCCGAGCTGAAATTTTGCATGCTAGACTACAAAGTGACGAATTTATTGTTAGCTGACATATGTTAATAGATTTCCATAGTTTGTGTTTCTGGGCCACACTAATGTACATACACGGGTACATATATTTCATGTCATTATCCGTATATATTTAAGACACAAACGTGTTTCATTCGTTTTTTTCTAATCGAATCATATTTCAAATAATCACTTACATACTCGCACAAACAGTCGTCTAGAGTTGGTTGGTTGCTACTACACCACGGAGTTGGTCGGTCGGCTTGCTCTCAGACATGCAAGGAATGCCAAATTAATACCTTTATGATTTAGTTGTTCGCATTCTATTCCTTGTCAAAAGTGAATTATCTTTGCCGTGTACAGAGTTTCAATTCCCTGTGCCAAGTGTAAACTGAAGCTGACAGCGGCCCATATGGTTATTTCCGAATTTCCCATTATGAATATGACACAACACAGTACAATGAGGTTTAGCCGTAAACAACTGAACGGAATACAAAGATACCAGATACGAGATACGTTTACAGTCAGTCGTTCGTACGTTTTGCCGGAACGGTTCCCCCAAAAAAAAGTCTACGAGCAAAAGGTGATATTAAAGTATCACTCGTTCCTCCTCCCAACTGTTTAAGCCCTAAACATTGTTTAGTCGGGAATATATATAAAACATATGACCTTAAAAGACCACAGTGGATTGAAATGGAAAAAGAAAAAACCTGGCAATCTAGTTGAACAGAATATCGAAAACGACTGAAGGAACCCATTATGCATCCCTGAGAGAAGAACAAATCCGAAAAGTGTCATATCGTGCCACTGTACGATCCCTATTCTTCTTGATATGATTCCTCACGAAGAGCCTATAAAAACTAAACGGCAAAGAAAAAGTGTTGGATTTTCAATATAATATGAAAATAAATGGTTCGAATGTATGAACTTTGGCAACTCATAAGAAACGCCAACAACAGCATCAAACAAAGATAACAATGAGAATAGAAAGAAAACTACGAGGAAGCAGCAGCAATAAATAGACACTGAAGGAGACAATCTAACGAACACATACGAATGAATAGATATAGATTCATATCCATACATACATACGTATGAGTATATCGGAGGATGAGCAACAAGGGAATCCGAAGCGAAATCATCGAAAACACATAAATGAAGGCAAATAAAAATAAACAAACGAAACGAGAAGAAAAATGTTACAAGATGTGTGATGTTCAATACCACTGGGTTCACCACATGTGTGTGTGCGCGTGTGTAGGGCAAAGCATTGAATTGAAGGTGACAAGGACATTAGAGCAGAACATGAAACTAAAGCTAAGACGACGCTGATTCTACGACAAGCAACAGCAACAACAACTACAAAACAACAACAACAACAATAACGACAACTACAAAGATAACGGCAACAAAAACGTGATATGCATGCACAGAAATACAACGAAGCCGAAACTAAAGCCAAAGCGAAGCGAAGAGATGTGAACAAAATTGAAAAGAAAAGTTTTATAAACATCTCGGACAAACCGACTTGGATACCATCATCTAACAAAGTCACATCCAAACATGACGAAAATCACATTCACAACTGGATAAATGAAAAGGAATACTGTAATCACAATTGAAATCACAACAACAGCAACTACATCTACTCCACTGGTTGACCTCTTCGCCTGCCAACTACAGCCATATTTGCGAAGCAAAGAGAATTCTACCAGAAAATAAAACTTCGTAAGAGAATAGAAAGCAAGCGTTGGTTGCAGATTGACTTTCCATCTTTCGAATCATGTTTGAAGTTTGTTTGTTGTTGCCTGTTGTAACATCAGCCTGACTACTAACCTCAACTCTACAGACTATTGAGAGAGAAAGGCGTCCTGGTACGAGGGTGGACTGAAAACTCGTTTTATTTGAAAACACATTCTTCTTTAGTCTCGAAACACTAATTCTGCATCCGCAATCTTATTCGATGCGATCTGGATAATTTGAGGAGTTATCGTTTGTTGTATTCTCGTATTCTCGGAGAATCAAACCGCAATAAACAACTTTCTATAACATATGAACTTCCTAGGAATGATTCTTAACACCGTTTAGGTAGGAAAAATATATCTTGTAGGACTGTTTCTGTCAATGGTCAGTCCGACTACAGTGCGTATGAGTGATATTATCATATTAATCAACAACACGTATACGCTGTTGCGATTTTGACCTTGAAAATGAAGTTTTTTTGATTTTATGTGTTTTAAATGATTATGCCTCAGAGAGTAAATCAAGAGCATGATAATATGATCACATTTCGGCAAAAATGACACCGAGGCCCCAAAGATTTGGGGCCTCGGCATTACAAAGTGCATGACATTGGGCAAAACTGGGAGACGCGAGTCTTTTATCACGTAGTGGTGTCCGTATATGATTATATTTCCATGACTTAAAAAATTACACACAGTGTAATTAACTACTTTTTAATTTTTAACTATTTATACACTCCACGAGAGTCTTTGTACATTTGTTTGTAACACCCAAAAGGAAGCGAGATAGACCCATTGTTAATCATACCGATAGACTTAGAATCACTTTTTGAATCGATTTAGCAATGTCCGTCCGTCTGTCTGTCTGTACATATATTCTTGTAATCAGAGTACAGGTGGCAATTGTAGCCAGAACTAACTGAAACTTTGCACAACGAAGTCATTCGGGATAAGGACGAACACTATTTAATTTGAAGAAAATCGGTTCATATTTAGATATAGCCTTATTACACTCCCGATTTGATTCTTTTCACTCCAGATCCCACATATTTTAACATTAACAAAATATCTTATATTTCAACTAGAAACAGCTGTGGTAAAAATCGGTTCCGATTTATATATAGCTCACATACAAATTTTGCTCCCAATTTGAGATTTTCCGCTCTAGAAATCTGATAGAAGATTGTCTTCAAATATGGCACGTATTTTCACCTAATTTCTTCAAAACTTGCAAAGTACCTTATATTTCAACTAGAAACATCCATGGTGAAAATGGGTCATATCGGCTCTGATTTAGCTCCCATACAAATTTCGCTCCCGGCATGACTTTTTCCGCCCCAGAAACAACGTATTTTCACCGAATTTCTTCAAATTGAGCATAACAATTTAACTGGAAGAACCTATTGTGAAAGTGGATATAGCCTCGATACAAATATTCTTCTCGATTTGACAAACTGGGTCAGGCCATATCAGCCTATGATTAAACATACAAAACATACAAAAATACTTTCCGTTTACACATTTTACCGAATTGAAATGTATTCGGATAGAAAGTGGACAGTATCATATTTTGGCCTTGCCTTACTTGTTTTTAATTGCTCTTCAGAGGTACATTTCCCCTTTTATAACATTCAAGAACTCAACTTTTGTATTTTTCACTTTTATAGCATTCATGTAGAAATATTGGACTGAAATAAGAGGCACTGAGTATTACGCAACTTTTATGACCAATTTCATACTTTTTATTTTTTCTGTCAACTACACAGGCTAACCTAAAACACCGGAGTTTTTCAATTTCACACAAGTGCTTCATGTGGCCCGAGGTCGAATAATTTTCGTGGTACGGGACAGCCTAATGTATATGTGCAGACAAACATATATGTATGTTCATTTGAATTCATCGTTAAATCTTTTTGGTTGGTTTCGTCTTTGATAGGATATTTATTTTTCCTTTATCATTTCATTTACTGGTATTAAACCGAGATACATATACGTACATAGATATGTTTCATGTATGCATGTGGGTGATTGCAAAAGAAATGGACGTAAGAAATTGTCATAGAAGAGAGTCCTTAAACGTTTGTTTTTTATCGTTGAATGTACATACATATGTATGTATGTGTCTGTGTATGAGCGTGGGAAGCTAAATGCCCACATGCATGCAATCATATGCGGCTGTATGTACGTGCACACACTCATCGATGTGCCTGTAGTAGTTTGGCCTATAATGAGGATTCTAGTATCGAGAACCACTACGTGACGACAGTGAGCGAAAGAATCTTTTTGTTGCAAAAAGGCGACAAAGTATCTTTCCTGTGGTGTAAACGCCATTACTTAGGAAACTTTTAGCATTTAGAGAGTGCACAAAATAACAAAGCAAGCAAAGCATGAAGAAAACGAAGAAACGATACAACAAAATAATAAAAACCCAAAAGCAAAAATAATGGGGAAACAAAGAACACATATACATATATATAGTTGTTCGTACGTATGCATGTATGTTAAGCCTGCTTCAAACTTTGTGGAGATTCCCAACTTTGTTTTGTTTCATGTGTTGCCCAACACTATTTCGGATCCGTCACTGTCCGTTCGTGAACTGGTCGCTTTTAGTTTTTTCTCGCAAAAAACTACATTATGAATGTTATCTATAACGACAGTACATTTTGGACCCGAACAATAATATACACATGCAGCTAGAGATAATATGTAGAAAACCTGCGTACTCAGTTTTCCATATGGTGATCTTTTTCTCCTTTTACAGGACTTTCAACTTCCAAAGGATATATTTGCCTTGAAAATTTATTTTCATTCTTTCGTGAGCCATAGAAATACGATATGGGTATCAAACGAAAGAGAAGAATATCTGATAATATCAGGCATCTGTCTGTATTAGTTTAGTATTAACAACCATTTCAAGTTGTCCCCCTTAAATAGAAAAAGATGAATGAACTAAATAAATAAGGGGGAAATTTAAATTGCTGTTAATGCTAAACTAATACAGATAGATGCAATTTATTTAAAGTATTTTTAAAAGATTTGATACTCATATCGCCTTTGTATGATATATATAAAGATATATATCCTTTGGAAATGAGAAGTCCCGTAAAAAGGAGAAAAGATCATAAATTGAAAAACTGTGTACTCAGTTGTTCTACATATTATCTCTAGTATCATGTGTATATGGTCTTGCTCAGGTCCAATGAAATAAAAGTAAAATTGTCGCACGGCGTAATCTGCCCAGAACCTCATCAAAATATACAAAAAATTGCAAAATAATTAAATTTAATTTATTTTTATTATTTTGTAGTTCCTACATATTAGGAGTTTTCCTCCAAATTTAACGATTACAAGCCCAAAATGAAAGAAGATTGTTTCTATAAGGCTAACGCTAGATTTTAATCGCTCGCTGATTGTTTCTCATATCGTGAATTTTTTCCTAGAAAAATATGGTTTTTGACGAGTTTTATCTAATTTAGCGATAAAAAGACGAAATACTTTGGGAAAACGCATAAAACAAACCAAACTTTTATTTTAGCCGAGAACATCCAGAACTATTCTATATCCTCCCACACAAACGAAGCCAGCTTAATGTATGTATGAACGTGCCTCTCAATGCCTTTTGTTTCGTTGTGTTGAAGTATTTGTGTGCGTGGGTATATAGGTGTGGGTGTTTGGCTAGGAGTTTGTTAGAGATACAAAACTTTTTTATAACTTAATCCATTGCCACAATTGTTACTGAAACTATTTGCACGGATTTAATAGATTTTATGGCAACACACACAGACACACATCCAGCAATATGTATTGTGTTTGTTTACTTGCAACCCTTTTCTTGGTCGTTTGGTGAGGAGTCGATGAAATCACTTTTGCCGGCACTCTTGATTTACTTCATACCAAATTTGTCGGATTTTCAATAAAACAATCACCTCTGTAATTTTACGTAAAAAGTAAAGGTAGCTTTGGCGGTGTGTTTTAAAAAATGAGTGGCTAATACGGGAAATTCAATCGATTTGGTACAGCACACTAAAAAGAGAATAATATTAAAATGATTTGTGAACTTCTATCGCAATAAGCAGTTATATTATATAAAATATTCTTGGTTTGTATTATTGTCCTGCTTGAGGTCTCAAGTAAATGAAAACAAGATTTTGTTTGTTTATTATTTTATTTTTCAATTTTGTTCCCGATATTTCGAACGACTTCGTCGATCATCCTCAGGGGCGTTACTCTAAACAAATATACATAAGAATAACAATCAAGTCCGTAATGTAGAGCATATACATTAGAAGTGCTCTACATTACGGACGTTCCTACTGAAAATAGACTAAATTACAAGACAGACACAGACAAATGCGCACACATATACAGAAATATCATACACAAGAATAGGAAAGATGGACAGTAGTTTACAAAAACTTGTAAAAGTGGAAGGATCGTTTTGTTTTTAAAAATGTAATTATATTAATTGTTTAAAAATTGTTTGTACAGTTGAACTTCGTTTAACCGTGACTCTATTAACCGTGAAGCTGAGTGGTTAATTTTTTACCTCTATTAACCGTGATTTACCTCTATTATCCGTGATGCACATGTCCATGTGACTGCTTGTTTGTTTGTTTTTTTCGTATAATACACACACATCTCTCATATTAAAATTCGGTGATTCCCCTTTTTCATGAAAGTGTAATTTTCATATCAAATTTCATATTCATTCATCAGTGTGAAATTTGATCTGGCAAGACGTGTTTTCCTTACATCATGCCACCGTCAAAAACTAAATCCGCGAAAAGAGCAAGAAAGGTTCTTTCAATTAAAGAAAAAATGGAGCTGATTAATGAATACTCAAACGTAAAGTACCTTTTAAAATGTTGTCTGAAAAATATGGAATTGGCATTCAAACTGTATCCGATTTAATAAAAAACAAAGATCGGATTTTAAAATTTTGCTCCGATACTGATTCAATGCTTGGCCTTAAACACAGATATACACTAAAAACATCCGAAAATCCAAAAGTTGATTTCGTAACATATGAATGGTTTCGGCAAGAAAGATTTAAGGGAACTCCAATTTCAGGTAAGTTAACAGTTAACTGAAATCGAGATATTGTATGAACTTAAACTGAAATTTGCTTCTGAACTTCAGGCGAAATGATTGTCGAAAAGGCAAAAATGTTCCATTTGAAGTTAAACATGAATTCAGAGTGCACTTATTCATTTGGTCGACTGAAATCTACGGGAGAAAAGGAGTGTGCTGATTATGAGTCTGCTACGATGTTTGTGGACGACTTGGATGAAATCATTAAAAACGAACAACTTACAACTTATTTTGGAGGTTTTTGCCTCAGAGTTCTTTGGCTAGTGGTAATGAATATATGAAGGGTACAAGGAATCCAAGGAGAGAATCACAGTGCTAGTTTGTTCAAATTCCGAGGAATCAGATGGAGGAAATGCGGACGAAACGCCTACATTGGCTCAGGCAATAGAGGCAAGTAGTATTTTGTTAGGTTTTTAGAAAACTTTAATTGTCCACGTATTTCAAAACCAGATAAGATGCAAATATATCGCATACAAACTCATTTGTTGGAAGAACAATCAAAAGCTAAAAGCATAAGACAGACTTCCATAAAAGATTTTTTTAAATAAATGTATGTATTCCTATAGATATGATAAGTTATTTATAGACGCAGATTTACATGTTTTAGTCAAAAATAAATAAAAATAATAAAATTTATACATGTAAAATTTTACCTCTTTTAACCGTGATTTTAGGTTATCCGCGATTAGCCCGGTCCCGAGCTTCACGGTTAATCGAAGTTCAACTGTATATTGATTGTTATTCTTATGTATATTTGTTTAGTGTATAAATATAATATTTCCTTCCTTTCCTTCGTAAGAAGAAATTGCTCGAAAAGCTGAAAACTCATAGAAAATCAATCAATCGATAACTAATCGAACAACACACATACTAATAGTTATAGAATATCTCTTTGTTTTGTTTCCATAGTATTTTGTATAATGAATTAGAAAAGAACTTTACTTTAAAAAAGTACTTTACAATAACAATATTACATAGAAGTGTATTTATGTAGGTGTTTTATGAAATAAAATGGTTTTTCTTGAAAAAATAGACGTTATTATAATTATTGAAAAAATACACCACTAAATATTATTTATTGAACATCCGGAGTCGACTCCAGAGAAGAAGTCGGAGTCGAAACATTATAACATTATCACCTCACGGTGATAGAATCTTAGAAAGCTCCAAAGTGCTATGCGCGAAATATGTTGATCCTAATTATCCAAAACCAATTCCCTAATTTCCAAAATATTGGTATTAGTCTCAAACGATTGCAATATGATGTTAATGAAACTGTAAAAATCAAAACGAAAGTTCAATAAGCCTGCTGACATAATTAAGCGGCAGTTTGAAATTCTGCTTATTACGCAAGAAAATATTAAATACTATTCAAAAACAATTTTAATTTCGTGTTAACTTATTAGTCGGTGCGTAGAACAGCATCGTTCAATGATATATCTATGATGTAGTTATCAAATACATACGTATGTATGTAGAAAATTCACACTCCTGTGTTCTCACTCAACGACGAAGAACAAACTAAAAACTTTGACACCATTTTGATATACAATTTACAACGCTCTTAAAATGCAATGATTTCAATAAAATCCCCCTAATGCAATTTTATTCAAAATAAATATTGTGTTTTTTATTCCTGTATTTATTTGCACAAGCATTTGTGGGCCAAAACCGAGTTGACAGATTTTTGTGGCAACATGCTATGCAATATGTGGATTCGTGAGTGATATATGCGTCATTCCATGTCAAACGCCATCACTAACTTCGATAGCTTCCAAAGTTTGTGTATGTATTATTATATTTTATACGTCTTTCATTTCATTTTCAGCATCAGATATATATAAATCCATTAACTACTTCTTTGGATTTTTAGTGATTTTATAACTTTTGTTAATAAACTAATGATGAAATGTTTATTCTTTTCCAACTAAAATTTTGTTTTTTTTTTTCTTTTCATTTTTTTTTTGCATGAATGAAGATATGACAAAATAGAACCCGCTAAAAAGGTTTCCTATATGTCAATTTGAAAATAAAAATAAAATGATAAAAAGTGTTATGACAAAAATATGTATCCCGAAACATAAATGACACTGTCGAATGTCGAAAAAAAAAATATTTTCTTTTTTAAACACGTATAAAATATTACATACACAAACTTTCGAAACAATATAGTTGGTTATGTAAAAAATCATAAAGTTAGGTATGGAATAACTCATATGTTTGTTCTAACTCTTCTAATGACAAGGAATAGTGAGTTCAAAACATCGGCAGAAAGATTTATAATGAGTGTTTTGTTTGGCTATGTTGTCTATCGGACGATGTATTGTATGTCGAATGTTGAATGGTTCGAATCGTAATAAAAATTTTTGTTAAATTTTACTTAGGGTCGGATGATTTGTGAGGAAGGTACTAGAAGGAAGGTTCTCTTAACACGGCCCCAGCTTCTACAGTTATGAAACAATTGTAAAATCATGATCAAATATAAAGTCATAGTGGATACCGGACACCAGTATAAAAAATATGAAGGGCGTGGCAAATGCATAAATATTTTACAGGTTTAAACGTATGGATGTTATATCGATTTTATTTTATACAAAGCTTATGCAACTTTGTGTGTGAGGTACTGGAAGGGGCGTGGCAAGCATTGGGAAATATCAAATTTCACAGTATTTCGATTATCAGTATAGCAGTTATAACAGCTTTAACTTTACGTAGTTCAGGGTGACTTGTGTGGGAGGTTATGGAAGGGGAGTGGCAAACCCCTTCATATATTGTACACTTAAAGTGATTATAAAAACGTTATCAAATACCAAAATATAGGATATTCCTAATACCCTCGTGGAAGTTACAATGGTTTTAATTTAGCATATGAATATGTGCCATTTGTGTGGGAGGTACCAGAAGGAGCGTGGCAATTTCGCACATCTTCGAACTTAAACTAAGTTTGGGAAAAATATTACCATGTGCAAAGGTTGAATTGATTCCTGAACTCCTTCCGAAAGTTGTCGTGTACACCAAGCAGACAGACGGACGGATGGACGGACATGGCTCAAACAACCTTATAAGTCGTGAAACGGATTTGGCCCAAACATACTTAGGGTGCGTTACACGTTTTTCGGTCAAGTTTTAAATATACAACATATATATCGTTCGAAAGGTCAAAGTTTTTTATTTCTAAATCTGAGAACTGAAAATCGGTTGATAATCAACTAAGTTTTAGTCTTATAAAGGAGTCTGGGAAATTTTAAAAACAAATCCTGTTCTACTCGACAATACATACAAGAAGAATTGTATCACTTGCCAGAGTTTATGGACTGTTGCACATTGTTATTCATTTCACTAAAAATTAATGTGGATAGAATATGCCATCTATCCATTTCCATTTATTATATTACAAATTTACAATTAAAATTCACAGTTACATCGATGACACTGCAATTTCATGCAATGAAATATAATATTCAATATTTGCGTTTTTTCATGCTTTCCATAGTGCGGTTTTTGCTTCGTACGCGTTTTTCTAGGCTTTTTATTTTCCTAGCCATGTTTTTCTTTTTTTGTATCCTTCTCGTTGTCGGTATTTTAACAGTCACCGGTACACTCTGAATACTTGGAAATATGTGGCCAAATGACCAGAGAATATGTCTGCAAATGTGAAAATTATAAGTATTTCAGCTCACAAACTAAATAACTTCCTTACGCAGTCTCATTAGGATCAATTCGATATACATATATGCTTGCGGCTATACGTTCCCAGCCTCAATTCAACTCACCTCGCTCATTACACCAAACTAATCCGAAATATGTTCCATCATAAATATATACATAATATTCAATAGCGAGCCATAAACAAAAGTGATCGAATAAAATCTCTGGGTTTAGCCAAAACAAACAAAAGGATATAGGAAACAACACTAGCACCATCACATATACATATACGCACAGACACATACACCAACACTCATCACATCCCTTTTGACAAGTAGAGCTTAGAGAGACATGTACGTATGCGTGTATGGTATGGTATGTGTATGTACGAATGTGCTTGCTCTGTTATCCGAACTTTGTGTTATTAACATATATTTTTGCATTTAATACCCAAACGTCAAGTTGTTACAAATCAATGAGGATTCTATGATAATGAAACGATGTATAAGGATGTGTTGATGTTGTTAATACACAAAACATAATCGAACAATCCAACTAACACACACACACACCGACACTGTCGAACCAATGAAAAACTATTGTTTGCCCACTTGTGGACGAATGGATGGTGCCAACTGGTATGTGGACATATTTGGTGTGACGGTAGGCCAAGGATTAGAGCCATCGATTCCATCTACAAGCAAATGTCCATTTATTGAATAAATGTTGATCCCACAGGGACAGATGTATGTATGTATGTATGTGAGAATGGAGTAATTCCAAAATTGTTCGATCTAGTCAGGTTCGAAATTTACAATATTCCAAATGTTGGCCAGGTGAAGCGGAGTTTAGTAGAGAAAACTATAACATCTCGATAAGGCTATATCAATACGATAATGTTATGTATTGCAGTCCTATTTACGATTACATTATAAATACTATCATATTCTTATTGAAAATCTTTGAGTTTTTGCATATTATTGTTCTATACAACTCAAAAGAATATTTGTATGTATTAAACCGATTCAATCATAATAGTGAAAAGTGAACATGAAGATCGATATTATTATATCGTATAAACTTGTTCTTTACAATTGTGTAATTCACTTAACCTTTTTTTGCAAATTTGATTCAGGAATTTAATCATTATTTGATTCGTGAAAAAAAGTGAAAGTGAAGTCACAAAAACAAAACGTTTTTGTGTATTTAAAAACTTTAAGTTGCCACACTGAAAGAAAAAGCTTCATCAAACTGATTAATACCTACCTTGCCCTGATGAAACATTTCTTCGTTTTTCAACCTACGACACATTTCATTGGTTTGATTGCGAATGTTACATCAATATTTATTCATTACATTACATTGACTCGATGAATATTTAACATCGATTTGAAATACATTTGACATTGATTTGATGTGAAGCTATCTGTAAATTGAAGTAAATAATTCCATCATTTCATGAAAGATTTACTTCAATTCAATACTATTTTGACATCAATTTGATGTACTTTCAGCTGATGCCAAAATTACATTGAACTGAACCAAAATATGGGATATATTTATGCAAAATTGTTCTTAAAATCCATCGATTCTATAAAATGTCGTCAACGATAAAAATATATTTGCCTGAAAGCGATAAAAAGTTTGGTTTTTGCTTTTGACAATGGAACTTGTGCGATCACGACACCAATTGTTGTTATGAACGTTCATATGGAAAATTGCTGCAGACGACATTGGTAATGTTGTATTATATAAGGAAAAATTCTAAAAAAATAGCCGTGTGTACCGCCGTACTTCGTAGGGCGGTGACGTGGAAAAATTATGTTTTTTAATGGGTGAATTTTTATAAAAAATTATTGTATAACTAAATTCTTAAAAAATGTCGAGTTGTTTTTAATGCGAACTTGACCAGAAAGTGAACAACTGAGTACGAAGTTTTGGTACGTTTGGTGCCTGCTTCCTGAATTTTATAAACATTTTCATGGCCCAAAATTAATTCGCACGCTCTTATTGTTGTGTTTGAATATTATAATAACAAGTAAAAAGGCGTTGAGTTCGTCCGGGCCTAATATCCACTATATTATATGCGAATTGTTTGCTATTGTATACATCATTCTCCTCTAACAGCCACACGCATACATATATGAGTGGTTGGTTTACGTGGCCGTTCTGAATATAATATACTGTATAATAAACCTCAACCTCTAACAGATACAAATCAATCGGCTACCATTACAATCACAGGGTCTCGATGACTATTCGAAGGTGCTACAAATGCTATGATGTGAACGACATGCCGTGGTGGAGAGTGTAAAATGCTATTTAGTCAGTAGAAAATCGTATTTGTCTGCCACGTAGAGAAATTGGCCAAAAGCGACACTTTATGGCTACTAAAGCGTCTCGCTTTTACATTATGGAGAGCGGGCAGGCACTAAGCACTTGTAGATTTTAGGCAATATTTTATGTTAAATACCCAAAAGTAGTCATACACTTTTAGTGTGCACTACAAAATGTTTAGTTGAATACCAATGTCCCAACCCACACACAAATATATGTATATATATATTCCACCACAGCCACCCTAACCAGCCCACAGCGGTTCCTTATGAATACGAATAAGTAATCGTAACATCTTGCAAAACACTTACACTTAGAAGTGTGTATTATACCATCTGTAGGGGAACAATTTGCATTGAGGGACAAGGCCACCCCCCAATATTGTGTAACATCATTTTACAAGTTAGTTATCATACGCCTCTTTTACACATTAAAAAGTTCAGATGAAATGTGTAATAGGGAAATTCCCGAACAGCAATTGAGGCGGTCATGAATAATGAATGCCGCAAATAACTCTAACGATGATGGTCGTCCATTTACCGCGGAATACAATTCACTTCTATTCAAAGAGTGACACTGTTCATTGTACATTATTTTTTAGTTGGTCAATTCTCCTATCATCGCCAATTTCACTGGTTCGTATGATTTATATCTATTTGGGGATAATGTTGCTCATACGTTCCAATTTACTTTAATTTTTGTTTTTAGTGATATTAATCGATTTCGAAGACATAATTAAATTTACTAAGAAAAATCCTAGGAGATACAATACAAACATGAAAATACAACATAGTTTGATTTTATTGATTTGATACCGCTGAGGCATTTCATAAATTTAAATTTTATATGTAATGACAAAGACGGCGAATTAACTTAAAATTTGGGTACAACAAAAAACGTCCCATCATGCAATTCATTCCGCTACATTACGCGTACTCGTAGACATACTTACCGTTCTACACATGTGGCACACACAACCACAGCGAATGTTCGGTATGTGTAGCTACCTATATTAAGTGAGATGGCAGCCATCAGTTGCAGTGCATGTATGGATAGAGGCATGCATCTTACAGGCATTCCTCGGAAGCCGAGGACACTGTATTTGTGCATTTAAGAAAGTGATCACAAGTATGGGCAAAGTGTGTGAAAGGCTCTAAACTACTATTCATGCAAACAGTACAAACGAGTACCTACATACTCACATATCTGCATTCTGAATGTGCCCGAGTGAGTGTGTGTGTGTGCATGTGTGTGGTAAGTGAGATGCTATTGCCTATTAGCATAATTACAAGCGTATTAACGAAAGCAACAGCAGACCGCTGAACAGTCGAAGAACCAACAGAGAACCAGAACATCATCTTGGCCAGGAGCCCCCTCCCCCAATCTCCAGGCAAACTACGAGACTACTATTAGGAATATTATAACTAAGTTGACTACGACGTGACAGGATGTTGACGCAATTATATATTTGATAAAACAATAGCAACAACTTCTAATAATAGGTAGTAGCAATAACACTAACGTTTAACAAAGGATAATTGCGATATATTCGACAATCATGCGATACTTGTGAGAATAATAGCCACGAAAAGAATGGCATAGGATGATAGGCGACAATACAGTCAAGAATAAATTAAACTAATGAAATAATTGAGCTATATTTGGGAGTGAAATGAAAATGAAATGCAATTATTCGTGGCAGTCTTGAAATATTCTTAAAGAGTAGATAAAACGGCGATTAGTTCCTGACATTTTTGAAGGATATAATTATTCAAAATTTGTTTGTAGTTTTTCAGCTAGTCCTAGAATCGTTTGTCTAAAATAGCTCAAAAAATTAACATAAAGATAAAATTTGGATACGTATAGTAGAAGAGTAAGACCCATAAAATATACTTTTCCGAAAAAATATTCTGCATGCCCTTGAGAATAATGAAGGATTTATACACGGAAGGATATTTTTCAACTTTTTTGTTCAATTTCATTGTTATTGAATAATATTTATTTCTTTTTGCGGTGGGCATTTCGGAAATCATATCAAGAAACCCAAATGGAATCATTGTAAGCATTTTCACATGAGCAAATACATATTTGAGGGCCTAATTGGTATGGAATTCCATGTTGAGTCAACGAGAAATGTGTGAATGTCTTCCGATTTTGATGGAAATTGGCGAGAGTGTTTGGTATTCCAATATATTATATTTAAAAATGTTGAAAATTAATCTGTATGTTTGAGCGTGAAGGTTATTCAGCTAGTCACAATATTTTGTTATTTGAATGATATCGAGAACATTTGTTCATGATAATTGTTAGTTTTAATGGAATAAAAAATTAAAGAAACACATTTTTTGATTTTTTAAAATTGAGATTTATTTATAAGTATTTTTAACTTTGTGCATTATATACACAGACAAATTCAATGTGGGATCCCCTGCACTTTATTTTATATGTTTAATTTTTCGAATACAAATAGATACATTGACAATGCCATAAGAGCAAATGAATTTGCGTTTACTCAAAGAGTTAGATAGCAGAAAATCATAAATTAGCAATTAGTCGAATAATATTTCAACAAACAAATTAATCGGAAAAAATCGAAATGTAGTGACGACTCGATCATTCAAGAGTCAAATTGTGCAACAACACAATTATTTATTATTTAGTTTAGCATAGTTTTTCTAAATTTGACTAATTTGAAACAAATCATTCCTATTAGTATTACTAAGGATATCGTCGGTTTACTAATATTTTGGGCCATAAGACATTTTGCGGAAATGTATATTTTGTCATCTCACCACGGTCTTTCAGAATCTTTTTCGTTTCGTTTTCGATGTATTAGAGGTTAAATGCGATCTACCTCCATATAAATACATACAAACGTAAATCTTAATCCGCACTTTCGCCCTTGCAAGTAAACGGAAGCTAGAAGTTTGTAGCAATTGGATAATTGTAAAAACATGATCAAATATGAAGTCATAATGGATTTCAGGCACTGGTATAACTGTTATAAAGCATTTAATTTTACCTAGGACAGAGGCTAAAGCATACACATTTTTTAGGTTTAATGTTCTAAGAAAATAAAAATAAATACAATTTATATTTAAAGTGCCTCCAAGGGTCTATAACTTCGTCACTAGGTCAAGCAGTCTATTTTGAAGATCTTCAGTAAACAATCAAATCTTCATTTCTGGGGATTAGAGCAGGAATTTATTTTTGTGACCCATTCTAATGTACATGTTTGTTGTTCTTCATAAATTCCATTTGATCGCTATTTTCATTGAGGTTCGATACAATCCCGATTGTTACGTATTTTTTCATACACACACATACTGACTGAAAGATATTAAAAGTCGTTAAACTTTTTGTACATCCATGTGATTATCAAAGAGAATGTCTGAACAGAGGGAAGATTAAAAATTATTATTCCCATTGAAATCCTCGGAATATTTGATATATATCATACAACAACAACTTCGTATGGCAAATCTGAGACTGCAAATGAAATTGGAAAACTTTTCTTATCAATCAATGGACAATACATCCCCAAATAAAAATAAAAATAAACATATTAAACTACTTGGAATCTCTTTTGTCTTTTCCATACAAGTCCACACGAGGAAAGGGATATCCCCCACAAAAACAAAAGAAATCCTATTAACGCCCCAAAGCAGTCTCATTTCATATTCCCGCACGCTTTGTAAAGTTTTATTATTTTACAGCTATGACAGCAATGAAGGAAGGTCCGAATGTATCACCCCCACCCCTCTGGGGGCAGACTGACACCACCATCAGGGTTGAAGAATGAAAATACGTCAACAAGACTTAATTGGAATCTTGTCAAATTAACAAATCAATTTGCATTCAAGTTAATGTTGTTTGTGGTCGAATTCTTCATTCTAGGTAAAGTAAACAATTTCTAGCTGGAGGTCACCCTCCAATGCACCGAGCAAATGAATCTCGAGAACTCGCAAATTCTGCTGGGATTTTTGTTATTGTGTGTATGAGTGTGTGTGTTTTCTAAGCTACCAAAAATCACAAAACGTCAATCTGTGAGGCAAATAGACAAGAGTCCTTCTTCGGTTAGGACAACATTCCGCGGGAATAAAACCACGACGGCCACGACATTCAAGTGTGCCTTGGCCCTTCCTGGTAACCCACACTTGATCCGAAATTGTTTTAAAATTACTCGCATCTGGGGTTTTCGTTTGTTTTTCTATTTCATTTTGTTGTTGCTGTTTATGATGTTGTTGTTGTTGTTTAATAAAAAATGGGCGAATGAACGCATTAATTATGAAATTGTTCCTTTTTATTCTTGCAGATTGTAGACGAGACCTTTGTAAGCAGTTATAAGACAAAAAGGGTACAGGACCCCACTACGCTGGAAATAAAAGCAAACAAAGGAATAAAACAAACGCTTAAGACAAAAGCTGATAAGAGCAGAGCGCCCAACAACAAAACGAGGAAAATAAAGGAGCGAACAAAGCAAATAAAAAATTTTCAAGAAACTAAAAGCTCGACTTGCGGCAACAAATGCTGAAATTGTTTTTTGTTGTTGAGTTTTCCCAGAGAGTCGAAACACAAAAACAAAACAATTGAAATTGCCTTCAATACACAGGCAGAAAGGCGAGCGGTCACCGAAGAGGGAGGAGGAAACGGAAACAAGCAAAGAGGGTCAGCAGTAAGCCTGCCAGTCGCCATTGTGCGGACAACATTGACAACAACAGCAGCAATGCGTTTTAATGCTCTGGCTGTTGTAATGGTGTGTGGGGTGGTGTGTACCAGTGTTTACGCCTACCCACCCAGTTACTCGGACGAACCATTTGCGGTCAGCAGCAGTGGTGATAGTGATGATGATGGCGGTGGCGGCGGCTATGCGATGCCGCAGCTCAACATCGGCTATGGTCAACTGCACCATCAACATCAAGAAAACAACAAGCCGCCCTCTGGTACATACACTGCCACAATGAAAACAACCTTAACATCTGAAGCCGTGGCAGAGACAATATCCGCAACAAAAACAACAGCAGCTAGGCCATCTCTACAACCCGCCTTCGTTTATAGTGCTCAGGTACCAGCCCACATGGAACCGGAAGCCAACAAGGTTGTCAATGCCGTTAAGCTCGCAAGTTCAACAGTGGCAGCAGCAGAGTACCCATCGCTTCCATCATCGCCGTCGTCTTCATATCAAACAGGCGACTACACGAACGCATACCAGAGTTCATACTTCAATGACAATGTCGAGAAGGATGGCGAATTTCCGAAGAAACCTATCGGTTCCAGGTGAGTTAATAAAACATGGACACTCCATGGCCGCGATACTGCAGGAAATACAAGCCCTGCTAAAATATAATTTTGAAACGGCTTGTCTACTCTCCATTATTTGGCCGAAAATCCACTTCCTCTTATGGTTTTACCTTCCCTTATCTACCGTCTCACCTCCTCCTCCACCACCTTTTGAATAATTAATATTAAATTGAAAATTTAACCACTTGTGCTGAGTTAGGTGAAAAGTCTGATTTCTTTATTCATTCGCTGCGTTTCTCAGCCATCCTTTTAATTAAATTGATTTTGGACAATGAAGGGCGACCCTTCATTCATGTCCTTTTTCTAAAGCGAAGATTTACTTTTATGTAATTAACATTCATTTATTGTTTTATTTTATGTTTTAGGGTCTTTCCTCCCACAGTTTACACCCTTTTTATAGCGTTTTTGTGTGAGTTGGGATTTCATGCTCGCCTGCGTTTAGGTAAAATGTTGCTAATGAGTATCTGTGTATCTGATTAATCAAATCACCGGTGGTGCATTAGTCATGACTCATGACTCATGGGTAAGGAAGCAGTGCACAGTTAATGCTGCCACAACCAATTCATTAGATGAATTTTACCACTATTCCCCAAAATCGTAAAAAGGCCATACCAATTGCCATTTAATTCGAATCTTGAGCGATGAACAATGGTGACAGTGGCCGAAAGCGTACATACGCGTACATTTACAATACATACGGTACGGTAAAGAGCTAAACCATGCCATCCAAATAAAGACTGGGTGGGATCTTTAATACGTCAGCACAAAAGGCGAAACAAGGTGGATCTGTGCGGAATATTAGTTTACTAGCAGTTTATGGTATTAATTAAAGAAGTTTTTCAAAGAAATAATGAGATCAAATCATCGATGTACTAATTTCAAATGCTCTTGCCTTGTGGTTTCCGTATGGACAGCACCACTACCTTCCTACCATACAACACAAAAGAATAAAATAAGATTACAAATGGGAATGAGGACTCATTCCCCGTGAGTTAGAGATATAAAGGAAAGCTTGAAGAATTATTGGAAATTATAGGATGTGTTCAACAACATTACTTAAAACACTACAAGGAACATTTTAATCAGGGTATCCAATTGTTCGTACTTTTGGATTATTCGTTTAATCGTTTATTCGCAAATACAAAATTTCTAATTAACCGAATATATTCGAATATTGGATTAATCGAATAAAATTTCCTGTAAATTATCTAGATAGGAATATATAACACATACTCGTTTATATATTCATCGAATTGAATTGAAATAACTATTGGATTTAAGACGATTCTTTTCCTTTGTTTTAATAAAGTTCTAATTTCAGCGACCATATTTTCTGTTTTATTGACAGGATATTCTGAAACGTTTTCAACTCCAAATAGACTTTTGTATACTGAGCTAGCAAAGCAAGAAATTAATTTTCACAAAGTTTTCATTAAAAATTGAATGATGCCTTCCAAACTTTGGTAGATATAAAGCAAAATCATTTGTGCAATTATTTATTTTTTCAACGTGCCATTTCGCTCCAAAAATGTTTAGTAGTATAACATTTCGAATATTCGATTATTTGGTACGGATTAATCGAATTATTCGTTATTCGAAAATTGGCCATTTCTGATTATTCGAACAAATATTACTAATGCTATTAATATTAATATACTAAATATTCGATTAATCGAATAAAATTTAGAAAAGTTGAGATGTGAAAAGCCGATTACACCGCGTAACAAAAATGGCAATGCATATCAAACAAATCGTTTTTGTGCAAATCGTATTATCATAATATGTATATCAAATATTAGAAACGATTGATTTTTCATAATAACATTCACAGCATGACATTTTGAAATAAATTAGAAGTTATTCTGAAAGCGCGCATATATCGTGATAAAATAATATTAAAGAATAAATTAAAAAAATAATCTATGAAATGTTTTAGAAGTAGAGGAAGACATCGAAAATATTTTTGGACCATCTAAAAATAAGTTTGGATTATTCACTGATGCTTGCCAAAATAGGTAACCCCTTGCTTTAGCCTAATGCGACCTAAACGATTTTATGTTGCACTGTTAGACATTTGAATACCTCGTTTTACCTCTTCATTTGTTCCGGGAAATGGGGACGTAAATAGACAGGAAAGGTCTGTTTGGTAATAATGTATTAATTAAAGAGTGGTTACTTGTATACTAAAAAAATAAAAGTGACAAGACACTTAAAAAAGTAATGAAAAATAGGAATATATAAACATTTATAATGTACAAATTTGTGAAATTAACATTTTTGAATTACTTCGTCTTTAAGTGAGTAAGCTTAACTAATGAACATTTTATTATGACTTTAAATATTTTTATATCTAACTTGACAATTGAGACACAGAGATCTAAACTTTAATAGTTTAGATCTGATGCATAGTGAAATACCTTAAATGTTGTTGTTTGATGTGTCGGTTTCCATGCAAAATGAGTTATAGTTCTGCAGCAGCTTCATATTTAGCATAATAGAGTTCTTACAAAAAAGTATATATATATATATGCCATACGTAAAATTAATTTTTATTTTTGTTTCCAAATCTGTCCACAATCTATATATGTAAAAGAGTTGCGTTACTGACTGACTCACTGACTTATCATTGACCAGCCCCCAGACCAAACGGCTGAAGCCAGGGTCATGAAATTTTCAGGGTAGTTCCCAAATATGACGTAGACGTCGACTAAGAAAGGGTTTTACGAAATTCGTACTTTTAGGGGATAAAATGGCCCAAAAAGGGATAAACATCGAACCTTCGTCCTGACTAAACGGCAGTAGCTATAAACATGAAATTCGGTGAGTTCCTTGCAATGACCATGCAGACGAGCTACAAATAGGGATTTTTCGACATTTGTACTTTTAAGGGACGAGCGGGACAAAAAGGGATAAAAATGGTACCAACTAAAGTATTACAGCTAGAAACGTGAATTTTGGTATGTAAATTCCTCTGACCATATAGTAACGAAGTAAAATTGGATTTTTCGAAATTTGTACTTTTAAGGGACGAGCAGGACAAAAAAGGATAAAAATGGTACCAACTAAAGTATTACAGCTAGAAACGTGGAATTTGGTATGTAAATTCCTCTGACCATATAGAAACGAAGTAAAATTGGATTTTTCGAAATTTGTACTTTTAAAGGATGAGCGGGACAAAAAGGGATAAAAATGGTACCAAGTAAGGTATTACAGCTAGAAACGTGAAATTTGGTATGTAAATTCCTCTGACCATATAAAAACGAAGTAAAATTGGATTTTTCGAAATTTGTACTTTTAAGGGACGAGCGAGACAGAAAGGGATAAAAATGGTACCAACTAAAGTATTACAGCTAGAAACGTGAAATTTGGTATGTAAATTCCTCTGACCATAAAGAAACGAAGTAAAATTGGATTTTTTGAAATTTGTAATTTTAAGGGACGAGCGGGACAAAAAGGGATAAAAATAGTACCAACTAAAGTATTACAGCTAGGAACGTGAAATTTGGTATGTAAATTCCTCTGACCATATAGAAACGAAGTAAAATTGGATTTTTCGAAATTTGTACTTTTAAGGGACGAGCAGGACAAAAAAGGATAAAAATGGTACCAACTAAAGTATTACAGCTAGAAACGTGAAATTTGGTATGTAAATTCCTCTGACCATATAGAAACGAAGTAAAATTGGATTTTTCGAAATTTGTACTTTTAAAGGATGAGCGGAACAAAAAGGGATAAAAATGGTACCAACTAAAGTATTACAGCTAAAAACGTGAAATTTGGTATGTAAATTCCTCTGACCATATGGAAACGAAGTAAAATTGGATTTTTCGAAATTTGTAATTTTAAGGGACGAGCGGGACAAAAAGGGATAAAAATAGTACCAACTAAAGTATTACAGCTAGGAACGTGAAATTTGGTATGTAAATTCCTCTGACCATATAGAAACGAAGTAAAATTGGATTTTTCGAAATTTGTACTTTTAAGGGGCGAGCGGGACAAAAAGGGATAAAAATGGTACAAACTAAAGTATTACAGCTAGAAACGTGAAATTTGGTCCGTAAATTCCTCTGACCATATAGAAACGAAGTAAAATTGGATTTTTCGAAATTTGTACTTTTAAGGGGCGAGCGGGACAAAAAGGGTACCGACTAAATTATTACAGCTATAATCGTGAAATTCGGTATGTAAATTCCTCTGAACGTGAACGGATGAGCGGAACAAAAAGGGATAAAAATGGTACCAACTAAAGTATTACAGCTAGGAACGTGAAATTTGGTATGTAAATTCCTCTGACCATATAGAAACGAAGTAAAGTTGGATTTTTCGAAATTTGTACTTTTAAGGGACGAGCAGGACAAAAAAGGATAAAAATGGTACCAACTAAAGTATTACAGCTAGAAACGTGAAATTTGGTATGTAAATTCCTCTGACCATATAGAAACGAAGTAAAATTGGATATTTCGAAATTTGTACTTTTAAAGGACGAGCGGGACAAAAAGGGATAAAAATGGTACCAACTAAAGTATTACAGCTAGAAACGTGAAATTTGGTATGTAATTTCCTCTGATCATATAGAAACGAAGTAAAATTGGATTTTTCGAAATTTGTACTTTTAAAGGATGAGCGGAACAAAAAGGGATAAAAATGGTACCAACTAAAGTATTACAGATAGAAACGTGAAACTTGGTATATAAATTCCTCTGACCATATAGAAACGAAGTAAAATTGGATTTTTCGAAATTTGTACTTTTAAGGGACGAGCGGGACAAAAAGGGATAAAAATGGTACCAACTAAAGTATTACAGCTAAAAACGTGAAATTTGGTATGTAAATTCCTCTGACCATATGGAAACGAAGTAAAATTGGATTTTTCGAAATTTGTACTTTTAAGGGACGAGCAGGACAAAAAAGGATAAAAATGGTACCAACTAAAGTATTACAGCTAGAAACGTGAAATTTGGTATGTAAATTCCTCTGACCATAAAGAAACGAAGTAAAATTGGATATTTCGAAATTTGTACTTTTAAAGGACGAGCGGGACAAAAAGGGATAAAAATGGTACCAACTAAAGTATTACAGATAGAAACGTGAAACTTGGTTTATAAATTCCTCTGACCATATAGAAACGAAGTAAAATTGGATTTTTCGAAATTTGTACTTTTAAAGGATGAGCGGAACAAAAAGGGATAAAAATGGTACCAACTAAAGTATTACAGATAGAAACGTGAAACTTGGTATGTAAATTCCTCTGACCATAAAGAAACGAAGTAAAATTGGATATTTCGAAATTTGTACTTTTAAGGGGCGAGCGGGACAAAAAGGGTACCGACTAAATTATTACAGCTATAATCGTGAAATTCGGTATGTAAATTCCTCTGAACATATAGAAACGAAGTAAAATTGGATTTCTCCAAATTTGTAGTTTTAAGTGGCGAGCGGGATAAAAAGGGATAAAACTGGTACCAATTTTACTATTACAGCCAGAATCGTGAAATTTAGTGTGTAAATTCCACTGATCATATAGCAGCGCAATAGTTTGATTTTTCGAAATTTGTACTTCTAAGGGGTGCGCGGGACGAAAAGGGATAAAAATGCTGTACAATCCTGTGTTACCAAATAAAGTACATATTTTTAGGGGAGCAAAAACACGTGTTACCTATAGTGATTTTTCAAAATGTGTACTTTTTGGGAAAGAGGTGCAAAAAGTTATAAACTGGCTGGCTGAATCTAGAAACATGAGGTCGAGGATATAAATGGTTGTAATTTTTTGTTCAAAACTTGGTAGAAAATGATAAAAATTATACATACGAAGTAGTTCAGCTAAAATAGTGCATATCGACAAGCACATTCCTTTGACTGTGTGTGAGTGCTAGCTAATAGGAGCTTACCAAATTACTATTTGAGATTTATCTATATCCACCAAAAGAAAATTAAATAAATACTATCCAAAAACATAAACGGATAAAATTAACGAATAACTTGCTTTTTCGCGTGCGAAGCAGCGGGTACTGCTAGTTCATACATAAAATTAGTTTGGGACCAACAGTAATTAATTAATCAAATAATGACCTCAGTGTTTTTATACCCAACGCCACTTCGTGGACTAGGGTATTATAACTTAGTTTCGCGCCAAATGTTTGTAACACCAAGAAATAATCGAGCTAGACCCACCTTTCAGTATACCAATCGGGTTAGAATCACCAGCTGAGTCGATTTAACGATGTCTGTCTGTCCGTCCGTCCGTCTGCTGTCCATCTAAGCCTGTTCGCACTCTACAGGTCGCAATTGTTGTCCGATTGTCATGAAACTTGACAGAAGTTATTTTTTCTGGTCGGTATTGAATTTGGAGGAAATCGGTTCAGATTTAGATATAGCCCCCCATACAAATGTCGCTCTCGATTTGACTTTTTCCGCCATATAAAGCACATATAGTACCCGATTTTCTTTAAATTTGGCACAACACCTTATAATCCAACTAGAAACACCTATGCGGAATTTGGGTAAGATCGGTTCAGACTTAGATATAGCCTCCATACAAATGTCGCTCCCGATTTGACTTTTTCCGCTTTAGAAACCATATTGCACCTGATTTTCTTTAAAATTGGCACAACATTTTATAATCGAACTAGAAACACCTATGGTGAAAGTGGGTAATATGTATGAATTGCAGAATTTGGGTAAGATCGGTTCAGATTAAGATATAGATACAAATGTCACCCCGATTTGACTTTTTCCGCTCTAAAATCCACATCTTGTACCCGATTTTCTTTAAATTTGGCACAACATCTTATAATCCAACTAGAAACACATATGCAGAATTTGGGTAAGAGCGGTTCAGATTTAGATATAGCCTCTATACAAATGTCGCTCTCTACTTAGAAACCACATATTTATAATCGAACTAGAAACACCTATGGTGAAAGTGGGTAAGATCGGTTCAGATTTAGATATAGCCCTCATACAAATGTTGCTCCCGAATGTTTAACCGATTTTGGCCAAACTTTACATATTATATTTCACAAATAAACATACATGGTGAAAGCGGGTCACATCATTCCAGGTTTCAATATACCCCTATACAAATGTCCTTTCCGATTTAAAATTTTTTGTCAAACACATACATTTACAGGATGCAAAAATCCTTCCCGATTTCACTTTTTTACCGAATTGAATTGTAATGGGATAGTCCTTCTTTAGCCTTTCCTTACTTGTTTGGGAGATGCCCATATGTCCATACTTTGGTATAAGCCAAATGGAGCCCATTCTGATCTATTACAGCCATAGAAACTACATCTTACATCGTATCTTCATCAAATTTGAATGAGAAATATATAGGCCCATGTTTTGGACCAGGCCCATAATGTTGTTATAGGCCCCTTTTGAAATGTCGGTCCGATTCATCCTATTACTACTGTATAATTTGTATTTGTCTGTCGGATAATTGGATCAATTACTTTATTATTTACCATACTCATTAAATTTGACTAAAGATGAATTTATAGTAACTGTATAATTTATATGAACTACATAATATTGCTCCCATGAAATACCTGTGTTTACTAATCAAAGCGAGGTACATACGCAGGGAGTGGTGTAGAGTATTATATAGTCGGCCCCGCCCGACTTTAGCCTTTCCTTAATTGTTTTTTTTTTTTTTTTTTGAATAATTGTCCACTACAATGAAACATGATACGTATTTTCTACAATATATATATATATTTAAGTTATTACCAATTGCAAATTTTTGAAATCCGAGTTTTTGAATGCCGAGGTAGGAACATTACAAATGTTGTGGTGTGAAACGCGTAGGTAGAAAACAAAGAATGTAGGCTTATATTAAAGCTAATTGCACGTACTTTTCGTTGGTTTGGATGTCTACCAGTACTGGGAAAATAAATATATTTTTTCATCACTTTTAATGTTTTCAATATGAAAAAAAAAAACCAACCGAAATTCTGTAATTGGAGGAGCCGGATTGAAATGGAATGTCTCAATGGTAATTGAGACATTTTTGCTCACCTTACACACATCAACGACAAAATAAAATAGAACTGGAACTTCATACCAAAATTGAATACCCCGTAGCATAGTTCATCAATGGCAAAGGGAGAATAATGGTATGTGGCAGGGAAGGTAGTCCTGATAGTTACTCTACTAAATTCACGATAAAATATTGGTGCTCACTCTGTCCAATTACACGGTACAACATGGGATTCCATCGCGATTTTATCGGCGAAACGAAAAAAGTTAGATATGTAATTGCAATTGTGTCGATTTAATTTGCTTAATTGACAGAATCATCAATGAATTTGACATAAATTTGTCATAGAACAGAAGTACTGCTGACATAACAAATTTTCAGTCCAATTTTCGACTTGCTTAAAAACCCTCCGAAAAGAAAAACCGTGTCTTGTTGAAAGTCCATCACCGGTGACGTTTTCGGGAGTATATAAGTTGCATATGAGTCATTCCATGCCAAGCGGTACGGTTTTTGACCTCGATAGCTGCGATTCTTTTGAACGTTTGTGTATGTATTTCTCTAATAAAAATATAGTATACGTATTTTTGGAAAGAATTGAATTTTTTTGCAAGTTATGACCAATTTGACAGTAAAAAATACTACTTTTTTCAAAATGTGTGTTCATTCAATCGCCTGTAACTCCTGAAATACTTTACCGATTTTAACGTGTTATACCTTGTTTTGAAGGTAATTTCAATAACTTTTAAAATATTGATGTGGTGTGTTAAAGCAGGGTTAGATCTTTTAAAGGTTTTGCAATTTTAATTCTTATATTTTGATTTTCGAAAGGTCTATTTTTAAGCGACTGTGTGAGTTTGAAAATGGTGTAATGATGGCTTCTATTTTTTACCATAACCTATTTTTTCTCGGATTTTCCATGTTTTTATACCTTGTGTTTATGAACTAATGAAAAATTATAATTTTGATGAATTTTCAGTGTGATTCTGGTTGATTTTGTAAAAAAACAAGTAGGGAAAGGCTAAAATCGGGCGGGGCCGACTCTATGATACACTCCACTTTCTATCCGAATACAATTCAATTCGGTGAAAAAGTGAAAACGGGAAGGTTTTTTCAATCCTGTAAATGTATGTGTTTGACAAAATGTGTTAAATCGGAAAGGACATTTGTATGAGGATATATTGAAACCTGGAACGAAATAGGTGAAATATAAAATGTATGTTTGGCCAAACTCAGTTAAACTTTTGGGAGCAACATTTGTATTTGGGCTATATTTAAATCTAAACCCCTCTTACCCACTTTCACTATAGTTTTGTTTAGATTGATAAGATGTTGTGCCAATTAAAAAAAAAAATCGGGTACAATATGTGGTTTCTATAGCGCAAAATTCAAATCAGAAGCGACATTTGTGTGGGGGCTATATCTAAATCTGAACCGATCTTACCCAATTTCAGCATAGGTGTTTCTAGTAAGATTATAAGATGTTGTGCCAAATTTAAAGAAAATCGAGTACAATATGTGGTTTCTAGAGCGGAAAATGTCAAATCGGGAGCGACATTTGTATGGGGGCTATATCTAAATCTGAACCGATCTTACCCAATTTCAGCATAGGTGTTTCTAGTTAGATTATAAGATGTTGTGCCAAATTTAAAGAAAATCGAGTACAATATGTGGTTTCTATAGCGCAAAATTCAAATCAGAAGCGACATTTGTGTGGGGGCTATATCTAAATCTGAACCGATCTTACCCAATTTCTACATAGGTGTTTCTAGTTAGATTATAAGATGTTGTGCCAAATTTAAAGAAAATCGAGTACAATATGTGGTTTCTAGAGCGGAAAAAGTCAAATCGGGAGGGAAATTTGTATGGGAGCTATATATAAATCTGAACAGATCTAACACATTTTTACCACAGGTGTTTCTAGTTGAAATATAAGATGTTTTGCCAATTTTAAAGAAAATCTGTTGTAATATGTGGTATCTAGAGTGAAAAGAGTCAAATCGGGAGCGACATTTGTATCTAATTCTGAACCGATTTTCTTCAAATTAAATAGCGTTCGTCCTTGTCCCGAAAAACTTCATTGTGCAAAGTTTCATCAAGTTATGTCTACAATTGCGACCTGTATCGTGATTACAAGAATAAATGGACAGACGGACGGACATTGCTAAATCGACTCAAAAAGTGATTCTAAGTCGATCGGTATAATTAACAATGGGTCTATCTCGTTTCCTTTTGGGTGTTACAAACAAATCCACAAAGACATAATACTCTCGTGGAGTGTATAAAAATTGAAAAAAATTCCCCACCGGAAGATAAAATACGTTCCTGGCCAATGTGTGTATGGTTGAGCGTGGTTCTCATCGTTTTCATTACCAAACCTTTGTAAGAAGAAAATAACTTTCCAAATATGTACCTTACAATACGGCGAATACAGTTGCATTTCCCGATTTTCAAAAATATTAAATTGTAGACAATAAATTTGGCATGAGATAAAAATATATATTACTTTGTTTTTCTCGATGGTCTGGCTTGAGATCATGGACAAATCAAAAAACTGATATTTAGTTTGCTATATTTATTGTTTTCAGATATTTCGATCGCTATTGTTATATTTGTGCACAGTGGTAGGGACATTTATAATGTGTAACATGTCAAACGTATATCATCTACGGTAATTATTTTTCTGTGTCAAAATGTCTACGTCATTGAAGATTGGCTTATGCCCCGTCAAGGTACAATGGGCTGAAAGTGCTGTCCATTTGTTCCAATGGTTTGTCTTATTTATATATTTTTGTTTTTGTCTTGCTAAAAAGTCATTAATTGTGTTATTGCTTTTTAATGCTTTCGATTACCTAAGTTGTTTCAACTTTGCATGTCCTATTAATTCCTCGTATCCTCTTTTCGTTATTTTTATGAAATTCTGCGTCACTGGTGAAGTTAGAGAATTGATTTTTATTCTTTGGAGTAAAAATCGTTTTAGATTATTGTGTTTGATTTTGTCTAAGTTCAAGCAAATTGCTTCTAGTTTTACAGAAAATTGTCTAATCTTAAAAAATATGTTTTTTTTAAATAATTTTTTATTTCTATTTTATAAACAGAAAATAGTCAATGACACTCAGTAATACAATATTGCTAATTTATTAATTACTTTACAAAAATCACAGAGATAATTTTTGTTCATAAAAAAGAAATAAGATGCGTCTGGAGCGTCCTTTAAAACTCGAAATGTGGAATTTATTGTGGATTTTATAATAGACACTGATAAAGCCTAAATAGTTTGGGTAACCACACATTTATTTCAGTTGGAAACACCCACAATTTTTTTAAGTCTGCTTAAAGTATGTTGTTTTAATTATTTTTACTGTTTACATTTTTAATTTCGACTACAATTACTTTGATAACTGTTGTAGAATATATGAAAGGAATTTGAACTTGAAAGAAGCGTCTAACTGACACTATTAGCTTTTAATAAAATTTATTTTTGATCTTTCAAATGTATTTTTGTTTATAAAAAAGATTGTCAATTTTTTGTAAAAGTAAAAGCACTTTGCCAGAAATTAGACAACAAATTATATTTGTATCACATAGCACAAAATTAAATTAGCATATGACAAAAACAATTCATATTTTTTAAAAATCGGGAAATATAGCTTTATTCGTCATATTGAAAAGTAAATATTTGGAAAAGTTCAGATTCAGATTTTCATCTGAGAGAAGAGGGAAAATTAAAACTCTTCAAACCTTTCCAGTTTGGAATCTCAAATCTACTCGATCGATAAAAGCTCGTAAGATATATAACGTCTGCGTGGCCTGTTACCAAACAATTTAACTAAAACAATATATGCCAACTTTTTATCGTTGGTTGACTCTTTCGTCGCCATATCTTTCTCAACCCTTCACTTACATGCATTCCATAAAAACTCGCGACTTGTGAGCCATAAGTTGTTGCACTGTGTTGTTCGTGCACATAGGTGGTACATATACCACCGTATGTGTATGTAGTTGTAGGTGAAATGCAACCTATCGATGAAGTGCAACCTATCGACAAGACACGGACATGAAATGTTTGGTTAAAGTGATAATATGCAATCGGCATGGTGGTAATTTACTTGTTAATTCACTGATTACATTGTGCACCTCACATGGATACGTAAGAGAGATGTTTGTGTGTCTAAATTAGTGAGTATTTGTTCCTTTTGGCCAGCGAATGATGACATGGTTAGTGATTTTGTTTGTGATTTAGACCACAGTTCTACTTTCAAATTCTTTCTATTTATTTAATGTATTTAAAGTTGTTTCCCAGAAGACGAACAAATCGTCACAATTGTCAAGCATAGTTATATAGCATTGATCTTATATAATGTCGTTTGAAATTTCAATTATCCCTGTTATTAAGGAAAATGTTAAATTGGTATCTTCTTCTAGAGACGATAAAAATGGAATCAAAAACATTAGAATTTATATGTTTTATTTTATTTCATCCATTTTATCACATCTGAAGATATTCTTTTCGCAACTCATATGCTTTTGCAATATAGCAAAGCTTTTTAGCGAGTTTTCATAATTCCAATAATATAATATTCCGGCGCAATAATTTTGTATCCTCAATTGAGTTCATTGGATTTTTGTACATTAAAAAAATTACTGATACTGGAGCATATTGAGTCTAAAAAACTTAATGTAAGTACATTTGTAAAACTCAGTTTGAGTAGATTTTAGTTGATTTGAAAACGAACATATTAAGTTCAAGAAAAAATAAACTTAATTTGAGTAGAGGCATACTGGGTGCCAATCAAATACAAATTTCGTCAATTTTAGTTATTATACCCTCACTCTACAGAATAGAAAAAAAGTGTAACACATTGAAGGAGTGACTTAAGACCCTAAGTATGTTTGGACCAAATCCGTTTCACAACTTTTTAAAGTGTTTGATCCATGTCCGTCCGTCCGTCTGTCTGGCTGGTGTACACGATAACTCTCGAAAGGAATTGAGGAATTGATTCAAACTTTGCACATGCTAATATTTTTCCCAAACTTAGTTTAAGTTCGAAGATGAGCGAAATTGCCACTCCCCTTCTGGCACCTCCCACACAAATGACCCATATTCCTATGCTAAATTAAAACCAATGTAACTTCCACACAGATAGTCGGAATCGGCTATATTTTGGGATTTGATAAAGATTTTATAATTGCCACTCCCCTTCTTGTACCTCCCACACAAATCACCCTAACCTACGTAAAATTAAAGCTGTTATAACTTTTATAAGGATGATCGTAATACGATGAAATTTGATATTTGGCAATGCTTTTACATATGCTGCATTCATGTGGAATATGGGCGATATTGCCAAACCCTTTCTGGTACCTCCCACACAAAGTGGCATAAGCCTTGGTTAAAATAAAACCGATATAACTTCCATACGGGTAGTCAAAATCATTTGAAAATGTTTTTATAATGGCTTTAAACCAAAAAAAAATATTTACGGTTTAGTCACGCCCCTTCTTGTACCTCCCACACAATTGTCAATATCCTAGGTAAAATTAAATCCTTCATAAATTCTATACTGTTGCATGGAATCCACTATTACTTGATATTTGATCATGCTTTTGTCAATTGTTTTATAACTGTGGAAGCTAGGACCAAATGCCATGAACCTTCTAGTAAATTCCACACAAATCATCCGGCCGTACGTAAAATTTAAGTTATTATAATTTCCATAGATATGTTCTCTGAGAGTGAGGGTATATATAAGTCTGTTCAGCCGACTGACGTTTTCTTACTTGTTTTTTTTTTATAAAATTTAGTACACTTTAAGTACGCTATCTAATTTGAAGAAAATCGGTTCAGATTTAGATATAGCCCCCAAACGAATTTCACTCCCGATTTGACTCTTTGCACTCTTGATATTACATATGTTAACAGATTTTCTTCAAAATTGGCAAAACATCTTATATTTGAACTAGAAACACCTGTGGTGAAAATGTGTTAGATCGGTTCAGATTTATATATAGCTCTCATACAAATTTCGCTCCCGATTTGACTTTTTCCGCTCTAGAAGCCACATATTGTATCAGATTGTCTTCAGATTTGCCAAGACATCTTATATAAAAAGTAGGAACCCCTATGATGAAAATGGGTCAGATCGGTTCAGATTTGTATATAGCTCCCATTCAAATTTCGCTCTCGATTTGACTTTTTCTGGGTCTAGAAACAACATATTTTTACAGACCTTCTTCCAATTTTGCAAAATATCTTATATTTCCACTAGAAACACCCATGGTGAAAATGGGTCAGATCGGTTCAGATTTACATATAGCTCCCATACAAATTTCGCTCCCGTATTGCCCCGATACAAATATTCTTCTCGATTTAACAAATTGGACCAGGTCATATTAGCCTATGATTAGGAAGCATACAAAAATCTTTTCCGTTTTCAGTTTTTTACCGAATTGTATTGTATTCGGATAGACTTTAGCCTTTCCTTAGTTGTTTGGTAGTAATTACCTACTTATTATTTAAATAATCCAAACGATTAATAAAAACAAGTAAGGAAAGGCTAAAGTCGGACGGGGCCGACTATATAATACCCTACACCACTCCCTGCGTATTAGGGTTTGCATTTTCCCGTACTTTTTATTTCCAGGGAAACGGGAATTATTTTTTCAATTTCCCGGGATTTTTCTTATTTTATTGGGAAATGTGGACGCGACGGAGAACGATCGTTCACATTCAACAGTAGTCAGTCAGTAGAGCATTAAATAAAATGTTTAAGTTGCCTGTTCTTTGTCCTGTCACCTTGCAAACTATATATTCTTTTTTTAGACAGCTATCTTGACTTAATACAATATTGTTACTTGCGTTTTCTATAGCATTGTTTAAAATATTTTTAAACGACTGACCTCATTTATTTTGGAAGTTCCATTACCCGAAAAAGTGAATTTTGGGTGTATATCCGAACGCATTTGTCATCGAACTGCAATATTTGACATACCAAATTAAAATCGATATGAGCTAAATTATTGAGCAACATTTTCATTGTGGAAATGATGGAAAAAATATGTAAAAATTTCTACCGAATTCCCGCGGGATTGCCGTACGAATTTCCCGGGATACGGGAAATGAAAAATATGTGAATTCCCTGGAATTTTCCCGCGGGAAATCCCGGGATGCAAACCCTACTGCGTATATACCTCGCTTTTATTACTAAACCCAGGTGTTTCATGGGAGCAATTTTATGTAGTTCATATAAATTATACAGTAACTACTATATATTCATCTTTAGTCATATTTAACGAATATGGTAAATAATTGATCTAATTTTCCGGCAGACAAATACAAATTATACAGTAGAAATAGGATGAATGGGACCGACATAACAACACTTCGGGCCTGGTCCAAAACATGAGCCTATATATTTCTCATTCACGTGGGTATTCCTAGTTGAAATATATCATGATCCGATGTAAGAGGTAGTTTCTAGAGCTGTAATAGAGTAGAATGGGGCCCATTTGGGCCATTCCAAAGTATGGACACATATATTTGACTTTCCTAGTATGTATTCTCAGTTGAAATATAATATAATCCGCAAAATTTGAAAAAAAATAAAAATCCGATGTAAAATTTGCGTCCTTGAGGGGTAAAAATTAAAATGGGGCCATTTGTAAGGGCGCTACATTAACACATTGAGTGACAGGTCATACGTTTCCGTACGACAGTGATTGCTCTTACTTAGAGCCCAAGAAATGTTTGGTCTCCTGGGAAGGTTTGCGTCAAAACCGCTTGGCACTCAATGTGTTAAGAAGTGGTTCCATATAGATCACTTTCAATGTAGTTCTTAGTTGAAATATGACATGATATGCAAAATTATATCGAGATCCAATGCACGATGTGGGTTTCTGAGATGTAATAGAGTACAATGGGTCCCAATTTGTAAGGGGTTTATACCAAAATACGGACCCATCTATTAGACTTTCATAGTATGTCTTCTTAGTTGAAATATATATATTATATATATATAGCATATATATATATATATATATATATATATATATATATATATATATATATATATACTATATATAGCATATATAGCTGGCTTTCGAAATACGTATGGAAAATTTCATCATTTTAGAGCAGTAATATTGTAAAACGGAGGTACATTTGTATGGGGGCTATTCAAAACATAGACGCATGTGGTCCACTTTCCTGTTCTAGTTCAAATATAACACGATTCTGAAAATTTGGTCATGATCCCATATAAAATGTGTATTCTCGAGCAGTAATAGTGTAAATTATAGGGATATTTGTATTAAGGCTATATCTAAATCTGAACCGATTTTCTCCAAATTCAATACCAATCGTCCTTGGCCAAAAAATTAACTTCTGCAAAATTTCATAACAATCGGACCACACTTGCGACCTGTAGAGTGCGGACGGACAAACAGACGTTAAATCGAGTCAGTTGGTGATTCTAAGCCGATCCGCATACTTAAAGGTTGGTGTAGCTCAATTAATTCTTGGTGTTACAAACATTTGCCCGAAAACTAACTTATAATACCCTAGTTTACGAAGTGGTGTAGGGTATAATAAATACATAAATATTTAATAAAGAGATGTAACAGAAAGTTCAACTAACAACTCAACCCTAAGAATTGGATATTATAGCTGTAAATGGTAATGTTAAAGGTTACAGGTTACCCCCTCACGCCTTGCGGTGAGGTTTACATAGCCCAAACAGCTTAAAATATTGTCCAAACATGTTTAGGGTCTTAAGTCAGTTCAATGCGTTACAATTTGTTCTGTCCCAAATGATATATACGCTCCTACTCTGTAGAGTGTGGATATAAAAATCGCGTATGTTTAAGCTTAAATCAATTAGTGTTTTATACGGATTTTCTAGCTTTACCCAATATATATTCTGGCAATTAGCAACAAATAATATATATAAATATATATATATATATATATATATATATATATATATATATATATATATATATATATATATATATATATATATATATATATATATATATATATATATATATATATATATATATATATATATATATATATAAAAGAGTTGCGTTACTGACTGACTGACAGTCAGACTTATCATTGACCAGCCCCAGACCAACCGGCTGAAGCCAGGGTCATGCAATTTTCAGGGTAGTTCCCAAATATTAAATAGAAGTCGACTAAGAAAGTGTTTAACGAAATTCGTTCTTTTAGTGGGTAAAATGGTACAAAAAGGGATAAACATCGAACCTTCGTTCTGACTAAACGGCAGTAGCTAGTAACATGAAATTCGGTGAGCGGGATAAAAATAGTACCACCTAAAATATTGCAGCTATAATCGTGGAATTTGGTGTGTAAATTTCTCTGACAACGTAGACTTGTAACATAAATGGATTTCTCGAAATTTGGACAAAAAGGGATAAAAATGGTACCAACTTAAGTATTACAGCTAGAATCGTGAAATTTTGTATCTAAATTCATCTGACCATGTATTAGCCCATTGGATTTTTCAAAATGTGTACTTTTAAGGGTTGCGAGGGATAAAAATGGTAATGGTAATTTAAGTATCGAATCTATAGTCGCGAAATTTGGTATGTAAATTCCTCTGACCACATAGAAGCGCAATATAAATGCATTTAGGCGTGAGCGGGACAAAAAGAGAGAAAAATGGTACCATCTAAAGTATTGCAGCTATAGTCGTGAAATGTGGTGTGTAAAATCCTTTGACAACATAGAAGCGCAATCAAAATGGATTTTTTCGAAAAAGTGGAAAAAGGGATAAAAATGGTGTCAACTAAACTATTTCAGCTATAGTCGTGTAATTTGGTGTATAAATTCTTCTGACAACGTCGAATCGCAGTAAAATTGAATTTTTCGAAATTTGTAAGGGGTGCGCGGGACAAAGAGGGATAAAAACGGTACCAACAAAAGTATTGAAGCTATGGTTGTGAAACTTGGTGTGTGAATTCCTCTGACAACATAGAAGCACAAATCTAAATTGATTTTCCGAAATGTGTACTTATAAGGGGTGCGCGGGACAAAGAGGGATAAAAATGATACCTACTAAATTATTGAGGCTATGGTTGTGAAATTTGGAGTGTAAATTCCTCTTGGAATGAAGAAGCGCAATCTAAATGGATTTTGTATACACTCCACGAGAGTATTATGTCTTTGTGCATTTGTTTGTAACGCCCAAAAGGAAGCGAGATAGACATAGGACATAGATAGGAAGCGATTGTTAAGTATACCGATCGACTTAGAATCACTTTTTGAGTCGATTTAGCAATATCCGTCTGTCTGTCCATCTATTGTAGTAATCAAATTACAGGTCGCAATTATAGTCCGATCTTAACCAAAATTGGCTTGTGGATCAAGGACGAACGCTATTTAATTTGAGGCAAATCGTTTCAGATTAAGATATAGCCCATAAACAAATGTTGCTCCCAAATGTTTAACCGATTTTGGTCAAACTATACATATTATATTTTACCTATTTCCTTCCAGATTTCAATATACCCCCATACAAATGTCCTTTCCGATTTAACATTTTTTGTCAAACACATACATTTAAAGGAAACAAAAATCCTTCCCGTTTTAACTTTTTCACCGAATTAAATTGTATTCTGATAGAATGTCGAGTGTATCATAGAGTCGGCCCCGCCCAACTTTAGCCTTTCCTTACTTGTTTTTGTTTCTTTAATTTTGCACTTTTAGGGGTGAGCGGAACAACAAAGGATAAAGTAGTACCAAATAAAGAGCTATAGTCGTGCAATGTGGTGTGTAAGTTCCTCTGAAAATGTAAAAGCGCAAATCTAAATGAAATTTAGATTTACACTTCTACGCTGTTTTCGAAATTTGTACTTATAAACGGTGAGCGAATAGTACCAACTAAAATATTGCAGCTATAATCGTTGAATTTTGTGTGTAAATTTATCTGACAACGTAGACTTGCAACATAAATGGATTTCTCGAAATTTGTACTTTTACGGGACAAAAAGAGATACAAATTGTACCAACTTTAGCATTACAGTTAGAATCGTGAAATTTAGTGTGTAAATTCCTCTGACCATGTAGAAGCGCAGTAGAATTTGATTTTTCGAAATTTGTACTTTGAGGGGTGCGCTGGTCAAAAAGGGATAAAACTGGTGTACAATCCTTTTATTACGTAAACGCGGAACTTAAATGGATATTTCAAAACTTGTACTTATAAGGAGGATGCGGGACGACAACGGATAAACGTGGTACCAAATAAAGTACATGTTTTTAGGAAACCAAAACACATGTTACCTATAGTGATTTTTCAAAATGCGTATTTTTGGTAGAGAAGTGCAAAACGTTATAAAGTTGTCGTCTGCATCTAGAAACATGAGGTCGAGGATATAAAAGGCTCTGCGGATGTAATTTTTTTGTAGTTCAAAAATGGTTAGAAAGTGATAAAAATTGTACATACGAAGGGAGTCCAGCTTAAATAGTGCACATCGACAAGCACATTCCTCTGACTGCATATGGGTGCTATCAAATTGGAGGTTTCCAAATTACTATTTTAGACTTATCTATATCCACCAAAAGAAAAACAAATAACTGGTTGGTACTGCTAGTATAATATAATATAATGATTTGTTTGCTATTATCTTGTTGGCAACACTGGTTTAAACAGCTGACGCACGTTTCGTGTTTTGTTTCACTGTCAAACATCTTCAGTTTGGTCTATAATTTAACCATGAATCGTCTTACAAACGAACAACGCTTGCAAATTATTAAATTTTATTATCAAAATGCGTGCTCTGTTAAGAAAGTTCATCGCGCGCTTCCATTTTATGGTCAGTTTAATCGACCCACTGAAGCGGCTATTCGGGATATTGTGACTAAATTTCGCACCAAATTTACTTTGTTGGATATTAAACCACCAACACGCTTACGTAGAGTGCGAACTGAAGAAAATATCGCAGCTGTATCGGCCAGTGTTAATGATGACCATCAATTATCGATTCGTCGCCGTTCGCAGCAATTGGGCCTCTGTTACTCAAAAACGTGGAAATGCCAAAATTGGACATTATGGTCAAGGTCAAGTTATATGGACCGTACTATCGACTCAAATAAAGATTTCATACATTTTTCTGAATTTTATGTCTTTTTTTGAAAACTTTTCTATAGCTTTTAAAAAATCACCCTTTATAATAACTGTGAGCAGTGCGTGTAAGAATTTTGCCGAAGCATATTCGTTTAGCATAAACGAATATTTCAAATAATTAATAGATACCTAGGTATTCTGGAACAAATGCACAAAGTCTATTAAAACCGTCAATATTTTGAATAGCAAAAGATTTCGCTTATAAAATTAGAATTCTTGCCAAACCTACTACCGTCAACAAATACATAATTTTTACTTGCCAGGATTCAATATTTTCTGCTATCGTCATCCTTTTTCCGAATTATTTAGGTCTATTCGTACCACTCCAAACGCTTTTGGATTTAATCCCCACAGTCCTGATGTTGAAACAATATTTCAACTGCTGCGTTTTCGAATGAAACTTTGCTGTAGTCTAACAAAATCTTAACGAAAATGTGTCATCTTCAACCACGATACTTCCTTTTTTGCCAGAAACGAAAGTGCAATTTGGCAGGATATGTCAACGGTAGCGAATCACCGAAATCATATTCCAAACGGACATTAAATGGGACAAGGACCTTCGTACATGACCAACGGCATAGGTGAGCATGGATGAAGCAGCATACTGCGTCAGCATTTAAACGTAAAATTCAATTTGGAGTCACATTGAACGGCGTACGTCATGTCAAAGGCAGACAAACGTAAAGTTGTCATGCCCTGTGGCCACTTTGCGGGACTGAATCGTTTCGCCAAACCGAGAAACTGTAGCACAACGCGACTGTTATACATGACCAATATGCCTATGGAAGGCATTCACGTTTTTTAAATCCAAAAAATCCATATATGAATGTATTGACCTTCTAACGTTCGCTCTCTCGCAGCTACTAGACATGCCTCCAAATGGTCTGCACTTTGTTATTATTTCATATGGAACCCTATTCAGGGGAGTAGTTCTTATAACGTTCGAAACATAAATCAATCTACGAGATAAGACATGACAAGGAGTAGCTCATACAAACACGAGCACACAGGCTAATAATTCAAACGTATATGTTCCCCACTAGGGATAGCGATTGCGAAAATCCTCAAAATCCCGACAGCCAGTTCTTTTTCCTTCTGCTTCCCGAGGCTTTCCAATGACAAATTTCATCTTTAGGGTAGGAAATAATCTTCAACTAAAGAAGATGGAAAATATTTATAAACTTAAATTGATTATTTTTGAAGGGCGGCCGGAGGATTTCACGTCTTCTCTCTTCCACATCATTTCGTAATCTCGAAGGAAATATATGAGATTCTGAAAGTTCCAACAACTTAACCAGTCCTCAACAATTCCCTAAAAACGCAATACCCACTTTGAGATTCCTTTAATCCTCGAATTTTACATAACTAGTCCTAATTCCCTACATGCTGCACACACATGAGTCCATGCAAATATGTAAATTTGTGTAAGCGAGTACGGGGAGATCCAAAAGTCACAGGATCATTTCTGTTTTATATTCTTCCGTCAGAAAGCCAATAACAAAACTATGTAGAAGACAAGGTTTAATAAAATCAAGTAAGAAATGGTCAAGTCTCAATGACAGCAATGCCAACATATCTCTGACGTCCGACTGGAGCGCGCTCTTTTCCCCCGCAGCGGCCAAATCACTTGCCGAAAAGAAAACAAGTGAAAACATGAAAGCAAATATCAGTCAAAATATGGACGCAACTAAAATAGGTTCTTAAATAGTGCAAGTGCTGTGGCTGCACTGAGAGAAAAGTTTATTGACAAATACTAAGAAAACGTGTGGCTATTGATAGGTACATCCATGTAAATAAAAGCAGGTACAGGCATTAGATCTTCACGGTAGGATCCATCGTCTGAACTTCACTAGGGAGCTATTCCAGTAAGTGGAAACAATTATTCTATCCTCAGCTGTAAAGGCCGATTCATGCAATTATACTGAGTGAAATGATTTAAATTAAGCATGTACGATATATAAATCATATCGTGTGTATATAAAAAGACCGACGAAATGGGAAAAAGAATTCAAATGTAGTGTACGATGGTATGAGCATAGAAATCACTTCCCCATAATGTGACTGGCTTTTAATTTGAGTTATTCTTCTTAAAATCATTCTACTCTGTATAATCATATGAGTCGACCTTAAGGACTTGGCAAGAATTGTTGATGATGTCGCAAAAATTGGAATAAGATGAGCACATCATGTTCCAATAGTCGCCCCTTCTTGCTACATCAAATCGATTAACTTTTACTTCACCTGTTAGAAAACTTCAGTGGCTCAAATAGAAAAGTTCAATTGACAAATACATCTGTATGTATGTATGTTGGTGATTTTTTAGAGACACCCGTTTAAAATTATAATAGATATAACATTTCCTAAAATTCTCCTTCCCGATTTGGATTTTCCACTCTAAAAACTACATATTTTAAGCGTTTTTGTTCAAATATGGCACTAGAAATATGGGGAATAGTGGGTCAAATCGGTTCAGATTTATATAACCATAAACCCACAAAAATTTCATTTCCGATTTGACTTTTCCTGTCAATGTCTAACATAATTTAATCGATTCCGAATTTATTCAAATTTCGCACAGTACATTATATTTTGCATAGAAAATCTGTGGCAAATTTCAATGACATCGGTTTAAATTTAGAAATAGACATTTTTTAAATATTTCTTTTATTACGTTATATTTCACCTAGAAACAATTCGTCGCAGCAAAAGTAGCTATGTGTACTTTTTCGAAAAAAAAATGATTGTTGCATTAGAAATCTAATGAAAAAATAAACATTTTTATTTACTCGCTGAAATTTGGAATGGAACCGAAGGATAACTTTAAACGATTTAATAGTGTTTTACGACACATGGACCTCTAGTTTAGAGTTTTGTACCAAAACTGATGTCGAAAAAGTTATATTAATGAAAAAGCTGGGACCTAATCACGTCATTCGTTAACGTAAATATTTATTTTCTAATCGATGCTTTGCATTTTGAGATTTTTTGCAAATATATTTTTTATTAGAAATTTTTGAGAGGACCTACAGGGGAGGTCAGCTCACAGAATGATTCAACAAGGACATTAAATATATCTAAATTATTTAAAACGAAAATAAATTTGCTTCGCAGATGCAAATTGGAAACCAACGATTTAGAAGCGTGTAAATTCTAGTTGAAGTAAATACTGACAGCAATCTTTTAACAAGTTTATTTAAAATTTTATAAGCAATATAACTATATAATTCGAACAATAGGGCTAATAATGAGATCGGAAGGTTAAAAATATCAAACCAACCTCGCCAAAAAATATGACGTTTTTTCCTATAACTTAAACTAGGTATTGATATATTTACGAGCACTATCATTGATGGCCTATGCTCCGCAAGGAATAAAATGGAAAATTATGACGGTAATGATTACTGTGCAAAATATTTTTGCAATCGGTGCATAATTGTAGTTTTGGCATTCATTTCAAAATTTGGCATGGTCGAGGTTGCCAATCTTGGAATGTTAACCAGTTGCCCCAGAGATCCAAAATTTTGCAAATCATCGGGAAAATACTTCTGCTCTGGACATGTGATATTTCGCCGAGATATATTTATCAGTTTAAAAATTACGGAATTGACTCCAAAAATCGATTTGGAACCTGTGCGTTGGATCGATTTTATCTCATATAAAAACTTGGACCTAAATTGTATTTTCTAACTTTTCCACCTGTTCCACTTTTATTGTAGGTGTTCCTTAGCTGAAATGTAAAATTATATGGATAATTTGTCCAGATCCAATTTAAAATGTGGATTCTTTATTAGTAAATCGAAAGAATAAATCTGGTCCAAAATTTAACAGTAAAAATCTCCTGCCAAATTTCACGGTGATCTCGCAATAATTGCTATCTGTTCTTTGATCATAAGCTTACGGGTCTAGCTTGATTATTTTTTGGCGTTACAAACATTTGGCGTTTAGGGTATACAAATTAAGCAAATTATGGACATAACATTTTTAAATTAGTTTACTAGATGATATTTAGATGGACTACTATATTTGACCATGAAGTGACTTATATTTCAGTATCTCATCTTAAAATGCTAAAAGTCATGAATATTAAAATCTCATTCAGCAAATATAGTTATGTGTATGAAATATTGAAATTTCAATAAATAAATTCCGTAATAAAAGTAGCTATGTGCAGTCTTTTAGAAAATCATTTAACCACGCTAAAACGCCATAAATTAATGAAAACATTTTTTGATAAATTTATGACAAACCAAAATTCAATCACATCATAATTATCGCGAAATCAAAAAAGTAAACCGTTTTTATGCTCTCCAGAACAATTGGAAAAACACATAGCTACTTTTGCTACGACGGCGACGAACTGTATTTTCGATCTCTTGATATAGGCCCCATATAAATATCCTTAGCGCCCGCGATGCAACATATTTCAACCGCATATTTTATGAATTGCCAAATAGTGTTATATTTGACATAGGTGCATCTGCCTGTTCCTCGTGATGTAGGGTCCATAAAATACACCGTGCATTAAACTTTCACTGATTATACAAAACAGCTGGATTGGTAGATAAAGTGGTGGCTGTGGCCATACCTTATAAATATATGTTATATTGCTCTCGTGTGTGAAGTAAAATAAAAAAATGTTCAAAGAATTTTAAACAATTCTGCAGCAATACCTTGCTGTAACAAATGCTGAACAGTAACTTTTTCAAACTCTTCGAATTTGCCACTAATTTTGAGGGACTTTTTCCCCTTTTGAAGTCGCCAATGCTTACATTTCAGTTATGTTTGCATACATCCCAAATGTATTCGAAATTTCGTATTTTTTAAAAAGACGAGCATTTGTTCAAAATCTGTATCGCAGGCACACATTTTTATTCTGACTAAAATGGAAAATTAACGACTGTCAATATTTTCTTTCAACCTATTGCCATGTGATTTTGTACGCCACTTTTTTTCTGAAAAAAAAAAAATACTTTTTGTGTAACCTTTTCAAAATTGTCGGCGGTAACCGTGTCGACAGCACAGGAACAGCAACACGAGTGTTATGGGAATTCAATTTTTGGGCATCACTGTTTTATATTGAGTAGAGAGTGTAGACTTTTTTACTTGATTTCTTAAATCAGTCAGTTGTTAGAGTACTCAAATATACACTTTCAAACAAACACGCAGAAGGTTGTTGTGAATATGTTTGTAAACGTGGTTAAATTTTGAATATGGTTGGAATATGCGTTTGAAATAACATAGATTCACACGATGTCCGAATACGTTTGAATTGATCCTGGTTCTTTTTAGCTAATAGATAGAAGTTCACCCGGGTTTATCCATCGTTGCACTTTTCCTCATAATATCATTTCACGGATATTAAACTTGTACACATATCCATGCAATGACAATTTATCTAACTCACTCTCATATTTTTATTTTCGTTTACAGTGCTGCCTCATCAGTATCTGTCATTTTGAATGGAGATCAGCCCGAGTTTACCGATGCTTTAGGACAAAAAGTGCCCAAACCTCAACCATCACTTCAAGTCGCGAGTCCCATTGATCTACTGAACCCAGATCGTTATGAGTTCTACACATTTGATGAACATGGTGAACTGGTCAAACGACTCATGACCATGGAGGAAATCCAAAGTATCGTTGCAAATGGTGATGGCGATGGCCCAACAATTATTCATCATGGACCAGCGGAAGATCGTAATCCGGAGAAGAATGTGCAAGATATTGTGAATAGTGTTCAGGATGTGCTTAATAAAGAAGTCGAGTCAAATAAGAACCAAACTTCCAACATTCTACCAGTTTTGGATACACCAGATGTTTCGTCATCCTGGTCCATGATTCTGCCAGCTATATTTGGTAATACGGGCGGTTTGGATATATTCCCCCAACAAAAACCACAACAGGTTGTTATGATCCCAGATACTGAAATTATTGAAACATCGACCGCAGCGCCCGTAACAACCACGACTTCGAAGCCAAAACAAAATAAACGTAAACCGGGTCAAAAACGCAAACCCAGCTCCACTACCACTACAACCGAAATGACACCCCAGGTTATTCAAGAGGAGCTTGACTCTCACGAATCGGTGTATACGGGCATGCAACAGTATCAGCACCTGACGTCATCCATGAACAACTACGACAGTTTCTCGCAAATGCATATGCAACCGATCTATCACAAATTACCGGAACAGTTGTCCGTTGAAACAACGACAAAACGTGTAATCTCAGATAACCAGAAGGTTGCCGAGAAGCCCTCAGTTGATGAAATGGATTTGAACGGAGATTTGGCAAAGAAGCCTCCATCTGTGCAGCACAAACCGTCGTCTCCACACAGAGTTAAAAAACCAAGCAGTGGACAAACAACCACCAAACGACCTCAGAGTACCAAACAAAAAATCAAGAGGAAACCAACTACAACTACAACATTAGCTCCCGAAACAACAACAATTGCTGAGGCAATCTCAACAACCCCCCAACCGACAACGACGACAACCCAAGCTACAACAACAGCGCCTACCACCACCACCACCACTACCACCGAGTCAGTTGTTACTACCACTACCACTACAACTACAACTGAATCTGCTCCTGCTCTTGTTCCTATTATTACAGTATCGACTCCAGTTACTGAGATTCCAATGCCTATTACCTCTGCTGCACCAAAGAAGAAAAAGAAGAAGCCCACGCGTCATCCTATTCACTCTTCGAGCACAGCAACTGAGAAACGTAAGCCGTCTACTAAACCCCACAAAACAAGACCCACACAACAGACAACAACGCCATCCGACTTATCTGCTGAAGGATCGGTTCATCAAGAAGTGTCGCAGAACAACTATCAACATGTGTCGTACCACAGACCGCGTCCCAAACCACAAAAGACAACCACCACTCCCAAACCGACAACCACTTCCGTCCCATCAACTACTGTGATATTTTCACCAGTGCCCGTGGCAACTGTTGCTACACCACAAGAATCGTCGCTGATCGTAGAAGAATTCCCCGGATATCAACCAATAAAACTTTCCACAACGACCAGTGTTACTACGGAAATGACCAAACTTCAAACAACTTCGACTAGTGCCCCCTCTGGTACGGCTGGTTACCCCATACCCGCATATGGCTTAGCAGCCGACGTGTACGAAGAATCGAACACAAATCAATACAAGAAGCAACCACTACACACCCTGGCAATGATACAACAAGTTGGCTCCAAGCCCTATGATCAGGACATTCACACCATGCAGTCATTTGATCAAATAATGCAGTCGTTAAAACAACCAGAACTCCAGCTGGCCGATACCCACACGACCCACACGAGCCATGTGAAGCCAGTGCAATACGATAGTGCTGAAAATATGGATCAGCTAGAGGAAATGGCTAACAAACACATGATGCCAGTTACGAACTCAATGATCGGTAGTCCAACTACAACGACTCCTCCTGCAACATTGGTGGACATTGAAACAACAAACGCGCCATCATTATCATCATCCTATTCCGAAGAAGCAACTGTAGCTGCAGATGAAAGTGCATCAGGTGTGGCAATGCCAACAGGTCCCCAGTACTCCCTTGCCTACGATGAACCCCAGGACGTTACGACAAATGTACCAATTGTGGTGGAAATAAAGGAAATCGAAACAACATATCCGGTACCATTGGAAACTGTGACAGAACCAACAGTCAGCATTACCGAAACTAAGGAAGCAGAAGCAACAAATTCTACTCCTCTCGAAAATATAACAGAACCAACTGTCAGCATCATCGAAACAACCACATCAACTTCAACTGTCAGCATCACCGAAACAAAGGAAATCGAAACCACAACCGCGCCACCATTCGAAAAAGTGACAGAATCAACAGTCAGCATTACCGAAACGAAGGAAATGGAAGCAACAAATTCGACACCCCTCGATAATATCGCAGAACCAACAGTCAGTATCGTCGAAACAACCAAATCAACGCCAAACGAAAAGATCACAACACAAACCGAAACTACTGAGCAAATTTCGGAAGAATATACAATTACTCAAATATCGCCCGAAACTACAGAAGGTCCACATGTCAAGCAGGACACATCGTATGTTCAAGAGGCCCAAACTGAGTTACCTGAGACAACAGCCGAAACTCCTATCAATCTGCCCCCACTTACGTATGGTGAAACAACCACCGACTCTGCCGAAATGCCAGAAGAGATAACGGTGCAAGGGCAGTATCGTCTTCCAGTAGCTGCGCCCCAAAAGGAACATACCGCGTTCATGGACGACGACAAGGAAGCGTACACGCAGACTATACTGGTGGCAGATCTCAAACCTCAACTGAACATGGAAGTCATTAAACCCTCATCTCAAATAAGTATGTCAGAATTCCAAACTCAAGCTGCAACTGTAGCATCGACGCTCGTTGATGGTTCCAACACCATTGGCGTAGACTACAATCTGATGAGCTCGAACGAAACAAAAGATGAAATTGCCTTTTTGATGTCCGATGTTATAAAACAGATGTCTTACGATGAACAGAGCACAACGAAGCCGGAAATCCCGACCTACATTAGCAGTCACCATTACTCGAACGACCACCAGATTGAATCGACACAAGCAAACTACAACGACAACCTGCAATCCAATGGTGGTCATGGTTTCTATAGTCCGGATCAGACAAACAATAATCGATACTCGAATTTGGCCACATTGAATACATCATTCCTTATGCCTGCTCACGACGAAGTGATTATGCAACCCGATTTATTAGATTCGTATGGTAATGCAGAAGAAGACGAAGAAACTAACCAAAAGCCTAGTTACGAAAGGTTGGAAGATAGCTCTGTAATGAACGTAGTGAATGCTAGCGGGAATGAAGAATACGCGGCCGCAGTGCAGGAAGAAGCTGCGACCACATCGAATAATGAAATGTCGGCATCGATGACACCATTTGATTACATCACGCAACTACCACCGGATTCAATGAAAGTTGAGGATGCCACGAATTCAAACGAAGTACTGTCCAGTCTAGATGATATCTCTTCAACAACAACCAAGTCAGAACAAGAATCTCAGCAACCAGAATATGCTACTGAAAATTCACTCCAACTAAACAATGAATCCACCGATCGATCTGGTGAAATGAGTAGTGAGGAAAGCGATGGCGACAACAACACGTCCACGGAATCCGAAGAAGAGGACTCCACTACACCAATAATATTCGTTCCAATTGAAGCCGATGAGGAAAGCACAACATTTGAAGTTCCAGTTCCCTCTCTATCCCAAGTATACGCCGATCAGCAGAAACTGCAAGATATTGATGATAGGGAAGCCCTCTTCGAGGCCGACAGTTCAGTCGACACCACAACTCAAATCAACAACTTGTCTGAAGAAGCAACTGAGCAAACAACCCGTTGGGAGACATCTACCGAAGAAAACAAAATGCCACAAACTTCTGAGCCAACATTGAACGCAACAACTCTGGTAATAGCTAATGATGAACATGTCACTGAAATATCGTTGAATGAAAGTAAAGAACAGCAACCAGATGAAACCCTTGCAACTAACGACGATAGTTCCGAGGATGTCGAGGAGGTAACCACATCCAAATCAACACAAAGCGCCGAAGATGATAAAATGGATATAAGTGCAATGGAAACGGCTACCATTAAGGTGGATTCGAACGAAGGACTTGGTGAAGTTTCCAATAGTGAAGATGTAACACAAGCCATTACAGCTGCTACCATAAGTGGGGAAGGGTCCGCCGTGAATACAGCAGAACATTCTGCGCAGGATAATGAATCTGGTTACTTCAAACTTGAACATATTGCACAGGAAACCACAACTGTAAAGGATGATGGCGACTCCGAAGAGGTCGCTAGTACAGAGAGCGAGGAAACTGGGTATCCAGAAATTACGACACACGTGCCCTTGTTAACTGAAGATATCACTGCCAAAGTAGATCTACAACATTTATTGGCCGATAATGAAGATACGGCGTCCACAACACTGAATTACCAAATGAGTGAAGAGACTTCCGAAGAATTAACTGCTATGATTTCGGAAGAAGACGAAACTGATGAATTGGTGGATGAAGATCCGTACATTAAGCTGGGCGAAACTACCACGACTAAGTCAGTTGAGTCAACAACAACATTAAACAGTCCCATTGAATTGCAATCGGCTGAGAGTGAAACGCAATACGTGAATAACATCGAAAAGGTAACGTCTTCTGCTCAATATGGTACAGATGAAAGTGAAAACCCATCCATCAATCAGGGCGAAAAAGAAACCAAAAATGAAGAATCTCCTAAGCCAAGTACAGAAGGATATGGTTTCATGTTGGCCCCGCCTAAACCTATAAGCGATGTGGTAGAAAATAATATTCCCACCGGTACACATACAGTTTTGCCACCCGCCAATGACGAAGAGACTTTCGAAGGGGCCGATGAAGAGGATGAAGACGATCAACACGGCTATGAAGCTCCCAAGTTGCCAACCACCACTACGCTTAGTAGCACAACAACAACTCCCAAACCAACTACATCAACAACCAGACGTCTCAATACCTTAAAACCAGTATCCTATTTCAACAAGCAACCTGCATATGCATTGTATCAGGATCCAGTCGAACCTCTATTCAACAAACAACCTTCGTACCCACCACCACAACAACTGCAAGAAAACGTTCCCAACAAATTCATGACCTACAGTGTACAAACACCCCAACAACGTCCCATGCAGAGGCCTCCACAACTGAGCAATTTAATGATAGGATCCAACCAAGCCACTCGTCCGCCAGTCAAACTAGAGCCATCACCGAACAGTTCGAAGGGTCTGGAAGCATCTTTGGCCAACTTGGATGAGGATATTCTAGCATTTGCCAGACTTTGCAATGAATTGGCGTTCAGTTATTGGAAGTCCATCACTTCGGAAAAAATTAGCTCAGCTCGGAGCTTGGTCATATCGCCATTTGCGCTCACATCCATGCTATCGATGGTGTTCTTAGGAGCTCGTGGTAGCACGTCCGGCGAAATGAATGACATTCTTAAATTGGACGATATGGTCACATTCAATCCCCATTTAGTTTTCAAGAACATCACGGACTCCGTAGAGAAGGCCATGGACAGTGACATCGCTACAACAGCATTTGTACGTGAAGTTTTCAGTGACCGCGCCAATGGCAAGATTTTACAATTCTTCAAGGAGAAAACCCAACAACTGTATGCCGGCCACGTGGAAGAGGTGAATTTCCACGTTGTCAATGACATCATTCGAAGGCGAACAAATCTGCTCGTGAAACGTCATACAATGGGCAAGGTTTTGGAATACTTGCGCACAAACAGTGTCTGGGTAAATGGTCCGTTGGCCACTATATCCGCAAATCTTTTCCAGACTGATTGTTCCCATGGCTCGACTCTGGATCGAGATGGCGAACTCTTCTTCCAGGTTCATCCAACTGTTAGACAACGTCGTCTAGTACCTATTCCGGCCGTTCTGTTCAAGAGTGGTTTCACCGCCGGATATGAACCAACTTTGGAAGCGACAGTTGTAGCCTTCGGGCGCATACAGGACACTGTAAGCATGATTTACGTAATGCCAGGACACCAGAGTTCCATTTCACCATCTGACAATTTGGACCGTCTCGAGAAGGAGTTAATGGAAACTGCCATCTCAAAGAATGCCTGGAGTAACATGCTCACGTCTCTGATGGATCGTCCTGGTATGGAAGTTCAACTACCCAGATTTTCACACAGGTCATTTGTAAATGCCACACTGGGCTTGCAGAAAATGGGTCTAAAGGGTCTCTTCAAGTCGGATTACGCGGACCTAGGCGGTCTTACTGGTTCCTCCAACCGAGACATATACCTTTCGGACATGATACAAATTAACACCTTCAGCACATGTGGCGAAGAGAAAATAGCTGATCATCACCATGTTGAAATGTACCCGGCACCTCCACTGCGCAAGCGCAATAAAGACGTTGATGCCCATGACGATGATGACTTTGACTCTTCCGAAGCAGTAATCGATTTTGGTTCACTCGTCCATGAGTCCGCCCTAGGAAGAGGTTTTTATGATGATCTACTGGATCCCAAATACCTGGAACTGCCTCTGCCTCTAAGACCACGACAAGCCCGAGTACCAGATGCCCCGAGATTAAGGTTTGACAAACCGTTCCTGTACTTTGTGCGCCACAATCCAACTGGCATGATTCTCTTCATGGGTCGCTTCAATCCCCGACTCTTGCCATGAGTCAATCAAATACTTAATGTACATTTAAGCCAAACCAACTGATTTTGTTAACGGAACTCATTCTATGTTCCAAGTTCATCGCACATTAGATAATCTTCCAATCTCAGAACATTTCATTACTAGCCTTCCTAATCGTCGAAACGAAAAGCAGTACATATTTTACATGCATATTATAATTACTATTTATAATTCTTATTTTATTTTATTAATTTTTTATTTTTAATTGCTGTACCTTAATCACGAATCAACTCAACAGTATTGCCGAGAATGATCGAGTCGGTGACCGCGTCTTACTCGGTGCACTGCACCCCACGCTCACTAGCTGGTATCTAATGCCAATCTCCCTGATGATTCAAGATTGACATACAGCAAATGATTCATGTACTAACTTATACATATATATAATAACTACAATACATACTATACATATACATAACATATGTTGGTGTATGTATTTAATGTGGATTATTTCACAATATTTATGCAACATTTTTGTATTATTTTATAGATTGGTTTCATACGCTGTAATTTCTTTAAATTTCTATGTATGTAAGTTGTGTTTAATCGATGTCTTTTTGTTTTAAATTAATTCTTTTTTAAAATTAAATACAAATACATACACATTACGGTATACCAATAAACAAAGGGATATTTATACAGATATTTGTTAAATAAATTGATATAAACAAAATATTATTGTAATTAACATCCAACTAAGAAAATATTCGTAGGTTTAAATCCGACGGATACTAGGGGTTTGTCATTTTCTGCTGCAAATGCTCATAGCACCACGATGTAGTGTATGCTGAACTGGTTACAAAAAATACATTTGATTTGAACTGAGATATTCTCCTGGCTCAAGACCATTTTGAGAGTGAGAGTAAATATAAGTCGGTTTAACCGACTGAAACTAATTTGTTCGAAGAGGTATACATTTTCCAAGAATATGACTAACAGCTGTAGATCGGTTGGGATTGCAAATCGGCGATATCGGTTCATTGGTAAGGCATATTCCTCCAATAACCTCTAATATTTAGAGTAAAGATTTCCGGCGGGAGCCAAGCAAACGACAACAACTAGGAACACAAAATTCGTTGTGTGCATGCCTCGCGTACACGTGTAAAATAAAGGGATTTTTTTTAAATTAGTGCTGCCTTATTTTCACTTTTTGACACCAGTTTTTCTTCGTAATAAATTTTAGTAAAGTGAAAAAGTTATTCGATTCGTCTAAACTACGTTTTTGGCCGCATAATTGCAGTGCGTACGGATAGGTAATTTTGTGTATGGAAATTGATGAGTACAGGTCGCAATTATTATCCGATCCTAACAAAAATTGGCACAAGAGAGTTTTGTGGTCCAAGGACGAACCCTATTTAATTTGAAGGAAATCGGTTCAGATTTAGATATAGCCTCCAAACAAATGTCTCTCCCGATTTGATTCTTGGGGATAGCACAATTCTGATGTCATCATCAGATTCACTGAAATCTTTCAAAATTGACTCCATTCCTGTCTGAATTAGGATCATTTTGGTCCATTGCCAAAAATTCATTTGCCGATTTGTATATATCAACCCATCATTACTTTTCGTCCAGCATCTATTATTTCCAAAATATAAGTTTAGAACAGGTGTGAACACCGTAAAAACTACTCTCTGAAATACATGGACGAGTACGAATAAAAAATGCTGCGGTCAACCCCTGAAATGAATGCTGGATTATTTAATGATGATCTGCCGAATATTTCGTCCTTCGGATGAAACCGTCTGTGAGCTAAACACTCCTGAAAACACATCTAAAAATAATTTGTCATTTTAGACTCACAGTCTAGCTGTGTTCGCAAATTTGTTTAGTTAATTTCCGGTCCGTAATAAAAAACGTTCAATGCAGCTTGTGCTAATATAAAAAGTGGCATATTATAAACAAATTTCGCGTTGTGAAAGTAGGTCACATCGGTTCTTGATATAGTACCCATACAAAAATTTTTCCCGATTTCACTTTTTTCCCCGAATTCAATTGTAATGGGATAGAAAGTGGAGTGTATCATATAGTCGGCCGCGCAAAATTTTAGCCTTTCCTTACATGTTTTTCTATGTAAAAAGATAGTTGACAATAATTTGTGCAGACAACAGGACGACGCCTATTAATTTTTAATTGTTTATCCCCTGATGATGGTTGACGAAGGCAACCGAAATATTGGAAAAATAAAATAAATAATAAAACAACACCACCAGTTTTTCCATGCCTCAGGCTGAATTAATCGATAAGAAAATTAGAAGCTTATTTGTGAATTTTATGATTAGAGGAGTAATTATTTCAGATTTATTCCTAAACAATTCTTCCGAACACACCTGCCTTCTATCTGAAAGCCTTTTTGAGGACCGACGCCAAAAATAAAAATAGTCAAATAGTGAAGATTTATTATCGGCTATATTTTTTCCTCCGTGTTTATTTATTGATAATGTCTCGATACATTTGAGACCATCTGATGAACGTCAGTAATTGCACATTGATACAGCTCTTGCCGCGCATAATGATTTTACCCAATTAGTGAATGATCCGTCACACATTCAGTGTGTCTATGGTCGACACTTAAACATTCTTGATATCTTCTAAAAATTAAGAAGTCAATGTTCTTAGTAATTCGGATCATTGTATTGATTCAGCAGCTCTTTCGTAATCCGCACTTCGTGTCGTTTCTTAAAATTACTGACAAATTGTTTTCATTTTTTTCAACGAAATGCCCAACAAAGTGGATGAAATGTTGGACCACAAATTTGGTTATTTCGTAGCACCCAGTCTGTGTGCAATACATTTCAAAGAGAGTCACCCAGTTGCCCTCATAACAACTAGGGATCCAACATTGTGCATGTAATTCTGGAAAAACACTGTAGTAACACTAGGTATGGTTCAAACAGATGCTACTTACGTACTTAGCCCACTGATCACGTTCGTATATTCGAATTGTCCCCAGAATTATTCTGTCAAGGTTGCATATGGGCATCTCCCAGTAGCCCGGACGCGACCTTCGCACGTCTTAAACTACGTCAAAAACAAGAAAGAAACTGAAAAGTCGATCAGCCTTTTTGGTGGTCTAAAGCGCTTAAAGAGTACTACATATTAAAAATATATCGTAAGGATTTAGTACAAATTAGTACAAAATTATAAACAATTATACATTGAAACGGACACTACAAAAAAAAAAAACAGAAGTACTTTTAAAGCTCTTATAGAAATATACAAAGTTCAACGATTTTTTGAGTACTTTGTTTTTCCATATATACATGTAAAGGACATATTTTGCCAGAGGACATATTTTGTTCGTAGATTTATGAAATATGAGAATTATCTCTTAGATTTTTATACAGTCCACGAGAGTATTATGTCTTTGTGCATTTGTTTGTAACACCCAAAAGGAAGCGAGATAGACCCATTGTTAAGTATACCGATCGACTTAAAATCACTTTTTGAGTCGATTTAGCAATGTCTGTCTACCTGTCTGTCGTTCTGTCCATCCATTGTTGTAATCAAATTACAGGTCGCAGTTATAGTCCGATCTTAACCACATATTGTACTCGATTTTCTTTAAATTTGGCACAACATCTTATAATCCAACTAGAAACATCTATACAGAAATTGGGTAAGATCGGTTCAGATTTAGTTATAACATTTTTGACATTTTCTGCTCTAGAAACCACATATTGTACTCGATTTTCTTTAAATTTGGCACAACATCTTATAATCCAACTAGAAACATCTATACAGAAATTGGGTAAGATCGGTTCAGATTTAGTTATTACCTTCATACAAATCTCGCTCCCGATTTGACATTTTCTGCTCTAGAAACCACATATTGAACTTGATTTTCTTTAAATTTGGCACACCAGCTTATAATCCAACTAGAAACATCTATACAGAAATTGGGTAAGATCGGTTCAGATTTAGTTATAACATTTTTGACATTTTCTGCTCTAGAAACCACATATTGTACTTGATTTTCTTTAAATTTGGCACACCAGCTTATAATCCGAGTAAAAAAAACTATGGTGAAAGAGGGTAAGATCGGTTCAGGTTTAGATATAGCCCAAACACAAGTGTTGCTCCCTTTCCGATTTAAAATTTTTTGTCAGACACATACATTTGCAGGATACAAAAATCCTTCCAGTTTTCACTTTTTCACCGAATTAAAATGTATTCGGATAGAAAGTGGAGTGTATCATAGAGTCGGCCCCGTCCGACTTGAGACTTTCTTTGCTTGTTGTTTGTATGTATTGTTGGTCTCTTATGTTGTATGTGTTGTCATTTATTTTGGCAGGTTGTGCTGAAGTCTTCAGCAGAACCCAAAATTAGCAAAAAGGCAAAGTGAGACCTTTATTGTTGCAGCTAAAAGTTGACTGCGCAGTTTCGATGGGCGCTACCCCATCTCGTCAGAACTTTCGAAACGAATGTATGTCTTTAGGGTTCATATTAGTACCAGCGGTCACGTACGACTAATGAGAAGCGCTGATAAACAAAATATTCCACCGCTTGTTTTAATTAGGTACCGCAGGAATACGGACGCTACAAATATTTCCACGCGTAGTAAAAAAAGTAGTAATTTTCGTTATCACACTTCAACTTTTTGTAAAAATAAAAGAGAACAAGTTAACTTCAAGTTTCATAACAAAAAAACTTGTCGAAATAAGGAAAAAATAAAGTTTAAAGTTAAAAAGGGAGACGCCCATATGTCTGCTCTAAGCGTATCAAGCCTTTCCTGATTACGCGTCCTATAAAGAGTCCTACGCATCTCTTCCTATCCCGGATGATTGCGAAAATCTCACAAGCTAACATAAATTACTATTTCATACAACCTCCACCACAAGTATACTACTACAATACATTCATTTTGTCATTCCGTTTGAAACGGCTTGAAATATTCATCGGCTACGGATTTAACTTTTTCCACTTATATGTGTCCAATGGTTGCAGATCGTTTGGGATTTAAACAAACTTCCCGAACTCTTGAACTATATAATTCTCCCAAACGTGTAGTACTTTCAATTGAAATAAACTAAAAATGTACTTTACTAGAATGATAATTGTATGTCATTTGTGTAGGAATGTACTATGGGTCGGATATTTTATTCGCTTTAACTATACCTCGTACTTTGATTATTCTCGCATACATAACATGTGCATGGCGGAAGTAACAAAATATTAAATGCTTGAAGAACTCCGGGCTAAATTATACATCATCAGCTTTCTTCTCCTCCTTCCGCCCGCCTTCCATTTCGTTGTCGCTCTATCATACTTTTGTTTTAAATTCTTTTTTCAATACCTTCTTAGAAATGAACCACTGCATTTTTTAAATAATAAAGCTCAGCAGTATGTTAGTCAAAGTCAAAGAAAACAATTTGAGCTAAAATCTGGTGAGATGTAAGAGACAAAGTGGATACGGGGAACAAATTGCTGCATTCACAAAAATACATCACGCAGATGTCGTTCATGCGGCACTCGGGTAGTCCTCCTTTGTTCTCATGCTAAGAACCGCATTTTTCGTTTTGTGTTTCTTATTTTTTTTTGTTTTGAACACTTAACATAGTCGAAGCCAAAGCATCAGACTGTAAATCGTTACCAGAAATGTAATAAAAATACTGCTCCTACTACTGCCACCAATGTCAGGCAGTAGGCAGTGATGCACAAGAGTGTTCGCTTAAACATACGTACGTCATACGTATCGCTCTAAGTACAGCACAGTGTAAACACATGTGTGCAGATGTACACATCCATCCGTACACGTACACACTTACATTTATTGTATCCGCACAATCATTTGTGCATGAATAGCCTATCCCAGCAAACAAAAAATACTTCCGCAGGTCCGCAGGCATACTTAGCCCCAGTGTGCTGCTTATTTGCCGTTATTTTGGAAGTTATTTTAAACGAAAAAAGTTTTTCTTTCAGATAAGATAAGGTCGAGGCTAAGTTAAAAAATGTAAATATAAACTATTTTTTGGAAAATTAGTTGTAATAAAAATACAGTAGAATCTCGAACGATTCTTGAACCAATCATTGCTCCAATTTAAAAGCCAAGAGCTAAGCACGAATTTTTCAGATGGTTGTAAAATTTTGAGAAAAGTCACGGTATGTGTCAAGCGACACACAATTTTCGGGACTCTATCTGGACTATTTTATCGTTTACATCGGATAAAACATTTGTCACAACAAACGATAGATCGCACCATGTCGAAAAATTACAAAATAAATTAATACCCTTTAGAATACGCCAATTTACCAATTTAGCGTGTTCTTTCAAAAAAAAATATTTTTATTTTTTTTTTCAATTTTGAAAACCGCATCGAAAAGTTAATTACCCTTGTGACATTTCGGTTAACTTTTTCGAGATCATGCTGTAATTATTTTAATTGTAGTTGGCGATAATGAGAAAAAATAATGTTTTATTTGGAGTAACAAATTAAGACTTAATTAAAGATTTCGCCATTGGATTAATGCAATCCTAGTACATTAATATTCCGTAACATTTTACAAATTGCATTGTAACGCATATCCATCGCTTGAATCATGTGTTATGGCATTGAGTTCACTCAAAAATCCTACAGAAAAAGGTACTTCCATTTTCTCTCTCCGCTAGACTTTCGCTAAACTTTTCCATTGTAACATATTAGCCAAATCGATCAAATCGTTCTCAAGTGTTGCGATGCGATGCGAGAAATTGTACAAAAAAGACTACAAGTTACCTAATAGCCCTTTCAGACTGCATGCGAAATCGAGCCGAAATGACATAAGGTCGATTTGCAAATGTCACATCCAATACAAATTTGATTTCATCGGCTTAATACTATTTTGGTCCATACACCATTTTGGGAATTTTCATTTTTTATACCCTCCACCTAAGGGGGGGTTGAAATATTCATCGGAGACCCCAAAAAGTAAATATATATTCTGGGTCGTGGTAAAATTCTAAGTAGATCTAGCCATATCCGTCTGACTGTCCGTTGAAAGCACGCTAGCTGCCGTACGCAATGACTAGGAGGTTCAAATTTTCCATAAATGTGCCTTAAGGTTGCAGATCGGTTGGGATTGGAAGTGGGCGGAAAAAATTTCCCTAACAAGGACTGAAAATAATATAATATTTGGATTATTTAAATATTTTTTTAAATTCTGCTTTACTTGCACATGGCATTTGTTGCGTACATTCCTCTTGTAACTTTAAAGCACCAAAAAGTAAAAAATAAAATTTAGCGGCCCAAATGGGACAAAGAGGATAAAAATGGTACCTACGGTACGGTGTGTACATTAGGGTTAGTCATTTTTTTTTTAGATTCAAAATCTGTGGAAATAGCATATAGCGCAGGCAAAAACAAGCAGAATTACGTTTTTACTTTTTCGAAATTGTGAAAAAACGTTCCGCACAAAATGCAATTACTTTAGCTCAAAACCAACTTTTTTATTTGATTTTTTTTTGTGATTTTTAAAATTTCTCAAGCACTAATCCTCTATATCTTTCAATTATATTGATTTATTTCGGAAATTCGTATAAATGGTATAGCGGCAAAACAGCTTTTTTTATTTCATTCGGTCTTTTTGCTTTAAAATTTTTGACCCAGTTATCACTGTTTTTTTGGACATTTTTGCAACTTTTTTTAAACGACAACTAAATGACAGATTTTTGATCAAATTGCATATTTGAAATCGATGCACTAAAACCAACTAAAAAAATTATTTCCAAGAACAACTATTGCAGAAAAAATTTTCTCAAATTTAAAAATTAAAAAAAAAGTAAACTGAAAAAGTTTGTTTTTAGCTAAAGTAATTGCATTTTGTGCGGAAGGTTTTTTACAATTTCGAAAAAGTAAAAACACAATTCTTATTATTTTTGCCTGCCCTACATGCCATTTCCACAGATTTTTGATATTCGAAAAAAATGAAAAAATGACTAACCCTAGTGTACATACCTATAAATGCGTAGACTCATAAATAGAGGGATGTAAAGTCGACTGCCTCTAATTTGCTGGTAATACTGTGGAATGCACTTCGTGGTGGAGGGTATATAAGATTCGGCCCGGTCGAACTTGACGTCTTTTTAATTGTTGGTCCTTACCACGGTCTTTCGAAATATGTATGTTATTACAATTTTCCTATCTCCAAAAGTTCCCGATATATTTAGTGTTTATGGTGATCTACCTCCATATAAATACTAGGATAGGTCACGAAAATAAATTTCAGCAGTCACCCCCTAGAAATTAAGATTGGATTGTTTAATGATGATCTACAAAATATTTCGTCACTGGGTCAAGCCATCTGTGAGCTAAACGCTCCTGAAAACACCTCTAAAAATCGTGTTTTTCCCGTGTAATTTTTTCTGAATTAATAGACCCTTGGAATCACTTAAAAAAATTATTGTTATCTTAGAATAACTGATTGGTAGAAGTATTGGGCGTTTATTTTGATTTTTTGTGGGCTTTCAATGTGATAGCTAAAAACTCATATTTCTTGGAAACATTTTGTAAGAGGTGTAATGAGAAATTAATAGGAGGAATCAATACATTTCGAATGATGCCTAAATGATGAATATCGGACGAAAAATTACGTCACTGACTCCATTTTTGTGAAATAATTTAATGCAGGCGATGGTTTTCAAAGCCAAAATGTTCAAACACTTTTTACAAAAGTGAGAGCTGCGCCGTCAATTTCATTCCGATGTTCATCATTTAGGCATCATTCGAAAGGTATATATATGTATATAACTATATATATCTATATATATAAAAGAGTTGCGTTACTGACTGACTGACTGACTTATCATTGACCAGCCCCCAGACCAAACGGCTGAAGCCAGGGTCATGAAATTTTCAGGGTAGTTCCCAAATATGACGTAGACGTCGACTAAGAAAGGGTTTTACGAAATTCGTACTTTTAGGGGATAAAATGGCCCAAAAAGGGATAAACATCGAACCTTCGTCCTGACTAAACGGCAGTAGCTATAAACATGAAATTCAGTGAGTTCCTTGCAATGACCATGCAGACGGGCTACAAATAGGGATTTTTCGAAATTTGTACTTTTAAGGGGAGAGCGGGACAAAAAGGGATAAAAATGGTACCAACTAAAGTAAAGAGTGATTTTTTTGAGGTTAGGATTTTCATGCATTAGTATTTGACAGATCACGTGGGATTTCAGACATGGTGTCAAAGAGAAAGATGCTCAGTATGCTTTGACATTTCATCATGAATCGTCTTACAAACGAACAACGCTTGCAAATTATTGAATTTTATTATCAAAATGCGTGCTCTGTTAAGAAAGTTCATTGCGCGCTTCCATTTTATGGTCAGTTTAATCGACCCACTGAAGCGGCTATTCGGGCTATTGTGACTAAATTTCGCACCAAATTTACATTGTTGGACATTAAACCACCAACACGCTTACGTAGAGTGCGAACTGAAGAAAATATCGCAGCTGTATCGGCCAGTGTTAATGATGACCACCAATTTTCGATTCGTCGCCGTTCGCACCAATTGGGTCTCTGTTACTCAAAAACGTGGAAATGCCAAAATTGGACTAAGCGGATGGACCACCTAAGACGCAGCCGCGGTCAACATTTAAATGAAATTATCTTCAAAAAGTAAATGTCATGGACCAATCTAACGTTTCAAATAAAGAACCGATGAGATTTTGCAAATTTTATGCGTTTTTTTTTAAAAAAAGTTATCAAGCTCTTAAAAAATCACCCTTTATTACAGCTAGAAACGTGAAATTTGGTATGTAAATTCCTCTGACCATATAGAAACGAAGTAAAATTTGATTTCTTCGAAATTTGTACTTTTAAGGGAAGGGAGGGACAAAAAGGGATAAAAATGGTACCAACTAAAGTATTACAGCTAGAAACGTGAAATTTGGTATGTAAATTCCTCTGACCATATAGAAACGAAGTAAAATTTTATTTTTTCGAAATTTGTACTTTTAAGGGGAGAGCGGGACAAAAAGGGATAAAAATTGTACCAACTAAAGTATTACAGCTAGAATCGTGAAATTTGGTATGTAAATTCCTCTGACGATATAGAAACGAAGTAAAATTTGATTTTTCGAAATTTGTACTTTTAGGGGCGAGCGGGATAAAAATGGTACCAACTAAAGTATTACAGCTAGAATCGTGAAATTTGGTATGTAAATTCCTCTGACGATATAGAAACGAAGTAAAATTTGATTTTTCGAAATTTGTACTTTTAAGGGGCGAGCGGGATAAAAATGGTACCAACTAAAGTATTACAGCTAGAATCGTGAAATTTGGTATGTAAATTCCTCTGACGATACAGAAACGAAGTAAAATTGGATTTTTCGAAATTTGTACTTTTAAGGGGCGAGCGGGACAAAAAGGGATAAAAATGGTACCAACTAAAGTATTGCAGCTAGAATCGTGAAATTTGGTATGTAAATTCCTCTGACCATATAGAAACGAAGTAAAAATAGATTTTGTCGAAACTTTTACTTTTAAGGGGCAAGCGGGACAAAAAGGGATAAAAATGGTACCAACTAAAGTATTACAGCTAGAATCGTGAAATTTGGTATGTAAATTCCTCTGACCATATGGAAACGAAGTAAAATTGGATTTTTCGAAATTTGTACTTTTAAGGGGCAAGCGGGACAAAAAGGGATAAAAATGGGACTAACTAAAGTATTGCAGATAGAATCGTGAAATGTGGTATGTAAATTCCTCTCACCATATAGAAACGAAGTAAAAATAGATTTTTTCGAAATTTGTATTTTTAGGGGGTGAGAGGGACAAAATGGGATAAAAATGGTACCAACTAAAGTATTACAGCTAGAATCGTGAAATTTGATATGTAAATTCCTCTGACCATGTAGAAGCGCAGTATAATTGAATTGTTCGAAATTTGTACTTTTTAGGGGGTAGGCGGGACAAAAAGGGTTCCAATTTAAGAATTGCAGCTATAGTCGGGAAATTTGGAGTGTAAACTGTGTGTAAAGCGCAATCTAAATGGATTTTTTGACATTTTCTTATAGGGGTGAGCAACAAGGGATAAAAGTAGTACCTACTAAAGTATTGGAGCTATAGTCGTGAAATGTGGTGTGTAAATTCCTCTGACAACGAGAATCGCAAATCTTAACGAATTTTTCTAATTATGTACTTATAAACAATGAGCGGTATAAAAATAGTACCAACTAAAATATTTCAGCTATAGTCGTGAAATTTAGTGTGTAAATTTCTCTGACCATATAGAAGCGCAGTAGTTTGATTTTTCGAAATTTGTACTTTTAAGGGGTGCGCGGGACGAAAAGGGATAAAAATGGCGTACAATCATTTAATTACGTAAGCGCGGAACATAAATGGATATTTCAAGATTTGTACTTAAAAGGGGGGATACGGCACAACAAGGAATAAATGTGTTACCAAATAAAGTACATATTTTTAGGGGAAGCAAAAACACATTTTACCTATAGTGATTTTTCGAAATGTGTACTTTTTGGGAAAGAAGTGCTAAATGTTATAAACTGGCTGGCTGAATCTAGAAACATGAGATCGAGGATATAAATGGTTGTAATATTTTGTTCAAAACTTGGTGGAAATTATACATACGAAGTAGTTCAGCTGTGAGTGCTAGCTAATAGGAGGTTTCCAAATTACTATTTTAGATTTATCTATATCCACCAAAAGAAAATTAAATAAATACTATCCAAAAACAAAGACGGATAAAATTAACAAATAACTGGCTTTTTCGCGTGCGAAGCAGCGGGTACTGCTAGTCTATATATATAACTATATATATAAAAGAGTTGCGTTACTGACTGTCTGACTGACTTATCATTGACCAGCCCCCAGACCAAACGGCTAAAGCCAGGGTCATGAAATTGTCAAGGTAGTTCCCAAATATGACGCAAACGTCGACTAAGAAAGGGTTTTATGAAATTCGTGCTTTTAGGGGGTAAAATGAGACAAAAAGAGATAAACATCGAACCTTCGTCCTGACCAAACTGTAGTAGCTAGAAACATGAAATTCGGTGTGTTCCTTGCAATGACCATGCAGACGAGCTACAAATTGGGATTTTTCGAAATGTGTACTTTTAAGGGAGGAAAGAGACAAAAAGGGATAAAAATGGTATCAATTTAAGAATTGCAGCTAGAATCGTGAAAATCGGTATTTACATTCCTCTGACCAAATAGAAGCGCAATAAAATTGGATTTTTCGAAATGTGTACTTATAAGGGGCGTGCGGAACGAAAAGGGATAAAAATTGTGTACAGTCCTTTAATTACACAGTGCAACACGAAAAAAATAACCATATACGGACACCGCTACATGATAAAAGACCAAAAAAAAAAGACCCGTGTTTTTTTTTCCCCAAAGTCATGCACTTTTTTTTATGGGCCCCAGAGATTTGAGGCCTCGGTGTAATTTTTGGAAAAAAGTGATCATATTCTCAGGCTCATATCTTGCAAACCGTTCGGAATTTTGATTTACTCTCTGAGGCAAAGTTCTAGCTCTTGTCATAAAGAACAAAAATTGTGAACATATAAAATCAAAAAAACTTCATCGGAGGACGATTTGGATCCACAACTTAAGAGAGTGCGATATGCAAGTCCAGGGCCATCAATATTATAAACATAATACGAATATTTTTTTATTATTTTTGTATTAGATAGCATAGTATGTCAATGTTGAAGTAAAGAAAAAACAAATGAAATTAAAAATTTTTTGGGAAAATTTTTCACTTTTGCGGCTACCTAAGCGCTACCTAAACGGTGTTAAGAATAATTCCTAGGAAGTTCATATGTTCTAGAAAGTTGTTTATTGAGATCTTAGGTACATTTTTGTAGTTGATTGTTTCCCTGAATTTTCAACGGTTTGCTACCTATGGACCTGAACAGGGGAAAAAAGGTTAAAAAAATCTAATTTTTTTAAGTTTTTTGCGATTTTGACCTTGAAGATGAAGTTTTTTTGATTTTATATGTTCACAATTTTTGTTCTTTATGACAAGAGCTAGAACTTTTGCAAGATATGAGCCTGAACGGTTTGCAAGATATGAGCCTGAGAATATGATCACTTTTTTCCAAAAATTACACCGAGGCCTCAAATCTCTGGGGGCCCATAAAAAAAAAGTGCATGACTTTGGGGAAAAAAAAACACGGGTCTTTTTTTTTGGTCTTTTATCATGTAGCGGTGTCCGTATATGGTTATTTTGAAATGACTTCAAAAATGTTGCACAGTGTTACTTAAACGCGGAACATAAATGGACATTTCAAAATTTGTACTTAATACAATGATACGTCCCGACAAGAAATAAATGTGTTACCAAATAAAGTACATATTTTTAGGGGAAGCAAAAACACATGTTACCTATAGTGGTTTTTCAAAGTGTGTACTTTTTGGGAAAGGGTGCAAAAGTTATAAAGTAGCTGGCTGCATCTATAAACATGAGATCGATACTTGGTAAAAAATGATAAAAATTATACATACGAAGGAGTTCAGCTAAAATAGTGCATACCGACAAGCACATTCCTTTGACTGTATGTGAGTGCTAGCTAATAAGAGGTTTCCAAATTACTATTTTAGATTTATCTATATCCACCAAAACAAAATTAAATAAATAAATAACATAGACGGATAAAATTAACAAATAACTGACTTTTTCGCGTGCGAAGCAGCGGGTACTGCTAGTTTTTTATAAAATACTGCCACCAAATACGAAAAAATTGTCGGTAGTCATTGTGAAAATCTACAAAAAATTACTATAAAGGTCCAATAATTCGACCAATAAGTAACTCTAAGACAAGAATCAAAATTTATATTTAAAGTGCTTTCAAGGATCTATTGTTTCAGAAAAAAATGTAACACAAAAAATTACACCGGAAAACATGATTTTTAGGGTTATTTTCAGGAGCGTTTAGCTGACAGATGGCTTGATCTAGGAACGAAATATTTTGCAAATCAACATTAAACAAACCAAACATCATTTTCGTGGGATGACTGGAACTTGATTTTCCACTTGTATGGGCGGCGACCCAGCCTAATAAATACATGCATACGTGAATCTTTAAACACATTTTTCTCCAATATAAGAGAATGGCGTATGTACCAAACTAGTATTTAGTCGATGATTTGTAAAGCGGCCTTGAGTTGAAACTGAATGATTTCGCTTGTTATCTGCTACAAGTTTATTATGTGATATACCGCCAGAATGTAATGGTTCGCTTGGTTGAAACCTGGGCTTACTGTGAAAGTTGTTATATTTGTGAGAGCAGTCAGTCGGGTGTGGTGGTTTCTTGTCCAACAAAAATCTTCTGGCCAGTTAACGAACACAACATAATTAAATTATTATAGACTCCCCGAAACAACTATACTATAAATATTTTTCCCAAATTATGATGATATTAGATATTATTTGATTTGTAGTTATTGTAGAATCTTCAAAGGTGTAGCAAGCCATAATGGCATTATCTCCAATATTACTCCTTATTAGGTTTGCTTCGCGGTAGGTTCTGTTTAGTTCAGGTTTTAGTTCTGGTTCTGGTTTATATCAATGGTATTTTTTTCGTTTTCGGTACTTCCGTATGTCCATCCAGTGCAGTACGGTACAGTACATACGGTGACAATTTTAATGGTGCAATTTATGGAACATTTATTGCAGTAGTAGAATGGATGGTGTTCGATGGGAAAAACAATAATTAATGTTTAGACGGGGATCAGCAGATGCCGTAAAAACTTGTAACTACCGAGACACCAAATTTGCCCTGGTGATATTTGGAAATAAATCCTACTTTAACTCCTGGTAAGTGGTGAAGAAAAAAAATGATGTGTTGGCCTTTTTAGGTTCAACCCTAGTGAGGGCTGCTTGAAATCAATTGTGCAATCTGAATTGAAAATAATATGTCTCAAACGAAAAAATATACACAGAATATCAATTTTATTCACCTTTCTTATTCGTTAAACACTATATTTTATTATTAAATTTGCAGTTCTTGACACTATTTTCTCGATGTTTAAAGATATTTTCAAAAACGTGATTCTTTGTTCCCTCACAAAAAAATTCTTGTAGAGGAACACTAGTTTACGCTTTGAGTGTTGAATGTTGAGGGCTTGATTGCCTTTGCACAGCAAACCGATCATCTGCAACCAAGAAATCATCCTCTCACTATTGCGGATAATTGGCTTTGCTTACTTATCATTATGAGAAAAAAACTGATTTAAAGATCACCCTCTCACCTTAACATAGACTCAAACCATTCGCAGATAAAGTTCGATGATGCAAGTTCGATAGTTGAATAATTACCAAGAGTAAAAAAACGCAACAATATAATTTATAATTTAAAATCTCTCCTTACAAGAGGGAGATGTTTTTTGTGAAAATTCCATCACCATTTTGCCGATGTTGTTCAGACTCAGATCAGACTGAGAAAAAAATAATAAATCTTCATTTTGCAAATGAAAAGATAAATAAATTTTAATTTTACTATATGCACTTACTTTTGTTCAATTCCGTCTGTTGTCACTTCTGATCTATTGTTTTAGTTTTTCTTGTAATGCTTTCCACATTGTTGAAATTCACTTTGACGGATTTATAGAAACCTTTGCTCAGATATATATTTTCAAAGTATTTGGGAACAAATTGAAGATATTGTAAACTTATCATGTTCACTCTTAGGCCATTTAACTAACTATGGAATTCTTCAAAAAAAAACTTTGTAAATGCTAAAAATTTCTAAATTGTAAGAATAACATGGTAGAATGCATTAAGAAACATAAACACTGAATATCTACCAAGTAAACTTTTTTATACAAAAGACGCATTTAACATTTATACAAAAGACGCATTTAACATTTACTTGTATAACTTTAGTCAACTCAATACAAAAAAAAAAGAAATACAAAGTTTAATCTGGTCGCGTCATTTAATTTACTATTACTATTAGATTCATATATTCTCTACATAACTTTGATTACATAATATAATAATTTAATTCAATATTAATGTGTTTTTATATTGCTTCATATAAATAAATATTATGTTGCTACTACCCCTGTTAACTTATGCGAGTGCTCTCTTTTTGCTGGGATGTAAGACATGCTCGTATGTATGTACATATACGTGCAAGTAACTCAACGAACACATAGTGATGCCAATCCGAAAATTGAAAAAATCCACATTACGGGATTTATCCTTTGTATAACGACGGAAGTAAATCTAAAAGGTGTTTAAAAGTCCCGCCACCTCAAGAAAATTATGTAAAAATAATCATATAAAACATAGAGAGATATACATATCATTGTTATAACATCGTCTGACAATCGGCAAGCATTACACAGTATTACCGGCGGATTAGAGGGCGTTGACATTACATAGAAGTGTAGTCCCATTTGAAGGGAGTTATAATTTTCCGTATGCAAATTGTCATATTTGGATTAGTGATAATGGCAGGTTGTTGCCAACACTTTAAAATGGCAAAATATAAAAATTTGGAACCAGGTGGCAACACGCTTTTTCAAACCATGCTGCCAAAGTTACTACTTTTTCTCTTGTTTCATTTTTAATATTTCAACCTAAAGTAATAACGAAAACACAATCTAAATTATAAATATAAATTATCCAATGTACTATAAATTCATATTTAACCAAATTTAAGGTAATAAGTAAAATTTTATGATCGGTTCAGATTTAGATATAGCGTCCAAACAAATATTCCTCCAATTTACGCTATTACTGCTATAGAATACACATTTTATATAGGATCTTGGCAATTTGAAGATCATTATATTTGAACTAGAAAGACTCTCTGAGGATATTTCCATCTACTCCGCTTATGTAGTTCTAACAATTGCTCTTCCGTACTCCGAAGATTGGCGTAACGTAGTGTCTCAATAGTAGTCTCATGTAACATAGTGGTTTATATTAGTTGATTCCTATTAAGAAGTGTTCAGAGGTCAATGTTAGCAGTTGGGGTTATGGGCTATCGGATGTAGCCAAGCTTCGATTCCACCTAATATTGTAGACGATTTGTCGAAGATAAATATCTGAGCGTGAGATACCTTAATCCAGATGAGCCTTAAAACACTTGACTGCCACTCAAAGAGTACCGTCATGAGGAACTTCATATTAGTTGAAAGTTATTATATGATTTTATAAATTGGGGTTGGTTTCTGCGGAATACCGTACAATTGCTAGAAAATATTTTAGCGAGAGAGAAAGCAATTGAATTACCTTAGTTGATAATCAGACAAACATAGTGAGAATGCTCCATCCTCTACCAAAATAAGACTTGAGGTTAGAAGAGCCTGCGAAATCTACTCCTCTTCATGTAAGCGGATGAGCAAATGATTCTCTCTCAATAGCAACGTTGACATAGAATCACAAGACGACATTTCACAAAGTTGATCCCATCCTGTTCTTTTATATCGGGTATACTTGACGTTTAAAAATGTTTTTATAATTCATTTAAACCTAAAACCCTCTTGCACCTCCCGCACAATTATCCCTATCCTATGTAGGATTACATCCTTTATAACTTCTATTACGGTGTCTGAACTCCACTCGATATTTGATCCTACAGTCATTAGAGTCATTATTACTTCCGCACAGATGTCTCCGGTAGTGAGGATATATATGTCGGTTTAACCAACTAACTTTAACATTTAAAATGTTATTATTCCAAAAATTTTATTGAAATTCATTGACTTTGTTGTTGGACGAACATTTAGGGGGATGTGTGCCCTGATTTATAGATGGGCGCGACTCACGTGAATTGCCTGAATCACGCTCATGATTTTTACTCACATGAGCGTACGTGCGTGTGCGTGAGTCTAATTTCTGTGTTAGTTACGTGATTTTTGCGTGAGTTGCTCTTACTTTTTCATTTTATTTCGTTTTTACCACCATATATTTTCATTCAGTTTGTTCGATATTTTCAATTAGATTGTTTTCAATTTACCAATCAATTTATTTGCAGTATTACATGATGCTTAAATTTAAACTCTTATGCAATACAAGCGATCGTTGACAACGGTGGCCTACATATCTATGACGTTATTCCCAGTGGCGGGTGCCAGAGAGATCTATGAGCGAAGATCCCAACTCAGGGCGTCTCCGTTGCGTTGTATCAGCAGAAGTCAACTTATTTAGAGAGATCTTAAGATGAGAGTGTCTCTAGAAATGAGGTACTAGGGTGTCTCCGTTGAGTTGTACCAGCAAAAGTTCACTTATTCAGAGAGATCCCAAGATCAGGGTGTCTCTAGAAATAAGGCACTAGGTACTAAGGGAAAAAAGAAGAGAGAACGGGGAAAACGAGCGAAGATTCCAACATAGGGTTTTTCGTTGCGTTGTACCAGCAAAGTGTTGTTTTATTCAGGGAGATCCCAAACAAGAGTGTCTCCGGGAATAACACAACGACGAGTAATTATTTCAGTGAGATCCCAACTCAGAGTTTCTACTTAATGATCCTGTCTCCGCCTTTTATACAATTTCTGTGTGATAGCTAATCCATACTACCTATAAAAATAATAACCCTAGCCAACAAGGTTTTGGACTGGAGCAACAAAATATCTTTCCGTAGGTAATTTGGTGGACTGAATTCGAATCTGTAATTGGGTTTTCTCTATCACGTCAGCTTTTCGAGATAAAACAAAATGTTTTTATTCCTTTATTACATCAAAAATCATTAGTTTATTTAAAAATCAACGAATTTTCAAAAATGAACGGCGTTATTTGAACGTTCGGGGAAGCCTTCGGGTCAGGTAATATTTATATTTATACCATAATCAGTAAAAGAAAACACAATTTGAGTACAATTTAGTGGAAAAAAATTTTTCCTGGAAAATAAATTAATAATCCGTCCGTGTATATATTCTTGTTATCGAAGTACAAGTCGCAATTATTATCCAATCCCAACAGAACTTGTTACAGCTATTTTTTTCGAATCAATGACGGACGCTATTAAATTTGAAGCAAATCAGTTCAGATTTAGATATATCTTCCATACAAATGTCACTCCCGATTTTACTTTTTTCGCTCTAGATACCACATATTTTAACCGTTATTGTTCAAATTTGGCACAGCACTTTATATTTCAACTAGAAACATTTATGGTGAAAGTCGGTCACATCGCTTTAGATTTACGTATAGCTCCCATACAAATGTCGCTTCAGATTTGACTTTTCCGCTCTAGTAACAAAATTGTTTACCTAATTTTGTTCGCATTTGGCACATAACATTACATTGCACCTACAAACAGCTGTAGTTAAATTCGGTGACATCGGTCCATTGTTTGATAAAGCCCCCATACAAATGACCCACCAGATTTGGTGACATTTGCTCCTAAAGCACAATGATTCGAATGTGTCCGAAACTGTCACAGATATTTCAATACATCTAGATTTGGTAGTAAATTTCTTGAAATAGGCTAGCAGATACAGGGTATCATATAGCCGGCATCACGCGACTTTAGTCTTTCCGTACTCGTTATACCCTACACCACTTCGTTTTTGTATAGGGATGTTTATAAATTAAGATTTATTGTGCAACTTAGAACGTCATTCTGCTTTTGTGAATGATTTTCATGAGAAATATTTTTTTCATTTATGTGTTAAGTGAATAAAAAGACTTATTTTTCATTACAAAACACCTAAATATTAAGTTTTCGTCATATTAAAAATTGCAGTTGTACAATAAAACTTAATCTATACGCACCCATAAAGAGTGGCTATTTTCACAATTTATTTAATAAAATAAATTAGCGCAAAAATGCGCAACATGTAATTGCGGAATATTGAAGCTAACACATTGTAATTTAATTAGAAATTCACCATCTGGCGGTATGTTACAGAATTCAAATCTAAAACTCCACATATAAATTGAAAATACCTTAAATTTAGACATATTTTCAACAATTTTTTAAAAATATTTCTACAATACATTCGTTAAAACATTTTTTGTAAAAATACTCTAAAATAACTGAACTTGATGATTTCATAATCAAAAAGTTACTTTTTATCAATGGGCAAAAAAATATTAACTTTTAAAATATGTTAATTTGAACTTTTCACAACTGATCGCGTAAATCTCAAAAATTTCTTGAATTTAAGGTAGTGCAACTGGGAAAGTAAATAACACATGCCATTGATATTTTCGGTAGTGATGTAGAATTTTATATTCTTTAATCGTATAATAAAAAATTTTCAAAAAAATAAATTTTGATTTTTGAATTAATCTCCATTTTTGGCGATTTCAACCTTCTGTGCGTCGTTTGTATTTTGTTGGTTCGGTTTCACGTATTAGAGTCCAGCAATAGTCTCCCAGCATTCTTTTGTCCCAAAATCTCTGATAATTTGTTTCAATTTTCACGTTCACCTTGTTCGTCGCTCATCGCACCTAGGTTTTGTGGAAAAATGTAAATACGAATGAAGAAAATGCATTTTGAGTGACATTCGTTCACCTAATTCGTGATAATTTTTCAGTAATTCAGAAATTTGTCTGTAGTTTTCACTCTTATTGTTTCCAAGAAAAATGTTCAGGATGTTCTTGAAAGATTTCCAGACTGTATAATCTTTCTCCTGTGAAAAATTGTCATCATTCAATAGCTTCCTTATCAAAAAAACTTCATCTTCAAGGTCAAAATCGCAAATGTCGTCGAACAAATCTTATAGGCTGTAGTGTATGTAGATAGCTTATACGTGCTGTTGATTAAGGACTGACTATTAACAGAAACAGTCCTGGAAGATATATTCTTCCTGCCTAAACGGTGTTAAGAAATTTGTTTATTGAAATCTTAGGTACAATTTCATAGTTGATTGTTTCCTTGAATTTTGAACGGTTTAAAAAATCGATTTTTTTTTGCGATTTTGACCTTCAAAACGTTCACCATTCTTTTCTTGATTTGAGGGAAAACAAATATGGCTTCTTTGATTTTAGCATATGAAATTTTAGGAAAAACAGTAGCAAATATTTAAATGATGAGCCATCTTTGTCCAGAGTTCTTAAAAAGGCCCTTTTATGTGCAGTGGCGGAGGAAGAACGTCATTTGGGTCATTAAATGGTTTATTTGAAATGTTTTGTTTTCCTGGTACTCAGTTCTTTTTGGCCACTCTGTTCTGACGTAATGATGACATGTATCGCGACTATCCTAGACCGTTTATTATTTTTTTGTCCTGATTTCCGGGCCGAAAAAGTTTCCATTTGGCCTCAAAGCATCAAACAAAAAATTTGGCGCCGATCGGATAACGATTATGGTCCCCGATAGTTCATTGAAAAATTAAATTATACTTTTTGTGGGGACATATTGGGTTTTTTATCAAAAGTCGTATATTTAAGCAATTAAAAACGATTTCATATTCATGTTTAGTCTTTAAATAGTTTTAAAATACAATTTCCTTTCTAACAAGCCATAAATGTTCGAAATCGATAGAAAAACAAATAACTTACAACGGGTTTCTTTTGAATTTTATATCAGTGCAATGTTATAGCTAACACGATCATGCATGCTGAGTGATCAGACCTCCGCATAGAAAGATCGTGATAGTGTTTGTGTGTTTTTTTTGGTGAATGTAAGCATGAAAGTTTAGTCATATTCATGCCATCCTATATGTAGGACATTATTTATGCCTGTGTAATTAAATATAAATTGTTGTTTCGATGTCAGATTTACCATCAACATCAGCTTCGGAGTTGCGACCGACCACCTCCAGGTTGGTTACTCGATCCAGTGATCAATTGCGCTTTGTGGAATCAATTGGGCATGTATCCCATCTAATATCTGGAGCCAAACTGCCGTCAAACAGACAAATACTACAAACTTTTTTTACAATATGCGATTTGTACATTTTGGCAGGCATAATTGTTCAAAACAAAGTGCACAGCAAGCTGTGGATGCAGCTATAATTTTTTGGCAACAGGCTCGGATACCAACGCGTGATAAATATAAATGTCAAGCTAAATTGCTGAAGTTGGAAAATTGCGACGTCTGGAAAAATGTTCACAAGGAAAGTGCAAATAAGAGATCGGATAGATCAAAATTAAAGGTAAACAATTTCAAGGAAACATTGGACGATCTGTTCGATATCGCTTGTGCAAACGCCTTGACTGAAATAAGTATAGAAGAAGAAGACAAGAAGTTTTTGTTGATGCAAAGACAGAAAGGAAGACCAGGGTGTATGGCAGGCGTTGACATGAAATTATACGGAAGGGAACAGCGATCGCAACAGCGAAAGGAAAAAGAAGAATCACGGGAGAGAAAATGTTTAGAACTAAACAATCAATCTTGTAAGTGAATTTATTGAACTGGTTGAATTCCTAAAAACATGAATCATCAAGTGATATTTTTCAGTACTCGAAACAGGTTACATTGAAAGCGAAGACGAAGATGTTTTCGATGATGAAATTATGGATACGGGTGCGGCATGCGAATTGAATACCGAAGATGATGATGATTATGGTGATTACACCAAACATTCAAGAGGACGACATCATTGGATCTCGTCACGTCTTACGGTAGTGCTTGATAAGGCCAAAGTTAGCTGTTCGGATGCCGTACATATTTTGATAGCATGCGCAGATGATGTAATAACTGTCATTAATAATGCTGTAACGCCTTTGACCTCTGTTGGTGAGCTTGTAATCAATCGATCTACCATCTATAAGCTACGAAAAGAAAATCGTAAGCTAGAAACGGAGAAGGCTCAAACAGAATTCATTGCAAAGGTAATTTAGTTCTTACTTATATTTAATCCGTAGTTGTACAAATGTTCAACAATTTCTATTTGCTTTTTAGATCAATAGTGTACAGTCACTGGTTATTCACTGGGATGGAAAACTATTGCCGGACCTATTAGGCAGAAGCAAAGTTGATCGAATCGCAATTCTCGCAAGTTATGAAGGCACATCTAAATTTTTGGGCGCTCCCAAAGTCCCTGCTGGCACAGGAGAAAATATGGCTAAAGTCGTTCATGAAGCACTTATCAAATGTAATATATATTGTAAATAAAGTTTCCGCCATGGGGTTTGATACCACAACATCAAACACAGACCAAAACATTGGCGCATGCACTTTGTTGCAGAACAAACTCGATCGAAAGTTAATCAAGTTCGCATGTCGTCATCACATGTTGGAAATCGTATTGAAACACGTCTTTGAAGTTAAACTTTCTGTGACTAGTGGACCTGATGTGCCTGTGTTTAATCGTTTTGCTGCCGAATGGGAGAATCTCGATCATAAATCATTTAAAAGTGGACTCGAAGACCCAATTGTACGTTCCAAAATTAGTAATGCTGACTGCGAAGCCATTACGATTTCCTGCAATCAACAGCTACATCAAACACAAATTCGCGCGGATTACAAAGAACTGTTACAATTAACAATAATGTTCCTTGGTGAAGTAGGCGGAAGTTTTAGAATACCTGGTCCAACATCCCATGCAAGGTTTATGGGAAAAGCCATTTATATCTTAAAAATATACCTCTTTCCGGAACAGTTCACTCTGTCAAAACGAGAATCTAATGGACTACGCGATATATGTGTTTTCCTCGTGCGACTGTATGTCAAAGCGTGGTTTACATGCACAAAGGCCATACTAGCGCCAAATAAAGATATAAATTTCCTGAAAGACTCCATTGCATACGCAAAAATCGACCCAGCTGTGTCTGAAGCTGTTTTGCATAAATGGAAAAATCATTTGTGGTACTTGGCACCGGAAACAGTGGCTTTAGCGTTTTTCGATTCGGATGTCTCACTTGAAGATAAACGAAACATGGTTAGGCACCTTCAATCACCAGAACCAATCGTGAAATTGCAGGATGATCGCAAAATCTCCGATCCAAAATTATTGCAGCGCAATAATTTGAGCGATTTTGTATCATACAAAACCAAAAATGTCTTTGATGCGTTTGGATTGACTACAGAATTTATGAAGCATGATCCATCCATTTGGGAAACGAATGAAGATTATCTCGATGCTCTCGACGTTTGCCGTGAATTCTTTGTTGTAAACGACACTGCTGAACGCGGTGTAAAATTTATGAATGATTACAACAGGATTCTTACGAAAGACGAAGAACAGAATCAATTTATTTTACAGTGCATTGAAGCATATCGTCGAAAAAATCCTTCACACAACAAGTCGAATCTAATATAATCTTTAAATTCTTGTAACTTGTTTGTTTTCCAACCGTTTTAGAGCATTGGCGGCTTGTTAGAACAGAAAATATATTTGAATATTATTTTAAATGCAATAATAAACATAAATTTAATTTTAGTTGCTTAAATATAAGACTTTTTATAAAAAACCCCATATTTCCCCACATAAAGTGTGTTTTAATTTTTCAATGAACTATCGGGGACCATAATAGTTAACCTATCGTTGCCAATTTTTTTATGTGATGCTTGTAGGCTAAGAGGAAACTTTCTCGGCCCTGAAATTAAGGATCGCAGCAACATTAATTTTTCGCCTCATGTGCTATAAACGGTCTACTATCCCATAGACAAAGGAAAGAGCAATATTTTCAAACCCATCAACAAACCAATGACCTGAAACAGATTAATTTGTAGTTATTTGCGATGGTCTATACTATATATACAAATAAATTTAAATCACACGCCTTAAGATCACCACAGATTTTCCATTTATAATCGTTGTATTTGAGTAATGTCAAAAATTCAGTCATTGATTCGTAAATTTCCTTTGTCTTAATGGCATGAGCAAAAGAAGAGCCTTTAAACTGTACTTAGAGCCATCAATAAATAACCTCCACTCAGTTCTGTCATATGGCTGGTTCATTTTTTGAAACAAACCATCAACACCAATACAGTATAGAATAGAGTGATTCTCTTCAAAATAAGCAGCCAATTCCAAGCTTCTATCTCTATAGATTGTTATTTGTTTTTACCCAACTTCAAGATGTTTCCACTGCAGTAATTCTGCGTCTTGCTTCGTTAAATGTAAATCCCGAATTAGATCATTCAGGTCAGCTGGAGTCTCTAAATGGCGTTCATCATCAGCCTTATACAAACTACCACTGATGGTGAAATATGTTTCGGACTTACGCTCGTAGCACTGGGAATGGAATTCGCGTAAGTAATATTTTTTCGATTTTTCATATTGAATCCAGCCACTTTTGTTAAACAGAATTAACAATGGGTTTGGTGGTTACTTGGCTCGCTCCAAAGTACAGGAATTTAAAAATCGAAATAGATTATCTTGCAATTGGACCACTTGTATACAACAGTTCTGCAACTATTGGAAAACATTGTCGGTGTCCACGGTATGTCCAAGTTTTTGACAGCAAAACCAAAATATGCATATTTTAATGATTCTGATATTGGGTATCTTTTTTTCCAACCAAATATTCACCACACACAAAGTGTGGGCTGCTGTCAAATTAATAATTGTGAAATTGGAGTGTCAGTATTGACAGTTTTACAGTAGGCCTTTTCAATTTGGCTTACTAGCTTAATTTTTGTATGGAATTTACTCGCTTAACAAGAAAGTAGCTTACTACTCTCTTAGTTGTGTTGCCAGGTTTTTCCTGTTATTCCATTTAAGAAAAACCAATGTGTAGCATCGTTGCCAACTTCTCAAGTCTCTTGATTGTAAGCTAGTAAGCCCAATCGAACAGGCCTAGTATTGCTAGCATGCGATAAAAATGAACAAGACGTGTTAATCCAATTTGTATGCCAGCTTCGAATTCAACGCACCCTGTTCGTTTCTGCAGTCAATTTTTGCCAAATTTGTAGCCCAGTGTAATCAGATAAAACTGAGTAATAGTTATTGTTATGACTACTCAACAAAATGAAAAAAATTTCATGTACTCCGGATGCGATAATTTTTTCTGTGTAGATAACCTTGACATGAGCTCGAAAAACGCAATAAATTTTTTTTTTCGTTTGGTTTTTGTTTTATTTTTTTTTTTTAAATTTTAAAAATTTTTTTTTGGTTAATTTGTTTCGTCCGGCATAACTCGGGAACCACTAGCCCGATTTAATTGAATTAAATTTTAAAAAATTTAAAATTACAATTCCCTTAATCTGTTCATATATTGTTTTCCTATACAAGCAACAGTTTCCAAGTTAAAAATGAATATATAAAGGAAAAAACTTATTTTTTGCCTAAAGATTTAAATTTTTTTTTTTTAAAAATCCATAAAAAATCCAAAATGAAAAAAAATGTCAAATCTTATTACTTTTACGTAAAGTCACATAACCTATGAGCAAAATGAGACAAAGATCATGAAAATCGATGCACGCGTTTCGCTTTTATTCGCAATTGAGTAAAGGTATGAATTTCAAAAATTTGCTCGACATATGCACAACTTTGTCTATGGTAAGGTTTTTTCTTTTTTTTTTTGATTCTCAGAATTAACAAAACGGAATAAACAAAGGGTTATTTAATTTTTATGATTGCGTAAGCAAAGTAATAAACGCTAATAAATGTGCGTGAACAATTAAAAGGAAAAAAGGAAAGGGGACTTTTTTAATTATTTGGGTTTTCCGTTGGCTACCTGTATGATTTTTTTACAGAAATGCAACCGAGAATCATCATGCCAATGCTTTGGAGAGCTCCGCTTTGCCATGTAACAGATTGCTACTTCTGTCTTAGCAAAAAAAACAGGCGTGGGAAAAAATATACGATGGACTTACGCTGCTGTTTCAACAGTGAATTTTCCAGTGCCATTTTCCGAAGAACCAGTGGACCCGCAACCGTCCGTTTCAAGATGGGCATCTAATAATGAGGCGATACATCCAACATCAGATCCGGAGACAGTAGAAACCACATCAGAATGCGAGTCAACATATACATTGCATGGAGGTCAACGCCAAGCAGAACTGAACGATTGGGTTAGAGAATTGAAACTCTCCAAGGAAGATGCAGAGTTGCACGCATCGCGCATGCAACAGTTCGGTTTCTTGGCTCCTGGTGTGGTGACAACAATCTACTGGAAGCGTCATGAACCATACGCAAGGTACTACACAAAAAAAGACAACATCTGTTTTTGTAAGGACATTCCCGGATTATTTGGTGAACTCGGGTACTCTTACGATCCAGGAGAGTGGCGTCTTTTCATCGACAGCAACAAGCAGAGCCTTAAAGCAATTTTACTGCACAACGGCAACAAGAAACCTTCGATTCCAATTGCTCATGCCGTTGACACCAAGGAAACATACGAAGTCATGGACAATCTACTAAAGTGCCTTAACTATGAGAGGCACGATTGGAAAGTTTGTGCCGACCTTAAGGTTATCGGTATCCTTTGTGGATTACAAGGTGGATTCACAAAGTACTGTTGTTTTCTCTGCCTTTGGGACAGCCGCGATCGTCAACATCATTACACCAGGAGGAGTTGGACAGAAAGAGTTAACTTCATCCCCGGCAGCGACAACGTGAAATATACACCACTCATAAAAAAGGAAAATGTTTTTCTCCCACCTCTTCACATAAAGCTCGGACTCATAAAAAACTTCGTGAAAGCTATCAACAAAGATGGCGAAGCGTTCGCCTATTTAAAAACCATTTTTCCTCACCTTTCATCGGCAAAGATTAAGGAATGCGTTTTCGACGGTCCGCAAATTAAAAAGTTGTTGCAAGACCAACAGTTTGAGCACATTTTATCACCAAATGAAGCTGCAGCTTGGAACTCATTTCGGCAAATTGTTTCCGGATTTCTTGGAAACAACAAAAGCTCAAATTACAGAGAGATCGTCGAACAACTACTCCAAAATTATAAAAAAATTAGAGCAAATATGTCGCTTAAGATACATTTTCTACACTCGCACTTGGACTTCTTTCCGGACAACCTGGGCGATGTGAGTGACGAGCATGGTGAGCGTTTTCATCAGCAAATGAAAGAAATTGAGCACCGATACCAAGGATTTTGGAACGAAGCTATGATGGGGGACTATATCTGGTTCCTGATAAGAGAAACAGACCCACAACAATATAAAAGAAAGACAAAAGCACATAATTATTTTTAATTTGAAGGTTTTTATTTTTGTGTTTAGATATTTTTTTTTAAACTTTTTTATAATTAATTAATGTTGATATCCTTAGGATAATTTCTTGTACATATATCGAATTGTTTTTTAATTTAAAGTCATATATTTTTGTCACCCAACAAATTTTAATTTTTTTTTTGTAATAAAAAAGAAAAAACCTTACCATAGACAAAGTTGTGCATATGTCGAGCAAATTTTTGAAATTCATACCTTTACTCAATTGCGAATAAAAGCGAAACGCGTGCATCGATTTTCATGATCTTTGTCTCATTTTGCTCATAGGTTATGTGACTTTACGTAAAAGTAATAAGATTTTACATTTTTTTCATTTTGGATTTTTTATGGATTTTTAAAAAAAAAAAAATTTAAATCTTTAGGCAAAAAATAAGTTTTTTCCTTTATATATTCATTTTTAACTTGGAAACTGTTGCTTGTATAGGAAAACAATATATGAACAGATTAAGGGAATTGTAATTTTAAATTTTTTAAAATTTAATTCAATTAAATCGGGCTAGTGGTTCCCGAGTTATGCCGGACGAAACAAATTAACCAAAAAAAATTTTTAAAATTTAAAAAAAAAAAAATAAAACAAAAACCAAACGAAAAAAAAAATTTTATTGCGTTTTTCGAGCTCATGTCAAGGTTATCTACACAGAAAAAATTATCGCATCCCGAGTACATTTTGACTGTTGACTAGTGTAATTTAATAATTGAATTAAAATAATGATAATTTTAACTATACGTCCTTACAATAGATAGCAACATTAATACCTTCGCACGAACAAAGTGAAATTAAATAATATTTCGTGGAATGAATACTTTGGGAATATTTATACATTTTTCAAATATATACTTTTTAACTACAGTTAATTTACTAAATTTTTACTTCCTTCAAAAAGAGACTAAAACTTATTTGGAGTTAAACTATGGGTGATTCCATTGGGACGGGCGTGACACTTTTCCTTGAATATGTTTATATATCTCCCATATTTATTGACTGAGATTTTTGCTATATTGCCAATTTAAAACGCCAGGTTAATCGGAATATTATTGCAAATACAAATATATTTTAGCGTTTTAAATATAGGAGATATACTAAAATCTATAGCGTCACGGATGTGACCTTAGCTTTGCAGGAAATCTTGAGGTATTACTTTATTCAGTTTTGCTAATCAAAAGAGTAGTTCATACACCTTCTTCTGAAGTAAACATTACCAACATCTTTTAATGAATATAGGAAATATAGGATATTTAATTTGTAACGGGCGTGACATTTTTGATGGAAATCCTGTTACGAGACCAGTCTATATCTGGAAAAGGAAATGAACAGACCTATTGTTGTCATAATTTGAAATATGATATATGAAATGAAAAATGTGTATTATGAGAAGTATAAACATTACGAATGTTTATCGTTTTTTTTTTTCTTAAATTATAAATTGATTTTGAAATTGTGTCGAAAAAAAAGGGTCACTTTACGTGGAATCACCCCAACAAATTGTAATTTTGTATACTACTTTAAAAATATGAATTTAAGACTAAAATCGTAACCATAGAATGATTTTAATAATATAATTTTCGGATTTGCGCGGCATTTAGATCACCAATCAATCAATTGTTTGTGGGATAACATCTCCACCCGGGTTGCACCATAACCGGTTTTAAAAATTTACAGCGCTGTTAGATCACCAATCAATCAATTGTTTGTGGGATAACAAGGACAAATAATTTAAATTAATAGAATTGCCAAAAAATAAATTAAAATAAAAGTAATAAAAATTGCTTTCCGAGCCACGATTCGAACCCGAGAACTTCTGAGTGCAAAGTGGACACCTTACCTTTGTGTCGCAATACGAAAAACGCTTTCCTTTCACTAGTGCAAATGCTTACCGTAATATGTTAATAAAAGAAACGCCGCATCATATCAGATGATAGATCCCCACTATATTGTATATTACCAAATATATATTTTTATATTATATACAATAGCCTGGGTCGCGGTCCATACAAATGGAAAAACTATTTCCAGTCACCCCACGAAAACAAAGTTTGGATTGTTTAATAATGAAAAAAAAAAATATAAAAAAATATTTCGTTCCTAGATCAAGCCGTCTGTGAGCTAAACGCTCCTGAAAATACTCCTAAAATTAATGTTTTTCCTGTGTAATTTTTTGTGTACTGCATTTTTGTCTATTTTTTCCGAATTAATGGTCTATGGAATCACTTTAAATATAAATTTTGATTATTGTCTTAGAGTATCTTATTGGTCGAATTATTGGACCTTTATATTAATTTGTGGTGCTTTTTCATAGTGACAGCTGACAATTTTTTCGTATTTGGTGTTAGTATTTTTTTAAAACTGATTCCTAAATGATCGGAAGGAAATTGACGCTCATTTTTGTAAAAAGAGTTGGAAAAGTCTGTGTCTGAAAATCCATCTCCAGTATTAAATTCTTTTACAAACATGATCAGTGACGGCATTTTAATCTTCATTAAGGCATCATTCGAAAGGTATTGATTCCTTCTATTTATTTATCATCACACCTCTTACAAATGTTTCCAATATACATGACTAACAAAAGTGGCATCAGTTAAAGACACGAAGAAAAAAAGCCTCTTTGGACCATAATAATGACAAATTCTTCCAACTTTTTTGTCATTCCGAAATATTAAAAATGGTAGCACCTTCAGAACAAATTGGTAGTAATCTTTTTAGTGAATATAGTTCAACTTCATCTACCAAAAAAGGTAAGTGCAATGGTCATATCTCTTCCAGTTAACCTTTATATTTAAATATATTTCAAGAAGGTATACGGCAGATTTGATTGATTTGTAGCTACGACCATTGATACTTCCATAATTTACTAACAAACTAAGAAAGTCTCAAGGCTGAGAGGTTCCCGAAAAAAATTAATTTGAATCCCGGGATTCATTCGCTGCCGGCATCCCTAAAGAATATATATCCTAAACATAAAGTACAATTGCAGAAGAAATTTGCATAGGATATGGGAAAGTTTTTTGTAAACTAAGCAAAAACAAAACAATTATATTGAAATCGAAAAGGAACAAAATCTATTTTTTATAATTGATCCCAGAAGAAACAGCTGCAGATTTGTTTAGAATCAGCCTGAGAAGATTCTTACTTTGTTCCTTTCGCGATGTTTTGGAATCATAGAGTTGTACATAAATATGTGCAGGAGTGTCGGCCATAATTATACGAAAAAAGCCAAACTTCGCCAATCTTTGGAAAATATATGGACATCGCCTTCCCATGTTACGAAAGGCCTCTTTATAATAATCTGAAATATTGTTGTTGGTATGTATAGTTTTTCTGGTTTGTTGTTTGTGTCTGTGTTTTCAGCAGAATACAAAAAGAGCCAAAAGGCCATTAGAGCCCAGCCGAAACGGCTATTTCAGGCCGATGTCGATATTCGGTCCAAATTCTATTATTTGAGTTTTTGGCAATTTTATTGAAACAAGCTGGAACTTAAACAAAAAAGTATCAGATTAAAATTAATAATTTAACAATGGAATAACAATTTGTTTTGGTCTATGATGTCCAAAATTAATGCTAAACTGGGCGATAATCGGACGACACTTACACAGTTTCACTAAAAACTTACTCACTAGCAACGGTAGAAGTAGAATATTAAAAAGAGACTTTTCCCGAAATTTGAAATAGATTGATGCGTCACTAGTTTCGTCTGGTTGTTCTTGATTCAACATACCCATTTGTGTCGACCAATCTGAATAACCTTCGCAGTACCAAACAATCCAGATAATATTAAAATACAAAAAATCGAGTAATTACAGTGTTAAAATCACTTCTAATTTAATAGTTGAAGTTGCTCGGGAATATAAATTATTAAAATAATCTCTAGGACAATCTTACATCAGGGCCACTAAATTCAACAGAAAACTCAACGCGCGTTTTTCGTCTGTTTATTGGAGCTTATGTTTTATCTGATATTACATCATTACATTTCCGTCAATTGAAATTTGCCCCAACACTGCGATCTGTCCGATAGTCCAACGAACACTGAATGACTTTTGTTGACCAGGAAGATTGTCTTTACTAGGTCGTACACGCTAAATCGCACAGGTCGTCGTCTTAGTGTTCTTGTCGGCGACAAGAACCAGGAAAATGTGAAATGGATCACGACTTCTCTAACGGGCCTGTGTTAGGGCGTAGAGAGGTGCAAGTTTGGCCTTAACGTTAAATTTCGAAAACCATTTATTTACGCCCCACTTAGACCACCAGCGAAAGTCTAGCCACGAATGTCGAAAAGTGTGGTCAAGCCACTACAGGATCTTTTCTCCTCGACTAATACAACACCTGTAGGACAAATAAATCGCGTACATACATAGTGAGAATGTATTTCGTGCGGCTCTTCAGCCACTAGTTGTATGGATTTATTCGCACTTCAACCAATAAACTACTACCAAGGTTACACTATAGTAATGACACATAATCGCTATTTGAAATCGATCTTGACAAACTAGGCTCTAAGAGGCCTTCCACGTGAATTGCGCAATTCACGAAAGTTCTAAGCCCATTGGGTATTTGAAATATTTGACATTCCAAAATATCAATGTGAGCAACATTTGGATTTGTCAATAATAGAACATCCCTGTAGTTACTCAGCTTAGGTACTCTAACACCTAGTGCCCTATCGAGTACAAGGTGACACTACACATTCTAATCATTTACGTGAACCCATATGCAAATGCTTATTTTTACGATTTTCGAAAAATCAATGAGGGGAGACTTACAATTTTCTGTTCTGATTAACTATATAATAACATAATGTTTCGATAGAGCCAGCCTGCAGTAATTTTTAAAGTACACTTTTAGGAATATCCTTGCAACTTCAATTTTAACTCGCATGTCATGGAATTTCACATTCCTAGAGTATGACTAAAACAATCTTTCAAAATACAATAACTGCGAACAATTACCAGGGTTGTGTTTTTCTGTCTAGGTTTTATCATTTCTCTAATTAAATCGATATTTATAGCTTTCTCACTTTGCAATGGTTAACTGAGATCCATGTTTATCAATATTTCTTTACAGACCCATAATAAAACAACGATAAACGTAGTTTGTCCTGCTCTTTTTTCTCTCATATTTAAACAGATTTTGCCTTTGGTAGTACTTACTGAAAGAAAAACGATTTTGGTCATTGAAAGTCAACCAACGTCGGTGTTCGTTGATGCTACGAATATTTATTTAATGTAAATTATAGTTGCGCAACGAATATTATCCACTGTATCGATGTTGCAGCTATGTTGTATTGTATTGCAGCGTTGTTAAAGCAATCTGTACATTTCGCGAAATTATACTATAAACCCTTTTAATTTTAATAAAAAACAAGTAAGGAAAGGCTAAAGTCGGGCGGGACCGAGGTGGGGTCTAGAGCGGAAAAGTCAAACTCGGAGCGAAATTTGTATGGCAGCTATATATAAATCTGAACCGATCTGACCCATTTTCACCATGGGTGTTTCTAGTGGAAACATAAGATATTTTGCCAAATTTGGAGAAGATCTGTTAAAATATGTGGTCTCTAGAGCGGAAAAAGTGATATTGGGAGCCAAATTTGTATGGGAGCTATATATAAATCTGAACCGATCTGACCCGTTTTCATCATGGGTGTCTCTAGTGGAAATATAAGATGTTCTACCAAATTTGAACAAAATCTGTTAAAATATGTGGTATCTAGCGTGAAAAGCGGGAGTGAAATTCGTATGGGGGCTATATCTAAATCTGAACCGATTTTCTTCAAATTAAATAGCGTTCGTCCTTATCCCGAAAAACTTCGTTGTGCAAAGTTTCGTTTGGTTCTGACTACAATTGCGACCTGTATCGTGATTACAAGAATAGATGGACAGACAGTCGGACAGACGGACATTGCTAAATCGATTCAAAAAGCGATTCTAAGACGATCGGTATACTTAACAATGGGTCTATCTCGCTTCCTTTTGGGTGTTACAAACAAATGCACAAAGACATAATACTCTCGTGGAGTGTATAAAAATAATAACAAAAACTATGGATTTGTCTCTCCACAATTAATATAATCATAAACATTTGGTTTTTTGCATTAATTAATGTTTTCCCATTTAAAAAATTAAGAAGTTGAAGCAGCCAGTATTTTATATTATCATTTATAATTAATTCATAATACTCATTTTCTTTAAATTATCATTTATTTTCTTCATTAATATAAATCCCTTAAGTTTTCATGAATTCAAACCTAACGTAAATATTCAAATCGAGTCATTAAATACAACTCTGTAACATTATTATTTTAACATTGCATAATTTTAGGCGTTATACTATTTTTTACAACGCTGCATATTTTTAATAGTTTAGTACCTTTGTTTGCAACTAAGTAGTATCGATGGCTCAGAAGGGTATAAAAGGAGCATCGCTTAGCGACTATTGTGCATTTTGGGAGAATATAAATGTATAGCGATAAGAATGTATTATTGAAATGTTGCAGTACGCTGCAACATAGTATAACTATTAGTTTCATAGTTCTAGAAATGTATTAGTATATACGCTAGAAATTAAGTACAAATGTTAGTCGTAAGATTATACCCAATTGTTTAAGTTTTTGGAATTTAATAAAATCTGAATCTGAATCGACTATTGTGCACTTTGGCATCTGCCTTCCTACAGATAGCATCATTGTCCAGGCTTATTAAAAGTACCGGACGTGGACTTTCTGTAGTGAATTTAGATTATATCACTTTGACTTCTGCCTTCTTACAGATAGCATCATTGTCCAGGCTTATTATAAGTACCGGACGTGGACTTTCTGTATTAATTTAGAGGAATAAAGTAAAGTTTGATTGAACCGAGTGTGTTTTGTTTATTTTAAATGCGAAAGTACAATCTGCGAAATAAGATTGATTCAAAGTGTATTTTCGTTGCATCAACGAAAATTAACCGTTAGTCAGCGTAGCGACAAACATTTCTTTATCAAAAGAGTTTAAGAAACTATTTCTTATGGAGATCAAAGGTAATGTTGTGTACTTTATTTAAAAATCTGAAATATGAACAAAAAGTTACAGTGCGGCTCAAACTACAACATTTCTTCTTATAGTCATAAAATTATCGTTGTATTTTTTTACAAATTATTTTATATGAGAAAAAATGACCGCCATGCCATATTTTTATTACTAGTGCATCAAGTTATGCTGCAGTATATTTTGCCGGTTTATGAGAAATGCTTGTGCAACTTTTGCTCCAAATTTGGAGATATATTTGTATGAAGTCTATATAAAAATGTTTACCTATAAGGTCTGTTTTCAAAACATACGTTTCTTAGCCAAATGCAACATTTTATGCCGAATCTCATCCAAATCCGTTGTTAAACGAGAATTTTAGAGCACTCCTAATTCAAATAGGGAGGTACCTTTGCATGGGGGCTCTATCCAAATTTGGACATAGAAGGTCCACTTTCAAAACATGCTAAATTTCATGGAAAAAAGACATTTTAAGTATTTTTAGTTTTGGCCAATAAAAGGGTTTCGTCAGACCTATTTTTTGGCAGAAATTCAAAAAATTTAAATTGGAAATTGTTATTTTCTCTAAAGCAAAACTCCAAGCAATCAAGATAATATACACGCATGAAAGGTATTTATAATTTTTAGTTCAAACACATGGGATTATTTCGGGTTTAAATCTGTTTTGGGTGATTCCATAAAATGTAAAAATAAAAAATATTTGTATAAAATTCCACACAAATGATCTATATTCCTACGTTAAATTAAAACCTATATAACTTCCAAAGGGATATTCGCTATATTTTAGTATTTGATAAAGTTTTTATAATCAATTTAAGCGTACAAAATATGGCGCATATTGTCACGCCCCTTCTAGTACCTCCCACACAAATCACCGAATGATCGTAATACTCTGAAATTTGATATTTGACAATCAGAATATGGTCGATATTGTCACACTCCTTCTGGTACCTCCCACACGAAAGATATAAGCTATGGTTAAAATTAAATTGGCATATCCTCCATACGGATAGTGTAACCATAAGACACAGTTGAGAAAATGTGAACCTCCTAGCTCATTTCGTTCGACGCGTGCCTTCAACAGACGGATAGACGGACTTGGCTAGATCGTCATAGAATTTTACCTCTACCCAGAATATATATACTATATGGAGTCTCCGATGAATATTTCAAGGTGTTACAAACGGAATGACAAGATGAATATACCCCCATCCTTAGGTGGAGGATATAAAAAGTAACTATGTGATGGAAATTGAAGGCTAGTGTAAGTAGTTGAAAATTATTTTTGTCTTAACAGGATTCTTAAGTTTTGTAATTTTGTGATTCGTAGTGAACATAACCTATAAATAACCTCTTTATATAATTTCCTTATCTTCTCTTCTTCTGAAACTCGCTACCATCGGCCAACCCTTTCAATCCAACCAAACCCAACAACTTATAAATTGCGTGAACGAAACCTTATATGTAGGACTCAACTAGAGTGATCAAACCCGAGACCGAAAACCGGGCCAACCGGATTTCTCACCAGAGACCGACCGTCGGTGTGATTTTGTTTATAATATGCCACTTTTAATATTATCACAGGCCTCGCAGAACGTTTTTTGTTAGGGGCTGCAAATTAATTAACGAACACAGCAAAACTTTGAGTCTAAAATGGCGAAGTTCGTCCTAGGTTTTACATGCATTTCTTATGGGCAAAAATCGACGCCGTTCACCATTTGCCGCTGCGGATGTCGACCAGCAATACACATGAGAATATATGTGCCAGTTAGAATGATGGGGGTCTAAGTGACACTGACACTGAGATATGCAATGGTTTATGTTCGAGTCAATTGAAAAATATTTTTCCACCGAAGCACAACATTTTTTTTCTTAGAATATCCTACTACTATATCGTTTTTTTATAAAAAAGTCTACAACGTTGGTACCTCTAATGGAACCACTACTTTCTTAGACTACTTTCATTCTTCTCAAAATTGAACCCACAAAATTTTTTATTATTTTCGCAAAAGTAATATTTCCTTACCAAAAATGAAAGAAAACAAAAATATTTAAAAAAAAAATATATATATAAATATTTACAGGGTGTTCGTGTAGAAACTTTATGATGAATTTATTATTTACTTTTCAAATAATTTCATTCATAACATATAAGTTATTCAAATTATCTGAAATATTCTGAAAGAACCATTTAATGGTTCTTTACATCACCACACATCAATGTAATTGGATATAGTGTGGCTTAGACCACTTTCAAACTAACACTAAAGACAATTTTGGTGCATAAAATGAGAAATGCCATTTTAAGGGTACATTTTTTATAAATGTCAAAGATAAAAGTTCTTTAATTAGAGATCTGATCAAACTAAAGAGAAAACTTGGCATATCTCAATTTTTTTGGATTTTTGACTTAGACCACTATCATTCTAACTGGCACATTTCCTCTAAGCGAACTAAGCATCATTCTTTTTTTTTTGGTCACTCTGTACCAACACTGGGTGATTATGTTGGTTCTGTGTGAGTTTATATGGGAGGTCATAGTGGACGTGGTCCGATCGGTCCATTTTTTACCCTCCACCTAAGGATGAAATATTCATCGGATACTCTATAAAGTATATATATTCTGGGTCGTGGTAAAATTCTAAGACGTTCTAGCCATGTCCGTCTGTCTGTTGAAAACAAGCTAGCCGCCGAACTAGGCGATCTTGGAGGTTCAAATTTTCTCCGAATGTGCCTTATGGTGGCAGGTCGGTTGGGATTGAAAGTGCGCGAAATCGGTCCGGAGGGAAAATTTTTCCCTAACAAGGACTGAATATATTTCTGCTCTATATGCATTTAAAATTTGTGGCGTACATTCCTCTTGTAGGTTGAAAAGCAAATAACAGATTGAGCGGGTAACATGGGACAAAAAGCAAATAAAAGATTGAGCGGAAAAAATGGCACCAATGATACGACAGCAAATAGATGAATGAAATTCGGTGTGTACATTCCTCTAATTGCGTAGACACAATCTGGGCATTGGAGAGTGTGGCATGTAATGTGGACACACACGACGCCAATGTCCAAATGTAAACATAGTTGCTGTTAAAGAATCCCTGTAGACTGCAGTACGCAAGTACTCGCTTCAGCCAGAATCATGAAATTCGGTATGTACATTAGGGCGTACCTCAAAAAAAAAAGTTCGCCGTACACCTTCAAATATGAAGTATTATTGAAAGGTAGTTTCAAAAAAATTTTTTTTATTTTTTTATGCCGAACGTAGGGGTCGCGCTTTTACATTTTTCTATATAACTTCTGCATTTATAAACAGATTTTAAAGTGTGATACATCGATGTTTTTATCTCGACGAGGCCGATTTTTTGTCTTTGAAGTCATTGAGCTCAAGCACCCCCTTCTGGTACTTACCCATCATATCTCAGTTGCTACTACCCTAATGTACCACTCTAATATCAGAAAATTAAAGCTCGCATAAAATCATGAAACTCTTCCTAAGGAAGTATGTCGATTTTCCCAGCAGAAAAAGTGTTAAACTAGTTTTTTTCTTATTTTACCGAGAGCATTGCATGTATTTATAAGTTGTTCTTTGAATCTTCGATGTTTACAGTCGGTTGTCAAAGTGTAATACATATATTGGTGTTTTTGGCCCATGCGTTGCTCATCGGTGACCGCCATAGCTGATTCATGCACAACATGAGCAAAACTACTTTGTCACATTGTTTCCCTATTGCAAATCGTTTTACCTGTGAAGTAACGGTCTATATTTTATTGTAACAATAGAAGAAATTAGTTCAGTAATAAGGCGTTGGTGGCTCAACAAAGCATTATTAAATATTTAAATTTCCATTATACAACGATAAAAAAACTAAAAAAATGTCTTTTACGATCAGTGCATTAAACAACACTATGTTACCGACTAAGTACGATGTTATTAATTATTTCTTGTATCTGCGGCATAACACTAATCCCAATAGAAAATTGAGTGCTTTTAAACAAGAAGCTTTCAGAAGCATTACCCTTTTATGGGAGCGGGCAGGCATTCCAATTATATCGGTATCAGGTGTTCGTAAACGGTTGGATAAACTTCTAGACGATTACTATAAATTGGTTAAAAGTCCATTGAAATGCAATGTAAATAAGTGGAATAAATTGTTCTCAATTTCGCGTTGTAAGTGTGGCATAGAAAGAAATGTTCCATGCAGTTGCACCGCCTCTGATAAAATCCCAGACGATGCGAAAGACTTTTTCATCGATCAATGGGGTCCACGGCTGATGACTTTGGATAATGTTTATCATATGATGTCGATGAAAAATTGCGGTGTTCAAACGTGCTCAATTGTTGCACCATCAAAAGCGGTATATACCGAGTTCAACAGTATTGGGTATCAACCAGGCAGCGATGAAGAGCTAGAATTTGAAGAAAATGTTGGCGATTCCTCAGAGAAGATTAAAACAACATTTACGGTGGCGGACATTTCTTTGCGTAATTTTAGTTCGGCTTTGGATCGCAGCGATACTTCAGTTCGCTACGGTGCCTTGCTTGCGACCATGTTAATAAAAGATTTAAAATTGTCTATTGCCGCAAAAGCCAAAGAAGAGTTATCTGCAGAAACAGCTGAAAATATATGTCAGTTCTTTGAAGGGCTTATCATCAATAAAAATAAAATATTCCGAGAACGTGTGAAGTTCCGTAAGGAAGCAAAAGCGGCGGCCAAATGCCATCAATTATTAAAGTGTATCTCTTTCGATGGCAAGAAAGAGCCAACTTTGAAAAAAGTAACCGAGGCAAATGTGACGCGAAATATTGTTTTAAATGAAGAACACATCACCATTGTAAAAGAGCCTGATTCCAAATTCATTGGTTATGCTACGCCCACTGATAGCTCTGCTTTGGGGATCCAGAGGAGCATCGTGGATTACTTGAGTCGTGAAAACTTCAATTTGGATGACTTAGTTGCCATAAGTTGCGATGGAACTGCTACCAACACTGGGGACAAAAGTGGAGTCATTGTGAGAATGGAACGCCATTTACAGAGACCGCTGCAGTGGTTCGTGTGCCTTTTCCACTTCAACGAGTTACCATTTAATGCGCTGTTAAGATCATTGCTTGGAAAACAGAAAGGACCTGGAATCTGGCCCGGAAGTATCGGAGAAGGCATTCAAAATTGCATACACTACCCTGTAAGTTTAATATATTAATAGTGTTTCGTGTCCGTGTGTTCCGTATACTTTACTTGTGAGCATTTTATTAATTAATAATTCGCATATTTTGTTGCTTATTCCGTTTGGTCAGGTCAAACAAAATTTCGAACGCATTACAATGGGAGAAATGCCAGCGAACATAGATGGGTGGAATATTCGAGGCGACCAGCTTTACTTGTATCGTATGGTTCGAGCCGTTCATACCGGAGAATGCGATGAAAAATTAGCCAGCGAGAAGCCCGGCGCTATTTGCAAAGCGCGCTGGCTAACAACAGCCTCTCGAATTCTGCGCTTTTATATGACGTGTACGCAACCCTCGATGGTATTGAGAAAACTGGCTCAGTTCGTTGTGAAAGTGTATGCACCATTCTGGTTTCTTGTAAAAAACCAACCACTGGCAATTCACGGAAGTCGGAATGTTTTCCTTTATATATGTTGGATTCGTCAGTTGCCAAAAGATATTCAAGAGGTCATCCGTCCGTTCATTGAAAATAACGGATATTTTTTTCATCCTGAAAATTATTTTGTTATCGATGATAACAGACCCAGATCAACTAGTGCGTTCAGATGCCTATGATAAGATTTTATCAGCCCGCAATGAAGCCACGGGAAGCATTCGACAAATGTTCGGTCCACCAGTTCATAATTTTATCAATTTTGATAGTGACTCATATTTCAATATGATCGATTGGAAATAATTTGAATTGACTGAGCCACCATGCTTGCAGTTTTTTTCGCAAGAACAGTTAGAAGCATTCCAATTTTCAGAAGAAATTATCGATTTACCAGGTTAGCACAAGAAAAACTTAATTTGATTGCTTTCTTTGCTGAACTCATTTATTTTCACAGATTATCCATGCCATTCTCAAAACACCGAGCGTTTTGTTCATGTTGTGCATGAATCAGCTATGGCGGTCACCGATGAGCAACGCATGGGCCACATCTTTTCTAAACTTGAGAGCCGCCAAAAATACACCCAACTTGAATCGCGTCGAAATATGGTTGATTAAAATTTTAATTGTACCTTAATTTTTATATTTATTGTTCTAAGAATTGAAATATGATGCGTAAATAGTAGAAGGGGGTTGTTGAGGTCAACGACTTTAAAAACTGAAAACCTGTTATGTGCGGGACAAAAACACCAATATATGTATTACACTTTGACAACCGACTGTAAACATCGAAGATACAAAGAACAACTTATAAATACATGCAATGCTCTCGGTAAAATAAGAAAAAAAATAGTTTAACACTTTTTCTGCTGGGAAAATCGACATACTTCGTTAGGAAGAGTTTCATGATTTTATGCGAGCTTTAATTTTCTGATATTAGAGTGGTACATTAGGGTAGTAGCAACTGAGATATGATGGGCAAGTACCATAACGGGGTGCTTGAGCTCAATGACTTCAAAGACAAAAAAATCGGCCTCGTCGATGTATCACACTTTAAAATCCGTTTATAAATGCAGAAGTTATATAGAAAAATGTAAAAGCGCGACCCCTACGTTCGGCATAAAAAAATAAAAAAAATTTTTTTGAAACTACCTTTCAATAATACTTCATATTCGAAGGTGTACGGCGAACTTTTTTTTTTTTACTTGTAACCTGGTACGCTCTAATGTACATCCCTCTAAATAGAAGGGTTTTTGAAATTCGTATTTTTACGGGATACGATTGAAAAAGAGGGAAATGGTATCAACCAAACCGCAGAAGTTGAAATCATGAAATTCGATATACAAATTAATCTGACTGTGTAGACGCAAAACATAAAGGAATTTTTCTAAATTTGTATTTTTTAAGGGGAAATGGCGCGAATGGAGAGTATAAATGTGTAAGTTCTTTTATTCATTGTAAAGGAGATATAATTTGTATTCGATTAATGCCTCCTTGAATAATTTTGGTCAACAGACTTTCCTCACAATTTTTCAACACAAAAATATTTGCAAAAATTCTCAAACGGCAAACCTGTTATGTAAACTTCTTACTCTGAAAATATTTTTTATTTGTTTTTAAGTCTGATTGCGTCTATATTTTTCTATTACATGCCATAAAAATTGATTTAACTAACTCAAAAAAAAGAGTTGAAAAATGGTTAAAAATTGTTTAAAAATTTGTGTACTTCAACACAAGCACGCATACATCTTAAGTTTTCCTAAATTAGCTAGATATCGTTTAAAAGCTGCAGGTTTCTTATTCTCAAATCCGATTTGAAAATGAAAATCGGTTACAGGCATATAAGTGTCTAAGTTACAGGTATATAAGTGTGCAAAGAGAATGCCTAAATAAATATGTGCCACTCAATCAACCACACAGAAATTAGACTCACACGAAAGTTGTTGGTATCTCACGTGCACGCACGCTCACGTGCGTGATTCACGTGTCACGCGTCCATCTCTAAGTACAATCTGACCAATGTCATATTGCTTTTATTTTATATTTCTTTTACATCTTGCTAATTGAATATCTTCTAATGTTCGTCTTTTACGGGGATGTTCACCAACTTTCGCTGAGTTCAATGAACTCATGCACCATTTGTTTACACCCTAACATCACACCGAACATCCTTTTACGTATATGAATTTTTTATATCTCGAAAAAATAAACTACGATGAGTATCTCCAACTGAAAAAAGTATTTTTGCATAGTTTTTTGTACGCCTAATGTCAATCGTGGCTTTGCGATCTAATGAGCTTTTGTCACAAACTCTACATTTTGATTTAACCCGAAGAACTGATATCCTTAAATGTTTAAATATTTGTAAATAAATTATGAATTATAATCTAACCCTCGATCTAATCTATTGTAGCCGGTGTACAAGACGTACAAAAACGTACTCTCATTATCCAATCATTCGTCAGTTGTAATACTTCAGAATGATCCACATGAAAATTGGAAGTGGAGCAATTTCAAACAATAAATTAAATATTTTAAATCCGTTTAGATTAGGTTGTGAAAGTAAGCATCTGACTCAATTAGACCAGAAGAGGTCCCACTGAACAAACCTGTGCGACTCACAAAATGCTTTATTTTGCCGTGAACACAAAGTGCCGCGGCCAGAACTAGAAGGAATTGTCGAAGAAATCTGAAATTTGGCACATGCTGATATAAGAACTAAATATGATTACGAGTGAAATTTCAAACCGGCATAAAAATCACATCGCTCCGATTTTTCTGAATATCTCAGAAAATAATCTTCTTTAAAAATATTTCACACGTGTCTTTGGTGGCAAAAAATCGTATAATTTTATTTGCAGAGTTGGAATTTGGAATTTCCACAAAAAATTGAAAATCCTGCTAATAAGTGTATATTCAAATACTCGTATTTCGCAATCGGTTTAAGCGATTTTAAAGCTATATACCTTGTTCGAAATGTCATCAGGAGTACTTTCACCATATTTATAATCTATGCCAATTAGGTTAGATTTTGCAAACATTTAATTATTATACACTCCACGAGAGTATTATGTCTTTGTGCGTTTGTTTGTAACACCCAAAAGGAAGATAGACCCACTGTTAATTATACCGATCGACTTAGAATCACTTTTTGAATCGATTTAGCAACATCCGTCTGTCCATCTATTGTTGTAATCAAATTACAGGTTGCAATTATAGTCCGATCTTAACAAAAAATTGGCACAAGTAAGTTTTGTGGATCAAGGAAGAACACTATTTAATTTGAGGCATATCGCTTCAGATTTAGATATAGCCCCATACAAATGTCGCTCCCGATTTAACTTTTGCCGCTCTAGAAACCACATATTATATTTTCTTCAAATTTGGCTTAACACCTTATAATCTAACTAGAAATAGCTATGCTGAAAGTGGGTAAAGTCGGTTCAGATTTAGATATAGCCCCCGTACAAATGTCGCTCCCGATTTGCCTTTTGCCGCTCTACAAAACACATATTGTACCCAATTTTCTTTAAATTTCGCACAACATCTTATAATCTAAATAGAAACACATGTGGCTAAAGTGGGCTAGATCGGTTCAGATTTAGATATAGCCCCCATACAAATGTCGCTCCCGATTTGACTTTTTCCGCTTTAGAAACCACATATTGTAACCGATTTTCTTTAAATTTGGCACAACATCTTATAATCTAACTAGAAACACCTATGGTGAAAGTGGGTAGATCGGTTCAGATTTAGATAATGCACCAATACAAATGTTGCTCCCAAATGTTTAGCCGATTTTGGTCAAACTATACATATTATATTTCACCCATTTCGTTCCAGATTTCAATATGCCCGTACAAGTGTCCTTTCCGATTTAACATTTTTTGTCAAACACATACATTTACAGGATACAAAAATCCTTACCGTTTTCACTTTATTGCCGAATTGAATTGTATTCGGATGGAAAATTGAGTGTATCATATCGAGCCCTTAGCGCGGAATTATCGTAAGCGACATTTTCTGAAAATATTTTTTATTGATGAATTTAAAATTTTATGGGTTGATACATAAATAAAAATTGTCAAAATGACAAAATTGTTAACGTTTATATCAAATATGGGGCTAAGATTTTATCGTATGTTGCTGCTCACATTTTCAAAGAAAGCAGTTTTATCGTCAGCGACAGTTTATGAATTTAGGCAAAAACTGTCAGATAATGTAAGAGATATTTATAAAAGTTTTAGATAGGTCTATCAATATATTGATGCAATAATAAGTATTTTTTTACCCTCGTCAATAGAATGAAGTTTTCGTCTGTTGGTTGAAAGTACGTTGGTTGGTTGGTTGTTGGTTGGTTACGAACGAACTAATTTTATAAATAAATGCAATATTTTTATTATTTCAAAGCGCGCTTATCAGGCAAGGCTACCAATACTTTTACACTATGAATAACGAAATAATACTTCAAGTCAATTTAAAAAATAAATAAATAAATAGTATGTAAGCTTTTTTGAATATAGAAATATAAGATATTTCAAAAGATTTTCAAAAAAGCTTACATACCATAAATATTGATAGTGGATGCTACAGTTGGTTGTATTTCCATTATATTTTAATTCCAAATGTACAAATTATGAAAATCCATTATCTCACACACATAGTACAAAATAACCTAACATCATGATTCAACCAATTTTTGACGTAAAAGTAAAAAGTTCAAATTTTGAAAAATCTTTTTATTTTGCTTGTCTATGCAGTCAGAGCAATGTATACACCGAATTCCATGATTATATCATAAGCCATTTGGTTGGTACCATTTTTATCCCCGTTTACGTATTTTACCCCCTTAAGAGTACGACTTTATAAAATCTCGTTATTTTACGTGTCTACGTAATTAGGGGGATGTACAAACCGAATTTCATCATTCTAGCTGTAGCCGTTTAGTTGGTACTATTTTTATCCCACTGTACCCATTATATCCCTTGAAAGTATGAATTTGGAAAAAACCTTTTATTTGTCGTGTCTACACTACATTCTAACCCCAAAAAGTAAAATCCTTCGAAAAATAAAAAACGTAAAATAAATTGAAAAATCACATTATTTTACGTGTCTACGCAATCAGAGAAATGTATACACCGAATTTTATTACTCTAGATGCATCGGTTTGGTTGGTACAATTTGTATCCCTCTATTTCCATTTTACCCCTTAAAAGTACGAATTCGGAAAAATAACTTTTATATTATGTATCTATTAAAGGAATGTACACACCGAATTTCGTGTTTATAGCTGTTGTCGTTTAATAGGTACCATTTTTCTCCTTTTTTGCCCCAATTCACCCCCTACGATTAAGAATCACTTTATGGTGCACTTTTTGTTATATGTGGAATGCTCATGCTCAATATCAAGTAAGGACAAGCAGACATATTGAAAAAATGTGCTTAAATACTCTAAAATATTAGGGTTATTATTGGAATTTTTAGTCCTTGTGAGGGAAAATTTTTTCCCTTTGGGCCGTTTCAATCCCAACCGATCTACGACATTTATGGAAAATTTGGATGTCCTAGCTCCTTTCGTTCAAGTTGTTACAAACGGAATGTAACACCCTGAAATAGTATACCCCCATCATGGAGGTGGAGGGTATAAAAACTTCAGGTTTCGTTAAGAACGTTAACATAACATTTTTACTTCCTGGCCATATATAATGATGCCAGTTGATTCTCTACAATTGAATCATTTTGTAAAGGAAGAATAATTTGGACCCCGTCTGAGTGGCCGACCATAATTACAAATTCCTGTACGATACCGAAGTGTTATGAAAGTATTGTTACAATTCTTCAGTTTTATTTAATTATTACGAAATACAATAATTATAATTATAATTCATAAAAATAATTCATAAATTTAAATTATTGTATTTGGTTCCCGAGAGGATTTTGTTCGATGTCCGCTAACGATTTTAAAAACAGAACAACATCAGTTTTTGACCGGCAGTCTGACACAGCAAAAAATTCGTCTTCATTCATTACTCAATCAGACTTACTCTCAAATTTCTTCTCCAACATTCAATGTCATTTCATTAACTCTCAATGACATACACAGGTCAATGCCAAAGCGGAGACTTTTATCCTCTCTTTCTCTTTGTTATTGGTATTTCATTAGCGATGCACTTATTTACATGCTTTGCTTCGTTCATTCGTTGTGTACGAGTGGAACGTCCCTCTATCTCTATTTTGAGTACATTTACTAAAGCAGTAATATTTGTATAGTGTTTCAGAATAATGAATACTTGGTTCGGGTATTAATTTATCTAAATCACAAAAACAACTATCAGTCGTAACATTTCTCCCTTCTTAGTCTCTAGTCTCCTGACAGAGTTCTTCGGGAACAGGTTCATGGAATTTTGCAAGACGATTAACATGCACGACCTTGGAAGATCTCTTCCCAGGTGGTCTTATGCGATAGACTAAGTCAGAAATTATTTCCACGATTATTGCAGGACCAATCCAGTCGGATTGTAGTTTTGGGTGAATAAAACCACACGGGTTCATCAGGTGAGAATTGTTTTGTATTGGACCTCATGTCATAGCGGCACTTGGTAGACTCAGATGACAATTTCACATTTTGCCTGGCCATGTCGTAAATTTCGTGTAAGTTTTTCCGAAGGTCTTGTACATAATTTGCTTCATCGATGATTTCTTTGGCTGGGGCAGACGAGATCAAATCAACAGGCAAGCGAAATTCTCGTCCAAATGTTAGTAGTGCCGGACTAAATTTAGATGTCTCGTGTTCTGCTGAACGATAGGCCAGTAGAACCAAAGGCAATAGCTGATCCCAATTGCGTTGGTTACGATCGACAAACTTTGAGAGGTAATCTAGTAACGTTCGGTTAAAACGTTCTACCATTCCATCAGACTGTGGCCTTAATGGAGTGGTACGTGTTTTCTCTATTCCAAGCAGCTCTATAGATTTTTTAAATACCTCTGATTCAAAATTTCGGCCCTGATCCGAGTGGAGAACGAACGGAACACCAAACCTACAAAACACTTCATTGACTAGTGTGGTAGCTACTTCTTCCGCCTTTTGGCTGGGAAGTGCCAATCCTTCGGACCATTTGGTAAAATAATCCATGCAGAGGACCCAGAACATCTATAGCCATTCTCTCAAAAGGCATACCAACTATGCTAGGTTGTAAGTGTCCAATAGTTCTTTTTGCGGGGCCTTTTCTAGCAGCACATACGTGACATCGGCACACCACTCAATGACGTCAGCTGAGCGACGATTCAAAAAGAATCGAGAATTGCTTAATGTCTTCCGTTGACCAAGGTGACCGCCAGTAACAGAGTTGTGAAGCTGTTCGATAATTGTCGGTACCAATTTTCTGGGCAATATAATCAGTTTCTGTACGTTTCCATACTGACCCAGACGACGGTAATTCAAAATGTCATTTTCTATAAACAGTTGATCCCAGTTATGCCAATATGACTTTACATCACCTGATTCTCCCCATATATCACTTTTGGGTGGTCGCTGCCCACATTCCAACCACACGCGTATTAGTTTGAGTGAGTTATCGTCTTTTTGTAACTCTACAATGTTTTCTGGCACGAATTGTATAGCGAGTATCTCATGTTGATCATGTTCTTCAACTCGAAAGCAGCTTTTGCAGTCACCACAAGGCCTTCGAGAGAGAGCATCGGCATTTCCATGGCTGGAGCCCTTTCGGTACTGTATGCGCATATCATATTGCTGAAGTCGTTCTATCCAACGAGCGATTTGACCATCTGGCTCTTTAAAATTATACAACCATCTGAGCGATGCGTGATCAGTTCGTATAAGAAAGGAGCGACCGAACAGGTAATAGTGGAAGTGTTTGGTAGCGAGTACTACTGCTAGAAGCTCTTTACGGGTAACACAATAGTTTCGTTCAGCCTTTTGCAGAGATTTACTGTAATATTCGATTACGCGTTCTTGGCCGTCCTGAATTTGGCTGAGCACTGCGCCGATTCCACAGTTGGACGCATCTGTGTCTAGAATAAATGAGCCATCTTCGTTGGGAAATGCAAGAATAGGAGCTGATACCAGCTTATCTTTTAGCAGGTTAAATGATTTATGGGCGTCCGCACTCCAATGAAACTTCCGTCGTTCTTCTGTCAGTTCGTTTAATTGCTGAGACACTGTTGAAAAATTCTGAACAAACTTGCGGTAGTATGAACAAAGTCCTAAAAATTATCGTACTTGCCTTTTATTTATGGGGGTAGGCCATTCCTTTACAGCACTTAACTTCGGCGGGTCGGTTGCAAGACCATTTCGTCCCACCACATGTCCGAGATAATGTACTTGTGATTGGAAAAAGCTACACTTTTTAGGACTCAATTTTAAGCCGGCATCTTTGAGACGTGCAAAAACTAATTTGAGGTGATTTAGATGTTCAATTTCTGTTCTCGAATGTACGATGACGTCATCTAAATAGACCAGTACGGAATACCATGCCACGTCAGAGAAAAGGCCATCCATCAATCGCTCAAATGTGGCTGGAGCATTTGTTAGACCAAATGGCACACATTAAATTCCCAAAGTCCTGTCGAACTCGAGAAAGCGGTCTTTGGCTTAGATTCGTCATCAACTTCCACCTGCCAGTAACCACTCTGAAGGTCCATAGTTGAAAACCAGGTCGAGCCATACAAAGTAGAAAGAATGTCGTCCATACGGGGAAGTGGATATGAGTCTTTGATAGTAATATCATTAAGTCGGCGATAGTCGACACAAAACCGTGTTGAGCCATCTTTTTTCGGACCAGCACAACGGGGGACGACCAAGGACTTTGCGATGGTTGAATAACAGATCGATGGCTCATATCAGAAATCAACTCTTCCATTTCTTGTTTTTTGGCTTGGGAATACGCCTTGGCACCTTTGTTTCCGCAAAAAATCTAGACCGTGTAGAGATGGCGTGGATCCGCCTACCAGAAGAAACTCGTGACTTAAAGGAATGTTACTTAGTAAGAAATGAAGACGACACCTTCAGCCTTAAACGTTTCACCACCTGGGCCTCGTAATATTACATTACAAGGGCGCCTCAATGCCGTACGTGGAACATATCGCGTATTTATAAGCGATGCAGATGTCCCTGTGTCAACAATCAGTTCATGTGGTTTATTTTCAATTACCGCTACGCAATGTAAAATTTTATCTCCCCATGCACCTATATTTAATGTTACTGCGTTATTACCAACATTTTCGACATTATTCTCAGAAATTGTCGAATCTAATGGGGTCGGAGGAGTTTCGTTTTGTCCCTCGGAAACAGCTGGTCTGATGTCGATAGAGGTAGCAGTACTTGGAGGAGCACTGTTATTATTAATCACCGACTTGGACTCCTTCAGGTCGATGTGTCTCCGTTTCCCGATTTATTGTTGTTTCGTCGTTTATTAGCGTGTTTGTTCTTTCGCTGATCAGTATTATCCGTTTCTACCTGCACTTGATAGACACCACGTTGGCGCGTTTGTTGTGCCTGTAAGTCGACAGCTGTTCGCATGGCTTCGGTAATCGAGCGAGGCCGACTGACAGTAACCAATCCTTGAAGCTGGTATTGTACAATCCATCAATAAATTGGTGCATCACAATTTGGGTAACTACTTCGTTTGGAGCACCTTGAAAAACATTCAAAGACAGTCTTTCCAATTCAGTGGCGAAATCTTGAATTGACTCCTTGGGACCTTGAGTGCATTGTCTAAAGTACCGGTAACTGACATGTGCATCGAGAGAAAATCGTCCCCGCATTAGCTAACTCACCTGTTGGTATGATGGAGGGGGGTACCTAGGAATTGTTCCGTATACACTCAAAGCGCGACTTCTCAAATTTGACGTAACAGCCATCAATATCTCTCCGTGAGACCACTTGTAAAAACGAGCAGCATCTTCAACCTGACGTTCGTAATCGGACCACGAGGTTGTACCATCATGCGTAGAAATATAATGGAATAATTAAAACTAGGTTTATTTTGCAAATCTGGGGGACTGAAGTAATGATCGTATCCTAGTGGGTGAGCTCGTTGATAATTAATTTGTTGGTAATTGTTCCATTGCGGAAATCGTAATGGGTTACCGAGTTCTGGTAAATCTTGAGCATCATGATTTTGATTAGAGCCCTGGTTGTTCAAGACTGAATTGTTTTGCATATTCGGAGGGTGAAGGAAGTGATCATGACATGTTATATCATCATTATGAGCATGTAGATAATTCGTTTGTCGGTAATTGCTCCACTGAGGAAATTGCGATGGGTTACCGGGATTTAGTAAACCTTCAGCATTATGATTTTGATTAGGGTCCTGGTTGTTCATGACAGAATTATTTCGCCTATTTGGAGGGTAAAGGTAATGATGAAGTCCTGCTGGACGAGCGTCTGCATTATTGAGTTGTGTATAAATGTTACACTGACGAATTTGGGTCGTCTCATTCCGTCCGTGATTTTGGTTGGAGCCCTCGTTAGTCACGACTGCACCATTGGTAGGGCGTTCCGGAGAATTACCTGTCTCGCAGTTCGCCTCCAAACCACTTGCCAAATGTTGTGTGATTGGTTGGAGAGAAGGAGTAGATGCAACGGATCGTTGTGAGTTAATGCTGCTACGAGATGGCGGGCGAGATCCACAGTTCCTCGACTCGGAGTTTATTGCGTACAAGCGCTGTGTATCGTAAGCTGAGTCTAGGGCAGTACCACGAGTACGCTCTTCGATTTCTTCAAGTCTCGTGGTCATGGTACACTCTAGGCTTCGAATATTCCGGATCAACTCTTCATCTCGTCGCCTTTGACTCGCTATCATTTCATCAATTGTTTGTTGAACCGTTATCACAAAAAAAAACTATCAGTCGTAACAGTATTTTACTAAATCATTTAGTTTTTAAGGACTGGAATTAATTTTCTACAGCATTTCTAACGCCAAACTTTAAAATAAAATTTTGAACACAATTTAAATATGGATATTTTGCAGATAGTAGGGTGGATGAAATGAATATTAATTTAATTATTCGTTCAAAGAAAAATTCAATATCGATATTACCTAAAAACTTCTATATGAAATTTAACTATTAATCATAGAAATTCAAATGTGTCTAAAATAGTTTTTTATTAACGATTAAAGTAATCGTTTTCCCTTTATAAAAGTAGTGTTATCTATTTTATTATGTTGTTTTAATATTTTTTTATAATAAAAATTGTGTTTTTACTAAAATTTCGAGGTTTAATCGAAAAAACTTATATCGTAAGCGCCATAGTTTTTTCAGTATTTGTAGCCGCAAGTACAATATTTGTATCGCAAGCGCCAAAAGTACCGTATGATGTAAACAAATGATCAATTTTTAATAATAATTCGTTGGGTACGGCGGAATTAAAACATGTTTCATTTTATGCAAATATTTCAAAATAATCAATAAAAATCTCCTGTAAAGTGTGTGTTTTGGCGCTTGCGATCATTCCGCGCTAAGGGCTCGATATAGTCGGCCCGCCTTTCCTTACTTGTTTTTAATTTATTTTTTTATTTTTAAAAATGATTACTTCAGTACATTACATTATCCCAAAACACACTATATTGTGTTCTAGATGTGCTTTCTGAAAATTTAAGAAGAGAGGGAGTTTACAGAAAAAATATGAAACTTGTATTTTAAATATTTGGAGTAAGAGTTACTTTATCCCAGTTTCATTCCATTTCGTCAATCTGGCTCCCTTCTAATATTACTGTCCAACATATTAAGACTTTTTGATTGGAACAGAATAGCGACATTCTGAAAGGGAACTTATAGTCCAACAGATCTGAGTTTCTTTTTATTGTAGGTCAAAGATTTCATTTTTTCGGTCGAAGTTCTTATTGTTAGAACTATATTGTGGAATTTTATGAGGATCACTTTTATGGAAGATACGAACTCTCTATCTCCTCTCTTTATGGGTCAATTTCACCATTCGAGAAAATCAAAAAAATGCCCATTCAAAAGGGAAGTTCAAAGATTAAAGTGTTCTACGAAAAAATTGCTGAAAATTTTCAAGGGGGTCACCAAAGACAACAAAGCTGCAAAGCAAGCTCTTCACGCCTAAATAAAAAATTGCTAGGGTTAATATTTGTCCATGTTTTTTTGAAGATCGATTTTTTTCGACAAAAGAGTGGGTATTTCGGTAGACCACGGTAGGTAAAAAAATCAAATTGAATATTTTTGCAAAATTTTCATTTTCGCGGGAGATATGGCTAAAATGAATTGTATGCATGACATTTTTGCTTAGCAAATTTTCACGATCGTTCAAACGGATTCTGCTGATTTTTTGCATGTGTATTAAGAACCAATGTTGCTTTTAACATATATGTAGACAGTCGCTGGAATGTGGACAGCTGGAATTGTTGCAAAAATCTAAAATTCACTGTTGCAATTGCATTTATTTCAACTTTCTGTATCTGGGATTCTGAACAATTCTGTCTCAAATATTCTCTATTTAAACAGCAATCATATTCCAAAAAATATTTTGGTATTATCAATAGTTACGCGGGTTTTTCTAAACGCTCATTTCACAATTTTTGACTTTACAGCCAACATTTAACATATTTCACTGGTTACATCCCATTGTTGTAAGTCTAGTGTAGCTTCAATCATATATTACCATGGCTATTATATACATTTTTTCATGGACTTGTGCGCTAAAAAAAGTATATTAGTTAGTATTCATTAGCAGGTATTAGCAGAGTTACAAGCCGAACCACACATGGCCACACGTACTGGAATTGACCTATATAAATGCGACTTTCAAATCAAAATACAATCATTCAATTTTCTATAGCCGTCATCATATAGTGGGATACCAAATTCAAAGAAAGATCAATATATTTCACAGCAGTAGGTTGTCTAAGTCGACATTTATATTTTCTTTTGTAATTTTAAGTGGGTTGTCTGTTTTGCTAGTAAGATTTGACTGAGTTAGAACTCTCAAATCTCGGCGGCGTGGTTGAAGTCGATATGAGTCGATGAAATCGGCGGCGTGGTTAAGTCGATTTGAGCCGATGAAATCGACGGCGGCTTGGCTCGTGCGGAAACATGCGGCGGCGGCGGCTTTTCGGCTTAAAATCGGTCGGCTTGTATCTCTGGGTATTAGAAATTCGTGTCACCCTATTTAAAATAAAAATTGAAGATGTAAAACAATATTCATTTTTTACAAGCTGCGAAAATCGGAAATTATTTTAAACAATACATTTATACAATACAATATATAAGTGAACAAGCACAATTTCTTGATTAAAATGAGTCGTACCATATACGGACACCGCTACATGATAAAAGACCAAAAAAAAAAAAGACCCGTGTTTTTTTTCCCCAAAGTCATGCACTTTTTTTTTATGGGCCCCCAGAGATTTGAGGCCTCGGTGTAATTTTTGGAAAAAAGTGATCATATTCTCAGGCTCATATCTTGCAAACCGTTCAGGCTCATATCTTGCAAAAGTTCTAGCTCTTGTCATAAAGAACAAAAATTGTGAACATATAAAATCAAAAAAACTTCATCTTCAAGGTCAAAATCGCAAAAAACTTAAAAAAATTAGATTTTTTTAACCTTTTTTCCCCTGTTCAGGTCCATAGGTAGCAAACCGTTGAAAATTCAGGGAAACAATCAACTACAAAAATGTACCTAAGATCTCAATAAACAACTTTCTAGAACATATGAACTTCCTAGGAATTATTCTTAACACCGTTTAGGTAGCGCTTAGGTAGCCGCAAAAGTGAAAGTATTTCTTACCCACACGACATCATCGATGCCATTCAAAAATTTTCCAAAAATTAGATTTTTTCCTTTTTTGCCCTGTTCAGGTCCATAGGTAGCAAACCGTTAAAAACAACAACAATCAACAACAAAAATGTACTTACGATTTCAATAAACAACTTTCTAGAACATATGAACTTCCTAGGAATTATTCTTAACACCGTTTAGGTGTTGACGTCGCGCTGTGTACTGCCTCAATGTGAGCGTCGCACACAATATAAAAGCGACACGATCGTGTCGCTTTTATATTGTGTGCTGCGGCTACATATGTGTTGTTAATGTTGTTGGTACAAATGGATTGCGACTACTTCGCTGCTTTGAATTGTCATGTGTTTTGTTAGTGCAAATTTTTGGACCGACGACTTTGTTGTTGTTTGTTGAATGGCATCGATGATGTCGTGTGGGTAAGAAATACTGGAATAAACAATTTTTCACTTTTGCGGCTACCTAAGCGCTACCTACCTAGGAAGTTCATATGTTCTAGAAAGTTGTTTATTGAGATCTTAGGTACATTTTTGTAGTTGATTGTTTCCCTGAATTTTCAGCGGTTTGCTACCTATGGACCTGAACAGGGGAAAAAAGGTTAAAAAAATCTAATTTTTTTAAGTTTTTTGCGATTTTGACCTTGAAGATGAAGTTTTTTTGATTTTATATGTTCACAATTTTTGTTCTTTATGACAAGAGCTAGAAAATTCCGAACGGTTTGCAAGATATGAGCCTGAGAATATGATCACTTTTTTCCAAAAATTACACCGAGGCCTCAAATCTCTGGGGGGCAATAAAAAAAAGTGCATGACTTTGGGGGGAAAAAAACACGGGTCTTTTTTTTTGGTCTTTTATCATGTAGCGGTGTCCGTATATGGTTATTTTGAAATGACTTCAAAAATGTTGCACAGTGTAGTCACAGATCAATCATACTATTATCAAGTTATCTACAATCATACAATTATCAGTTTTACGGAGAAATTTATATTTTTGTCTCAGTTCAGTTCTAAGTGCAGAAAAAGTAAGTTCGTTTGTCGGCAACATGTGTATTAAAAAAGAAAGAAATTCAGTGAATGTATTAATTGGAACGGATGTTTAAGTAATAATTTGAAAACCTCTAATGTGTTTTATAATCGAAAACAATTATGTATGTATGTATGTGCAAAAGACAATAGCGTGTTACGTACAAATTTCCAAGAAATGTATCAAAGGTAATTGTTATTCTCCTCACGTGTATGGTGGTTGAATGAGATCGCACTTTGTTTGTTAATATTCAAGCAAATTTATTCCGTTATACTTGTTGATCATACTGTATTTGTTAAATAATCATATCGAGCCCTTAGCGCGGAATGATCGCAAGCGACAAAACGCACATTTTACAGGAGAAGGTTTTTATTGATTATTTTGAAATATTTGCATAAAATGAAATATGTTTTAATGCAAAATGTTTTAATTCCGCCGTACCCAACGAATTATTATTAAAAATTGATCATTTGTTTACATCATACGGTACTTTTGGCGCTTGCGATACAAATATTGTACTTGCGGCTACAAATACTGAAAAAAACTGTGGCGCTTACGATATAAGTTTTTTCGATTAAACCTCTAAATTTTAGTAAAAACACACTTTTTATTATAAAGGGAAAATGAACAGTAAAGTAATTCTAACCGTTAATAAAAAACAATTTTAGGCACATTTGAATTCCTATGATTAACAGTTAAATTTCATATAAAAATGTTTAGGTAATATCGATATTGAATTTTTCTTTGAACGAATAATTAAATTAATATTCACTTCATCCACCCTACTATCTGCAAAATATCCATGTTTAAATTTTGCGCAAAATCACAGTTTTTCAAACAATTAAATTTTATAATATTATTTTATTTTAATATTTAGCGGTAGAAATGCTGTAGAAAATGAATTCCAGTCCTTAAAATCTAAACGATTTAGTAAAATACTTTCATAACACTTCGGTATCGTGCGGGAATTTGTAATTATGGTCGGCCACTCTGAAGGAGCCCAAATTATTCTTCCTTTACAAAATGATTCAATTGTATAGTGTTTAGAATCAACTGGCATCATTGTATGACCGGAAAGCAAAAATGTTATGTTAACATTCTTAACGAAATATGAAGTTTTTATACCCTCCACCTCCAGGATGGGGGTATACTAACTTTGTCATTCCGTTTGTAACACCTTGAAATATCGACCTGAGACCCTATAAAGTATATATATTCTTGGTCGTCATACAATTCTAAGACGATCTGGCCATGTCCGTCCATCCGTCCGTCTGTTAAAAGCACGCTAGCAACTAAACGAAACGTCCTAGTTTGGTGTATACATTTCTCTGATTGCGTAGACACGCAAAATAAAGGGATTTTTCGAAATTCGCACTTTTTGGGGTTAAAATGGTAAAAGGGGATACAAATAGTACCAACAAAATAACCGCAGCTGGAGTCATGAAATTCGGAGTATACATTCCTCTGACTGTGCAGACACGAAAATGGGTACAGAGGGATAAAAATAGTTCCAAACTTAACGGCTACAGCTAGAATGATGAAATTCGGTTTGTACATCCCCTAATTGCGTAGACACGTAAAATAAAGAGATTTTATAAAGTCGTACTCTTAAGGGGGTAAAATACGTATAGGGGGATAAAAATGGTACCAACCAAATGACCTATGCTAGAATCATGGAATTCGGTGTATACATTGCTCTACAAAATAAAAAGTTGGTTGAATCATTATTTTGCACTATGCACGTGAGATAATGGATTTTCATAATTTGTACATTAAAATATAATGGAAATACAACCAACTGTAGCATCCACTAACAATATTTATGGTAGCTTTTTTTGAAAATATAAATATAAGAACATTTATTTTTTAAATTGACTTGAAGTATTACTTCGTTATATATAGTGTAAACGTGTTGGTAGCCTTGCCTTATAAGCGTGGTTTGAAATAATAAAAATATTATATTTATTTATAAAATTATTTTTTCTATATTTTTTTTGTCTTGGCTATATTAAAAAATTATATTTTCCTGTAATATTACTACACTTCTACGAAAATCGAAAGCCTCTGTGGAATGCAATCCATGGTGAAGGGTATATAAAGTTCGGTCCGGCCAAACTTAACGCCGTTTTTACTTGTTTACTCTCTAACTCTATAGAATTGTGGGCAATGTGCCCATTTTGATCACTATTTTAAGCTAAATATTATGTTTCTTTTGTCAAATTTACCACTATTTGAATTAAATAAATGTTAACGTTTACCCACAATAATAGGGAAATAATACCAAAACCATCTATATAATATTTGGCTTAATATATGAATAGTCCAAGAAGTATATTAAATTATTGTATATAAGGAACAAATCACACAAAAAGGCTTTGTGTTCTCCAAAAAGACAATAATTTAGAGCTACTTTCAGTTCTTGTGGGTAAACTTTTTTCTTCTGGATCGATAAAAAATATATAATCTTCGAACCTCTTAGCTTAGTTCGTTCGTAACCTATCGTACTTTCAACCAACAGACGAACACTTCATTCTATGGCCGAGGGTATAAAAATACACTTATTATTGCATCAATATATTGATAGGCCTATCTAAAACATTTATAAATACCTCTTACATTATCTGACTGTTTTTACCTAAATTCATAAACTGTCGCTTACGATAAAATTGCTTTCTTTGAAAATGTGAGTATCGACTTACGATAAAATCTTAACCCCATTTTTTATACAAACGTTAACAATTTTGACATTTTGACAATTTTTATTTATGTATCAGCCCATAAAATTTTAAATTCAACAATAAAAAATATTTTCAGAAAATGTCGCTTGCGATAATTCCGCGCTAAGGGCTTGACCATAATGGTCAAATTTATATGTGTTTGCAAAATCTCGTTAGATTTAGTTTCATCACTGCTAATGACCATAAAGGTCAAATTTATATGTGTTTGCAAAATCTCGTTAGATTTAGTTTCATCACTGCTAATGATCATACTATGGTCAAAATTGCATTTGTTTGCAAAACCCTGTTCATTGTTGTTTACATTTTAGTACTGTGCAAGTGATACACTATGCCAACAAAATAAGTTCAAGATAATAGGAAAAACATTTAAAATTAAGAAATACATTGTTTGCATTCGATACATTGGCTATTTTACGCTATTTTAATTTACACTTAAAAGTATAAATTTTGAAAAATCCGTTAGAGGTCAGAATTTCACTCCGATTCTAGCTTTAGCCGTGTTGTTGGTTCCATTTGTATCCCTCTTTTCCTCATTATTCTTAAAAAAATCCCTTTATTTTGTGTTTCTATGCATGGGGGACGTACAAATCGATTTTCATGATTGGTTATCACGAATAACGAAAAAATCCCTTCAAATCTGATATCTACGCTGTAAGAGGAATGTACACACTAAATTTCATGATTCTAGATTCAGCCGTGTTGTTGGTACCATTTTCATGCCGCAAGAGGATTATCCATACCAAATTTCAAGATTCTATGTCCAGCAGTTTGATCATTGCGGTGGTACCATTTTTATCCCTTTTTACCCCTTAAAAGTACGAATTTCGTCACTCACTCAGTCACTCAATCACGCAACTCTTTTATATATATAGAAGTATTCATTGCAAAAATATAGCTACAAAGCAATTTATTGCTCATAACATGATTACGTGAAGATCATACTATGATTCACTTGGAATCATAATATGATCGATGGTTGATCATACTATGACTGTCTGAGAATCATGATATGATTGCGGGACCATATTTTCTTTACAATTTGATCATATTATGATTGAATGGGCATCATATACTGATTGTTGGGGTCATAACATGATAACTATAATATGATTGGCTACAATCATAACTCCAATCATGCATGATAACCTTCAATTATGATCACCCCAACCATATTATTTCTTTGCGTGTAGGTGATTTGTAAAATTATTTGAAAAATTCTCGATTTTGGCCGCAACGGTGACATTGTGCGACGTCTAAACTGGCCGAGTTTTCCAAGATTTCAAAAGGTACCTCGACCTCTTAGTTCCCTAGGATGTCCCTATACCATGACACGACACCCATATAAGATGAATATCGAAAGATGAGCAAATTTCCCTTGAAAATAAAGTCTACCACTCTCCCATACAGTATTGTATTACACTAGGGTTGTAACGAATGTTCCTGTGCCGTTAAGGTAGCAGTTGTATGCCAGGGAAGCTAAAGCAAATCTTCTTGCTGACTTCGCGTAAAACAGCTCTTCAGTGCCATACAAAATACAACAAAGTTATGTTGTTATTTCTTCGACCATCCATTATTTTAAATCAGAATTGTTTTTTTAATATCACCAACCCACTGTCTGTGACGAAACTTTTACAAGACAATGAAACACAATTTGTGATTTAGCGATTGCAAGGAGTTCAACTTATTGTCTAAACAGTTGGCAAGGTCCCACAATTCCAAATAACTCAACCGTCATGCCTCCACATGAAGACAACAAAGACTTCAATGTACAATTTTAATTACTCTGCGTTTAATTATGTGTTTGGGATGCAAGTTAAACTTTCATGGACGTTGGCGGACGTTGGAAATCTGACAAGACTAAATTGTTCCAACGCAAAACTTCATTCACAGCGTAATACTCATGCAGCAGTTAACAGGACACAGCAAAACCAAAATACCACGAGTATATCTCTGTACCCGTACGAAGTTGGTTGGGGGGGGGGGGGGGGGGCTTGCATCAAACGCCATGTAAGTATTATCATCAAGTAAACTTCCAAACTACGGGCGACGTATTTTATTTATACGCACAGACTCCTCGGTCTCATGTGACGGACAACTTTAGCAATTTTGACACGTCAAACAATCTCAGAAACATTCTCTGGAACAACTTGAGCTCTTTCGTGCGGCGGAGTAACAGTTATTAACATTAAAACATCCTGCTGCCGGACTACACTGGAAGAAAAAGCGTCGTTCCACAAATAAAATGATACTATGAAATGAAATCAATCTGTTTTGATACAATGTAACATGTGCCATTAAGTGGTGGTGTTATATTAATGTAAAGTTTCATTACTGCAATGAACATCACGGCTTATCTGCACGAAATGTGATGTCGCCTTATTAGAATAATCAAATCAGTGAAAAATAACCATTTCCGGTTGACACTATTATTTAATGTCGGTTAACCGGATTCAGAGATACAAGCCGACCCAGAATTATCGGTGGTGGCGGCGCTTCCCAAAATGGGTGGGCGACGGCTTTCATCACAACATTAGTCGGCGGCGGCTGATTTACCGGCTCGTTCTGTCATTCCATCACCCCTATTTGTATTGGCTTTTAATACTTTTTCTTTTATTTTTTGGCAGGTAGTTCAATTTTCGTTTATATTAGCCGATATTGGGCAATGTTCCCATAATGTTCGGGATAGCAAGCTGCGATAAGAAAAACATTAATAAAAATAACAAGTAAGGAAAGGCTAAAGTCGGGCGGGATCTATATGATTCCTTCCACTTTATACACCTTCACAATTGAATTCGGAGAAAAAGTGATATCGGGAACGATCTAAATCTTAACTAATCTCGCCCACTTTCACGATAGATGTTTCTAGTTGAAATATAAGGTGTTGTGCCAAATTTAAAGAAAAGCGGTTAAACTATCTGGTTTCTAGAGCGGAAAAAGTCAAATTCGGAGCGAAATTTGTATGGGAGCTATAACTACGTCTTAACCGTTCTTACCAATTTTCAATATGTGGTTTCCAGAGCGGAAAAAGCTATATCTAAATCTGAACCGATTTGACCCACTTTCACCACAGATGTTTCTAGTTGAATTATAAGTCATACAGTATATGACGAAAATCGGTTAAAATATCTGGTCTCTGGAGCGGAAAAAGTCAAATCAAGAGCGACATTTGTATGGAGGTTATATCTAAATCTGAACCGATTTACTTGAAATTAAATAGGGTTCGTACTTGGGCAGCAAAAATCACTTGTGCCAATTATTGTTAGAATCGGACAATTACAAGAATAGATGGACGGACGGACTGCAGACAGACGGACATGGCTAAATCGATTCAAAAAGTGAAGCTAAGTCGATCCGTATACTTAACAGTGGGTCTATCTGCTTTATTTTGGATGTTGCAAACAAAATATTTTCTGTTCACTTTTTGGACTTAGCCTCGATAACCATAAATTTGACTTAAACTGGATAATTATCCAGGCTAAGTCCAATATTTTTAACATAAAATTATTTTTTTCGTTTGTATTTTTATACCCTCCACCTCCAGGATGGGGGTATATTCACTTTGTCATTCCGTTTGTAACACCTTGAAATATTCATCGGAGACCCCATAAAGTATATATATTCTGGGTCGTGGTAAAATTCTAAGACGATATAGCCATGTCCGTCTGTCCGTCTGTCTGTCTGTCTGTCTGTCTGTTGAAAGCACGATAGCGACCGAACGAAATGAGCTAGGAGGTTCAAATTTTTCCTAAATGTATCTTATGGTTGTAGATCGGTTGGGATTGAAAGTGGACGAAATCGGCCCAGAGGGAAAAATTTTTCCCTCACAAGGACTGAAAATACCCCTAATATTTAGAGTATTTCAGCATGTTTTTTGAACATATTAGCTTGTATTTACTTGATATTTGCAATGCGCATTCCCTTTATAGCATAGAAGGGCACCATAGAGTGATTTTTATTTTTTGGGGGCGAAATGGGACAAAAAGGGATAAAAATGGTACCTATCAAACGACAACAGATAGAAACACGAAATTTGGCGTGAACATTCCTCTAATAGAGTAGATAAATAATATAAAAGTATTTTTTCTAAATTCGTACTTTTAAGGGGTTAAATGGGGCTAAAGGGATAAAAATAGTACCAACCTACCGGCTGCACCTAGAATAGTGAAATTCGATATATACATTCCTCTGATTGCGTAGACACGTAAAATAAAAGAACTTTCCAAAATTCGTACTTTTTGGGGTTCAAGTGGAAAAAGGGGATAAAAATAGTACCTACCAAATGACAGCAGCTAGAATCATGAAATTCGGAGTATACATTCCTCTGACTGTGTAGACACGAAAAATAAAACGTTTTTTCCAAATTCGTACTTTCAAGGGATACAATGGCTACAGGGGATAAAAATAGTACCAACTAAACGAATACAGCTAGAATTATGAAATTCAGTGTGTACAACCCTCTAATTGTGTAGATACGTAAAATAAAGAGATTTTAGATAGTCGTACTCTTGAGGGGGCAAAATTGGAAAAAGGGGATTAAAATGGTACCAACAAAATGACCGCTGATAGAATCATGGAATTCGGTGTATACATTCCTCTGACTGCATAGCCACGTAAAATATTTTTTTTCAAGTTCGTACTTTATGTTGTTGCCTTTACGACAAAAAATGGTAGAATCATGAAGTTGTCTTATACTGCGTACGTGAGAGATAAGGTATTTTCAAAATTTATACTTTTGAAATTAAAATAGGATGGAAATACAACCAACCAATCGACTGTAGCTGAAAATACGCTCTCTATCCCCCAATATTTAGGGTATTTATGATTGCTCCCTTATATTTACTTTATGAATTGAAGTATTATATCCATTATATATATATATACATAGTATATAAATATTGGTAGCCTTGACTGATTAATTAAATTTCTGATTTTCATACATTTGGAATTTTTTGCGGACATTCCTCTTGTAGCTTGGAAGCAACACAAAAAAAGTTTTAGCTGGCGAAATGTGACATAAATGGATAAAATATGGTACCAATGATACGACAACAGCTAGAATCATGGAATTCGGTGTGTACATCCCTCTAATTGCATAGACACGTAAAATTAAGGGAGTTTTTCGAAATTTGTACATTTAAGGGGTATAATTAAAAAGAGGCATACAAATGGGACCTACCAAACCGCTGAAGTTGAAATCATGAAATTCGGTGTATACATTCTGACTATGAAGACTCGAAAAAGGGGTTTTTCGAAATTTGTACATTTGGGCGGAGAATGGGGTGAATGGGGATATCTTTAAAATTTATACTTTTCTTATCACTTTGTCTGTATCTGAAAATGCTTCTTTCTAATGGTGACTGACAATCGCCTAATATTTAGTCATGTTCACTTTCACAATTTCAGCATTTTATTTATATATAGTAGTTGATTTTAAACAGTGCGCATAAGTATACATTATAGTTTGAAATAGTAAACAAATATAGTAATGTGCATACAAATATCACAATTTTCGTAATATGGTACTGTGCTTCTATGTAAAGTCGACATCCTTTAATCTGCTGGTAGTACTGTGGAATGCACTCCGTGGTGGAGGGTATATAAGATTCGGCCCGGCCGAACTTAACGCCTTCTTACTTGTTTTTTTCTGTAATCAATATTTGATTTGAACTGGGATATTGTCCTGGCTCAAGACCATTTTGCATCTATATTTGATACAATGCAAATTTATTTACAAATGGCATGGTGACAGTTATTACTTGGCTGCAGACTACCACGATCATGATTTCGACCACGTCAAAAGTCTTTTCAAGTGGCTTCGCAGTGAGTTTTCAACATAATGTTTGAATAGACACCAGATTTGACAACATCGGGTAGACCTTTAAAATTTTTTGATGGTTTTCATAATGGGATAATAATGATATGGAATTGAAAATGGTCTAAAATAGTATGCCACAAATAACGACACTCTTTATTATAGAACATTGTATAGGGTGGGCCATTTAAAATTTAAAATTAGATTCGGCTATAAAAAATTACTGATTATTTTCTGCTTTTATTGGAAAGGTTGAACTTTGTCATTTAATAATGGAACACAATATCATTCGTATGACTACCACGACTGACTCGGCAGTACCTCATACGATTAACCTAATTTTTGTGGATGCATTGGCTTCTCAATAGTCACGTGTGGGTTCATTGAACCCCAAATACTGCAATTTTACTTATTGACGTATCCACCGAGATGAAAATGAGCTTCATCTGAAAACACAAATCTAATGTGGTCTACAAAATCAAATGTAATGGGGGCAAAACCAACGTATGTCAGAAGGTATATGTTGGTACTACTAAGACAAAATTAAAGACTAGAATATCATCTCACAAATCTGACCATAAAGCTATTAACAGACCATTAGAGCAGAAGACCGCTCTTGCAGCGAACTGTACCATCACAGGCCATACACCAAATTTTGACAATGTAGAGATACTGACAGAGGAGGGAAATTATAATAAATGGAAGATACACTCTTCAGATCTTACATATTATTGACGTTCCTGCCAACAAAAGACTTAACTACAAAACTGACACAAGTAAAAGCGCCAAAATCTATCGTTACACAGTAGACAAATACAGACGATCAAAACTGTCATCAGTAGACGAAAGCACGCAAAACCGCTGGGACTGCAGATAATATTATATATATATAAATGTAATTATCCATAAATTTGTAATGTAAATGTGTAATTCTTATAGACACCCCTGAAGATGATTGAAGATTTCAATCGAAATATTGGGATCAAATAAATTATCAAAAACAACAACACCTGTTTTTTCAAATAAAGCCTACAGCCGAACAAAACAAAAAGAAAATTAAAAACAACATAGGCACACCATACACACACAACATAACGCAAAAAATGTTCACGTAAATTTCTTACAGTTTAATATTTCCCAATTTTGTTCGAGTGTATAGCGTACCATTTTGCAAATGTCAAACATAAACCTGAATGTAAATATTAATGTTATTCTACCTTCAAAGTCAAAGTAATCGGTAGTTTTAATTTATATAGTTCAATTTATATTATATATAAATATATATTTCAACAAGATCTTTATAAAAAATAATTCAAATTGATTTCCATACCTACATAGGTATTTTACATTTTACAAAATGTTTATTATCTTATAACTTTCGCTTTACAATAGCTGTGCTTTCTTTATTACTTTCGGTTGAAATGTCCAATTTACCCATTTTGGTAATTTTAAAATGTTGGCAAAACACTGTCATTATTACTTTTTGAAAATGCGTTACCTTAAGAAGTGGTATTTGGCCCCATCGTACAATGTCACTATGAACTCATACATAAAACCTTCAATTGCAAAATTCTCAAAAGGAATATTTTGATGTTGGCCCGTGTGGAAGAAATGGGTTAATTGTGTAACTATTGTGCTTTTCCAAAGTTGTTTTTGTTAGTAGAGTGATAAAAATCTGAATTTTCAAAATATAACAAGTAAAAAACGGCGTTATTCGGCCGGGCCTACCCTCCACCATGGATTGCATACCACAGAGGCTGTCGGATTTCGTAGAAGTGCAGTAATTTTACAGGATAATATATATAATATAGCCAAACCAAAACAAATACAAATTTTGACAAAATAATTTTATAAACAAATATAATATGTTTATTATTTCAAACCACGCTTATAAGGCAAGTCTACCAATACGTTTACACTATATGTATCGAAATAATACTTCAAGTCAATTAAAAAATAAATATTCTTATGTTTATATTTTCAAAAATTATTATTGAAAATACCATAAATACTGGTAGATAGTGAGTGCTATAGTCCATTCTATTTAAATTCCAAAAGTACAAATTTTGAAAATCCATTATCTCACGTACATAGCGCAAAATAACCTAACTTCATGATTCAATCAATTTTTGCCATAAAAGTAAAAAAGTACGAAATTGGAAAAATCTTTTTATTTCGCGTATCTATGCAGTCAGGGGAATGTATACACCGAATTCCATGATTCTAGCTGCGGCCATTTGGTTGGTACCATCCCCTTTTTCCCTTTTTCCCTATTTTTTTTTTATTATTATTATAAGTCTATAGATACAAATATCCTTACAGACTAAAAGACTAACGTACATATATACACTTATGAATTACTTAATTATTAGGTATTTAAATACAAAATAATTTTTCTTTTAATAGAGTTTTTATTTTCTGATAATTCAATGATGTGGTAGTATTTATTAAATTGAACGCATAAGCGGCGGAAAGGATCATTATTAGCGTAATTTATGCGGAAGTAATCAATGTGAATCAACTGAAAATTTCTAGTAGGTCTATGAGGTATATTTATAAACATTCTATTCATGATAAAATTTGAATCAATGTTGCCCTGTAAAACATTCATCAGGAAAGTAATGTTCAGCATAGTACGACGACTTCTCAAAGATGGTAATTTAATAAGATTAAGTCTAAATTCATATGACGGCAGTGTACGGGGGTTCCACCCACGTCCACGTAGACAAAATAAGAGGAATTGTTTTTGCACAGATTCAATAATGTTACTATGAATAGTATAAGATGGATCCCATATAACAGAACCATACTCAAGTATGCAGCGAACCAAAGAGGTATATAATTGCTTAGTGACTGAAAGATCAGAAAACTCCTTACTCCAACGCTTCATAAAACCAAGAGCACTATAAGCTTTGTTTACTATCATTGAAATGTGAAGTCGAAAGTTCAGACGTTAATCTAATAAGATTCCGAGGTCCAGAAAAGTATCTACAGTATCGAGTTCTTGATCACCAAGGAAATAATTGGTTCTAGGATGTTTAACTCTAGAAAATGCTATATGTTTACATTTCAAAATATTTAGTTCCATTAAATTTACTTTACACCATTCATGAAAGCAATCTAGATCAGATTGTAGGTAATATTGCTCCAACGGGTCTTTAAACGACCGAAATATTTTTACATCATCAGCATACATTAGAATATTGGAATGTCGAATTACCGATGGAAGGTCATTAATAAATAGTGTAAATAAGACAGGGCCCAGATGACTTCCTTGTGGTACACCGGAAGACACCACAATTTCCTTTGAAATACCATTTCCGAATTTTACCCTTTGGATTCGACCACATAAATAGCATTTTAACCAAGATAATAATTTAGTAACTCAAGCCCATATAATCTAATTTTTTCAAGAGAAGGTTATGATTAACTTTATCAAAAGCCTTACTAAAATCTGTGTAAATCGTATCCGTTTGCATTCGGCTTTTAAATCCATCATTTACAACTGTAGTAAGTTCCAATATATTCGTTATGGTTGATCGGGATCTACGAAATCCGTGTTGACAACAGGACAACAATGACGAAACTTGATGAGATAACATGTCAGTTATAATTTTCTCCAAAAGCTTTGGAATAGCGCTAAGTTTTGCAATGCCTCTATAATTCGATACGTCCATCTTGCTACCAGTTTTAAACATTGGTATTATATGTTATTCTTTCCAAAGAGGTGGTAAATAACCATAACATAATGATCTATTAAATATTAAGCAGAGAGGATACGAAAGAACATCATATTTTAGTATGTTAGTGGGAATTCCATCAGGACCAGGATTAAATGTACACTTTAATGACTTCAAATTTTCCAAGACCGTACACCTACTTATATATGAAACATTTACTGGTGAATATTCAACAATGTTATAAGGATAAGAACTTAACTGATCAAATGTTTTATTAGAGTAATTGATATACTATCATCAGCAACAATGCAGCCAAATTTCAAAGAGTTTGGAAAAGTACGTAATCGGCGTTTGGAATTTACAAATTTATAAAAAGATTTAGGATTACTTTTCAGTTGGTTTTTCATAGATATTACGTAATTATTGTATGCTCTTTTGTTCTCAGTATTGTAATTAGATCTTGCGATGGAATATTTAGAAAAGTCAGTAGAAGAACCAGTCTTTTTGTATCTTTTAAATAATTTGTTTTTCTTATTCTTGAATCTTGCCAATTGATTAGTGTTCCAAGGTGGGCCAATATTGTCACGTTTTAATATTTTAGGAACTGATTTAGAAATACAATTATGTAATGCACTATAGAAATTTTCTATCACAACGTCTAAAACCTTGGACGAGAGAATATCATTCCAATTAATAGTGGATAAAAGTGCGTTGAGTTTAGAGTAATCTGTTTTAGAAAAACAGTATTATTTTTTACTTCTAATACATTTTGAAGTGTTTGTAAAAGAGTTTGAAGGAATCATAATTTTTAAATCAATTGTAGGATGATAGCGATCTTCAGGGTGTGTCACCGGATTAGACTAGTTCAGCAAAACTTCCGACGGTTGGTTAACAAAAATTAGATCTAAAAGTTTACCAAATGAGTTATAAACATTATTAACTTGAGATAGTCCATAATCTAACAATGATTCAATGCATTCATTAACACAGGTGTTTACAACAACAGGCAATAGAACATTCGAGTCAAATAACTGATTCCATGTGATTACAGGTAGGTTGAAATCACCAAGAACAATTAGGATGTCACGTAAAGTCGAAGATTTGAAAGCCAATTTAATTGCGGAAACATGTTTGGTGTAATATGAAACATCAGAACCGGGAAGAATGTAAGAACATGAAACGAATAAAGATAAAGTTCTAAATGGAACTTTTACTGCTACAAATTCAATACCAACAACGGAAGATAGTATAATTTGTTCGGCAGGAAAGTCGATGGAGACTGCAATTAGAACCCCACCACCTGTTTTTTTACTTTTATCCACACGATCACATCTGAATATCTGATACTTTCCACATAGAATTTCGGAATTTAAAGTTTTTCTGTAAGCCAAGTTTCAGTAAAGGTAATAATATGATAATTCATATTGAAACTATCAATATAAAGGGTGATTTTTTAAGAGCTTGATAACTTTTTTAAAAAAAAAAACGCATAAAATTTGCAAAATCTCATCGGTTCTTTATTTGAAACGTTAGATTGGTCCATGACATTTACTTTTTGAAGATAATTTCATTTAAATGTTGACCGCGGCTGCGTCTTAGGTGGTCCATCCGCTTAGTCCAATTTTGGCATTTCCACGTTTTTGAGTAACAGAGACCCAATTGGTGCGAACGGCGACGAATCGAAAATTGGTGGTCATCATTAACACTGGCCGATACAGCTGCGATATTTTCTTCAGTTCGCACTCTACGTAAGCGTGTTGGTGGTTTAATGTCCAACAATGTAAATTTGGTGCGAAATTTAGTCACAATAGCCCGAATAGCCGCTTCAGTGGGTCGATTAAACTGACCATAAAATGGAAGCGCGCAATGAACTTTCTTAACAGAGCACGCATTTTGATAATAAAATTCAATAATTTGCAAGCGTTGTTCGTTTGTAAGACGATTCATGATGAAATGTCAAAGCATACTGAGCATCTTTCTCTTTGACACCATGTCTGAAATCCCACGTGATCTGTCAAATACTAATGCATGAAAATCCTAACCTCAAAAAAATCACTCTTTATAAATTAGTCAATTTAGAATTTAAGCCTCTAACATTTTGATAAAATAAATGAGCATAATTATCGGAAGGTAGATGTATTAGTTTTTTGATACTTCACTTGACCGCAACGGTAAATATGCTATATCGGTTCGACCATTATCTCTATACACATATTCGTGAATTATGGCTTTTGGCGGCCAGAAATCAGGATTAACAACAGCATCGAAGACGTCTTCTGGAACGATGATTTTAGAAGAGGCCTTACTACGTTTCTCCGTATATTTAAATTTAAAGACATTAATTTCAATATCTTCATCCAACTTTGATTTAACATATGAAGCAACATCTTCTACTGTAGTATCAGCAGCAAAACGGGCAGCAAATATAGTTTTTTTTTTGATGACACCACTACTAATTGTTTAGGAGGGTTGGATTTATTAGGTGTATGTGTGGGCGAGTAGAATTTTGTAGATCCAGACGGGGTTACGTCCAACGCAGCAACTACAGTATTTTGCGGAATGGTTTTTTTCAATTTGTAAAGGAGTAGCGACATTTCCGTGAACTTCACTTATATTAATGGATGGAGCCGTACGTTGATCTTGTTCAATAACTTGGTTATCCAAAATCGGGATTGATGAGACAGTATCAGATGTTTTTTTTCGTTTGCGTAGGGAATCAGATGACAAAGACTTCCTTATATTTAGAAAACTTTTCGGTAAGGGATATAAGATCATTATTAATTTGATCAAATACCTTACGAGTATTTTTGAAGAACAAATAGAACTCCACATCAAACACTTTGCATTTTTTGCAACACCAACGCAGACCTTTATCCTCAATTAAGTTATCAGCAGTTCGAGCAGCCATTTCAACACATTTAGCATGGTATGATGTATTGCATAGCCAACAAGATACCATGGGTTCATCTAATTTGTTGATTTTACAATTTAATTTAGAGCAAGGCATTGTTATAAATTTGCAACTTGCAATCAATTTCCAACAGGGGTTGCTAAAAGTGTGGTGAGTAGTACTGTGGTGAAAAATTTGTTTATCCGAGACAACAACCAGGCAGCTTAGGGATGATATTCGATATTCACAGTGTAACAGGTAACCGATAAACAAAACAGCTGATGACGATGTATGTTTATTTATGTGTATGTGTCCTATTTCATCCACTTACAACAAACACAGCGAATTATTGAGCTCTTAGCACACCAAAATGACACTTATATTTTGCAAAATTCGGGAATACACCGCTACAACACAAATCAGCATAAACACAGATCGATGCCGACACACTTGTAAATCGGCTGTATACAGTTTCCAGGCAAATCGAGGCAGTAAAACAAAGTAAATGGTTGTTACAATACGAGCGACCATGAAGCACGTCCGCACAGTAGGAAATTTTTACAGTTTTATTTTATTTTACCCCCTTAAGAGTACGACTTTCTAAAATTTCTTCATTTTACGTGTCCACACAATTAGAGGGATGTACACACCCAATTTCTTCACTCTAGCTGTAGCCGTTTAGTTGGTACTATTTGTTTCCCTCTGTACCTATTGTATCCCTTGAAAGTATGAATCATAATATTTAAGAAGCGATTTCATAAAAGGATTTTCATAAATTTAGTGAATTTTTCTTAATATGTATGAAAAATTCACAAATAAAATGAAATGATTCATACAATTTTTTCATAAACATTTCATAAAACAAAAATGTTAAATTAGTGAAACTTAAGGCCTGCTCGATTGGGCTTACTAGCTTAATTTTTGTATGGAATTTACTCGCTTAACAAAAAAGTAGCTTACTGCTCTCTTAGTTGTGATGCCAGATTTTTCCTGTTAATCCATTTAAGAAAAACCAATGTGTAGCAACGTCGCCACCTTACCAAGTCTCTTAATTGTAAGCAAGTAAGCCCAATCGAACAGGCCTTTAGTTTCATAAGATCAAAGAAAAATTTCATAGTATTAAAGAAACAATTCTTAAATACTGTAAAATATGTCATAAGGGTGACTCCATTGGAACGGGTGTGACATTTTTCTTAAATAGGTTTAAATATCTCCCATATTCATTGACTGAGATTTTGACTATATTGCCAATTGAAAACGTCAGGTTAATCGGAATATTACTGTAAATACAAATATGTCTTAGCGTTCTAAATATTGGAGATATACAGCGTCACGGGTGTGACCTTGAAGAAATTCTTGAGATTTTACATATTTTCTTGAATTCTGTAATGTTTTTACATAACATGACTTTATTCATTTTTGCTAATCCAAAGGGTTGTTCATACACTTTCTTCTAAAGTATACGTTATCGACAATTCTTTATGAATATGGGAAATATAGGATATTTAAATTGTAACGGGCGTGACAATTTTACAGAAATTCTGTTACGGCACCAGCTTATATTTGGAAAAGGAAATGATCAGACCTATTGTTTACATTATTATTACTTTTTTTGAAATGTAATCAAAAATATGTATTATGAGAAGTATAAACATTATTAGTATACGAATGTTTATCGGTATTTTTTTATATTATAAATTGATTTTGAAATTTTGTCGAAAAAGGGTCACTTTACGTGTGTTATGAAATGTCTTCATAAATATAATGAAAGATTTCATAGTTTTTATAAAAAGTTTCATAACATACAACGACGTTTTTAGTGTGTTGACTTTATTCGGTTGAATGCTAGCAATTCTCGTTTGTCCTCTGCTAGCTCTGACATAAGTGACATTGGAAAGACTTTCGCTATGATGCTGTGTGTTGATTGCTTAGTCAACAAGTTAAAACTTTTTTTTTGCTATTGGAAACTTCAGTATAAATTATTAATATTTATGAAATTTTTTCATAAAATTAATGAAGTTTTTTCACTTATTATGAAAAAATGAACTTGTATGAAAAAGTTCATCGAATGAAGAACTGCATCTCATAGTTTCTAAGATCTATAAGTTTCATAAATTCTATAACACTTTTCTTTGTTTCATACATTTTATGAGGTGTTTCTTTGACGACTTTTTAATGAAAATTTTCACTGAGGTTAAGACAAAATCATAAATATTATGAAGACAATTATTTCAGGGTACGCAGTCAGGGGAATGTACGCTCCGAATTTCATGGCTCTAGCTGCGGTCATTTGACTGGTACTATTTTTATCCCCATTTGCATTTTACCAAAGTATGAATTTCGAAAAATCCGTTTATTTTACGTGTCTACGCAATCAGAGGAATGTATACACCGAATTTCATTATACTGGATGCAGCCGTTTGGTTGATACCATTTTTATCCCTCTATTCCCATTTTACCCCTTAAAAGTACGAATGCGGAAAATATGTTTATATTATGTATCATCGAACGCAGCGAATTTCTTGTTTCTTGCTGTTGTCGTTTGATATGTACCTTTTTTATCCCTTTTTGCCCCATTTCACCCCTATGAATAAAAATAACTTTATGGTGCCCTTTTTGTTACATACTCAACATCAAGTAAGTACCAGCAGATATTGAAAAAAATAAATGCTTATATACTCGAAAATATTAGGGGTTATTATGGGTATTTTTAGTCCTTGTGAGGGAAACATTTTTCCCTTGGGCCGATTTCGCCCTGTTTCAATCCCAACCGATCTACGACTATAAGACGAATTTATGAAAATTTGGACGTCCTAGCCCCTTTCGTTTAGATGCTAGCGTGCTTTCAACAGTCGGACGGACGAACGGGCATGGCTAGGTCTTCTTAGAATTTTATGACGATCAAGAATCAGTGGTGGTCACGAGTTTAGCACACTACACATGTGTTGTTTATAATAGCAAATAATTTGTTCTGATAATGAACTCTGCGCCAAATATTTGTTTTTTAGTGTTGCTTATGGAGTGATCAGTAAGCCCCATCATTGTTTTCGTATTCCTTTGTTCCTTTCTCGCGCACTCTCATGTATTTGCAAGTAATTCGCAATCTGGGCTGGACACAAATTTAGCACATTTGATAAAAGTTGTTATTTTCTGTTTATTTTGGCGTTTAAATTAATTAATTTATAATTAGACGTTGCTGAAGGAAAATAGTGCATTGAGGCGCTGCGTCAGGTTATTATGCAATTGAACGATAGTGGAAGTACCGCTGGGGATATTGCAAACATTCTACATTGATCCAGACAGATTGTGTGCAATATACTAAAATGTCGCACAATGTCCTACGCCGAGAAAAACAACCAATAAATTGGATTTTTTAATTTATAGAACCTGCGTACGAGATCCATTTAAAAGCTCAACTGTGATTCAGAGAGACCTTTCGGCAAAATTTGACATTAGCATTTCCTCAAGAACCACAAGAAGAAGAACCAATGAAAAAAATGTACTTGGATGCATTGTTCAACATAAGCCGGACGTATCAAAATATGACTTACAATGTCAAATTACATTTGCTCAGGAGTATTAAGAAAAATCCAAGATTTTCGGGAAAATATCGCCTGGATTGGCGAATCGAACATTTGTCGGTGCGGATCTAATAGGAAACAATACGAATTGTGAGACGGTAAAGCTTATTGGCGAAAATCTGATGGTGTGTACTGCGTTTTCTGGACACTGTGTTGGTCCCATACACAAAATCGATGCACTGATGGATCAGTATATATTCAAAAATCTACTTGTTGACACACTTAAAGCCAGTGAAGAGCTGTTTGGAGCTGAACAGAATAGATTTTTAAAAATGGCCCGGCACAGTCACCGGATCTCAATCCTATCGAGAATCTATGGAATGGACTTTAACAACATATTATAGCAATAAACCCCAAAAGTCTGTCTGGTTTCTTGAATGAAACTCAAAATTTCTGATATTCTAGTCCAATGGAGCGTTTTATGTCTCTAGTGGAGAGTATGTCCAGAAGATGTACAGATATTACTCAAAATAGTGGTTATCCAACAAAATATTAAGTTTATAATAAAATGTATTGTTTGGTTCCGGTTTGATTAAAGTTTTTTTTTAATTTGTGCTAAATTAATGTCCAATCTCTTTTCGTATTATTTGTACTTTAGATTGCATAAAACTAAAATGCAACACAAGAACCGAACAAAAACAACGTTAAATGGTCATCTTATCGTACGTAATATTTTAGAAAAAATACCGGGCAAAAAACATAAAAAGAAGTTGAAATATTTGCTTTATAAAGTTACATGTGATGAATGTGCTAAATTCGTGTCCACCACTGTATATCGAGGGCTTATATTCATTCATAAGTGCTTATGAACCATTTTCTCGAAAATGACTTTTTGATATCAAAATATGCTCAGATTTGGATCTCATTTATATATATAAAAGATTTGCGTTACTGACTGACTTATCATTGACCAGCCCCCAGACCAAACGGCTGAAGCTAGGGTCATGAAATTTTCAGGGTAGTTCCCAAATATGGCGTAGACGTCGACTAACAACGGGTTTTACGAAATTCGTACTTTTAGGGGGTAAAATGGCCCAAAAAGGGATAAACAAGGAACCTTCGTCCAGACTAAACGGCAGTAGCTATAAATATGAAATTCGGTGAGTTCCTTGCAATGACCATGCAGACGAGCTACAAATAGGGATTTGTACTTTTAAGGGGCGAGCGGGACAAAAAGGGATAAAAATGGTACCAACTAAAGTATTACAGCTAGAATCGTGTAATTTTGTATGTAAATTCCTCTGACCATATAGAAACGAAGTAAAATTGGATTTTTCGAAATTTGTACTTTTAAGGGACGAGCGGGACAAAAAGGGATAAAAATGGTACCAGCTAAAGTATTACAGCTATAAACGTGAAATTTGGTATGTAAATTCATCTGAACATATAGAAACGAAGTAAAAATGGATTTTTCGAAATTTGTACTTTTAGGGGGACAGTGGGACAAAAAGGGATAAAAATGGTACCAACTAAAGTACTACACCTAGAAACGTGAAATTAGGTATGTAAATTCCTCTGGTATTAGGTATATTATCCTCAAAAAAGGATAAAAATGGTACCAACTAAAGTATTACAGCTAGAATCGTTTGGTTTGTAAATTCCTCTGACCATATACAAAGAAAATTGTATTTTTAGGGGGCGAGCGGGACAAAAAGAGATGAAAATGGTACCAAGCAAAGTAGTACAGCTAGAATCGTGAAATTTGGTATGTAAATTCCCCTGACCATGTAGAAGCGCAGTATAATTGGATTGTTCGAAATGTGTACTTCTTAGGGGGTAGGCGGGACAAAAAGTGTTCCAATTTAAGAATTGCAGCTAAAGTCGCGAAATTTGGTGTGCAAACTGTGTGTAAAGCGCAATCTAAATGGATTATTTCGAAATTTTCTTATGGGGGGCAACAAGGGATAAAAGTAGTACCAACTAAAGTATTGCAGCTATAGTCGTGAAATGTTATTTTTCAAATGTGTACTTTTTGGGAAAGAAATGCAAAAAGTTATAAACTGGCTGGCTGAATCTAGAAACATGAGATCGAGGATATAAATGGTTGTAATATTTTGTTCAAAACTTGGTAGAAAATTATAAAAATATACATAGGAAGTAGTTCAGCTAAAATAGCTAAAGTATTGTAGCTAGAATCGTGAAATTTGGTATGTAAATTCCTCTCACCACATAGAAGCGCAATATAAATGCATTTTGTGCTTTTAAGGGTTGCGCGGGACAAAAAGGGATAAAAATGGTACCAACTAAAGTATTGCAGCTAGAATCTTGAAATTTGATATGTAAGTTCTTCTGACCATGTAGAAGCGCACTAAAATTGGATTTTTAAAATTTGTACTTTTAAGGGTAGCGAGGGTCAAAAAGGGATGAAAATGGTACTAATTTAACTATTGCAGCTATAGTCGCGAAATTTGGTGTGTAAATTCCTTTCACCACATAGAAGCGGAATATAAATGCGTTTTGTACGTTTAAGGGTTGCACAGTACAAAAAGGGATAAAAATGGTACCAACTAAAGTATTGCAGCTAGAATCTTGAAATTTTATATGTAAGTTCTTCTGCCCACGTAGAAGCGCAGTAAAATTTAATCTTTCGAAATTTGTACTTATAAGAGGTGAGCGGGACAAAAAGGGTTCAAAATGGTACCAACTAAAGTATTGCTGCTAAAGTCGTGAAATTTGGTATGTAAATTCCTCTCACCACATAGAAGCGGAATATAAATGCATTTTGTACTTTTAAGGAGTGCGCGGGACAAAAAGAGATGAAAATGGTATCAACTAAAGTATTGCAGCTAGAATATTGAAATTTGATATGTAAGTTATTCTGCCTATGTAGAAGCGCAGTAAAATTGGATCTTTCGAAATTTATACTTATAAGAAGTGAGCGGTACAAAAAGGGATAACAATGGTACCAACTAAAGTATTGCAGCTAGAATCTTGAATTTTGATCTGTAAGTTCTTCTGACCATGTAGAAGCGCAGTAAAATTGAATTTTTCGAAATTTGTACTTATAAGAGGTGAGCAGGACAAAAAGGGTTAAAATTAGTACCAACTAAGTTACTATAGCAAGAATCGTGAAATTTGGCATGTTAATTCCTATGATCATCTGTATAAGCGCATTAAAATTGAATTTTTCAAAATTTTGTACTTTTAAGGGTTACGAGGGACGAAAAGGTATTATAATGGTACTAATTTAAGTATTGCAGCTATAGTCGTGGAATTTGGTGTGCCAATTCATCTGACAGCGTAGAAGAACAAATCCAAATTGATTTTTCGAAATTTGTACTTTACCAACTTTAGGATTACAGCTAGAATCATGAAATTTAGTATGTAAATTCCTCTGACCATGTAGAAGCGACATCAAAATGGTTTTTTTTTCGAATAAAATGCTCTGCGGTTGTAGTTTTTTGTTAAAAACTGGGAAGCAAATGATAAAAGATATATATACGAAGGGAGTTCAGCTAAAACAGTGCACATCGACAAGCACATTTCTTTGACTGTATATGAGTGCTATGTTTCCAATTTACTGTTTTAGAAAAGAAAATCAATTAAATACTATCCTAAAACAGAGACGGATAAAACTAATAACAAATACGTGTCTTTTTCGCGTGCGAAGCAGCGGGTATTGCTAGTCTGTCATATAAATTTTAAAATATTTTTTTTTCTAAAGCCATTATTTCAAAATTTTTCTAATTTGGCGATCCAGTCACACGTTAGTTTGTGGCTGCATAAGTGGCTATGAACATAAAAATAATATAAATAAAATAGTTCAACAATGGCATAACATATAACCGAAGGTTATAATTCGCTGCAACGATTTTGTTTAAAACATTTTTTTAGATTTACGGCATATGCTACTATTAAATTCCATAATTTCGCGTTAAAAGCATTCTGATTCTCAAGTTATCAGGCTAAAATAGGATAAATAGTTGGCTGGGTCGCCGTCCATACAAAAGGAAAAACAAGTTGCAGTCACCCCACGAAAATAAAGTTTGGATTGTTTAATGATGATTTGCAAAATATTTCGTTCCTACATCAAGCCATATGTGAGCTAAACGCTCCTGAAAAAAATAGGTTTTTACGGTGTAATTTTATTGTGTTACATTTTTCCCAAATTTTTTCTGAAATAATAGACCCTTGAAAGAACTTTAAATAAAAATTTTGATTCTTGTCTTAGAGTAATTTATTGGTCGAATTATTGGACGTTTATAGTAATTTTTTGGGGGCGGTAGTATAAAATAAATGGATGCAGTCAATACCTTTCGAATGATACCTAAATGATGATAATCGGAAGGAAATTGACGCCGCGGCGCTCATTTTTGTAAAAAGTGTTTGAACATTTTGGCTGTGAAAACCATCGCCTGCATTAAATTATTTCACAAAAATGGAGTCAGTGACGTCATTTATCGTCCATTATTCATCATTCGAAAGGTATTGATTCCTTCTATTAATTTTCATCATACCTCTTACAAAATGTTTCCAAGAAATATGAGGTTTTAGCTGTCACCTTGAAAACCCGCAAAAATCAATATAAACTGAATAAAAATTTTTATTTAAAGTACTTTCAAGGGTCTATTAATTAAGAAAAAATTTTGGGCAAAAATGAAACGTAAAAAAAATTACACGGGAAAAATATGATTTTTAGAGGTGACGAAATATTTTGTAGATCATCATTAAACAATCCAATCTTCATTTCTGGGAGGTGACTGCTGTAATTTATTTTCGCGACCCATCCTAATAAATAGTGGCTGTAAAGTCAAAAATTGTGAAAAGTAACTTTAGAAAAACCCGCGTAACTTTTTATACCCTCCACCTCCAGGATGGGGGTATATTCACTTTGTCATTCCGTTTGTAACACCTTGAAATATTCATCGGAGACCCCATAAAGTATATATATTCTGGGTCGTGGTAAAATTCTAAGACGATATAGCCATGTCCGTCTGTCCGTCTGTCCGTCTGTCCATCTGTCTGTCTGTCTGTTGAAAGCACGATAGCGACCGAACGAAATGAGCTAGGAGGTTCAAATTTTTCCTAAATGTATCTTATGGTTGTAGATCGGTTGGGATTGAAAGTGGACGAAATCGGCCCAGAGGGAAAAATTTTTCCCTCACAAGGACTGAAAATACCCCTAATATTTAGAGTATTTCAGCATGTTTTTTGAACATATTAGCTTGTATTTACTTGATATTTGCAATGCGCATTCCCTTTATAGCATAGAAGGGCACCATAGAGTGATTTTTATTTTTTGGGGGCGAAATGGGACAAAAAGGGATAAAAATGGTACCTATCAAACGACAACAGATAGAAACACGAAATTTGGCGTGAACATTCCTCTAATAGAGTAGATAAATAATATAAAAGTATTTTTTCTAAATTCGTACTTTTAAGGGGTTAAATGGGGCTAAAGGGATAAAAATAGTACCAACCTACCGGCTGCACCTAGAATAGTGAAATTCGATATATACATTCCTCTGATTGCGTAGACACGTAAAATAAAAGAACTTTCCAAAATTCGTACTTTTTGGGGTTCAAATGGAAAAAGGGGATAAAAATAGTACCTACCAAATGACAGCAGCTAGAATCATGAAATTCGGAGTATACATTCCTCTGACTGTGTAGACACGAAAAATAAAACGTTTTTTCCAAATTCGTACTTTCAAGGGATACAATGGCTACAGGGGATAAAAATAGTACCAACTAAACGAATACAGCTAGAATTATGAAATTCAGTGTGTACAACCCTCTAATTGTGTAGATACGTAAAATAAAGAGATTTTAGATAGTCGTACTCTTGAGGGGGCAAAATTGGAAAAAGGGGATTAAAATGGTACCAACAAAATGACCGCTGATAGAATCATGGAATTCGGTGTATACATTCCTCTGACTGCATAGCCACGTAAAATATTTTTTTTCAAGTTCGTACTTTATGTTGTTGCCTTTACGACAAAAAATGGTAGAATCATGAAGTTGTCTTATACTGCGTACGTGAGAGATAAGGTATTTTCAAAATTTATACTTTTGAAATTAAAATAGGATGGAAATACAACCAACCAATCGACTGTAGCTGAAAATACGCTCTCTATCCCCCAATATTTAGGGTATTTATGATTGCTCCCTTATATTTACTTTATGAATTGAAGTATTATATCCATTATATATATATATACATAGTATATAAATATTGGTAGCCTTGACTGATTAATTAAATTTCTGATTTTCATACATTTGGAATTTTTTGCGGACATTCCTCTTGTAGCTTGGAAGCAACACAAAAAAAGTTTTAGCTGGCGAAATGTGACATAAATGGATAAAATATGGTACCAATGATACGACAACAGCTAGAATCATGGAATTCGGTGTGTACATCCCTCTAATTGCATAGACACGTAAAATTAAGGGAGTTTTTCGAAATTTGTACATTTAAGGGGTATAATTAAAAAGAGGCATACAAATGGGACCTACCAAACCGCTGAAGTTGAAATCATGAAATTCGGTGTATACATTCTGACTATGAAGACTCGAAAAAGGGGTTTTTCGAAATTTGTACATTTGGGCGGAGAATGGGGTGAATGGGGATATCTTTAAAATTTATACTTTTCTTATCACTTTGTCTGTATCTGAAAATGCTTCTTTCTAATGGTGACTGACAATCGCCTAATATTTAGTCATGTTCACTTTCACAATTTCAGCATTTTATTTATATATAGTAGTTGATTTTAAACAGTGCGCATAAGTATACATTATAGTTTGAAATAGTAAACAAATATAGTAATGTGCATACAAATATCACAATTTTCGTAATATGGTACTGTGCTTCTATGTAAAGTCGACATCCTTTAATCTGCTGGTAGTACTGTGGAATGCACTCCGTGGTGGAGGGTATATAAGATTCGGCCCGGCCGAACTTAACGCCTTCTTACTTGTTATTATATTGAGAATACCAAAATATTTCTTTGGCATGTGCTTGCTGACTTCATTCGGAATATTAGTTCCAGAAAAATTTCAGAATCCTGGATGAAGAAAGTTAAAATATTAGCAATTGCAACCGCGAATTTTGAATTTTGCAACAATTGCAGCGATTTTCGGGACTGACTATGTTGCAAGGGACATTGGTTCTTAATAAACAAACAAAAATTAAGCCGGATCAGTTGGCTAGACCACGAGAAACTCAAAAAAAAAATGTCATGCATGAAAATCATTTTAGACATATTCCCCGAGAAAATGAAAATTTTCCAAAAAAAAATCTAATTTGTTTTTTGCTTACCGTGTCCTACCCCAATATACACTTTTTGTAAAAAATTGGAAAAGGGATAAAAATGGTACCAATCTGATGGATGAAGCTGGAATCTTTAAATGCGCTCTGTACATCACAGAAAATGTGTTTTCTATACAACATTGCCAACATTTCATGAAATACGTTATTTATATATTTGGGCATTAATGGCTATGTGCTAATTTCAACATTCATAGTGTTCAATTTTAAACATGCAGCCACTTTTGAACCATAAAACCGCGAATAATATGAAATTTCGAAAACTTTTTAATCGTAGCTATTAGTAATCCTCCTTAGATTAAACTGTAGAAGAATGATTAATAATTACTCTTAAAATTAAGAAGAGTATCAGTTTTTTCGCTCTCCTGAAAAGTTGTGTTTTTGTATAGCCACTTATGAATATAAGCCCCCGATATACTTTATAGGTATTACAAACGGAATGACAACGTTAGTATACCCCCATCATGGAGGAGGTGGAGGGTATTTTTTTCATTCCCCGTATCCCGGGAAATTCATACGGGAATCCCGCGGGAATTCAGTAGAAATGTTTACATATTTCTTCGCATATTTTTTCCATCATTCTCCAATACAAAAAATCTTCTCGATGAGTACTTTAACAGCAAGCTTTTATAAAGCGAAAGCTTCAGTCTAAATGACAATAACAATTTCCAGAAATATTAATATTTTCTCACATTTTCGCATATCTATCACGAAAACATAAGTGCCAAATTTCGTTAAGATCGATGCTGTGGTGCAAAGTGGATCGATTTTAATGATTTCTGGCCCATGACGACCAGAATTTAATTCCGGCCCTATGTTCCTCTTAGGAACCACGGGAATATATATATAATTCAAAATTTCATTGTGATATATCAATTACTGTATATGTTATGTCATATGTGACTTCTCGCGATTTATATCGAGCTTCCTCAGAGGGGTCTGTCCTTTCCTCTTTCCTTTTTATACCCTCCACCTCCAGGATGGGGGTATACTAACTTTGTCATTCCGTTTGTAACACCTTGAAATATCGATCTGAGACCCTATAAATTATATATTCTTGATCGTCATAAAATTTTAAGACGATCTAGCCATGTCCGTCTGTTGAAAGCACGCTAGCATCGAAACGAAATGAGCTAGGACGTCCAAATTTATAAAAAAATACCCATAATATTCCCTAATATTTTAGAGTATTTAAGCACATTTTCGCAATATGTCTGCTTGTACTTACTTGATATTGGGTGTGGGCATTCCCCTATAACAAAAACGTGCACCATAAAGTGATTTTTATTCGTAGGGTGTGAAATGGGGCAAAAAGGGATGGTACATATCAAACGACCACAGCTAGAAACACGAAATTCGGTGAGTACATTCCTCTAATTGATTAGACACATAATATAAAAGTATTTTTTCCAAATTCGTACTTTTGAGAGTCATGAAATTCGAAATATACACTGAAATATAGACTGCGTAGACACGAACAAAATAAAAGTTTTTTTTTTCAAATTCGTACTTTCAATTGCATAGACACGTAAAATAAAGAGATTTTAGAAAGTCGTACACTTGGGTAAAGTAGAAAAAATTGATAAAAATGGTACCAACCAAAGACCGCAGCTAGAATCATGGAATTCGTATACATTCCCCTGACTGCATAGATACGCCAAATAAAAAGATTTTTCCAAAATCGTACTTTTTACTTTTACGGCAAAAATTGATTGAATCATGAAGTTAGGTTATTTTGCACTATGTACGTGAGGTAATGGATTTTCAAAATTTGTACTTTTGGAATTTAAATAAAATGGAAATACACCCGACTATAGCACTCACTATCTACCAATATTTATGGTATTTAAGCTTTTTTGAAAAAATAATATATATATATATATATATATATATATATATATATTAGACCGGTCCTTATTTCTTTTTTTTTGAATTCGTATGACGGCAAGCGCTAAAACTACTCTATTTGAACCTAAAAATACACAAAAAAAAATTGAGCTTGATTGGACGTGCGTGCCCCCGCCAACAATTGTTTGTCATTAAAGTTAGTTACTATCATATAGGGGAAATTATCACCTTTGGTGCTCTTTTTTTGACATAACTCGAGAACCACTAGTCCGATTTGGTTTAAATAAATTGAAAAATAATTAAGAATTAGAATTCCTTTAAAATGTGTATATATAGCGTTTTTCTATATAATCAACAGTTTAGCCGGTAAAAATAAATGTATGAAGAAAATAAATATTTTTTGCCTAAAATATTAATATTTTTTATTTTTTAAATTCATAGAAAATCCAAAACGAACAAATACATTTTAAAATTAAAAATCTAAAGCGATGACAACCAAAAGACTTCGATCGGATGATGACATTATGTTAATTGGCGTAATGGACCACCAAATTACTGGAGCTAAATTACCAGGAAGAAAACAAGTGCTACAATTTTTATTTTATAATTTAAGAATAGTTGGCTTAAATTTAAGAGAAAGTTCTAGATTAGTTGTTGCTGAGGTCAGCACGTTTTGGCAAAAAGCACGAATTCCAACACACCATGAAAAACACTGCATTGAGAAGCTGGAAAAATTATACAACAAGTGGAGAGATATTACAAAGCATCATGGTCGAAAAACAGAATGTCAAAACAGGAAAGAAACTGAATTTCAAGATAAATTAGATGATTTATTCGATATCGCACATGCAAACGCGTTTGAATTAATTAAAATACAAGAAGACAAAGAGTTCTTAAAAAAGCAACGAGAAAAAGGAAGACCAGGTTGTATGCTAGGAACGGATAAAATTGTAATGCAGAAAGAAAAGCGAAAGGCAGTCCAGAAAGAACAAGAAAACCAGCGTCGAATAAAAGAAGATGAACGAAAAGAGTTATATGAACAACAGATTCAAAGAGGTATACAATCTATCTTTTAAGCAAATCAGAATTATTGTTGTAAAACAGGTATGATTGACATTGACGACGAAAACGATATTGAAGTTGTAGCATCAACATCAACATCTGTATCAAATCCAAATCCAGGTACATCAGGTATCTCCAGAGGTAAAACAATTTTTTTTACACCAAGACTGCTTTCAACTTTGGATAAGTGGAAAATCACTGATGGTGCTGCAGTTCATATCCTAAGCGCAACTGCTGACGCGTTGGGCTATGATATCGAAGATCTTATACTAAATAGATCATCAATTCGTCGAATGCGTCAGAAGCATCGTGCAACAACAGCACAAAACATTGCAGCAAACTTTGATGTAAGTACTGTAATGTGGGTTTTCCCTATGCTTCTTTTTTTATGATTTGAGTATAAATTAAGAAACTTGAGTTTTTATTTCCAGATTCCACGTAGTTTTGTTTTGCACTGGGATGGTACAATGTTACCAGAAATTAGTGGCAGGGAAAAAGTTGACCGCTTGTCAATCATAGTCTCATCTCAAGGTATCGATAAACTACTTGGCATTCCAAAGTTAAAATCTTCGAGTGGAAAAGAAATATCAGATGCCGTGTTTAATTCAATAAATGAATATGAAATGCTTGATCTAGTTCAAATAATCTGCTTCGACACAACTGCTCATAATACAGGAGTTCAAAGCGGTGCTGCTGCTCTGCTTGAAGGAAAACTAGGTCGCGATTTATTATATTTTCCCTGCAGACACCATATTTACGAGTTGTTGATCCGTAAAGTGTTTGAAATTAGAGTGGCTACTACAGCCGGTCCAGAAGTGCTAATTTTTAATCGCTTTAGCAAATACTGGATTAATATTGACAAATTAAATTACAAGAGTTGTTTAGAAGATGAACACATTATTACAGTATTGACTGCTGAAGAACGTGGAACAATTTTAAATTACTGTCTAGATAACTTAAAACAAGCTCATAGCAGACGCGACTACAAAGAATTATTGCAATTAGTTGTCACTTTTCTTGGTGGTACGGTGCCGAATTTTAACACCTTTCGTATACCTGGTGCAACTTCTCATGCTCGATGGATGTCAAAATGTATTTATGCACTTAAAATGTATTTGTTTCGTAATGAATTCAATATGACCAACCAAGAGTTAAACGGTATACGTAGTGTCTGTCTGTTCGTAGTTCGTATTTATGTAAAAGCCTGGTTTGGATGCACTAAAGCAATTGAAGCACCAAATCAAGACTTAAATTTAATTAAAAATATTATGGCTTATCCTGAAAGGGATATAGCTCTTGCCTTGATACAAAAAATCAGCAATCATTTGTGGTATTTGTCGGAAGAAGCAGTCGGTCTTTCATTCTTCGATCCTAATAAGTAAGTGTTGCAATTAAAAAAATGGTTCAGGCAATTAATGTTGAAGCAAATACAGAAAAATGCAAGCGACAAATATCGGCACATTTGCGCAAAAAGATTTAAGCGATTTTGTAAATTCCAATACACACGCATTCTTTGATCGTTTAGAAATTTCAAAAGAATTTTTGCAAGTCGATCCATCGGATTGGAATGAAAGATTTGACTACGCTCACGGATCACAAATTTGTAAAAACCTATCTGTAGTGAATGATGCAGCTGAAAGAGGCGCCAAATTCATTACAGAAAGGTGCTTGGGGCACGGCTAAAAATTATCCAATCGTTGTCAAATTTTTTTTATGCTTTTTGGGACTAAAACGAATATTTTTAGCGCTTGCCGTAACATATATTCGAGAAAATAAATTTGTCCATATAAATAAGGACCGGTCTAATATATATATATATATATATATATATATATATATATATATATATATATATATATATATATATATAAGAATATTTATTTTTTGAATTGACTTGAAGTATTATTTCGATATGTAAACGTATTGGTAGCCTTGCCTTGTAAGCGTGGTTTGAAATAATAAAAATAGTATATTTATTTATAAAATTATTTTTTCAATTTTTGTATTTGTTTTGGTTTGGCTATATTAAAAAATTATTTTCCAGTAATATTACTGCACTTCTACGAATTTTTTTTACTTGTTCTTATTATCATTGACGACCTTTTGGATCAGACATTGAATCCAATCTACTCATTCGCGGATGATAGTAACCTCTGTCATTCCTACTCATTCGATCATAGACCAAATCTTCAAGAAATTTAGGACAAATGGTGATTAATGAATGAGTCACTTGGTCAGAATTATTGCCCATTTCTGAATGGGATCGAGTAAATAGAGTAGACGAATGCACGTAAGACCCAATGCACGCAAGTAATTCAATGATCCAATGGTTCGATTTCAATGAACGGTGTGGATATTGAGCAATCAGATGCTCTTGATGTTCTGGACATGAAAATACAATGCGATGTTCGTTGCTTTTTAAAGCGGTGTAAGAAATACTTCACTCCCTCTGATCTTCTCAATATCTACACTACCTACATTGGACCAAAGATGGAATACAACTATATGGTCGGGTGCTCCAGGATCTTCCCTGGAGCTACTTGACCGTGTACAGAGGAGATGACGGTAGGATATCCAATTCTATTGTCTCCCTTGATCACCATCGCACAGTGGTTCAGAATCAAAATCCATCGGTCAAAATTCAATAACTTTTGTTCTAGTAAACATTTTCGAGTTCTGTAAAAATGAAATTAGACAAGGACCCAAGTATTATTTTGAGATATAGACATTTATCAATCGGATATATTTTAGAAATTAGCCCACAACCTTTCGTATTTTCGATTTTAAAGAAAAGTAAAATTTTTATTTTTTGTTTTTATGTTTTTAATATTATTTTACGTATTTGCTCACAATGCGCAGAGCAAATTTTAATTTTTTTGTATTACAGATTTTCACCTTTTTAAGATTTTGAGTTTTTACTCAATATTCGTGCCAAATTTAGGTTACGAATGAAGTATTGAATGTATCTAATACCTGATAAAAAATTGGGAAAAAGTAGAATTATGCATAATTTCTGCATTTCCTTCGATATTTTTGATAATTTTTTATATTTCAATACCAGGCCCGTGCGCAGGATTTTCCCCTGGGGGGGGGGGTGGGGGTTGGGGTTTTCATCTACACTCATAAAAAAATTAACCCTATATTGAATTAAAATTAACTAAAATTTAGGAAACCAAGTTCATTTTTACTAAATATAAGTAAAATTTTGCTGAAATTTCCCTAAAACTAAGTAAATTTTTACTCAAACTGAGGACAATTTTGCTGATTTTTTCCTCAAAACGAGGAAATTTTTACTTAAACTGAGAAAAATTTTATTTTATACAAGGAAAAAAGATGAAATTAAAATAAGTTCAGTTTAACTAAAAAAATCAAACAAATAGTTTTGCTTCAGAGTATGCAAAACTGATACAAAAAATGACAACATGTGATATTTCTCAAGAGTTTCATGTTACCTCTGCCATAAGGAGTTGAGCTATTACTCCATGATTGTTGCGAATGCAAGATAGGTATTGAGAAATAAGTCTCTGCAAACGAACGAGAATTGCTTCTTAGATTAATATTCAAGAATTTTTTAAACAATTTCAAATGTTTTTTATAAGTTCATTAATACCTAAAAGTATGAAGAACTTGGCATAAATTTCTGTAAACATATTAACTTACTTTTAGGAAATAAACACATTTTTAAGTTAAAATTTCCTAAATGGAATTTTTTCCATACAAAAAATTTAAGATTTTGTTCTCACTTAAAACCTTGGAAATATTCATCCACATAAGTTTGAATTTACTCAATTGTAAGAATTTTTTATTAGATCCAAAGAAATGATTTTAAGTAAATCTACTACCCTTTTTCTAGTAAATGAACTATTTACTATGGCTTTGAAAGATGGAAACTTTACTCATAAATAGTTAATTTTCCAAATTTTCAGGAAATTTTGGAGCGTTTGGAAACCATTCATATTGTTTTGCCAGGATCTTCGAGAAATATTTGTATACATTCGTCCGACAGACATTGTCGGCAAAATTGCATTTCAGTAATCCATCTATCATCTATATGAATGGTGATGTAAGATTGCAGAAAACTGCTGTTATGCCAAAAAAAACAGCTGTAATAGCAGAAAAGTGTCTGCTGATAGGCAGCAGACAATCGCTGCTTTTATTAACAGACTTGTTCTCTAAGTGTAGAACTTTTTTTAAATAGTTGCTTGAAATTACATACGTACATATCGAGGGCTCATATTCATAAGTGGCTTTGAACAAAAACATATCTTTTCAGCAGAGCGAAAAAACTGATTTTCTCCTTATTGTTGTATGGAAAACGCATTTTCTGTGATGTACACAGCGAATTTAAAGATTCCAGCTTCATCCATCAGATTCGTCGCTTGTAACATATATGTAGCCAGTCACGAAAATCGCTGCAATTGATGAAAAATCCAAAATTCGCCGTTGCAATTCCTTATATTTTAACTTTCTTCATTCATAATTCTGAAACTTTTCGTACACAAATATTCCCCATGAAGTCAGCAATCACATGTCATAGAATTACTTTGGTATTCTCAATATAATAAAAAGTTACGCCGGTGTTTCTAAATATACTTTTCACAATTTTTGACTTTACAGCCACCATTTTTCCTATTTTAGCTTCATAACTGGGGAATCAAAATGCTATTAACGCGAAATGATGGAACTTGATAGTACGATATGCCCTAAATCTAGAAAAAAATCGTTGTAGCGAATTATAACCTTTATTTTATTTATTTCTATTATTTTATTTTTATTTTTTATTTATTTTTATGTTCATAGCCACTTATGCAGTCACGAACTAACGTGCGAGGGGATATCCAAATCAGAAAATTAAAAAAATGGCTTTAGAAAAAAAATCTTTTCCAAATTTATATGACAGATGACATCCAAATCTGAGAATAGTTTGGCATCAAAAACTCATTTTCGAGAAAATGGTTCATAGCCACTTTTAGATATAAGCCCTTGATATATATTTTGAAGAAATATTACACAAAAAACGATCAAATTCCTCGGCGATAAACCCTTCAGTCCCGCATTTTTTCTATGATAAATGCAGATAATTTGATATGCTTTTTGACAAAGTATGGGTCTAAATAGGATGTCTAAAGAGTTTTGGAGTTTTTAATTTATATAGTACATGAGTAACAGGGTGTTTACTCAAAATCTTTATACGCATATTCCGATTAAATAAAAAATATTTGGAAATGTTTCTTCATTTTTATAATCTTAAATATGTAAAAAACCAAATACTTGGTATTTTAGAGTTTCGTTTTCCTACGTAGATCCATGTTACTGAATTTGTTGTTTCTCTTTTGAATAATACTTGCTACATGTGTACAAAAAAATACTAACTCTGTAAAATATTTGACATAAGTGATAAATATAACACAAATTTTAGTAAGTTAACACTCATTTCTTATTGTTTCGCAACTTTAAAGTAGATTTTAAAATAGAGACCTACACGCAGAGAAAAAATGCATTTCGTACAAACGAAATTTTAGACACGTGAACATCGTTTTTGAGTTTCTTTTGTGGGAAAAATTAGTTTGTTTGCGGTAAACATGTCATCAGTTCTTGTAAAGAGAAATACGTTTATGTATATCAAACAGTATTCTTCGTTTGTCGAATTGGATTTGTATTATAATTGCAAACTCCCAAAACATTGGAAGTAACAGAAACCGTTGTTGTTGTATTTGTGATGAAAATAGGACACATCGGTTCAGATTTAGATACAGCTCCATAAAAATGTCCAATCGTAAATGTTACATCTTAGCGCTCTACAAGCATCAAGCAAATTATTTGCTTTTATTAAGAATGTTTTAGATTTCATTATGAATCATAGTGATTCTTATCTACACTTTTTTAAAATTACTAAACGATTTTGTTATTAAATTTCCAAACTTTTATTGCAGTACACAATTAAAAGTTCATAAGATATAGCTCTAGTCGAATGTCAAGAAGTGGTATCGGTTAATAAAAATGAAAATTTTCCGAACAATTTGGTGCCCATTAGCGAAATTAGCACTACACAATCTTGAAATTGGCACAATTCGTTTAGTTTGTTTGTATTTTTCATAACCTTTGTCCGAAATTCAAGAAAGTGTCCACGATTTTTTATGTAATTTTTGTGTTTTCACGAATTTACTACAAAATTACCATTTCAGACAAGTTATCTTAAAAAGACATACAAATTCTATATTTTATTGCTTCAGAAAGTCTAGAAGGTTTTAAAAAGTATATGTTCGAAACCTCTCTGGGGGGGGTTTGAACCCCCAAAACCCCCTCCCCTGCGCACGGCCCTGTTCAATACGAATGAACTATATTTTGAAATTTTTGAATCTACTCGCAGGTGATGTTGCTGGAGTCGAAATATTTTGGGAATAATCATTACACATATCAATCTTCATGTTCATGGGGGTAAATTTATAATTATATACTTTATTTGTTTGATATTGATATTGTTGCTTTTGATCTTTTCAATCGAGTACATTTGCAAAATGGTTAAAGCGGATAATGCATTAAAATAATGACTCCGCTCGAACATTGTTTTACGCGTAACAATCAAAATTTCAAGGCAACTCACGTGAACATTTTCTAACCTAGGAAACGTAGAGGAATACAACTCAGTGATGTGTTTGACATGAGCGATTTTTTGGTTAAAAGTGGAAAGAATACAACCCTGCTTCAAATTCCACAAATCAGTTGATTAGTGGAAATATTTATAGTTTACATTTACAAGGGGTCAGAGGACTTGCAATTGTAAATTGTTGGTGGAAAACATAAAGCCACGCATTTGTTGTTGTTCAGAATAAATTTTACAACCTTCTTGAGTGGAATTGCTCGACGTGAGTTTCCTTATTATATTTGCAACCCAATCATGTAAACAAGGAAATGCAGTACCAGGTTACCCAATTGCACTTTCCGTCGACGCATTAGTATAATCTACCCAGGCAATGAGCCTTTGCTATCTCAAAGTAAAAGTTCACGATTGCTAAAAAACGACGCTGATTCGGATAATATCCACGGAGATGTTCTGATTCCATCAAATGCTCTCCAAATACGAGCATTGTTTTGTAATTTATTTCAAAACGCTTCATTTATTAACGGAATGATTTGTGGAAAAATACAGAGATGGCATCTCTGATGGATCAGATTTGCATTTGTGCGAGAAAATTCCCCTTAAGCTAACTGAAGTAGGGGACATCTCCTGCCACTCTCTGCAAGCTTTTGTCAACTACTGTCGTCTATGTTTTTCCACCGTGTTCCTATATATTTGACCACAACCGTCTGTGTCTCTCTTATAATTAAGCCTTTTTCCAGGGAAGACAAGGTCAGTTTTTTGCTCAATGGATTTGTCAAGAGATTTGTGTTCGGTTTTATGTGATGAAAGTCTGATTTTCAATTTATTTTTCGTAGTGCCCACATATACCTTCTGGCATATGTCGGACATGTCACCATTGCATTTTATCTTGTACACGACGTTTCTTGATTTTGTCCTACTAAATAGTTGGTTGACCGTCCTGTGTGTTTTATATGTCAACTCAAATTTTTCCTTGTCGTAAATATTAGAATGTTTAAGCCTTTCGGATAGTCCTGGAATGTATGTTTTTTTTCACTGAACCAACACTCAGGGGATGTCCCCTATAAATGCAGTGCATTGCGTTGGTAGAAGGAAGATAAGGTATTGGAAGGAGGAAAGATATTTGCCGGAGGGAAAGATATTTGCCGGAGGGAAAGATATTTGCCGGAAGTCGATTCCACATACGGATAGTACGGGCGAAGAACGAATTTATTCTGTAATGTGTAGTGCGGCCGGTTGTCCAATCGACAACAAATGGGTGAGCGTTCCTGGAAGGTCGCGTATCTCTACCGAACGTTCTCACGGGCGGTATAAGATCACGAATTTCCGAAGAACAAACACCATGAAAGTATCGATAGAACAATGACACACAACCAACAATACGACGGTGTTCAAGGGAGACAATAGAATTGGATATCCTAGCGTCACCTATCAACACCATCGCCCTCCTCTGGACACGGTCAAGTAGCTCCAGTGATGAAGCTGGAGCTCCCGACCATATATGGGAGTTGTATTCCATCTTTGGTCTGATGTAGGTAGTGTAGATATAGAGAAGATCAGAGGGTGTGAAATATTTCTTACATCTTTTTAAAAGCCTAAACATTTGAAGGCATCTTTTGACACATCAAATACATGTTTTGTCCAACGAACATCACGTTGTATTTTCATGCCGAGAACATCGAGAGCATCTGATTGCTCAATATCTACACCGTTCATTAAAATCGACGACACCGTTGGATCAGTGAATCGCTTGTGAGACAACAAGGAGCACTGGGTCTTACGTGCATTAAAATCTACTCTATTCTCACGACCCCATTCAGAAATGGCCATCAAATCCTGGCTAAGTGACTCATTCTAAATACCTCACAAGATGGTGGTTAACCATACTCTCCATAACCTTCGAAAGCGCTGAGCAAATCGCGATCGGTCGATAGTTAGCAGGATTATTAGCCTCATCTTTTTTAGGGATGAGCTGGATGTTCGCAATCTTCCAACGCGCTGGGAAAACCCCTGCTCGGTATGCAAGGTTGAAAAGATTACGAAGGGCAAGCGTCGAAGAGCACTTACTTAGGACAAGTGCTGAAATGCCATCCGGGCCTGGAGATTTATTTACGTCGAGATTTGCGAGAACCCTTTTAACTCCACGTGTTCGAAAAAATATCTGAGGCATGGAACTAGATACATTTTCGATCACGGGGAGTGGTTGATTGCTTTCCGGCAAGGATGAATTCCTTGCAAACATTTCAGCCAATAGGTTAGCTTTGTCAACCGAGTTAGTGAATATCTGGTCATCTTTAACAAGAGTTGGGATAGATGAGGAGTTATCCTTTACTCTTCTCACAAATGACCAAAAGCTCTTACTTCCCCTGGGAGAAGCAAGAACTTTAGCACGAAGACGTTGTTCGTACAGAAACTTTTCACGTCTAAGTACCCTGGCACACATGGTTCTTGTCTGCTTGCGTAGCAGATCAGTTGTGGCATTTTTATTTAAACGCCATTTCCTGAATGCTTCCTCTTTGGATCTGACAGCAGCCTTGCATGTCTGGTTAAACCAACTTTTATTAGATGGTTTATCCGAAATAACTTTAATTGGAATAAATGACTTTATTCCAATCAAGATAATATTTTCAATCATGCTGTTGTGGATTTATAAATTTTGCTTGGTCTTTCGTCATTTTTGTTAAGATTTTCTTCCGTCGTTCGCTTGATTAGATTTTTTATTAATTTTTCGATTATTTATTAATAATGACGTCGAAATATTAGCGGAAGAGAATAATTATACAAGGAGATACACATTGGAAATGCTAAATATAATTGACGTCTCCCCTGGGAAAAGGCTTAATTATAAGAGAGACACAGACGGTTGTGCTCAAATATATAGGAACAAATATATAGGACAAAAGCTTGCAGAGAGTGGCAGGAGAATTTTCTATTGTGAAAAACTTTTTTAAAAATGTAAATATAAATATTGTGATATCTTTTGATTGCTAATGCTTGTAACTTGTAATTGAATAATTTGTGTTTTTGTACTAGACCCCTGAAGATGACCAATGGAGGTGGTCGAAATATTGGGAAATAAAAGACAAGAAAATAATAAAATAGTAATTTTTGTTTTATTATTTGAAAAAAAAACTGACCTCAAGCCGAACAAAAGACAAAACGCAACACATCAAAAAGGTCAACCATACATACCACTAACAATTTTAATATTTATGAAATTTGGCACAAACACAAGCACAATTTCTAATAAAACAAATTTGAAAACATGTATGAGAAACAGTTCGACGAAGTCGAAATAGAAATTACGATCACAATTTATTGAATGTTGGCCGATGTATTTTGAGCCACTTTTGTTCTAATAAATATTTTTAAGTTGCGTAAAAAACTTAAATTAGACAAGGATCCAAGGGTTATTTTGAAATATTAACATTGAAAATCGGGGAACCGAATATATTTTAGAAATTAGTCCAAAATTTACTACATTTCATATTTTTCGATTTTAAAGAAAAGTAATTTTTTTTTGGTTTATTAACATTATTTTACATATTTGTGCGAACTGTTTCTCTCACATTTTAAGAGAACTTGTACTTGAATTTGTTTTATTAGAAATTGTGGTTTCTTAGCTTTATTATAAAGGTAAACAATATCCTTGGACCAACATAACTTTTTTCCTTTGAAAGACTTTCAAAAGTGAAATACATATTTAGAACGGCTGAAGGGTACCCATTTTTGCAGGGTTTCTTTTGCCTGCACGAAATTGCATCCTTGGACAATAGGATACATTTAGTGCTAAAAGTCATTTTTTTTGTTCCGAAACGCGAAATACTCATTTTTTCATTAACGTTTGAAAAGTAAGCACGCATCTAAAACAGATGAGCAAATGCCCTTTAACCACAAGCTAAATTTTATGACAATCGATGTGGGGGCAACCTTGCGAACAAGGCGAATTCACAGGTCCAGTAGCCCGGACGACGTTCCTGACATTGTGTTAATGGCGACGAACGGTGTCATCCGGTCATTTTGGGCAGTGTTCTTCACTACCTCAACTATGGAAGCTTACAAACTGCTTGGAAGCTTACTGGAAGGAATCGATGACGATTCCGACCTTGAATCAGTGGTGGGAGCTATAGACCGATATCTCTTTTACCGGTCTTTAGGTCAAGCTACAGGAGTATATTGTCTAGGCACGCTAATAGCCTCTCTCATTGGCGTAGCGATAGGATGTTTATAGCTTCCCACAGTTTTTTATTTTGTGAGAAAATGATAAGGAAAAGTAAAAATAATATAATAAATAAATATATTATTAAATGAACAAGAATTCATTCTTTTATTGGATATAACAAATAGCAGAATGGTATAAAAACTAATTAAATATTAGACCTGTTTGATAGGGCTTACTAGTTTACAATTAGGAGGCTTGACATGATGGCACTGGTTGCCCATTGGTTTTCCTTAAACGGATCAACAAGAAAAATCTGTTAATCCATACAAAAATTGAGCTAGTAAGCCCAATCAATCGGGCTTATTAATTCTTCGTATCTTCGTAATATTTATGATAACCTTAATGGAAATTTTCATAAAAAATCTCAAAGAAGCTCTTCATAACATGTATGAAACATATTTCAATGAAAAGTGTCATATAATTTCTGAAACATTTCATAGAAATTAAAAATGTCTTCATGCAATAAATATTTGTCATACAAGTTATTTATTTTTCATAATATAATTTATGAAAACTTTCATAGATTTTATAATGAAACTATATTATTCTACTTTTCACTAAATTACCAATTTTATTTTCTGAAGCGTGATTTGGAAAAATTTATTAAATAATAAGTCAGTTAATGAATTTCAAAATTAATTCCAAAATATGGCCTGCCAAAATGCCCATTAATTTAGAATTTTCACGAGTAGGTTTTTGGACTTTATCACTTATTAGCCACCACAAAAAGAAATTGAACGTGAAAATATGATTTTTGTAATTTCGCCAAGTTATGTTTGCATTGTTGTTTATTTACCAAAATTTTATTAAAAAGTAAATTGCCAAACAATGATTTGAAACAATTCATGTTTCAAATCGTTGTAGAAACATTCGTTTGGTAGTGATTTCTTTAACTGTAGTATTTACACAAACAACTTCAAGCCGTTTTCAGTGTACTGGAAAGTGTTATATTAGTGATGTTCTTCTTTAAGCCGGGATAACAAGCTGCGATAACAAAAACGTTAATAAAAATTTATTTTTTTGCTGAAATAAAAAAATATTTTTTTCACATTGTCGACAACTATTGTTGTCTGTTACAACGTGTGACAGTTTTGTGATCCGTTCTAATTTGAATAAATATTCGTTATATTGCATCCATAGATATTTTAGTGCATCAAATTCATTACTAATACACAGATAAGTATTTTTGTGATTTAGTTTACTTGTGATATTGTATTTGTGGGTTTTTTTGGCTAAGAAATATTTCTTGACCACTTTCTGTGCACTTTTTTGTTATTGCTTCTAACGTTATTCTTGTTGTGCGTTTTGTCCGTTTCGTTTATTTGTTTTTCTGACTGAACAGTGTTGCCATCTACCGTTTTTTTAATTTATTATGGTGATTTTTTTTCTATTTTACGCGATTTTACTTTTTTTATTTTAACACAGTAAAGGGTACCAGTCAAAGTCATGAAAGTCGTGTCGTGCTCGTATGATAGTTGTAAAATTGTCTCGGACAGTGAGCGTTCCATTGAATGCTGCTTGTGCACCCGTCAATGCTAAATGTGCCGGTGTAGGTACAATGGTCGTGGACGCATTGTACGGGGAGAACAATGGTTTACGTTGGTGTTGCACCAAATGTAGAAAAATTAGTTTAAATTTTTATAACTTTTTCAATACTTCTATGTCTGAGGTTGCTGAAATGGGAAAGGACCTTTGGGCGATTTATACAAGATTTAACAAGTGTGCATCCAATCTGGATAAATACCCAGAATTGGATGAGTTTACTAAGTCTCCGGTAGTTTCAGGCCAGAAACGGCTAGGCCGGTGTTGCCGATCAGCCGCGGCGTAATCAGGCGCCAGTTGTAGCGGGTCCTTCTCTGGCCAATGTGAATGCGACTGATCTAGCGGACCCAGTTATTGTTGCCGGTGGTGTCCGTCCACATCGTTCTGGCGGAAATTCCGATGGATTGTCCATGGTTCCGGAAATGAAGATGGTTTTCGTTTCCCTTTTCGTTCGAATTTTTTTATTAAGTCGAAGATTGAGGGTGACTTCCACATAAAAACGTTTAAACTGAAGTCATTTTTTGCCCAAAGTCGCGCATCGTTTAAAATTGTCGTACCGAGGGAAATTTTCGACAAGTTATTGTCCCCTCGTTCTGGCCATCTTTTGTCTTTTGTCAAAGAGTTTGTGGATAGGGTTCACAATCTGACGCGTCTCCCAGCAATGTCAGCTATTATTCCAAAAAACTAAGCACTTCTTTTTGTGTTGGGTATCAGAATGTTAGAGGTTTGAATACAAAGTTAAATCGCCTGTTTGTTGATAGCTTTGACTTTGTCTTCTCGGCTCTCGCCTTTACTGGGACCTGGCTGAAAGTTTCGATTTTGGACTCTGAGATTTTATGTGGAAGATATGTTGTATTTAGGAAGGATCGCATAGGGATTTGTTTCAGATCAATTATGTGGGAAATGTAAATGCTAGGCAACTTGACCTAGTATTTTTCAATGATCCCCATTTCTTCGAGATCAGTAGGTTTCGTCCCATATCTATCCTGGAGGACGACTGTCATCCTACCTTGAGTATATCAATGTTTTATTCTAGTGATTCTTCTCCCTCTACTGCACAAGATAATCGTACCGTTTATTGTTTCAAGAGAACCAACTTTGTAATGCTAAATTCTATTATCCAGGATGTTGATTGGAATTCTGTCTGTAGCTGTTGTCACTATACTGATCTTTAAGTTTTAACGTGCCATTTAGACCATCTAGATACTATCAATTCCTTCATATTGATTTTCAGCATACGAATTATGCTTCCACAGAGCCATGTATTGATTTCAATTCATTGTGTCACATCATAGATTTCGGATTAGGAATCAATATAGTAAAGTCGAGTAACGTTTAATAATATTTTTGTTATACCGGCTGTTGATATTTGATCTGTAACCAGTGTCCACCTTCTACTGTTTAGCCGCCATGGTTCGGACTGTGGTGAGTACGTTGTCCCTACGTTATGAGGACGTGGCCCTCTCGGTCGGAAGGGGCGGGAGTGAGAGGCGTAGGGACCGTTCGAAAAAAGTGATTCTTATTTGTAGGGGATGAAATTTTCCAAATTCGTACTTTGTGAATGGTATTTAAACTTTTTCAAAATATCGCTTCTCTATATTTACTAAGTGTATTGACTTGAAGTATCATTTCGATATATATTGTCGACTGTCACGCTCTATAAACATATTGGTAGCATTTTCTTATAAGCGTGGTTAAAAATAATTAAAATTATTTATAAAAATATTTTCACTTTTTCTTAATATTTTTATTAGATTTGCTTTGGCTATATTAAAAAATGTAACATTGGAGGGTATATAATGTATTTATGCACACTGGTTGCATACAAATTCTAGTTGAAATGTCTGGGGGGCTAAAATATTTCTCTTCCTACGCCTATGGTCTCTCTAGACGATAGGGAAATCCTTTCAGATAATCAGTTTGGATTTCCGGTACTGAAGGATTATGTGAGCAGCGACGTAAATAGGAGACGGATAGCTGTTAGCTTTGATTTTGATAGAACTTTTGACTGTGTATGACATGATGTCATTACCTATAGATGCAGAATATGGGGTTCGAATGGAACTCCTGTAGAATGGTGGCAAACTTCCTCAAGGATCGAACCTTTAAAGTTAAGATTGAGAATAGATTCTCTCGCACTAGGGAAGTGTTGGCAGGAGTCACACAAGGGTCCCTTTTGGGATCTGTACAATACTTTCGTTAGTGATATCCAGCAGCTGCCATCAGGCGATACATGATGACATTCTCATATCTTTCTCAGGTGCAGCAGGGCTATCATAAACGTTTACCTTGAGGAATTGTCGAGATTCTTCGACAAGTGGAAAATACGAATGAACGTCGACAAGTGCGAAGAAATTATTTTCAAGGGTAAGACACATCTTCTTTGGTAAATTTGAATTCTATAGGCACATTGACCATATTCTGGAGTTATTTGCATTCTGTACGATGTTCGGGTTCGAACGGATACGAAACCGTAGCAAAAAAAATATATGTCATCGAATTAGTAAGTAAAAGTACTAACCGTTTTTTAGACTTTGTGAGATATGCCTCATCTGGGTCTCACATTACCAGTGAGCATCAAGAATAGTGAGATGATGGAAAAAACAAATATGGGCCTATTCGATGGGGTTACTAGATTATAATGAAGATACTTCATACGATGGCAGCGTTGTCAACTATTGGTTTTTCTTAAATGAATCAACAAGGAAATCTGGCACCACCACTAAGAGAGTAGCAAGCTACTTTCTTGTTTATCGAGTAAATTCCCTACAAATATTTACTAGGAAGTCCAATCGAACAGGCATTTTATATCATATATAAAATAATCAAAATTACTTCAGACTGAATCGCAAAGCACTCCAGCTACATATATTTAAAATATTTGATTTGAACTGGGATATTGTCCTGGCTCAAGACCATTTTGCTTCTATATTTAATAGAATGCAAATTTATTTACAAATGGCATGGTGACATTTATTACTTGGCTGCAGACTACCACTATCATGATTTCCACCCTGTCTAAAGGTTTCATTCAGGTGGCTTCGCAGCGACTTTTCAACATCAAACCCGGCCTCTATAAGGAGATGATTCTCACAAACGAACGAGAATCACAACTCACTTGCCGAATTTGCGTTTAAAAAATCGCACCAAGTAATAAAGCACACATGCCATCTTACAAGCATCTCATTGAGTTGCATATGTAAGTATGTGTATATGCAGGTATAGTTACCCAGCAATACTTCTGCCGTGCCAACGCTCATTTGTTTTAGTTTATTCGTTTGCATTTTTTTTGGTCTGTAATCAATATTTGATTTGAACTGGGATATTGTCTATTAAATATAGAAGCAAAATGGTCTTGAGCCAGGACAATATCCCAGTTCAAATCAAATATTGATTACAGACCAAAAAAAATGCAAACGAATAAACTAAAACAAATGAGCGTTGGCACGGCAGAAGTATTGCTGGGTAACTATACCTGCATATACACATACTTACATATGCAACTCAATGAGATGCTTGTAAGATGGCATGTGTGCTTTATTACTTGGTGCGATTTTTTAAACGCAAATTCGGCAAGTGAGTTGTGATTCTCGTTCGTTTGTGAGAATCATCTCCTTATAGAGGCCGGGTTTGATGTTGAAAAGTCGCTGCGAAGCCACCTGAATGAAACCTTTAGACAGGGTGGAAATCATGATAGTGGTAGTCTGCAGCCAAGTAATAAATGTCACCATGCCATTTGTAAATAAATTTGCATTCTATTAAATATAGAAGCAAAATGGTCTTGAGCCAGGACAATATCCCAGTTCAAATCAAATATTGATTACAGACCAAAAAAAATGCAAACGAATAAACTAAAACAAATGAGCGTTGGCACGGCAGAAGTATTGCTGGGTAACTATACCTGCATATACACATACTTACATATGCAACTCAATGAGATGCTTGTAAGATGGCATGTGTGCTTTATTACTTGGTGCGATTTTTTAAACGCAAATTCGGCAAGTGAGTTGTGATTCTCGTTCGTTTGTGAGAATCATCTCCTTATAGAGGCCGGGTTTGATGTTGAAAAGTCGCTGCGAAGCCACCTGAATGAAACCTTTAGACAGGGTGGAAATCATGATAGTGGTAGTCTGCAGCCAAGTAATAAATGTCACCATGCCATTTGTAAATAAATTTGCATTCTATTAAATATAGAAGCAAAATGGTCTTGAGCCAGGACAATATCCCAGTTCAAATCAAATATTGATTACAGACCAAAAAAAAAAAATGCAAACGAATAAACTAAAAAAAAAAAAAATATTTAAAATATTTATTAAAAATATCTGTGATAAAATAATTAATAACAATACCAATTAACAAATAAAATCGGAACATTAAAAATATATAGATATGCAAATATTTGATGTTTGGGAAACATTGTTTCAAAGCCAAATATAATTCTTGCATACAATAAAAACTTACCCGTGAGTATTTTATATTTAGGTTCCTAAGTACTAATATTGTTCACCTACAAAACAGACATATGTTTGAATTCCTAGAGAATAATAGTGTAAACGGTGATATGCACAGCATTCATTTGCAATTTTCCTTGGCTTATTTTCTAGTCATTATGCTTACGCATACAAAGAATAATATTTTTGAGATATGACGCCATTAAATATAATGGTTATGGTCACAATATAAAATATAAAAGTGCATTATGTAATATTTCATTTTGGCGTGCTGTCGGAAATTGTGTAAAGTACTTAAAGTTTTGTTGCTAAAGTAGATGCAAAAAACCGCTACGACCTAAATTAACTCATAAGAATTGTTAAGTAAGTCTAGATTGCACAACGAATGTCAAAAACCAAAAGAAAACTATTTTGAATGAAATGAAGCGGTTGGCTTCAAATGGATTTTAACAATTAAATTGCCTAAAATGCTTGCCATGAAAGGACTGATTCGGAAGTGAATTTCATACGATTGTTGTGGAATTTCATCGTCATTGTCTCAGAAATAAAATGTACCTCTAGCAATTCATTGTTTTGTGTTCAAAAGCAAGGTGGAGAAATATCTCATGGGAAAAAAAGGATAAAATATGGACTGGAAGTGCGACAAGCGTAGTGGTAAAGTCGTATAAAGTGCACTTAAATAGGCCAGGGCTGTGCGCAGGGGAGGGGTTTTGGTGTTCACAAATAGACACCTTTTAAATCTTTCAGAAAGGAAATTAATCACTGAAAAGATGGTATATAGAGTGATCAAAAACCCGGTCGGACCGGGTTTTTCGAGTTTTTCTTGAAACAGTAAAAAATTGGGAAATTATTCATTATAGTGCAATTCCACAAGATGCATACTCGTTCTTGGGAATAGGTCAATTCTGATGTCATAATCAAATTCACTGAAATCTTTCGAAAATGACTCCAAACATTCCTGAAGTATCGTTTGGCGATTTTTTTAATACTATATCAACCCATCATAACTTTTCGTCCTGCAACGCAGTAAAAACTACAAATTATGTCTTGAAAATATAGAAAATCATTTTCGATTGCGATTCAGATATCTCGTAGAGAATAACACAAGATATAATATATACGAAATAAGAAAATAAATCATAAGTTTGACATGAAGCTCAAAGATTATGCTATTTTTGACTCTTTGAAATACAAGGACCTTTCACTTTTTTCTTATAATCGCAAAGTTCATCAGCCTCATACTACCTACAAGGACGAATATTGTCACCCCCAAAAATTAACTCTGGTTTATTTAATGATGATCCTGAAAGCACCTCTAATATATAATATATTCTTATATGGATGGCTGATCGACACCCATAAGAAATTCATGTGAAACCTAGGACGAACATCGCCATTTTAGATTCACAGTATTGCTGTGTTCGAAATTTTTTTAGTCAATTTGCGAGTCCTAATAAAAAACGTTCTATGATGCTTGTGATAATATTAAAAGTGACATATTATAAAAAATAGCACCGAAAAAGATACTTTTTTGCAATATGAAAAACCGGTTGAGACCGACAAAAAACCCGGCTTTCCCAAAAACCGCGATTTTAAAAAAACCCGACGGTCGGTCTCAGATGAAAAACCCGGTTTTCGGTCTCGGGTTTGATCACTCTAATTGTATAGTGCTAGAAGAATCGATTCTGCCTGTTGTAATCTGCAATCAGACTCTTGTGCTGAAATGTTTTAATGCCAATAAACCGGCTTCATTAAGCACAACTCTTAAGTCAAGCACAACTCTGAAATCTGAAATGAGATCCAGCACTGACACGCAGATGGGCACGGTCTTTTTTCTCACAGAACGCTGGTTTTGGTAATAAAGCTGTCGTAATACGATACTAAACAAAAATGGCAAAGCAGGTTGATATGAGTCATGCGTGATCTAACAAACAAAATTCTATTGAAAATTAAACCTCACGATGAATCACCCGATAGTTGTAACGGTTATGAAAACCAGAATTCTATTTCTCCTTGTTAGGGAAATGTACAATAAATCTAAATGTAAAAGTCGGACTGGGCCAACTATATGATACCCAACACCACTCCCTGCGTATATACCAGACTATTACTATACTATTACTAAGCCCAGGATATACTATAAATAAATTGTTATTCAAATTTAACGAATATGGTAAAATTGATGAAAATCTTTTGCATCGTGTTATTCATACATCTGATTGACCCATACACAATCAAAATCGGTGTGACCCATCTCATTGTAGCTGCTTGACATAACAATTATTTTCAACAAGATTGGCTGTAATTAGTTGAATCCAGAGTGTTATCAATAAATCGGTAGGTGCATATGAGCGGTGACAATATATTTGCACAATGGTCCACTTGTATGGTCCATGGTAATACGAAGGTTTTAATGGAAATTGGTGGGACAGTTATATTTGAAATCATGGACCCATATGATCTAATTTTCCGGCAGGTGTGATTTGTAAAAATGTATCAAAATTTATCCGATGACAAATGCTGATTTTACATCGGTAATCAGACGTATTGTAATGGGCCTACCACAACACTTGGGTTCTGTGCCAAAAACATGGGCATGAGAACTATACTCATTCACGGTAGGATTTCCTAGTTGAAATATATCATGATCTGCAAATTTTGGCCAAGATCCGATGTAAGATGTAGTTTCTAAAGCGGTAATAGAGTAAAATGGGGGCCATATTTGTATGGGGGTTATACCAAAATATGGACCTATATATTTGACTATCATAGTATGTATTCTTATTTGAAATATAATATAATCTGCAAAATTTGATGAACTTCCCATGTAAAATGTGGGTCCCAGAGGTGAAATAAAAAAAATGAGGGTCATTTGTAAGGACGCTACATTATAAATATGATCTAAAAATATAATAATATATAATATAATATATATAATAGTATAAATCGTACGTATTCATTATAGGGTCTTTCCACAAAATGTTGACCCATTGGGGATAGGACAATTCTGATTTCAGATTCAGATTCAGCAAATAGATAATCATTTTGAAGAACAGCTATATATCTGATATCTTGTAGATACCAGTGTAAAACTAGAACAACGTTCGACTTTGACCTAAGGTAAACGTCATATTACATAAAAGAATGAGTATAATATACATACGTATAAGGCTGGATCGCGAAAAAATGTTGCGGCCACACCCACAAATGAATACTGGATTGTTTAATGATGATCTGCAAAATATTTCATCTTTGGATCAAACCGCCTGTGAGCTAATCGCTCTTGAAAACACTTCTAAAAATTATCAAGTCCTCCATTTCCTTCCTTCAGAATTAACATATACAGGTATGCGACAAAAAATTGTTCCGTTTAAAATCGAACGGATATTTACATTGACTATTGTGTCATATGGAATCAATAGATTTAATATTGTTCCCTGCCATAAAATTAGATGAAGAAGTATAAAAACAAATTTTTATCATATCAGCATATATATTCATTTTAAAACATAACAAGTAAGGAAAGGCTAAAGTCGGGCGGGCCGGGCCGACTCTATGATACACTCCACTTTCTATCCGAATACAATTCAATTCGGTGAAAAAGTGAAAACGGGAAGGTTTTTTGTATCCTGTAAATGTATGTGTTTGACAAAAAAATTTATATCGGAAAGGATATTTGTATGAGGATATATTGAAACCTGGAACGAAATAGGTGAAATATAAAATGTATAGTTTGGCCAAATTGGTTAAACTTTTGGGAGCAACATTTGTATTTGGGCAATATTTAAATCTGAACCGATCTTACCCACTTTCGCCATAGTTTTATTTAGTTAGATTATAAGATGTTGTGCCAAATGTAAAGAAAATCGAGCACAATATGTGGCTTTTAAAGCGGCAAAGTCAAATCAGGAGCGACATTTGTATGGGGGCTATATCTAAATCTGAACTGATCTTACCCCATTTCTGCATAGGTGTTTCTAGTTGGATTATAAGATGTTTTGCCAAATTTAAAGAATATCGGGCTCAATATGTGGTGTCTAGAGCGGAAAATGTCAAATATGGAGCGACTTTTGTATGGGGCGATATCTAAATCTGAACCGATCTTACCCACTTTCTGCATAGGTGTTTATAGTTGAATTATAAGATGTTTTGCCAAATTTAAAGAATATCGGGCTCAATATATGGATTCTAGAGCGGAAAATGTCAAACCGGGAGCGACTTTTGTATGGGGGCTATATATAAATCTGAACCGATATGCCTCAAATTAAATAGCGTTCGTCCTTGATCCACAAAACTTACTTGTGCCAATTTTTGTTAAGATCAGACTATAATTGCGACCTGTAATTTGATGAGACAGGATGGAAATCATGATAGTGGTAGTCTGCAGCCAAGTAATAAATGTCACCATGCCATTTGTAAATAAATTTGCATTCTATCAAATATAGATGCAAAATGGTCTTGAGCCAGGACAATATCCCAGTTCAAATCAAAAAAAAAAAAACATTTTTAAAATTTCCGCCAACATCAATATAAATGTGTGTACGAAAACAAATTTCCAAAAAAGGCAACACAAAATATATTTTTTGAAAAATGGTTTTTAAACGAATATCTATATTTAGGGTTTTCACTCTTGGTAGCATATTCTACAACCCTTGCAGAACAAGCAGTTGTTTTATACTTGCAGAATTTGCAAGAGCTACAAAGGTAGATATGCTATGGGTTTTAGTCTTGCAAATGACACAAATAACGTTTCTTTGTATTTTGTTGTTGTGGTGTAGCAAATCGTAGCAAGCTTTGCAAGATCTACAACACCCATTGGCGACAATGTGAAAAACTAGTTTTTCATTTCAGTAAAAAATTAAATTTTTATTGACGTTTTTGTTATCGAAGCTTGTTATCCCGGCTTAAAGAAGAACAGCCCTAATATAACACTTTCCAGTACACTGAAAACGGTTTGAAGTTGTTTCTGTAAATACTACAGTTAAAGAAATCACTGCCGTTAACGAATGTTTCTACAACGATTTCAAACATGAATATGTTTTGTATTTATTTATTCACATACAGCTAGATGTTTTGACAATTTAATTTTTAATAAAATTTTGGTAAATAAACAACATTGTTAATAGTCATTTAAACTGTACATTGATAAAATAAAAATGGGAAGCGCTTCCAAAGTACTATAAGACTGCATGTTCTGCATGGCAAAAGGTCGTTCTGACCTTAAACATGTTGCAGGTAGATGCACATAGATGTCCAGTATTCCGAAAGGAGCTAGGCTCCAGATCGAAAAAGCTAAACCTAAGCCACTGTACCGCAGCTCAAGATCTCTAGGCACAAGCCATCTGCCAGTTAAAACCAGACGTCGCAATTTTATGCGAACCGGAAATAAAGCTTTGCCAGAGTAAAGATTAGTGGTATATACATATACAGCTGCTACGTCTCATCGAATTTAGGAGAATAGTTGGAACCTATCGGAGGGGATTTTAATACTGGGCAATCAGAAGACGAACGAGAGAGGACGAATATTACTGGAGTCATTCTCACAGCCCGATGTAGTACTCGCAAACGAGGGGAATGTCCACACGTTCAGGAGAGTTGGTAATGAACCTATAGTCGACCTCACTTTTGAAAGTTCCTCCCTAGCTACCGATTTACAGTGACAGGTTAGTAGATTCATAGCGACCACCAGGCGATAACGTTTACCACCAACTACCAACGAGTAAACAAGGCAATGCGAAATACTGCGGCTGACAAATGATAAATTTGAGAAGGCAACCATCATTGAAGCCTACAAGTGCAGGAAAGTTCGGTAGTAGATATGACAGAAAAAATTACAGATGCTCTGAAGACAGCGTGTAATGCATGTATGCCAAGAAAAAGGCAGTGTCAAGGGAGGAAAGAAAATTAGTGGTGCAGAATTAATTAGAGGAGTGTCTGAAGACGAGGCGCTTGTATCAGAGAAGCAGGTGCATACCTGACCACCTGAAGAGAAGGGAAGCTCACCACAAAGCAAGAAAAAACTTGGCATAAACAAGAGCAAATCTGATTGCTTTAAACAGCTATGTAGGGAGGCCGATTCTGTCTTAGGACCGCTGCTATGGAACATTATATATGACAGAGTTTTCAATCTTGAGGCACCAGAAGAAGTAAATATTGGAATGGGCGGCTCCCTGGTCAGCGTCTGTTCCTCATGATAGGGGCGGCTGACACATTACCTGGCGGTTAGGTCTAAAACGCTATCCCAGAAAATAAAACAACATGGAAAAGTTACGGTGCAGGGAGTAACGAAACCAGCCAGGCGACTTTAGGTAGTGCGCGAGCAGGCAACCAGTCGTCGTTATCCAGCGACTGCAATGCTTCCAGGTAAACTTGGCCGGCTACAAGTACAATCAATCGAAATGAGCAAAGTCCCTTTCGCAGAAGTTCTGTGATAAAAAGGACACCCGCATCGGGACCCAATATATTAAATGAATTGAAAACTCAGTCTAAGTCTGATAAGGCGAAAGGAGTAGAAAAGCCCCGAAGTAAGGGTGCAGTGCTTGGCGAAATGATCGTCGGGCTTATGGACTACGTTAAAAATGGAAACAACGTCCATCATGCTATTAAAGATCAAGTGAGAGAAATAAGAGCCACCTACAAAAAACTAGTTGATGAAAGGAGTAAGGAGGACTTCAATGCAAATAATGAGTCACTTGGAAATTGCGAGCGTGTAACGCAGACATCCCCAAATATTTGGCTCAGTAAAAGGGAGTCCAAAGAGACAGGGACCCGACGGATGAAACAATAGATACGGAGACCCCGAAAAGGCCCAAAAATCGTTCCCCAAAGAAGAATAAATCTACGGACAGACAAGAAAATAAGGCCAATCTAATTGAAGAAAAGACAAGTCAAACAACGGAGAACAAATGGACGAAAATAAAACAAGTAAGAAGGCGTTAAGTTCGGCCGGGCCGAATCTTATATACCCTCCACCACGGAGTGCATTCCACAGTACTACCAGCAGATTAAAGGATGTCGACTTTACATAGAAGCACAGTACCATATTACGAAAATTGTGATATTTGTATGCACATTACTATATTTGTTTACTATTTCAAACTATAATGTATACTTATGCGCACTGTTTAAAATCAACTACTATATATAAATAAAATGCTGAAATTGTGAAAGTGAACATGACTAAATATTAGGCGATTGTCAGTCACCATTAGAAAGAAGCATTTTCAGATACAGACAAAGTGATAAGAAAAGTATAAATTTTAAAGATATCCCCATTCACCCCATTCTCCGCCCAAATGTACAAATTTCGAAAAACCCCTTTTTCGAGTCTTCATAGTCAGAATGTATACACCGAATTTCATGATTTCAACTTCAGCGGTTTGGTAGGTCCCATTTGTATGCCTCTTTTTAATTATACCCCTTAAATGTACAAATTTCGAAAAACTCCCTTAATTTTACGTGTCTATGCAATTAGAGGGATGTACACACCGAATTCCATGATTCTAGCTGTTGTCGTATCATTGGTACCATATTTTATCCATTTATGTCACATTTCGCCAGCTAAAACTTTTTTTGTGTTGCTTCCAAGCTACAAGAGGAATGTCCGCAAAAAATTCCAAATGTATGAAAATCAGAAATTTAATTAATCAGTCAAGGCTACCAATATTTATATACTATGTATATATATATATAATGGATATAATACTTCAATTCATAAAGTAAATATAAGGGAGCAATCATAAATACCCTAAATATTGGGGGATAGAGAGCGTATTTTCAGCTACAGTCGATTGGTTGGTTGTATTTCCATCCTATTTTAATTTCAAAAGTATAAATTTTGAAAATACCTTATCTCTCACGTACGCAGTATAAGACAACTTCATGATTCTACCATTTTTTGTCGTAAAGGCAACAACATAAAGTACGAACTTGAAAAAAAAATATTTTACGTGGCTATGCAGTCAGAGGAATGTATACACCGAATTCCATGATTCTATCAGCGGTCATTTTGTTGGTACCATTTTAATCCCCTTTTTCCAATTTTGCCCCCTCAAGAGTACGACTATCTAAAATCTCTTTATTTTACGTATCTACACAATTAGAGGGTTGTACACACTGAATTTCATAATTCTAGCTGTATTCGTTTAGTTGGTACTATTTTTATCCCCTGTAGCCATTGTATCCCTTGAAAGTACGAATTTGGAAAAAACGTTTTATTTTTCGTGTCTACACAGTCAGAGGAATGTATACTCCGAATTTCATGATTCTAGCTGCTGTCATTTGGTAGGTACTATTTTTATCCCCTTTTTCCATTTGAACCCCAAAAAGTACGAATTTTGGAAAGTTCTTTTATTTTACGTGTCTACGCAATCAGAGGAATGTATATATCGAATTTCACTATTCTAGGTGCAGCCGGTAGGTTGGTACTATTTTTATCCCTTTAGCCCCATTTAACCCCTTAAAAGTACGAATTTAGAAAAAATACTTTTATATTATTTATCTACTCTATTAGAGGAATGTTCACGCCAAATTTCGTGTTTCTATCTGTTGTCGTTTGATAGGTACCATTTTTATCCCTTTTTGTCCCATTTCGCCCCCAAAAAATAAAAATCACTCTATGGTGCCCTTCTATGCTATAAAGGGAATGCGCATTGCAAATATCAAGTAAATACAAGCTAATATGTTCAAAAAACATGCTGAAATACTCTAAATATTAGGGGTATTTTCAGTCCTTGTGAGGGAAAAATTTTTCCCTCTGGGCCGATTTCGTCCACTTTCAATCCCAACCGATCTACAACCATAAGATACATTTAGGAAAAATTTGAACCTCCTAGCTCATTTCGTTCGGTCGCTATCGTGCTTTCAACAGACAGACAGACAGACAGACGGACATGGCTATATCGTCTTAGAATTTTACCACGACCCAGAATATATATACTTTATGGGGTCTCCGATGAATATTTCAAGGTGTTACAAACGGAATGACAAAGTGAATATACCCCCATCCTGGAGGTGGAGGGTATAAAAAGACTAGATTTCGAAAACCCAAACGAGTTACGCAGACATCCTTCGAAAGATTAGATTAAGCAGGCACCCAAATTGCAAAAATAAGTCTACCACCCGAAAATTGGCTGGTCTAATTGTCGCCTGAGGAAGGCAGATACTATCATGAAGTACTTCCGATGCCAAGAATTTGGTCACATGGCAATATTCAAAATGTGGAGTCGAGGCCCATATTGCGAGAGACTGTGAATCCTTGCCAAATTGCATGCTATGTAGTTCGCTCGGCGTAGATAACCTGGAGCATGTAGCAGGAAGTTACAAATGCCCGGTATTCAAAAAGGCGCTGAGTAACAGAACCAAATGAGGTTCATCCATTTAAACCTGAACAACTGTGCCGCAACCCAGAACCTCCTAACGCAATCCATCCGCGAACAAAAACAACTAAGGAAAGGCTAAAGTCGGCCGACTATATGATGCACTCCACTTTATATCCGAATACAATTCAACTCGGTAAAAAAGTGAAAACGGGAAGAATTTTTGTATGTTTCCTAATCATAGGCTAATATGACCTGGTTCGATTTGTCAAATCAGTTTCATTTGGTTCTGGCTACAATTGCGACCTGAACTTTGATTACAAGAATAGATGGACAGACAGTCGGACAGACGGACATTGCTAAATCGATTCAAAAAGCGATTCTAAGACGATCGGTATAATTAACAATGGGTCTATCTCTCTTCCTTTTGGGTGTTACAAACAAATGCACAAAGACATAATACTCTCGTGGAGTGTATAAATAGACGTAGCGAACACTACAGGAATCGAGACAAAAATTTATGGAAAACAGACTCAACAGGTAAAGCTGCTGTATGAGCCTGCGGAAACAAGGCAATAGAGGAGGGGGTGAAAGTACCTGCTGAGGGATATGCTAGAGTTAAAATTGGTGGTATATATATCTATAGCTGATACATGTCTCCGAATATGCAAATAGCCTGGTAAGAGATGCAGTGCAGAATAATCCAGTGGTGATTGGAGGAGATTTTAACGCAACCAATATGTAAGCGAGGATACTATAGTGGACATTGCGGAGGATATTTCCAAGGCTCTAAAATCCGCATGCGACATATCCATGTTAAGATGAAGGCACTACCAAAGACACAAAGAAAACTACTGGTGGAACGAAGCCATAGCATTAAGGCCAGACGGCTATACCAAAGGGGTTGAAACAGACCTGACTCGCAATCGAAGAAACAAACGTGCCACGATGCTAGAAGAACTCTGCAAATGGTCATTAACCAAAGTAAAGTTGAATCTTTTAAACAACTTTGCGGCGAGGCTGATTCGAACCCATGGGGTAATACGTACCGCATAGTTATGTCAAGAGTAAAGGGGAAGAAGTCTGCCCAAATTACGTGTTCACTTCTGTTGAAAAAAATCGTTTGTGCTCTATTCCCACAAGGGGAACCAGCCGCCGATAATAGTCCTGACCAACCAGTAGGACACTCCGTAGAAGTGACCGAGGACGAAATATTAGGATTGTGCTCGAAGACAGACCGATATGTCGACTGGACACAATAGGTAAGTATCTAGAGAGGATTGTACATAACAGGCTACAAGACGACGTCGAGGATGTGGATGGCCCCTCTAAAAGACAATATGGCTTCAGGAAGACAAAATCTACCATTGATGCTAAAAGGTGCGGCAAGGAAATATTGCGCTATAATTACACTTAGCATCAAAAATGCTTTTAATTCAGCTGGATGGACCCACATTATAACGTCTCTGAAGAAAATTAAAGTCCCTGAAAACCTTATTAAAACAAATACAAAATACATTTGTATTTGGGCTATATTTAAATTTGAACCGATCTTACCCACTTTCACCATAGGTTTGTTTAGTTGGACTATAAGATGTTGTACCAATTTTAAAGAAAATCGGGTACAATATGTGGTTTCTATAGCGCAAAAGTCAAATCGGGAGCAACATTTGTATGGGGGCTATATAAGTAAATCTGAACCGATCTAGCCCGCTTTAGCCAGAGGTGTTTCTAATAAGATTATAAGATGTTGTGCCAAATTTAAAGAAAATCGAGCACAATATGTGGCTTTTAAAGCGGCAAAAGTCAAATCGGGAGCGACATTTGTATGGGGGCTATATCTAAATCTGAACCGTTTTGACCTATTTTCACCGTAGATGTTCCTAGTTTAAATATAAGATGTTTTGCCAAATCTGAAGACAATCTGATACAATAAGTGGTTTCTAGAGCGGGAAAAGTCAAATCGGGTGCGAAATTTGTATGGGAGCTATATATAAATCTGAACCGATCTAACACATTTTTACCACAGGTGTTTCCAGTTGAAATATAAGATGTTTTGCCAATTTTAAAGAAAATCTGTTGTAATATATGGTATCTAGAGTGAAAAGAGTAAAATCGGGAGTGAAATTCGTATGGGGGCTATATCTAAATCTGAACCGATTTTCTTCAAATTAAATAGCGTTCGTCCTTGTCCCGAAAAACTTCATTGTGCAAAGTTTCATTTAGTTATGTCTACAATTGCGACCTGTATCGTGATTGCAAGAATAGATGGACAGACGGACGGACAGACATTACTAAATCGACTCAAAAAGTGATTCTAAGTCGATCGGTATATAACAATGGGTCTATCTCGTTTCCTTTTGGTTGTTACAAACAAATGCACAAAGACATAATACTCTCGTGGAGTGTATAAATACTATGGAAACAAAACAAAAAGATATTCTGATCGATTGATTGATTTTCTATGAGTTTTGAATGCAATACATTCGAATTTCAGCTATTCGATCAAGTAATTTCTTCTTACTAAGGGAAATTTTTTGGTAATGGAAAGGAGGAGAACCGCACTCAGCCATATACACATTTGACCATATTCGTATTACATTGCCCTGTGTAGGGACAAATCGTCAGTGACCCTTCTGTAGGGAGTGCTTGCTTTAACATGTATATATACTTACATTTTATGAAAATTACATATGAGTATTATATATATGGGGCATTCCACGACAAATCGGACAGTTCAAAATCGAAAAGTATAAACAATTAAAAAATAAAATTTTAATTTAAAACAAGTAAGGAAAGGCTAAAGTCGGGCGGGACCGACTCTATTATACACTCCACTTTCAATCCGAATACAATTTAATCGGTGAAAATGTATGTATGTGTTTTACAAAAAATGTTAAATCGGAAAGGACATTTGTATGAGGGTATATTGAAATCTGGAACGAAATAGGTTAAACATTTGGGAGCAACATTTGTATTTGGGCTATATCTAAATCTGAACCGATCTTAGTCACTTACACCATAGGTTTTTTACTAGGATTATAAGCTGCTGTGCCAAATTTAAAGAAAATCGAGTAGTGGTTTCTAAAGCGGCAAAAGTCAAATCGGGAGCGGCATTTGTATGGGGACTATATCTGAATCTGAACCGATCTTACTCACTTTCGGCATAGGTGTTTCTAGTTGGGTTATAAGATGTTGTGCCAAATTTATAGAAAATTGGGTACAATATGTGGTTTCTAGAGCGGAAAATTTCAAATCGGGAGCGACATTTGTATGGCGGCTATATCTAAATCTGAACCGATCTTACCGAATTTCGGCATAGGTGTTTCTAGTTGGATTGTAAGATGTTGTGTCAAATTTAAAGAAAATCGGGTACAATATGTCGTTTCTAGAGCGGAAAATGCCAATTCATGAGCGACATTTGTATGGGGGCTATATCTAAATCTTAACCGATCGTATCCAATTTTTGCATAGGTGTTTCTAGTTGGGTTATAAGATGTTGTGCTAAATTTAAAGAAAATTGGGTACAATATGTGGTTTCTAGAGCGGAAAATGTCAAATCGGGAGCGACATTTGTATGGGGACTATATCTAAATCTGAACCGATCTTACCGAATTTCGGCATAGGTGTTGGATTGTAAGATGTTGTGTCAAATTTAAAGAAAATCGGTTACAATATGTGGTTTCTAGAGCGGAAAATGTCAATTCATGAGCGACATTTGTATGGGGGCTATATCTAAATCTTAACCGATCGTATCCAATTTTTGCATAGGTGTTTCTAGTTGGGTTATAAGATGTTGTGCTAAATTTAAAGAAAATTGGGTACAATATGTGGTTTCTAGAGCGGAAAATGTCAAATCGGGAGCGACATTTGTATGGGGGCTATATCTAAATCTGAACCGATCTTACCGAATTTCGGCATAGGTGTTGGATTGTAAGATGTTGTGTCAAATTTAAAGAAAATCGGTTACAATATGTGGTTTCTAGAGCGGAAAATGTCAATTCATGAGCGACATTTTTATGGGGGCTATATCTAAATCTTAACCGATCGTATCCAATTTTTGCATAGGTGTTTCTAGTTGGGTTATAAGATGTTGTGCCAAATTTAAAGAAAATCGGGAGCAATATGTGGTTTCTAGAGCGGAAAATGTCAAATCGGGAGCGACATTTGTATGGGGGCTATATCTAAATCTGAACCGATTTGCCTCAAATTAAATAGCGTTCGTCCTTGATCCACAGAACTTACTTGTGCCAATTTTTGTTAAAATCGGACTATAATTGCGACCTGTAATTTGATTACAACAATAGATGGACAGACAGACGGACATTGCTAAATCGACTCAGAAAGTGATTCTAAGTCGATCAGTATGCTTAACAATGGGTCTATCTCGCTTCCTTTTGGGTGTTACAAACAAATGCACAAAGCCATAATACTCTCGTGGGGTGTATAAAAATGTGTATACAAAAACATTGTTAATATTTTTTCTGAAAAGTTCTTCAAAAAACAAAAATATTATAAAAAAGAATAACTAATTCGGGCCATTATTGATAATGAGCATAAGACTGAATAAAGAACTACTACTTAACGGTTTTTTAAAAGTTGTACCTTTTTAACGAGTATTCAGAAAAATATCAAAGTGTACCAGGAGGTGTTTTTAATGGGTACTAAAAAATATAAAAATGGAGGAAATACAAAATATTTTTTGAACTGTCCGATTTGTCGTGGAATGACCGATATACACCCGAAAACCTCACCGCTAGGTGTTTTTGAAGAGCGTTGTGTTCTACCTGAAACCTTTCTCATTACCATTTGCTGTATCCTGATGGGGTTTCAACACAATACAGCTTTTTCCCTATTAATTTCGCTGGGCTGACATACTGTGCACTGTGTGATCATAACTTGATGTTTAATATAACATTTAGTTTAGTTTTACATTAATTTTTTACAATTATAAAACATTCTAATTGTGATCGCAGAACATGTCGCAGGCTAGATTTTAAAGCCTTTATTTATTCAACTTTATTAGTTTTTTTCTGGAAATATATTACAATTTCTAATAACGAAAAATATTTACCCGGAGTCGACCATTTTTTTCGACTCTGACTCCGACTCCAGCAAATTTCTCCGACTCTTAGACTCCGGCTCCGACTCCACAGCCCTGGTGAAGTGGCAGGCATCATGCCAATCGATATATCAGCAAAAGAACTCTCCGACATATATGAAGGACAAAACGAAAACCGAGATCTCGACAGAGCAGTACGCCAAACAGAAAGAACAAAGTCCATGCAAAAATGACAAAGTAGTTGCGAAAACTCACTAAAGGGCCGATGGGACTGAAGACTGATTCCTACGACATGGAGAGGTGAACTATTATCTCACACAGTCCCTAACTGCACATGGAGGATTCAGGAGTTACCTATACATGTGCGGGCTCGTTAGTTCTCCCAGTTGTCCAGCTTGCGGTAATGTGTACGAAGACGCAGAAAATGTAATCTTTATATATCCTCGATTCGACGACTTTAGAACCAGAGTGGAAGTAAATGTGCGAGTTCATCTCACAGTTGAAAATGTCGTAGAAATTATGCTGAGTACAGAAAGTAAGTGGAACGAAGTAAATACTTTCATAAAATGTGTGAGCCATAGGTTGCATGCGGAGGAAGCATTGAGAAAGGCGAATAACTCGAATAACGGGATGGCGAAGGTGCACAGCTAATAAAGCTATCCCCGGCGAAGTAATGCCATGCGGCAGTACCGCGGCGAGTGGAGGAAAACCTCGGGGGTGTGGTTTAGTACGAAGAAATCGTGCATGTTTTCCCACACGGGTGGAATACATCTTTTACAAGATTCCACACCTCCATCAAAAAAAGACAGACAGACGGATTTCGCAAAATCAGAAAGTTATTCTAAGCCGATCTGTATAATAAACGATGGGTATATCCCATTTCGTTTTGGGTGTTACAAACAAATGCACAAAGACATAACGTCAGTCGGCTAAACCGACTTATATAGGGTGTTTTTTATTGAGGTATAGAACTTCGAATTGAAATAAAACACAAGAAAATCGTTTTAATGTCCATCAATTTGGCTTTATTGGAAGGATAATTTTATGCCATTAATGTTTAAATATGATTTCGGGCATGTGGCCGCCACGGCTGGCTCGAATATAGCCAATTCTACAGGTCCAATTTTCAACCACTTTCTCCAATTGCTGTGCAGCTCCAATTGCTGTGCACGGTGGCGAATCGATTCATTCGGGTCCTCTTCAACACTTTGCTCTACAGCGGCAATTGTTTCTTCGGTGCGCACTGTTCGACGTCTCTGCGTATTATCACATAGAGTAAACGTAGTGCGAAAACGATCCATGGTTATCCGAATTAATTGCTCTGATGGACGATTATGTCGATAAAATGGACGGAGCTTGCGGTGAACTTCGCGAACTGAACCATTACTTTCGAAATAAATTTGCACGATTTGCAAGCGTTGTTCTTTTGACAACCTGTTCATGATGAAATGACAAACCAAACTAAATATTAATCACTTGACAGCTGACAAAATGGCCGCCAGTTAAAAAAGTGATGCCAACTTAAAGTTCTATACCCCAATAAAAAACACCCTTTATATACCCTCACTCTCAGAGAACATGAGTATGGAATGACTTAAATTTTGTTTAGCGCCGAAGTATGTTTGTGGGAGGATAAAGACAATTGTGTGGGAGGTACTAGAAGGGGCGTGGCTGAAGCCTAAATATTTTTATGTTTAAAGTGATAATAAAAACGTTTTCAAAAAGTTATTTTCTCTACCCTTATGCATGTTATGTCAGTTTTATTGTAATCAAAGTTTATGCCATTTTGTATGGGAAGTACCAGAATGGGTGTGGCAATATCGCCCATATTCCATACGAATGTAACCTCTATAAAAGCATTACCAAATATAAAATTTCACAGTATTCCGATCATCTGTATAGAAGGGTGGTTTGCGTGGGAGGTACCACAAGGGGCGTGGAAAACCCCGCCATACTTAGTTCACTTAACTAGATTATAAAAACATTATCAAATACCTGCTCCTGAATATCTGTGTGGAAGTTACATTAGTTTTTATTTAACATAGGAATGTGGACCTCTTGTGTGGGAGGTACCAGGAGGGGCTTGGCAATTTCGCCCATCTTCGAACTTAAACTAAGTTTGGGAAAAATATTACCATGTGCAAAGTTTGAATTGATTCCTTAACTCCTTTCGAGAGTTTACACGATAACACCAGCCATCCAGACGGACGGACATGGCTTAAACATCTTAAAAAGTCGTAAAACGGATTTGGTCCGAACATACTTAGGGTCTTAAGTCACTCCTTCAATGCGTTACACTTTTTTCTGATATATACCTCTCCTCCTGCTCTGTAGAGTGAGGATATAAAAAGATCGCACCGTTAAAATACTAAACCTCGTCAATAATATGAATTTTTTCTTGAAGCTCAAATATCTCATAAACTATCACATTAACGGTGCGGTAAATAATTGTATTTTTGGCAATTACTTAAAGGATCGCCCAGTTGGCCCCATATCCACAAGGGATCCAAAATGGTCCAAATCATAAGCTCAAAGCATGTGAAATTTCTTGCATTTTTTGAAATCGTTTGCATTTCAGTTAACGATATAGTCCTAATATATTTATACACTCCAAGAAAGTATTATGTCTTTGTGCATTTGTTTGTAACACCCAAAAGGAAGCGAGATTGAATAGATTTAACAATGCCTGTCTGTCTGTCCGTCCGTCCGACTTTCTGTCCATCTATTCTTTTAATCACGATACAGGTCGCAATTGTAGATAGTACCAAATGAAACTTTGCCCAACGAAGTTTTTCATGATAAGGACGAACGCTATTTAATTTGAAAAAATCGGTTCAGATTTAGATATAGCCCCCTTACGAATTTCACTCCCGATTTGACTCTTTTCGCTCTAGATACCACATATTTTAACCGATTTTCTTCCAATTTGGCAAAATATCTTATATTTCCACTAGAAACACCCATGATGAAAATGGGTTAGATCGGTTCATATTTATATATAGCTCCCACACAAATTTCACTCCGGATTTGACTTTTTCCGCTCTAGAAACCACATATTTTAAAAGATCTTCTTCAAATTTGCCAAAATATCTTATATTTCCACTAGAAATACCCACGGTGAATATGTGTCAGATCGGCTATTTAATTTGAAGGAAATCGATTCAGATTTAGATATAGCCCCCATACGAATTTCACTCCCGATTTGACTCTTTTCACTTTCATATGTGGTATATTACAACAGATTTTCTTCAAAATTGGCAAAACATCTTATATTTCAACTGGAACCACCTGTGGTAAAAATGTGATAGATCGGTTCAGATTTATATATATAGCTCCCATGCAAATTTTGATCCCGATTTGACATTTCCGCTCTAGAAACCACATATTGTATCAGATTGTCTTCAGATTTGGCAACACATCTAATATTTGTACTATAAATAGCCATGGTGCAAATGGGTCAAAAATGGGTCACTCCCGATTTCACTTTTGCCACTCTATAAACCACATATTTTAACAGATCTTCTTCAAATCTTTCAAAATATCTTATATTTCAACTAGAAACACCCATGGAGAAAATGGGTCAGAACGGTTCAGATTTACATATAGCTCCCATACAAAGAAAGTGGAGTGTATCACATAGTCGGCTCCGCCCGACTTTAGCCTTTCCTTACTTGTTTTTCTTTAAGACTGGATAACCTAAATAAAAAGATAAAATTTCACTCAAAATTGGATTAGCCTGGATAATAATCCAGCGTAAGTCAAATGTATGGTTATCGAGGCTAAGTCCAAAAAAGTCAACACAAAATATTTTTTGCAAAATTAGTTTTTCTGGTATTTTCCCCATTTCCCCTATAATAATTTTGTGATTTCTCGCTTTAATACAAAATATATGTTATATAACAGCCACAATTTTACGCCATAAGCGGGGCTGTTGTCGTGTAGGAAAAATAATAACCCATTTCTGGGCATGTATATAAATAATACAAAATGCAAATTATTCTTCAAAATTGACAAATAAACATCGTGATCTATAACGCCATCTGTAAATTAAAATATTTTTTCGTTTTGTTCAATTTCATCAAGATTAGATGGTCCTTCTAATATTCTTCTCTGTGGACACATTATTTTTTAATATATACTTTTCACGTCTCAAGAATGTATTCTCCTGAAAAAGTTCTAGTTAGTTATATCAACGATATGTTTCGCAGTTCCATTTTTGTTCATAGTCGGGAAAGTACTCTGCATAAAAACTGTCACAAAAACTCATACGTCCATAGAATATAAGAATCAGAAATCGGGCTTCGCATATACATTCTGTGATCTGTATTATATCTGTCTAACAGTTTTTAAGGTCTAGCTCTAAAGACCCTTCCTTATATAGGACCAGCTTACACCTAGCAAGCTCTCATAAACACTTTTGGCTCGCCTTCAAATTTTTCTTTCCCGCGATAAGGAATCACCTTTATCATGAATAAAAGGGAAATTTATTCACGTGGAATTTGCTATTCACCTGCAGGCATAAGGTGGTAACATGAATATAACCCGGGAATAGGTTTCACTTCTTTGCGTTGTTATAGACGGCGATCAAATCGAAGTAAGAAAGCAGACGAAACTCGAGAAAGGTGTGAATGTCCTAGTTCACAAAAACACTTTTCCCATTCACCTCAGCCTAGAACACGAAAATCCAAATTCGAGTTTTTCTTTCTCGTGATATATATGTACCTAAGTTTATGTACATTTTAGCTCTAAATAAAAACTTTACCACGCCCAAAAACGAAAATCCGACATCAAATAGTTTATTCGGAGATCTATAACATATACGTCCCTCCGCCCACAAAATGAAAATTCAAAATCAGACATCAAATTTATCTTTCTCCTGATCAGTAATGCATTCTTATGTGCTTAATTTTAGCATTTTAGCTGTAAAAAACGTTTGCCACGACCAAACAGACAGACAAAAAAGTTAACTCTAAATATATAAAGTGTAGTTTAAATTTAAGTTTTAGATTAGGTCTGTCATAGTCGATCAAAGTCTACTTTATCTCTTAAACTATGTTTTAAATTTAGTAATGGGAAAGCTGTTACTAAATGTGTTAGTAAATGGTTAAATTGAAAATAAATTACACTTTCAGAATTCTAAAGTATGTTAAGTTTTTTTTTTGTATGTAAAAAATTATAAAAAATGGTAATGTCTCGATTTGACAACCTTCTGAATCGATTTAGCCACGTCCGTCTGTCCATCTATCCTTGTAATCAAAGTACAGGTCGCAATTATTGTCCGATCCTAAAACAAGTAAAAACTGCGTTAAGTTCGGCCGGTCCGAACTTTGCTTGTCTATGTAGTCGGAGGAATATATACACCGAATTCCATGATTCTAGCTGCGGCCATTTGGATGGTATCCCCATTTTACCCCCTTAAAGTACGACTTTCTATAACCTCTTTATTTTACGTGTCTACGCGATTAGAAGGATGTACACACCGAATTTCATCATTCTAGCTGTAGCAATTTAATTGGTACCATTTTTATAGCTCTATTCCCACTGTATCCCTTGAAAGTACGAATTTGGAAAAACCTTTTTATTTTTCGTGTCTATGCAGTCAGATACTATGAATTGCATGGCTCTAGCTGCGGTCATTTGGTTGGTACAATTTGTATCCCCTTTTTCTATCTTAACCCCAAAAAGTCCGAATTTCGAAAAATACGTGTATACGCAATCAGAGGAATTTTTATACCTCTATTTCCATTTTACGCCTTAAAAGTACGAATTTTGAACAAATACTTTTATATTATGTGTTGGAACAACACTTTGAATATTTTCTAACATAACAACTGTATTGATATTGTTTATAGTAGGCTATGCCACTGACGACTAGTTTTGTAATTGTAGTAGGCTATGGAGTTTGAGAATAAATAAAATAGAATATAGTTAGTTACCTTTTTGTAGTGGAATCGAAAACGTCTTTTATTTGGAAACACAACAATTGGCGACGAGGATTTTTACGAACATACGCGATGTCTACATTAGAAAATGCCGTGGCACAGCTTCTCATTCAACAGCAAGAAGCTGCCAAACAACAACAATTAATTGATATTTTATCGAAGAAACTGGAACAGTCAACAGTTTCTCAAGAGCAAACGCTTCCACCACGGCAGGAAGAGTTAATGGACATTATTGCCAGAAATATTCAAGAGTTTCGGTATGATCCTGCTGATAATTTAACGTTTTCAAATTGGTTTGGACGCTTTGAGGAACATTTTACCGAAGATGCCAAGAGTCTGAGCGACGGTACGAAAGTTCGATTGCTTTTACGAAAATTGAGCCAGAAGGACTACACAAAATATGCAGATTTCATTTTGCCAAGAAAGCCTCAGGATTTCGATTTTAAACAAACAGTGCAGCAACTCAAGACAATGTTTGACAGAAAGGAATCTTTGTTTAGCCTTCGGTATAAATGCCTCAATACAGAATGAGTTGGAAGATTTCGTAAGTTATGGAGCAAGAGTAAATAAGCAGTGTGAAACGTTTGTTCATGGACAAATGTCATCAGAGGAGCTTAAGTGCCTTATATTCATTATTGGACTCAAGTCACCAATAGAGGCAGATTTACGTTCGAAATTATTGTCACTATTGGATAATTCACCCGGCGCCCTTACGATGGATGCTTTGGTTCATGAGGCCCTTCGATTTAAATCTCTCAAAGACGATGTTCAACTGGTAGGTCAGTCAATACCAGTTAATTCAGGATCAGAAACGTCGAATTCAGAAATGATGCAGGTAAAAAAGTAAATAAAAATTATGTTCAAAGATCATTTTCACAACCAAAAGATAAACCATATCCGAAACGACCATGTTGGCAATGTGGTGGAATGCATTTTGTTAAAAATTGCACATATTCAAATCATAAATGCAAAATGTGTGGAAAATTCGGTCACAAGGATGGATACTGTGCATGCTTTACATCTAGCGACAATAAGCTTAAACAGAATTCTGGTGACCATAATCAATCAAATAAGGATTTTTCTTCGCAGGTAGTATCGATCATTACAGATGAAAGGGTCAATAAAGTGCAATATCCTACATGTTCGAGAAAATTCATCACGGTCAGAATTAACAGCAATCAACTCGAACTTCAGACGCATCAAGTAATTATATTCAATTTATTGGAGAGTTCAATGCAGAAATACAACATGGCGGGAAATCAGTTCAATCTATCATCTATGTGGCGAATTCTTCATATCTGAATATCTTTGGAATTGACTTAATTGAGAAGTTTGAGTATTGGGATATACCCATTAATTCAATTTGCTTAACTATTTCTTTGAGCTTGAATAAAGATGAAATACGTGATAATATTAAGACACGATATACGAATGTTTTAAGTGATAAAACGGGCCTTTGCAACAAATTCAAGATTAGTTTGGAACTGATTCCCGGAAGTAAACCAGTTTTCAAGCCTAAACGTTCTGTACCTTATGCAATGTTAACTACAGTGGAAGAAGAACTTAATCGACTTCAAGCTGCAAATATCATCACTCCTGTTAATCATTCGGATTGGGCAGCACCGATTGTTGTGGTACGTAAACCTAATAATAAAATACGCATATGTGGAGATTATTCAACAGGGTTAAATAACTGTGTGCAGAAGAATCAATACCCGATACCACATATCGACGATATATTTTCCAAAATGTCAAACTGTAAAATATTTAGTATTATAGTCTTGTCGGATGCTTATCTGCAATTCGAAGTTGACGATGAGTCAAAGAAAATTTTAACTGTTAATACGCATAAGGGTTTGTATGTCTATAATAGACTGCCATTTGGAGTGATGTCTGCCCCCGGTGCTTTTCAACAAGCTATGGAAAAGGTTTTGCAGGGATTGGATAATGTTGTCACATATCTAGATGACATTATTATAGCCACACCTTCAATTGAACAAAATTATAAACTGGTTATGGATGCGATGAGCCGTTTTCAAGAATATGGCTTAACTGTTAACTGGAACAAATGTGATATTTTCAGGACGTCCTTCATTGTTTCTATACCTTGTGTTTATGAACTAATGAAAAAATTATAATTTTGATGATTTTTTACTGTAATTCTGGTTGATTTTTTTTCCAAAAATACGTATACTATATTTTTATGAGAATAATACATACACAAACTTTCAAAACAATCGCAGCTAGCGAGGTCAAAAACCGTACCGCTTGACATGGAATGACTCATATATACTTTATAGGGTCTCAGGTCGATATATCAGGGTGTTACAAACGGAATGACAAAGTTAGTATACCCCCATCCTGGAGGATGGATATTTCGCCAATCATCATTAAGCAATCAAATCTTCATATATATTGATAAAATATTTGATTTATAAAAAAATCTCAAGTTTGTAGTTCATTTATTTATTTGGGGTTTTCACAAGGTGTCCTAAACGGTCGTATTTGTCGTACGTACGAACTTCAGTCTGGTAAATATGTTGTTGATATTCTTCACACAAAAATATTTTACGACCATAGGACATCTTCAGGTATGCTTCTCTGAGTGTTATGTAGGATTACCAACGTGAACTGTGCGAATCAATTTATTTTATTTTCAAATAAGTGTCCATCTGATACCATTTATCACACACTGCATGAAATCTAGTTTAAATGACATAATAGCCTTGTTACACTGCATGCGAAATCTAGCAGAAATGAAATAAGGCCGATTTTCAAATGTAAAATTTGTATGGGATCTGACATTTGTAAATCGATCTTATGTCATTTAAACTAGATTTCGCATACAGTGTGACAAGGCTATAAATAAAATTTAATAAAAACCATCCAAAAATTAAAAACATAATCAGCCTAATACTGCGTTTGAACATACACACAAAATACACTTTTTTAATTTTTCGAATTTTAATATGAAGCTTTACGGGTGAAATCCGGTCAAATTAGATTTTTTGCGCATATCTGAATGTAGTATAATCATACGTTCTTCAACATTTTTCTATTATTAGGCATGCTCAATGCCATATTCGCAGAAGAAAAATATATAATATAAAAATATACACTATTATGGATATTAGGCTGGGTCGCCGTCCATACAAATGGAAAAACAAGTTCCAGTCATCCCACAAAAATAAAGTTTGTTTAATTTGGTGGCAGTATTTTGTAAAAAATAAATAGCTGCAGTCAATACCTTTCGATATGATATATCTGAAGGAAATTGACGCCGCAGCGCTCATTTTTGTAAAAAGTGTTTGAACGTTTTGGCTGTGAAAACCATAGCCTACATTAAATTATTTCACAAAAATAGAGTCAGTGACGTCATTTTTCGTCCGTTATTCATCATTTAGGCATCATTCGAAAGGTATTGATTCCTCCTATTTATTTTCCATTACACCTCTTACAAAATGTTTCCAAGAAATATGAGTTTTTAGCTGTCACCTTGAAAACCCACAAAAAATCAATATAAACGGCCAATAATTCCACCAAGACAAAAATAACAATTTTTATTTAAAGTGTTTATTAAGGGTATATTAATTCAGAAAAAAATTCAACACAATTCAATTCAAAAATGCAACATAAACAAATTACACGGCAAAAACATGATTTTTAGAGGTGTTTTCAGGAGCGTTTAGCTCACAGATGGCTTGACCCAGTGACGAAATATTTTGTAGATCATCATTAAACAATCCAATCTTCATTTGTTGGCGCGTTTTGGTGATATCATTTTGTAGTTTTTTATTGTAACCTAAAAATATTCAAAACTGAATAAATCATTTAATGATTTTTTCCATTTTTATTTATAAAAATACATACACATCACAACGATAGACTCTTTTGTGTCTCAGGATATGTAAATATGATTCATCAGTGGTGTAACTGGTACTGGTACTTTTAGAACCGAAACTGCTAAAGCCCAGAATTGCTCTGCGAAAACTCCGATACGAGCGAACGTATTTTTACAGAATCCGACACGAGAAGTGCATTTTGTAACTGTCCGAACTCACTATAAGAGTTTTAATAATAAGGCAGTTTTTCTTTAAGCCGGAATAACAAGCTGCGATAACAAAAACGTTAATAAAAATTTAATTTTTTGCTCAAAATAAAAAATTATTTTTTTCACATTGTCGTCAACTACATACATACATATTTTTTGGACTTAGCCTCAATAACCATAAATTTGACTTACACTGGATAATTATCCAGACTAAGTCCAAGTTAAATCCGAATTTTTTAGCATATAATTATTTTTTCAAAATTTGTTTTCACACACACATTGATATTGCTTTTGGCGACAATTTAAAAAAAAGTTCTATTTTGAGTGAAATTTTAACATTTTATTTAGATTTTTGTTATCGCACCTTAGTTATCCAGTCTTAAAGAAAAACAGCCATAATAACAATAAGAAGAAATCAAAACAAGTGTTGCATTCGTCTTTTTAAATTAAAACGTTCCACAAATAAACAGGTTTTGGCGTTTAAAATCGTTGGTGTTTCGACGCCAACAGAACAATTAAATCATTAGATACGTCACCTGCGAATATAAATTCATCAATGACTAACGGAGCGTCAAAACACAGTGACAGTTATGTATTATGTCAGAACTGAACATACCCCGTTATAAAATAAAGGGAAGAATGTAAACATTCGTGACAGCTGCAATCGAATTATATTTTTCAGTGAGAATTTAAGTGAATGAAAACAATAAAAAATAACTATGTGTTGATATAAACTTCATTCATAACAAAAATTACGTGGTCGGCTGAAGATAACTTGACGAACAGAGTGATAAGTGGTGGCTGGCGGTCAGTGTAACTAAAAGATGTTACGTTTACTTTTACACAATTGTGGTGGTGGCAGGTGAGTAGTGTTGTTGTTGAATCGTTTTTCCAACGGCCAGACCCAACTGTGATATGTTAAAAGTGCGCTACGTTGTTACGTCACGTTGTTTCACCCGCTTTTTACAGTCGTCAATTATTTCATCAAATACCGAAACTACATATCAACCCCTCACTAACGAAACAAACTTTGAAGGATGCTTCACATTGGAAGAACTTTCACAGTACCTTGAAAACCGGCCAAACGACATCACAACAAAGCGCTAAGAATGCAGCGAAGGTGAAGGCATTGCTATTGGGTGGTGGTGGAGTTTCATTGGGCTTGGTTGTGCGTTTGTTGCAACAGAGACGTCTCCAGGTACAATGCGAGGGTAACCGCTTAGCTGGAGTTATCCAAAGAACTCTGAAGCAGGAGGACAGCAAATTCGACTGGAAACGATTTTGGTCATATTTAGAACCACATTTGTGGGAATTATTAGGCGCTATTGGGGTGAGTAAAAAATGTAAAATCCGTAAGATAATGCCAAAGTGAAAACGGGATCACATTATTCTAAGGTGCGGTCACATTGGGCAAATATTTGATGTAAATTGTGTTTGTCTAAAATCTACTGATTTCTTATTTACCCGTAAAATATATGTTGTGGCCATATATGTTTTGATGTTTTTGTCAAATATTTGCCCAGTGTAACCATATATAAGTCCTCTACCACATACGGATACAGAAAAATTCGACAAACGACATGGTTTTGGTCGGGGTTTGAAATAATTCCAATTGTTGCCGTAAGAAAAATATAAAAACTTGTCTCACTAAAGTTAAGCGCGGTATAAATTGTACTTTAGCGAGACAAGTTTTTGAATTTGAGGAAGTTCAACCACAGCCGTTATTGTCAAAATATGTATTTCATTTCTTGCCTTACTTGACATTTATACTATTTTATTTGAATTTGTACTTTCTATACCACTGTGCCTGAATGTATTATCTATTCAAACTGCTGTTACTGATTAAAAACTTATCAATTAATTTATAATTTCGTTGCAGGCAGCCTTAATTGTGGCCTTTATTAATATACGTATACCAAATTTGTTGGGCGATTTAATCAACATATTGGCTCGTTATGCTAACACTTACGTCAAGGACCCATTAAACAACTCCTTCTTCAAAGATGTGAGTAAGCCGGCATCGAATTTGCTAAGTCTATATGTCATGCAATCGGGATTTACGTTCCTCTACATCTACCTCTTGAGTCGCATCGGCGAGCAGATGGCTGCTAAGTTACGACAAGACCTTTTCCGGCAGATAATCATACAAGACATCGAGTTTTTCGATAAGAACAGGACTGGTGAACTTGTCAATCGTTTGACGGCCGACGTACAAGATTTTAAGGCGTCTTTTAAGTCGTTCGTATCGCAAGGGCTACGAAGCTTTGCCCAACTATTGGGCGGAGCAATTTCCCTATTCCTGATTTCGCCGCACATGGCCGCTATCGCATTGGCTTCCGTACCAGCAGTTGTAACGTTTATGACATATTTGGGCAAGAAACTGCGTCATTTGAGCAAAAACTCTCAGGCACAGTCAGAACGAGCAACATCAGTGTGTGAGGAAGCTTTGTCAAATGTTCGTACTGTGCGTTCGAGTGCCTGTGAATATAGGGAAATGGAGCTCTTTGAACACGAGACAAATGAAGCTGCACGTATTTCACAGGAACTCGGCTATGGCATTGCAGTATTTCAAGGTTTAACAAACTTTTTCCTTAACGGCTTAGTTTTGTCCACACTCTTCATGGGTGGTCATCTAATGTCTACTGAAAGTTTAACACCAGGTTCATTAATGGCTTTCTTGGTGGCAGCACAAGGCGTTCAACGATCACTAGCCCAGGGCTCCGTTTTGCTTGGAACAATGATTCGAGGAATGACTGCTGGATCACGTGTATTCGAGGTAGATTTGTTTATATATCGCAAGTTGAATGTAATTAACATGTTTATTTTGCAGTACTTACAAATAGAACCAAAGGTTGAACTTTTAAGAGGCTATGAAATACCCTTAGGACGACTGAGTGGCGAAATACGATTTGAAAATGTTTCATTTGCGTATCCCACTAGGCCTGATCATGTAAATTTAGAGTTTGTCAAAGTTAACCTTGTAATTCCTAATGGTTTTATTCTCTGCAGATCGTCTTAAAAGACTTTAGCTTGACCTTAAGGCCTGGTGAAACTGTGGCTTTAGTAGGTGCAAGTGGATCTGGCAAATCCACAATAGCCGCATTAGTAGAACGATTTTATGAACCTTCCTCAGGAACCATAAAAATCGATGGTTATAAACTGGAAGACATTTCACCTCATTGGTTGAGAGGCAATGTACTGGGATTTATCGAACAGCAGCCAGTGCTCTTCGCCACAACCATACTAGAAAATATACGTTATGGCCGCCCTGGATCCAAAGAAGAGGACGTTGTTGAGGCTTCCAAATTATCGCAATCCCATGATTTCGTTTCCGCATTGCCGGATGGATATGACACCAACGTAGGCGAACGAGGAGCACAGTTAAGTGGTGGACAAAGGCAACGAATAGCGATAGCTAGAGCACTACTAAAAAATCCCAAGGTCTTAATATTAGATGAAGCCACAAGTGCTTTGGATGCCACCAGTGAAGCTGAAGTTCAAAAAGCATTAGATACAGCTGTATTAAATCGTACCACTTTGGTAATAGCTCATCGTTTGTCCACCATACGCAATGCCGATTTAATTGTAGTTTTAGACAAAGGGCGTATAGTAGAGGTAAGCAAATCACTAAATCGAAATGATTTCCTATAATATGACTTAATGTTTTTCAGTCTGGTAAACACAATGAACTCATGGCCAAGCGCGGCCTTTATTACAATTTAGTGCGTCAACAGGAAAGAACTGATGCTAATGAAGATTCCACTTCTACTGTTTTTAGTACGTCAAATACTGCCGAGAACCAATCTGAGAGTAACAGCAACAGTACCAATAGTAATAGTAGTGGCCAACAGCGTTCTCATATGACACAAGGTTAACACAATGAACAATGACAATATTGCATGTTAGTAATAATACCATTACCATTATTATTTGCTATCCATTTTTACTAAATTGACCACCATTCTTTATTTTGTAATTTATTTCCGATTTTTTAAGTTCAATCGTTCTAGCGAAAGGAAAATTGTGTAAAAATGAAAGTAGGGAAATTATCTAAATAAATTATTGTGCAATTGAACTGAACCTGTACTATAATCCAATTGGAGTCTCATTCGATAGGTTTTCAAATAGGGAGGTGGTATTGATTCAAATCTCTAAAATATTAGATCTAATATTTTTTGATGAAAATCAAATCAATTGAAAATCAATTAAGTTTTCAATATAAATACACTTTCCTCTGGTGAGCACAGCTCGCGGGGAAGGGTTCGTCGCAGAAATTTATTTGTGTAGCAACAGAGAGTAAAAACGTTTTTCGATTTATCCCTATTACAATAACATCCTTTTTTATTTTACATATGTTGTGGCAAGGGTGGGCACTAGCACACGGCGTTGGATTCGCCGGGCAGTATTACTGTTGAGTTTCGTCAGATGTTAAGGAGGCCAGCGACACTTCTTGCGCTGTGCGAGTGTGATTAATGACTCGACCAGTAGACCAGAGACGGCCCTCCACGCGTAAATCGAATGCGGAGACCAGCGACGGCCCTCTAATCAGGCACACGCAAAATTATAATTTAAACGTGGATCCTCCAGTAGACACGCGAAATGCTAAGTAAGAGACCAAGTCGGCTCTCTAATCAGACGCACTGGAAATGTTAAATAAGCGAAGAAGCCAACGTCGACACTCTAATCAGACGAAATTTTCGGTTGCTAGTACGCACCTCGAAACGAAGTTTAGGAGACTTTCTTATTTCTGTCTTCGTTGCATCTGTACGAAATTCAATGTTCTGATACTTTGCTCGCGAAATATTAACGGCTTTATTCATAAAAATATCTTATTTTAGCTTTAAAGTACACTACAGCGCTAATAAATGATTTTTAAGAAACGATATAAATACACATAAACGTTATTTATCAGTGTTTTATGGGAACATATCTAGTTTAGCAAAAGAGGTCAAAAAAAAATTTTTTAAGTGATAAAGATAAGTGATTTTTTTTAAGTGATTTTAGATAAAAAAATAAAAAAAAAAAATTGGCGGCGACCCATATTTTCCGAGTCACGGGGCCCCGAAATTTTGGAGATATATTCCTCGATATCTTTCATGTTTTTCATCGGATCGGGTCAATATGGGTATCATTAGAAAGCTTATCGCAATATCTTTGAAACGATACATATATGTTTTTTCGATCCGATAACCCATTGCGAGTCAAATAAGTGTTTTTTATAGGGGTTTTTACACATGAGGATGTATTCTACCTCCTAAAAGTAGTCTATGTGTAAACACGCAGACAGAAACACGAAGTTTTTTTTGCGTAGCCGGCCTTTGGCCAGGGTTAAGGATTTTCTCCTCTGGGGTATGTCCAAAACCGGCTACGCAGACTAAAGTTTTTTTAGTTACCAGGCCTTCGGCCGGGGTTTAAGATTTTCTCCTCTGGTGGACATACGCAGATTAAAGTTTGTCTGTGTAGCCGGCCTTCGGCCGGTGTTAAAAATGTTCTTCTCTGGGGTATGTCCAAAACCGGCTACGCAGACTAAAGTTTTATGTGTGTAGCCGGCCTTCGGCCGGGGGTTAAGATTTTCTCCTCTGGAGTATGTTCAAATCCGGCTACGCAGACTAAAGTTTTTCTATGTAGCCGGCCTTCGGCCGGGGTTAATGATTTTCTCCTCTGGGGTATGTCCAAAACCGGCTACGCAGACTAAAGTTTTTATACGTAGACGGCCTTCGGTCGGCGTTTAAGATTTTATCCTCTGGGGTATGTCCAAAACCGGCTACGCAGACTAAAGTTTTCTTGTGTAGCGATTTTTTAATTAATTTTTCACTTTTTTCATTTGCACTACCTTGTTTTCTAATATCTCCGGTTTTTAAAGCGTTAGCTAACCCTAAAAGGGCTCATATTTTTGCGCATGATCCTGTCTGCATGTGTGTGATGTAAAATACGTATCGCCATATCTGTAATATTTCCAGATAATAAGCTAATGAAATCTACAAAATGTAGAAAGTTCGACTAAAAAATTGTAAATATTGAATTTGGCACGCAATGGTTTATCGGATCGAAAATATATATCGTTTTAAAGGTGTTGAGAAAAGTTTTCTAATGATACCCATATTGACCCGATCCGATGGAAACATGGAAGATATTGAGGAATATATCTACGAACTTTCAGGGCCCATAACTCGGGAAGTATGGGCCGCCGCCAAAATTTTTTTTTTATTTTGATAAGAATAAAAAGTTGTACGCATGGTATGATTTTTGGAAAAATTGGAGCTCTTGTAGTAAACTAGATATAAGCCCAAAGACAAATCCTATTTAATCTGAAGGAAATCGATTCAGATAGATATAGCTCCCATACAAATTACGCTTCCGCATTGAATTTTTCCCCTCAAGAAAGCACACATTTTAACTAAGTTTCTTCAAATTTGGCACAAAGACTTATATTTCAACTCGAAACATCTCTGGTAAAAGTGGGCTAGATCTGTTCAGATTTAGATATAGTTCCCATACAAATGTACTGATAAAGCCCCGATAAAATTGTCCTTCCCGATTTGTTTTTTTCACTCCAGAAACCACAAACCTTAACCGATTTTGGCAAAACTAGACACAACATGTTATAATTAACCTATAAACATTAGCATGGGTCACGAAAATAAATTGCAGCGGCCACCCTCCATAAATGAAGATTGGATTGTTTAATGATGATCTACAAAATCTTTCGTCACTGAGTCAAGTCACTATGAGCTAAACGCTCCTGAAATCACCTCATGTTTTTCCCGTGAAATTTTTTTATGAAGCATTGTTGGCCAAAAATTTTTCCTGAATTAATAGACCATTGGAAGCACTTTAAACACAAATTTTTATTCTTGTCTTAGAATAACTCATTAGTAGACTTAGTTGGCGTTTATATTGATTTTTTTGTGGGTTTTTAAGGTGACGACTAAAAACACATATTTCTTAGAAACATTTTGAAAGAGGAGGAATCAATAAAAGAGGAAAATCAATAAAGTTTTCAGTAGTCACTGTGAAAATTCACAACAAATTACTATAAACGTCCAATAATTCGACCAATAAGTTACTTTAAGGCAAGAATCAAAATTTTTATTTAAAGTGTTTTCAAGGGTATAATATTTTGGGAAAAAATTTAACACAAAAAAAATAAAAATAAACGGTAAAACATGATTTTTAGGGTTATTTTCAGGAGCGTTTAGCTCACAGATCCTAATAAACATACATCCATCGATACAAATGCCCTTCCCATTTTTAATCTATTTTGGCACACCACTGTTTCAACTAGAAACACCTATGGAGAAAGTGGGTTACATCGGTCCATGTGACCTATACCCATGCAAAAATCCTTCGATTTCACTGTGTACATCGTATAGAATTGTAGTGGCATAGAAAGTGGAAGCTATCATATAGTCGGCCCATCCGACTTTAGCCTTTCCTTACTTGTTTTTGTATTGAATTCACTCGCTTAACAAGAAAGTAGCTTACTACTCGCTTAGTGTTGTTGCCAGATTTTCGATCAGGCCTTATGAAAGAAAATAAAAAGAAAGCGGCACATTTGGCGAATAATAGCCTTTGAGCGAGATCACCGCCAGTTTATTTAATTTTTATATGTGTTCCGTCGGATTAGTTTGAAATCTTCCATTATTAATAGAATCCATTACTAATTTTTCAACTGCAATACTTTTCACTTTAAACAAATATTTCACCAATTGTAAACAAAAGTAAAAGTTTGGAGTTGTAATTTTATTGCAGGTTTATAGTAGGGTGAAACCTGCTATAACTATTTGAATTTTATAGTAGGTTTATAAAACCTGCTTTTAGCTAATTCTCATTTATGAATACTAAAGAGTGATTTTTTTGAGGTTAGGATTTTCATGCATTAGTATTTGACAGATCACGTGGGATTTCAGACATGGTGTCAAAGAGAAAGATGCTCAGTATGCTTTGACATTTCATCATGAATCGTCTTACAAACGAACAACGCTTGCAAATTATTGAATTTTATTATCAAAATGCGTGCTCTGTTAAGAAAGTTCATTGCGCGCTTCCATTTTATGGTCAGTTTAATCGACCCACTGAAGCGGCTATTCGGGCTATTGTGACTAAATTTCGCACCAAATTTACATTGTTGGACATTAAACCACCAACACGCTTACGTAGAACGTGGAAATGCCAAAATTGGACTAAGCGGATGGACCACCTAAGACGCAGCCGCGGTCAACATTTAAATGAAATTATCTTCAAAAAGTAAATGTCATGGACCAATCTAACGTTTCAAATAAAGAACCGATGAGATTTTGCAAATTTTATGCGTTTTTTTTTAAAAAAAAGTTATCAAGCTCTTAAAAAATCACCCTTTACTTTATAGCCTTGTCACAGCGAAATCTAATTTAAATGGCATGAAGACTTTTTCAAATGTCAAATTTGTATTGGATCATTTCAGCTAGATTTCGCATGCAGTGTGACAAGGCTATAACGTACTTTTTTACATTAATATTAATAGATATATCCAACATTTATTTTTACGTAATTAAATGCCATTTTGAGCTATTTTTACTCGGAAAAATTTTGGCTGTCGCTGCGCTGTGGACAATTGATCGTTTTGATTAGGTACCACCCTTAAGCGCATTTCTGTAATACGCGCGTACAGATTCACCCACCGGTAAACCTCGAGCGCTTGTTGATTAGGTTGCCCAGTTACGACGATATATTTTGTAATTGTATAGTTGTCTTTGTCGCCTTTGATTGGTTCATGGCTGGTGTTGTTGCGTCTCGTCTCTCGTGGATTTCGCTCAGAAATGGCAAAGTTTCTTCGAAATGAACGGGAAATGAAATTATAATTAATCAAAAATTAAAAATTATTTAGTTGTTTTTTCTACATGTCATGTGGTGTTTTGTGAAAAAAGGAATATTGTTTTCAATTTAGTGTGAGTTCGGCATTGAAAAATGAAAAGTGTGAGGTGGAGCGACGTATAAATGGCACACACAGAAAATAGAGAATGGAAAGATTAACTACGAAAAAATACCATAAAAGAAAAAACACGATAATATAATGGAACTTGTCCCTCTCTCAGCTACGTACGAGTGTTTCGTGTTTCTTTGGTTGTGCGTGTGTGCGAGTTGAAGAAAGTGAAAAATGAATTCAGTTTATTAAAAGATATAAATTTCAACAAAATTGACGGGCAAACTAAGAATAGTTATGGATAAATAAGCAAGTAAAGTGTCAAGTGAAACAATTTAAATTCAAAACACACATTTGTACATAACATGAACTGTGCGAATACGAAATTTCACTTGCGTGTTGTTTGTGTTTCCTCTCTTTCTTTTGAGTTTCTGTCGACGGCAATACTACTGGCGGATGTATCATCGAGTTTAATAAGAATTATGAAAATAATAGCAAAAATAAATGAAATATAAAAAGGTTTTGAAAGACGTCTATGTGAATGGAGTTTTCATGTTGCCTTCTCGGTCGATATTTGGATATTTTTCATTTTTGACCTTATGGTATTGCCAGATTGGTAATTGTCCAATTGAGGTGTATCTATAACAGCTGATTTAAATTGTTTTACTTCGATTGCACTAGACCAATGGACTTTTGTTGTTGTTCTGGCCCTGTATTTTATGCAAACAGTGGTATATCTTCGACATTTTAGGAGAGTTTCAAAATCATATATATCTCTCTGTTCTGTGAACACACCTTTGATATGTCGAATCGGATCGGAAATACCATTTCTCTTTTGAGATTAAAAAAATAACTTGTTTAGCTTTTCTTGTACTATTTTGCAATTCCAAACACAATCTCAGGGATTATCACAATTTGTATCTCTAATTCCGATTATCTGGCAACACTTTGACATTCAACTATAAATTCATATATTTTTTGTTTATTTTACATAATTTCGGTTGCTGTTCTCAATCACAACTACATATGTTGATTTGTATATAAATAAAAAACATTTTATGAAAATACAACATACAAGTGTCAACTATTAATTGTTCGTTCACATCCGTGTCAAGTGTTGTGTTGTGTGTGTTGTTTATTCAGCAAAGAAGATAAAATTAAACAGAGGCAGAGTAACTACTAATACTAACACACACACACAAAGGAGATGAGACCAATGTTTCACAAAATAGGTCCCGCATTTATGTTCATTTTTAATAGTAGAGAATAGAATAATAATACACATTTTAGAAAACATAAAGGAAAACAAATTAAAATAATAATTCGAAAATTGTATAAAAAGAATTAAATGGAAAGTAAAGTAAAACGACGACAAATAAAAGCTCAACAGGAACGACGATTATTTAAAAAATACAACAAAGTGCCAACACCCTTATACTGCAGTTGTAAATGAGAAACCCTCATCACCATTCTCATCATCATTATCATCACAAACAAAAATTGGGAAACGGGAAGAAGAAGTGAAGCAGTAAATCAAATCAAAACAAAACGAAAGATATCTGTCTGCTGTTCCACCAAATCAAGTCGTAAACAATTATTTGTTTCGAGTGGTCGAAGCGTTCTCTGAACTTTGAATTCCTGTGTTACCATTGCTGGTCGTATTAGCCTACCTGGTGTCGTCGAAGGTTATCACTATTTCCGTTTTTCATCATGGGCAATTGTTTACGCACAGAAAAATCTGACATTGATAAGACTCATGTCGATCAACGCAACCCACTCGACGACGTTGCCGTTGTAGGGGTAGCGGGCGTTCCACAAATCACGCTTCCAATCGGACAAACTCCGGAACAAATCCGACCGGTACCACAGATACCAGAGAATGAAACTTCGAATACCAATGCTAAAATATTTGTGGCATTGTACGATTATGACGCACGCACCGATGAGGATTTAAGCTTCCGAAAAGGAGAACATTTGGAAATATTGAATGATACACAGGTTAGTAGTACATATAATTTATGGAGACCTGACGATTATTCCTATTCGGGTTTCGGAAGGAAATACCTGCTTATATAATTTAGCCTCTTGATGTAGTTTTGACATTTTAACTAATACGATGCATTTAAATTATTGAAGTGGAAAATTCTGTTAAAAAATTATTGCATACTATCTTTCATTTACAGTTTTTTATGGAGAAAAAAAGTTTTTTTTTATTTATATACGTTCAACGAGCTAAAAAGGTTCGTCTTGGGTGTGGGACGTATTTTACTTACGGCATAGAGTATTTTGAGCAAAATGGGATACAGTGGCCGACAAAAGCCAATATACGGCCCCTATTTCTGCTCCCGGACGAGTACAGAGACATAATGAAGAAGAGTGTATGATTTTATGGTACTTATTAAAAAGGAGATGTCAATCAATTGGGTCGGATGTTGAGTTTTGTTCGCCGCTGAAATTATCCAGTTCTTAACAATTTAACCCATTACCGCCTTCTGTCCCCATATGAGGACACCTGTTTAATGCCAAACAACAGTTTTCTTTGTGCGTTAACGGGCTAAAATATCGAGCGGTGGGAGTGAGAGGCATTGGGACATTTAGGTTATGATACTGTGATAGATGTCGGATGTGAATTCCGGTTTTTATCGCAAAAATTAAAAAAAATCGTTATTTGCTGCTGCTATAATAGAGTTTAAATTGACTTAATCAGAATTGCATAACAAATTAAACATCCAAGCAGAAGAAAATCCTCGACTTTATTATATCGATTCCCAATTCGAATGCAGATCCTGCGAATGGGCTGCACAGAAGCGTAAACTGATAATATCTAGATGGTCTAAATGATACGTTAAACTTAATCCTAGATAAAAGATAATCAGACGTCACCATTTATTACCTTGTATACCATCACGGTGTTGAGCACGTTTGCTTTTTGAGTAGATCAAGTCAATCAACTTCAATCTACTAGTATAGCGGGATGAACAATATCACTATTCCATTGATATAGTAACCCAGTCACAAATTACATTATTATCATGAATGTAAAGTGTTATAGCAATTGTCCTATTCTCGCATTTGGTAAGAATACACTTAACTTCTACCATTTATGTCCTATCTACGATACTATTTTTCTATAAATTACTAACATCATACAGCCCAATGTTGGTAGAGGAAATCGGATAATTAAACAAATCTGTTATATCCCTAAAAATATTGCCCTTAAAAAATCATTGTTATCATTTTGGAGCTTTCAGACCGCACAATTATTCATTTGCAAAGCACTTCAACGATTGTTTCGGAGTTGCCTTAGTGAACTGTGTGTTTGCTTAGTGGTGGAATTTATTTGATTTTTGAATTTTAAACAACAACAAGGTTTAAGGTTTCCATATTTTTTCACTTCAAGGGCGTACGAATTTCGCGTTCGACACCCTTTAAATGACCACATCCAAAAACTAGACCATTTAATGTTTAGTTTTTATTTTACATTTACAATTCTATGTGAAATCTGCACATTTATCCTGAAATATTTTTGACATGGTTGTTGTTGTAAAAGCTATATATCGATCTTCTCCGCCGCGTCCACATTTTCCAATAAAATAAGAAATATCTGATCTTTAATTAATTTTGAAACTAAAGATGTTTGAATTGATCTCACATTGCGCTTTATTATATGAATTCTGTAACAGTTTCATTGTGAAATATATATTTACTTAATAAAATGTGAAAGTTTCATTGGAAAAAATAAGCAAAACAGTATGTTGACGATTTCCCGTGCTGTCCCGGGATCCCGGGAAATTGAAAAAATAATTCCCGTTTCCCGGGAAATAAAAATTACGGGAAAATGCACACCCTAATCGTTTGTCTCCAGGTTTAGGAAGATGGCCACCTGCTTCGGGTGCGTCGGGTGGTTTGGCTGGGCAGTTGAAGGGGTGTAACGTATCGTGTGGCCCCTGGCTACATGCGGGCAGATGTTCTGCATGTTAAAATCAATTCGTGCGTCCATAGAGACCTGGGGACCAGCTGAGTTGGTTTGGCTGGGCAGTTGAAGGGGTGTAACGTATCGTGTGGCCCCTGGCTACATGCGGGGTTGATGTTCTGGCGGGCGGCTACACAATCCTGATCTCAACTGTGCCAGTACCGATCTTGTTCGTCGCGGCAGCTCCTCTTCTTCTGATGAGATGTCTGGGATATGATCTCCGAGAACGATATTCACGGCGTAGTTGTTGACGACTGCTGCGATTGCATATCGATGAATATCGTTCAAACGTGCCTCATATGCGCGCTGATCTAAAGGTTATCTCTTGTAACTCTGGACCTCGTCGTCTGCGAGTCCTCCAGCCGCTGCTGGGAAGTTTGGCTTACGTTGGGTATTCGACCAGCGGAATATGGCGAGCGGCCGCTGCGTTGACGATGACCTGGAAATTCTTCTCTGCTACCCTTACATCGAATGGGATGGGAAGAACACTAAACCGACGATTGGTGAAATCTCTGAACCCGTTCCAGTCCGCTTTCTGGTTGAGAAAAATTACGGCGGAGACGATGAAGTCAGATGGTCGTTCGATGGCGATGGTCATGGGGAGGTGGTCTGATCCCAATGAAATGGGACCCATAATCACCCATAACCCGTGTGGGGGCGTCCTCATTCACTGTCCAGAACGTAGAGTTGTCAATCTGTTCCGCCAAAGCCCTGTCCCCTGAGTCGTCACCTAGGAGAGATTGCCATAGCTCATGATGCGCATTAAAGTCTCCCAGAACAACCCGAGTATCACCCTGTAACAGCGAGCTGATATTGATATTGCGGGGCACAGCTGGAGACTGGCGGAATTTATACAATATACAGCTCTCTCTCGGCAGTCCCAGACTTGACTGCTACCCCCATACATTCAATGAATAGGTCTCTAGAGTCAAGCTCAGGCGTGGTATAAGAATGGTGTATTAGCATATTGTATCCATTACAACTGTGCAAGCTACAGGTGTCGTCGAGCTTCGTTTCTTGGACCGCACCGACCATGATGCTATTTCGACTCATAAAACTAATTATCTCATTAATCTTACCTCGGAGACCGTTGCAATTAAATTACAAAAAGGATACACTATCCGGAATTGCTACAGCGAACTGCTGTGGGGGAGATTGCGGGGGTATACAATATGTTGACGATGCTGTGTATACTAAGTTGTAAATTGGCACAGCATGCGATAGCGTAGTCATCGCAATACTCCCTAATGTGGCCGAGGCCAGAGCAATTCCGGAAATGTACCCACTCCAGACGTCTATTGCACCTTACTGATGTTGAACGGTGGTGTATTCGGTTCTGGCAAAAGCAGATCCTAGGTCCGGGATTTTGTTCTGTCCCGGCACAGACCAAAAGAATTCTGAACAAGCACTCTGGGTAATGTGCTCCCACGTACAAAACACAGATAAACACGAAACATATATTTCTGAGGTGGCAGCCCTTGGTCGAAGAAATCAATCTGCGAGTCAATCCGGTACGTAGAACCGGCGGTTACCGAGTAATTGCATTAGCGTCACTAGAAACTTAGAACTGAGAATGTTAGCAAAGATTAAAGCTTCAGACAGAGCTTTGATGTATGTATGTATGTCCACCTGCGAGGATGAGAACGACAACCTCGTGACGGGTTAGCGAGCGTATACTAAGGTAAAAAAAACAGGAATGAAACACTAATGTTCACCAATCGGTCAAAATGACATAACTATGTAGGTGAAGAATAACAAAGCACTAGGTCCTTTAGAATTATGCATAACATGCTACTCGCCTAAGCCGATGATATCGACAGTACGGGAAGAACACTGCCTACCGAGGTGGAATCTGCCAAAGGAGTCTTGCCTGGTGGACTGTCAAGTTCAATGTCTTGGTGTAATAGACTGGAGAAGCTTCCATCACTTTTCTATTGTCGTTCTATACATCCGCTCCAAACTAAATAAATAATCCAACAAACACCACCGAAAGACTAGGATGAGTTTCTCTCAATCAATTACTCAATCCGCATTTAAAAGCAAACATATCTGTGTTACAAACCTAATTGATATTATGGATGTCATAAGATCCAATAATTATATGGCTTTCGTAACTTGTCTGCTTTCTATTGGATCACTCAAAATCCTTTGCTGGGTTCCCGGGCATAGCAATATCAGTGGGAACGAAATAGCAGACGAACTGGCCAGAAATGGTTCATCCATGGAAATCTCGCAAGCCGAAAACTCAGTAAAACCACCGATAGGCGTTTTCTATAGACTGATTGAGTCACGCAGATGGGCAATGATGAACTCAACATGGACTAACTTACCAACCTGTAGGATTGCTAGGGCCACCTGGCCAAAGGCAGACAAACAGAAAACCAGAACTTTATTAAAGTTAGGCAAAGTAGTGTTGCGTACACTCATAGGAATCTACACAGGGCACTGTAACATTAGAAGCAGGCTCAGCAGGTGGCACACAGGTACTGTGGATTATTGCCGACTGTGTGAGGACGAGGATGAGATTGAGACGATCGATCACATTTTATGCATGTGCCCCTCTCTCTGTGTACGTAGGAAAAAATACCTAGGAGATTATTTAATTAGGAACATTGATGAAATCGCAACCCGCACCATCCATGACCTGCTGAGATTCTCGAAGGGCTTAGACTGGATTATGGGTAGTTTCTGATTTCTGAATCACACTGATGATAACACTGAATCCGGTACCTATCGGTAAAAATGGGAACCATAAGGTACGCCAAAGTCAACCTACCCAGAGGTATCCTCGTATTACTCATAGGACATAACAATTACAAGGAAGAAAGAGTATTACCTGATAACTACACAGTCAAACTAAACCCGACTTCCTAACTCCTTCCACTCACTCCTATTCCATCACAACCCATATTCCCGCTTTCCCTCTACCCCTCACCCCCTAACCTCTCATCTAATTAAACACTTAATATATATACTTTTCAGGTACAAGGATATGTACAATGGATCCATTAGGGTCTCCGAGTGCACGGATCGCGTAAGCTTTCTGGTCCTTTAAACTAAACCAAACCAATAAGAAGAACCAGAGGGTAGCGCAGTTTATTGTGTAGCGTCTCGGTCTAAATAAGATCATATTAATCCAAAGACGTATTTATTATTACATATCTCGGCAGTCCCATTCATCAGGATATCAGAATTATGCGAGTATTACAGAATGATAATGAGTCAATGATATTGTTGATGTATTGATATGAGCATCTCCCAAAAAAGGTCTACCAAAAAAATGAAATCAGATCACACTAATAGCTTTTAACTTTTTTTCCCTTATTTCGACAACTTTTTTATTATGAAACTTGAAGTTAAGTTGTTCTCTTTTATTTTTATTAAAAGTTGAAGTGTTATAGTCGCGTCCGTATTCCAGCTGTAGCTAATTAAAACAATCTAGGAGATAATTCTCATATTTCATAAATCTACTAACATAATATATCCTCTGACCTTCATTTACATGTATATATGGAAAAACAAAGTTCTCAAAAAATACGCGAACTTTGTACTTCTGTTTTTGTCGCGTCCGTTTCAGTGTAAATTTTTTTATAATTTTGTACTAATTTGTACTAAATCCTGACTATATTTTTTTAGAACGTAGTAATCTTTAAGCGCTTTAGAACACTAAAAAGACTGATCGACTTTTTCAGTTTCTTTCTTGTTTTTGGCGTAGTTTAAGGCGTGCGAATGTCGCGTCCGGGCCACTTGGAGATGCCCATATGTACTTTAGAAAAAAAAAATCAATTAGGCTGCAGAGAATTTACGGAGTCTAAGCGTTCCTAAAAATCAACTACCGATCCATTTTGCTTCTGCAATGCTAATGAATGCAGAATGAAATTTGTTGCAACAGTTTTAAGACACTTGTTCCCGCAAATGATTAAGAACAAAAACTTTTCGAATACCAGTCAAACCACAACATTAACAATAGTTATATAATTGAGTCTGTTACGAATTTGAAATATTTAACTGTTGGAGCACTGTTTAAACGGGTTTTAAAGCAGTAATTGTGTTATTTTCCATCAGTTCATACAAAATTTTCTTAAAGGAATGAATACAAATTGCGTATCACACATGATGCGTGAGTACGAAGAGTGCGAACTGAAGAAAATATCGCAGCTGTATCGGCCAGTGTTAATGATGATCAATTATCGATTCGTCGCCGTTCGCAGCAATTGGGCCTCTGTTACTCAAAAACGTGGAAATGCCAAAATTGGACTAAGCGGATGGACCATTAGAGGCGCAGTCAAGGTCAACATTTGCATGAAATAATCTTCAAACATTAAATTATATGGACCGTACTATCGACTCATATAAAGATTTCATGCATTTTTCTGAATTTTTTTGTTTTTTTTTTGAAAATCTTTCCTATAGCTTTTAAAAAATCACCCTTTATCACGGCCTTATCTTATCATGAGTTTGTGCTAAACATAAATATTCGCTAACAATAAGTACAGCTCTTATCAAATTAGCTCAGTCAGCCAGCTCAATCAGCTTCCAAGCACTAAGCCGAGGCGTAAGGTAGTGTTCTGTCTAATACCAATTGTAGTTACAAAATCTCACATGGCACACGAAATCAAATTATAAGGGCGCCATGATGATTACAATTTCGAAAGAGTTTTTTCTTCCTTTCACTTCCTAGATCGAACACTGCACTCAATTGGAAACCGTTTGGATGTGGTTGTTCTCATATCGGTGAAAGGTAATATCCCCACAAATGTTTCTGCCACAAAGCAGTGGGATTTTTCATTCAAACTATTCAATATTACGCCAACATATCCCAATGCAAATTACATAGACTTGCTGTGAGTACTATTTGGTATGTTGTGTCGCTCTTTGCTAATCTGTTTTTCTCATTCGGTTTACAAGTGCTTCGAATACTACGTACGCCAGATGAGAGTTTTGCGATGGAAAGGGAGGGGAGTGAGTGGAGCGCCGATTTGAGTTTAATTTACGAATAGTTTTCATGTAACAGTTGACGTAAAATCTATTTTCGTTTGTTTTCCAGTGGTGGAGCACACTTTTGAAATTGTATACTACTCTGATGAGCTGTATAATGAAACAGGCAAATGTATTCAGCATTAAATAAAGGCAAAAAATAAAAAAACACAATTTCATAGCGTTCAATGCACATTAATTTCACTTTAAACATTTGTTTTTGTTTACTACTGCTGTTTCTTCCATAGCCACAGTATAGTGGAGTACATTTTGAAATTATTACTTGTGTTTTTTTGTGTGCGCCGTTCTTCACATTAATTGGTTTTGTATGGAATGGCCGTTCAGTAGCCGTCCAATCTACAGACAATCTACACAGGCGAGAAATCGTTACCCCATTACATACATATATGTTTATTAAATATACTTTATGTATGTAGTTACAGGAGCCCGGCCGAAACCGTGTTCTGTAGCCGACACCGGAACCTATGCCGAACAGTCGGCCGAAAGCAATACCGAAGACTTTTAAGTTATTTGTTTTTGTAGTGCCGTTCTTATAATTCACTTGACGAACTTAACTTTTAATTTAAAAATTTCAATTATTTCGAAATATCGATTCATTGGATTTCGCTCACCATTATTAGATTAGAAAGAGAATAACTTTATTTCATTATTTGCAGGCATATTTCTACTTAGATTGCCATGGCCCCGGAGATGAAAATGGTCTTCGTCTCGAGGTTCGCCCCAGATACCACAGTTGATGACTTGAATGGCTTCATTAGATCCAAGATTGAGGGTGATTTTTACCTTAGGTCTTTTAAATTGAAGTCGTCATTTTCTCAAAGTCGGGCTTCTTTTAAGATTATTACGACGAGGGAAATCTTTGACAGATTGATGATCCCTGACTTCAATTATTTGTTGATAGCTTTGATTTTGATTTCTCTGCTCTTGTATTTACTGAGACTTGGTTAAAAGAGTCAGTTTTAGATTCTGAGATTTTTTGTAGTAGATTTATTATCTTTAGAAATGATCGTTTAGGAAGGATTGGTGGCGGTGTACTTATTGCTGTTACTAATTCTTTCCCATCGGAACGTATTATCCTCCACGGGCTTGATGACATTGAATTTATCGCAGTTCTTATTAATTTAGAGCGCAATAAATTGTTCATTACTTGCTCTTATATTCCTCCATCATTTGAATTATGTGTCTACGAAAGTCACTTGGCCGCGATTGGTAGGATTGTTTCAATGTCAGGTGACTTAGACCGTACATTAATCTTAGGGGATTTTAATTTACCTTCCGTATCTTGGCTTGCCTTGCCGGACACGGAGGCTTTAACCGCACTGTCTTCATCGTTTGATACGGATGATTCTGCCTCGAATATAGTCAGGCTTTTTGCTGACCTTAATTTATTCCAGATTAATTACGTGAAGAATATAAGTGAAAGACAACTTGACCTAGTATTTGTTAATGATCGTCATTACTTTGAGATCAATCCCCATATCTCTCCCAGAGGACAATTACCAACCTACCGAAATTTGTCAGACATAATCTTATTGGAGCTGAGTTAGAGACAGTTGATTCTTTTGTAGATCTTGGTATTCTGATGGATTCGAAACTTGATTTCAACAATCATATTATGGCCATGGTTAACAGGGCGTATGATGTTCTTGGCTTTATTAAACGTTGGGCTAAATAATTTTCTGATCCCTATGTTACGAAACAGTTATTTACTTCGCTCGTTAGGCCTATTTTGGAATATGGTTCTGTAGTATGGGACCCTCAGTATGGCATATATTGACAGAATTGAGTCAGTTGAGAAGCAATTTTTATTGATTTCATTGAGACACTTACATTGGAATAGTGATTTTGTTCTTCCCCCCTATACTAGTAGATTGAAGTTGATTGACTTGCCCTCCTTAAAAAGTAGACGAATTATGCTGAACACCGTGATGGTACTTAAGGTTATGAATGGTGATGTCTCATCTGAATATCTTATTTCTAGGATTAAGTTTAACGTGTCATTTAGACCAACTAGATACTATTAGTTTCTTCATATTGATTTTCAGCGTACGAATTATGCTTCTGCGCAGCCCATTCGTAGAATGTGTATTGATTTTAATTCATTGTACCACATCATAGATTTTTTTAATACGCCTCTACATATTTTCACATTCCATGCTAGGCGCTCGATTGTGTTGTCATAATCGCCTCTTCAATATGGACTGGTTGAGGTCTGGACTTTGCGCAGGCCACTGCATTTTTTTCCAGGCCACCAATTTTGAACAATTTTTCTTGTTGGAAAGTGACTTCACTCTCGGGATATGCGCATGGACCACAAATTCGGGTAAATGGTTTGTAGAAATTGGAAGTAGTCCTCCTTCTTCATTATGGAATTAATTCTAACAAGCGGACCCAAATGCCAAAAAGTAAAACATGAAGCTACTTCCGCCATGTTATAGCATTAGCAGCTTGCTTGGGTGTTTTCAAAGAATTTATTTCATATACCATCGTACCACTAATCGTGCCTCTGAATCTTTTAATAATCTTTAAACATTTATTTATAAATATACACCCAAATTTGTCCCTATAAGGGACTTATGGTAGGTAAAATAATAATTATGTCTGTGTCCATATCATCATCAAGTATCCGCTGAATGAAGGTTCATTATAATGAAAATTTCAAAATTTTTATAGATTTTTTAAAAGGTGTCCTCTTAAGAGAGGTGTCCGCTGGTGAGAGGTTTCACTGTATATATATAATTGAAATTATCTTCAAAACATGGTATAGCATATTAAAATCAGAAGTTACACACGATTGAATGAACACACTTTTTTGAAAAATATCTTTTTTTACTGTTAAATTCGACATAACCCGTAAAAAATTTTTCCCCAAAAATATACAGTATTTTTATGAGAATAATACATACAAAAACTTGCAAAACAATCTTTGCTGCGATTGTATGGCTCTAATACATTTTTTTATAAACAAAATCTTGACGCTTATTTTTTATAAACAACGCTCTCGTGAGATACATACATTTGACTCTATAGTGGAAGGCTCCGCTTTATTGAGAACGCTGCATTTTTGGCGAAAATTACTGTAGATATAAGAAATTGTCTCCAAAGTTAGACAATCAATTCTGAGATGCATAAGCTTTACACATCTGTTAGAGAGTGGAAATTTCAGGCGATGTGGACAGAATCCAGTGAGTTTTCAATTGGTGATAGCCTTGTCAGAATAATTGTAGTCATTATTTTGTATACGGCGTTAGTTTCACAATTTTAGATCGTCTTTTTTTGTTAAGTTCTGTTTCTTTACCGCCGGATTTGTTATTTTTTTAATTTTGTGATGGCAGACTTATTTTCTTCCTGAGTAGTTTTATCACTCTAAACATATATCCATTTACGTATAGTCTACTAGTACCCTGTCATCGGCATCTGGACAGATTCTTTCTGTTTGATCCTCTGATGATGTGAGTATGAGCTTGTGCATGAGGGAACTATGTTGTTTTTACCCGCAGCGTTTTCCGTTTCCTTTGCTAGGTTCTTCTTTTGTCTTTCCTTGCTGATCGTTTTACATTTATTGTCACGAGGACGTATTGCGTTTTGTACGAACTATTGTTTCTTGTGCTGTTAAAGCATTCCTCTGCTCAACCCACTTCCAAGTTTCTTCCGTGATCCACTGTTTTCTGTTCGATTTTTCAGCTGATCCTAGTGGTTTTTTGTAGCCTGTTAATATTCCAGTGCTTTATTGATTTTCTCTCATTCAATCGTCTGTATGAACTCAGTTTAAATTTGAAGAATGCAACCAATAGCTATTGATGTCCGCTCCTCTTTTTGTACGTACATCGATGAGTGAGTATTTCCATTTCCCGTTTACACATATATGAGCAATTTAATTATGTAGTGCTCCATTGGGGTAAGTCCAAGTGTATTTGTGTATATCCTTGTGAGGAACGGTTGTTCCACCTATTCAAGCAAACCAAAAGATCTTATGTTATTGTTGCGTGTATCGGTACCGCTACGACCATTAACGTTTTCCAAGTTATAGTTTACACTGTCAACCTTGTAGTTTACCAAAAGATTAAGATATATCATCTAGTATGTCAATCCGATCTGTTTATTAACTCCAAACTGAAAAAAAAACAGGAAAATTATAAAAAGGGGAGAACAGTTTCAGTTTAAATTTTGAGGAAAACCTAAGGATAAGTATGGAAACTGTGGCGGTTTAAGGACAGTTCTTCGCCTTATGTTCTAGCAAAGCAACAAAATATCTGGTATGAACTGGTTGGTTATGGCAATCAACCCTTATAACCTAATCCACATGACTCGACTAAGGGATTTCAACGGCAATGACTGAAGTAGGCATCATAGTGTATATTTAGGCGTCATACTTATGTACATTCGGAAGAATTTCTAAAAGCTGACATTATTTTGTGACACAATATCGATGGTAGCGAACATTAACCTTCCGCAACAAATAAAAATAAAACACAAAGACAAAAGTGTATTACACACGATGTACAGACATTAAGGCACATGCACAAGAAAGGCGTTGGTTGTCATTGTCTCTCCCCAAAAACGTGCTACAACGCTGATGACGATACGAAATGTGTTGCTTGTGGGATGGATGGATGGATGGATGATGATGACGATGTCACCGATGCCAGATTGAGGTCTCCCCGCCACCGGCCTCCCTCCGAATGTGAAAATGAAAATAAGTGCAGCACTATTTGTTGGCGGTGCACATCAGTTAAGGAATGTAAACAAAGACGACACTATGGGAATTCTAGTGATTTGGAACAGATGGCGCTATAACCATGACGATATTCCATATCGCCCGCCGCTGGCTTTGGTCCAACGCAAAAGGTATTGAGAAAACAGCAACAATACCGAAAAGCCAAAAGCGAATGCAAACAAAATTCGCAATAGAAAGGAAAAGCAGCAAAAAGTGAACGATTTCTTTTTTTTTGTTTATTTTTCTTCTCTTATATTTGCACTCGTAAAGCACAAACACACAACGCCACACACGCCCCATGATGCAACCACATATCCGTACTCGTATGTTTACTCATAAAGTCATTCACTGGCCCGCATTAAGGCTATAAGTAGGTGTGTATGCATGTGGCTTAGTGTGGGCCAAATGAAGCAAATTTGTAAGAAATAAAGGCCTTAAAAAGTTAATAAAACATGAATGCAACTTTGCGTCCGTATGATCATCATTGCAACTAAACTACAAGTCAGAAACAATATTTTTTCAACTTTTTATTTTTCGAGCAAAATGCAGCGAAATTTATTAATGTTCTATTTGTGCGCGAAGTGACAATGTGTCCGGCTCCGGAAAGAGTTACGAAGTTCAAGGCAATGCTGTAGAAAAGTATTTGAACGGAAGTTCAGTTGGAAGCTGACAGCGAACCTGGACTTTGCAGATTACGAAGAATGTGTCGCCTGTTTCAAGAGTGTCATTGGCAATGTTAAGGTTGGCCCTGTGGCCAATAACAAGTACTTGAATGGTGAATTGCATACAACTGAAAGAATATAATTGCCTATATCAATGCAGTGGCCAGTAACTTGGTTAACATACAGAAATACACCACACGGAGTATAATGTCTTTGTGCATTTGTTTCTAACACCCAAAAGGAAGGGAGATAGATCCATTGTTAATTATACTGATCGACTTAGAATCACTTTTTGAATCGATTTAGCAATGTCCGTCCGTCCGTCCGTCTGTCTGTCCATCTATTCTTGTAATCGCGATACAGATCGCAATTGTAGCCAGAACAAAATGGAACTGTGCACAACGAAGTTTTTCGGGACAAGGACGAACGTAATTAAATTGAAGAAAATCGGTTCAGATTTAGATATAGCCTCCATACGAATTTCACTCCGATTTGACTCTTTTCACTCTAGATACAATATATTACACCAGATTTTCTTCAAAATTGGTAACACATCTCATATTTCAACTAGGAACACCTGTGGTTAAAGTGTGTTAGATCGGTTCAGATTTATATATAGCTACCATACAAATTTCGTTTCCAATTCGACTTTTTCCGCTCTAGAAACCACATATTGTATCAAATTTTCTTCAGATTTGCCAAACATCTTATATTTAACCCTTAAATGCATAGCGTACCGTATATGGTACATATATTTAATCATGTGCTATTCTAGTAAGTCAAACTCAAATGAAATACCGAATACGTTAAATTGAAGCAGAAAATATTTCCTTTCGTTCAAGTATTGTTTCGCCGGGCTTGCAACGTGCTTTAGCTCATAATAAGCTTTCGTAGTGACCGATTGCAATTTTTGCACGCATTTTCAAAATTGGCGTTTTATGTTGAAATCAAATTCGTGCGGAAATAAGTTCTTGTGAGTACCCAGAGTTTTGTTTTAGCTAATTATAATGAAGAAAGCCTAGTTTTCCACATGTGCTAAACAGCACAAATCGACCATTTCAAGCCTTTCCCAGAAAATAATCGTGTTTAGAGAACAAATTTGCATTAGGGTAGCTTTGTCTACATACTGGCTGCTGACCTCATGCATTTAAGGGTTAAACTGGGAACACCTATCGTGAAAATAGGTCAGATCGATTCAGATTTAGCTCCCATTCAAATTTCGCTACCGATTTGACTTTATCTGCTCTAGAAACCACATATTTTAACAGACCTTCTTCAAATTTGGCGAAATATCTTATATTTCAACTAGAAACACCCATGGTGAAATGCCATGTTGAATTGCCGAATTGAATTGTATTCGGATAGAAAGTGGAGTGTATCATATAGTCGGCCCCGCCCGACTTTAGCCTTTCCTTACTTACTGTTTTAAGTTATATAAGTTTCATAAAAAAATAAGAATTAATTGTTGGCATCACAGAAATACATACATTTTGAGAATATAATATGGGGTCTTTTCTGATGTATTTTTTTAACCCTACCCATACCCATATACAACAATTAAATTTTCACTTATGAACGATAGTAGCGTGCTGAAATGTTGGGCCACGCTAGTGTAAATACATACATATATACATACATACGTATATGCAAGTAAATGAAAATGAACACCAAATTCCTTTTTAATTGGTTTGGTTAAGTGGCGAGCATGGCTGCAGTTTCGGCAGACAAGGTAGAGTCAGTGCAACAATGAAAAATAATAGTCAGACAGACAGCACTGGCTGGATAGAATTTTCAAAAAAATAACATAAAAAAGTAGAAATTAAAAAAATGTATGCAACTTTCATCAAAATTATAAATACAATCTGATAATTTTCATATTGTTGGATGCCGAAAGGCTCATAAACTATCATTTTTATTATTATTTTATTTTTATACCCTCCACCTCCAGGATGGGGGTATATTCACTTTGTCATTCCGTTTGTAACACCTTGAAATATTTATCGGAGACCCCATAAAGTATATATATTCTGGGTCGTGGTAAAATTCTAAGACGATATAGCCATGTCCGTCTGTCCGTCTGTCCGTCTGTCTGTTGAAAGCACGATAGCGGCCGAACGAAATGAGCTAGAAGGTTCAAATTTTTCCTAAATGTGTCTTATGGTTGTAGATCGCTTGGGATTGAAAGTGGACGAAATCGGTCCAGAGGGAAAAATTTTTCCCTCACAAGTACTGAAAATACCCCTAATATTTAGAGTATTTCAGCATGTTTTTGAACATATTAGCTTGTATTTGCTTGATATTTGCAATTCGCATTCCCTCGACATTCTTTAATCTACTGGTAATACTGTGGAATGCACTCCGTGGTGGAGGGTATATAAGATTCGGCCCGGCCGAACTTAACGCCTCCTTACTTGTTTTTTTTCATTTTTATCGAACGGTCTCAACGCCTCTCACACCCGCCCCTTCCGACCGAGAGGGCCACGTCCCCATAACGAAGGGGCAGCGTACACACCATAGTCCGAACCATGGCGGCTAAGGAGCAGAGGGTGGACACCGGCTGCAGATCAAATATCAACAGCCGGCATAACAAAAATATTAAACAAAATATTAGTATCACATGCAAATAAAAGTTATTCTTAAAGTTAGTAACTAAATACACTAGTCAACAGTCAAAATGTACTCGGGATGCGATAATTTTTTCTGTGTAGATAACCTTGACATGAGCTCGAAAAACGCAATAAAATTTTTTTTTCGTTTGGTTTTTGTTTTATTTTTTTTTTTTTTAATTTTAAAAATTTTTTTTGGTTAATTTGTTTCGTCCGGCATAACTCGGGAACCACTAGCCCGATTTAATTGAATTAAATTTTAAAAAATTTAAAATTGCAATTCCCTTAATCTGTTGATATATTGTTTTCCTATACAAGCAACAGTTTCCAAGTTAAAAATGAATATATAAAGGAAAAAACTTATTTTTTGCCTAAAGATTTAATTTTTTTTTTTTAAAATCCATAAAAAATCCAAAATGAAAAAAATGTCAAATCTTATTACTTTTACGTAAAGTCACATAACCTATGAGCAAAATGAGACAAAGATCATGAAAATCGATGCACGCGTTTCGCTTTTATTCGCAATTGAGTAAAGGTATGAATTTCAAAAATTTGCTCGACATATGCACAACTTTGTCTATGGTAAGGTTTTTTCTTTTTTTTTATTCTCAGAATTAACAAAACGGAATAAACAAAGGGTTATTTAATTTTTATGATTGCGTAAGCAAAGTAATAAACGCTAATAAATGTGCGTGAACAATTAAAAGGAAAAAAGGAAAGGGGACTTTTTTAATTATTTAAGTTTTCCGTTGGCTACCTGTATGATTTTTTTACAGAAATGCAACCCACATTTAAGGGTGGTCATTATTCGGAAAATTTAAGACTCACACATGGTGAAACAGGTATGTAGCCACCGTAAAAAAATATACACCTATTTATAAGTACCTGTCAGTAAAATACTAAACAATACACAGTATAAATAGGTCTTCATTGATCGATTTTACTCATTCAACAAGTGTCGACGAACGCGATAGTTAAAATGAGCAAACTTTCGCGAGGATTTGAATGCAATACCAATCCAAGTAATTTTTGTTACATGTGCGGAGAATACGTTTCTGAAAAAAACAAGCGTTGTTTTTCACCTAAATTGAGAGATTCATTTGAAGAGAGCTTCAATTTAAAGGTCTCAAACATAGATGAGCGGTGGACACCAAGTGCTCTATGTCCAAGGTGCTACGTACAGCTAGCTGACTCAAGGTAAGTGTAGATTACGAAATTCAAGAACATATATAACTTATTATTGAAATTCTTTCAGACGACAGCCGAGAATCATCATGCCAATGCTTTGGAGAGCTCCGCTTTGCCATGTAACAGATTGCTACTTCTGTCTTAGCAAAAAAACAGGCGTGGGAAAAAATATACGATGGACTTACGCTGCTGTTTCAACAGTGAATTTTCCAGTGCCATTTTCCGAAGAACCAGTGGACCCGCAACCGTCCGTTTCAAGATGGGCATCTAATAATGAGGCGATACATCCAACATCAGATCCGGAGACAGTAGAAACCACATCAGAATGCGAGTCAACATATACATTGCATGGAGGTCAACGCTTATGTTCCCAAGCAGAACTGAACGATTGGGTTAGAGAATTGAAACTCTCCAACGAAGATGCAGAGTTGCATGCATCGCGCATGCAACAGTTCGGTTTCTTGGCTCCTGGTGTGGTGACAACAATCTACAGGAAGCGTCATGAACCATACGCAAGGTACTACACAAAAAAAGACAACATCTGTTTTTGTAAGGACATTCCCGGATTATTTGGTGAACTCGGGTACTCTTACGATCCAGGAGAGTGGCGTCTTTTCATCGACAGCAACAAGCAGAGCCTTAAAGCAATTTTACTGCACAACGGCAACAAGAAACCTTCGATTCCAATTGCTCATGCCGTTGACACCAAGGAAACATACGAAGTCATGGACAATCTACTAAAGTGCCTTAACTATGAGAGGCACGATTGGAAAGTTTGTGCCGACCTTAAGGTTATCGGTATCCTTTGTGGATTACAAGGTGGATTCACAAAGTACTGTTGTTTTCTCTGCCTTTGGGACAGCCGCGATCGTCAACATCATTACACCAGGAGGAGTTGGATAGAAAGAGTTAACTTCATCCCCGGCAGCGACAACGTGAAATATACACCACTCATAAAAAAGGAAAATGTTTTTCTCCCACCTCTTCACATAAAGCTCGGACTCATAAAAAACTTCGTGAAAGCTATCAACAAAGATGGCGAAGCGTTCGCCTATTTAAAAACCATTTTTCCTCACCTTTCATCGGCAAAGATTAAGGAAGGCGTTTTCGACGGTCCGCAAATTAAAAAGTTGTTGCAAGACCAACAGTTTGAGCACATTTTATCACCAAATGAAGCTGCAGCTTGGAACTCATTTCGGCAAATTGTTTCCGGATTTCTTGGAAACAACAAAAGCTCAAATTACAGAGAGATCGTCGAACAACTACTCCAAAATTATAAAAAAATTAGAGCAAATATGTCGCTTAAGATAAATTTTCTACACTCGCACTTGGACTTCTTTCCGGACAACCTGGGCGATGTGAGTGACGAGCATGGTGAGCGTTTTCATCAGCAAATGAAAGAAATTGAGCACCGATACCGTTTTGTTTATTCTGAGAATCAAAAAAAAAAAGAAAAAACCTTACCATAGACAAAGTTGTGCATATGTCGAGCAAATTTTTGAAATTCATACCTTTACTCAATTGCGAATAAAAGCGAAACGCGTGCATCGATTTTCATGATCTTTGTCTCATTTTGCTCATAGGTTATGTGACTTTACGTAAAAGTAATAAGATTTGACATTTTTTTTCATTTTGGATTTTTTATGGATTTTAAAAAAAAAAATTAAATCTTTAGGCAAAAAATAAGTTTTTTCCTTTATATATTCATTTTTAACTTGGAAACTGTTGCTTGTATAGGAAAACAATATATGAACAGATTAAGGGAATTGTAATTTTAAATTTTTTAAAATTTAATTCAATTAAATCGGGCTAGTGGTTCCCGAGTTATGCCGGACGAAACAAATTAACCAAAAAAAAAATTTTAAAATTTAAAAAAAAAATAAAACAAAAACCAAACGAAAAAAAAAATTTTATTGCGTTTTTCGAGCTTATGTCAAGGTTATCTACACAGAAAAAATTATCGCATCGGGAGTACATGAAATTTTTTTCATTTTGTTGAGTAGTGATATATTAAAGTAAACATGTCACAACAAACTAAACATCCAAGCAGGAGAAAATCCTCGACTTTATTATATCGATTCCTAATCCGAAATCTATGATGTGACACAATGAATTGAAATCAATACACATTCTGCGAATGGGATCTGCGGAAGCATAATTCGTACGCTGAAAGTCAATATGGATGAATTGATAGTATCTAGAAGGTCGAAATGGCACGTTAAACCTAATCCTAGAAATAATATAGTCAGAAGAGAAATCACCACTTATAACCTTATAAACTATCACGGTGTTCAACATAACACGTCAAGGAAGGCAAGTCGATCAACTTCAATCTACTAGTATAAGGGGGAAGAATAAAATCACTATTCCAATGCAAGTGTCTTAATGAAAATATTAAAAATTGTTTCTGAGGATCCCACACTACGGAACCATATTCCAGAATAGTTCTGACAAGTGATGTAAATAGCTGCTTCGTTACGTAAGGATCGGAGAACTCCTTAGCCCATCGCTTAATGAAGCCAAGAACACCATATGCTTTGTTAACCATAGTAATAATATGATTGTTGAAATTCAGTTTGGAATCCATTAGAATACCAAGGTCTACAAAAGAATCAACTAACTCTAACTCAGTTCCTCTAATATTATATCTGACAAATCTTGGATTCGATCTAAAGAAACCATGCGTTTATAGAATAAGAATTACCAAATTTGACAATCTGAGAGCGATTTGAAAGATACGAAGATATCCAATTCAAGAAGTTAGAGCTAAAACCTATACGATCTAATTTATATAACAAAAGTTCGTGGTTCACTTTATCAAATGCCTTACTAAAATCTGTATAGATGACATCGGTCTGATTACGCTGAACAAATTCATCAATAACGTGAGAAGTAAACTGAATCAAATTTGTCACAGTAGAAAAGCCCTTACGAAATCCATGTTGATATGGACTCAATATAGAAGAAACTCTATGAGATACAACCTCAGTAACCAATTTCTCAAATAGCTTCGGAATAGCACACAACTTAGCTATCCCTCTATAGTTTGAAACATCAATTAGACTGCTAGACTTATGTCCAAACCACTAGCACAGAATTTCAAAATTATACTTGGCACCCCATCAGGGCCAACACTATTTGTGGATTTGAGATTATTCAAACTGGACAAAACTAAGGGTAAATCAATATCAGGGATTTCTAATTGACTCAATGCAGAAATATTATAAGGATGGACGTCACTCGACCCATAAGATCGCTCTGAGTATGTCGTCGCAAAAAATTTTGCAAAACAATCAGCAATCGCCTGATCATCACCAAACTCTAAGCCATCCATTCTAATCCTTGTCGGCTTAGTTGAGGATCTACGTTTCAAATTCACAAAGTCATAAAAAGATCTAGGGTTCTTCCTAAAATCATTCCTTAGTTTTTCCAAGTAGATCCTATAACATCTCTGAGACTCAATGCTATATTTCGACCTAGCAACGGAATATTTGACATAATCTGAATTCAAACCGGTCCTCTTAAATTTCTTAAAAAGTCTACATTCCAGTCAACATCCTAAATAAGTGAATTAAGCTTTTGGAAATTAGTTCTCTTGAAACAATAAGAGATTCGATTATCTTGCGAAGTAGAGGGAGAAGATTCACCAGAGTACAACATCGATATATTCAAGGTAGGATGATAGTTGTCCTCCGGGAGTGATATGGGAGGAACTCTGCTGATTCCGAAGTAATGGGGATCATCGACAAATACTAAGTCTAGTTGCCTAGCATTTACATTTCCCACATAATTTATCTGAGACAAGTTAAGATCAGTAAAAAGTCTAACTATTTGCGAGGGCCAATCATCCCTATCAAAAGTTGACGTCAACGGTGTTAAAGCCTCGGCATCTGGCAAGGTAAGCCAAGATACAGAGGGTAAATTAAAACCTGCTAAAATAGTATGGTCTAAATCACTCGCCCTGGAGACAACCATACCAATTGCAGTCAAATGACTCTCGTAAACACATAACTCGGATGATGGAGGAATATAAGAGCATGTAACAAACAACTTACTACGTCCCATGTTAAGGACTGCAATAAATTTAATGTCATCAAACCCTTGCAGAATAAAGCGTTCAGATGAGAATGCTTTAGCAACCGCGATAAGAACACCGCCACCAATTCTCCCTACTCGATCCTTCCTGAAGACAACATATTTCCCACATAAAACCTCGGAGTCCAAAATTGAATCTTTCAACCAGGTCTCAGAAAAAGCTAAAGCCGAGAAGTCAAAATCGAAACTATCAACAAATAGACGATTTAACTGCTTAACTGCTTAACTCTCTTCTCCGTGACGTTGATTGGAATTCCGTCTGTAGTTGTAGCCACTATGCAGATATTGACGCTGTTGTGGATAAATTTTATCAAATTCTTAGGGACTTCCTGTCACAATCTGTACCGAAAATTCGAGTTGGGCAATCTGAAAGACTACCTTGGTCTTCTCATAAATTGTCCAGAATGAAAAATTCGAGAAGTAGGCTTTTTAAGAAGTTTAAGAAATCTGGATTGAATTCCGATTATGTAAGATACTCTATTGCTAGGTCGAGATATAACGTCGAATCTCAGAGATGTTATAGACTATATTTGGAAAAGGTGAAGAATGATTTTCGAAATAACCCTAGAGCTTTTTACGATTTTGTTAATTTGAAACGTAAATCCACACTAAACCAACTAGGATTAGAATGGATGGCTTGGAATATTGTGAGGACCAGGATATTGCTGATTGTTTTGCGAATTTTTTCGCGACCACATATTCAAATAGATCTTATCGATCCGACAGCACTTACCCCTATGATATTCCTGCTTTGAATCAATTAGAAATACCAATTATTGACTTGGCCTTGGTCTTGTCAAGTTTGAATGATCTAGAATCAACAAATAGTGTCGGCCCCGATGGGGTGCCAAGTATAATTTTGAAATTCTTTGCTAGTGGTTTGGCTATTCCTCTGACGTTATTGTTAAATACTTCGTTGAGATTTGGATATTTCCCTTCGGCTTGGAGGCAGTCGTTCATTGATCCCCTACATAAGTCTGGCAGTCTAATTGACGTTTCGAATTATAGAGGGATAGCTAAATTAAGTGCTATCCCTAAGCTTTTTGAGAAACTGGTGACTAATGTAGTTTCTCACAGCGTTTCTTCTATTTTAAGTCCCAGCCAACATGGGTTTCGTAAAGGCTTGTCGACCACGACGAATTTGACTCAGTTTGCCTCACACGTTATTGATGGGTTTGTTCTGGGTAATCAAACTGACGTCATTTACACGGATTTTAGCAAGGCGTTTGATAAAGTCAATCACGAGCTTTTGTTATATAAATTAGATAGAATTGGTTTTAGCTGTAATTTTTTGAAATGGATATCTTCTTATCTGAATAATCGTTCGCAGATTGTCAAATTCGGAAATTCTTGTTCTAGGCCAATTCTGGTTTCATCGGGAGTTCTCCAAGGTAGTCATCTTGGACCTATACTATTTTTATTATTCATAAATGATCTCCCGGAGTCTATTATAAACTCTAGGATTTTAATGTATGCGGATGATGTGAAAATATTTTTGTCTTATAAACAGCTAGAATATTCTCATTATTTGCAGGACGACTTGGATAATTTTGGATGTTGGTGTGACATAAACTGCATGGAACTTAATTTACGGAAATGCAAGCATATGCGTTTCTTTAGATCGAATCCGAAATTTGTCAGATATGATCTTATTGGAGCTGAGTTAGAGACAGTTGATTCTTTTGTAGATCTTGGTATTCTGATGGATTCGAAACTTGATTTCAACAATCATATTATGGCCATGGTTAACAGGGCGTATGGTGTTCTTGGCTTTATTAAACGTTGGGCTAAATAATTTTCTGATCCCTATGTTACGAAACAGTTATTTACTTCGCTCGTTAGGCCTATTTTGGAATATGGTTCTGTAGTATGGGACCCTCAGTATGGCATCTATATTGACAGAATTGAGTCAGTTCAGAAGCAATTTTTATTGTTTTCATTGAGACACTTACATTGGAATAGTGATTTTGTTCTTCCCCCCTATTCTAGTAGATTGAAGTTGATTGACTTGCCCTCCTTAAAAAGTAGACGAATTATGCTGAACACCGTGATGGTATTTAAGGTTATAAATGGTGATGTCTCTTTTTTTTTTTTATCGAACGGTCCCAACGCCTCTCACACCCGCCCCTTAAACAATATTAAACAATATTAACAAACAAATAAAAGTTATTCTTAAAGTTAGTAACTAAATATATTAAAGTAAAGTAAACATGTTACAACAAACTAAACATCCAAACAGGAGAAAATCCTCGACTTTATTATATCGACTCCTAATCCGACATCTATGATGTGACACAATGAATTGAAATCAATACACATTCTGCGAATGGGCTCTGCGGAAGCGTAATTCGTAATCCTAGAAATAATATAGTCAAAAGAGAAATCACCACTTATAACCTTATAAACTATCACGGTGTTCAACATAACACGTCAAGGAAGGCAAGTCGATCAACTTCAATCTACTAGTATAAGGGGGAAGAATAAAATCACTATTCCAATGCAAGTGTCTTAATGAAAATATTAAAAATTGTTTCTGAGGATCCCACACTACGGAACCATATTCCAGAATAGGTCTGACAAGTGATGTAAATAGCTGCTTCGTTACGTAAGGATCGGAGAACTCCTTAGCCCATCGCTTAATGAAGCCAAGAACACCATATGCTTTGTTAACCATAGTAATAATATGATTGTTGAAATTCAGTTTGGAATCCATTAGAATACCAAGGTCTACAAAAGAATCAACTAACTCTAGCTCAGTTCCTCTAATATTATATCTGACAAATCTTGGATTCGATCTAAAAAAACGCATGTGTCTGCATTTCCTTAGGTTGAGTTCCATACAATTCATGTCACACCAGCGTCCAAAACTATCTAAGTCATCCTGCAATGGATTCGAAAATTCTGGCCAATTATAAGAAAAAAATATTTTTACATCATCTGCATACATTAGAAGTCGAGAATTAATGATAGACCCCGGAAGGTCATTTATGAATAATAAGAAAATCTTATTTCTGAATATCTTATTTCTAGGATTAAGTTTAACGTGCCATTTAGACCAACTAGATACTATCAGTTTCTTCATATTGATATTCAGCGTACGAATTATGCTTCTGCGCAGCCCATTCGTAGAATGTGTATTGATTTTAATTCATTGTACCACATCATAGATTTTGGTGTCGGAATCGATACAATAAAGTCAAGGATTCTCTCGTACTTGAATGTTTAGTGTTCTGTTTTAGTATTATTAAATGTAATGTATTGCTTCTATGTCAAATGTTAGCATTAACCTTTAGTGTAGTTTGTCTTCGTTTTGTTTTTGCCGGCTGAAGATATTTAATCTGTAGCCGGTATTCCACCCTCTACTGCTTGTCCACCACAGTTCGGACTGTGGTGTGTACGTTGTCCCTACGTTATGGGGACGAGGCCCTCTCGGTCGGAAGGGGCGGGAGTGAGAGGCGTTGGGACCGTTCGAAAAAAAAAAAAAAAACTTTGTATTTAAGACTCTAACATTCTGATACCCAACGCAAAAAGAACTATTCAGTTTTGTGGAATCGTAGCTGACCTTACTGGTAAACGCGCCAGATTGCCAATCCTATCCACAAATTCCTTGACAAAAGCCCTAGATGGCCAGAACGGAGGGACAATTAATTTCTCGAAAATTTCCCTTGAAACCATAATTTTAAATGAAGCCCGACTTTGGGCAAATGATGACTTCAATTTATAAGATTTCAAATAGAAGTCACCTTCAATCTTCGACCTAATGTACAAATTCAAATCATCTACGGAGGTATCCGGAGCGAAACGGGAAACGAATACCATCTTCATTTCCGGAGTCATGGACAATCTTCCAGAATTGCCTCTAGAACGGTGAGGGCGGCCACCACTAGTAACATTCACTGCGTCCGGCAGACCAGTCGCGTCCACGTTCTCTTGCGTTTCTGGTCTGAAACTACCGGCGACTTATAAAAATCATCCAATGGTGGGTATTTATCTATTTAAATCGGGTATAGATCGCCCAGAGATCTTTACCCATCTCAGAAACCTCGGACATAGACGTTCTTAAAAAATTATAGAAATCTATACTTATCTTCCTACGTTTGGTGCAGCACCAACGTAGACCATTGTTCTCCCTATACAATGCGTCCACGACCCTCGCACCAACACCGGCACATTTGACTGGTACATAGCCAGCATTCAATGGTACGTTCCATGTCCGATAAAATTTTACAGTTAACGACATGTCTAAAGATTCCACCCTTTACTGAAAATAAATAAATTAAAAAAAGCAAAATCGCGTAATTAAAAAGCACTAAAAAATTATAAAACCAGTAAGGAAAGGCTAAAGTCGGGCGGGGCCGACTCTATGATACACTCCACTTTCAATCCGAATACAATTCAATTCGGTGAAAAAGTGAAAACGGGAAGGTTTTTTGTATCCTGTAAATGTATGTGTTTGACAAAAAATTTTATATCGGAAAGGACATTTGTATGAGGATATATTGAAACCTGGAACGAAATAGGTGAAATATAAAATGTATAGTTTGGCCAAAATCGGTTAAACTTATGGGAGCAACATTTGAAATTGGGCTATATTTAAATCTGAACCGATCTTACCCACTTCCACCATAGTTTTGTTTAGATAGATTATAAGATGTTGTGCGAAATTTAAAGAAAATCGAGCACAATATATGGCTTTTAAAGCGGAAAAAGTCAAATCGGGAGCGACATTTATATGGGGGCTATATCTAAATCTGAACCGATTTGACCTATTTCCACCATAGATGTTCTTAGTTTAAATATAAGATGTTTTGCCAAATCTGAAGACAATCTGATACAATATGTGGTTTCTAGAGCGGAAAAAGTCAAATCGGGAGCGAAATTTGTATGGGAGCTATATATAAATCTGAACCGATCTGTCCGATATTCACCATGGGAGTTTCTAGTGGGAATATAAGATGTTTTTACCAAATCTGAAGACAATCTGATACAATATGTGGTTTCTAGAGCGGAAAAAGTCAAATCGGGAGCGAATTTTGTATGGGAGCTATATATAAATCTGAACCGATCTGACCGATATTCACCATGGGTGTTTCTAGTGGAAATATAAGATGTTTTACCAAATCTGAAGACAATCTGATACATTATGTGGTCTCTAGAGCGAAAAAAGTCAAATCTGGAGAGAAATTTGTATGGGAGCTATATATAAATCTGAACCGATCTAACACATTTATACCACAGGTTTTTCTAGTTACAATATAAGATGTTTGCCAATTTTAAAGAAAATCCGTTGTAATATGTGGTATCTAGAGTGAAAAGAGTCAAATCGGGAGTGAAATTCGTATGGGGGCTATATCTAAATCTGAACCGATTTTCTTCAAATTAAATAGCGTTCGTCCTTATCCCGAAAAACGTCGTTGTGCAAAGTTTCATTTGGTTCTGTCTACAATTGCGACCTGTATCGTGATTACAAGTGATTCTAAGACGATCGGTATAATTAACAATGGGTCTATCTCGTTTCCTTTTGGGTGTTACAAACAAATGCACAAAGACAAAATACTCTCGTGGAGTGTATAAAAAACGCTAGATGGCAACACTGTCCAGTCAGATAACAAATAAACGAAATGGACAAAGCACACAAAAAGAATGACGTTATAAACAATAACAAAAAAGTGCACAGTGAAATCACAAATAGTTGTTGTTGTTTGGCCAAAAAATATTTCTTAGCCAAAAACACGACTTTTTTATCAAAAATAAAACACAAACACAATACCACAAGTAAACTAAATTACAAAAGTACTTACATATCTGTGGATTAGTATTGAATCTGATGCACTAAAATATCAACGGATGCAAAATAACTAATATTTATTCAATTAGAAACGGAGCACAAAACTTTTACAGGTTGTAACAGAGCAGAGTTGCCAAATATAAAATAAAATAAAATTCTGAAAATTCTCTACACAATACGATACGCTGACTGCGGCAGCTCTCACTTGTATTTCTTATGGGTAGAAGAAAAACTGTCGCCACTAACCGCTGCGGCTAGCGACTGGCCTTCATAGCTTAGTGGAAGTGTGCGCGTCTTGCAATCTGAAGGTGCTGGGTTCGATTCCCGGCCGGCGCACTGGTAAAATTCAACATCAACCAAATTCTACTTTTCATCATAAAGTGTTTCTGCAGCCAATTTTCACATCCGAACACACTTTCACATAACAATTGTCATTTGATTGCTCCAAGGTCCAGGGAAGAAACAAATACATGGCTGATAACATAAAATGCAGTGGAGGATAGTGGTATAACTCGATTAACATCCGTTTTCCTTAACATTAACATCAAAAAATTTTAATTATAAATATTAGTTTTTTGTAATGTAATGCGTTTACTAAACACTGCTTATATTATATGAAATATGTACATAAATATATAGGTTTAGGAAAACCCGACGAACAAAGAAATTGAGTGCTAAAATGAAACACATGTGCTTTCCAAGTGAAAAGTAATTCTAAATTGAATTTGACTGGAAACAACCTAAATGCAAAACTTGAAAATATATTCGTCAAATATACTCTGTAAGGAATTTATCTTCCTCAAGCAAAAGGGAGTTCTAAGTTTCTCTTCGATCGAGTATTTATTTTTTTTAATAATTTTAATCTTTATTTGCTCAACTAAAATAGTTACAATTTATTTTAATTACTAATCCCGCGAAGCCTTATGGCTTGCCTGCAAACTAAATTTACAGTATAAACTTATAACCAGCCAAAAAATGGAAGTCTTCCGTAAGATTTACATTTTAATATCATCTCTAAAACCAAATGTGAATTTTTCCAGCTTTTGAGGAAGTTCTTTTAAGCAACTTCCAAAAAGTCGATAATATGTTTATATCTCGTAACATTTTCACAAGTGAATGGGAACGAGTTTTTAGTATGGGGTCACAGAGGTCTCGGTTTCGAATCGTGGCTCGCGAAAAAACTGTTTTCCTTTTTTATTAATTTTATAAATAAATAATGTTTATTTTTTATAATTTTAACAATTTAAAAGTTTTTGCTTAAAAAATACAAATTTATTGCGTTATAAATGTACTTTAAATATTTCATTTTTTATTAATTACACTGTCCAACAAATTAAGAATTTTTGAGTGGAACAGGATAGCGACCCTATAATTCTGAAAGGGCTTGTTAAGTAGATCATTTTTTGTAGAATAAACTTATAGTCCAGCTGTCCTGAGTTTCTTTTTATCGCGGGTCAAAGTTTTCATTTTTTGGTCGAAGGGAGCATTATACTAAGCGAAAAAAGTGTTGTAAGTTAATGTCTGAGCGAATTCTTATTATCAGAACTATATAACGGAATTTCACGAGGATCATTTTTGTGGAATATCTTAACCATCTAACTCCTCTCTTTATGGGTCAACTTGACCCCTTTTTCGAGGAAATCAAAAAAAAGTCCTTTCAAAAAGGACATTTAATGATTAAAATATTCTAGGAAAATGTTTACCGGTCTGTCTCCTGTGGGGGCCTGACCTTCCCGCCTAATTAGCAAAATTACACGCCAGCTTATACAACAAAATTAAGGGGGATAAAATTAGTCCATGTTTTTTTGGAAATTCGATCTTTTTCGACAAAAAATGTGGGTATTTCGGTAGAGCATGGTAAACACAAAAAATTCTAATTGGATATTTTTGCAAGTTTCATTTTCGCGGGAGATATAGCTAATATGATTTTGTATGCAAGACATTTTTATTTTGTAATTTTCTCGCGATCTATCCAACGGATCCGGCAGATGTTTTGCATGTTTGTTAAGAACCAATGTCGCTTGTAACATATATATGGTAAGTCGCAAACAAAAGGTGCAATTGTTGCAAAAATCCAAAATTCGCGGTTGCAATTGCATTTATTTCAACTTTCTCTATCTGGGTTTCTGAAACAATTCTGTCACAAATATTCCCTATTTAGTCAGCAATCATATGTCAAAAAAATCCTAGCAATCTCTATTTGATAGAAAGTTACGCGGGTTTTCTGAAGACACTTTTTACAATTTTTGATTTCACAGTCAACATGTATCCTATTTCAGTCTTATTTTAGCCTTTTTTAAAAATTGGCCGGACAGTGCGATTATTTTTAATAACCTGGAAGGGCCCAATTCTATATTTCAATATTTTTTCTTCTTGCTATAGAAAATCGACAAAACCTACCAAAATAAGATTTAGCCTACCATCCTACCAAACGAAAAATAACCTACCAATTTTGGTAGGAAAAGCCCAAAACGGCAACACTGACAACAAGGTTAACTATAACTTCTCTAGTATTTTTTTTGTTCTTCCGCTCATTTCAAGTGATTAAATTTTTTTAAACTAAAATACACAAATTCATGAAAATAGAAAATTAGACAATTTTTGTACAACGTAAGAAGCTCTATGATTACTAAAAAGAAGAAAACAATTGAAGTGCATTGTCCTAAAATATCAGCTATTTTTTCCCAGCGAACGGACGGTCCCAACGCTTCTCATTCCGGCCACTGCCGAACGAGAGGATCTCGTCTCCATAACGTAGGGACAACGTATACACCACAGTCCGAACGAAGATGGACAAGAAGTAGAGAGTGGATACCGGTTACAAATTAAATATCACCATCCGGCAAAAATTTAACAAAATTATTATTAGTATTATTATATTATATTACACTGAAGACGTTGTTTACAAATACGAACAGCAGTGCAAATTGCGTCGGGCTTTTTGATAAACCTTTTCTTCAAATGATTTGGGTTATTTTTAGTTTGTTTTACAATTGGCGAGATAATAAAACTTTTTTACAAACTATAATGTGAAGGTGACTTTGCATGATTTCTATATGTTGCTGGACATGAGACAAGAACGGACAATGAAAGCAAATCAATTCTTTCATAGTGCATAAAACATGAATGCTACTTTGCAGTCCGTATGATCATAATTGTATCTAATCTACGCTTTGCACTATATAATTAATTTATATTTTCGTTTACTAATACAAGTCGGAAATAATATTTTTCTATGAGTTTTGAATGTAATATATTCGAATTTCAGCTATTCGATCAAGTAATTTCTTCTTGTTTTGGTAATGGAAAGGAGGAGAACCACTCTCAACCATACACACATTAGATTTTCATTGTCCTGTGTAGGGACAAATCATCAGTGATCCTTCTGTATGGAGTGCTTGGGTTAACATGATGTTATAGGTCTGCGTATTATATGTATGTGTACACCCGTAAACCTCACCGCAAAGCGTTTTGAAGAGCGTTGTGTTGTACCTGGAACCTGTAGGCTGATGGGTTTTTCAACACGATACAGCTTTTTAGACAACCACGAACTTATTAGACAACCACCTACAACAACATTTTATTTTTCAAGCATGATGATGGACCTTTCTGGAGAAATGCCCATATCAATTTTATCAAATATGAGCCAAATGTGTTAGCAATTTACATAAAATTAATGTTTATCTTGGCTTCAAAAACGGCAAAAACAGCCAAAAGAAATTGTTTGGTCAGTTAAGCGAAGGTTAAGATCTTCTGTATTACAAATAATAAATTTAATAATTATAGGAACTTGTTGAGCTGCTAAATAAACTCTAAAGACTAAATATCATAATCATTTATCACAGTTAAGACGAATTTTCAATGTAAAAATATACTTTATTTTACGAATGTGACAGTAAATGACAAATTTATCTCTAGCCACTTGATTGTATCCAAGTCCCCCGTTACCCGCTTGGTTGTACAGAGTCGATAGTAGACAGACAGAAAATGCTGGTCTCGTGTCCAACTTTTGCTGTCAATAATCATTTTATGTGTAATTCTTTGGGTTTAATTTGACTTGGGCCTTTCGTTGTGATTTCCTGCTCATATTTTTTTGAACTTGCGCAAGCGGTGTGCATACTTAATGACTTCAATCGACGAAGTTTAACAGATATTTAAATTAAGAAGTAATTACCCAACACCGCTATATTCGGATATTGCTTAGGGCCCGAACCATACCAAAATAGTATACTTCTCATCACAAATCATAAATGGCGCATTTGTGAATGAAATTAAAAGCAGGTTTCCTTCCATTCAACTATCAAATTACAATTTGAACAATCTTTGTTGATTGCTGATGTTATGATTTTATATATTTATTCTATCTCGGCACTTGGTGGTTTTATATCCCCTCCATCATCGGTTCCACAACTTTAATTAATTCCGTTTGCAACACCGGATACCAAAAAGGGAGATTAGAATATGAATCTTCATATGCAAATATTTATTATGATTCCATCAAGCTTAAATATGTAATTTAAAAAAATTATTGGCATTGAATGCATTTAAAATTGATCACATTTGTGCCCATAGTTGCCGTTACGTTTATATATGCACTTATACTGTAGACGATTTATATATCACCTGAATGCAAACATTTATTTTGAACCACATCTTGTACACTTGGTCAATTCTAAGCATTCGAATGTAAATAAAATACGCCTCCTTCACAAAAATTATGTTTTATTAAATAAATATTTTAATACAAATAAATGATTGTGGTATTAATGTTTTTATGTGGAAAATATACAAAATGTGCTGTATTTATAACTTCAATGACCATTTCTATTTGCTTTTGTGTAGATATTTGCAATCTAAAGTATTTATAGAAATGTTTGACGATAGCCGAAAGTGTGTCGAATTTGACCCCACCTAGTCAGAAAATACGTAGGGAAAGCGTTTCTCAAACGGCTTAGTAGATAACAATAAGCCGTTTCCAGCGATTTGAAGTGCTTAGCAAATTGCTAAGGCATTTTGATCGCAAATTCAAAATTCTATCTGTATTAAAAAGTGAAATATGAATAAACGAAATAAACTAAGCGGAAAACTTGAAATGAGTATTCAACAGATATTCTCCTCTTTAATTTGACACTTATATATGTATGTGTAAGTATTTAAAACATTTTTCTGGATATACTTGGTCCACTAGGCGGCGTGTGCCTGGTAAATGACAATCAGACGGGGTCCATCGAATGTTACAAAGTGAGTAAACAGAATGATAAATGATAACAGCCCTCTGATTCTTGTAGAATAATCTAAAGGAAATAATAATAAACATAATGAATATACACTCCATCCAATGGCGAGTGTTTGATTGCACTTCAAATGAAAAGCATGAAAAGCATCGGCCGACTACATTTGGTAATTGTAAGAACGAAATAGACGACAACAACCACCGAGTATCATGTTGTGTTTTGAGGTGCCTGCCAAGTTGTACTGTTTTGTTGTGTTATTCTGACTTTAATTAATTTGACCAAGGTTGGTGGAGACACGTACACTCACCCAAAAGCATTTGTTGTCGTCTGCTTGGAGTGTCTCGTGTGCCCTGTTTTGGTATTCCGGCAATTGACAATTGAGTGGAATTCCAAACAATCATAATTTAGCAACGGTTTTCGACTAACTCCGTGGCTGACTGACTGGTATGTCGCCAAGTTCTGCGAATAACCCAATTGATAATAAATGGCTCGTATTGTATTTATTTGTTTGGCAGTGTTAGTCGGCTATGATAAATATGTGCATATGTGGGGGTATGGTATTATTAATGCATTATTCATTTAGTATGTATGACGTCAGCTTGTACTGATAGGGCCCTTCTAATAGAAGCATACTTGTGTTTCAAGGGGAAAAGTATCGACAGTATTAAACCATTTAGCAATGTATCAGCATTATGGCTGCACATTAAACTGGTCTCGGAGTCCATTCGAACAAAAAGGTTTTCCAGTTACAACCCCAAAAAATATTTGATTTGATGATGATTTGCAAAATCTAAAAAAGAACATTAAGATGGCAGAAAATCTACTCTATAAATCGTGATTTCTTCTTGCTTATTGCGTCAAACAAGCATACAATATTTGTCAGTAATATTATAAACAACGCCACGTCTTACTGTTTGTCATGAGAAAATGTATAGTTGGCTAATTTCTGTTACCAATTACAAATGAACATTAACTTTATTCTCTGAGGAATTTATTCTGTGAAAAATTACGGACTCGCCATGGCACTACATTACAACCATTTTGTGCCGAGCGCTCTAAGTTCACTCAAACACGAGATAATTCAATCTCAACACTGAAATATCGATGACGTGGTACAAACAATTTAAATCGTTCACATTCAACGAATTGGCGGCACATAAGCATAATTCGTACGCTGGAAATCAATGTGAAGAAGCACATAGTATTAAGATGTCCAAAATGGCACGTTAAACTTAATCCTAGAAATAAAATAGTCAGAAGAAGACACATAACCATTTATAGCTTTAAATGCCATCACAGCGTTCAACAGAAGACAATGCAAATAATAGGATTTTTGAAATTTCAAATCAATTAAAATTCCAATATCCAGAAGCCTAACAAATAATTTTAACTCAATTCCACTAATATTAGGGCTGTTTATCTTTAAGGCTGGATAAATAAGCTGCGATAACAAAAACCTAAATAACAAGTAAGTAAGCTTCAGTCGGCTAAACCGACTTATATATACCCTCACTCCCAGAGAACATTCGGAAGTTATAAGGAATTAAATTTAACGTAGGGCAGGATAATTTGTGTGGAAGGTACTAGGAGGATCGTATCACTTCCACATTTATACAACAATTATATAACCAGTTCCACAAAAGTGTGTTCTTACTGAGATTCTGCAACGATTTATCGTCATATGAACATGCTAGTCTTCGCTTCTTAAGAAGTAATAAGCTTTTGGTTACGTTTCGCAATGAAAATATGTCATATGATCAACCGCAGAGACTGCGAAAATGCCTGCTCCAACAGAAATCCAAAAATGGCCACTCTTCGGCTAATACCAGATGGTTGAACCTGCCCCCTTTGACATATATCTGTGTGATAATAGCGATGCAGAACTGTACTCGAAGGAAGCTATATTGGTTCATGAGAAGACTTGCAGTGTGGAGGATGATGATGACGTTATACTATGTGACACCCCAGAGCCAGAACCGGAATGCAGCAATACCTTCGAAAACAATGTAGAGGCGCTAAAAATCAAAGTCAGAATTTGCAAAAGAGTAAAGAAATCGAAGCAGATTGCAATGGATTACCAACGGAAAACGTCAAAGTGGACAACAGATTTAAAATCGTGTATAAAAAGAAGCGCATATCAAGAAGAAATCGTGCTGGGCATTCGGTTGGGCGCTGTCCTACAATTCCACTATCTTCGCCTGCAGGTCAGCTACTACTGCGAACAACAAAAACTTCCATCACGCCCGAATATCTTAGTGAGCGCTTAGATCGAATTGAGCGATTTTGCCAAGCACCACTACTATCGAAATTGACGACACGGCCCAAGTTCTTGGAGAAGAAGCTATCAACTTCCACACCACATTGTAGTTTTAAGAAACCCCAGGATTATAGTACTCACTTGTACATATTTCCTCGTAGACAATTCTCACAAAAACGACGGAGTGAGAATGTTTTACTCATTAATTCAAATCTATTGAGACGGTACAAGCCCATATCAGTGCGATTGAAAAAAAATTAACGACAGCAAACAAAATACTCCTAGCACCAAATTAAATATAAAACTTACACGGGATAACTGTCGCAGTTCGAATTGGAAAATATCGTCGTGTCCATCCGCAGAGATTATTGTGGATACAATAGATTTGTGTAGTTCGGATGAAGACGATGATAATCAAATTAGCTCCGGCCATCCAATATATCTTATAGACTATTAGCATATACTACAACTACACTATATTATAGTATATAAAAAAAATGTAAAAACATGATCAAATATCAAGTCATAGTGGATCCCATGCACCACTATATAAGTTATGAAGGATTTAATATTAACTAGAATAGAGACAATTGTGTGGGAGGTACTAGAAGGGCGTGGCTAAAGCCCAAATATTTTTTAGGTTTAAAGTGATTATAAAAACATTTTCAAATATCAAATTGCAATTGATTTTGACTACCCATATGGATGTTATATCGGTTTTATTGTAACCAAAGTTTATGCTACTTTGTGTGGGAGGTACCAGAAGGAGTGTGGAAATATCACCCTTATTCCATGCAAATGTAACCACTATGTATAAAAGCATTGCTAAATATCAAATTTCACAGTATTCCGATCATCAGTATAGAAGTTATAACAGCTCTAATTTTACGTAGTTTTGCGTGATTTGTGTGGAATGTACTAGAGGGGGCGTGACAAAACCCGTCATATTTAGTACACTTAAAGTGATTATAAAAACATTATCAAATACCAAAATAAAGGTGATTCCGATTATCCGTATGGAACTTATATGGGTTTTAAATTAACATTGGAATATGGGCAATTTGTGTGGGAGCTACCAGAAGGGGCGTGGCAATTTCGCCAAACTTCGAACATAAACTAAGTTTGTGAAAAATATTACGATGTGTAAATTAATCAAAAATTAAAAAATGTAGTAATGTTATTGCAAAAAGTGTGTTGTATATATATGGAAAGAAAGGTTAAAAGGTGCACTTTTATATGCCGGTAGAATGGGCTGCAGCAAACTGCCATAAATTATGAAAAATACTGATTTAAAATTGTATTAAAGTTAAAATTACAGATATTGTAAAATTTCGGTTAGAAAATTGTCGAAATGCCATTGATCTCCGCGAAATTTCACAGAATTGTTTATATTTAATGTATAGCATCAACTAAGGTTGATAAACTAAATTTTTTCTAAACAATTTTTGTAAGCAGCATTAAGTATGTGTACGCAATTTAAAATGTGTACATGTTTCCTAAGGTATTTTGCCTCAACAAATTTACTGTAACTCAATATGTTTATAGACGACTTTGGTTAGCACCTTAACTGCATATACGAAATTTCAAAGGTGTAGCTGCCTCGAATTCTTTTTTGCCTCTAAAACTGGTCATCTGCCCCACCGTGCAGTGTCCAGAAATAGTTTTACATCATCTGTGTACTTTGAAAATCTAGACTCTAGAGTTGCAACAAAATAACAATAACAATTTTTCAAATATTACAAAACAGACACAGATAATTGCGCGAAAGCTTATCGACATATAATACAAAAATACAGCCGACAAAGAGAGACTTTTAGTTGACAATAATTTAATTTTTAATGTAATAATTATTGAATTTTTCGTGATATTGATAGTGAATATTTTTTATAAATTGTATATATTTTTGTTTAGTGTTTATCCCCTGATGATGGTTGACGAAATATTGGGAAAATAAAATAAATAATAAAACAACACCACCAGTTTATTCATGGCCTCAAACTGAACCAATCAATAAGAAAATTAAACAAACAAAAAGGTCAACGATACATAAACAACTTCTCAAATAGTTTCGGGATAACACTCAATTCAGCTATTCATCCTTCTGTAGGTCGAGACGTCAATCAGACTTACGGAGCGGACCAGGAAATAACCACATCTCATGTCATCGACATCGTGACGAATCTTTCCTACCTAATAATTGACCTGACTAGTGCAACATTTTGTCCCATTGTACAAAATCTAATAACAATTTAACACATTATTCTACAAAAATCAATCATGATCTTAATTGAAAGTAGTTCTCAATTGTAAGATTGTATATTTTAATGTTGTTCAATTATGCGTCCGTTGTATAATTTGATAATCACCAAGAAGATGCATTAAATCATAATGTGTGTGATTCATCAGCGAATCACGAGTCGCGTTGGGTTGTGTTGAAGATCCGATTCACTCTAGAGGCCCTGTTTTGTCGCTGGGAAAAGAAGTTATAATTGTCTTTGTCACTCGTTTCAAAATTAGAATGTATCTTTACTTTGTATCGTAGATCTGTTCATTAAAACAAATAAAAATATATATATACATACATCCATACGTACATGAGAACATGAATAAAATGAATTAAAATACGTTTAATTTCTTTTTAGGGTGATTGGTGGCTGGCGCGCAGCAAGAAGACCCGACAAGAAGGTTATATACCATCCAATTATGTTGCCAAATTAAAATCGATAGAAGCTGAACCGTAAGTACACATTGATTGCGCATTACACACTATTTTCCTTATCGTCGAACCAGACAAAATAGTGGGATATTGCTTGTGGTTGTTGTATTCGCTATAAACCTTTGCAGCCTAAAAGTATACAGGCTTTTTTCAACACTTCGCTTCATACAGTTGTGTGATCGGTGTTGCCAAGAGAACGGATTATTTGAACTTGCATGTATTTGCAGCGAAGTATTGCAATTTCTATAGGAGCAAATTGAAGGGAAGATAATATGAGATTTTATTGCAGAAGATAATTTTGCATAGTACATGGTGGTTTGTGTGCGAGGTTATAGAACGGGTGAAGCAGTGAATACACAAAATTGATCGAATATCAAGCCATAGCAAGTTTCGACCAACTGTTATTGAATCTTCGAACTTAAAATTTGATTGAATTCCTTAACTCCATTCGAGAGATTTCGTTCCAGAAGGACGGAGATGGATCAATCATGAAACGAATGTTTTCCAATCACACCTAGTGTCGTAAGTCACTCCTTCAATGCGTTACAGCTTTTGCCTGTCCCAAATCATATAAGTATACCCTCCATACATGGTAATAGGATAAATTATGGGTTAAATTATTTTTTTGATAAAAAGACAATAAACGATATTTACATATGTTAGGGTTCATGAAGGATTTGGAGCCAGTTCTATCTTACTTGATATTTGGGATGAGTTCCAAATAATCGCGTGGACGACCTATGTCGTGACATTTACATTTACAAATATTGATACAATGCAGTCTTTTTTTCTGTCCTTAGCGGCAAACATCGATTTAATTACAGAAACGTTAAAACCTTCCTAGCAAACAAAGCACAATTTCAGTTCATTGATATTACTGTATTTTTAAAAATTTAAACATGCGAACCCAAAATCAAGTTAAGTAGATATTTCTAAAAGAGTACTTAAAAAATACTGCAGATCGACTGTATTGATCGACGATACCTGATGCTACTATCTGGTTATTTGGAATGATGGTTTAACTAACAGGAAACTAAGTCTCCATTCATAGATTTTTTAACAAAGGTTCAGCTGTAGTTATTTATTTAGTTAAAGATGTAGTTACCATCGATTAAAAGATACTGCGGTTTTAGGGGTTTGGTGTAATTTTAGTTACCTCTTATTCGCAATCTATCTGGTTGATAGCGTATTTTGAAAATTCTAAATTCCTGACAATTTATAAGTAAACCACACCAAATGTTCTGTCCGGTCTCATTTTTAAAGAAATACAGACCGATGAATCCACCAGCTCATAAACCACACTAAATAGTCAATTTTGAAGGATTTAACTATAGTTCGTGTATCTCTTCGGATGATTCATCAGCTCAAATGTGGCAATTTTGTTTTTTTTTTTTTGGCGTAACCATTGTAGCAGAAATGTGCCTCGCCACTGAACGAAACTCAACAGCGTATCCTCATTACGCTGTTACAGACTCCATTGGGGACGGTGTTGCGGTATATTTCCATGATTAATTGTTATACAATACTGAATAAAAATAAGATGACAGGTTGACTCACACCAGTCACGTGTGATCTGCAAATAAAAAACAAATGATTATATACATATATTTTACCATTCTCTGTGCGTATGTTTGACGCATAATCTCAAGCAAACTTGTGATCTAGTGGATTCTCTCTAGTCCAAATACAGAAATTTTGCTTATACGCATGTCCATTAATGCTCATCACTGAACAGAACTTAACCATAACTTTTGAGCAATTTGCAAACCAACCTGAACACAATTGATGGTGGCGTTGCCATCAAATTGTGATCTGAACGGTCATCGTTATCTGAAAATAGAACCTCTAATAAACACCCGTTATAGGCACGTGATAGAATCAAAGCCGACATGTATTTCACGTATTGCTTTCAATTATGTGCGCATGCTTGTGTGCGAGCGACATCCAATGCTTGCAGTGGCATAGACTGAAAGGGTCTCGTAGCTGGTTTTCTTGAGCTAAGGTTAGGAACACAACGAGACTTGTAATAAAAAATATCGGCGCGTTTTACAAACAACTCAATTATTATTTGAAAGGGGATTCGGCATATACAAGTGATGGCTGATTCTAAATTTAACGTGGCTATCGCCATTCAATGTCATCATTCCAAATCAATTAAAAATGTTCTTTGAACTTTTTTAGTTTTTCCATTGACTACTTTTCGTATACCTCGTGGGGGTGTGCGTGTGTATGAAATATGTAGAGTTTGACCTACAAATCCAAAATCCAAATTTATTCTCCCCGATATGGAAATAACGGGGGTTTGAATCACTCACAACATTAACATGTCGAAATGTAAATTTCGCCAAATAATAAATACATTTCACGAGTTCCTGTGTCCAGCAGATCTTTCACCTTTTTCTTCTTGGTGATGTACCAACTCATCACGGACTGCACTAACCGGCCAACCTGATGTTAAATCTTTTTCTTCTGAAACTTTTGTTCTTCTTGACCCAATTTCAAAATATTTATTTGCATTGCAAACCCCTTCAAGACATTTTTCATTTCATTTGTTTGTTTCATTGGCTCCACCCAGTCCCAAAATCTCCTTGAGTGGGTAACACCACTTAATACGTGGATTTTTTTTTGTTCTTAAGAAGTCTCGAGTTGAAGTTGGGTCATAACTCACGTGAAGTGTGTGGTTATGTTTCCATTATTGCAGCAGACAATGCTTTTGTCGTATATTAAGATAATTGGGCTCCGACTACGGGTTGCTTTTGTTTTTTTTTTTTGAATTACATTTGTGTATGTATGTATATTTTAAAGACTCCGCAATTTCATTGTATGTGGAATTGTCACATTTTCCCTTAACGACGCTATTTATTAATAACTTTGTAAATAACAACATTTTAACGTCTCTTGTACAGTGAGCCGATTTTGTTTTTCTGGGTCAACTTTAATTTAAAAAAATATCTGAAAATTCTTAGCAGACCTGTAGATTGGTTGACATGATATGCTGACGGGTGTACATAATTATACATTACATTAAATCTAGAAAGACGAAAATAAAATTTACTTCAATGGTATACACTGAAGGAATTATCATCGTAATATTTATGATTTTGGCGTGTGTAAAGCGGCGCTTTGATTCTCGTGCATGTTCTGACAATCACTTTTGGCATACATTTTTCGAAGTGATTTCAAATCGCAAAATCGGTGTTCTTCAGTTCACAAAGACTAGCAAATTTGGCGATTGTCGTTCACATGCACAAACCATGGCGCACCAAAAGTGAACACGTGTATTTCGTTTAAAATAAATGTTAAATACATAAAAACTATGTATATAAAGGGTGATTTTTTAGCTATTATCTTTTTGGCAACACTGGTTTAAACAGCTGATGCACGTTTCGTTGTTGTTGTAGCAGCTTTAGAGGGAGCTGAGGTGACGCACGTTTCGTGTTTTGTTTCACTGTCAAACATCTTCAGTTTGGTCTATAATTTAACCATGAATCGTCTTACAAACGAACAACGCTTGCAAATTATTGAATTTTATTATCAAAATGCGTGCTCTGTTAAGAGAGTTCATCGCGCGCTTCCATTTTATGGTCAGTTTAATCGACCCACTGAAGCGGCTATTCGGGCTATTGTGACTAAATTTCGCACCAAATTTACTTTGTTGGATATTAAACCACCAACACGCTTACGTAGAGTGCGAACTGAAGAAAATATCGCAGCTGTATCGGCCAGTGTTAATGATTTGTTTCTTTAAATTTGTACATAAAACATGTAATTTGTTTAACAATTTTCATTAAAAATATTAAATAACTAGTAAATCAAAAAAAAAAATTCTTTTTTCAAATCCATGCTTTATGCAAGCAGAATTCTATTGGGCCTAGAAATTCTTTTTTAGTTATCTTTTGTAGAAGGAAAAATTACTGTTACGTTTTTAAATATTTTTTTTATTAATTCAGTGTTCTTTTAAAATTTTAAAATTTTAAAATTTTTGTAGAAGGAAAAATTACTATTATATTTTTATAAAATTTATTAAATTAACAGTAATAATTTAAATCTTTTGTAGAAGGGAAAATTTCATACAAAAAATTTTTACAATTAATTTTTGCAAAAGATAGATCTATCTAACGATCTATCTTTTGGACCTTACATTTTATAGTGCGATCCGAGAGCACTTTGTCAGTTTGTCAAGTCGGTGAATGTTGATATTGTTGTTGGCATATGTCTTATTCGGTTGCACTGCTCCTGATAACGGTATTTAAACAAAATTTGGTACGTCGGTTTGGTGTGTATGTTGTAAGTGCTGCTGCAAATATGGGCGGTTCTCAACCAACGGTTACAGTATACCTTTGTACAATCCCGCCCATATTTGCAGCAGCACTTACAACATACACACCAAACCGACGTACCAAATTTTGTTCAAATACCGTTATCAGGAGCAGAAATAATAGATTTTTAATTTGTGGTTTGTATGGGAGGTACCACGCCCCTTTGTACAATCCCGCCCATATTTGCAGCAGCACTTAAAAAATCCACACCAAACCGACGAACCAAATTTTGTTCAAATACCGTTATCAGGAGCAGAAATAATAGATTTTTAATTTGTGGTTTGTATGGGAGGTACCACGCCCCTTTGTCCAATTGGTCAAATTTTTCCATTTCCTTGTATTGTCATCGAAAATGATTAAGTGTGCAAAATTTGAGCAAAATTGGTTGAGAAAAAAGCTTTCAAAAATTGATTTCAAATTTTGTGGCACACAAACATATATAGAAAGTAACCTTATATAAAGCATGGAAAAAAAAAAGCTTAGTGGTTTCGATGAATCCCTAAGGTATCGCTTTTTAATACGGTCTGTTTTTAATTGAAGCCTTTTTAACGAAATAACACTTAAAATAAATTTAATTTAAAAGGTTTTTTATTTTTCTTTATTTATACGCGTGAACAGTAGAACAGGGTAAATTATTTTTGCGATTAGCAAATCGCAAGTGATTTGACAGTCGCGTGATTGTCAGAACATGCACGTTAGTGATTGTGAGAAAACATATGAATTATCTCTCACTTGCAAAAGACCGCATCCAAAGTTGGTCACGATAGGACAAAGGGGGTGATACCTCCCACACAAAAAATATTTTAAAAGTATCAAAAATTACTCATTTTATCTTCAAATCATACGAAGTAGGAGTTTTTGAAAATCAACATTGGCATTCGACCCTTTCCCGAAATCGCCAGCGTGTAATCAAAACACGGCTACTGTCAAATGATTGACAATTTAGTCGCATTCGTAACTCTGTACTGAGATTATAGTTGAATCCACAACTTTCTGGATGCGATTTCTGTCACTTTTCAGTCGTATGTGTTGTGGGTGGCATCACATCATAGTTGGAATACAGAAGATAGCGTTGCCTTACAATATCCATCAATATAATTCATAGTTTAAGTTAATGTAGATGTACTAGCCCTATTAGCGTAACAAAACAGACTTGGTATGCATTCATGTTCTTTGCGTTTTTTAGATTCTGCGATATTTAAATTAAATTCTTTCAAATTTTGGCAAAGATCTGCCTGCCTATCCAATCAAATATAAAATGAACTTTGAACACCTCTCTGGCCAAACTCACGTCGATATGTTGTCCTGAATCCAGCCTTTTTTGTGTGTTCAAACATAGAGTGCAAATGTTTTGCTGAAGAAAGAAAACCCACACAAAGCAATGCTTATTCCATTGAAATGAAAAGTTGCTGTTGGCAATGCACAATTAAGATACAATAACAAACTCAAACGTCAATAATTAACAATGTGTAAATACAAATTTGTGCAAACAGATACAAATTAAATTTGTAAAAATTAAAAAATGCGAATATATGTTTATTGCAAAGCACTCGAATTAACCCAAAAATGCCCGATGACCCATGTGTATATAGTACACCAAAATTCTTGTTTACATGATAGGAATCGATCTACGGGAGACCTGATGACACTGCTATCCGAAAAATGGAATCGATCTATTCACAAGCTTGGTGAGAGTAAGGTCGTTGCTCTAGATATCTCCAAGGCCTTTGATAGAGTTTGGCACGGCGCACTCATATCAAAGCTTATCGCTTTTGGTGTTGGTAGTGACTTCTCTCGATTCATATCGAGCTTCCTCAGAGATCGCACTATACGTGTTGTTGTAGATGGGTTCTCATCCGACGAGCATAGGTTAACCGCAGGAGTACCACAGGGCTCTGTCCTTTCCCCCTCCCTTTTTCTTATTTTCATCGACGACCTCTTGGATCGGACTGTGAATCCAATATACTCATTCGCGGATGACAGCAACCTCTGTCATTCATACTCATTCGATCATAGACCAAGTCGTCAAGAAATTGAGGATAAAAGGCGATTGATGGATGAGTCACTTAGCCAGGATTTGCTGGCCATTTCTGAATGGGGTCGAGAGAATAGAGTAGATTTTAATGCGCGTAAGACCCAGTGCTCCTTGTTGTCTCACAAGCGATTCATCGATCCAACGGTGTCGTCGATTTTAATGAACGGTGTAGATATTGAGCAATCAGATGATCTAGTTGTTCTTGGCATAAAAATACAATGTGATGTTCGTTGGACAAAACATGTATTTGATGTGTCGAAAGATGCCTTCAAATGTTTAGGCTTTTTAAAAAGATGTAAGAAATATTTTACACCCTCTGATCTTCTCAATATCTACACTACCTACATCAGACCAAAGATGGAATACAACTCCCATATATGGTCGGGTGGTCCAGCTTCATCACTGGAGCTACTTGACCGTGTCCAGAGGAGAGCGATGGTGTTGATAGGTGATGGTAGGATATCCAATTCTATTGTCTCCCTTGAACACCGTCGTAATGTTGGTTGTGTGTCATTGTTCTATCGATACTTTCATGGTGTTTGTTCTTTGGAAATTCGTGATCTTATACCGCCCGTGAGAACGTTCGGTAGAGATACGCGACTCTCCAGGAATGCTCACCCATTTGTTGTCGATTGGACAACCGACCGCACTACACATTACAGAATAAATTCGTTCTTCGCCCGTACTATCCGTATGTGGAATCGACTTCCGGGAAATATCTTTCCCTCCAATTACGACATTCAGAGATTCAAAACAGATGTCAACAGACACTACTCCCTCTTTCCTCCTTCCAATACCTTATCTTCCTTCTACCAACGCAATGCACTGCATTTATAGGGAACATCCCCTGAGTGTTGGTTCAGTGAAAAAAAAAAAAAACGCCACGTTCAACAAATAAATACTATATTTTGTTTTGTTTTATATTTATTTAGTGTAGCTTGATTGTTAAATGCGTGTTTTAGTTTTGTTGTTGTTATACCTTAAAATCCTATATATAGGACCAATGTCCTTCAAAAACCAGTTTTTCAATAAAATTTTAAAAACCTATAACTGCACTGTTTTTGTTTCTCATTTGCTTCCAAAATAATGTAAAAGTACTTTTAAAACGACCATGCTCAAGCAGTGGGCATATCTGGGTTAATTAGTGCGTTTGATCCGTTTCAATTATCATATTTTTATACCCTCACTCTACAGAGTAGGTAAAGTGTAATGCATTGAAGGAGTGACTTAAGACCCCAAGTATGTTTGGACCAAATCCGTTTCACGGCTTTTTAAGCTGTTTGAGCCATGTCCGTCCGTCCGTCCGTCCGTCCGTCTGTCTGGCTGGCTGGTGTACACGATAACTCTCAAAAGGAGTTAAGGAATCAATTCAAACTTTGCACATGGTAATATTTTTCCAAAACTTAGTTTAAGTTTGAAGATGGGCGAAATTGCCACGCCCCCACACAAATGCCCCATATTCCTATGTTAAAATAAAATCCACACAGATATTCGGAATCGGTTATGTTTTGGTATTTGATAACGTTTTTATAACTACTTTAAGCATACAAAATATGGCGGGTATTGCCACGCCCCTTCTTGTACCTCCCACACAAATCACCCTAACCTACGTAAAATTAAAGTTGTTATAACTTCTATACGGATGATCGGAATACTATGAAATTTGTTATTTGGCAATGTTTTTATTTGTGTTTCATTAATGTTGCCACACCACTTCTGGTACCACACACACAAAGTGGCATAAGCCTTGGTTAAAATAAAACCGATATAACTTCCAAGCGGGTAGTCAAAATCATTTGAAATTTGATATTTGAAAATGTTTTTATAATCACTTTAAACCAAAAAAAATATTTACGGTTTAGCAACGCCCCTTCTTGTACCTCCCACATAATTGTCAATATCCTAGGTAAAATTAAATCCTTCATTAATTCTATGATGGTGCATGGAATCCACTATAACTTGATATTTGATAATGTTTTTGCAATTGTTTTATAACTGTAGAAGCTCGGACCAAATGTCATGAACCTTCTAGTACCTTCCACACAAATCATCCGTATATGTAAAATTTATGTTATTATAATTTCCATAGATATGTTCTCTGAGAGTGAGGGTATAGTATAAGTTGGTTTAGCCGCCTGAAGTTTTCTTACTTGTTTAGTTTGCCTCTGATCGCATCATCTTGTAAAACAAATAAAGTGTAGCAGATTGTAAAAATTTTGCATTTGATTCAGGGATTCAAAATCGCATCTTCTTCGGTCCTTATTGTACCAAAATATGTTGTAATATGGACAACATGTACGTATGTGTTCCATCATGTCTTCGAATTTCGATGGGCGTTTTATATAGGGTCCGCCATCTAACGTTTTTTTTTCAACTATTCAACCGTTCGACTATTATTTGTGGGGTGCCCGAGGCAGCCATTTGAATAAAATTATTTTCCATTATTAACCGGAAGGATTGTACTTTCAAATAAAAAAATAAATTTGAGAAAATATTGAGTAGTTTTTTATAGCATTTAAAAAAAAGTTATTTGTTGAAATATGTGGTTTCTAGAGCGGAAAAAGTAAATCATAGGAGACATTGGTATGGGGTCCGCCATCCAACTTTTGCATCCCTGATTTGATTCCTCTTCCACTCATGCCGTTTGTGGTCAGACTGCACTATTTTTACTTCTCGCAAACATACCCAACCTATTTGTCGGATCGCAAGAGCCTATATGATAGCCTGATTCCACCATTAGTAATATTTTTAAAATCCGCAATAGCATCCACATTTTCGGTCTTATTCTTTTAAAGGGGCTAGTTGCAAATATACCAATGTTCGCTAATTGTTATTTTTAGAATCTCTTGGTCCATAAGGTCCATGAAATGTAAAGTTTTGCGGTTTTTACACAAAAGAAAAAGGACATACAGTCAATGTCAATGAATTGTTTTGACAAAGCAAAAAACTAATTTTATATGTACATATTCTTTTTAGAAAAAAAAAATACTTTTCTACATGTTTTCACTTTTTGTCTGAATGGATTGTTTTTATTTGTGCGTAAAAATTGACATAAATGCGTCTGTCAAGAAAGAGTTTTTACAATTCCTTTTTGAGATATTTCCTCAGTATGAAATTAATTTATCGCTATTTTATTGTTTTTTTTTCTGTGGTTTACTCAATTAGATAGTGATCTACTTGTGCTTTCATTGTTGATTACTGCGTTTGTGTTAACAAAAAATGATTACTTAGATAATTTAAAATGTCTGGACAAAGAATATCGTTTGAGGCTTATTGGCCGACCAAGTAAGATATCAGAGCATATGGAACGTTTATTGCTTCGAAAGGTGGAGCAAAACCCATAAATTTCGGCCAGAACAATTGCCAGTGAACTTAATGAATGTGACGTTGAAGTTTCCCATGAAACAATAAGACAGGTCCTGAATAGGACAAGTGTAGCTAGAACTCTGCTCTCAGCACAAAATACTGAAAGGGGATTGTTTATCGTCAGAATGAACATTGGCAAACCTCTTAGCTATTGGGATGACGTTATATTCGGTTATGGAACTGAAATTATGCTTTATTATAATAACTGACACCTAAAATCGTTGGGAAATCACAACATTATCATAAGTATAAAATTTTGAATTTTTCGTTCATGGTGTGGGGGTGGATTTTGAGCAAAGGGTTTTATAGGGAATACAATGAATACGCGACAATAATTAAGTATTTTGGAGGGTCATTTGATAAACAGCGCAAACAAATTTGTGTTTACTTCAGACAACAAACCAAATTTAAAATTTTACAAGGATAATTATTCATAACATTACGAGCATACAGTTAAAATGTGGCTGCTCTTCAACTGCTGCAAAGTGTTGGATACCCCTGTCCAAAGTCCGGACTTCAATTTCAAAGAAAATGGATGGACCTATTTGAATAAGAAATTGCCTAAAAGGCATTCAAAAAATCCAGCAGAGCTATAATGGAAGAGTGGCAAAATATCTCAAACGATGCTATGCAACTCTTAATTTTTTCGACGACTACAATCCGTTATAGACGAAATTGGTGGACATACAAAATATTAAATTATTCGTAAATTGAACTTTTTTACTCTCGAGAGTACTTCCACTTTCACTGTAAAAAGACTTTCTTGACACAATAATTTTGGGGGCTTCGATAAAGCCGAAATATTTTGGGAAAACAAACAACCGACCGAAGTAAACTTTAATTTAAGACACAAGTATCCCAGCAACGGAAAGTGGAACTTTTATAAGGCATAGAGGAGGCCTGCCTGAAAAAAAATTGCCTTTTTGTGAAAACTATTTTTTGAAAACGGCGGACTTCCATCGTCGACATTATTCGTTCTAACGAACAACACGAAAATGTGTTTTAATATTTTCAAAAGAAATATTCGTACCTAGGGTTTGGGGTCCGGGAATTCCCGAATCGTTTTTCAATATTTATAGACAATATTTATAGACAATCAATATTTATAGACAATTTTTTATTACAAATAAAACTTGTTTTAATTTCAATCTATTATAGTAAAATACTTTTCCTTTGCATCTCGTTTACAAATGTTGCTCATTTATAAACTAGAGATTTATGATTAAAATTTATGGTGAAACAAATTATCCAATTAAATTATATTTTCGTATTTGAGCAAAATGACTTCTACAAATATCAATTAAAAAAGCTTAATGTAGAACATTCGGAAAAAAACTATTTTGTCAGACAGTAATTCTATTAATTTCCCAAGAAGGATCGACAAATTCAAAGCTGGAAATCTTCTCAAAGAAGAATTTACCTTACATATGAAAACATTAAAACTGTTCAAAAGCAATTTTTTTAATTTGTAATTTGTCAGTATTTAAAAAAACCACACAGTCTACTAAATGTATATACTTTAAACAAGGAATACATACATATAAGGAATTAAATTTATTCCCGGGAATTCCCGGGATTCCCGGGAATGAAATTTTCCATTCCCGTTTTCCCGGGAAATGAAAAAAGTCCGGGAAACCCTAAACCCTACTCGTATCACTTTTTGAGAAAGTTCAATGAAAACACTATAAAATATACCAATACAATTATTCTGATTGTACAAAATCGTAAATTTGTCAGCAGATGAAGAATATAATTGTTCAGAGATTAACTTTTCTAAATGTGTCACATGATTTTTTTTTGGACTAGTGGCGGATGATTTGAAAAGAATTCAACATAGCAACATTTCATTCCATCCTAACTACTTGTCATACAAGCTCTAGCAATATTCAGGCAATGTTATTGATGTTGGCACAAAGGTTAATTTTAACCGACAACATTCCCAATTGAAATTTTGTCCATCCATGTAGGCTAAAATTTGGTAATATTTTCGACTCGCTTAAATATTGTAATTGTCGTTGAATTTTGAAAATCCCGATTTCTGAGATTTGGAAAACTCAGTCCCAATCGATCCCTAGTAGTGAAAAGGCTAGTTTCCAGGCCTCTCAATGTCCGAAGCCAGCTTAATACTCGTACATACATACGTACACATGAATAAGACATGGTTCGGCTAAACTGGATGCCATCTTTACGTCGGGTCGGGTTGCCTGTTTTTATCTGGTAATTGTTTTACTTTGTGCATTTCCCAATTACATTCACACATACATACATACAGCCATATGAACACAAAACGAAGGCTATGGCGACGATGACGATGGAGATGGCGAAGATGATGCTGCTGCATATGCTGTACAACTACGCACATACATCTATGTACACTTACAATTGGATGTATGTATGTACATGTGTTCGTTCAAGGTCATAGCCAAGTTTGACCCAAATCCAATGCGCTGCTGTACGTTGTCGATGACAATTTGACAATGCGGCCAAAGTACACCAGCCAACACCGTTTGTTTGGCCAGTGCGTCTGTATGTGCATGCAACTGTGTTTGTGTGGGTGTGAGCGGGCGTTACGCATCCATCATCGACACCGTGTAAAAGTTTATTGATCTCTGTCCCCGGATTTATTGATTGCATCGACTAATCAAATTAGCTGCCACAATTTCCCCTGATCGATTGGTTCGCTCGCTCCTCTGCTGAGTGACTTCGAGAATTTTGATTTTGTAATAGCCAGAAACACTGGAGGGTGGATGGGGGAGGAGGATTTTGTTTAATCAGGTTCGGTCCATTTAATTATTTTTTATTCAGTCATTATTTGGAAACGAAAGAGAAAAAACTTTCTTTTTTTCTTCTTCTTCGGTATTTTATGGGTGGCTTTGGAAATCAATCATCATCTCGTATTTTTCTAATCAAACAGATCCGACAGACCCGACAGACAGATCCATTTTAATAACGCCGTTGTTGTGTGTCTGCACTCTGAATTTGTATCTGCTCTTAATTGGGTCACTTCGGTCGGCTATCTCTTCGGAGATGGTCGTTTACTATGCCGTGCGTGCACTTTGCTGTGGTAGTTTGTTGTGTCTGCTGACGTCGTTTTTAATCCAGTTTTGTGTCATACTCATACCTACAGTCAAGTCAATACGTCCCATACAATAGATTCCGCTGAAATTGTGGCGATCATCGCTTTTGAAAACTTGCATACTTGTCTTCATTAAGGCAGCGTTTCTTAAAATCGAGAATATCAAAATGATTTCTGCGAATGAATATGTAATATGTATTTATTAATTTAGTTATTTATTTGTTTATTTGTCTTTGCTCTTGGCGTTGCCGTTGACCGTTTTTGACCATGGATGGAGCGAAGCGGTAGTAGCGTAGCACTCGTGACGATCGAGTAGCTGAGACGGACGACATAATTGCAAGACTCTACGCAGCACATTGACTCTTTTTTTTTCTTTTGAAGAGGGGAAATCCAATTCGGTCAGCTAGATCTGAGCTTCTGTTTCCATATTCGAACCTAAACAAGTTTACCCAGCACCGAAGAAATGAATCATTTTGTTGTAGTGGCTTTATTTGGACGAGTGCGAGTGTTTTCGGTAGCAGATCTTGTCGGAGAGACGACGTCACACATTTGAATGGAAACCACATTCCTTCCTTCTTTTCATTTTCATAATTCCACTTTCGTGACGGTGTGAATGAATACATATTTGAAAATGTCATAATTTAGTTGTTGATTTTATAGATGTTTGTGGGGAGACATCTAATAATTTCATTTTATAATTGCCACAATGGCCGAGCCAACATATGGGTGACTGCACAACGGTCGAAAAATAAAACAAGCACTCAATCAATGATCAGTGTGCTCCCTGAAGGAGGGGCCCACAACTAATACTATTTGTGATAATATCAATGAGGTGACTCTGCCGCTGAATAAAGTCTGGCAGTGGTTGAACCTAGGCCTCAGCACTCTCACTATTTAGCATATAGCGACGGCACAACTTTGTCACGGGTGCGCAAATTGTATTGGTTGGTGGGTGGTAATCATGGCATTCGAATTCGAGAAAGTTATTTTATCGTGAAAAGGGAATAAATGTCGTCTGAAATTATTCAAAACTTAGCGAGATTAGCTCCAATGTATGTTATCCTATTTCTCCTATTTATTTTCGTTGGAAATTTATACTTTTTTCACATTACATAAGATTGATTTCGATCGTAATTTCTCGATATCGAATACCGTGCCAACCGGGTTTGTCATCTGAGACCGACCTTCGGGTTTTTTTAAAATCGCGTTTTTGGAAAACCGAGAAAAACGGGTTCTCTATGTCGGTCTCAACCGGTTTTTCATATTGCAATAAAGTCTCTGTTTCGGTGCTAATTTATGTGATTATTTTTTGAGGTGTTTTCAAGAACGTTTAGCACATGGACGGTTTGACCCAAGGACGAAATATTGTGCAGATCATCACTGAATATACCAGTATTCATTTCTGCGGGTGACCGCAACTCGTCCTTGTAGGTAATATGAGATTGATGAACTTTGCGAATATAAGAGAAAAGTCCTTGAATTTCAAAGAGTCAAAAAATACGCATAATCCTTGACTTTAATGTCAAACTTATGATTTATTATCTTATTTTTATATACAGTGGTGGCCACGAATTTAGCAAATTCATCACATGTAACTTTATAAAGCAAATATTTCAACTTCTTTTTATATTTTTTGCCCGGTATTTTTTCTAAAATATTACGTACGATAAGATGACCATTTAACGTTGTTTTTGTTCGGTTCTTATGTTTCATTTTAGTTTTATTCCATCTAAAGTACAAATAATCCAAAATAAGATTGGACAGTAATTTAGCACAAATTAAAAAAAAAACTTTAATCAAACCGGAAAAAACTGAACTAACCAATACATTTTATTATAAACTTAATATTTGATTGGATAACCACAATTTTGAGTTGTAGCTGTACATCTTCTGGACATACTCTCCACTAGAGACATAAAACGCTCCATTGGACTAGAATATCAGGAATTTTTAGTTTCATTCAAGAAATCGGGCAAATTTTTGAGTTTTATTGTTATAATATGTTGTTAAAGTCCATTCCATAGATTCTCAATAGGATTGAGATCCGGTGACTGTTCTGCACCATTTTTAAAAATCTATTCTGTTCAGCTCCAAACAGCTCTTCACTGGCGTTAAGTGTGTTTTGGTTGGTTGTCGTGCATAAAACGCCACTTAATTGGCATGTTTTTATCTGAATATTTTATTATAGTATCAACAAGTAGATTGATGCACTGATCCATTAGTGCATTGATTTTGTGTATCGGACCATCGCCGTGTCCAGAAAACGCAGTATACACCATCTGATTTTCACCAACAAGCTTTACCGTCTCATATTTGTACTTCGGGTTGTGCTGCATGTTTGGGGAGTACAATTCATATTGTTTTCTATTAGATCCGAACAGTCATTTGTTGGATTCGCCAATCCAGGCGATATTTTCCCAAAAAATCTTGGATTTTTCTATATACTCCTGAGCAAATGAAATTTGACACTGTAAGTAATTTTTGTTGAAGAATGCATCCAAGTACATTTTTTTCATTGGTTCTACTTCTTATGGTTCTTGAGGAAATGCTAATCTAAAATTTGACCGAAAGGTCTCTCTGAATCACAGTTGAGTTTTTAAAAGGATCTGCTACGCAGGTTCTATAAATTAAAAAATCCGATTTATGGGTTGTTTTTCCCGGCGTAGGACATTGTGCGACATTTTTAAAGCTCCCATAAGTGCCAATATGGCTTAGTATATTGCATACAATCTGTCTGGATCAATTTAGAATGTTTGCAATATCCCCAGCGGTACTTCCACTGTCGTTCAATTACACAATAACCTGACAGGCGCAGCGTCATTGCACCATTTTCCTTTAGCAATGTCTAATTATGAATTTTGTTAAATAATAACTTCCATTCAGAGTTACAAGCCGAACCATTATTATCGGCGGCGGCGGCTTTCGGCTGATTTGCCGGCTCGTTCTGTGATTCGATCACCCCTATTTATTTGGCAATTTTGGGAAAATGGAAGGAACAATTTGTATTGGTTTTTAATACTGTTTCTTTTATTTTTGGCAAGTACAGAGTGATTTTTTTGAGGTTAGGATTTTCATGCATTAGTATTTGACAGATCACGTGGGATTTCAGACATGGTGTCAAAGAGAAAGATGCTCAGTATGCTTTGACATTTCATCATGAATCGTCTTACAAACGAACAACGCTTGCAAATTATTGAATTTTATTATCAAAATGCGTGCTCTGTTAAGAAAGTTCATTGCGCGCTTCCATTTTATGGTCAGTTTAATCGACCCACTGAAGCGGCTATTCGGGCTATTGTGACTAAATTTCGCACCAAATTTACATTGTTGGACATTAAACCACCAACACGCTTACGTAGAGTGCGAACTGAAGAAAATATCGCAGCTGTATCGGCCAGTGTTAATGATGACCACCAATTTTCGATTCGTCGCCGTTCGCACCAATTGGATCTCTGTTACTCAAAAACGTGGAAATGCCAAAATTGGACTAAGCGGATGGACCACCTAAGACGCAGCCGCGGTCAACATTTAAATGAAATTATCTTTAAAAAGTAAATGTCATGGACCAATCTAACGTTTCAAATAAAGAACCGATGAGATTTTGCAAATTTTATGCGTTTTTTTAAAAAAAAAAGTTATCAAGCTCTTAAAAAATCACCCTTTAGTTCAATATTCGTTAATATTAGCTAATGTTCCCATAATTTAATATTATTTTCCCATACAATTATTTTTTGGGAGTAGTAATCCATTCCCAAAATTTATAATATGGATGAATTTAATAAAGATATTTGCAATTGCAGCTTTTCAGGCATATTTGACCAGACATCTTGAATATCATAATCCTTCCAATGAATGGTAAAGCTCTACCTACTTTGACACACTAAAGAAGTGCAATAGAGGAGCTGTTGTTTATTGTGTTTTATAAAGGGACCGCCATCAAACGTTTTTTTTCAACTATTCAACCGTTGGACTATTATTTGTGGGGTGCCGAGGCAGCAATTTGAATGAAATTATTTTCCATTATTAACCGGAAGGATTGTACTTTCAAATAAAAACAGAAATTTGAGAAAATATTCAGTAGTTTTTTTATAGCATTTTCAAAGAAAAAGTTATTTGGCGGACCCTTTAGAAACATATGGCCACGCATTCTGGAATTGACTTATATAAATGCGACTTTCAAAACAAAATACAATCTATAGACGCCATCATATAGTGGGATACTACATTCAAAGAAAGATCCGTATATTTCTCAGTTGAAGGTTGTCTAAGTCGACAGTTATATTTTCTTTTGTAATTTTAAGTGGGTTGTCTATTTTGGTAGTAAGATTTGACTGAGTTAGAACTCCGTCAAGTCTCGGCGGCGTGGTATGAGTCGATGAAATCGGCGGCGTGGTTGAAGTCGATGTGAGCCGATGAAATCGGCGGCGGCCCGGCTCGTGCAGAAACATGCGGCGGCTTGTCGGCTTAAAATTGGTCGGCTTGTATCTCTGCTTCCATTTGAGTAACAATTACCGAGACAGAGAATAACAACTTTTATCAAATGTGCTAAATTTGTGTCCAGCCCAGATTACGAATTACTTGCAAAAACATGAGAGTTCGAGAAAAAGGCACAAAAGAATACGAAAAAAATTATTGGGCTTATTGATCACACCATAAGCAACACTAAACTAGTAAGGAAAGGCTAAAGTCGGGCGGGGCCGACTATATGATACACTCCACTTTCTATCCGAAAACAATTCAACTCGGTAAAAAAGTGAAAACGGGAAGAATTTTTGTTTGTTTCCTAATCATAGGCTAATATTACCTGGTCCAATTTGTCAAATCGGAAATATTTATATCGGTGCTATATACAAATATGGAATATAGTGACTAACTTTCACAATAAGATCATCCAGTTCAAATATAACGTGTTAAGCTCATTTTGTGAAAATTCGTGCTTTCTGGTGCGGAAAAAGTCTATCCGAAATTCGTATGGGAAATTTTTGGGGCGAAATTTGTATGGGAGCTATATGTAAATCTGAAGCGATTGAAATATTAGATATTTTGAAAGATTTGAAGAAGATCTGTTAAAATATGTGGTCTCTAGAGCGGAAAAAGTCAAATCGGGAGTGAAATTTGTATGGGAGCTATATATAAATCTGAACCGATCTGACCTATATTCACCATAGTTGTTTCTAGTTGAAATATAAGATGTTTTGCCAATTTTAAAGAAAATCTGTTGTAATATGTGGTATCTAGAGTGAAAAGAGTCAAATTGGGAGTGAAATTCGTATGGGGGCTATATCTAAATCTGCACCGATTTTCTTCAAATTAAATAGCGTTCGTCGTTGTACCGAAAAACTTTGTTGTGCAAAGTTTCATTTGGTTCTGTCTACAATTGCGACCTGTATCGTGATTGCAAGAATAGATGGACAGACGGACGGACGGACATTGCTAAATCGACTCAAAAAGTGATTCTAAGTCGATCGGTATAATTAGCAATGGGTCTATCTCGTTTCCTTTTGGATGTTACAAACAAATGCTCAAAGACATAATACTCTCGTGGAGTGTATAAAAGCAAATATTTTGCGCAGAGTTCATTATCATAACAAATTATTTGCTATTATAAACAACACATGCGAAATGTACTAAACTCGTGGCCACCACTGTATTTTAGCTTATTTTATTCTATACAAGATATCAAAATAACCGTTTTTACGGTATTCACACCTGTTCTAAACTGATATTTTGGGAATAATAGTTGTAATGATAGGGTGATATATTATTTCACGTTATTTGTTTACTATTTCTATAAGAAATACTTATGCGCACTGTTTTAAATAAAACGTGATGCTTCATTATTATATATAATCAAAAAGTGAGCATGAAGCAGCAATCTTCAAAAATATGCTCTAAATATCAGGTGCATTGTCAGTCGTTATAATTTCCCTCAGGGCCGATTTTCCCCATTTCCAATTTCTTGATTCCAGCTACAGCCCAAATGTCCGTAGGAAAAACCCAGTTTGATAGGAAAAGCGCTAATATTGAAGATCCAAAATAATGAATAATTTCTCAATTTTTTACTGTTTCAAGGAAAACCCGAATAAACCCGGTCCGACCGGATTTTTTTTATAAAAAGGAAGCCAGGCAACCGGGTTTTTTGAAAGCACGGTTTTCGAAAAACCCGGCATTGCAGAAAAACTGTGAATTGGGCGCCAAGGTGCTTCGTTTAGGGAAAATCGTTAACACTCCGATGGAAAAATTCATATCACTTGCCGTGGAAGTTCCAATTAATCGAATAAAACAAATTAAAGGATTAACCGAATAAGCGAACAATTATATGTAACATAATTATCACATGGTATGTAAAGGCAGTATCGGACAAAATATTTGCAACTATCATACAAAACGTCTGATCGTTTCATATAAAACATATTAGGATATATTATTCTTATTTTATTTTTATTTGTGTATAGTAGTGAACATCTGTATACACTTTAAAACAATATTTAATTAATTTCATTAATATTTCGACTTTTTATAACTAAATACGAGCGTAGATAATTAAACAAGAAAACAAGTGAGTAAGCTTCAGTCGTCTAAACCGACATACATATATACTTTTGTGGGAGGAAGTTTGTGGCAATTTGATCCAGTTTCCACATTTGTTAATAATTGTAAGAACATGTTCAAATATGAAGTGATCCATTATGACCACTTAAGGAGTTATAAAGCAATTAATTTTACCTAGGATAGGTACAAGAAGGTGCGTGGCTAAAGCGTAAATATTTTTTTATGATTAAAGTGATTATAAAAGCATTTTCAAATCTCAAATTGCAAATGATTATGTCTACCCGTATGGTTTTATTGTGATCGGTATTCTTTTTTCTCACTAAACCAACACTCACAGCATTTCGTTGGCGAAAGTAATAAATGGTATTGGATACTATTACAACTTTAGTTGCAAATGTTTTGCAAGTCGGTAAATTTAATTCAATTTGAATTGGCTGTGTTCATCTTTTTGCGTGAATGCATCTCTGTGTCCAGCTGTATATTGCTCTAAATCTATACTATACGGTGTCTTGTCTGAACAATTCAGAATAATCTGATTTTATTCGAAGTTGTTCCAATGATATTTGACTCCAGCAATCATTGAGGTGTAAATTGAAATGTGACATATTTTTGAGTGGTGGAGAGACCCATACCTTTTATATAACAATATTCACATAGAAATAGCCAAAATTCCCGTGAAATGTTAATTTGTATTAACACGAATTTTTCCACATTTCCGTGTGTACGTACACCACACCGTCGCATACCGATCAATATCAGGTTGCGACTAGATTTATTTGCACTTGTGTTCATACATATGTATCGACTCGGAAACATACCTATGTACATACATACAAGTCGTTGTGTCTATTTCCAGAGAATCCGTTGTTTGATTACACTGTGCAACAAAACGAAACAGAATGTCTGTGTTTCAGTTAGGATTTGGGATTTCCCGGCATTTTTAAATACCCGGGAATCATGTAATTGTTTCGCCTACACGGGATATCCGAGACAAATTACAAACTATATAATTGTTTAAGTGGATTCCAGTGGAATACTGAGCTGACTCTAGACCTTTTTGCATCTGTATATTTTATAGAATGCAAATTGATTTACCAACATTTATAATGTGTATAATGAACGATATTGTTTTTATTTGGATGGAAATATGATAACTATCGTCCAAACTAAATCGGTAATTGCATTCAATAATTTTGTTTAGATTCGAAACTACTTTTCCTTGACATAATCACAAAATTGTAGAATGACTTTCAGCACTGTTTTTCGCTTTAGGTCATTGGAAACCTTTAGGTACTAACTACTGTCGTAAAACAATCTTCATGTTATTATTCATATGGAAATATCATAGTACGCGGCTAAATTAAACTCAAACTTTGTTGAGACTTCAATAGCACTACTGTTGCTGCCTGAAGCATCCACATAGTGAACTTTAGCTAGATGATCAACGGGTTGACCTTTTATGCAACGTCTATTCTCTGGTCAACTGGAAACGAATTTTTTCAAACTGATGTGCATAATATCTCCGAATCTACTGAACCGATTTGGCTCAATTTGAATTTGTTCGTTACAGTATTATCTATCGTCCATTGTAGGGCCTTTTTGATTTAAGGTCCTGTTCAAAGTTACGTAATTTTTTGCCTAAAATGTTGATGAAAATTCGTGTTTTTTTTTAGAAAAACTTCCTACGATGGACCTACCTAAACAAGAAAAAAATGTGTCTGATTTTTTCCGATGATGCTTGACGGAGCAATCATGCACATCACCTGCAAGAGTTTTCAAAAAATTGTCATACTTGACGGCCCATTGTAACTGTTTCGCCGAGTGCGAATAAAAAATAAAAACACGCAATGTCACATTTTTTCTTATAATATTTAAGTCGCGAAGGGTAAGTTAACAGTGATCAAAGGTGGAGATCGTTAGAGCGAGTTAGTTAATTGTGAACAAACTCCGAAAATACCGAATAACTTACTCTTTGTAATCTAGGCAACTACTCATGCAAAGTTGCATTTAAAGAAGTAGGAGGATTAAAAAGAGAAATCGGACGATTTACACACTGTCAAGCATCAGTAATTTGACGCGAGATATTTTATTTAAATTGAGTTTAGTAACACATTTTCTTCTTTTTAATATTGCCCAACGTTTTTTCTTTATATGAACAATAAAAGCTTTTTCCTAAGTTTTATAATTGCCGCACAATTTAAAATCCTTATAAAATGACAATACCCAGAAATCTAAAATCTGTTCAAAATATGAAGTATACGTATATTCTTGGTAGTCGCAAATTCTAAGAGGATCTAAAAAGGAGATAGGAGGTCCACATATCCCAAGTATACGTCTAATAATTGCAAGATCGGTTAGTATTGCAAATGAGCGAAATCGATCCAGATGGAAAATTTTCAGCTTAACATGAACTGAGAATATCCCCAATAATCCCTAATAATAAACAGTGAAAATAAAATTTGGATTCACATTTACAAAATTCACCAATTCAAATGAAATATTATTCAAAAATTGTGTGATTAGAAATTCAAGGAATCAATAAAGAAATTTGTAAGCCGCTCATTGAAAATATTTTTTATATTCACTCAATAAAGAAATTCACATATTGAGTAAACGAGTTACAACTCGTCGTTCATTGAAAACAATAAAAATAAATATCGAACCGGGATTTGTAGTCTCATTCTTAACATCGCACCACGGTATACTGATAATTAAGTTAAGTTGCCGTTGCGATTTCGTCAATTCCATGAAGTGCCAGAAAATAATAATTCCAATTAAATGTGTAATTAGAAAATGTTGTGTTTTGACTAAAGTTTTAGTCGAATGTGTTAATTGAGTGCTATTTTAGGAGTTTCTAATTTTGACTAATCTTTTCAACAACTCGAATAAATGTTTTCTCGAATATTTTTGTTTTACTGTAACAACTTTTTTCGTTAATATTATCAGGTGCACTTTTTTTGCTGGGTTCATTCTTTTTATTGATTTGTCGGATAACAAAGTGATTTTTGGAAAATTCAAAGATTTATGATGGTGAAGAGGACCAAAAAGGGATACAACGTGTACTAATTCAAGATTTTAAAAGCTGATCAACGTAAATGGATTTTTTAAAATTAGTACTTTTAGAAATGGGATGACTGTTGAAGCGAGAAAAATAAAGATATATTTTGAAATTTCCAATTTTAGAGCAAAATAAGTACATACTCTCTTGTCACAACCCTATACATAATTACCCTCCAATATACCATTGTGGAGGGTATATAAGGCCCTACGTTACTTTTTTGTCCGCTCCCCGCCACAAAAATGGTCAATATACGACCAGAACTAAAAGTGGATAGTCCTCTTTAGAATTGTTGCACAGTGGGGCACAGTGCGAATGTGTTTGTCATGCTTGTCCGCGTGATTGTCATTTGACTAACTGCCGGTGGGTACAGGCGGCGCGTATAGATACAATCGCTTCGATGGAATGACTGGAAGTGATTTGAATGGACGAATATGTCTGTATGTCTGATTTGCATTTAATAATATTCGTTGACTCACTGTAAGAGCTGACTACAAATTAGGTTTTATTCCATAGATCGGAAGTGAACAGGCCGGTGTGGTGACGTCGTCACAATTTATCACATGATGTTTTTTATGGGCTTGCAAGAAGACGCGCTTCGTCTGGGTTTTCGTTCCCAAACCAATTGAAGCCAGTGAACTTAGTTTTCTTGTTTGCAATTATTAGGAACCCAAGCTATAATTATTCGCAAAATTCCGCACAAGTTTGGCATTTAGAATGAACATGCCTTTGCATTAAGCGGCGGGGTGCTGCGGCAGAGGCTCCCCCCTCAGTCGGCATGATTTTATTATTCCACTGAAGTCTGAAATCGAATAAAAAGTGACACTCTAACGACTAATAAAATCATTCTAATGGACGGTCGTAAATCATTCCCCTTCAAATTCTTTCAAATAACATTTGAATTGCCCCCACCCTACCCACTCAGATACGCCATACGCAACGGCAGAAGCATATACTGCCTGCTGCCCATTGATGGACTGACTGACTGACTGACCAAGTGGGTGCATTCGATGCAGCTCTTCGTGTCAGACACAGCAGCACCTGTTGCATTTGATACTGTTCGGCGATATCATTTTCCTATTTACACGGAAGACATTAAATTTACAAATTTAGTTGACGACAGTTTGTTGTGATTTTCAATCCTCTGGTGAGCTGGGGTTGGGGGTGGAGGGTTGAACAAATTGAACAATATTTTGAATGTGTTCTGAATTCAATGTCAGCACACACTTCGCACGATGCATATTAAAATTGAAAATTTATTCACAAATCGACAGATAGTCGTTCGGCTGGTTCTCTTGGCGATTATTGTGATTGAGTTAATTGTTGTTAATATGACTACGTGCCTGTGTCTGTGCCTGTGTATGTGTATGTGCATTGTTGTTACGCACGCACAAGAGTTCCGGAAGGTAGTTAGGAGGAGAAAGTGGAAGTGGTGGGAGCTGATGGACAGCGAAGGCTAGAATGAATTTCCGGCGACTGGTATTTCTTGCCCGTATTCTAATCGATTGGACTATGTCGGTCCACGTTTTGAACTAAGCTCGATTAGGACACATCACGTGTGTGATGTCGTTAATTGACTTGAGGTAGGATACGATAGAACATATATACTCCACAAATATTTTTAATGTCGTTTTCGTCTTTACATGCAGTCCTTTGACAAAATATTTGTAAACTAGTGTAATCCAATGGAAATTCAATTCCAGAGATGGGATTAAATATTAGAGCTGATAATTCCTTAAATATATCTGCTCTAGCCAAACTACCACTAAATAAGGTCAGAAAGCTGCATACGTCTTGAATGTAATACCTTCACACATGCTTTACGAAATTTGTAAAAAAGATTTGAATTATTCACCATTTTCTGTAGTTTTCTTTGGTATTTTTTGTTCAGATTCTTAGGAATTTGTAAATTGAACATATATATATGCGGTGCGTACACCCTCTATAACCCTAAAAATTTATTAAATGTAATTTCGCACCTAAAGGCAATATTGACCTTTGATAGTTTCCGAAAATACAAGAACATTTTTTTCGACATTAATATTTTTTATAAACACCACCTTTTATTTTTCTGCAAATAAATCTATAGTCGTATTGACTTTTGCACTAAATGTAAAATCTATGCAATGCAGACGTGAATAAATGCAGGAGTTACATAGCATTTGGTAAAAACCATGTCGAAAAGTAACAAGAAATGATGAATATTTTTTGCAAATTTTAAAATGTTGGTCTAAATGTATCAGATACTTTCACTACGTATGCAACTTTGTATGACAAAATTTGGCCTAACAAATTCAGTGTTCAGGCAGTTTTTAAGTGGTTTAGCTTGCCAGCGCATTTTCTTGGAGCCGAAATATTCCGAGAATAATCATAAAACATACCAGTCTCTATTTTTTTTTCTCTGGGGGTAACTTTTTTACTTTCCTTGGCTCGACACAAAATGAATTTGCATCCTCCTTGTGTCCGTCAATTGAAGGAAACAACAGCAAAGAACGGGCAATGTGGCAAAAGAAATCGCCAATAATTTCACTCATTTGCATTTCGTCACCTGAAAATGTGCATCCCACAAAAAGGTATTTGTCCCAACAACTTATTTCATGGAAAATACAAAATTACATTTTACTGAGAATTTTCTAACTTCTCGGTACAATGACGAACCCCAAACTACTTCATAATGAAATTGCCTCGTTGTGTTTTGGAAGTAGTCTGAAGAATCGCTATGCTTATGAAAACCCATGTTTAGTATTTGAGGCGATGACTCAATCAATCACCTTCGTGATTCTTTATGAATTATTATCATTGTAAATTATATGTTATTATTATAAATTATCATTGTAATTGTTGTAAATTATATGAGCGGAAAAGACCAAGTTTAGAGAAATTTCAATGTGGAAACGAAGTCCCGGGATTTGAAAATCCCCAGTCCCTATCGACATCCCTATTGTGGAAGCACCTCAAAACAACATCCATCCCGAGAGATCGAATCGAAGAATTTCCCTTTTACTGCACGTTTTGTTGCTCTGAGTCGGTCGCTCTTTATCTGGCATTCCCTCGGGGTTGACGGCAAAAGGGAAAATGAAATGAAAAGTTTGTTTTCGCGCGCACACACACACACACATGCAAACGAGGGGTTTTAAACGAACTGAGTGAGTACGTGTACGATAATTGCAGGTGTTGGTGTTTGTGTTGTTGTTGATTTGTGTGGGGAACAAAAAAAAATGAAAACAACCATAAAATGTTTAAAATAAACAATGGACAACATACACACATACACGCAATGTTCCTAGTTCAGTGACACAAATTAGTCAGATTATTAAAATTCAATAACAACAAACAAAAAATGGCATTTCGTGTTGTACTAGTTTCTTGTATTGGTGTACATTAGGCTGGGTCGACGTCCATACAAATGGAAAAACAAGTTTCATTCACCCAACGAAAATAAAGTTTGGATTGTTTAATGATGATTTGCAAAATATTTCGTTCCTAGACCAAGCCATCTGTGAGCTATAAGCTCCTGAAAATAACCCTAAAAATCATATTTTTCCGTTGTAATTTCCTTTGTGTTATTTTTTCACAACTTTTTTTTCTGAAATAATAGACCCTTGAAAGCACTTTAAATACAAATTTTGATTCTTGCCTTAGAGTAACTTATTGGTCGAATTAGTGGACGTTCACAGTAATTTTTGTGGATTTTCACAGTGACTACTGAAAACTTTTTCGTATTTGGTGGTAGTATTTTACGAAAAATAAATAGTGGCAGTCAATACCTTTCGAATGATGCCTAAATGATGAACATCGGAAGGAAATTGACGCCGCAGCGCTCATTTTTGTAAAAAGTGTTTGAACATTTTGGCTGTGAAAACCATCGCCTGCATCAAATTATTTCACAAAAATGGAGTCAGTGACGTCATTTTTCGTCCGTTATCATTTAGGCATCATTCGATAGGCATTGATTCCTCCTATTTATTTTTCATTACACCTACTACAAGATTCCAAGAAATATGAGTTATTAGCAACCACCTTGAAAACCGGCAAAAAATCAATATAAACGTGACCCATCCTAGTGTACATATGTATGTACACTGTACAGTAGGATGTTTTTCGGCTTACCTGCGCTACGTGATGTACAGTGATGTACTCGCAATAAAACCATATCTGAGACTGAGATGACAAAATTCTCCCGGAAAGGCATTTCAGTCTAAACAGATTTAACAGGCAAAAATTACAGAAATGGTAATTTCATACTATCTTCTTAAATTCTGTCAAAATTTGGAGTTCACAGGTCAATCCAATGCTTTTCATAACTCTTCGGAGACTGACCCTCCTAAAACACGGTATCTATGTGAGAATGAGATTCGCAACATCTGAAGCCACCATGAATCCTCTAAATGAACATATAAGCGGGCTTATATTTCCTAAATGTGTGTTCATATGTTAAAGGTACCTCGACGAATATTGGAATTTTAGTGAAAAAATAAAAAATATGTATAATATGATTCAATATGCCTTAATGCACACTAAATATATATTTTTATGTCACGGACACACAATTTTTATTTTTTTTTTATTGCTGCTGTTTTTCTTTAAGACTGGATAACTAAGCTGTGATAACAAAAATCTAAATAAAATGTTAAAATTTCACTCAGAATAAAACATCTTTTTTAAAATTTAAAGCAATGTCGATGTGTGTGTGAAAACAAATTTTGAAAAAATAATTTTGCGTTAAAAATGTTTGACTTAGCCTGGATAATTATCCAGTGTAAGTCAAAATGATGGATATCGAGGCTAAGTCCAATAAAGTCGACACAAAATATTTTTTTGAAAATTTCTTTTAATACATATATTTATATTGTAGTTGGCGACAATGTGAAAAAATAATTATTTATTTTGAACGAAAAATTAAAGTTTTTGTTATCGCAGCTTGTTATCCCGGCTTAAAGAAGCACAGCCGTACGATCATTTTTTTAACATTCCTAAAGCCAAATGCGAACTCATTGACAAGATAAGTAAAATCTTCAATTCATTTTTCGAGGGATCAGTTTCGGCGTCAGAAGAACCAAACCAACATTTTTAGAGTATTCTATGGCCTAATCGATTTTTCTAGAGCCGTAGGCCGCCAATGTGTGAAAAAAGCCCACCCTAATGTATATGTGTGTATGTGTGGGTGGATTGGTGTTGATGTTCATATTTGTTTTCAATTTTGTTCTGGTAACCCACCGACCAACCAACCCATCAGTGGATAATTCAATGAAAAACGTTTGCCAGCTACGCATACCTACATATTAGGGTGTCCCGTTCCGAACATCTTTTAAGTATTGCCCCCTCATCATTGCACAACTCAGGAACTGATTGGGTTCTATTCAGAGGTTGTAGAAATCGGAGGATTCCGGCTTGTGTGTGTTTGGTTATCTACCCATACTTACGCGAAAGGTTTTGAGTTGCAAAATTAAGTTTTAAAACTGGTGTTTTCTGTTCTTCATTCAAAAATGATATTCCCGACTAAAATAAAAATTTGTTTGGCATTTCCCAAAATATTTAGATTTTTGTGAGCTGCATGCTTTTAAAACAAACCCTACAAATCAGCTATTTTTTGAACAAAATTCATGGTGCGAATGGTATTGAGACCTGCAAGCGATATATTCTGACCTGAGCCAGCTTATATTTCGAAAACATACGTTGTATCGTTTTCATCTTTATAAAATCAGAAAATTACCTCGGTTTTGGTTTTTAGTCGCTCATTCACCGGCCGTATGGTCAATTTTTTATTCCGCCTGAACAATGTGTACACACCACATCCGACTCCTCGACACATGTTTACGGAACACTCTAATACACATATCTATATGATCGTACACGTAAATAAATGAATTAAAGTTTATTAAACTAATTTTGGGGATTTTACGTATCCACTTAAAAAATCAATAATTGTCTGAACTCATCAGTGTATGGCACGGAAATTAATAACAATTATTCTCAATTCTGTGTATTCGATGGACTATGTACAGTGTACATACATACATGTGTATGTACAAACAATACACATAAATATGTATGTACGAGCTGGCTAGACTGTAGGAGACAAAAGTGGACAGAGAACTGAACGTTAGCAACGTTAAAGGGGCTCCAAGTTCGTTCGACACCCAGAATCAAATGGCGAGGTGTTTTGTAACTCAGTCATGGAATATATAATTCCGAATACATATACGTACGTCCACACTTTCACATATGTTCTGTATCCTGAAAAACAAACGCTTGAATTACATCCAATTACATATGTACGTGTTTTGTATTAAATGAGTGCTGTTTGAATTCTGGGAGATGCACCTTATATCGTAATGCGCGGGATTATTGAACTATTTTCTCCATCCCTATTATATTGTTCATAAGTGTTTTATAGTGTTGCCGAATCCATTGTATTATTCAAAATCGCCCATCTACTTTTTTACTGCACCTTTTTCCTCTTGTTCCTGGCGTATTGTGACTGCAAATATGGTTCGTACAACATTCCAATAAATTCGCTGAAGTGATTCATTGTAACTGTTAAAGAGGCCATGAGTTCGGGACCGTTTTGTGCGCCCACAAAAATCAATCAAAAATAACATAAAAGGCGACATTTACATTTACCTCGACTCGCGACCTCATCTTCCGCTTTGGAAGTGAATACTGTGGTAGGGCTGCGCCTCAACTGGTGGCAAGAAAACCCAAAGACCTTGAAAATGTTTTTTTTTGGTTACATAATGTTCCTCATATGTTGCCACACAAATCGAACTTCAGCGTGTTTGTGTGTGCTCTTTTGTCCGCTACTGTAGTAAGACCATTTGGATTTGCTTCAGAGAAATCGAACAACGAAAGTAATTGAAGTAAACGTTTGTTTTGTTTTAAAAGTACAATTAAAATACTCGCTTCGATATAAAGCACGAGTTGCAAAATATTTTTAATTAACGTTTGAAAACTACAAATTCAAATTTGGCTTAAACAAAAGTATTCGTATTAAATTAGAAACGACTAGACTATTATAATTTGTGGTGGGAGATGTAGTACTCCGCATGGTACCATTTTGCTTTTATTCGAGTGATGAACTCATTTTAATATAAATAGGAGATTCTATAAAGCATATATACATATATAACAGTGTTAACAAATACTCAACAAAATATCAAACATAGTGCCGTTATGTATCGGACCTTTGAGGGTTAATGAAGTTATCTAAGTGTGGTCCCTTTCTGATTGATATTAAGTTAGGGCTTTTGGAAACCTGATTGCAAATATAATAATAATTTATACAAAAATACAGAGACATTTTTGTATTGAGTATTGTCTTTAAAACGCAATGCAGGACTTCACCTACAAATTGCCGTTTTGATATTAGAGGAGTTCACGATCTGATGTATTTGTTATAAACTTTTACCATAAATGCAATTTTGTGCAAGAAATCGTGATGTACAACACAAAGTACTATACAAATACATTGTATTTTTGACAAATCAAATTATTCGAAAAGGGTTTAAGAGTGAAAATGGATTTAGGATTAGATCAAAATTATATTTCAGATTTCCAATTTGGATTTACGAAGGGTCATTCTACAGTAGATGTACTGATAAAATTTCATAGTGATGTTATTAAGAGTTTAAAAAGTAAGGAATGTACAGTTGCCATATGATAATGAATACTCATCACTAAATAAAGTGTCTTGTGTCGTTCCTCAAGGATCAATCTTAGCTCCTCATTTATTTAGTACTTTCCTCATCAGAATTACGATTCTTTGGGTGTGTTATATGCGGTCGATTGCCTTTTGTGTGCTAATGCAAACGAAGCTTTAAGAAAAGCTTCGGGTCATTTGAACGGACAAATTTTACAATGATCGGGGAATCAGAATAAATACGACAAATAGTGAGGCGCTCTGTTTGAGGAATGCGGCTGGCAGATGTGGTAGGAAGGTTGTACCGGAGAGTAAGTGTTTGAGGTCGTTGCTGAACGGAATTGAAATACCTTTTAGGGACAGTTTCAAATACTTAGGAGTTACTTTCAATAAATTAGTAAAATTTAATGGCCATGCCCGGGTGGGACTGAGAAAGGCCTGCCGGATGAAGGGTTACTTTGGAAGACTTTTCTATAAAAATGGACTACACGAACAAACAAAATTAGTATTATATAAATTGAGTATACGCTCTGCATTAATTTATGCTTTCCCGATATGGTTCCAAGTTTCACCGTCTGTGATGATCGATTTCGGAATAATGGAAAGGAATCCATTAGATCTTGCACTGGGAAGAACTTCCAGAGTTATAGTAAGCGTTTTTGAAACAAGTTTATTTATGATAATGTCTCAGTCACGCCAATCCCTGTGTACGTGATGAAACTGATGAACGATTTTGTAAACAGAGTCTCGAATCATGAGAACCTTTTAATTCAGAAAGTATTTAACGAACATGTAGGCATAATACAAATTATCTGTCACCAATTGGTATTAATATGTCAATGGACTTGTCCTCCACCTTGTGTCCCCAATTTTACGTCAAATCTGACACTGGATCCAATAGGAGTTAAGTTTTTTTGTTTGTGTTTTTGTATATGTATTTAGAATTATTAATGTTTTTTTAGTTTTAGGCACACTCTTTTGTTGAGATATTCTCTCATGTTACGTCAGTGTCGGTAGCAAACACGGATACTAAACCTCTTGAAATATTTGTATATGTTTTAACGATTTAAGATACAATTTTTTAACTGTAATTAAATCAATACATTATAGTTTTAAGAATATATATAACATACATGATTTCAAAAAAGCCTCAATAAATTTAAATTATAATTAAGATGCTAAACAAAATTTACTAAAAATATCAAATTTATCAAAAATACAAGACCAAATACATCGGATCGTGAATTCCGCTATTATTTCAAACGCAAGTTTTCACTTTACTAATTTCGTGAGCTGCTTTCCGATTTTCATCTGATTTTTTATTAAACTGCCTTTTCTGAAAAAGTAAAATAATTCGTTACAAACATCGGTTTGAATTTAATTTTGAAAACAGTAAAAACAAACGAAAACAATTAAATCTAGATTTTAGTTATTTTTTTCTCTGAAATTGTTTCATCATTAAATTATGAACACTTTCTAAACGCCCTAGTTATTTGAAGCCTTTCTTCGATATACCAAACTATTGTTCGCCTTCCATTCTGTCCACTATAGTGTCTTAGTGCATTTGTTTTTAATGCCTAAAAGGAAACGAATTAGACCCCCCGTTTATTATACAGATCGGCTTAGAATCACTTTCTGAGTCGATTTAGCAATGTCCGTCTGTCCGTCTGACTGTTCGTCTGTCCATCTATTCTTGTAATCAAATTACAGGTCGCAATTATAGTCCGATCTTAACAAAAATTGGTACAAGTATGTTTTGTGGATCAAGGACGAACGCTATTTAATTTGAAGCAAATCGGTTCAGATTTAGATATAGCCACCATACAAATGTCGCTCCCGAGCTGACTTTTTCCGCTCTAGAAACCACATATTTCACTCGCTTTGTTTCAAATTTGGCACAGTACCCTATAATTGAAGTGGAAACAGCTATGGTGAAAATCGGTCACATCGGTTCAGATTTAGATATAACCCCCATACTAATGTCGCACCCGATTCGACTTTTTCCGCTCTAGAAACCACATATTTCACTCGATTTGCTTCAAATTTGGCTTAACACCTTATAATCTAGCTAGAAATACATGTGGCTAATGCGGGTTAAATCGGTTCAGATTTAGATATAGCCCCCATACAGATGTCGCTCCCGATTTTACTTTTCCGCTCTATAAAGCACATATAGTACCCGATTTTCTTTAAATTTGGCACAACATCTTATAATTCAACTAAAAACACCCATGGTGAACGTGGGTAAGATCGGTTCAGATTTAGATATAAATTTTTTTATATATACAAATGTTGCTCCCAAATGTTAAACCGATTTTTACCATAGTGAATGCGGGTCACATCGTTCCATTTTTTAATATACCCCCATGCAGATGTCTTTTCCGATTTAAAATTTTTTGTCAAACACATACATTTATAGGATACAAAAATCCTTCCCGATTTCACTTTTTTACAGAATTGAATTATAATAGGATAGCAAGTGGAGTGTATCATATAGTCGGCACAGTCCGACTTTAGCCTTTCCTTACTTGTTTGAATTGATTTAGGAGTCTGCCCTGCCCGTCTATTCTTGTAATAGAGTTACAGCGTGGTTCACATCCAGCGGCCTACAAACGTTGGCTTGTCGTCGCTCTAGAAACATATGCAAATAAAGTGAACCACATCGGTCCGTGATAAATTCCTTGTAATGGAGTTGAAAGTGGAGTGTATCTTAAGTCGGTCACGCATGACTTTGGCATTTTGTTTGCTGTCCATTCGGACTTGTTTGCAATACTCTTACTCTTTCGAACACCATCTACATTCGTGATATATAGAATACGGAATTATCTTTGGACATATTGAGCCATTATGTGCAAGACATGTACATTAGAGTGACTGTTGATGTTCCCGGCTAAAATGAAAGATTGGGTTGTTTTATGCGTTCTCCCAAAATATTTCGCGTTTATCATTGTCCATTCGTGAGCTGGACGCGTTCAAAATAACCTCAATAAATCAGGTTTTTCTTGAATAAATTTCACCATGAGAATGGTATTGAGAAAAAACTGCTAGAAATTAAAATCCGGCCCGAGCCTTATCAAACCATATTAAAAACATACAATATGACCCAATATAAAGGACAGATTTATACTATTTTTGTGCAAAACCGCAATAACTTCCACATTTTTAGTTCGATTTATGTTTTTAGGGGCTCGTATTCAGTTTTTACATCACATTTAACCCACTGAGAACCAACAGTAAGAAAAAAATTGTCGACCCTTAATGGGTTAGGAAGTTCTAAAAATTGAAATTGATCATCAATACCTCTTCAACGATCCAACAAAAACAACAACAAATCGAACTAAAAATATGGAAGTTATTGCGGTTTTTATAAAAAATGCAACAAAAGTTGCACAAAAATGTTTAAAATGTTTCTACCCTCTATTCTTGATTAAAATGCAAGTTTTTGATACGGTTTGATAAGGCTCCGACCAGATTTTAATTTCTAGCAAGTTTTTTTTCTAAATACAATTCTCACCGTGAATTTTATTCAAGATAGACCTGATTTATAGAGGTTATTTTGAACGCGTCCAGCTCACGAACGGACAATGATAAAAGCGAAATATTTTGGGAGAACACATAAAACAAACTAATCTTTCATTTTAGTCGGGAACATCCGCTACTTTTACTTTGAAGCCACTCTAATGTACATATGGTCGCATGAAAAGCCATTGCCATTGCCAAAGCCGTTACAATAACATTTTTACATTTAAAATATGTCCGGTTCTAAAAACAAATTGTGTTTCTCAAACAAATTTATTGTTAGTCCTTTTTGAATTTCCCTAATAAATACGCCATTTTTGGCAATATAAGGCTAAAAATTTGCGATGATATTTATTTGGGTGCAATGCACTATGTTCAATCAAAAACTAAATTTCCGACTTTTGTGATGTTCTGCCCTTTTGAATTTCAGATGACGATATATGGTTGATTGCAACTAGCCTTTAAATGAAACGAGAAAAAGAAACGAAACAAAAACTGAAAGTACCCCAATAAATAGTTTCTGGAGTTTTTATGAAAGTGGACTTGGGAGTCATAGGCGTTTAAGAAAATAATCAAATATACTACAAACTTAACAGGGACATTGTTGCCAGAATGATTGTATTTGATTTTCGGCAAACTCCTGGAGACTGCCGAAAAAACTGAAAGTACGATTCCTTGGGAGATATAGAATGTATGTCAAGCACGTATATTTAAGAGATTCAACTATTTATTTCCGTTGTTGTTTTTTTCTAGAAATAATCGATTATTATAAAATTTCTCGTTTTTAACATTAACATTAACTATGCAAAAGTTTTCAGTTATATGTGATATATGCTCTTAAAATTATTTGAGAATACACCCTGTTCACTACTTTTTTCTCCATCCAAGAGTCTTACTGTAGTTTGAAATGTAGGATTATTCGAATGTCGGCTTATAGAACCCACCAACACTCACCCGATGTTCCTTTGCTATAACTTAAAATGGAGTGACAAAATATGATATTTTATAAGTGTTTATTTGAGTCATTACTTTTTTACAACTTTTTCAAGGTGATATCAGTCAAGTCGGCGAAAAACCGCCATTTCTGACGACCTTTTTGTCGTTTTTTAACCTATTTGGTCTTAAGTCCTTGCACTTTTGTCGGATATTCTCTTTGGAATCTTCCAGAGTCGTGGCATTGAAAAACCTCATCGTATATTTCCAACGAAAATAGGCTTTATTGCGGAGTTCTTGAGAAGAAGAAGCGTTTTGTCTTGCCCACGTGTACTCCACGTGTATCTGTTTAAACCATTAACGCCCCGAAAAAAATGTTGTTCATATGTTTCGCACTAAAAGGGTGTCCTCATATAGGACAGAGGGTGGTAATGGGTTAATTTAAATATCAAAACAACTTTATAACCACAACAAACAATGACTTGATCATTTGGACCTCCATTTGCCATTTGCAAAGGTTGCAGATGCAAATAGTTTATACGAACGAGATGTGAGAGTCGACTCGCTCTACATTCGAGTTTCTATGCCAAAATTTACTAATTCTTTTCTATTAACATTTGCTGGTATTCACTCGACTATTTTCAACATGTATCCTTTCTTTTTCCTCTTTTCTTTTAGGTAAGTACCCTACACGCTCCTCATGACTCTATGATGAATTGACTGACGTACTTTGCGTAAGTAAACGACTGTTGTACTCTCCACAAAGGAGAGCATTTTAATATTTCGGAATACTTTCTAAGTCGGCCTCTATGATTGATTGGCCGATGACGCCTGTGTGACATTGAAGCAGGCAGAATGAAGCCCCTCCCTCCCCCGTTTGTAGTAATGCAGATTAATTTCATTGTTTTGAGTTATTTTGACATCGATGGCCTTCTAAAGGCCAGTCCATCCAGTGCATACATGTGTAAGCCGTACTTTTTGGGACTTGCGTTGTTTATACTGGGTGTGCTATGCGTCACGTAAGAAATCTGAAATTTCGGCAAATATTTGTTTATTGAGTATCTGCAAAGCAATGTGATGGGATGGGATGGGATGTGGATAGATAGTTCCAAGGAAAAAAATCATGTTTGATAACATTTTTTTTTTTGAAATTTCTCTTAAACCAATACAAACTTCTTTAGTAATATCGAAAATGTATGTATGTGGATGGTATGTATAGTTGTAGTATGTATGCTTAATTCCCAATCGTCGTCACAAGCGTTTTGAGAATTTCATCAGTTTTACTTCGATAACATGACGAGGCGGCCGAGCAAGTTCAATAGCGTTCATTATGAACGTCAACAACACTTGCACACATGTACACATGTGCGCAGGTACACTAGAGTGGGTTACGTTCCATACAAAGAAATGAGATTAATTCTGTGAATGTTGCCAAAGATATTTGGGCTGCAAGTACAGTTGTTGCGTTCATTTGTCGTATTCTAATGTTGGCCATACGAAAGTTCGAAAATAATAAATATAAAATTATTGTTATATTGACTCCGAATCAATAAGTCGGTGTCTGCTGTTCGCCTAAACTCTCTAATCGAACAACTGACCCGTACGATCAGAAAGTGAGGAAACTCTGTCCAAATTCCAATTTAACTAAATTATTTATGTAATTTGTAATTATAAGTATTTATTTTCTGTTGAACTATAATTAAAATTTGAATTTAGTTTTAGTCATCTCCACGTTCAATTGTAAGCAATACCAGCAACTGACATTTTTAATTGCTTGGGCAGCGAGGTGGCTTAATGTACACACGTATTTCTTTGGAATAGTTTAGTATAGAAACCAATATTTTTTTATAAACTGAATTAATTGAATTGTTTATTTACTTATTATTTATACCCTACACCAATGAGATTTAAACGTCGCATGTACAGAAGAAGTTCTGTTGGCTGAAAAAAGGCAAATTTTGAAATTTATTTCTCTATCGTTTCGTAATATCTTTAAATTGTATATTCACAATGTCGCAATAAATAAGATGAATTCACCGCTGATTGAAGAAATCGTCAATAAAAAGTGGGTTTCTACAGTCGCTGGATATTTGAGCTTCTTATCCCTATCGGATGCCTGAAAGAATTGATTCTCAACACTTATCGGTGGGTATCGAGACTGAATTCGGATCCGTCTTTGTCCAAAACGCGTTATTGGCGAGGCTCACTGTTCGATGTGCGTAGCAAATGAGGAGGCGATCATCATCTGGTTATAGTCGACCAAAATTGCCGAAATTGATTTTGGTTGTTTTTGAAGTTGACTAAGATTTTATTTTAACGTAACAAATTTTTTGTTAAAATGTTCAGGTGCACTATTTTCCTGTGCGCTATAGGGTACTGTCCAGTCGTTCATGATGCAGTCAGTGAATAGACGCATAGACCACCATTAGGTCTATGGCTCTGTTCTGGTTGTGTGACATTTCAATTTGTTACTAAAACACGGCGCATTAATTAAACAAATGATCACTTCATTTGTCATTCGCCATTTAATTGTCAGCATTTACGCACATTTCCGCCGTTTCGCGCGTTGTCAATAGTTATACGCGGGCGATCACAATAACGTCAGTCGTAATCTTTAGCTTTTGAAAATGACAAAATGATTAATGTGTGTGTGTGTGTACATACATGTTTGGGCAGCATCGTTGTCAAAGCAGTAAAAACGTTTCGAATGTAACGGACTCGAAATGAAATTTATGGTTTGCTCGTTTTGCAATGCCAGGACAAAATATTAGTTCGTGATCTGGCCCGTTATGGTCAAATAAATGGCCCTAAATACTAGAAATGACAAAGCCTTTAAATGGCATTTTCCTCGAGAAAATGGGAAGAAGATAAGTGTGTATTCGATTATCTCACAATTCCAATGGGAGATTCGTGACCCACGACCCGTAATTACGAAGAAGTGACTACGTTGGATCTTCTTCAATTTTGTGGCCCTGTGTAATTTAGGATGAATATAACATTTTCGGGTTCAGAAAAGTTCTATCGTATTAAATTGTAACTCAGTTTTGCCATCTGGTTCCGATAATTACAGTGAGCGAAATTTGCCTAGCCGCATGCTATTTTTCTTTTTAAATTAACTGCTGTTAATTTATTATTTATTTTTTAAAGAAAACATCGAAGAAAAACAAACCTAAGAGAAAATGCAAGCAAAATATGATCATAACGGTACTTAGATGTAGGTATGTATAAACAACCAAAGAAATTAATGCGAAATTTGTATAGCCGCAGTTGCTTTTAATGAGTCAAACCGGTAAGTTCTCTAAAAAGATTCCAACTCTTAACATATATTTTGTAAGATTGTATTGTTTTAAATTATTTTTTTATCAAGTTTGTGAATATTTGGTAAGCCGATGAAAAATGGCGCGCAATAAGTTTCTGGACGACGTGGAAAAGGGACAAATCAAAATTTTAAAGGGAAATGGCCTTTCAAATAGGGAAATTGTGAGACAGATCAGTAGATCGGAGAATGTGGTATGAAATTACTTACGATTAAATGACAAATACGGTGTTCCTCCCTCAAAATGTATGCGAAATACCAAAGTCACCAAACGTCAAATCAACATATTTAAGGAGGAGGCCACTAAAAATCGACTATCCTCATCCCAAATATTGGCTAAATTTCAGCTTCCAATTGGAAAGCGGAGAATCCAACAGATTTTAAGCGCTGACAAAAACATAAAGTGGAAAAAACCTACAAAAAAAACCCAATTGACAACAAAACATAAAGTGGCTAGATTAGCTTTTGCGGAAAAGTACATGGCGTGGACAGAAAATTGGCAAAGATTATTTTTTCCGACGAAAAAAAAGTTTAATCTGGATGGACCGGATGGTTTCAGTTATTATTGGCACGATCTTCTCGGAAATAACCCTCCACGACTAAGTCGTAACTTCGGAGGAGGTTCCGTCATGATATGGGGAGCTTTTTCTTACCATGGAAAACTAAAGTTACGCTTTGTTCCAACAAAGATGGACTCTGCAAAATACATTGAAATGTTAGACGATGTTTTAATTGAATGTTTGGAAGAGAAGGACCAAATAGAATTCACATTTCAACAGGACAATGCCAGCATTCACGTGTCTAAGCTATCTTTCATCCCGTTCAATACCCTTACTTGACTGGCCAGCTTTAAGCCCTGACTTGAACCCAATCGAAAATCTTTGGGGAATTATTGCAAGAGCTGTATACACCAATAGGAGACAATATTCAACGGTTCAGGGACTAAAAACATCAATTTTACAAGCTTGGATAGATTTGGACATTGATTTGCTTCGAAATCTTATTGACACACTCCCTGCTCGGATTTTTCAAACAATAAACAAAAATGGAGGGCCAACCAAATATTAAAAATTTAATTTTCATATTTAAGTTAAGTTAAACGTATTTTTACGTCTTATAATAAAAAAGAAAAACAATACAACTTATGTCCATATTTAATATTAAAATGATTGTTTTTATCAAATTAAAAAAAAACTATACGCGGCTAAGCAAATTTCGCTCACTGTAGAACATCCGAATAGAAAGCCTTAATATTGCATTGAAATATATATATTTTTATATCGGTCTCTACGCTTGTGATAGATTCGATCGATTCATTTCAAAGTTGATCCTATTGTCATAGGCGATAAGGTTTGTTGAAGTATGTTGTCTTAAAGTTGCTTGTTGCCGAGTAATGTGCTACCAAATGGGCGAAAGTTAAAAAATTACAGAGACATGCTTATAAATGAGACACAGTCTTGTCATATTTTCAGCAGATTAGTATTAAAGAATTAAAATAAAACAAATATATATTTAAAAAGACTTACTTTTACCGATGCCATCAACCGGTTACAAAATTAAAAAAATTACCAATGCCATCAACCGGTTACAAAATATAAAAATGTCCAAAAGCGTTCAAACCGCACATCATTTGTTACCAATAAATTCACCAACGATTCAAACATAACGATTGACTAAAGGCGAATGATTAATAAATGTAACAAAATATCACTCATACGACATGTGTGTAAGTGTATATGACACTGGCTGGTCACCTGTATGTCCCTGGACGTAAGTCGTTGATGGTTGGAGCTGATTTCTCTATGCCAATCTAACCTAAGTGTCTGTGACCGAATATTTATATCAGTGTTACAGTGGTCCCATCTTCAAAATGCTAGTTTGCATATATTTTAACAAAAACCTTCATTTAAAACTTGAAATAAGTAGTAGGCCTTGATTTCTGTGTCAACTTTTTTAGATCATAAATAAGTACTATTAATCTTAAGTTGCAGTTTTTTTGCAATATTTTCATTAGGGCCATTTTAAAAGACCCATATGTGGAACCAACACATTTTCGGCATTTTCCAACCAACAGATTTTCTCCTATGGGGTATGTCAAAAGTCGTCTACGCAAAGTAAAGACTCCCTCTGTCCCTATGGATTAACAATTTTCTACTATGGGGTATGTCTTTTACCTTGCAGCTTAAAGGTTTTCTCCTATAATGGGTTGTCCAAAGACTACCACGCATCGTTAGAGTTTTTCGGTGTTGCCGGCCTTCGGCCGGGATTAAAATTTTTCTCCTATGAGGTATGTCGAAGACCGGCTACGCAAGAAATCTTTACCATGTGTAGCCGTCTGTGGACATAGTCCATAGGAAAACTCTAACGATGCGTGGCCGTCTTTAGACAACCCATTATAGGAAAAAAACCTCTAAGCCCGGCCGAAGGCCGTTAACGCACAAAATTTGCGACATATTACCCAAAACCCTCCAAGTATCCTTCAGCCGGAATTAATTATTTTCTCTGCGATTTTCTCCTATGGGATACGTCCAAAACCGGCTACGCAAAGTAAAGGTTTTGATTAAAGATTTTCTCCTATGGGATATAAAGGGTGATTTTTTAAGAGCTTGATAACTTTTTAAAAAAAAAAAACGCATAAAATTTGCAAAATCTCATCGGTTCTTTATTTGAAACGTTAGATTGGTCCATGACATTTACTTTTTGAAGATAATTTCATTTAAATGTTGACCGCGGCTGCGTCTTAGGTGGTCCATTCGGAAAGTCCAATTTTGGGCAACTTTTTCGAGCATTTCGGCCGGAATAGCCCGAATTTCTTCGGAAATGTTGTCTTCCAAAGCTGGAATAGTTGCTGGCTTATTTCTGTAGACTTTAGACTTGACGTAGCCCCACAAAAAATAGTCTAAAGGCGTCAAATCGCATGATCTTGGTGGCCAACTTACCGGTCCATTTCTTGAGATGAATTGTTCTCCGAAGTTTTCCCTCAAAATGGCCATAGAATCGCGAGCTGTGTGGCATGTAGCGCCATCTTGTTGAAACCACATGTCAACCAAGTTCAGTTCTTCCATTTTTGGCAACAAAAAGTTTGTTAGCATCGAACGATAGCGATCGCCATTCACCGTAACGTTGCGTCCAACAGCATCTTTGAAAAAATACGGTCCAATGATTCCACCAGCGTACAAACCACACCAAACAGTGCATTTTTCGGGATGCATGGGCAGTTCTTGAACGGCTTCTGGTTGCTCTTCACTCCAAATGCGGCAATTTTGTTTATTTACGTAGCCATTCAACCAGAAATGAGCCTCATCGCTGAACAAAATTTGTCGATAAAAAATTTCGAACCGAACACTGATTTTGGTAATAAAATTCAATGATTTGCAAGCGTTGCTCGTTAGTAAGTCTATTCATGATGAAATGTCAAAGCATACTGAGCATCTTTCTCTTTGACACCATGTCTGAAATCCCACGTGATCTGTCAAATACTAATGCATGAAAATCCTAACCTCAAAAAAATCACTCTTTATCCAAAACCGGCTACACAAATAAATGTTTTCTGACCGAAGGCCGGCAAAACAGAAAACTTTTACTTTGCGTAGCCGGTTTTGGATATATCCCATAGGAGAAAATCTTTAACCCATACCCTATATGCCGAAGGCCGGCAACCCAAGATGTCTTTACTTTGCGTAGCCGACTTTGGATATACCCCATAGGAGAAAATCTTGAATTTTATGAAAATGCCATAAAGCCCAAAATAAGGTCATAAAGCCCAAACTTCGCGTCATAAGGCCCAAAGATTGGGCATTTGACATTTTGATTGGGCGTTGTAACGTTTTTATTGCCCAAATTTGGGCGATATGCCGACTATTGGGCCTTATGACATTTATCGATTTGGGCGTTATGACCGTAGGCCCACAATGTCTTAACGCAACTACATATTGTCCAAAAAATCGATAAATTTTACAACAACACAACCAACGCATTTTTTGGCTTTATGAACTTTTCCAATTTGGGCGTTAATGATCGAAAATATTGAAGAACAACAAAACATTCAAGATGGATGTATTTTTCTAAATAAGGGAAATTTCCTCGTTATTAAAAAAGTGGGCGTCCTTAAACAAATAATGATGGTAAATAAAAAAGTTATAGGGGTTTGGCCTAAGTTACCACTGAGCAGGGATCTAACGATAGTACTCGTAGTGAATGCGAATATCCAAATATGTTTTGGAAATGCGAAATCGAAAGCGAGAGTGAAATAACTGATTTGAGAGTTCAACAAAAATAATTTTGCACTAAAACCCCCGATTTGCGTCGTTAATTGGGAATAAACAAAACGTGAAACAGTTGATTTTATTGTGTAATATTTTTATTTATTATAATAATTGGAATAATTAATTTTTAATAAAATAACATGAAACACTTCATGTTTCTTACTTTAGTAAATTACGTAGATTTCGAATGTGTAGCAAGTTCCCACAGTTCTTTACGTTATTTTGAAAGCGAACTTCGGATGAAAATCGAACCAGTCGGCTTGATTTTATGCGGGGGATTTCGAATGATTATACAGATTTGTCGGGCAAATATTTGTAAAAATTGGATGAGAAATTTGGCAGTCATTCTTTTCTATCGCATATTTCACCGATTTCTGACTTCATTCTAAATTCTATAGTCTGCAGAGTTGCTTCTCAGGAGATATATAATAAATAAAGAGAAACTTATTAATATTTTAGAACTTTTGAAATTATTTTTTTTTTAGATTTATTTTGTATAAACACAGCACATGTTTTATCTCTTTATATTCGACGGCACTTTCAGTTCGATGGCATCATGAACCACAACCTCAAATAGAAAAATATACAATTTCGATAAAACAAATCAAAAACTGTCACTTCAGACAATGTTCAGACATTGTCGGGTAAAATCCTTTAGGGAATGTGCAGTGTGGCGTATAATACTCGAATGACAAAATTCCCATCAGAGAGCAGACCATGATCATAATTCTCGAGTAAAATTTCAGATAATTTTCAGAAACGACTGATAACAGTTTAGACTATGTGCTGCAGAATAATCGTTTAAATGTCGGACATTTTGATGAGTGTTAAGAGACGTCGGAGAAAATTCTCAGGAAGGTATCTGATTGCTGAACTAATGCTTGACCACCACTGCAGTGTAGTTACGATGCCACCCAGAGAGCATAATAAACAAGAATTACTGACTTTTTAGCTGTGAGAGATAGAACTCGAAAAGAGCTTTCAGCCATATTTCACACAGAAGGCGTTCGGTGGAACGGCCAGAGTGGAACTATTGTGCACGGGCGGCGGGCATCTCCTTCATGGCGTGCAAGAATGAACCAAAGCCAACAAACAATGCAAACGCTTAAACAAGAAATGTGGTGGCCGTAAATCTCCAGCGAGCCAGAGAGAGCGAGAGAGGCGAGAGAGAGATGTAGATTTTCTCCACTACTGAGCAGCTCAAGATGGTTTAGTGAGTACTCACGCAACTAACAAAACGCCCGGCTCAAATGGAGAAAAACGAAATGAAAATAAGAGCCACCAAAGAGCTCAGCACAACACTGCACAGCACAGCTCATGGGGGTCGCCTCAACTACGAGACAGAGAAACGAGCACCAACTGTTGTTGCCAGAGCTGAAAATGGCTTAAACCTTTCTATAAAGTTTCACAAACAATTCAGTTGTCTGCGAAACGGTGAACAAAACGGACGTTTATACCCGGAGAATATTAATAGCCCCCTCCCAATCCGTAACATTCTAAACTGAAACTAAAACTAAAACATATAAATATTTGTTGCGCTGCCACAAAAGAGAATACAAAAAAGTAAAAGAAATTTAATTTCATAAGATTTTTCTTCTGTGTCGCGTCGCGTCTCCAGATGTGTGGCGAACAAAAGAATTTCGAAGCGGAATCGAAACAAAGTTAAACGAAACGCGAACGCGAGAAGAACAAAGTCTCAACGAAGCTTAAGTAAGACTCTGCGCGGAAATTCGTGAGTTGTTTCTTCTTTTGGTTTGTTGCGTTTTCCAAACTATTTCCGTTCGTTCGCTCGTTGGATAGCTGTTTGGAACAAAAACACAATAACGCCAGTAAAACACGGCGCGCGGTGCACAGCGAAGCAAAGTGGCAAATGAATGCAAATGGAAATGGAATATAGCAGCCCAGCAAGAGTACTCCACTCCACCTCGTCGCTGGTCGTCGGTTTTTGTGTTGGCTGGTGGGGAGTGGTGTGGTGTTGGTTCATTTGTTGGGTTGTTATTGTTGTTGGATTTTGCCACTTTTGTTGCTGTTGTGGCTGATTTTGCTGCTAAACGCGATCACGAACGCCGCGATCTCTACAAATACGTTTGCGTCTTGTTTTTCGTTTTTTTTTGTTGCTGTTTGTTTTGTTACTTTTTATGCATACAGCCAGCTACTGTGGTTCGTCGTCGTCGTTGTTGTTGTAGCTGTGGCGGTTGTAGTTGCTGTGGCTGTTGTGGATACCATTGATGGCAGTAGTGTTTTTTTTTGCTGCGATGGCTTTTGTTTTAAGCGTAGTTTTCGTATTGTTTCGGTTTTGCATTAAAGGTTTGCCAAACCTCGTAACGAACAAGTTTTGTTTTTTTCTTGTTTGTTTATTTTTTTTATTTATTTCTCTGTTAACATCAACATTTGGAAAGAAATACATATTTTGTTTTTCTTAAAACAGAAATAAACGAATCGCGATAAATATTAGTTGGTAACGGCGTACGCAGCTACCAAACAGTCAAAGCAATCAGTGAGCCACAGAGCAATCTCAATAACTTGCATGTGTACACATGGTGCACACATTCCAAGCGAATCTGTGCTGTTGCCAAGGGCTCGCCCGCCCGCCCATATTGCCCAAGTATTTTAGCCAAGCCAAATTGAAAAGTGGTATGTTTCAAGTACTACTCCGCCACAAACACATATAATCTTGATGTCGAACGAGGCGACGACTCACTCAACGAATTTTCCCAAAAAAATTAACAAATCAAACAAAAAGTCTCAACGATCGGTTTCGCGTGGAAATACATCAAACAGAGAGAAATGACAACAACAACAAAATGAAAATTTCCTCCGATTTGTTGTGCAAATTTATTTGTTCATTTGTCCGTTCGTTCGTTCATTACAGTGTGAAATTGTGGGAAATCTAAAAATATTTAATTAACATTCGTTTCTTACTACAAAGTGGCGACATAAGCAATTGTTTGAATGAAATAACATCCAAAGAATCTGTGCTCAGCTACATTGTTGCAAACGTCACTCCCTCTCTCTCTCGCACACTCTCATTTGTGTGTACTTGCAACATTTTGTTTCTGTGCGTGTATTGTGCGAATAGAGAGAACAACGAAACACGTTTTATCAACGCTCTACGAATTCTTAGTCGTTCTTCCAAGGTATACCACACCGAGGTAAGCTTTTATCTTTTGTATTATTGCTGGTGGGTACACAAAGGTCACAATAATGAATACACAACAACAAACACACACAGGCGCACGGGCAGTTATTTGTATGATACGGCAAGACAGGATCGATCCATGAATGAATCACTGCCGGATGCTGAATCGGACACGGGACGGACGTGATGCGTGATGGCTGACAACGCACTGTTGTTTCCACGCGATATTTTGGGATTCGTTAGCCATTAAGTAGTTGCTAGTTGCAACATTTAACATTCAACCCTTCAATGAAAACGAACTGTTCAATCTCTGCCTCAAAATTTTTAACAGTGTGCACACCTATAGAACCCTTCATTGTTTGACGAAAGCAATCCAACGAAATGTTTCGCAGACACAACAAAATGTTACGTTGATAAGACGACAGCTGTGATACGATCCTTCTTTAGAGTGGGCCCCAATGATGCCAAAGAAGGGAAAAATTGAAATAGTTTGCGTCAAATAGGGCAAATTTAACTAATTCTGTCTTTAATGAATGGATATATATACTTGTGACTTTTTTAACTTCTTTCGGAGAAACCTTGTTATTTAAAAAATCAATGCTAAATTTCTCCTCCTTTTGTCAAAGTAAAGGTTTGAGCTTGAATTCGCTCTATTTTTTAAGAGCGAAAAAGTACATCTTGTACAAATTAACAGTCGTTGGTCGGCCCCCTCAAAATGAAATGCTTCGCAAAATCCTACTGTTCTCACATAAATTCTGAGGATAGAATGTCCAGAGATCAACATTTTCTCATACCGTTTTAAAATGACGACAGCCATCTTATGAGCAACGCTGAAATGTTTTAATTGATGAAAATTTCATTAAAAATAAGACAAATGTATTGGCATGTATCCGCCACCAATGATTTAACAGGTCATGCAATTATTCATTTCCTTTGGGGTGGATATTTTTGTGGAAATCTTGTGATTCTCGTGGGTGTATCGAATGAAAGTTGGTCAAAAAGAGGGGACATTTTGAATTGAACTCTTCAGTATTAATTTATGTAATTCAATTAACTTTTTGGTCCTATTGGCGTAAACTAAAGTTCTGTTCTTGAATTTTCGTCATTATTCATCTTGCCCCTCGTTATTGTCTTTCGGTTGATCCATAATATTTCTGAACTCATTAGAAAACAATTCGAGCATTCTTTGCAGTCGGTAATTGTTCGTGACGGACGACAACTTCAGATGTACTTAAATATTCCACAACAACTCTAGAGTTTAGTTTATTGCAAAAACTACAGTTATTAGATATAGCAATTATTTGCATGAAATCATCATTTTCCGATTTGCTGAATGTGTGTCGATATTTTCAATAGCGAAAAATAGCACTTTCACATTCTAATAATTAACTTTGGCATGCTTTATTGCTAGATGCAATCAATAAGCACGGGGTTTCAAAAGAATTAAGCTCTGGAACGATCTCTCTGAATGCCACCACTCTAATGTACTATCTAGGTGTGCATGCCGCGTAATATATTAAAATTAGGCATGTTTTATTCGCATGCCAGCATTTTCGCCTATTGTTGTATGGATTTGTTTCTCCTGTCCATAGATTTGGATTGCACCGCTTAAAAGTGTACTTCTTCATCCAAAAGAACTCGTGTTTGAGTAGGACGTAATCAAACGTTTTTAATTTAGACGATTCGTTCATCCAGATACGAAAGTACTTTATTATATTCCAATCAATTCAAAAGACGTGGGATATCTATCACCAAATTCCACTTGGCGGGAATTGAGCTTTAGTTGTCACTTAACAAAAAACACGTATATTGTTGAATGTCCATTTGCATGATATCTTTCATTTCGTCTGCTGTCTTCCACATCAATCGAAGTGACACCAGAATAGCACCAACTTGACTGTAGTTTCGCAGTACACCACAAGAGACGGAATCCATTAATTTATTATTGATTTAAATGGAATAATTCCAAAGAAGATTACTTCCGCTCCGCTCCGTCCGTTCCGTTGTTTGCGTTAATTATACCTGCTAAACTCTGCAGGTTTTTTTCTGCTGATTCGTCAATAATTGGTCCAAAACGAGAACCGCAATAATGAGATAAAAGCGCCAGCGAATCACGTTTACGCGCGTTGATATTCTTGATTTGTATGTGCTACACTATAGGATTTTGTCGTGACGACATTTGTCACCACCCATCAAGGGAAAGGAAAACAATTTTCTCATTGATGGACTGAAAATATCACTAATAAAATTGTATTTTTGTGACAAAATAAGGGAAGTAGGATATCATAGTACTGTCGTAAATTGGCCTAATGAATTATCAAGTCAATATCTTTCTTAAATGAGTCAACAAGAAATATCTGGTAGCAAGCTACTTTCTTGTTGATGGAGTAAATTCCATACAAATATTAAGCTAATCAGTCCAATCGAACAGACCTATTGTTAATTTAACCTTTTGAGAGGTTAAACTAATTTGAATTTGATGCTTCGTTTTCTTACAATTGTGAGCTGTACAATTTTCAAAGGAAACGACGACATATAATAATTTCCCTAGTGACCTTCTCAGGCGGGGGTAATTGCCACGTCCTCATGAACAGTTTTCGGGTGTGCCGGCGTTAATGTTGTGGAATGTTGTTCCTTAGGGAGGAGAAGTAGAACGACTGGATTCGGTGTGACCGAACTGAACTGAACGCATTTATTTTCTGGGTATTTTATTGCTTCGCCTGTGTGCGTGTGTGTGTGTGTGTATTGTTTATTATTATTGCAGAGTGCCCCTTTCCTCACCTGTGTGTGCCCACCGCAATATGTATGTTGGTATGTACTCTGACGTCATGCTGCATGTTACCTACCAATGTTTCTGTTGTTGTTTTTTTGTTTTTGCTGTTATCGTTACTGTTACCGTTTACCGTTACCGTTACTGTTACGGTTGCCGTGTAATGTTGTATTTTAATCTGTGACATTCGATCGATACTTGTGACCACATGTCCATGGCTGGATACAACCGGCAAGCATCTGTGCAAACATCCACACACACACACACACATTGATGTATACCTGTGTGTGTGTGTGTGTATAATAGTGAATCACAGGTGGCCTTGTTTAGGACTTTTATCGAAGATGAAACTGCTTTGTGCCAAAAAATCGGATAATAATTGGAAACATCTCCTCTATGTTTCCGTTCGTTTAGTTGTCAGTCCGTCATGTTTTTGCATCCAACATCCGCTGTGGATGTGACATTGTCTGTGGTCGGGCGTTATCGTAAATTTTGCGATCGACACAGAACTTTCTATTTTATTTTCCACGTGAGCTCAGCAGATCAGCTTCTCTTTTGTCGCCACGCGCGCTTTGGGTTTCGCGGTGCGGTTGATCGTCGTCGCTGTTGTTGCTGTTGTTTCTGTTGGGGACGATAATTATATATGTATTCGGTTTATTTTTCGCTTTGTGTTTAAATATTTTGCGGATTGAATTATACCGTTAGAATTCAAATAGTTTTAAATATCACAATAAAATTTTGTGAATTCGCTTCGTTGTGTGCATACGAAATCTCAATAGCACAGACAAAGGCTGCCAGCCAGGTTGCCAGATTTCACGATTTATCACCCCCAGAATTAGCAAATTGTCTAAGTGACGATTTTTGCGGTTTTATTGAAAACCTTAACCATAGACAATGTGCATACATAAAGATAACCAGTTATATATGTTCCCATCGGGAACATCGCCTGAAAACCCGACTGGGTCACTTATAAGAGAAGATTGTGAGTTATAAGTATGTATATTAGGGTGGGTCGCGGTCAATACAAATAAAAAAAATAAATTTTGGATTTGAATAATGGTTTGCAAAATATTTCGTCTGTGAGCTAAACGCCCCTGAAAGCTTGCTATGCTGTATTTATATTTTAAAATATTTTTCTGGAGTAATAAACCATTGAAAGCACTTAAAACATAAATTTGATTTTTGTCTTACAAGAACTTATTAGTCGAATTATTGGTACTTTACAGTAATTTTTGTAGTTTTTCATAGTGACATCTGAAAACTTCTTCATATTTTGCAAAATATAGATAGCTTCATCAATACCTTTAGAATGATAACTAAATGATGAACGACGGAAGGAAATTGACGACGCAGCGCTTATTTTTGTAACAAGTGTTTGGACATTTCACAAAAATGGAGTCAGCAGCTCATTTTTCGTACGATGTTCTTCATTTAGGAATCAATTGAAAGTTATTGATTTCTTCTGTTTTTTTTTTCATAACACCTTTTGCAAAATCTTCCCCAGAAATATCAGTTTTTATTTGTTACTTTGAAACCCCACAATAAATTAACTTAAACGTCCAATAATTCGACTAATAAGTTATTCTAAGACAAAAATCTGAATATATATTTTAAGTGTTTTCTAGGGTCTATTAATTTAAAAAAATGGGCAAAACTGCAACATACTCAAATCCCTTCCGAGAAAAGGCATACAATTTTTGACTATTTTCATAAACGGTTGTATTAATTTGGGGTTCTTTCCGGAACAATTTAAAGAAGCAAAGGTAATTGCCATTAGGGAACCCAATAAACCGCCAGACTCCCCATCCTTATATCGCCCCATTAGTTTGTTGTGCTCCATAAGCAAAGTGCTAGAGAAGGTAATAAAGGAAAAACATTCAGACTTCTTAGATGCAAACGATTTTTTACCACCTCAACAGTTTGCATTTCGTAGGGTACTCAACACTATACATCCATTAGTCAGAATAAGAAATATTGTCAAGTCAAATTTTGAAAAACAAGAGTCAACCGGTATGATTTTATTGGACATAAAGGCAGCGATTGACTCAGTTTGGCACGATGGTTTGATTTGTAAGCTAATACAATTAAACTTCTCTTCTAATATAATAAAAATTGTCCAAAATTTCTTACGGTCCAGGGCTTTTAGGGTTCACATCGGATCTAAACATTCGAGTTTGTTTAATATAAATGCTGGCTGTCCACAGGGTTCATGCTTTTCACCAGTCCTTTATAACATATATACTGCAGATTTTCCTGCTATTGATAACTGTGTTATGTCCGTATTTGCAGCACAGCACACAGCAATATTGTGTTCGGCAAAATTATCTTCCGAGGTTATTGCCAACCTACAGCTAGCACTTGGAAAATTAATTGAATATTTCACCAAGTGGAAAATAGCAATAAACTGTGGAAAAAGTCAGGCGATATATTTTTCCAGGAAAAGAAAAGAGTGTGTTCTTCCTCAAACCAATATAAATGTTAACAATGCGGACATAAAATGGAAAAATAATGTCAAATATTTAGGTGTAATTCTAGATACTAAACTAACTTATACAGATCATATTTCATACATTGTGAATAAATGTAACATCTTGATAAGAACTCTATACCCATTTATTAACAGATCATCGGCATTAATTATTGAAAACAAAATGTTAATATTTCACGCTGTGATATTTTATGCAGCCCCTGTTTGGGCAAAAAGTGCAAATTGTCATTTAAAAGACTTCTTATTCCGAACAGAATCATATTTTCGAGCTGGCCTCGTTTTAGTGTATTAAGTAGTTTTAATTAGTTCATAAAGTTTTTATCATATACCAAAAATGTTTATAATATTAAATTATATCTACAATTTCAAGAAACACATTGTAATATCTAAGCAGAAAAAGGGAAAATCCTTAAACTATTTGAATTGTCTGAATTATAGTTAAAAACAAATTTGTATATTATAAAACAATAAATTGAATTGAATCGAAAATGCAACATAAAAAATTACAAGGGAAGAACATGAGTTTTAGGGATGTTTTCAGAAATGTTTAGCTCACAGTTGTCAAGCCAACAACAGAAGGTACGAATTATTTTGTGAATCATCATTGAACAGTCCAAACTTTATTTCTGGGTGGTGAAAACAATGTACATATATTAGAGTGGTTTCATCTGTGTGGGAGAAAACAGGTTATCGATATTCCAGACTATAATGAAAGTTTGGTTTGTTTTCGACATTCTCCAAAAATATTTCTTTGTTTGTCATTGTCTGTTCGTGAGCTGTTTTCTTGGAGTAATCACGCTTTCAATTTTATTGGGAATGAACCTGCGAGCGGTAAAAATCTTCCCTGAGTCGTATCCAACAATATGATTTAAAAAATACAGATTTTTATGAATTTATTGTTTGTTTTGATCAATTGTTTATAAAAACCGCAATATCTTCACATTTTTCTAGTTTTTTTTTGTAACTATTTCGGCGAAAGACACCGGTCGATAATTGTGATTTGTAGCCAACGTAATTAAAGTAATATGGCAAATTTCGCAAAAATCGGATGAAATATGCATCTGTTAAGGTCACCCTGGACGATGCGACACTCTCCTGGGTAAAAGACATTGTGAGGTGGCCAATATAGAAGTGGTTCTGCACTTCATATTGTTACAAATATTTGACCAAAAACAATTTTATACAACCGCATTCCGCACAGTGCTGTGGTGTGAGTAAAATATTTATTTAACTGATTTTGACTGTTATTTTCAACTATTTATATTGTAGTTGGCGACAATGTGAAAACATATTTTTTTATTTTGAGTAACGTTGACGTTTTTGTTGTCGCAGCTTGTTATCCCGGCTTAAAGAAAAACAGCCTTTATATTTAATAAAAAGGGGGCATTCATAAAGTGTCAATTTTTCAAAATTGAATTTCCCATTATTGCGATTATTCCCTAAAATATCTGGCAGCCCTGTTGCTACCTGCTCAACTACCGCCTGCCTCCCTCTGCGGCTGTGCTCTGCTCGCAGAATCGTTCAGTGGCTGTGTGCCTGCTTGAATTCCGCACTCAAAATGCTCATCACAATTGATTCGTGAATGCGGTAATTTTGCGTGTTTTTTGATTACGTTTTTGTTTTGTATGTTTGTGTGTCTGTTTTATTTTTTGGAAATTTTAAGGTCGACCGTTACATTACTTCCATTCTGTTTTACGTAATAAATTTGATTTCGATCTGACAACGCTTTTGTGTTTGACACGCTTTTCTGCAATCTTTTGTTGAACGGTTGTATTGTGGATCGGTGATGTATCACTTGTCAACGGAAAATATGGAGTATCAAATGAAATGAATGAATTGTTCGGAACCGTATTTTGGCAGAGAGGTTTACTTTTTACTCCGTGTGGGATCCAAACCCATATTCCTGCAAAGACGTTCTAAATAAAATGTGAAATAAAAATAATAAATTAAATAAATTTCCGGATCATCTTAAAATAATCCAAAGATAAATTGGCTGCGATGGCATTTTTTTTGCAAGACACTAGTACATTTCGTTACCAAAATATAAAAAAGACTCAACTAAAATTTTTTTGCAAAACGATATTTTTGTTTATTATGACCGAAGATGTTGTGTTTTGTTAAAATAACAAAAAATCTCGATTTGCAAAAAAAATGTTAGTTGAGTCTTTTTTATATTTTGGTAACGATTTGAGTTCTTAGAGGTTCACCCACATGAAGATTCTTTGAGCTTTCATCGCAATCCTACTTCTGGTAAATACTGAGATTCTAACCTAAGGCCGAATACAGTCGCCTTATTTGTCACTTCATCAATGTTAGTTGATTGAGTGCAACTGGCTTGCCAAGTTTGTGGATTTTATGATTGTAAAAATGACAAAAAAAGGCATTGAAATAGGGAGAGGGGATTTCGTAAAATGTTCCGGTGACTTTTTGGGGATATTAAATATATAATATTTATTGAGTATTAACCTGTAACAAATGTATAGAAATTGTACTGAAAATCACTAAATAGCTTTTATTTTTATTCTTTGAAATTTGCCCTACAGGAAATTTAAGAACTAGCTCTGTGACTGGCGTAGGGATTGGTCCTAGTTCTTACGCGAATATATCCCCTTCATATATTCGTGTTAAAACAAGGACTAGTCCTGTTAAAATTAACGTGACTTGAAATGAAAAGTGAATTGACCTTTTTCTATACTTTCGGATCAGTTCTGTAATATGTCCCTATTAACCTATCTCAGGATAGATACGTTTATGACAATTTCGTATTGCCGGATGTAACGTGTAAAAGGTTTAAATTTCAAACCGCAGCTCCAAAGAATTCAACGAGACAGTTTTTTCATATTCTTAGTACAGAAAATACTGGAATATGTAAAAAACTAAATTTCGAAAAATACTTTCAGTCCTGTTAGAATTAAGGCGTCGATCTAATTTCTTGCAGTCTTTTTCTACATACCCCCTATAAAACCGCCCTCCTGATTATATTTCTTGTCACACTTGAAGTATCATATGTCCCTGGCCTGAGAATAATGAAATATGGGAATGTCATTCAAGTATTCCCTTTAAAACTCAACGCATCAGTCTTTTATAGAGGCGCCAATTTAAATCTAATTTATGTTCACAATTACGCCAAAATCTTTTACATTTAGAAACTTAAAATGTAAAGGAGACAACTGTTCCAATAAAAAACACCAAACGAGCCCGCCTAAATGCCTAACAACGTTCAAACATACTGGCGACGGCCACTCTTGGATCCACAGCGAGTCGTCAGCCGCAGCGGTGATATCTTCTTCTTCTTCGCATAATACTTCAAAACTGTGTCTTAAGGCACTACCTGATGCTCCAGAGAATGGTGAGCGGCCACGTCAATCAATCTCTCCATAAGAAATACTTGTGAAATCAAGATCTGTTTGATTGTGTTTTAATTAGACAAATCTTAAAAACAAAAACATATTTTTTTGACATTTACTTCTCAACATAATAGCAACTTTCAGATTTTCAAGAGTCCCATCATTTGGATGGACCAAATGGCGTATCCACAATATGATGTGGGGTGGGGAGGGGAAATGAGTTCAGTGGAAATAGTAGTTTTTGCCGTATGTGTGTCTACATTAGAATTCTAACGAACTAGCCCGAGTATCTATCGCCCTTTACGTGACATTAGACATTAGCAGCATTTGCTGGCTGCAGCGCAACCTAAGCCGGTTTTTATAGAAATTGCCGTTGATTGATTCTGAGGGGGCAGTTGTGAAATTTGCAACCGCAGAAAATTGAACGTGCATTTCCATCGCATGTATTCGTCGCTTAGCTATTACTTCCAAATGGAAACGGCAGCATTTTCTAAACGACGTTATATAACATTTTGTCAGGCCACGCACTGCAACCGATCCTCTCCGCTTCGTGTATACACCCCCAGCGATTTTGTTGGTGTTTTTATGAAAAGGCTCTGAGTATATATTATTTAATTTACAAATACATTTAAATAATACATCAAAAGTTGATTTCGTACCGGATGGACTGCCTTTTCTAAGAAATTGTATGGGTCTGAACCTCCCAAATGCAAATTAAATACCAACTTTTTGCGATAAAAAACTAACTTTCTTACCCGGCTTTGCACGGGTTCGTTCTTCCCTATCCCCCCACTTCGCATACTTCAAAAGCATACGAAAATGCGTACTAATTGATAGTTTTAAAGAATAGGTTGTGTGGGTAGTACCACGTCCCTTTGTCCCTATCCGCTGTCCACAGGTTACCTACAGACGAATTGGTCCACTGGTTTGGCATCCTATACAGAGCATACCAACACATATAGATCAAATCAAACAATTTTGAAAAGTTGAAAAAATTCGACCTAATGTACATGTACATTAGATCAAATCGTTTTGTGTGGATAGTGAAGATTGGCATGTTGCCTGATTATTCCGAAACTATTTCGTCTCTAGTAACATCCGATAGCGAGCTAACCAGTTTTGAAACTACCTCAATATTTGAAAAATTATTATTTTTTGAAAATTTTATATAATAAATTAAAAAAAAACGTAGATTTGAGTTATTCACCATTTTCTTTAATTTCAAAGCATGAGAAAATCCGACGGAAAGCCCAATATCCATTTGTTTCTTTTAAGTCTGAAAAATCCCTTAAAAAGGACTGGCAACACTGGTTGTTTCAGGCGAATTTCCCAATCATGAGTCAGTGCCGTCTCACATTCCCATTTGTCATCGCTCAGAGACTGTCATAATAAATATGAAATAGTTGCCACCACCAACAAACTCTTCTCCTTTGTTGAGGGCACAATCGCGTCGGGAGGCCGATTTCGATGCCACACAGCACTTACAATGCGCGAAACGTTTTAGAAGGATCGTACACTGCCCACATACATGTGTATGTATAGATACGACGTTTTAAATATCGATTTCTCGTGAGAAGCAAATGTACGAGGAGGGGCTTCTTCTGCTCCCGCTGCAGCTTGTCCTTTGAGTTCGTTCAACTTGCTTTGTGCCTTCTCCTTTTCGGCCATGTTCTCTGTAAATAGCCGCACAATGCTTACTGCTTACCTACTGCACTGACTTGGCTTGGCAGCAGGCCTGAAACAATTAAAACGATTACCAACAATGTGCTCGGTCGGTTCACTGTGCACTTGCCCCTCGTATGAGCGCTGGTAATTTAGGCAATATTTGAACACTTACAACCGAAAGCAAATTCATTGGCAAACAAACACGAGTGCAATAAATTCAATCGACTAAGAAAATAAAAACAACAGCAGCACCAACGCCAACAAAAACAACAATTTGAAAACTGTAAATTCTGTGAGATCTTTGAGCAATGACCCAATGACCCGCTTGCGTACTTAATGATAGCTGATGTGCAAATGGAGATATGTTCACGTTTCAGGAAATTGAATTTGCACACTTCCTTGTCAAAGAAATTGCTCCCTGCGATCACTGCCATCTTCCCATTCCCATCATTTACTATTTTCAGCAATATTGAAACTCATTTCTGCGCATTTCCTCAGATCTTCACAATATCTACGCAATCTTCTAATTCCGAACAGCCAGTTAACCAGAAGGGAATGATGGTATTCGGAACCATTCTACTCATTGCACACGGGTCCCAAATCCATTTTTTATGGCATAAAGTCGAATAATAAAGATACAATCTTGTAATTTTGCACATTTGCTAGACATAACATACTTAAAAAATAAAAAATAAAATTGGGCCGATCGGACCACACCCACTATCACCTCCCATATAAACTCAATATATAACCAACATAATTATCACCCTGTATTAGTAGTACAGGGTGACCACAAACAAAATTTTATGAAAGCTTAAAAGAATGAAACTTGTTTCGCTCTGACGAAAAATGTTTTTCTGAACATTATTACAAAAGCAAAATATAGCATACAAATATTCTACTTGACACTGCAATTCAAATAATTATTTCAGGAAATAATATAAAATGTCTACATGTGTACAGAAAAGTGAATGACGTTATATACCATTTTAATGGTACTTGCAATACCTGTTGATGGGTCTCATACACAAATCTGATTTAGAGATATGATCAAATATGTGTACTATGGCTAATCGAAAATTGTACTTAAATAAAGTGACAATTGTAGGAGTTTGCCGAAAAATGCTGACGAGATATTAAATCTACCATAAACAACACACTCAGACGAACACTTTCACATTTACACTTTGAGTCAAGTTGAGTCCTACATATAACTTTTGGTCCACGATATTTTTAGGTTATGCTCAATACGAATCACAAAATTACAACACTTACGAAAACTGGCAACACTACAGTAATCACAAAATGTCAAGTATAACTTTTCAACTACTTACACCAGCCTTCAATTTCAATAATATAGTCACTTCATTATTTTCTTTTTACGCCTTAATTTAAAGTATTTTGTATAACTGTTTTAAATCCGAATTAATCTCACTTTTTTCAACGGCAAAATTTAAATGCCTCTCAGGCTTGCGGTGTTGCCACCTAGTTTTCTCCTATACATTTTCTTGATAGCTTGGAGTGTTGCTTTTAAGAAAATATATACACATTTAACAATTTCCAATTTATTTTTTTTTAATTTCTGCCAAAAAATATGGATTTGGGACCATAGTGCATTGGGATAATCACGGCAATTTTATTTATACGATCGATATTCTACTTGTTTTTGTTGGAAATTTATACTTCTTTCACATAAAAAATATGACGATCGTAACCTCTCGATATCGAATCCCGTTATTAGCCCCCAGATGTCCTGCAAGCACTGGTGCCATATATCTTGCGTAGGTCTCTTGTGCAATAATATACATTTGCCAAGAGCGCCCCGGTAGTCGAGTTGGTAACGTGCTCGGCTATCAGCGTGGGGGTCGTGGGTTCGATTCCCACCAGAGGCTCTGGTCTGTCGCTGCAATAACTAGCTGCAATGGTCTTAGTCACCCCGGCTCAATCCCTTGACCCAAAATTAGAATATAAAATTTACTTTGTATTGTAATTCATAATAAATAAATACATTTGCCAACGAATTATCCAATAAGGAAAATAAAAATATTTTAAATACATTTTCTGGAATCAACTGGAATTCCCTTTAAGGTCTTCTATCGACTGATGCCTCAAACTGGTAATTTGAGTTTTGGCAATAGGTGAGAATAGGTGAATACGATGGTTGATTTCTTGCCGGTCACAATCACCGACCTTAACACGATTGAATTCTCTACCATAAAGTTCATGTCTTAGAGACATAGTCAAGGGACAACGAGTTTCATGGTCTAACAACCTTTAAAAAAGCATCTGCATATTTTTATCAGAAATGGCGTGTCTATAAAAATTTGAGAGAATTAAGGTTAAAGACCGCAGAATCTAAAAGTCGAAGTCGTCTTAGCATACTACTGTTTGAAGGCGTCGATATAGACTTTGTCCATTGCTTTTAAAGCGCACAGATTACCAAGTAATGTTCACTAGACCGGGCCGTTTTATGTGGGAGAAAAAAATGTTGTGGTTTTCCGCAACTAAAATGAAAGCTTGGTTTGTTTTATGACTACCCACAAAATATTTCGGCTATATATTTTAACTTCGTGTAGATGCCCCAAGTACTACATAAGAAACAAAATAATAATAAAAAGGAAATTATATAGGACTCAAAATTCAGAACAGGAGGAATGATTAACAAAGAGGAGAAAATCTCCGTATTTTGTACATCCAAAGTGACGATAAAAACATGAACACATTTCAACTGATTCCTAATATCCCTACGGAAGTTATATTGATTTTATTTTAATCTATGATTGGGTCTCCAGAAGTGGTGCTGCAATAGCATCCTTCTCCGAACGGTTAAACTAAGTTTGCGAAAGTTATTGTGTACATACGGCCATACAGATGGACGGAGGGCATATTGGGAATGTATGGAGCAATGTAAGAATTCTTTGGACACGCTGCTTCAAGACTTTGTAGTTTGCAACTTCACAAATGACAAATAAAATGAGGTTAGGGAACTAAGCTATCTTTATTACTTTCGGAGATATTACCGCAGAAACCCGGACAAAAATGTTAGAACTCAAAGATTTCTGAAACGTTTACAGTTAAAGTTAAGTAAGCGTTTTATTTATCCAGTTTTGAACACTTACAAGATATTTGGCAGTCTGCCAAGTTATACAACAAAAAGAGAAGTTATCGGTTCAAGGCGTTACATGGGAATTTGGATTTTTGCTCCGACGTGCGTTAAGCGTACGTGTTCTTTTCTCACATGAGAAGTGTAACTAAACCACCCACAACTACAAGAGGTCTTGCACCCAAAGATACTTCAAACCGAAATGAATGTGGACACGACTCCGAAAAGGCAACCGCGTCATGTCTTCATTTGCCAAAGCTTTGAACGTGGACAAAGAAGTAAAGCACATTCTTAAAAGTAGCCGGAAAATTCAAAGATGTCATGGGCCTACAAAGTCTATGTTTTTCTATTTTTTAATTCGACAATTGTGGTCTTAGATCATCGTGACCATCACTTAACGTTCCTGAAATGCTTTTTGGCCATGACTTGTCTTTCCAATAAGTCAAGGTGTTGTTGTGTTTACCAAACACCAGGGTATGGCTTCACGCTGAAAACATAATTCGACGAAGCCGTGCATTCAAGTACACATCCATGAAAAGTGCAATGAATATTAAATTTCAGATTAGATGTGTCTGTATCGTGTATTACCACGAAACGCGCCTGCTTATTGCAGAAGTTAATTAGGCCTTTACATTCTCCATTTTCCGTTTAACAATACACTCTGTCTGCCGCCTATTCTTTAAGCTAATCCCCGATCATAGTGTGGAGTGTGTTTGTTGTTTGTTCGCCCATAAGTGCGTCAGCTTTTGCTGTGAATCGTGAAAAACAACAAATAACAATTTATAGCGTTTTTATATGGCCATCTTCATCGATCAAATGCAAATTGTTGTAATAAAAAATCGAATAAAAAAATCAAATAGTTTCTCAGATTTAATTATTTTTATTCAACCAAAGCTTGCCGACACACGCATTCGCTCCAAAATTACCACCAGCTAAAAATATTATATTTATATAAGCCAAGCATCGCTCGTCGATAGCATTACGTTTCCATGCTGATGCAAGTCTCATCATGCGTCTGATAAGCTTTATTACAGACGAGAGGGACAATCGCACTCTCGTATGTAGTTGTCGCAGTGTATAGGCCACGTTTTGTCCAACATTACGTTACGAAACAGCGCCTGGTGCTAGAGGGACACTCATGTTCGGGTTTCCCCATGCCGAACTGACCATGGATTTAGGAAGCCAAGACAGCTACTACCCGTTTGATTGGGAGGTGCAATTAGGGGCGTGTCAACCTACGAACTTGAACTAAGTTGGGGAGGGGAGCAAAGTTTGAATGAAACAAACGCACGGACTTGACTCAAATTACCATACATACCACATAGGTCTGACGCGAACCACTTTCTTTTGGCCAAAATTAAAAAGAATGTTTTATGTGTTTGTTGGGTATGACATTTGGTACTATATTTGGCTCAGCAATTCATGTTTTGGAATTGGACCTCATAGGTCCAAATTTTGATATAGCCCCCCCTACAAAGATACCTTGCAGTTTGAATTCGGACCACTCTAAAATCCTTGTTTTACAATGGATTTCAAAGAAATTCGACATAGGATGTATTTGGATTTGGCTCAGAAACACATATTTGGAATGTAGATCTAATATCTTAATATCTCGAAACATTTTACGAATAGTATCTTTACAAGTGAATGGAAATGTATTTTTAGTATGGGGTCACAGAGCTTTTGCACACAGAAGGTCTCGGGTTCGAATCGTGGCTCGGGAAAAATGTATTCTATTACTTCTATAAATAAAGAATGCTTAATTTTGGATAATTTTAACAAATTAAATGGAAACTAGTGAAAAACTGAATCATTTTGCCACTACTAAAAAAACTTTTAGATCTTTCAAAATAAAGAACATCCCTGTTGTGACAACTCCATGTTAAATTCATTGGTGCATTTCGGGATGTCTGGGATGTTTCGTAGGTAGGCTTCCTCATCATGTGAGTAATTTTCGCGCTCTCTTATCAATTTCCAGTGGAACTTGGCCAGTTATTATGTATATTCCGTAATTCACGGTTACAGACTGTCTAGAAAATACCTATGATTATGATTATACGGAGGTATCGATTTATAAATGTATCACGTTTCGCAGCCATAAAGGGATGCAGCTTTTACTAAAGACTTTAATTTTTGCTCCTTTTGGAGATGTTTAGAGATATCCAGAATGTATAGTCTGGAGCATGTTTCGCTTTATTTAATTTGCTCTTTATATCTTTCCTGCTGTCACCACTTCTAGGCTATTAGGCGTTACAGGTATCAAATGGTATGGACGTCCTCGGATAGGTTACCCCATAATATCGAAGTTAGGGACGTTCAATGAATTGATTTGGACTGATTTAGTTTTACTGATATTAATTTAAATGCCAGCTATCGCCGTACGATTAGAGAAATTATGGGGACAAGGGGCATATATCGTCCGCATAGTCCATAGTCCTGTCGATTGAGCATAGGACGGTAGGGCCGGCCCAATGACCAGCTTTTAAAGCAAAAAATAATATGAAGCAGCTAGACCTTAGACATTTTGTACATGTTCTTATGGTGCTTACCAGGGTCCCCTACACTCAGAAAAAAGTGAATCCTATAATGAATTCAAATGAACTAAAATGGACATTTTTACTAAATCTTAGTAAAACTTTGTTGAAATTTTCCTAAATCTGAGTAAATTTTTACTAAATTTAAGTAAAATTTTCCTAAGACAAAGTATATTTTTACTCAAATCAAGTAAATATGTATTTTCTTGAACTGAGGACAAATTTGATGATTTTTTCCCAAATCATGTAAATTTTTACTTAAACTGAGGAAAATTTTACTTGATACAAGGAAAAAAGTGAAAGATAAGTGAATTTAACTAAAAATACTACAAACAAATGATTTTGCTTCAGAGTACGTAAAACTAATACACAAAATGACAACAAGAAATATTTCTCAAATGTTTCATGATATCTCTGCCATAAGGAGTTGAGCTATTACTCCATGATTGCAGCGAAGTCAAGATAGGCGCTTTCGTAGTGGTTGTTTAGAAAAATACTTGAAGTATTTAAGAAATAAGTCTCTGCAAAGGAACGAGAATAGCTTCTTAGATGAATATTCAAGAATATTTCTAAACAATTTGAAGTGATTTTATTTTTTTTTATAGTTAAGTATTAATGAACTTATAAACGTTCATTAATACTTAACTATATGAAGAATTCGGCCTAAATTTTAGTAAACACATTAACTTAATTTTAAGAAAAAAAACAGAGTTTTTAGTTGAAATTTTTTAATGCAAAAAAATCTTAATATTTTTCTTACTTAAAACCTTGGAAATTTTCTTCCACTCAAGTAAGAATTTACTCAATTGTAAGAATTTTTTATTAGATCTTAGGCAAATTTACCATCCTATTTCTAGTAAATGAACTATTTGCTATGACTTAAGGAAAGGAATAAGGAAACTTTACTCATTCTTAGTTAATTTTTCTACTTTTTAGGGATATTTTTACTTAACTGGTGTAATTTTTTTTAACTAAAATGGAGTATGGATTTTACTCAAATTTAGGAATGCCATTTATAAACATTTTAAGTTGATCAGCCTACTGCCACGCCCTACCACAATGGGAAGGTTCAACTTGAAGTGTCAAAAATTAAACAAAAGATAAAGTAGTAACATTGACCTGGTTAAAATGTTTCATTTATAAATGTTGACAAGAAACTGCTATCAGGGCTGGTTTCCTTTAAACCGGGGTAACTATATTGCATAAATCGAATTTGTCGAATTTCATCGAGGCCATTGACATTTTTTTATCCCGGCTTAAAGAAAAACAGCCCTTTTGTCTAAAAAATCGCACGAAAACGATTTATACTTCGGAAAGGAGAATACAACAACAGAACGCTAGAACTACTTTTATTGCAGACTTTCACAGACCAACGCGATCATCTATACCGCTCTATCTCGGACTGTATCCATTATCAGTATTAAATCGCCAATTTTAAGACTATCGCATCATAAATAAAGTATTTTAGAATTTGTCGTGTTGCTGTTTTAAAGGGCGTTAGTTAAGTCGGTCATCTGCTTGACGGCCGTGAGTCGTGATGACACAGATCTTATGGACACGGCTTTAGAATTATCTATGCAAATTCATTTGGGTCTTTGAATTGCTTGACATATATAGCTAGTTACTCTCCATAGGTACGACACAAGAGAGTGAGCTGATCCAGAACTTAACCCACAGGTTGCACCATCTACCTACGAGAACTCACTTTCTCGTTCCACATTAAATTTGACTGCTTCAAGTGAGTTAGTAGTGGTAGTAGTAGTCGTCGTATGTGTGTGTAGCTCAAGTTTACATTTGATTGGACGGACAAATGGATAGTTTCTTCCATCATCATCATCGAAATGTGAAAAAGAGCATCAAAACAAACAATGCGAACGCGCGAGTGCCCACAAACAAACCGGTTCCAAATGGGTCGTAGTACTTTGCCTTTGTTGTCTGTGCATGTGTATGTATGTGCCAGTGTGTCTGCATGTGTGTATCTATCATTCACCCAAAAGTCGTATCTTCACATTGTTAGACGCGTTACCAACGCCAACGCCAGCCCCAACCCCAACCCCAACCCCAGCCCCCGAACACTGTAACCAAAGTTTGCTTTGACGCCGTTTTCGTTTTGAGAGTTTCCGACGAAGCGTCTTTGTTTGCGGCGTCTTGGAGGAAACCCGCTTATATTCACTTTACTCTCAATTGGCATGATGTTGTTCGTGTTGGTTGGCTTGTGCTGGTAGAGTGCCAGTGCCCCTATAAACGCTTTACAATTTCTAGCGCAATAGGTTCCCAGCACCAGCAGCGCAATTATGTGTTTGTACATCCATGGTACATGGTACATTGGTGTCCGTATAAAGGTCAGTAAACCTTTTGGCTGGATGGAGGGAGAGGAGGAGAATTGTGTTTCTGCCTCCATGCAATATCATCTTGGACGATCTTAAGGCAGCACATCGTTAAGTGAAGCCGTGGGCATGGGAGTTGCAATGGGGGGGGAGGGTTGTGTCACTCAAGATAAACATTTCTAGGTGTAGTACTTGCAATGGATGTGCACGGCCACATGAATATGTATGTATGTATATACATCAGTGCTTACATAATTTAAAGTGATATATAATCCTATCATTAAATAGAATCGTATCGACCATACCCAGTCGCATAATCCTTTTTCAAAGGAGAATATTGGAGTAGCCATCGACTGTTTCGCTGTTGCCCAAGGCACTCGTTTGAGAATGAAAATTTATTATGGAATTTATAGCCGAGTTGTTAATTTAAAGAATGCCTTCCTATAAATTACGCCTATCCCGGTCACGACGCAGTGTTGGTGGGACTGTGTGTAACGTTTGTAGGAAGCAGGATGACGAATCATATCTCCCTTGGGCAATGCCAATGTGTTTTCTAATTTCAGATGCCTAAGCGTTTTAATTATGCCCAAGACTTGTCCGCATATGCGCGGCTGTCTTGTTCCTTTACTCTTTAAAGTGCCGAATGTAAAGTTGTCCAATCTAAATCCATCTGCACCGGAGTATTTTTGTTTCTAGCTTTAAGAATAAAAATAGAATTATCAGATGATTTGGGCGATTTTGATTTCGGGTGGGAATCCACTAGTGTCCTCGGAACTATTGAACCACATGGAGACATTGGAATCTGAGATTAGGTAGTTCATATTTTTTAATAATCGTAGTCAACACTTTTGAATTTTTTTTCCAGATTTCCTCACTGGGTAATTCCAACAGAAAATTACCCAAAAACCATAGGTTTGGATTTTCATCCTCTCCGATTTTGATCCATGTTGGATCGAAATCTTGTGGAATTACCCCACTGTATTATTATCTAAAATTTAATTTTATTAAAAATGATTCGAAATACCCTACCCGAGGCCTTATGAGAAAAATGTTCACTTGGAGTACTTGTGTCATAAAGTATTGCTGTCGATAGACAAAACTCAACAGATGGAAGTAACGGTTCAAATAAATAAAATTGAAAGAAAGTGTTATAGATCAAAGTACATTACGGTTCGGCCAATCTGACATATTGATTGTCCACAATTAAAATAATAAAAATAAAATTATGAAAGAATTACTAATCTTAATCACTCGTATCGCGAATAAAAGAGGAATTTTGGACCCCCTATCCGCGAAAGATGGTAATGCATTGGTGAATAAGTACTACAAGAGCGGCTAATAAACGCAAATTGCGAGTTTTGAACATTCTCCACAAAATTCGCGTGCAGTTCCTCGCTATAACCACTTCAAAGAGATTAATCATTCTTGAAAGTTTAATTTAATTCAGTTGACCATTTGCAAGTATGGTCATCGTTACCAACCACTATATTTAGGGACCTTCATGTCCAATTCTGCTGCAATTTACGCGGCACAGATTTCCCTACCCTAATTGAAGACACAATTGGTGATTTGTTGGATACAATCGTGATGCATATGGAAGAAGAATTGGATAGATACGGCGGAAGTGCCAGGAGCGGAAGTTACAGTAATCTTCGCGCAATGTGTTTTCGTTCATGTTCGTCAATTAAATGTTCACGAGAAGATTCCTTTAATTTATTGTTATTGACTGTTAAAACTTCTTAATTGACCAGTTGTCGCTGTTTATGGAAGTGATGTATTAAGCGGCTCTTAAATCATTGACAATATTTTGATGAGTCCATATTTGTATACCTATTTATGCGATCCCACATCTTAATCATATCGAATCAACATAATATTGAAACAAAGGGTTGTAGATCAAAGTGCATTACAGTACTTACGATATTGAGTATCATTTCTACTTCCGGAGCAGTTAGTAAAATCGGTTTTCATATTTCTTGGCTGAAGGAAGTCTAACATTTAAACGGGGCCTAGAAAATATATTCAGAACCGTGCAATCGATACCATTGCCATTTTATTTTTTCACCAACTTTGGTTAGGGACGACCAACTGTTATAGATGTCAAACTCCACACAAAGTGCCTGCTTTATCTTTTGGTTAAGCAGACTTTCTGAAAACGGCGGATAGTTATATAATAATATATTTTCGGTAGAAATTAACAGGTTCACCAAAAGGTTTTTTAAATCGGCACCAATTTCTAACATCTCAGAATTTTTCATTTATATATGTTGTACATTAGGGTGACCTTTATATCTTAACTCTTATTATCTAGCTCCAAGATTTCGAGGCGTGCCTCAAACACGTCTTCGGCAATTTTTGAAATATTGCAACGGAAGTAATAGTAAGAGCGGAAATTATAATAAATAAAACAGAAAATAATTATGAATAAATTAAATAAATATTATGTGTCTAAAATATGGTTCGGCAGACATTAATGGGACATATATGTTGATACTGATACATATTTTTTTTTTTTTTTTTTTTTTAATTTTGATACAATATTGTACGGACGAAGTGTTCCAAAGTTGGTGCAAATTACAAGGTTGTCTTCTGACCACTTTGGAGCGCAAATAAGATGTTAAAATAAAATTTTCAAAACAACGCCACATGGTTTACATTCAATAAAAGTTCAAAAGATTTGTTCATGCGTGTGTCACATTCGAATAGTATTTCGTCTACCCACATGACATAACAGGTAGCGGTCATAAATATGTATGATCAGTTGTGTCAAATTGTTGTGGGAAGCTAATTCTACATTTCCGCGTTGGGTTTATTAGGCTGAAGTATTTTTCTTGTCTACCCATTCTTCATTTCGAGCTACTTCAACATTGCTGACTTGCAACATTTGTCGTTGCTGCCTTCAGCTAGCTATGTTTGTATGTATGTGTAAGGCAGAAAATTAATTCTGTGCAGAATGCAAAAGTACAGAGCTCGATGAATACAATGAAATTATCTATTAACTAGGGGCTGACTGGCTCTACTCTTTTGTCATGACCCACTCTAGGGCATGCTCACATGGCTACTCGTACTTATGCAAGTACGTACACCACACACTCGTACTACGGTCATGATGATATTTAGATTTAGCCAGGTTTTGTAAGTTCTTCATGTTCTTGTTGTTGTTGTCGTTGAGATTATTTTCTTTCTCGTGTGTGTGTTGTGTGTGCGCATCTGTTCTGATCAACTTTGAAAATGGATTTAATAAAAAAGTGACAATAATAAAAATAATAAAAAAAATGAAAACAAAAGCATGAAAAATGACTGCGTGACTGTGTGTATTGACTGGTGGTTGTGCTGGTGTTGGTTTCTTGGACAATGTCGTACGACAATCACCAGAAATCGTACCCGTTGAACTGGTTCCAAAAGCGGCACCAAGGCATGAAGTTGTTGTAAGAGCCGAACAGCTGTTGTTGTATAATTCTTGAGAATTATCCACTTCTGTTGTCTCAAATTGCCATTGTTGTCGTTTTATTTTGTTCATATTTTTATTGTTTTGTCAGTGTTGTCGATACACGACACATACATACACACACACACACACATGTGAATGTAGTACATGGATATATCGATACAATTATTTTTAATTTTGTTTTCTATTCTCTTGGATGTGAAACTGAGAACAGTTGCCCCGAAAAGTATTCGTCGTCGTATCCGCTGTAAGCACATACCGTCACTTCCAATTAGAGATGGGCGCGTGAGTGATTATTGACTCACGTTCACGCACGCTCACGAACGAAAAAAATTGAATCACGCACGTTCACGCACGAACATTTTTTCGTTGCTCACGTTCACGCACGCTCACGTGAGTAAAATAAATTTTGCTCACGATCACGCGTGAATCACGTGATTCACGTAAATCACGAAACAAAAATAATATTCCTATTCTAAATCGAAATGATCATCGCCGCGTAATTCCGAAAATTTATTATTTAAATCAGCCTACGTTTGCGATGTTTGTCTTAAATTCGTATTTTTAAAATTATACTACATCATATTTTTAACGCAAAATAAGTTAAATATCGGATACAGACATACAATCCAAGTGGAAAACAAAGCATATACCACGATATTATGTGATTTTTTAATTGAACTAACACTAAGGGAGGTGCAGGGAATGCTTACTTAAATAATAGAAAAATTATACAAAGCAATTTGTTTTAGAAATAAATATATGTATATATGACTTTTACTTTGAATGGAAAATTTCACAGTTTTAAACAAAATATAATGAAAATAAATGAATTAACAAATATGTGCGACTCACGAAAAAATCACGTGATTCACGTAGAAATTATACTCACGCACATTCACGCACGAACACCTTTTCGTTCCTCGCGTTCACGCACGCTCACGTGATTCACGCAATTCACGTGAGTAGCGCCCATCTCTACTTCCAATCCAATGCGATATGAAGTTGATTGAATGATTACACTGTGCGACAGTCCAAAACTCTTCGGAAGTGGTGTTGTCGAGTTAACCAAGAATCGTACTTATAAGCTTGTAGCTTAGTTGATGATCAATCGAGTTTCATCTTCTCATTGCATTTTGTTACCTTACTTAGTTTGTAAGGTAACCTGTCTGTGAATTTAGAATCTCTAACTCCAAACTGCAAAGAAGGTACAAGCAAATGTCCATTGAGAAAGCGATGGCTTGCAAAAAATGGAAATGGATTGGGGACACGCAGAGACAACCTACAAACAATGTCGTTAGGCAAGCTTTGGACTGGAACCAACAAGGAGCTCGGTGCAGAGGACGACCCAGAGGATCACGGCGTAGAAGTTTGTCGAGTGGAATAAAGACTGTAAGCGAGAACCTCAGCTGGACGCAAATCAAAGCAATATTTAGAGATCCTAAACAATTTAAAGAATTTTGTACGGCACCAATGTTACGATTTTGAGGTCCGACAATAATAACCAATCAAACAAAATCGATTACTAATCGAGTAGCACTAGAACTTTTATTAAAGTTAGGCATAGTAGAGTTGCGTACGCTCATAGGAATCTACACAGGGCACTGTAAAATTAGAAGCAGGCTCAGCAGGTGGCACATAGGTATTGTGGACTATTGCCGACTGTGTGAGAACGACGATGAGATTGAGACGATCGAGAACATATTATTATGTATGTGCCCCTCTCTGTGTGCGTAGGAAAAATACCTAGGAGATTATATAATTAGGAACATTGATGAAATTGCAACCCACACCATCCAAGACCTGCTGAGATTCTAGAAAGGCCTGGATTGGATTATGGGTGGTTTTTGATTTACACTGATGATAACAATGAATCTGGCACCTATCAGTAAGAATGAGTGGTACCCTCGACTTACTCATAGGCCATAACAATTACAAGGAAGAAAGATCATTACTTGACAACTGCACAGTCAAACTAAACTCGACTTCCTAACTCCTTTTAGTCACTTGACGCCTCCTATTCCACCACAACCCCCATTCCCGCTTTTCCTCTATCCTCTCACCTCCTGTCCCTCCCTCTCATCCAAATCATTATACATTTCAGGTACAAGGATAAGTACAATGGATCCAAAAGGGTCTCCGAGTGCACAGATTGCGAAAGCTTTCTGGTCCTTTAAACCAAGCACTAGAACTACACAAATGAACGATTTGTCGGGATTTTGGGGGTATCTAGGATATTTTCCAAACTGATTCTTGATTTACTCGACAATGCTTACAATAATCGCAACTCAAGATATAATATATGGTATATACGTTATAATTGCATTAGCGATCGTGTCAGATATGATGGTTTATAACTTTTATATGGTTTATGGTATGGCCTTTCTCAGGATACGAACCCGCCTTCACTGTACCACACACACATTTTTAATTGATATAAAATGAGGACCATAACTGTGTATAAGTCTACATGTATGAATATCCCGCAGTTCATGAGACTGATACATACTAAACTGTTGAGTTTTTCGATCCCTAACTAGGGAAACGACTGGCAATTTTAACATGTCGATGTCCTAGAAAAGGGTCAATCGACCCATCTGTCGGTTCATGAGACAAGAACAAACCCCAACTGTCCCCACATTGCATTACCAGGAGACAGAAAAGTATCAATTGACCCCATTATAGAGAAGTCTGGATCGGTAAAATAAAAAGGGTAGTGTATAGTTTTGCGAGGAACTGTAGTAATTATTTCTGCCATTGCCTTTAAGCGTCCCTGTCTCCGGGCTTGGGCTTCATTAGTCGCGATTCTTAAGCGTATCCATACAAGTCTGTATGTACTCGCGGTATTCAGGTTTCCTCATTAGTTTTAAAGCAAATTATTAACAATAACAATCATAGCAACAGCATCAAAATACATACATACATGGGTACATGGGTACAAGTGTGCTAAGTATGTGATCGTCGTTCGCCAGCACAATGGGCAACGTCGCCACAACAATTCACACTGCCGATAGAGTTGGTCGTACTCAGCCAATGAAATCTCGCAGATGATTCGCTAAACAATTCTTAACATTTTCACTTTTTCTTCTTCTTCTTCTTCTGCTTTTAACTGCGCATCGTTTTGCGGTGAATGTTAACAATCCGAACAGACACACGCATACACTCACACACATAAACGAACCTTTGAAACGTAAACATTTGACATTGACATTTGTCTTACAATGTATTGACGATGTTGATGATGTGCGCCGAGCTAGTACATGCGTCTGTTTGCGTCTGTTTACGTCTGTATGCTTTATACGTTTTCTCTGTGACGCTTAACCCTCGACAAACAGCTCGTCGGGAGTTTTTTGTGTGTCATTGTCGGTTGCGCTGCATTCGTTCATTGGCGTAGCCACGGCTGATTTGCATTTTCGAATTAAGAACGGTTTGTTGAACCGAACCTGTCATGGGTACAAATAATACGATGAGTGCATATTCGTATGCGTGTATGTACATATTTGCATCTGAGTACGCGAAGCTTGAAAGATAGGCTCCGCGAATAAACACGCCCACTTGTATGGGGCCGTGGTCACTGTGGACGAATTTAAAATCGCGATTAAAGTTTACGAGTCGAGCTGAGTGCAGCTAAAGAAGGAAATGTTTCCATTTTAATAAAGTATACATTAGATTCTTTTAATGTGTTATTAAATTATTAGGCTCGAGGTTTTCACAACAAAACAACGAAATATAATCAAAGGTCGAATAAGTAATTCAAAAACCCCAATCAATATACATAATGTATTCCTAAAAACTAAATAAATTTAATTAATCGTCAATTAATTATTTGTTTTTATATTCTTATTTTCTTAAGTCGTTTAATGCGCAGAGGCCGTTGAAGACATTATTAAAGGACATTAATTCGTTTGCTTATTCCGCTGCAACAATTGTTATTTGTATTCACTGTAGAGTTAATGTATAGTACTGGTGATGGTCCAAGTCCCATTTGTATCACAGCTTCAACCGCATCGAGTCCTAGATCGTTGTCTCCTCTAACCTTTAACTAAAGAAGGACACCCGGATATACCTTGACGTATGGGCATCTATCTGTCCCTAAAATAATCTATGGGCGATCCCACTATTGCTGAAATGTGTTTAGATATCTTCCATATTCAATGACTAATTAAAATGCGTGGCTAATTGCAATAGTATTGCAAATATAGTGTTCTATCGGAATATGTAATAAACCCGATTTCGAATTAGATTAGATTTCGACTTGATTATACCTACAGAGCAGTGTTCTTACTATCGTTACACCCCAAAACTAATTTTTTATTAATGTTGCCTTTTCCCTGCCAACGTTATGAGTGAGTGCTGTTGATGAATTGGCCACATCCACTTATTTCGTATCTCTGAAATATTTTGTCAAGTTTTTTTAATTTTGCATAAACACGTCCAGCATGTGTCCCATGTCGGCTATTGATGAGTTGTCTCGACTCTTGACCTTGACCTTTTTGCCGCGACACAATTGAAAATGAATCTCCTCCCACCCACACGCAATGGCCAATGACGAAATTTATTATAAATTACACGAAGTAAAACCATCGACGACACTTGACACGATTGTGTTTGATTGAAATTCGCAAACCAATTGACCAAATTATGTCACAAACTCGATTCTTCTCAAACGCTGGCCATCTCCCACTAACCGTCGAGTCATTCTCCCCTCCCCCCATCTCAACGTCAACATCCACAGCATCCACATCCATACCCCGAGCCTCGTCCCACATCCGTCGAGTTTATTCGTTCAGTCACACTCACTCACACCTACCGAAGTGATGACGATGACGTCTTTTTGCGATAACACTAGTCAACAGTCAAAATGTACTCGGGATGCGATAATTTTTTCTGTGTAGATAACCTTGACATGAGCTCGAAAAACGCAATAAAAAATTTTTTTTTCGTTTGGTTTTTTTTTTATTATTTTTTTTTTAAATTTTAAAAATTTTTTTTTGGTTAATTTGTTTCGTCCGGCATAACTCGGGAACCACTAGCCCGATTTAATTGAATTAAATTTTAAAAAATTTAAAATTACAATTCCCTTAATCTGTTCATATATTGTTTTCCTATACAAGCAACAGTTTCCAAGTTAAAAATGAATATATAAAGGAAAAAACTTATTTTTTGCCTAAAAATTTAAATTTTTTTTTTTTAAAAAATCCATAAAAAATCCAAAATAAAAAAAAAATGTCAAATCTTATTACTTTTACGTAAAGTCACATAACCTATGAGCAAAATGAGACAAAGATCATGAAAATCGATGCAAGCGTTTCGCTTTTATTCGCAATTGAGTAAAAGTATGAATTTCAAAAATTTAAAAAATTTTTTTTTGGTTAATTTGTTTCGTCCGGCATAACTCGGGAACCACTAGCCCGATTTAATTGAATTAAATTTTAAAAAAATTAAAATTACAATTCCCTTAATCTGTTCATATATTGTTTTCCTATACAAGCAACAGTTTCCAAGTTAAAAATGAATATATAAAGGAAAAAACTTATTTTTTGCCTAAAAATTTAAAAATTTTTTTTTTAAAAAATCCATAAAAAATCCAAAATGAAAAAAAATGTCAAATCTTATTACTTTTACGTAAAGTCACATAACCTATGAGCAAAATGAGACAAAGATCATGAAAATCGATGCACGCGTTTCGCTTTTATTCGCAATTGAGTAAAGGTATGAATTTCAAAAATTTGCTCGACATATGCACAACTTTGTCTATGGTAAGGTTTTTTCTTTTTTTTTGATTCTCAGAATTAACAAAACGGAATAAACAAAGGGTTATTTAATTTTTATGATTGCGTAAGCAAAGTAATAAACGCTAATAAATGTGCGTGAACAATTAAAAGGAAAAAAGGAAAGGGGACTTTTTTAATTATTTGGGTTTTCCGTTGGCTACCTGTATGATTTTTTTTACAGAAATGCAACCCACATTTAAGGGTGGTCATTATTCGGAAAATTTAAGACTCACACATGGTGAAACAGGTATGTAGCCACCGTAAAAAAATATACACCCATTTATAAGTACCTGTCAGTAAAATACTAAACAATACACAGTATAAATAGGTCTTCATTGATCGATTTTACTCATTCAACAAGTGTCGACGAACGCGATAGTTAAAATGAGCAAACGTTCGCGAGGATTTGAATGCAATACCAATCCAAGTAATTTTTGTTACATGTGCGGAGAATACGTTTCTGAAAAAAACAAGCGTTGTTTTTCACCTAAATTGAGAGATTCATTTGAAGAGAGCTTCAATTTAAAGGTCTCAAACATAGATGAGCGGTGGAGAGTGGCGTCTTTTCATCGACAGCAACAAGCAGAGCCTTAAAGCAATTTTACTGCACAACGGCAACAAGAAACCTTCGATTCCAATTGCTCATGCCGTAGACACCAAGGAAACATACGAAGTCATGGACAATCTACTAAAGTGCCTTAACTATGAGGGATTTGGAACGAAGGATTTTGGAACGAAGCTATGATGGGGGACTATATCTGGTTCCTGATAAGAGAAACAGACCCACAACAATATAAAAGAAAGACAAAAGCACATAATTATTTTTAATTTGAAGGTTTTTATTTTTGTGTTTAGATATTTTTTTTTTAAACTTTTTTATAATTAATTAATGTTGATATCCTTAGGATAATTTCTTGTACATATATTGAATTGTTTTTTAATTTAAAGTCATATATTTTTGTCACCCAAAAAATTTATTTTTTTTTGTAATAAAAAAGAAAAAACCTTACCATAGACAAAGTTGTGCATATGTCGAGCAAATTTTTGAAATTCATACCTTTACTCAATTGCGAATAAAAGCGAGACGCGTGCATCGATTTTCATGATCTTTGTCTCATTTTGCTCATAGGTTATGTGACTTTACGTAAAAGTAATAAGATTTGACATTTTTTTTCATTTTGGATTTTTTATGGATTTAAAAAAAAAAAAAATTTAAATCTTTAGGCAAAAAATAAGTTTTTTCCTTTATATATTCATTTTTAACTTGGAAACTGTTGCTTGTATAGGAAAACAATATATGAACAGATTAAGGGAATTGTAATTTAAAATTTTTTTAAAATTTAATTCAATTAAATCGGGCTAGTGGTTCCCGAGTTATGCCGGACGAAACAAATTAACCAAAAAAAAAATTTTAAATTTTTGAAATTCATACCTTTACTCAATTGCGAATAAAAGCGAAACGCGTGCATCGATTTTCATGATCTTTGTCTCATTTTGCTCATAGGTTATGTGACTTTACGTAAAAGTAATAAGATATGACATTTTTTTTCATTTTGGATTTTTTATGGATTTTAAAAAAAAAAAATTTTTAAATTTTTAGGCAAAAAATAAGTTTTTTCCTTTATATATTCATTTTTAACTTGGAAACTGTTGCTTGTATAGGAAAACAATATATGAACAGATTAAGGGAATTGTAATTTTAAATTTTTTAAAATTTAATTCAATTAAATCGGGCTAGTGGTTCCCGAGTTATGCCGGACGAAACAAATTAACCAAAAAAAAAATTTTAAAATTTAAAAAAAAAATAATAAAAAAAAAACCAAACGAAAAAAAAAATTTTTATTGCGTTTTTCGAGCTCATGTCAAGGTTATCTACACAGAAAAAATTATCGCATCCCGAGTACATGAAATTTTTTTCAATTTGTTGACTAGTGTAATTATCATTATATCCCAATTCAATAAATGATAATAACAATGAGACGATGACGATGTCGATGACGATGATGTTGCCGCGCCGAGTGCGGCCAATGATGGATGTTGCGTTTTCTGTATTGCTATGGCTCGATCTGTCTGTCGGTCTGTCCGTCCGTCAGTGTGCGCGAGCAAACCCGAAAACTAGTTTGTTTTGTTGTCGCAGTCGGAGTCTCGGCGTCGACGGCGCTGTGTTTCTAAAGATTCGCACTGTTGTTCGACGGGAACGCAATGTAATTATTGCCATGTGGGCGCGCATGCGCACGCGCATCTGCATACAAACATGCAAATCAAATGCCAAACAGCAGCCACAGCCGTAGCCGTAGCCGTAGCCGCAGACGCAGCACTAACAACGACAGCATTTTTAATGAATGAAAATAAACGTATGCCGTCCTCCGAATCATCATCGGCATTAATTGACGATCAAGTAATGTTGTCTTCTACCCGCAATGGATGTATTTGATGTTGTTGTTGCTGCTGTGTGGTTGACGCTTCGTCGTCGATTGTTTGTTTTGCAAATGACGCAAAATTGCGCTGCCCTGCTGCCATTTATTGTCTTTGCAAAATCAGAGACTGGAATAATGAACGAACGAACGAGCAGCAGACTTTTATAAGCCGGGATCCCCACAATATCCACCAATATCCAGTGATCATGGTGATCACTGGAATACATCGTTGTACATGTTGTCTGAACATACTTCATTTTGGCCAATTTGCAATGTTTTTATGATCGTTTTTATCGCCGTCGATTTGAATATTATTTTGAATAATTCCATGTTTTCATGCGTGCCCGCTCTGTAGCGTCTAGGGATGTTGTTGTTGTCGTTGTTGTTTCTTGTTTGCCGGATCGGAATGATTAGAAAAAGTAACACGCGTTAAATGGCTGGCAATTTAAATGATACCAACGCAATGTGAATTTTCATTAAAATCAAGGTTGTCTTTGACATCGTGTCCATTTTTGTTGTTGTCCATCATTGTGTGTATTCAGGTGTGGAATGTGTGTACTTAACTCCTACGTTGTACTAAATGTCGCATCTCAAGCGGCGTTGAGCTCGCACCGTTTCCATGGGGTGGTTGGGGTGGCCTGAAGTCGGATGATCGAGTATATATTTGCGAACAGCGGCACGAATTCAAAATATTGCAAACATGCTATAAGGACAAACATATTTCAAAGTGCGTGCGTGTCTAGAATGTACACACATACATACATACAAACGAAATGTATGTGTCACTTAGAATGACCATAGTCATTGCAAGACATACAAATGACTTATCCACATATGTATGTATGTATGTTTTTACTGTCATATCAATCAATCAAGTCTTACAAAATCTGAAAATCTGGCATATCAATCATTGAATCTCTTGCTAAGTGGTCATAGTAAGATTCGGATCCAATCCGATTTTGACAGATTTCCAAATCGAAGATGACTATATGATATAACATCATAAAAATAAGTGTACAAGTTCGCCATATTTAAATTCGGACCAGCTTCTCTGACAAGTTAGTACAAAATAATAACGTCGTGCGCAACTAGTTGATTGACAGAGGCTTCCCCTAACATTATTTTGCATTATTGCAAAACAAAAACGAAGGTTATACTGAAATATATCGCAGTACTATTTCTCCACATATATCCAGATCAAATATCAGATTTGGCATAAATGGGAAAGTGCGCTTTTTGTGAAGTATGCACTGCAACAGGAAATGAAAAACCAAAAATCCCACCATCCGGTTCATGTGTAATATGGACTGTCGGGCGGTGCATTCATATAAACTTCTGAAAGTAAAACATGAATAAACTAAATAAAAGATTGTCAAAATAGAAATGATTGTTAATGATAAGCTAAAAAAGTAATTTGAACTATTTTTAACAGATCATTCATTTGATACCCATATCACCTTGTCTGACTCGTAAAAGTACGAAAATCCTTTGGAAATTAAAAGTACACAATTTTTCTACATACGATCTCTAGTTTCATGTCTCTAGGGTCTTTGTACTGGTCTTGGTTCAAAAAGTACTATCGCACGGTGTAATATGAGTCCATCCAAGTAAGGCTTACTGCCATCCATCTTCTGTGACAAGAAAAGTTTCTCCTCCTTCTAATACCCAGGAAATTGGTTTCTGGTTGATAGCTCATTCTAATCCCCGGTTTGCGTGGCCTTTCTCGTTCGCGGAAGCGTCAAGGCACCAATTTGAATCTGAGAAAATTTTGTTTATTGGTGTTAGCTAGGTGATCAATGAATATATTAATACGGGTTAAAGTAGAGCTCTGTCATTTTCCACCCACGATAAAGATAAAGGGGGTAAACAAGGACCGCTTGAATCTAACTGACGACTTGGGACAGCGTATTTCAACTGTAAGCTTACTAATTGGACTAGTTCTGTACATGTCCACAAAGTCATGTGATCGTTTTTCTAAAGCACACGTTTTGCATGAACATTGGTACAGAACTGATCGATTGCTGCTTGTGAGCGATCTAAGAGTCTCCAATACATGTGACCGTGACTGGCAAAAACCGAACGAACGAAATCCAGTCGTTCGTCATTCACGGAATAACACCTAGTGGAGTTTGTAAATAATTTCCAAAGAATTCAAAAATTCCACTGAATGTGTGAATCTGAATAAATGACAGGGGAAAAACCCATGGCGATAGTTGAACTGTCATAAGCCATGAAAAGAAACATATAACCGGAAACCGTGCAAAAAGCATAAAAATTGAATAATCGTCAAAGAGTAAAAAATAATCAAAAAACAAACGAAACGAAACAGCAGAAATAGAAACAAAAACATTGGTAATACATGCGATTTTAAATGAAACTATATTCATATTAACTCTCTGATCTCTGCGTTTTTCCCCATCCCCAAATTTTCAGTTTGCCCAGCATCAAATAAACCTGACGACGAGCAGAGCTCTTCACGACGACGAAGACGACGTATTAGTTTTATTAATAAAATCAATTGGAAAGACTGTTAAATGAACTTCTTGCCGAGAACCCTGGAAAAGGTGGCAGAGTTATTTGACGTTTGAAAGTTCGACGAATTCCTTCGGGAACAATTGATTTCAAACAGTATGGCAACCATGCCTGTGGTATGGTGTACCGATCCTAATTCGGTCAACAATAAACCGGCAGCATTCGCTCTACATGGTATTCAGTTGCAGGGCAATGTTACGGAGAAACAGGTACTAGCCTTGAGGGAATTGGTTAACGCGGCAGCGGAAGGTCGGCTGATATTACCCTCGGACGGCACCTTCATGCTGCTGGATAGTGGCATCAGCATTGAAAGTTCCATTGTGAACAATGCCCAAAACAACAGCGCAGGAGGAGCAGCGACCCCCTTACCTACGGTCCACATGGCCGTGGCGGAGGTCCCAGCTACGACTGAAAAAGAATCGAAAATATCGGACACCAACAAAGAAAACGATTCGAATGCCGGCAATAATAGCATTAAGTTATTGAAGAATACATATATCCTGATGCCGGTCACGACGACGGCTCAAATGAATGCAAATTTACCAGCGTTGCAACAGGCTCCGACGCCCGAATCGGAACAGGAGCGGACGTTTGAGTTCGAACCCAAGTACTCGACATTCACACCGCCTCCGTCCACGGCCGATGATGATGATGTTCTGTATGAGTTTCTGTGCTGCGCCAAGTGCATGAGCGATTCGAACGGGTCACGATGCTCGAATAGCTCGTCGACGGCGACGGCGCTAGCGTCTTCACTATCACGGCAACGGAAATCACAGTCGCAATTAATACTACAACGGTTGCTGAAATCATGCGAAAGACCTTCGTTTTTGTCTCAGGGAGGAGAACAAAAGCAACAACATCCTCGAGACTCTTCCACATACAATGGCCGAAACAATTGTAAAGTCAACGAACCGCATCAGCTGTACGATCCTACATACAGCATTGCCAACAAATACACGCGTCGCTATCAGCGCAAACACTGCAATATGTCGGCCGCGACCATTGCACGTAATCGTCACCACAATCATCGTCACAAATTACCGATGCAAAGTGTTAAAATCTTTCACAATCGCAGCCACGCGTGCAGTAATGGAGGAGGTGGAGGTAATAGCGTTGCTAGCGGTGGTGGCTTAGCCAAATCCACCACAGTCACTAGTGGTGGTTGCAGTAAAACGGCAAAAGCTATGTCATCAATTCCGTTAGTACTCAATCAGACGCCGTCGATAACGACCGGATTACAATTACCTCTGTATGCAACGGTCAATAAAAGAATCGGTAAAGCAAACATGACGATGGAATTAAACGTGTCGGAACAACCCGATTCCGTCGAGCTCGTTACCGTAAACGCCATCGTTCATGAATCTCCGCGCCATCGAAAAGCCCATCACAACGACGCCGACACAACGTCCAAGGCTTCCCCTGCTGGCCGCCAGCGCAAAATGGGCGCCGTTCAGGGCTCCCTCCAAGATACCGTCCTCATTGAAATGGAGAATTTCGCGCAGAATTCTGCTAACCTCCCCACAACCAACTGTGATATCGTAATGGATACTTTACAACCAGTAGTTAAGGATTTAATTAGTTTTGATGATGACGCCAACACTGACACCAGTGTAGGTGTTGCCAACCATCAAATTGTACAGCCAAAGTCTTGTGATAGAAATAGTCAAATTATAGATTTACTCTCGCAACCCAATGTCGATTTTGCCCCCATAGCCGAGGAACCATCACTCGGACAAGACGGACTTGCGGTGGAGGCAATGTCGACGAATAAATCCCCCCCACCGGTGCGCAGTAATGCATCCAGTCGAAAGACCAGCTTTGATTCCACCTGCACGATAAGTTCTATGGATTCGGGTTTCATTGAAATGCAGAATAAACTAGAACATACCGCACATCCGCCATTGACGAGTATTTTCGCAAATGCTCTGGGCGCTGTGCGGGAGGACAACAGACGGCAGGCAGGGCAGGGTGGTGGAGGGGGAGAAAAAATCGCCCGTCTCAACTACAAAGAATGTCTGACACAGTCACGTAACCGTCGCAAATCGTATGAAGAATTTAAAGCCATGTTTGCCAATTCAGATGCATCGCCGTCCACATCAGCATCAGCGTCAACATTAACAGACTCCAGTTCCACAGGTGCTGATCAAACAAACAAAATACAAATACGACGCAAGACGTATCAAGATCTTAGGAAATTATTCGAAAATGAGATACACTGCGAAGCTCTGCAGGCAGCTTTAGCTACAGTCACCGCTACAACCAGCCAAACGGAAATGGCAACAACAAATGCCTTAGAATCAATATCAGAACAAGAATGTGCAAAAGCACCACCACCAGTAGCAGCAACAACAACGAGAACAGCAGGCATGGCATTAGACGACGCAACTAAAGTTGAAGAAACACTTGTAGATCTGAGCGCAGACGATGGCAGCGCCAGCCACAAACCGGATCTGGCAAACGAGTTTGCTAAAGCCACCAGCACCAGCACCACGACCGTACCAGGTACACATGAAATGGATACTGCTGCACATGATGGCGATGATAGCAATGCCAATGCCCATTGTCTAGCGTTGAGCACTGCTGACTGCACAACCTTAACCGCAAGTGATATTATCGCCATCGCGACGGGCACCGCCACAGGTATTGACTGCGATCATCAGACTACTGATATTCTGCGTAAAAACTCGGATTTTCTCTCAAAGATTCTGGACCGGCAACTGATGGCAAAAGAAAAGGAAAAGGCCCATATGCGCCGAAAATCCTACGAAGAATTCAAGCGTTTAGTACGCGACTGTGAGCCCTCGGCCTCCAGCGACACCGTATTATCGGCCGCTGCGTCCTCGCCCACGCCCTCCCCCTTTAAGCGACAGAATTCGAAACATCGCAAAAGCTATGCATCGTTCCTGCTGATGAGACGCAATTCGCAAATGAAAGATTCCAGCGAACTAGCATCGCCGACAGATAGCAAGGTGGCTCTGAAAGTCCAACCGAGCGTTCAGATGCCCGATGTCAGCACCACCACTTCCGGCGGCAGCAACAGCAGCAGCAGTTACCGGCACAACTTTAAAATATACGACAAGTTGGTTTACGGTACAATTTACGACATTATTCAGCGCAAGAACGACATATACAATCTGACGTATCAGCGTTACGACAAGTACATGACTTACGGCACAATTTACGAGATTTTGCATCGCAAAACATCACAGACGTCGATAACATCCGCCAGTAGCGCCGACAAGGCATTCCATCGCAAGAGCTTAGCGGCGATTTTGGAAAAGGAAGCGTCCACACCCATCATCGTGGACAAGAACAAAAAGAAAGATTTGGAGAAACTGAAGAGATCGGGAATGATTTATGACATTATCCAAAAGCACCAACTGCCCAGCAACAGCTCGCTTCAGGATGCCAGCAACCACAACAACGAAGACGCTGTCGACCAACAAACACAGCCACAGACACAATCACGGGCCACAACCCCAAACGACGATGCTAATGCTGACACAGACAAAGAGAATGTCACGAGGCATTCCGCAAGTGCTGCCAATGCTAATGCTGCTGTTGCCCACAAATATGGAACGATATATGACATCTTACAAGGAGAGAAATTGGATGCCAACAATGAGACGACGGCCATAGCGATGGCCATGGCCACAGCTACAGCGGCGGTGAACGGTGTCAAACAACTAAGAGGCCATGTTAAGAATCGGTTTGTGGTCAGTAAAATCGACGAATCGCAGCAAAGGGGTGCCGCAGATGAAGCAACCACCGAAAGCAGGCGGGAGGAGGAGAACAACGAAAAGCGAGAAGCAGCAAAAGCAGCCGCCGAAAGCAAGAACGTATTAAAAGCAACAAAACCAAATAAAATGAGAAGACTGTCACATATGCTAACACACAAATCAACGACTCACGAAACGAAAGCCCACAACACAGATTCCAAGAATGACGACGCTTTGGCGGAAAGCGTTAAGGGTGAATGTCCTGCCATAAAATCAAATCTGATACCACTCGACAGCGAGGAATTGTATTCGCGCATAATTGCAAAAAATCGAGCCAATGCCGGCGGAGGTCCCATACAGAAGTCCAACTCGTTGGATGCCATCTCGACATCGGTGACGATATCACCGCCCAGCACTCCGTCTCCACCACGACCGCGAAGGAGCTTGAAGCAGCACAACTGTCTGCGAGATGGACAAAGGTCAAAGCAATTGGTATTGGTGAAGAAGTTGTCCCTGGACAACTCCCTCGCGTCCACCGGATCGTGCGATCAACATACTACGTCCAAAGATAAAGATACCAAGTTACGACGCTGGTCAAATCAAATTCCTCTCAAATGCAACTGTGATCATAACACAACTAACCATCCGCCAGCCAGCAGCGACATTATGGGTGCCAGCAGAGATCTATTCAGTTCTTGGGAATTCGCATTGAAACCGAAGTCTAACTGCACCTGCAATGAACCGTTTGCTAACAGTGTAAACCCGGCCAAAACACATTTACACACCAGCCATCACACGCACGGAGGTGTCATTGAAGTAGCAGCCACTGAGCTGCCTTCGTCCGCCACCGCCGCCTGTCCCACATCCACCTCCACCCGCAATACGTGCTCCATTCACACAGAGCTGTCTTGCCTGTGTTTGCCAAGTAGAAATACCACGAACTCGTCAACGCCAGCTGCTGTGTCTCATGCCAGCAAAACAACCGCCGCCGCCGCCGCCACCACTACAACTTCGACTGCGGTATCGTCCAAGAAAGGCAAATCGCGGCGGCTATCGGAATTTACGCGGGGTGAATTTTTAAATGAAAAACCGTAAGTGTCTCTTATTAACTAACTACTCATATACGATGACTTGAATACATCCAACGTACACACACACACATTCACACATACATATGCATTGCACTACGGTGTATGCGTGTCCATTTGGATTTCATTCACAAAAACACAATCAACTGTGTTGGCTTCCAGCTAACCTAAGACGGACCGTTGAACAGAAGCAAGAAGCCAATTACACTGTCATACAAGCATTTCGGAGCAACGGTAGCCGGACGATTATTTTAGCACAAGATGATAACTAACTCGCAGCTGCTTTCGTTTGAGATTGCATCAGTGCCTCCTCCACGATTTCCCAATCGTAATCAATTCATTTTCCGTGAAGGATCGGTCAATATGTACGAATGTATGTGGACAACGTCATGTGTGCAGCTCGCTTCCCTTAGAATACATCAAGTGTTCTAAATGAACAAGGTTTACGCGGGTCGCTCGAAATAGTCTTGGGCCTATAATGGCCGTATTTTATTTGTTTACTTTCTGGACAACAATGGGCAGCAACAGCTAAGCCAGAGACTAGCAACACTCTTGTTAACCAAGTAAACCCATTCAGTTGTTATGCTAGTATAACACAATCACTCTATTCAAAAGGTCACCGATAATTATCCCCACACGAAATATGAAATACGTATATGGCCGAAGTGTTTATAGTGTCCCACTTCCAAGCAAAAAAAATCGACTGCAAAATTGACTTCCTCACGCACATTTTTCAAAATGTCCTTTGTAGTTTGTTTAGTCAACATTACTGTTATGAACTTGTTTTGCCGGACACCCCAAAAAGGTTACCTTTTGTAACACAGTGTTAACTACAGCCATATACACCTCACTTCATCCTCTTCGTCCCTCATTCGCTCCTCGCCATGGCGGAGATATTTTAAACGAAAGTCGCGTGCGTACACTGCTCGTTTTCATATTACCTAATAGGGATTTCTTAGGTAAATTGTTATTTGTTTCTTTCGCTTCCTCTTCTTCTTCTTCTTGTAAACAGTTTCATGAAATGGTCAAAAATATGTGAGTCAATATACGGTGGAATGGCTCGGTTGAAGGCGAAATTGTAAAGAAATCGAAAGTTTGTATCTTTTCCCATTTCTCCAATTCTCTTCTGGCCAAAAACAGAAATGGGTCATTAACCTAACACACACACACAAACACAGTATTATTTATGTACAAACAACCTACTTACTGGCAGTCATGCATACTTCTACGCACCGCATGTATGGAAGTAGGTATGTGCAGCGGATAACCGCATATTCCGGACATTAAATTTCGGCATAAGTATTGATGGATATCCATCCATGATATGCGCATGCATATATCAATGGCCTCGAGACACTGTGATAAAGTGACACGAATTCAGGTGTAACAACCATACATACATACATAATTGGTTGAATTCAACAACATAATTATAAACGATGCCACTGAGATATTAAATCTTCAATAAAATTGTGAAATCATAATTAAAAATATTTGTATTATTTAATTTTTTTATTTACACACTTAGAGCTGGAATTTTCATTTTGAAAATATTAAAAGACCACTGTGGCTTAACACTAGAGTTCATATGATTAAAACTTTGTCACAATACCGCTGCAATGAAGACATTTTAAAGCTTTTAATAGTTAATACATTGAACACATACATACATACATACATATATCACTGCACATGTCATGACGACCACCGTCAGTCAGTAGGCTTTACAGCGATTTTTCAACAAAATCTTCGAACTCTTTAAGTCAGAACTTTGTTGTTTAGATTACCAATTTATTTAGAAATTGCGTGGTGATTTTACACTTAATCTGCATCACTTTCGCTAATTTAACTACATAATTCGATTATACACCGGCAACGTTTCGTTGATGAAATTACATTAATTCCTTTATGAAATGACATTGTTTCGTTGGTGTAAAAAAAATGTTTCATTGCAACGATGACAGCAGTAGATTGTAGGTTCGTAGATTGATCGGAAGTCCAGCAACGCCAATGAGAATTACAAAGTACTTTTTGAATAGATTTCAAAAACACATACGCCAAAAACAAAAATAATTTGAGCTTCGCCGATTGTTGCATCAATTAGACAATTGTTGCTGCAAAGATATACGATGAAAAACTTTTAATATTAATAAAACTGTCAGTTTCTTGTATTTTTATTGTTTCCAATTTAAAAACAAAAATAAAAATGATGTTTTCGTTGCAAATTCGTTGAAAATTACAATACATTTCAATTTACCCAAGCTCAAATCGTTACAGCAACGTCTTGTTTGGCCGTTACATCATAATATTTCCTTGCTGCACGAAATGATAATTACGCCTATAAATTTCCCTGGGAATGAATTGTTTCCAATTATTTCTATTAGATTACAAAGAGCAAAACCCAACTCACGGGTAGTATTCATATCATCATTTTATGCTTGAAGGGAAACAGAAAATTTCACACCCCTTTATTCGCGATAAGGGCTAATAATGAATGCCTTTCGTTGCTGCAACGAAGGAATTTTAAGCATGAACTTAAATGGAAATTGGAGCAATAGAGCGTACCAGGTTACAAGTAAAAAAAAGTTCGCCGTACACCTTCGAATATGAAGTATTATTGAAAGGTAGTTTCAAAAATTTTTTTTTTATTTTTTTATGCCGAACGTAGGGGTCGCGCTTTTACATTTTTCTATATAACTTCTGCATTTATAAACGGATTTTAAAGTGTGATACATCGATGTTTTTGTCTCGACGAGGCCGATTTTTTGTCTTTGAAGTCATTGAGCTCAAGCATGATTCATGATTTTATGCGAGCTTTAATTTTCTGATATTAGAGTGGTACATTACAATGACTTCAAAGACAAAAAAATCGGCCTCGTTGAGACAAAAACATCGATGTATCACACTTTAAAATCCGTTTATAAATGCAGAAGTTATATAGAAAAATGTAAAAGCGCGACCCCTACGTTCGGCATAAAAAAATAAAAATTTTGTTTTGAAACTACCTTTCAATAATACTTCATATTCGAAGGTGTACGGCGAACTTTTTTTGAGGTACGCCCTAGTGAGCAACCCTAATAGCTGGCACGTGCAATTCTCAGAATTGTGACAACTCATCACTAGAATTCACATTTTGAATAATGCAAAGTGAAAAACAATATTTGCCACTGCGCTGCCACTGTGAGCTTCATAAGTCAATGTTGTGGGATTGTGTGGTGCTGGGGTGTAGATATACTACCCCCACCCATTTTCTTCCATTGTTGTGCGATCAGTCGAACATGGTCCAAAACAACTTGTGCTGCTACCAACAACTTGTACAGTTTCGAACGAATGCCTCGTTTGCATCGTTGCACAGTGGTCAAATTCGGCCCAAAATCAATAACATTTTCTATTGCGCCACGCCCAGTTTCCGTTTAAAAACTGCTCCACACTCTTCATATTTGTATACACAAATCGTAGAAATGCATTATTTCGTAGTTACCATGTATCGTGTGTGTGGTCCAGTGCTGCACTCTTTTTTTTTCATATTTATATTTATTGCTTGGACACTTCTTAAAAAGAACTGACTCTTAGTTATAATGTATAATGCCTAATATGTCCATGGTGATAAAGGTGTATCGTGCTGAAAACGTATGTGAATGGATTTAGGTAGATCAGAATTCCTGGGTTATGTAAATTTGCAAAAATGTAAATATATGTATATACGGCTGATGACAGCATGACAACACAAGCACTCTACACAGAAGGTCACCGATGATTATCTCCACACGGCATCCATCGCCAAAAACAAAATTGCCTTCGCAAGAAGTAAAACTTGGTCGAAATCGTTATATTACATTCAAAAAACCACCTAAAATCAATTTAAATCGATCACTAATTAAATAACACAAAAACTAAAAAGTATTTTTTTTTTCAAATGATTGAGGATATTTGGCCATGGTTGGCTAGTTACTTTCACACCCGTTTTGCAGTGGTTTCGCGATTTAAAGATCACAAACAACATAACTTGTTCTTGATTCGAATGTCTAAAGTTTGGTATTGGCCGAAGTTTGTCAGTTGTGACCTAAACTGACGAATACGGACTATTTAATCCGCACTTTTGCCCACTGCAAGTACAATCTCAAAGTGAACGTGAACATGGTGGTTTGTGATCCCCATTTCGCCTTCTAAAACCGAAAAATCTCTGATCAAATTTCTCCATGAAAAATACTTAGAATATCAACTTTTACTAGAGCATTCCCTGATTTAAGCGACAATAGAATATCATAAATAACTAATCAAACTCACATCTTAAATCTGTTTCAAGTTCATTCAAAAATGAAAGTCTTCCATTGGCACTAAATATGTTAAATTCATGCAGATTTGTCCAAAATCGAAATAGTTCGCTAGCAGCTCTTCACCAGTTGAACCCCTTCTCAACTAGTTCACAGTCGTGTATTTTGTATAAAAACAAAGGCGGTACCAGCACCAATATTTCGATAAGAAAAGTAAAAAAGGGCGTGAAACTGTCTTGATAACCCCATATGTAAATGGTGGAAGCTATGCCATTATTAATATTAAAAGAAAAGTTCTTTGCATTTTTGACCTTGTCGGACCACCGTGCATTGTATTATAGCCACACACACAATGCATACATGCATGTGTAGTTATATTGTTGTAATTATAATTAGTTATGTAAATGAAGGTGACACTGATGATTAATTGAATTACAATAAATGACAAATGACGACTCGAGCTTTGTGGAATTCCAAATTTGTCTGTTCATTGATGGACGTAGGGACGATGGCGTAGCGAATCAAGTCGGATATTATGAATTATGAATGGAATGCTGTAGTGTACTGGGGAATCGTGCGACGGATCCAAGTTAATTTATTCGATATATGTGCATCTGTCAAGTAAATTCAGCAGTCAACAGTCTGCAGTCTAAAGCGGGCTTCACACTATGCCATTGAGTCGTACGATTGTGGTGACAGAATTCACATTAATTCTCACCCATCTGGAAATATGTACTCGAAACTAAAAACTTAAAAATATCCGATAGTGTTTCCGCACTGACATCTTATTTCAAATTGTAATATTCCACAACTGACATTTTGTTCTCTTGCTTTTTTGTTTATTTATTGTGTAAATACTTGATAGAAAGCTACATTAATCCTCTATTTCGCAGATTTTTGCATTTTACTAGTTTCAGCCAAAGTTAAATTTTATTTCGCGTTCGTACGTTCGCGACCCGTGGAAATGAACAACCAACAGCTTTTAACTTAATTCTTTCCTTATTTCGATCACTATTATGAAACGAGAAGTTAGCCTATTCTGTTCTTCAAAATTCTCTGAACTTTGTATATTTCTATAAGAGCTTCAAAAGTTCTTATGTTTATTGTAGAGCCCGTTTCATTGTATAATTGTTTATAATATAATATATAATTGTTAATCCTGCTCTGTAGAAAGCTAAAAACCAGTCGGCCGAAAACGTTATTCGTACGTTTTTGTAAATCAAATTACTTATTTGTAGATCAAATTATCCAGTTCACGCTGGCGCATGGGAACTGATTTTCCCAAAAATGTTAAAATCGAAGCTCATAATTGCCAAGATTTGGATGCTGTTCAAAAAAGTTAATATTATATCAAGATTAAAGCTAATATGTCCATATGCTATCCAAGGGCTTGACATACAAGTCTTCCTTCGAAATTGGATGAATTGTATAGCCCCAGATACAATGTTACTTTCGTACAAAATGTGGTATTCAGTATTACAAGTATATTTTTTAAGTTGTATTCTATCTATTATTGTTCTTTCTTTTACTTCTGAAATACAACTCTGGTCGCATGGAAAGTTTTAAGTTTTTGAAATTTATCAAAAGGGAGCTAATCCAACAGACTTGATTTTGTTTGCACTATACTCGACTCGACTCGACTCGACTCGACTTGTCATCCACATACGTATATTTCTGACGCGATCGTGCGTCTCGATCGCACAGTCTAAAGGCCGCTTATAAAAGATCTCCATGTGACCCATTAACTGAACTTCTTCCGTGCCAACTTGTGTCTATACATACATATGTATGTATGTACATGCACGTACATAAGTATGTAATACCACATGTATCTAAATGTTTGCATCGCATCGCGCGTCGCGTCGATATGATGTAATTGCTGTAGTATTTACCTACGAGTACAAGTTTACAACGAGGGGGGGGGGAGTATTTAACGGGGACAGACTGCGGGGCAGACAACTGGACAATTAGCAGACATAAACGAGGGTAGTGGGGGCGGGGCGTTGGGGCACCACTCAGTTACATATTCGTTTTAAACGAACTAAGATCGAAACTCTCTGTCATTGATCAATTAAATTGTCTATTGACTCCGTTATTTTATTTTGCACCGACACAGTTTGGATTTAGTGCTGACCCCGCTGTTGTGACACTAAATCTGAATCGTATCCATCTTGTCGGGTATGTGGCCAACGGAAAACGGAACTAAAACGTTCGGATTCAAAAATATTCTCAACACAGAACTGGGTCGATAATTTGGCGTATTACCACTTCCAAAAGAACCAAGCGGGTATCCCGCTTAGTTAAATTGTCAGGGTTATCCAATTTTCATAAGGTGATTTCTATAGCAGAACAGACACCACTTATCACACTAGAATTAATGGTAACTTTCTTAATTGATTTTTGTTTCTAAATTAATATTCCCAGATGCTACTATTGTCTTCAAACAAAAATACTTTTTGAATACTCTACAATTCGGAATATTTATCTAACATATACAGTCCTCGGTTGGTAAATAAAACACATCTAATATTAGATCAATAAGAATATTCAATAAGGAAGCAACATTCCGTGTTTTAACTGTTTTTATGAAAATGTTTTCACTTAAACCAGACCTTGGATAAGCTTTCAAGGACACTGGTGAAATCAAATCAATATACAAACGGTTATAAGCCGCCAACAAAGTTAAAAGCCAAGTTGTTCATAGTTGTTTGGGCGGTGATTGCATTACGGAGCTGCAACCGATCGCTTGGACATTGGCAAAGCATTGATTTGACTACACAGTCCAATAATCATAATGTTTGTATCACCTCATAGCGATTTTCTGGTTGTTTTTTTTTGCTTCGACTTTTCAACGTTAAATAAACATTAATATATATTTGAACAAAGTAACAGTCCGAATATCATCTGTATTTGCGCTTGACTAAATATCGAATTAATTTGATTTATTTTTCCACCTCTTATTACGTGAACACTTGGAATGGCCGTACATTTGCTTGGAAAATATCGAAAAAGGAAACTGTTAAAAAACAATCGCCTCAACAACCGCAGCGAGTTCTACATTTAAAAGTGGCTGGCGGCGACCACCTTTAAATGGAATCTAATCAATTTTAAGAATCATGATGTACACAGATTTAAACAGGGTGCGCCGAGAGTAACGGCCCGATTTACTAATCAACTTTTATTTGTTGCGAAAGGATTATAAATAGGAAATTGAGATGACGAATATTGGAACTAATCTCGTTACATTAGATCCTTTGGGGAGTAGAAACTACCCCATGGAAAATGCACTGTTAAAAAGTATAGATGAAATTACTATTAATAATCTTAAATGCTCCCTTAAAACTAAAGCCAAAATTTAGAATAAGTGACAATTTTTAATCGATAACGTACCAAAAGTAAACAATTCGAAAAAGCTGGATAATGCGGGATAGAGCGGGACGAAAAGCGGGATGGATGTTCAACCTAGTTATGTCATACTTTACTGTGTCCGACGAAAAACGAAAGTGAAAGGTTCACATTCAAAAATATTCTCAATACAGAACAAGTTCCATGGTTTAGCGCATTTCCACTTCCAGTAGACACAAGCTAGTTTCCCGCTTATATAAATTGTCAGGGGTTTCCAACTTCCATAAGGATATTGAGATAACGAATATTAAAACTAATCTCGTTACGTTAGATCCTTTGGGTAGTAGAAACTACCCCATGGGAAAATGTACTGTTACAGAACTAGTCCTGTAACCTAGGGAATTCACACATTTCTTCCATATAATTTTCTCCTAAATCTTTATGGACTATAAAGTATAAATAAACTCAATGCCCCAATATCTTATAGATATATAAGGCATTATTCATTTCCTTCAGGATATCGAAGTACATGGCCCTAATCATGATTCCCTTAATGAACACCAAGATCTGTATCCCGGCTGCCGTCCTATCACCATTTCTCACATTTCGTCTTCGTTCAGCAGTACTTTTTTAGAAAACACAATCCTCAATTCAAAAAAATACAAGAAGTTTGGAATGTTTTTTTATTTGCATAGCTTGCTTGCATGGCTCTTAGATTTTATCTACCACTGATGCCATTAATGAACACTAAAACATCACGATGTCCACTTCCACTTATAGTCGACACATACACAGGCAGACTCACGTGGAGTTTACGATATGCACAAGCCATCCTATCCGCTGTAGATTTGTGCTATTAACATTCCAGAGATGTTAGTATCCTTCGTATCACGGAAACTTTGGCAAGGAGAGTCTAGATGCAACAATTAAATAGTTTTATAGTCGCCTCAGCATTTATTTGCGTTAATAGCGGGGAAAATCAGCTTCAGATTTGCAATAAAATCGTAAACTCTGTGTCTGCAATGGACTGATTTGTGGTACTATTGGGAGCTGTGAACACTTAAGTGCCTGAAGAGTGAACACGGAAAAGTTGGTTTTTGATATGTAAAATATCGAATGAGCCATGCCAGCAATTGTTAATATCGGAATCATGAAGTCAATCGGCCAATACTAACACTATTTCGACCTGCCCAAGATCGTCCCCATTAATTACCAGCAATGAAATAATTTGACAATTTGACACGAAAGGCGTCGAAACCCAAATCCATCTTATTGTAGAATAGCCGTCCTTAGGAGTAAGTATGTTAATTTGATTGGCTGTTTCTTTCAGTGCAATTCAATATAAACTGACGAATAACTGGATACAAAAAATTATCCACATTTTATTGCTAATTAAATTGTTGATTGAATACGAAACCAAATGTCTTCGTTTGGCATTCGTTGTGTATTCCTAATTAATTTGATTTCAATATTTTTTATAAATTTCATAGCTGGCGCCAAAATTGATAGGATGTCTTGAATTTATTTGGCAATGTGTCGCACTAAATCTTTAAACGCAAATCAGGTTGGCCAACATTTAGTATGGTTTGTTAGAACTCTTCTTCCCTCTTTTCTCTCGCAAAAAGAGTTCCAGATGATCTACTCAATTACCAAAAGTCCGCAGAGCAATCGAGTCTCTGTGAATGTAAAAATAAATTTGCCAACTCAGGAATAAAACGATAAACTGCCCTATTCGAATATAACACCGTGCGACAATTTTACATTTTTTCTATTGGACCTGAGCAAGACCATATACATATGAAACTAGAGATCGTATGTAGAAAATCTGTGTCCTCAGTTCGGTAATCTTTTCTCCTTTTAACAGAACTTTTAATTCCCAGAGGATACATATATTTTAATAATTTATTTTCGTACTTTTGCGAGTCATATAAAGACGATAAATGAATTCAAAAAATACTACAAATTTGGCTTTGTCTTTATTAGTTAAGCATTACCAATCATTTATAGTTTCCCCCTTAGTTTATTTAGTTATTCATGCTTTACTTTTTAAGGGGAAAACCTTGAAATGGTTATTAATGCTAAACTAATTATTAAGACAGAGGCATGAAATTAACAGATAATCTTCTCTTTCATTCGATACCCATAGCGTATTTATATGTCTCGTAAAAGTATAAAAATAAATTATTAAAACAACTATATCCTTTGGAAATTATAAGTACTGTAAGAAGGAGAAAAGATATACTGAGTACACAGTCTACATACGACCTCTAGTTTGATGTGTATATTGTTCAGGTCCAAAAAATACTGTCGCACGGTGACAATTTTATTTAAACCATCTTAAACAATATTAATTTAATATAACAACATTAAAGAAGAAAATAATTCGACAATGAATAACTATAAATGGTTATTTATTTTTGTATTTGTTCGTAATCAAACTTCAGAAGTTTACATTTACAGTTATAGTTGAGCGAAGAGCGTGACGGACCACACAAATATTTCTGCAGCTGCTGATAGGTCAAATGTGCATTTTTATCGATAAAAATCAAATGAAAATATCAGTTTCCTTCAACGTGTCGTTTGAAGAGAAACCAACAGCAATTCCACAGAAATTGGAATGTTGTGTTGTAACAAACAGAATTGTTTTTGTCAATTTTGTCTATCCAATCCACGCCTTGGTCAATTGTTATTGTTGGTGTTGTGTTGGTTGTTTTAGTTTGACAGCAGCTATTGCATTCCGTATTTCAATGATTGTCGTCCATCTAATGAAAATGACACACAATTTGCAGTTGACGTGAAAAGTGTGGCCTTTTGGAAGAGAGCCTGAAACACAGTCTTCACTTTACTTTTTGAGCTGAAATGGGAGAGCAGAAACATTCAATTCATTCGGCACTCGTACAGCGATAAATCGAACATAATTATATACACTTGTGGACAAAACGGAGGCAACATCAGTAATAATAGAATGGAATACCCTTTCTTCGAATCATTTTCACATTCGATTTAGTATTGCGATTTTTCAATGAGAAATTAAATGGAATGGAATCCACCTTCACAATGAATGCGAGGCCGTTATAAAAATATATCAAAACCTGATCTTCATTTGACAATGAGAGAAATAACCAAGACCACACTACTCGATTCTAAAAATTTGAATTTAGTTTTTGCGACTTTTAGTAAATGTCACCATGCCATTTGTAAATAAATTTGCATTCTATAAAATATAGATGCAAAATGGTCTTGAGCCAGGACAATATCCCAGTTCAAATCAAATATTGATTACAGACCAAAAAAATACAAACGAAAAAACTAAAACAAATGAGCGTTGATACGGCAGAAGTATTGCTGGGTAACTATACCTGCATATATGTAAGTACAGTGAAACCTCTGCTTGCGGACATCTCCCTTGTGCGGATAAAACGGGCATCTCCACTTTACGGACAAAAACATCGCCGACGGTGAGTGTCCGCTTATGAGAGCTTTTACTGTATATATACTTGTAAGTATATGCAACTCAATGAGATGCATGTAAGGTGGCATGTGTGCTTTATTGCTTGGCGTGATTTTTTGGCAAGTGAGTTGTGCTTCTCATTCGATTGTGAGAATCATTTACTTAAAGATGCCGAGTATGTTGTAGAAAAGTCGCTGCGAAGCCACCTGACAAAACCTTTCACAGGGTGGAAATCATGACAGTGGTAGTGTGAAGTCAAGTAATAAATGACACCACGCCATTTGTAAATAAATTTGCATTCTATAAAATATAGACTAGTCTTGAGTCGGGAGAATATCCCAGATCAAATCAAATTTGAATTTATGTCAAAGTCGGGATCTAAATATGTGATTTTTGGTTGAGAATTGTGGGAATTGAGCAATTAGTTTTATGTTCGCAAGATATTTCCCAAGAGTGGAATTTATTGATTAATATTTGACTTATGTACCAAGATATAAAAACGTTGCTTACTTGTGACCACCAGTGTATCCTCTATGTAGTTACGTAGCCATTTGCGCATGTGCGGACGGTTGAAGGAAGAAATTGTGCTATACGAACTGCACAAATCCGCCGTTTTTTGCTGTGGTGCGATTTAAATGTTGTTATTTTTGCAGTTGTTTTCATTGTTGTAGTGTCGCCGTTAGTCGATTTCTCACTTTGGCGCCATCATCAATTAAGTTAATAATATTGCCGTTACCGTTATTTGCGATACTTTCGACGTGCAACAGATGTACACGTACGTTAGGCTGTCCAATAAAACGCTATCTGTGGAGTTGACAAAAAAGTTTGAAAAATATCTTCCGAGACTGCCAGCGAGTTAGTACACTTTCCTCACATATTTGTGCTTGTTAGGAAAAGCTGTTTAAATAAATCACGCAGGGTAGTTTTGGTCCGTCCACCATATCCTCTCGAATGTTCTAGAGAGAAATATTTCTTCCCACGAGCATATCTTTTTATACCTTTTAATGGACGATATCTCTTTTTCACGTATAAAAATAACTGAAAATAAATTATGAATATTTTTGAAACAGGTGTAATTTCAGGGATATTAAAAATTATCATTTCAATTTTATCTGACCACCCTCCCCCCCCCAAAACAATAACAAATAGTAATAATATACTTGAATTGCAATACAAAGCAAATTTATATTATTATTTTTGGATTCATGGATTGTGTTGTGCCAGGTGAATGAGACATTAGTTATCGCAATTGTAATGCGATAAGACATTCGACCAAAACAAATAATTGTCTATGAAAAATTTGCCCACATTTTGATGGCCATGACGAATTTTGAATTTTCACAACTTTTTAATTTTATTAATTGTGCAAAAATTCAAGACATTCGGATCATAACGAAATGTTTTGTAAGAAAAATTTGTTTTGATTTATTTGTGAGGTATGTGGTAGGCGTGGCTGCTTTTGCTGCCATTTTCAGAACCTTTTCATTCCAAGAGATTCGACCAAAACAAGAAATTTACGTATGACATTTTCAATTGAGACGAAACTTCATCCTTGGTGCCAAGTTTCATCACTCTATAGTTTTTGTACTCAAATGTATACAGCCATATATCGCGTGTTTTTAACCGGTTTCAGTTTCCGATAACGATTAAACGTTCACGCTATTATCGACTGTGATCGGTTTTGTTTGCCATTTTCTCATTAATAGATTGGTGACAGAACAACGCTTGCAAATTAATTTCAAAAGTCATGGATTCGCAATTTTCATTATTCGATTTAGTAATTAGGCGTCCACAAAAATACGCGCTAAGCGAGTTTGGATTGTCGATTGTTTCGTGCCCGAATTTCGTGGAATGTTGACTGAAGACATGTTTTTAAAACAGGAAGGCGCCACATGCCAATTGAAGGAACATTTGTAAACGCGTTTTTCCCCAGGATAGTCCAGTCAATTGACCAACGGGATTGTGCGATTAACGCCTCTAGATTATTTTTATGGTTTATGCGAACAAACCGGAACATTTCGACTTTGTGCAATTGATTATCAACCAATTTCCAGTTTATCACCGGATTTAAAAAAGAATAAACCTCAAACTCGTAATATTATGAGAGATATGAACTTGTATATCTGCAGTAAATTAGTTTTAATGACAACTTTGGTAACTCGGTCAATTACCGAGTTAACAAATATTATGTAAAAACAAAAATATATTCGGCATTGTTATTTTAAATCTCAAATATTCGTCTGATTATCTTCCAGACGTGCCTAAGTACTGACATTTGCGCGATAGAATTAAGAATCCGCTTCCAAATTTCTTCAACGAAAATACCAATTAGAATATTTAAACATTTGTTATTCGTGTAAAACTTAAGGCTTTCACTCGAAAAGAAAGCAGGGTTGACTGCGCAGTTTCGCTGGTCGCAACACCAAGAACCTGAAGCCTGACTTAAATCGGGGTAAATACCAGAGTTACAAGCCGAACCATAATTATCGGTGGCGGCGGCGCCACCCAAAATCGGTCGGCGGCGGCGGCTTTCGGCTGATTTACCGGCTCGTTCTGTCATTCGGTCACCCCCATTACGAATTTTATTTGCCAATTTTGCGAAAAGGGAAGGAACAATTTGTATTGGTTTTTAATACTTTTTCTTTTTTTTTTTTGACAATTATTAGCCAATGTTCCCATATTTTCATATTATACAATTATTTTTTGGGAATGGAAATCCATCTCAAAATTTTTATAATATGGATGAATTTAATAATTTTTTTGGAATTACAGCTTTTCATGTGAAGCATATCTGGCCAGACATTCTGATTATCTCAATCCTTTCAAAGAATTGTAAAGCTCTACCTACTTTAACACACCAAAGAAGCACAATATTAAGGTTCATGTTCCAAAAGTGTCCGAATAGTGCAAATGATATTGTAGTTGGAGGACAGTGGAACTCCATGTCCTATATATACATGTGTGTGCCGACGAAGATCATCGTCGCGAGATTCGTGGCTTTCTGTCCTACACAAGAGTGGCCAAAGAAATGCGACTTTCAAATCAAAATACAATCATTCAACTTACTATAGACGTCATCATATATTGCACAGTAGTAGGTTATCTAAGTCGACAGTTATATTTTCCTTTGTAATTTTAAGTGGGTTGTATATTTTGGTAGTAAGATTTGACGGAGTTAGACCTCCTTCAGATCTAAACAATTATCGGCGGCGTGGTTAAAGTCGATGTGAGCCGATGAAATCGGCGGCGGCGGCTTGTCGGCTTAAAATCGGTCGGCTTGTATCTCTGGTAAATACATTGGTTTCACGACACACACACAGAGTCCACACCAACACGAAACTATGTCAAAACGTGTAAAAGGGGTAGCCCTACACCTAATAAATACTAAATGTCCAGAAAAAGATGTGTTTGCCTTATTAATTATCCTTATTTAAAACAAGTAAGGAAAATCTAAAGTCGGGCGGGGCCGACTATATGATACACTCCACTTTCTATCCGAATACAATTCAGTTCGGTAAAGAAATGAAAACGGGAAGGAGTTTTGTATGCTTCTTAATCATAGGCTAATATGACCTGATCCAATTTGTCAAATCGAGAAGAATTTTTGTATCGGGGCTATATCCAAACATGGAATGAAGTTACCCACTTACACAATAGGTTCTTTCAGCTCAAGTATAACGTGTTATGCTCAATTTGAAGAAATTTTCTGTAAATAATTGGTTTCTGGACCGAAAAAAGTCAAGCCGGGAGCGAAATTTGTATGGGAGCTATATGTAAATCTGAACCGATTTTCAAATTAAATACACTCATTCTTAAATCTGAGTAAAATCCATACTCCAAGTTAGTTTAACAATTTTACTCCAGATTAGGTAAAATTTCCTTACGAGAAGGAAAATTAAATAGATATGAGTACACTTTCCTTATTTCAAAGCCAGAAAAAATAGTACAAATACTCAAAATAGTGTAGTAAATTTACTTAAAAACATTTTTTTGGATCTAGTAAAAACTTCTTACAATTAAGTATATTCATACTTGTGCGGAAGAAAATTTACTAGCGTTTAAGAAAGAAAATAATGCAGAATTTTTTGTATGGAAAAATTCCATTTAGGATGTTTATTACTTCAAATAAAGTAAATAAATGTAATTAAATTTATGCCATGTTCCTCATACATTCAAGTATAAATGAACTTATAAAAATACTTCAGAGTGTTTAGAAAAATACATGAATATTAGTCTAAGAAGCAATTCTCGTTCGTTAGCAGAAACTTTCTTCATAAGTACTTCAAATATTACTCTAAACAATCACTGCGAACGCGCCTACCTGGCCTCCGCAGCAGTCATGGCGAAATATCTCAACTCTTTATGGTATAAGTAAGATGAAACGTTTGAGAACTATACCATGTTATCATTTTTCATATAAGTGTTATCATCAAGTATAGTCGTAGTCAGGCTGAATACAATTTTACTTGGTTTAAGGAAAATCTTAGTCAGGCTGAGTACAAATTTACTTGAATTACTTGGCATGACTTGGCATTGAGGAAAAAAAGGAATATTTTCCTCAGTTTGAGTACAAATTTACTTGAGTTGAGTAAAATTTCTTAAAAATTTTCCTCAGATTAAGTAAAGATTTACTTGATTTGAAGAAAAATTTCCCTCAGTTTGAGTAAATTTTACTTGCTTTGAGGAAAAGTTGAACTGGAACCAAGTTCAAAGCATGTCCTATTTTCGAGGAAAAGTTTGTACTTGATGTGAGAAATTATTGCCTTAGCGCTATACGAAGTTCAATTTTCCTCAGTTTTAGTACATATTTACTTAATCCGTGGCATACTTTTTTCTGAGTGTAGCGTCCGTCCTTATCTTAAAAACTTCGTTGTGCAAAGTTTCATTTGGTTCTGGCTACAATTGCGACCTGGACATTGCTAAATCAATTCTAAGTCGATCGGTATAATTAACAATGGGTCTATCTCGCTTCCTTTTGGGTGTTACAAACAAATGCACAAAGACATAATACTCTCGTGGAGTGTATAAAAAACGTAATATTAATGACACTATGACTTTTGATGTAAATGAAGTAAGCCATTGTCTTCCATTCTTTGTAATCAGTTAATGATTTTGAAGCTTGTCTAACGGTGAATTAAAATGATAAAATAAAGTTTTATGTTTAAACACTGTTCATCGATTAATGGGCTGATATTGATAATGATATTTCACCAATGTGAATGTCGAATATTAATGACACTGACTGTATGTAATCTCATTATTTTTATTTAAATTTAAAATTGTACGCACCCAGAACGTGGGTACATGTGTCGACTATACTATGTATATAGTGGAGGAAGACTGATATTAGAATTACTTAAATTCTAGACCTTGCGTAGACATTTCGCCCACTATGCAGTGTTTCCCAAGCTCGGTTGGTGGCTGCCAAACCTGGAAGATGTAACTTGCAAAGCACTCAATGCGAGACGAGAACCATTTCATTTTTTATTATTGTGTGTGAGAGAGAGTGCATATTACATCCTTATCACTATGAATATTTTTTGGATTTCCTGTTCTGTCGCTTATGGATGTGTGTTGCGAGAGAAATGCTCAGTTGCGTGTGCCACTCGTTGACATGAGCTTGGTGGCAACAGATCATTTTTACATTTTTGTGGCTGTGAGCGCAACTGAAACCGTTAACTTGTCTCTCCACTCGTGTGTGCAAACGAATTGTTGCTCTAGAGCTTACATGGTCCGACTTAGATTTGAATGACTTTTAGACTAACTTTAGTTGTTTGTCGTTTCAGCATATCCGAAATTTGTTAATAATGTCGTTTACCTTTCTCTCTCTCTCTCTCTTCTATTTGCAGGTAAGTATCCGCTTTTGTACGTGGAAGTTGGATAAGTACATGCACTGTATATACGAATATATATCGAATTACCGATATTCGAATGCTATTTTGGGGGATTTTTTTTTGAACGACGAACATGTATCCGGTTTTATTTTATTCGAAACTAATTGTTTTCCTTACTCGTAAAGAATCTGAGGTTGCGAACAAACATTAATTTGATTCCTAGCGGACATGCCAAAGGCAATCACATGATTAGACATTTGGTATAAAAATAATTGATATGCTCCTGTTTAACAGGCAGCGATTAAAAAGTTGGTTTATTTCTAAACATGTGTAGACACAAATGTGACACAATCCACAATATGGACACGCCTAATACCACAGATTGTGTTGAAAAGTACTGTCCAATGGTTATTTCTTAAACATAGGTGAAGTATGTATACACACCAAATATTTAGGCAAAACCGAGTTGCGCAAAATCTAAGATAAGACGATGTACATACTCTACTGTTGCCACACAAATGCAAAACTGTGTCTGGTTATTTTATAATAGATCTAAGCGAAGAAAAAAGGTCTATTTGAAGAAAATCTAGGGATACAAGTAGAAGTTATGACCCTTCAAATAGATCTTGCCGGCAAAAAAGATAAAACTAGTTTTCCCAATTTTTTGATACTTCACTGTCATCATAGTTACCTCGAATTGAACATATAAGCGAGTGTGATCAGAATATGAATGACATTTTAGTAAACAAAAACATAAATAAGTTCAATATCGTTTTCGAATTTAGAAAGCCAAAATATATGTATAACACCGTCCCTGTATATAACCTACACCTGCAATTATAGGCAAAATGGAGATAATTGGCGTTTTTCATTTGCCCATCCTTTTCCCCTTAAAAGGACTAAAAAGTTTCAAAGGATAACATTTTTCACCCTACGATACCGGTGTAAGTGTCAAATAAAAGAGAAGAATATGCGTTAAAAATACTTTAAATTTCATGCTTATATTTGTATTAGTTTAGCATTAATAAATAACTCAAATGTTATCCTATGAAACTTTGTAGTCCTTTTAAGGGCAGCAGGATGAGAAAATGAAAAACTCATTTTGCCATAGTTTCAGTTGCTAATGACTTGTACTTACCAACTTTATGTTGGCTCCGCTCGTAGAGTATTACAATACTCCGTTTAGAAGCTTTAAGTTTATTTACGTTTATCAAAGCTGGCAATACATTGGACTACTAAAACGTCTGGTTCGAATCCTACAGCCATCTAAAATGTACAAAATTCTACAAACTATTTATTATAGAACCAATCACTGTAAAGATGATAGTAGAAAAACGGCATCTAAATATTGTACAAAAGTTCATTGGTTATGTCTATTACACATTTTTAGCCGCAGTATCCCGAACAATAATATCCTGAATTTTCTCAAAAATTGTATGTTATTCACAAGAGCCCTAACTGCAATTAGTGACATATTCACAATGGACAATTAGACAGCTTTGGGGTAGAAGTAAAAACTCAATAAATATAAATTGATGGAATATTTTTTGGAATTTGGAAGTATGTATTGATCACTATTTTTGTATATATTTCATAGAAATATTCATATTTATATTGCAAAACAGCAATAGTAGCATAATACGTATGCTTTTTTATTTTTTAGTTATAGTCCGACTGCTTAACGCTATTTAGATAAAAAAAAATGTCACGCCCGTTACGTTTTAAATAATGTTTATTTAAAACATTCAACACATTCAAACTTATCGAAACGCCACAACTAGAATTGTGAATAATTATTAGAAAAGAAAAAAATTATACAAGATGTTGTGCATTAATCACGAAAAATCACCTTTGAGCTTGGAACATAAAAAACTGTCCAAGATAAAGGAGCTATGTTATAAGATACTACCATTTTTTGTACATGTCAAAAGTAGAGATTATAAATATATGCTTAAGCGGGCGATCCAGCCGAACATTTTCAGATCGCCTGAAAAGACGCATAGCCTAAACAAAACCACACGATTTCGAGAGGAGATCGCACGTAAACTTTGGCGGTCTGAAATTATTCAAAAACTCCACAATTTTTATGCGATCAGGGTAACAGGCAAACAAAGGAAATGAGAAATAAAGTAAGCAAAAAATAAAACCGACTGTTAAATGTTTTTAATTTTCTTTCATAAGTGATAAGTGTAAACGCAGGAAACGACTTTAGATGCGATTTTTTGAAAGTGGGAGAGGAGTCAAGCGATTTCTCTCGCCAAAAATCGTTTTACACAGTCGCGTAATGTAAAGACTGCTTTAGACATAACTTAATTTCAGATTCTAGATTGTTCGAATGGAATTGTTTTTGGGTACATTCCTCTTAACTTTCTTTCTTTACATTAAGAAATTGCCTAAAATGTCCTCGTATTTACATACACGATAAATTTTTTTAGATTTTGGCCAGATTGGTTATCAGCTTATGCAAATTTTAAAAAGACAATTAATTAAAAATATACCACAATAACAAAAACTTAAAATAACAATCTCAGCGAAAACATCTTATAGACAATTGGACCTCTCGGAAATGTGTCGAAGTCGACATTTGCACTGTCCTCCAATCTGCACTGTGGTGCTGAACACACTAATTTCCTTGGACAATTAAACCGAAAACTCGATGTGTTGCGATTCACATTCCATCTGAGGAGAGTGTCGTGCCTAATGAATGATGCGGGGGGTGTTCTCTATTTGCGAGTGATTCGATCGTTTATTTAAATGCACAAATCCACAAGTGCAAGTGAATACCCGACTGACTGACTCACTGATTCATGGCTAACAAATGCTTCCAATCAAATATGAATTCAAAGTTGTAGTTGTCGTTGTATTCTTCTAATAAGTTCAGGCGGGGTCTTTTTGTTAGTAAAAATCACACTATACATACATACACACATATTACCGCGTACATACTTGATTTTTTCATGGGCATAGTGTCGTGGTGGCGCTAATAAATTCTTGAGGCTGTTGCCAAAAAAGAAACACGGCAAACACTTCCAGATGGCCAACAATAAACGGGTATTTGTGGCCATAGCTACCAGCATAGGAGCGTAGAAACGAGCAGAAGACGTTTGATCGTCGTGTAGCGTGTTATGAATTCAATTCAGCAGCAGCGGCAGCGACTTCGTCGACACGGTATACGCTGTGGTTGACATTGAGTGGACATTTTGACATTGTTGCTGCTCCGTAATGCACAATATTGTTGACCCTTTAACCCAGAAGTGCCTTTACACGACACGAACTGCTTCAGGATTGAAGTTCTCTTGCCGCTAATTGGCATGGATTTGATATAAAATGTGTATGCTACCGTGGAAGACATATTTACCCTGGTAGTACATACTTATACCCTCCATTAGATGTATGGTTTCAATATAATACATTAAAATCGTTCAAGTATTTCAGGAGTTACAGGCGATTGAATGAGCAAACTTTCAAAACAATCGCAGCTATCGAGCTTCCGCTTGACATGGAATGACTCATATGTAGTAATTATAAAACAAAATGTGAATGTATTCAGTTTTCTTTTGTTATCCTGTACTATCTAGTGTAGCTGGTGGCCATTTAGTCAATTCTGTTTCTAACAACGTGAAAACATTAAATATATCAATGGCTTAACATAGAAAAGAGCGTATCTGGATGTTTTGTTACTTTTCAGGAGAAGGAAAAAACATACTTCAAATTCTGTGAACTAACAATAATTTCCAAAAAAAAAAAACTTTCTTTGCATGTGACTTTTTTTGGAAAAAGCTAAAACGATCAAATGGACTTTCCTTCTCGATTAATCGATTTTAAAAATCGCAGCGAAAAAAATTGGCTCGTTTAGTCGAAAATCGACCACTAGACCCGTAAATATCCACAATTCATTCAATTATTTTTAAATTAATTAAAATAGAATCGATATGCCTCGATGATTTTGTGGCGAATGTGCTTAGAATGCACCCATGGCAATCATCCAACATCTATGAATTTACTTGTGGTAGGACTTAACCTAAAGTCAATAGAAAATATATTCTAACCAACCCCCCCCCCCACTCGTCACATGGTCTACAAGTGATTGTTTCAGTTATTCCCTTGATGGAATGGTACATTTTAGTCGATGGCACACTTTCTCCACATTATACTTTATGTAGAATAAGTACACGGTGCGCCATTTGAATAGGTTCACTGGAAATTCTGATTTCAAAGACGATTTGCTTCAAATAAACGATCACATTGCCAGCGATACCACACACCACAACAAAAAGTAGTTGGAAATAATTAACAATGGGCCATTGTATCTTATAGCAGACCTGTGACTTAATATAGAAAGGGCATAACTCGTTTTTTAATCAAAATCACGTTCTTTACGTATTACAGCGGACTACCCAGTTAAAAAACTTAGTTAAGAGCATGCTCATGCGCTCTAGAATTCTCAGACTCTATGAATAAAGTTCTGCCGAAGTCCCAAAATGATTACATCGATATACGGTCATAGTGTGGTATTTTAGAATGTTTTAAGTGTATAAACTTTATTGCCACTGAAATGAAAATGGATAGGTATGCAAAAAAGAAAATTCAAATACATATAGAAAGGGAGTAAGGGAATTCAAATTTGTACCATCCCATCTACCTTCGGCAGAACTCTGTCTCAATAGTGCTCTAATATTTTTTGAAGGATTTGCTTTCCTCGTAAATTTACACCAGACCAGAAAATTAAAACTGCGTACACTGCATTGTTATGTTGTATCTCAATCTTAATGAAATATAGATTTGTTGGTGGTATAAAAATTAAACTAATTTCATAGAAAGATGCAATTTGCGTAAGTTTAAATAAGGCCCATAAAAGATATAATTTTCAGAAAATGTCCATTGTTTTTCTTTAAAGTTAATGAAGGTTTAACACTTGAAGTAATCTTTTTTACACTTCCTAAAACCACAAATGTTATTTAGATCGCCGAAAGTCTTCTCCAGTATTTAGGACCAGCAGAAAAATTACCAAAAAATTAATAATTAAATCCTTAAAAAATGTCAAGTATATTTAAGCACAAACTATGAAAACTAAGTACACAGCTTTTTTATTTTTCGTGTCAGCTTTCAGAATTATATAGACATTTCCATGACCCATCAAATTTCTTTTATTTGGTCGCACGGTGTATTAATAAATAAAATAATATTTATAAAACTGAACAAAAGAAACAAGTTCTACAATTGATAATGTTTATCGATCTTTGATTACTTAATTTTATGTTGATTTTCTAGATTTTATGCAAGCAAAAGATTAGTTGTTTCATATTTTACATTCTACATTTCATTGATACTTTCCAAAAATTTTCAGGGATGAATTTTTTATTCACTTTACATACGAAACAAATTCTCTGGTATTTTCTTCGCGATTGTTAATATTTTTCCGCATATATTTCGATCGTGTTGTCTGACACATTGTTGGGAGTCGGTGTTACTGGCGAACCTATTCAGGAAAAGCAGAGTGTTGTGCGCGCCAAATAGGCAACCCATGACAGGATTTTAGGTTGAGTTTTGTAAGTGGGCGATGGCTGCACTTTCATGCTACGAAACCAGCAGTAAAAACATATTTAACGGCGCACATATGTATGTATGTGTGTCTGTATGGTGAACGTTTTTTAGGTGAGGTAAACGGCATTAGTTGGAAATGTGTCTCGTGCATGCGGAGGAGGGGATGTGGTGGTAGTGGTGGTGGTGGTGTGTATGGATATCATTCCACATCCACATGGAAAATGACGGCACAATGACACAAAAAAACATAAATGTGGGTTACACACCGAAGGTATGTAGATCTGGTTCAGGTTGGGGGAGTGCTTCTTAGTTGTGTTTCCATGAATCACTCACTCTGTTGTTTATTTCGTTTAGTTTAGCTTTTCATACTCGTTACTTACTTCGGGATACATACGAGGGCAGTTCAATATGTGGCCGATCTCCAAGAGATGGATTCACCAACTAACGAATCTAAATAATATTTGGCAAAAAAATTTTCTTAGCATAGGCTATATTAACCCTTTAAGACCAAAGGATTAGAAACACGGGATTTTATAAAATACTACCACCAAAAAAAAACAAAAAAGTTTTCAGTTATCACTGTGAAAAAAAAACTCAAAAAATACTGTAAACGATCAATAATTCCACCAATAAGATACTCTAAGGCAAGAGTCAAAATTTATATTTAAAGTGCTTTCAAGGGTATATTAATTCAGAAGAAAATTGGATAAATGCATCATGAAAAACAATTACACGGGAAAAACATGATTTTTACGAACATTTTCAGGAGCGTTTAGCTCACAGTCGGCTTGATCTAGGAACGATCAAATCATCATTAAGCAATCCAAACTTTATTTTCGTGGGGAGACTGGAAACCGTTTTTCCATTTGTATGGACCACGACCCAGCCTAATATGCTGATGACAACATTGTAACGCAAGCACTCTATACAGAAGTTCCACTGATAAATTATCCCCACACAGGGATGGACAAAGTGTGTGTAGTTGAGTGTGGATCTCCAAACATAAAGTGTCCTTCGTAAGAAGAAAAACTTGATGGAAATAGCTGGTATTCGAAAGTATAATATTCAAAAGAACACTTACATAAAAGATAATTTTGTTGTCTACGAATGTTGTTTTATGTTCACATAGAGACTGTAGCGTAGGAACAATCTCCAAAAAAATGATTTTTTTTTTTCAAAAATAGAAAAAGTTAAAGAGAAAATATTTTGTCTCATTTCATTCATTTTCATTTCATTTAATAGCTCGTTTGTTTTATTTTTGTCTGTAATCAATATTTGATTTGATCTGGGATATTCTCCTGGCTCAAGACCATTTTGCATCTTTATTTTATAGAATGCAAGTTTATTTGCATGGAGACATTTATTACTTGGCTGCACACTACCACTATCATGATTTGCACCCTGCGAAAGGTTTCGTCAGGTGTCTTCGCAGCGACAATATGTTTTTTAATATTAGTTTAAATAGCGTGAAAAACACTTTACAAATTAGGTAACAGAACATTTTGTTTTCCTAACGGAGAAAACAAGAAGCTCTATCAATAAATAGGACCCTTCTGTGTTTTTCATGTTCAGACCCCGGCTACTTATTGAACTGTCCTCGTCCATATATTCCTTTGTTTTAGCGACACAATTTTATATACATCTTTGCAAACAGTCACATGCATTTTGAATTGCTCGTCAGGAATTTGATTCTATTTATGGCGATGCAATGCATGACATTTGAAATCTTCCCAGAAATCCTTGTTCTATGAACTGAATGATAGTCATTATCTGTTGTGATGGAGCAGATGGAGCGTTGGCAATAAATTCGCGCTGACAGCGCTGTGACGGTGGCCTGTAATCGAATATGGGTAATGGCCGAAGCGGGTCTAATAACATGGACTTTTATTGAATACTTCTTGTCATGTTCAATGTGCATCCTCGCGGATGGGCGAATGAATAGAGACATACATACATGGAACCAACTAGAAACCAAGTTTCTTTTGCTTATCTAATTATAAACGTTGAAATGTAAGCGTCTGTCTGTAGCAACATGTCCGCACTTATGTGACCATCGAGTTCTCGCTCTAAACTACACCATGGAGCCGTCATCATCACCATCATCGTCAGCAGTAGCAGTAGCGCCCGGTACCACGTTGTTATGTATGAGAAGTCTGCAAATCGAGCTAAATCTCATCTAACCGCTTGAACGTTGGAATGGAATGGAGTGGAATGACGAAAGCAAATCGCAGATCAATTGTACACCGTTTCCATCTGACGCAAAATGTATTGTAGCAACGACATTTGATGTTTGTCTTGTCAAAATTCTCTCGCTACTTTGAATGTGTTTTAAGAGTAAAAGTGAAAATATTTCATAATATATTCGGATAGGTTAGAGAAAATGGAAGAAATTACAAAATTGCTAAATAGTAGAGTCAGTTGGCTCTATGTCGCAATCGACTCCAGATTAAAGTGTCTCAATAGGTGCTGGTGAAGGGTATCCAAATAATGCACAAGGAAAGGAACAACCATTATTAAGTGATACAAACTATATGTGGATTATTTTGTTCATGGAGTCGTAGCAATTAGAGACCTGTGTCCACGCACTTGAGTAATTGGCCGGAAGTTTCGACCATTGGCAGGCGATCGTTCCATTTCCAACTAATAGTTGCAATTGATGATAGACTACAAACCCACCCCGCACTACTATTATTGGACGCAGTGAAACGGTGTTGCTGACATCGTAGAAGAGTACATGTGGATCTGTCCACTTTGAGCCTGGGGTAGTATGGTGCTGCAACATTAAACTAGTTAGCAGCAAGTTATGCACATGTTATTTGTGGATATTTTTAGAAAAACCACATTTGGTATGGCTTTAAAAATAGTTTATGGCTAACAAAGAAGAAAAACATGTAATCTTGGAGCGGTCGTCGTTGCTGCAAGCCAGACATCCCAGCAAAACTCCCATTGACTGTCACATAGTAGATTGCTTGCACACCGAATAAAAAAGTGGAGGAAATTAGTGCCACGTCTTGCAATTATGTTTTTAAGTATTAGGATGTGCCCTTCAAAGTGGGAGAAAACCCAAATCATAAAAATAAAAGTGGCTTGTAATATTTCCTTTGGATGCTCCAGGTATTGAGGTATTTTTTAATAATTTGTTATAGATTTAAATTGCAGTCCATCTTAATGTCTGCCAATTTGAGAGCACGGGCGACGGAATTCCTATGCACAAGCCAAGTTAACATGAAGTTGTGTGAAGTTAAACCATATTCGCTCAAAGCAATTCATAATATTCGGTATTACAAATGATACTAGCAAGTTGTTGCTGGGAAATGCTTGTAAATAGAAAAGATTGTATGAGCAAACAACAAACGCCTTTTCTTTCCAAGCAGCAAGTGTGTCTCGGCAAGCCAAGACTCGAGCGAAGTGGTGTGGTTAGATACGATCCAAGTCTGATGTCCATACATCTGATAGATACGAGTGCGTATGGCTAGAGGGAGGCGTGTGCGCATGCGCATACGACTGCTTCTACTTCTACGGCATGCATTTGATTTTTTGTCGTTAAGGTCGCCAAGTGCTCGAATGTGGATGTGGCTGTGGTTGTTGCTTTGCATTCGTTAGTTATCGTAGTCGTCAGTCCGTCAGCGGTGTGGTGTGGTGTGGGGCGGAGTGCTGTGCTGTGCTCTGCTCTGTGGTGTGGATTGGTGTTTATTGCTATCTAAAAATATCGACAAAATCACAGTATAAATAAACATGAGCTTTAAATTGATATGTACGTACGTACGGACGTTCGTAGATGGGGATGGCTATAGTACAAGAAGTCCATTTTGAAGCAAACGTGCAGGAAAAATGGCAAACACCAGCAACAACTGCTACTGCACTCAAATTGTAACACATCAGATGCATCTGAGCTTGTTGCGCTGCACCACATATATCGACTCCTAATGATGGCGCCAAACATTTGCTCACATTCTTACATGCCGCAGACGATGCATACGAATGTGGAGAGTGTGGTCGTGTCTGCTAAACATGCCTCCAATTTTAGTTGTCACCACCATAGATTGGGCGGCGTATGTTGTTTGGCAGTCAGTTTGTTTGTTTGAGATATTTAACGGATCCATTCAAAGAAGAAAATCCGAGTTTTTTTTCCAAAAAATTGTTTGCAAAGGTAACCTGTATTTCAGTGAATGTAATTCGAAAATACAACAGATAGACATGAATTTTTTCGTTAGTTTATTAATAAAAGGCATAAACAATTAGACAAGTAGGTGATGGATTTTTTATTGTTTTTATATGTCTTGTGTTAATAACCTAACGAAGAAATGTCTATTCTTTTCGCCATTCCAAATTAAATGTTTACCAATACATAATCCTAATTTTAATTTAAAAACTTGTAAAACTTGCACCATCTTATTAACCACCTCATTTCCTAATTCCTTGTGATTAACCGCAACGCAAACGTGGGAAAATTGTGTCACTCGGTCTTTGTATGTTCGTCCCGAATTAGTTAAAAAAAACGTATACATATACAGAACGATAATTCGCGATAAATCAAATAGTTTAACTTAAAAAGATAAGCAGCCCTGAAACCAAACCACAAAAACTGAACTCAACCCAAAAAAAATCACTTAAGGGAACGCTTGCCTTTTAAATAATACCAAAACGCCACAAACCATCCGGAAGTTAGCTACAGTAAAATTTTCAAGCGAATCGGTTCACCGGTTTGGCGTCCTATACGGAACACACAGACACACATTGCTTTTTTATATATAGAGATAAACTGTTTGATAAAAAGTTTAAATAATAATAATAAGAAGAATATTTAATGTTTAAAGATTTTGAAACATAACATTAGACTTCTTGTTTTCGTAAAAACAAAAATATCAAAAAAATATATATTATTGAAAATAATATTCAGAGTATTAATTTAAATATTTCCCTATGACTAATTTCGAAGATGGGCAAATCATGTAACTGGTTGGAATATTTTTAACGTAGTATCTGTTATGCAAATGATGAACCCAGTTCCAATTTAAACGTGCTAGAAATTGACTTTTATATATTCCCTTCCTAAATTGGGTTATTTTCGAAGAGTCATCTGAAATTTGAAAATACATAAAATACATAAAATCGATTCGCAAAATCAAGTCAGTCTAGGTTAAAAACATTTTGATCGAGTCAGTCAAGTTCATCTCTGTGAAATCGCCTTATCTCTCAAACCCACTATCCTACAGTCGAACATTTCATTCCTAAATCGTCAAATGTTGCATTATACATAAAATAGTGTAACGCATATCTGATTTAAATAGACAGTGGAATCAATTTCTCTTTCTATAAAAATTATAATTTTAGGTGAAATTCCCGTGACGGGAATTCCCGAAGAAAACCTCGAAAAAAGTAATTATTAAATAATTACCTTCAAAACAAGGTATTGCAAATTATAATTTGGTCAAATATTTCAGGAGTTACACATTTAAAAAAAATTATAATTTTACCACTGTAAAATTGACCATAACTTGTGAAAAAATATTTTTTCTAAACAAACTTTCCAAACAGTGTCGAAAATCGAAGTGAATCGAAAATCATTTCGTTTGGCACGGAATAACTCATATAATTCCTACGTTTGAAGTAACATTATTTTAATTTTGTACCGACTACAATGGTTTATAAGGTTATAAATGGGGATTTCTCTTCTGACTATATTATTTCTAAGATTAAGTTTAACGTGCCATTTAGATCATCTAGATACTATCAATTCCTTCATATTGATTTTCAGCGTACGAATTATGCTTCCGCGGAGCCCATTCGTAGAATGTGTATTGATTTCAATTCATTGTGTCACGTCACAGATTTCTGATTAGGAATCGATATAATAAAGTCGAGGATTTTCTCCTGCTTATATGTTTAGTTTGTTATGATATGTTTATTTTAATATTTTTAGTTACTAACTTTAAGAATAACCATTAGTTGCATGTGATACTAATATTTTGTTTAATAATATTTTTGTTATACCGGCCATGGTTCGGGCTATGGTGTGTACACTGTCCCTACGTTATGGGGACGTGGCCCTCTCGGTCGGAAGGGGCGGGAGTGAGAGGCGTTGGGGCCATAAAAAACAATATTGTGTGACCAACGCTATCACTGGGACTAAAATTACAAGTTGAGCAATTTGCTCATTTCCCTATATCTTTCTCTAAACATTATTGATATACATTGGGAAGTATGTAATTGTTTAAAGGTCCCCACCTAGAGTTATATTGTTCATTTAAACGAATGTTAAACATAGGCATCACATACAAATAAAAAAATAGAAATACATATCATTTGTAAATAAATTTGCATTCAGTAAAATATAGATACAAAAAGTCTGTAGCCAGGGCAATATTTCAGTTCAAGTCATAAAAAAATAAATTAAAAACGTTTGAGTTTAATTTTTAAGTGTTACATATTAATTCACCCGATTAAGATCTATGAAAATGTTCATTTTGAGTGCTCAAATGGATTTGCAATCAGTTGTCAAAGCTGAAATTCTGATGAAAAACAATGAGGAATACATACAAATTTTCAAAGACGACGGCAAGATAATCATATTAAATTTGATGATTAGCTAAACTATCAGCGTCATCGGTAAGGCCGACATCGAATCATTTATACAAAAGAAAATATACGAACTGATTCTTCTTGGACTAATTTTTTTATTGAAAGCACTTTAAAAAACATTATTACTTATTTCTAGGTTATAAGATAGTCAGACATCACCATTCATAACCTTAAATACCATCACAGCGTGCAACACTTTAGCCCATTTTATACCCTCCTTGCTATTTCAAAATCAATATCTGGCTGTTCTTACTGTTTTGATTTAAGCTTCAACTCCCGGATTGTTGTGAGTGTATTATTCTTACGGGTTGCCCAAGCAATGTTGCTGTGCGCGAAGCTTACTTATGAACAAATTAAAAAAAATAAATTAATGACATCGAGCACTCTTCGGAAACTCACGGACCGACCGATCTAGTAGCATCAGCATAAATACATAAAACATCAAGTGGTGCCAGAACAACTCTTAACACCGATTTTTTTTCTGTAACAAATACAGAAAATTGGATATGGGTCTAAATATTATATCTCATTTTTATTTTGGGGTTTATAATTTGTACAGGACATGAGTAACAGGATGTTTTCTAAAGTAATTATCCTGCAGATTTTGGTTAAATAAAAAATAGTTTGAAATGTTTTTGATTTTAACGAATTTATATGACAAACTCGTGATGTTGCTTGTAAACGAAGGGGTTAAAGCAGGCAGTGTGCTTTTGTTGTCGTCTTCAGTGGCGGCAGGGATGATGACCACAATGGTGGCGGCGATGGTCGTCAACATGACGATGTTTTTATAGTTTGTGGCCAGCGTCTGCTAGTTTTTGCGACCAAGTCGACCGTTGTCGTGTACAGGCACCAGATGTTGGAAGGAATGCATGTGGTCATAAGAGCAATTGTAAATCAATCCATACATATGTACATATATTTATTTATGGCTTTGTCCATCCTTTCATCCGCTTGTGTGTGATTGATACGCTGTTAGACAGCATTATATTACACATGTGTGTGTGTGTGTATGAGTTTGTCCGAAAGACAATGCTTTCGGTGTTAACCACCGTCATCCATCCATCCGTCCGTTGAATACAACAATTGGCCATCGGCGCAATGTTTAATGAGCGGATGAAACAAACTTGTAACCGATATTTAAGATGGAAAAAATGAAAGCCTAGTTGTCTGTGCGCATCAACTGTTTTCATTTCGATTTTCAGCCTATTAATAGAATTTACGATCCGCCGGCCCAATTCATAGTCAGTCGTTAAGCAATCACATTCGAACTGACAAAATAATTTCTTTAGAAGCGAACTCTTGACATTTGTTTGCCACTGTCGGTTTGGAGACATGGAATTTTGACACATTTGGCACACCTCTTCTGGTATTACCCATTTCTCAGAAATAATATCCTTTGAGTGTTATTAGAAAACATAAAATTTCGGCTATCCGTATAGACGTTTCATTGAATTTAATGAAAGATAGAAATAGGGATCATTTATGTGGGAGGTACCAAAATTGACGTGTCAATTTCGCCCATCTTAGAACTTAAACTAAGTTTGGGAAAAACATACTTAGGGTCTACGTCACAATTACACCTATTTCTGTTCCAAGCTATCATAATATGTAGAGTGGAGATATAAAAACACATTTCTCGATTTCGGATACTCCCAGTTCCATGGCGAGGTCTCCATCAATCCCCATTTTCAGTGGAGTAACATTTCATATGATAACGATATGTATACAAATTGTTGTCTCTGCTCTATTGCCGGGCACTTGTCGACCCACTCTACTCGTACCAAACAATGGTAGACGTTGAAAGATAATGCGCGGCAAAAATACAAGAACGGAACTTAAGTCTGCGACGAATAGGGGAAGACATGAGAAAAAGTAATTTGTCCTCTGTGTAACTTAACCTTAGCTAGTGCATCAAGAATTTCGCGTAATAAAAAAAAACAATTCTATTTTGAAGAACCGAGTTCTGTTCTTGAGTTTGATTTCACTTTCATTTGTCAAAAGAATTAACTATCACTACATTCACAAAGTTTGCGAAGAAAAAACTAAATTAACGCTCACCCTTTTTGCTTCGGCCTGTTTCGGCGCACTAAATTTTGATCGCTGAGTTGAACTGAACTGACTATTTCAGGGCCTCCGTTCTGTTGGAATTGCTTCCGCAATTTGAGAAAATGACAAAGCCACAAACAACTGTAGATTTAACATTGACCTTAATATCGGTGGGAAATCGCCTCTTGTGACAAAAGTTTATAAGAAGTCAACGGCACAATTATTAATATTTTTTGGGGTGGGGCAAGTACCTCCGACCGTCTGTGTTATTCAATTTCACGTATAATTGTAACCGTGAATGACAAATAGTAGCAACACTCACTCACTCACTCAGTCAGTTAGTCGATCCGGCAATTATTTAGTTTGGATTTGCTTGAAAACAAAACACAACAACTTATATCGCATTGTAAACAAACTAGAGAAAAATAATAAAAATCATGAAAAAAGCGTTTAATTATTTTTCTCTCGTTCATAAATGGGTTCGTACGATCAAAATATTACCGTAAATACTTGTACGACGAGTACGCGGCAAGCCGCAGTCCAAATAACTACGCTCGTCAATAGTCGTCAATAAACTTTGTTCAATTGTTATCAATATCATGACAAATCGTTCAAGCGCCAATTTCAGTAACGATTGATACAGTGATTGTCACCAACACACACACACGCACACACGAAATCTTACCTTTAAATTAATAAAGTTTTTATGGCACACATTAAAGTGTTTTATGAGGATTAACACTTGCTAATTTACCGACTCGAATACGATAAAAAAAACATACAGACATACAGACAAATAGATAGACAGGCCGCAGGCAGGCAGACCATGAACAAAATAAACAAACACGCTTATTTGTGTTTGTGTGTATGTATTTAAAATCGCTTTTTATTGCCAGACTCAAGTGGTGTCTCGAACTTTGCCACTCATTATATAATTTAGTATAAAAACATAGGGCTTAATTCTAAAAACGAGAAGAGGCACAACCTTCCTCAAAATTGGTTACTTCCTATGTTGGGCTTTTCCATTTGTAATTTCCTTCTTTTGAGGAATCTGCAACGCCTGTCTCTCCAGGTGATTACGGTGCGGCCGTAGGGACCTGTGGACCAGCTGAGTGGGTTGTCATCAATTCAAGCACTGTTCGATTTGAGACGGCTACACAATCCAGATCTTAGCTGTGTCAACTCTTGAACGCTGTAAGTCAGACGTTCCCCCAAACATATGCAACTCGATGTTAAACTCCAAAGCGTTCACTTAAGTGATTTGGGTTGCAAAGTTCATCTCAGAATTTTTATTCTAAGCAGGAAAGGAAAGCTGCAGCTTAAACTCAAATCGAATTTGAAAAAAATATAGACCGATGTTGTGGATATAATGTATGAATAGATGTTCCTAGTTAAAATATAATGTGCGGTCTCAAATTTGAACAAAAGTCGGTTGAAATATGTGGCTGCTAAATCAGAAAAAGTGAAATCAGGAGTGACATTTGTACGGGAGCTATATAATTTCAATTTCACTATAAATATTGATAGGTGAAATATATCGCGTTGTATCAAATTTGGCCAACATCTGTTGAAGTTAAAACGGTTCAATGGGGTCCACATCTAAATTTGAACCGATTTCTGTTAATATTGAACTATAATTCCAACATGGCTAAATCGATGCAGAAATTAAATCCAAATCGATCGGTATAATAAAGAATGAGTCTATCGTCGCTTCCTTTTGAATGTAACAAACTGAGGACAAACTTGCTGATTTTTTCTCAAAACAAGTAAAAAAAGTGAACTAAAAATAAGTTCAATTTAACTAAAAAAATTCAAACAAATGTATTTATTATTTATTTATAGTATTTAAGAAATAAGTCTCTGCAAACGCACGAAAATTGCTTCTTAGATTAATATTCAAGAATTTTCTAAACAATATCAAGCGATTTTTGTAAGTCCATTAATACTTAAATGTATGAAGGACTCGGCATAAATTTCAGTAAACAATATTAACCTAATTTTAGGAAAAAAACCCAATTTTAGTAAAAATTTCCTAAATGGATTTTACTATCCTATTTCTAGTAAATGAACTATTTACTATGACTTTTAAAGAAGGTAACTTTACTCATACTTCGTTAATTTCCCTACTTTTAAGGAAATTTAGAGTAAAATTGGAGAATGGATTTTACTCAAATTTAGGAAGGCTATTTTTCTGAGTGTACATACATGAAATGACTTTAATTGTACTTAGCGCCGTGTTCTTCGAGTGGAAGGTACTAGTAGGATCCACACGGGCCTAGCTTCCATCTTTATAAAAAAATGTAAAAACCCGATCAAATATCAAATAGTCGATTTCAGGCTCCGTTTTAGAGAGATTTAATTTTAGGGGCGTGGTAAAAGCGTAAATATGTGTTAAGTTTAAAGTGATGGGTGTGGAAAAAACTCCCACAATCACGGTGTGTACAACGCTGGGAGCTACTAGAAGGGCCTTCATTTTTTGTATGCTCAACGTGATCATCTTTATCTTTATCAAATATCCATGTGGAAGTTACATTGGTTTTAATGTAGCATAGTAATATGAGTCATTTGTGTTGGAGACACCAGAAGGGACGTGTCAATTTCGCCCATCTCCGAACTTAAACTATGTTTGGGAAAAATATTAAAATGCACTCTCCACTCCTTTCGACGGTTATCGTGCACACCGTCCAGCCAAACAGACGGACGGACATGGCTCCAACAGCATCATAAGCCGTGATACGAATTTGGTTTCATTAAATTTTTTTCTGTCCCACATATAGGGTGATGGTACAACAAGAAGAATCACATTAATTTCATATAAAAATAAAAATAAAATTAAATATGAAAACAATTCGACCAACAATGATAATGATTTTTTTTTGTATCAAACTCTTCTCGCAAATCTGAAATATTTGTAGGTTTTTGTGTCGGTTTCAAGTGTATGTATGTACATATATACAAAACTACAGATAAATTCTCATTGTGGCCAATTAACGAACATCATGTATTCAGAAGTTGAATTGCTATTCGCATTTAAAACTTAATAATAATTAGTTTTTCAGCGTTTTCGCGGATGTCTATCTTGAAGGGAATTGATATAAAAAACATTCTGATGAGCACCTAATAGAGAAATAAATACTGATATAACATCGCTGTAATTGAATTGAAATATTTATTGTCATGTTAATTTTCAACAGCTAATATTTGTTTTCTTAATTATCCATATCTCACGTTAATGATTAAAGTTATCTCCAAATCATCTTTGCATTAGCCCACGTCTGACTGTAGGGATGTACGTCGGTGTACACTGATGGATTGGACAATTCATGTCCGCACTTCGTTCATACATACACGTCATAGTTTATTTAAGAAGCTATGCTATCTATGTTCGATGGCAAGTGAAATAAATTTCTGACAACGATCTTTCAGACAAAAGCCCACAATACCAGGCCAAAGAAAACTAAAGCGGGAAACAAATGTTGTTGTTAAGAACTATAGACAGACAAAAATCTAAATTCAAATTCCGTAATGATTGCTGCCGTATGCAGGATATATCGAAAAGAATGTCGCCCTGAAATAATTACAATTACTTTACCAGACGTTTAAATCTATTGGCGACCGAATCAACGAGCAATTCGGAATAAAAATACTTTCCTTTAGAAAAACCTATGTACCTATGCCATATGCCAATCATTGATAAAAAAATAGCGAACATTTTCTGATTACCCGTATCATTTGCATTTGGAGAAAAATTCCACAATTATCTAGAGAGGAGTTTCCTATTGGCAACTTATTTTAATGACTGTTTGCATTTAACACATTCATTGCCATTAGCCCAGCAGCCCAATGGGGAAGACAAACGAATGCAATTACGGTCGCAATTGCAAATACCTATTAAATAATCAAATTATTCTTTTTTCCGGAAACTTAAGAATTGTTCTCATATACACATTTAAGATAAAAATAATGAGACAATAGTTGAAATGAACACTTAAGGTTTCAAAAAAATAAATAATTAATGTTATTTCAAAACTCAAAATAAAAGAAATAAAATTGTAAAAACTACACGGCTACACCATTACACTTCAATATTTAAAAAGTAATTTAATTAAATTTCAGGAGTTACAGGCGATTGAATGAACACGCCTTTTAATTGATCATAGCTCGTGAAAAAATCTATTTTTCCCATAAATACATACACATAATTTATATGATAAGAATACATACACAAACTATCAAAACCATCGCAGCTATCGAAGTCAAAAATCGTACCGCTTGACGTGGAATGACCCGTATGCGTTATATATTCACATGAAAGCCTCAACAGAAAGCATGTAACTTTTTACATTGCCATTTGCTTTAGGCTAATGGGCTTCCAACACGATACAGCCTTCTCTCCATGAATTTATTAGACAACCACCCACAGCAACAATGAGTGGTGAACATTTCTGGAATTGAGCTCTTTGTCGAACTTTCTGTTACATCTCTTTCTTCTCCTGTGTTGTTTTATTCATCATCTAATTGTGATCAGGTCCTGGTGCGGGGAGTAGAGCGTACACACACCGACTGTCTAAACTAGGTTCGAGACACCATTTGTAGAAAATGATTAATTTTTCGTGTCAACTATTTTAGGCAGGATGTCTCAATTTAATTTTAATTTTTTTAGTGTTGCTTCTTGATTAGTCATCGAGGTGTTCGAGCACGAAATTTTGTGTTTGGTAACGGAAAGGAGGAGAGTACTTGTGTTACCACCTGTTGTCATCAACCGTACATTTATATACTAGGATGGGTCACGAAAATAAATTGCACCCCCAGAAATGACGGTTGTATTGTTTAATGATGATCTGAAAAATATTTTGTCACTGGATCAAGCTATCTGTGAGCTAAACGCTCTTGAAAACACCCCAAAAAAATCATGTTTTTCCTTTAAATAAAAATTTTGATTCTTGTCTTAGAATAACTCATTGGTCGTATTATTGGGCGTTTATATGTTTTTTTTGTGGTTCTTCCAAGGTGACAGCTAAAAACTCATATTTCTTGGAAATATTTTGTAGGAGGTGTTATGAAAAATAAACAGAAGGAATTAATACCTAAATGATGAATATAGGACGAAAAATGACGTCACTGACTCCTTGTTTGCAAAATAATTTAATACAGGAGATGGATTTTCAGAGCCAAAAAATTCAAACTCTTTTTACAAAAATGAACGCTGCGGCGTCAATTTCATCATTTAGGCATCATTCGAAATGTATTGACTGCCGCTATTTATTTTTTATAAAATACTAACAGCAAATACTAAATTTTTTTTAGGTGTCACTATGAAAAAACACAAAAAATTAGTATAAAGGTCCAATAATTCGACCAATAAGTTACTATAAGACAATAATCAAAATTTATATTTAAAGTGCTTTCAAGGGTCTATTACTTCATAAAAAATGTTGACATAAATGAAGCACAACAAAAATTACGCGGGAAAACATGGTTTTTATGGGTATTTTCTGGAGCGTTTAGCTCACAAACGGCTTGATCTAGAGCCAAAATATGCTGCAAAACATCATTAAACAATCCAAACTTTATTTTCGTAGGGTGACTGGGAATTGTTTTTCCTTTGTATGGATCGCGACCCATCCTAATATATACATTTTTGCAAATTTACATATGCGGTTTGAAGAGTATTATGATCTGCCTTTAAAACGGCATTTTTACTCAAAATGAAAAACGGTCCCCTGATATATTTGCGTTAGTACTAGGCCATAGGACTTGTCCTGGAACAGTTAAATTTCCTTACCTTAGGTTACATACATTTCGCTCAATGGCGGGAAAATTTTCATAACTCAAAGGACTCGCTTACAGGCTGAATATTACAATGTACCCCATTGGACGAGATCTTTCATTTAGTTCAATTGCCATGGCGGTACTTTGTTATTAATTTTTATATTTCTTTGAGTCGTTTTGTGGAAAAACACATTTTGAATTGAGCCATGACATTCTTCTTGCAAAATAAGCGTGGACACAACGAACATTCTGGGTCTGAGGCGTGAAGTTGTAATTTAGTTCAATTAGTTGACCACTCAAATCAACATACAAACATACATATAGGGTGGGCCATTTAAAATTTAAAATTAGAATCGTCTATAAAAAATACTGATTATTATTTAAAAATTCTGGTTTTATTGGAAAGGTTGAACTTTGTCGTTTAATAAAGGAACACAATATCATTCATACGACTGGCTCGACAGTACCTCATCCGATCAACCCAATATTTCAGTACATGGCCCATTGATGCCGCCAGCAGGCTTGCCGGATGAATTTTCCCCAATTATCCCCAAATACAAAATAAGTTATTTTATTTCAAAGAACAATTTAAGAATGACTTGTTGATTCGTCAACAACCAGAGTATATTTTGATCATCATATGTCGTGGACAAGCTCCTTATTTAAAATTGCAGTACATTTCGTTCTAGACAATGAAACGGTGGTCTACTATTGCAATTGATCCATACATAATTTTTTTTAATTTTTAAACAAAAAAAAAATTTTACGCAGTTTAAGTACGTTTGCAGTTAAAATGAGGAAATTAAAAATTGCAAATAGCAACGATACGTAGAAAACAAAATATATCGTGTAAAAATAACAATAACATATACATTAGGCTGGGTCGCGTTCCATACAAATTCCATTTCCCGCCATCTCACGAAAATAAAGTTTGGATTGTTTAATGATGATTTACAAAATATTTCGTTCCTAGATCAAGTCGTCTGTGAGCTAAACGCTGCTGGTAATACCCCTAAAAATCATGTTTTCCCATGAAAATACTTCAAATATAAATTTTGATTTGCTCAGATAAAATTACAGTGACAGCTTAAATCTTTTTCGCATTCGGTGGTTTCATCATTTATTATTATTTATTCATCATTTAGGCATCATTCGAAAGGTATTGATTCCTTCTATTTATTCTTACAAAATGTTTCTAATAAATATGAGTCTTTACTGTCACCTTGAAAAAACATATAAAATCAATATAAACGTCCAATAATACGATCATTGAGTTATTCTAAGACAAGAATAACAATTTTTATTTAAAATGCTGCCAAGAGTCTATTAATTCAGAAAAAAAATGGACAAAAATACAACATGAAAAAATTATACGGAAAAACATGTTTTTTTAGCTCACAGATGTCTCTACCGGATCAGAGATCAATCAATCATCATTTCTGGGCTGTGGCCGCAGCAATTTATTTTTGTGACCCATCCTAATATACATATATTCATTCCATGTCAAGCGGTACGGGTTTTGACCTCGATTGTTGCGATTGTTTCGCGTGTAACTCCTGAAATACTTAACCGATTTTAATGTACTATACATTGTTTTAAACGCAATTTCAAATACTTTTTCAGTGTTGAAGTGGAATGGGCTATACCAGTGATATATTTCTTAAAGTTTTTACAATTTTATTTCTTTTTGATTTGATTTTGATTTTCGATTTTTTTTGAAACTTTAAAGTAGTATTCTTAGATATATATTTTAGTGACTGTGTGAGTTTGGAAGTGGTGATGATGCTTCTATTTTTTTCTTGCAAAATCAACCAGAATTTAATTGAAAAATCTTCAGAATAATTATTTTTGAGCAGTTTAATAACACAAGGCTTAAAAACAATGAAAAATATAAGAAAAAGAAGGTAATGGAAAAATATATATTTTTATTTTTCTGGTGGTGCAATTGCACGCTACAAAAAGTAAAGAAAAAAAATAATTTTTTCCATCAACTACTTTTTCTTTGATTTTTCATTGCTTTTAACCTTGTGTTAGTAAACTACTATATAGCTAATCCTTTCATGTTTTCGTTTTTACTTCAAATCTAACCCTTTTTAAACAAAAGTTGTGGTCCTTAATGGTTGTTAACCCAAAATCCAAAGAAAAACAAAATATTTTTATTCTATTATAAAGGGTGATTTTTTAAGAGCTTGATAACTTTTTTTTTTAAAAAAACGCATAAAATTTGCAAAATCTCATCGGTTCTTTATTTGAAACGTTAGATTGGTCCATGACATTTACTTTTTGAAGATAATTTCATTTAAATGTTGACCGCGGCTGCGTCTTAGGTGGTCCATCCGCTTAGTCCAATTTTGGCATTTCCACGTTTTTGAGTAACAGAGACCCAATTGGTGCGAACGGCGACGAATCGAAAATTGGTGGTCATCATTAACACTGGCCGATACAGCTGCGATATTTTCTTCAGTTCGCACTCTACGTAAGCGTGTTGGTGGTTTAATGTCCAACAATGTAAATTTGGTGCGAAATTTAGTCACAATAGCCCGAATAGCCGCTTCAGTGGGTCGATTAAACTGACCATAAAATGGAAGCGCGCAATGAACTTTCTTAACAGAGCACGCATTTTGATAATAAAATTCAATAATTTGCAAGCGTTGTTCGTTTGTAAGACGATTCGTGATGAAATGTCAAAGCATACTGAGCATCTTTCTTTTTGACACCATGTCTGAAATCCCACGTGATCTGTCAAATACTAATGCATGAAAATCCTAACCTCAAAAAAATCACTCTTTATATTTAGTTTATCCCTATCCCTATTAATATTATAAAACCTTAGTGTAAGTCTGTCTGTTTGTTTGTTCCGCAATCACGTGTAAACGGCTGAACCGATGTTGTTGAAATTTTCAGTACAGATAGATGCAGGTCTGGAAGGAACTATAGGCTATAGAATTTTTAAAAATTTGCTCTGTGGGTGGAGGGGGCGTGGCAATAGTGTTTTTGAGAGCTAGAAGGCTGAAAATTTGTACATATATATTACTGACCACGAGAAAGATCAATTTGATGCCGAAATTTAGATTTTCATTTTGTGGTCGGAGTGGGCGTGGCAATAGTGTTATTGAGAGCTAGAAGGCTGAAAATTGGAATGTATATATTACTGACCACGAGAATGATAAATATGATGCCGAATTTTGGATTTTCGTTTTGTGGGCGGAGTGGGCGTGGCAATAGTGTTTTTGAGAGCTAGAAGGCTGAAAATTAGAACGTATATATTACTGACCACGAGAATGATAAATATGATGCCGAAATTTGGATTTTCATTTTGTGGGCGGAGTGGGCTTGGCAATAGTGTTATTGAGAGCTAGAAGGATGAAAATTGGAACGTATATATTACTGACCACGAGAATGATAAATATGACGCCGAATTTTGGATTTTCGTTTTGTGGGCGGAGTGGGCGTGGCAATAGTGTTCTTTGAGCTAGAAGATTGATGCATGGAATGTATATATTACTAACCACGATAAAGATCAATTTGATGCCGAAATTTGGATTTTCGTTTTGTGGGCGTGGCAAAAGTGTTTTTGAGAGCTAGAAGGCTGAAAATTGATACATATATATTACTGACACCGAGAATGATAAATATGATGCCGAAATTTGGATTTTCGTTTTGTGGGCGCAATGGGTGTGGCAATAGTGTTATTTGAGCTAGAAGACTGAAAATGGAATGTATATATTACTGACCACGAGAAAGATAAATATGATGCTGATTTTGAATTTTCGTTTGGTGGGCAGTGGGGCGTGGTAATAGTGTTTTTGAGAGGTAGTAGGCTGAAAATTGGTACATATATATTACTGACCACGAGAAAGATCAATTTGATGCCGAAATTTGGTTTTGGGCGTGGCAAAATCGTTTTTGAGAGCTAGAAGACTGAAAATTAGTACATGTATATTACTGACCACGAGAATGATAAATATAATACCGAAATTTGGATTTTCGTTTAGTGGGCGTGGCAAGTGTTTTTTAAGCTAGAAGGCTGAAAATTGGAACGTATATATTACTGACCACGAGAAAGATAAATATGATGCCGGATTTTGAATTTTCGTTTCGTGGGTGGTGGGGGCGTGGCAAAAGTGTTTTTAGCTAGAAGGCTGAAAATTGGAACGTATATATTACTGACCACGATAATATCAATATGAAACCAGATTTTAATTTTACCATTTGTTTTTTTGCCTGGCAAAGCGGGCGGGGTTCAGCTAGTAAGTTTATATTTTTTATTAATATCACCCATTGAATCTCCAGCATACGTTTTCAACGAACATTGAAAACATATATAGAACATATTTTAGTATTTTTTAGGGTGGGGTGGGAGTTGAGGGTGGAAATATAAATGTAATCATCTTTAAAAATCCAAACCAATATTAATAATAATTAAATGTTTATAGAACGCAATGGTCATTAATGGTCATATTTAATACGATTAAAGTGTTCATGAAGACCTTTCAAATAAGGTATAGAACTTTAAAAGCGAATAAACTAACCAACTAAAATCAAAATAACAAAAAGAATAATATTCTTATAATTTTCTTAAATTTCAAGTCTGCTCAATAAGTAGATGTTGATGATGTAAAATATCTATATTTTGTTACAACAAATCAATATGAACATAATAATCTCTATTTTAAAACAGCGCAATTCGCCTTAATGTACATATGAATTGAAAAATGTCCGCCCTGTGTTGGAATAATGTTTGAAGTCTTATGCGGGATTTTGTGAATAAATTGCAATAGATTTCTCGACAAAATCACGACTCTTCCCAACAAACGAGAATTACTCTACTATTAAAATATTTTGTAAACACACTGAAGTACAATTTGGTTGATTTTTAAGTTTTAAGATTTTAAAAATTGTATAGTTAAAATTGGTTGTATGTATAGTAAATTTTTTATTGTAAAATTGGTCAAAAATCGCATTGGTCGTTCAACGCGAACACCCCTAATAATAAAAATATATAAATAGAAAAATATCATAAGTATTTGTTGTTATTCCTTTGGATCTTTGGGCGTTGCTAATAATTCCTCTTTGTTTGTTTTGTTTTTGTCTATTTGCAGTTGGTACTTCCGTAAAATTAAACGCATTGAGGCTGAAAAGAAATTACTACTGCCAGAAAACGAGCATGGAGCATTTTTAATTAGAGACTCTGAGAGTCGTCACAATGATTATTCACTATCAGGTAAGTTGTTGTGTGCGTTCACTGTAGTATGTAAGCACGTACAACATAGGTTCATTTTAGTACAGTACTCTGCCAAAACAATTGCCAACCACTTATTGTTGTACATTAAGCCACCTCATTTGCATTAATGGGAATTCCATGTTCAATTTGTTAAATTATTGTTGCGAGTGTAGTTTCATAAAGTTAATGATAAAATATCGAATATCCAAAAAAGTAGCATACATAAATATTTCTCAGAAGGTAGAAGAGTTTTATTGGCAACTCGCTTAATTGGTTTAAGTCCAATAACTTTGTTGGATTTTTGAAAATTTTAAATTTGATTTAATTAATAGACAGCTCAAATTAAGCACATTTGAAAATTGTACTTAAAGAGTGGCCAATAAAACGTAACTTATGTGTGTGAACTCCGTTTAATCCTGATTAAATAAATCTGACACATTCACGTGATGACCTATTACAATTTCTGTTGAATTCGGCGGATGGAATCCGGAGGGCTTAAGAAGAGACGATTTCGAACGTGTTTATGAGTCATACCATGTCAAGCGGTACGATAGCTTCTTCTTATAAAAATATTGTATACGTATTTTTGGAAAAGATAGAAAATTCTTTTTCACGACTTATGACCAATTTAACAGAAAAAAGTAAGATTTTTCCAAAAAGGTGTGTTCATTCAGTCGCCTGTAACTCCTAAAAACTTGACCGATTTTAATACCTTGTTTTGAAGGTAATTTCAATTGCTTCTAAAATATTAAAGTGTTATGGCTCAGTCGCGTTAGTTTTACAGTTTTATTTTGATTTACGAAATGATTACATTCATGTTTATGAAATTTTAAAGTAGTGTTCTTAGATGTATTTTTTAGTGACTGTGTAAGTTTGGAAGTGGTTAAATGATGTCTTCTATTTCTCTAATTTCAATGAAAAATCACCAAAATCACCAGAATGATGATTTTTCACTAGCTTATTAAAACAATGTATAATAACAAAAACAAACTCCAAGAAAAATACGTAATGGAAAAATATATATTTTTTTATTGTGCAATCGCATACTACAAAAAATGGAAGAAATTAATTTTTCCATTACCTACTTTTTAATTGAAATTGCCTTCAAAACAAGATATCAAGAATAGTGAATGGTAATCGAGGACAAGAATCGATTCTCGATTCCCGATCAACTATTTTTGAATCCGATTCTTAGAATCGAAGAATCGGACCTGAGAATCGATTCTTAATCGGAATCGGTAGAAATGTTTAACCATAAAACTCGAGAGGTATAATTTTAACTAACTAGTACAGAAAATGCCCACAATAACAAAGTTAGGGTACTTAAGAACGATATACACGCTGTCCAAATGTTTTTATAGCCTCTCCCTACAAACGAGAGTGGACTTTAAATTTATTTAAATTTGCATAAAAATATTTCCAATCCATGGTGGAGAGTATATAAGAATCGCCATGGCCGAACTTTACGCCTTTTTAATTGTTTTACACTAAGGCGCTCTTCCTTAATCGACTATTTTGAATAATCTATAATATATATAATTTTTGGAAAACGTTTTTCTTATAGTTTTTTCCGATCTATTGAATGATACCATCGCAAAAATATATAATTTAATGTTCACCTTTACTTTTAGGAATTAAAAATAAATTTAACATTTCGAAATCTGCGGACACTTTTATTTTTTAATATTTTTGGAAGAAAGTTATCTATAAGTTTATCAAATTTCAAACTATTGCTTTTCTTCATTTTTGAGATATTGAATTTTAAAGTTAGTTTCTCTTTTTTTTCGCCTAGACTATGTTTTGACATTTGTCGTTTATTTTGAGGTCTTTTAAGTACTGATTAATTGGATCAAGTATTGCGTAATATTTCATCAAAACTAACACTTTCTAATTAACACTAACATGAAAACAACTATAAAAAGTTGTTCTAATGATAGTTTCATTAGTCAAATGCGATTTTAATGACGACCGATGTGGTATGAATATATCAGATTTTCTCGAAGATCTTAATATTAAAATGTAAATGATATCCAAAAGTTCAGGAAATTGTATTGTTGGTAGTGAGCAATGATAAAGAAAAAATCGACTGAACTAATTCACCGTATTTTCAATATATGTTAGATTTTTTATTGGTGTTACTAACAATTCGTGTTTATCTAACATATAATACTTTATTTCACGAAATATAAATAATATTATAATAGCAAACTATCTTGGTTTACGTGGCCGCTCTCACCATTTTGAATAAAACTTTCTATATGGATCAATTGTGTATAAATAATATTTCCATAATCACTTAAAAATACTTTTCCATCGGCAGTTTTATTTATGCATATTTTGTATAATATGTTAAATCATTATTGTCTACTACTTTATCCGATATTTCCATTACAAGCGATCTATTTAGCATTGGGATGTATTTTTACGCAATAATTTAATTTTTCCAAATGCTTTGACTGTTTGGAGGTACGAAAACCCCAGTGTTTGGTACATATTAAGCTCCTAACCTTTATACCACTGTCAATTTTTTATATCAATTCCACACATAATGTCATTTCCTTTTGTTTAATTAATAAAATTGCAGCTTTTAAATTTCACAACTTGTTACCACCAAAAGTACGTACAAAGTTAGTACATACTTTTTGGGTGTTTTTCATTAAATTAAATTTCGATTCTCAAGCATCGATAATCGATTCCAGTATAAAGTTGGACACATGTAATCGATTCCAAAAGAATCGTTTTTGAGCCCGCAGAATCGATTCTCGATTAGAATCGGAATCTATTTACCATTCACTAATCACGAATCGGTCAAGTGTTGCAGGAGTTACAGGTGATTGAATGAACACACCTTTTTGAAAAAATCTTACTTTTTTCTCTGTTAAATTGGTCATAACTCGTAAAAAAATTCTAATTTTTTTCCAAAAATACGTATACAATATTTCTATAAGAAGAATGCATACACAACCCTTCAAAACAATTGCAGCTGTCGTACCGCTTGGCATGGAATGTCTCATATAACTATTTAAAGTCATGTTCAGCTATGTTAACGAAATCCACTAATATGGCTTTGCCTATAATAAATCAAAACAGTTTATATTCTCGAAACACTTCAGAATGTCGGTTTACATATAACTGTTATATTCCAGATCAACTACAGTTAGCGGAAACAGTTTTTTAATAGTCTCAGATGAGTGAGTACTTGTGAAAATATGTCATTGATAAATCAATGTCAATACATATCTAGAACAGTTTCTTATGCACTTTTAAATTATTTTTACTTCTTAACTTACTCCCTGTAGTTGTTAGCAAGCAAAACTTCTCTTTTTCACGAGGAGGAACAATACCTCACATAAACCCTCCGACAATAAACGGCTCAGAGCTGGGGTTTTCGGATAGTGCGAAGTATCTGGGCATCATACGGGATAGGAAGCTCTACTTAGCGGCAATAAGACTTCCGTTTGGACCGTTTTGTCATATGAGAATTTCTATAGAAGAACTATAGCATACACGTCCCAGCTGGAGATGACTGGATGGATGGTTTTCCTCAGTATCTCAATTTTTACACAGACAGCTCCAAACATGATGGTAGGGCGGAGTATGGGCTACACATCAAGGACTGGAAGTTAACCAGCATCATAAGCTACCCGATACCTGCCATGGTAACACAATGGACCTCTTCTGGTCTAAGTGAGTGACTGCCCCACAACCTAAACCTGAACTAGGAGTAGGAACAATCTGCAACAATACTAATGCCCTGCCATTCCCTTAGTAAATATGAGTTCTATTCTATTCTTTTCTATTATTAAATAAGGACCTGCTTTGAACTTCCACGCAAATGCTTTGACTTTGATGTGGAAAGCGGAAAATTCATTTTAATCACTCCTATTATGAAATTAATTTCCCAAAAATATTGAGAAAATGGGATAAAATGTGTATTGATTTTATTATTTTCTTTTTTTGTCAAATGGTTTAATATTCGCTACTCTCAGCTGATTTCCAACGTTCCAACAATTTCATAATATAAAATTATCCCATGTAATTATTTCTTATGAGAGTAGGAATTTCCATTCCCAAAAATTTTATAATTTTTATTGACACAATGTCAAACTCTGGTTTTAAAATACAACAGACTTAAACAATCAGTTATGCGATGAAAATTGTTCGTTTAAATCGATACGATTATGCGAATATTTATTTTGAGTTTTATGCTATATAAAAGGAATAAATTGATTTATTATTTAATTCCCGCCATAAAATTAGGCGACGAAGTATAAAAAGTCGTGTAATATATATCTACGTTTTAAAATATAAAAATATGAGTGAAATATTTCAAATGTTTAATTGATAAACAAACCAAATGCCATTAAAAAGAATACATTATGTTTTTTTTTTGTTAATTTATATTGCAAGTCGAATCAGAACTATTACAAAATATAAAATTCCCAATGTAAATCAAGTGCCCCAATCCAATCACAATTTAACAGGAAATGTCCGTGTTCTCTGCTTGCAGTTTATGTCTTTAGGATAATTATTCTTTAGTAGATGCAACTATTCATAATGTGAAAATTACCAACTTGCGTCGTCGATCTAGGCTTGTTTGTATCGTCCATATTGTATTACCATATTCGAATTTATGATTGAAGCTTTGCATTTTTAATGGTTTTCTTTTTTACAACTCTTAACAGTTCGTGATGGTGACACAGTGAAACACTATCGTATCAGACAACTGGACGAGGGTGGTTTCTTTATCGCAAGACGCACAACATTCAGGTACGTCTCTCATCCAATCAAGTTTACTTGTTGTGAAATCAAACGTGATGGTTGGTCATATTCGATTTCTGGCTTCACACAACACAACATTGTGTTGTCCATTGTGTCCAGCGATTACTAATTAAAAAACTTAATTATTCCAGAACACTCCAAGAACTGGTTGAACACTATTCCAAGGATTCTGACGGTTTGTGTGTTAACTTATGCAAACCATGTGTACAGGTAAGGTCGCCAGCTACCCCAACTTATTTACCCATTTACGTATGTACCTGTTGTTTAACTATCGTTTTTCGATCATATTTTATTCGACTTTTACAAATTCGTATGTTTTTTGTTTGAGTAAATTGAAATTGTTCTGTCGCCGCAAACCAAACGTCATACGTACATACATATGTATCTGTTATCATTTATTGTTATGAACGATTGTTTTATTAACGACATATTACTAACACAATAATTATTGTTATTGTTATTATTATTATTTAAAAAATATTAACTACACAAACAATAAACTAAAGACCAGTCAATTTGCGGGTATATTTGAGGTAGGATTGTTAATATTAACTCTATTTTATGTACATTTATTGTCGTTGTATATTCTCATATTCGTTACCACAACAACAGTCTACAATCCACCACAGCTATCCGTTGTCATCTTCCATGCCATACTACCAATCATCAGTACCTGTACTCGTACCACGTGCTAATTTGTTTAGTTGCTCTCCTCTCACTCGTCCACAACTCCTCTGGCTAGGACAATGATACTTAATATTCAAGATGTTCTTCTCTGCTTTCAAACTCGATAACAGAAGTTTAGTTTTAATTGAATCTTGTAAAACAACAACTCTTCCTTGAAATAAAACATCAGCAACAAATGCAATGCTCTCCTGTGAAACACAAACTTAAATCAGAAAAATGTCATTCATATATAATTTACTTTTTCTTATTGCTGCTTTACCGATTCGTCACAAACTAAAGTTCTGCTCTTGAATATTCGTTGTGCAGATCTCTCCTTTTTTATTATCTTTGGTCCAGGAGACGAGTTCATTTAGTAAAAGACAGACAGAACTGAATCGCCACCTTAACTCTAAAAGGGCGTAATTGACAATTTTTCAAAGTCGTGTTTTTAGCATATTCCGGGAAAAAACTATCGAAAAAATCGGAATATGTTACTTCCTTTTAGAATTAAGGCAATGATATGTATTTAGGGTATCCAATTATTCGGACTTTTAAGATATTCGATTAATCGTTTATTCGAAAACAGAGAATTTCCAATTAATCGAACAAACGCCCCAAGAGTTGTTCGATTAATCGAGTAATTGTTCAACTCATTAAAGCATAAGAGTTCAATAGCAAAGAAAACGTAATTCGATGGGAGTCACTATTTTTGCATATTTATGTGTAAATACATTTCGAAATAAAATCTGCAAAAAACAAGAGTTTGCCGGCGGTTCTTTTCTATATTGGCACTATATCTATGTATCAATATCAATTTTGTTCTGCCGTTTACTTTATTTAAATATTTAACTACTCTGAAATTAATTCTAACATATATAGATCAGACTACTGTGAAGTATAGGATATCATACTGCAGGTAGCTACTACGCAGCGGATGCAGCTGAAAACACCCAACTTCGTGGCGATTAGGTTGTCCAACAGTGCAGATTTAAGTTTTTAATCAATTTATTACTAGACCTCGGATTGTTGCATATTTTTCATTTTACTTCAGATTTTAATCAAACTTTGCATTTAGAAGTTGTATCTTTCAAATATAAAACATATGCGTGCATATCGAAAATAAGCCAAATAAATGCAAAAACTGAGAGATAATTATTCCAAGATATGCAAAAACCTTTTTGCATATTCCGAAAAATCCGAGGTCTATTTATTAAATATTTTCGGCAAGTACACACTGAAAGTCTTTTATTAACGAAACCGTTTCATTGGATCACTTCTTTAAAATGACATCAAATACAAACCACTTGCAAATTAAATGGATTAAGTGTATTGATTCTAGGATGATTTCCTTTCACTATTATATTATATTATAATATTATCTTTAATAAACATAACTTAAATTCAATTGAGTCTGACCGACTTAAGATCCATAAATAGTACATTAGACACTCGCAACAGTGAAGCCAAGATTTTGGGTGTGTTTGGGAAATTTCACATACAGATTCTAGTTTTACTCGAGAAAACTTACAAGAAAAGTAGTATCACTTCCCAGACATTATGGACTGTCGCATAGTAATCAACATTTATTGTAATTACCCTGTAAAATAGATGTTCAATTAAACTGCAAATCTAAATTGGCTTCGATCACGTAAATCTGTAAATGTTCAGACTGCAGTTTATTATTATTTTCCGGATTTTGTCTGCAAAGCTGGTACATTTCAAAAAATATACCAAATTTCATTCGTAATAACTGTCACCAATTACGAAATTTCTATTACTAATTTCTCAATTCATACTATTAGTGAGATAAGAACTAGAAATGAGCGTTCAATGCTCCCAATAAATTCTTGTTCTTCGCGATCTTTTGCTCTATTAGCAAAAGGTGTCTAAAAGAGCTTTTCAATAACCCATTCAGAAATAGTGATACCTTACACACGGGATACGGGGAATACTCTGTGTAATAATAAAACCTAAACTATACATCGATCATTCCATGTCAAACCGAACACCTTTCTTTTAAAAAGGATATGGTCAATTGAAAATTGGTAAAGTCATGAAAAAAGTGTCGAGGTCGAAACTGTGAAAATTGTGTAGTGTGAAAACGCGTAGGCACATATATACAAACTTCTATACAATAAGGTGGAATTCGTTATATTTTCACCCTCAATAGTGGTGAAATTATACATTTACAGCTCAGAATCATAACTCGGTTCCACATATTCTCTCAAGTTAAATTAATTAAATTATTGTTCCTATAGTTCTGCTTCGTTTTATATATATTTTATAGTAGCACGACGAAAAAAAACTAATATTACATTATAATAGACAGTAATTAGGAAAATTAATCATGTATCCAAAAAAGATGTTCTGAAGTCCGAAAGTGCTATAGTAGAGAAATTAAATTTTAGAACGATTATTGAAGATCATCGATGAAATATTGTAATTGAAGGAATGTGAAATATCACATAGCACAGCATAGCACCCGTGCAGATAATCAATCCGGCTTTACTCTCCATGCATTACAAAATTTGATACCATGCATTGAAATATTATACAAATTAGTAAACATAAACACACTCAAAATCGCATCAACAAACCTGCACAAAAGCTAAATCAAATCACAACTAGCAAATAATTCTCGTAATATTTGTTCCCATTGACAAAACCGTCTGACAATGTTAAAATCAAAATTAAACTTTAGGAACATGTGCGTAATTCCCTGTTTTACTTTAATTTATTTAGATTGAAAAACCTGTCACCGAGGGTTTGTCGCATCGGACTCGTGATCAATGGGAAATCGACAGAACATCACTGAAATTTGTTCGTAAATTAGGCTCAGGACAGTTCGGCGAAGTGTGGGAAGGTCTATGGAATAATACTACATCGGTGGCTATAAAAACTCTTAAATCAGGTAATACCGTATATATACACATATTTTTGTGAAAAGTCAATTGACCAATGCAATGTCACATTTTTATTTTCTCTAGGCACAATGGATCCAAAAGACTTTTTAGCTGAAGCTCAAATAATGAAAAAACTACGGCACAATAAACTCATACAGTTGTATGCGGTCTGTACAGTTGAAGAACCCATATATATTATAACTGAACTGATGAAGCACGGTTCCCTGCTGGAGTATTTGCAAGGTAAACTATACACATCCACAATTTCTATATTTCAGTTCAGTCACCATCGCCGCCATGAGTTCGAACACTTCAATTGCTTCCACGGTTGAAAGTTGATAATCATGCTTTCGCTCTACATTTGGATAAAAAAATTACATTGGGAGACATTGGAAAAATGTATGGATTTGTATTTGAATATGTGTATTTATATACTACTGCTATGTAATTAAATTGGCTTGATTCTATTTTGCTTTGATCGCCACATATGAATGTATGTATGTATCCACGTTCCACGGCCGGGAATGACAAGGGGAATTTAACATAATGTCATTTCATCACATTCCATAGTCATTGTATAATTTAGTCAGTTTAATTTCATTTCTTCAGCTATTGCAGGTAAAGGACGCAGCCTTAAGATGCCGGTGCTAATCGACATGGCAGCCCAAATTGCTGCTGGCATGGCATATTTGGAATCCCAGAACTACATTCACAGAGACTTGGCTGCCAGAAATGTTTTAGTAGGTGATAATAACATAGTTAAAATTGCTGATTTCGGTTTGGCAAGGTAAGCCTTTCAACAACACTATTATTACGTTCTTAAATGTCAGTGTAGACATATGTACATTAGGATTGGTCGCAGTCCATGCAAATAAAAAAGGCGTCTGTGAGCTAAACGTTCCTGAAAACACCTCCCAAAAATCATGTTTTTATTTCCATTTCTGTCCATATTTTTTTCAGAACTAACAGACCCTTGAAAGTACGTTAAATATAGGTTTTGATTCTTGTCTTGGAATAATTTATTAGTCGAATTGTTGGACGTTTATAGTACCAATTTATTTTCGCGACCCATCCTAATGTGCACACCAGTGGTAGATGTACATGGAAATTACCAAAATTGTCATTAAAACAAATGAAACATTATTTTGTTTTGTTTTTAATTTGCAGACTAATTAAGGAAGATGAATACGAAGCTCGTGTTGGTGCTAGATTCCCCATTAAATGGACAGCTCCTGAAGCCGCAAATTATTCAAAATTCTCGATTAAATCGGATGTATGGAGTTTCGGCATTTTGTTAACAGAATTAGTAACCTACGGTCGCATACCCTATCCAGGTTGGTATAATGACTAACATTGCAATACCCCCGGATGCTAACGGCTTCATTATTGTGCGTTTTTTTTTTTTCTTTTTTCTAGGAATGACAAATGCGGAAGTGTTAACGCAAGTTGAGCACGGCTATCGTATGCCACAGCCACCCAATTGTGATCAACGGCTCTATGAAATTATGTTGGAGTGTTGGCATAAGGACCCAATGAGACGGCCAACCTTTGAGACTCTCCAATGGAAATTGGAAGATTTCTACACATCGGATCAGAGTGACTACAAGGAGGCTCAAGCTTACTGATAAATGCTTTATGCTTCGAAACAATCCATCAAATCACGGACCACAGCAACAAAGATAACACCAACAGCGAAAACCACTACATCATCACCAACAATGACTTTGACAGACGACCTGAACTAACCTATAACATTTTATGCAACAAACAAAAAGGTGAATACCCTCCCACCCACTCTCTCTCTCTCTTTCTGTCCATCTCCATTTCCTCTTCCATGGACGGTTAACTATGGCACACAAATTTAATTGATTTCCAATCTTCTTTTACAATTGTAATTCCGAACTGTAGACTATTGGGTATAGACAGACTTCCGCATGTATCAGAAAATTGAAAGAATTAAAAAGTATAGTATTAGTAACAATACACAAAGTGAAGTGAATGCTACCTTTATTGGTATGGATACACTATATACATATAACAAACAGAACGTACGTAAGGACAGATTTCCCTTTTGAAGGAAATGCGTTTAACGAAGCAACGATTCGTTTGTTCGCAAAGCAGAAATATAAACACAACAATGAGTTTGTATCTCAGATCATATAGTAAAGTGTAATGTATTTAAAAGAATGCAATTTTTATAAATATAAATAAATATTATATATATACATATACTGTATTTAACTGTACACCACATTTCTCCTTATTTACTTTGTTCGATTTTTTGTTTGTGTACGTGTTTTTAAACCACACATATTATTTTATAAAAAAAATAATAATTTATTTTTTTTTTTCGTTTCTAACTAAAATAAACAATGTATTATTAATAGATGATATACATACGTAGTTGATACTTATATACATACATTATGGATAATTATTATTATTTTTATTTTTCATAATACTTACACACGCAGTCAGCCTATTTTCTAATTATTAATAATATCATTGAAGAAAATTTAGTAAATACACTCACTCACTCACCACATACGCATTCATACATTCATGCAAAAACACATACACCATAAAAATACATATGCATTAATATGCAATAACAACAATACAACAACATTCATTTATAGCGAACGATATTCATTTTCATTTAGCAATTTATTTAAATTAAAACAATTTTGATACCAACCAAGAGGAAAACAAAAACAAAAATATATAATCAATTAAACAACAAAAACAAAACAATTTATTAACTATTGCTACGATACATTTTGTATTATTTTATACGATAATATTATATTAAACTAAGTTTTGCCCCTTTTTTATTCTGTTGTATTTAAAAGCAGCGACAACTTCCCCTTTGCATTTCTCATTTTAAACTGTAAATCCGATGTAACGATGCTTCTATATACATATATATACGTGCATACATAGATATATTTAACATATTTTTTGTTTGGTAAAACGACACATTGCGTTGTGTCATTTACAATGTCTAAAAGAAAAGTAAAATAAATCGTAAACATCCCCACAATTTACAATCAAAAAACGAAAAATACTTACATACGTTATAAAATAATTGATGTGACTTTATTACTGCATACGTACATACATACAAAACATTAAAACAATACATACGACATACTTACCACATACATAGTACACAACTACTACTACAATTTGGTTTGTAAATTGTGCAAAAGGCAAAGTGCGTGCAGAACAAGAAAATTATGAATGTGTAATTTTAAAAATAAATTATTATAATATTGAATTACTCGTAAGATTAGTAGTGACATATACATTATAATATAATTAATTATATGATAATTGATAACATTTATTATTTTCGGTTCAAAGATTAAAGCAAAATTAATAAAAATTTAATTATTTACAAAAACATTCTGATTCGCATTTTTTTTCTCATTTATTACATCCAGGCTTGATTTGTTTGACTCACAAATTCGAATTCGAACATAAACGCCAATATACAAATTATACAGGATTGTTTTTGAAATATTTCCAATATTTATAGGTGATAGCAGGAGCCCATTCAAAAGTAACCGAAACTGTCAAATCCCATATATTTTGCTTTGACAGTATGGCTCACCATTCAAAAAATTACTTTTATTTTGTTGTTGCCGAATTTGTTTTTCTCTGCTGCTATCACCTGTATAAATACGCCTTGATATCTATACAAACTTATATATTTAAATAATTTATCGTACATCGCGAGCAGGTATCGAGCGTTATCGGTTACTTGTGCTTATGACAAAGGGCTCAACGTATACTTGGGACAGAAAGAATATTTACATCTAAGATACGATTCACAGCGTTTATACTTGATGTAATTTCAATGTTCTCTAGTTTGGTTCTAGAGAAATAATGGCAATACAAGAATAATGGCCAATAATGACCACTGAGAGGTTACGAGCGATCTCACGAACTTCAACATGCTTGCGGCACGCCCATTTTCAACCGAACGAGATCATAAAGTGACCTACGATTTTGAAACAAATGACATTTAAATTCATCCATACTTGTAATGTCCACCTTAAAATATATGTATGTCGATTTTGGTAACTTTTTCGTACATATATTCTTAACTCCATCGAGACCTGAAGCTTTCTGGTTTTTTATCAAAATCTATTTTCTCAAATTAACAATATGTTTTTGGTAATACAATTGTTTTTTTTTTAATTTGGAGGAGTTGAATAAATTTGATTTGCATTATTATTGGCTTCCGCAATAGTGTATTTCGCTAAACGAAACCAGGAAGCTTTGTTTGGATATAGAGATATGAATGTTTTAAAATCCAGCATGGTGAGTTAGATAATGATTTCTAAAGAAGACTGTGGTTTATATTTAAACTTAAGTTTGGATATAGAGATATGAATGTTATAAAATCCAGCGCGGTTAGTTAGATGAAGATGATTTCTAAAGTACTGTTGTAAGAAAAACTTAAGATGTGTGAGTAAAATGTAAATGTAATAGTAAATATTCGCACGGAAAAAACAAATTGGATATTTTTGGAAAATTTTCATTTTAGCGGCAAATATTTATTTTCGCTGGTACTGGTACTAATATGAACCCTGATTTAAGTCAAAGACATACATTCGTTGCGAAAGTTCTGACGAGATGGGGTAGCCTTTTGCCTTTTTGCTAATTTTGGGTTCTGCTGAAGACTTCAGCAAAACCTTTGGTCTTAAACCAAAATAAATGAAGATAATATTTTATTCGTTTAAATTAGTATATTAATCAAATTTATTTATTGAAATATACTTATTACCAAGAGATTTACATTTGACATTTAAAACTAAAAATAATATGACTTGGAATTCAGACAGCCGGTTACTTATTTTCTAAGAATGAATGAATTTCTGTCAGGCGTTGTAGTGAAATTTAAAAGATGTTAGTGTCGGTCAGTGATGGGCAATCCAGTGATTTTTGGGGAACGTCGTTCTCAGTGACCGTGATTTGTAAATCACCGTTATTTTAAAGAGTGACCGTGATCACGGTTTAATCAATAATCTTATTTGAATCAACCTGTAATAGATTTTATTAAATTTAAAGTTTACAGTAGTGCAAAAAATATCTATATGCTTGCTATTTACTTTTTATGCTTTTACGGATTAGAAGTTGTAGTATGAGATTTTTGCTTTGCAAGTCTTACGTCTTGCATACAAGTTTTCAGTAGGCTCGAAAAACTGCCATATTTCGCTTGTTTTCTCTTTACTTGTTTTTAATAATTTAAAAATTTACAATGGCAGAAGTCGGCGGTTTTCCAAACTTGATAAAAATATTAAACGAAAGTGGAGAACGAAAAATTGCAATTAAAATTAAAGACCAAAGCAGACAAAAAATGTTTACGTTATTATATGCAATAGAATGATTCTAGTATGTGAAAGCAGTTGCTTCAGCTAGAAAAAATGATGTCAGTGATTTCTGCAAATAGTGAAATTTAAAATTGAGTTATGACAATATTGAAAGAACTACTTTGCAAGTAACCGTTACTCGTCATATCCAATCACTGCAGTTACCCGTGATTTCTCAATCACGGTGATTGAATCACCGGTATGAGAATATCGCCCATTTCTAGTGTCGGTGTGTTAGGTACACGAACGACGCCTATTTTTAGGGATAGAATGGTCTTCTTTTTTTTCGAACGGTCCCAACGCGTCTCACTCCCGCCCCTTCCGTAGGGACAACGAACTGTGGAGGACAAGCAGTAGAGGGTGGAATACCGGCTACAGATTAAATATCTTCAGCCGGCAAAAACAAAAACAAACTACACTAAAGGTTAATGCTAAAATCATAATCATACATTTAAATTTAAATGTAAAATTTTACATTTAATAATACTAAACAGAACACTAAACATTCAAGTACGAGAGAATCCTTGACTTTATTGTATCGATTCCGACACCGAAATTTATGATGTGGTACAATGAATTAAAATCAATACACATTCTACGAATGGGCTGTGCAGAAGCATTATTCGTACGCTGAAATCAATATGGCAAAATGGCACGTTAAACTTAATCCTAGGAATAAGATATTCAGATGGACATCACCATTCATAACCTTAAATATCATCACGGTGTTCAGCATAATTTGTCTACTTTTTAAGGAGGGACTCAAAATAGAAGAAACGCTGGGAGATACAACATTAGTCATTAGTTTCTCAAAAAGCTTAGCGATAGCACTTAATTTAGCTATCCCTCTATAATTCGAAACGTCAATTAGACTTCCAGATTTATGTAGGGGATCAATGAACGACTGCCTCCAAGCCGAAGGGAAATATCCAAATCTCAACGAAGTATTAAATAATAACGTCAGAGGAATAGCTAAACCACTAGCACAGATAGACATTTTAAAATTATACTGGGCACCCCATCGGGGCCGACACTATTTGTTGATTCTAGATCATTCAAACTTGACAAGACCAAGGGCTAGGGATCTATAAATCGACTTTCGACTAATCGATTAATCGACTTTTGGGAGGAAAAAGTCGAAATCGACTTTACCATTGCCAAAAGTCGAAAAGTCGACTTTCCAAAAGTCAACTTTTGTTTTCGACTTTGTGCATCAATGAATTTAAGTTATTGAATACTGATTTTACTTTTTTTATTTGAATATGTGGTCGCAAAGAAATTCGCAAAACAATCAGCAATATCCTGGCCCTCACAATATTCCAAGCCATCCATTCTAATCCTAGTTGGTTTAGATGTGGATTTACGTTTCAAATTAAAAAATCGTAAAAAGCTCTAGGGTTATTTCGAAAATCAATCTTCACCTTTTCCAAGTATAGTCTATAACATCTCTGAGATTCGACGTTATACAGTTATGTGCGAAATAATAGGGACAGTAGCAGTAAAGATGGAAATTTGGCAAAAACAATGTAAAATTTGCATGCAGCCCTTGGTTTTAAGCACCTAGTTTAATGTTTATGCTATAAATTTTTTATTTATTTACTATTTGAACATAAAATGTAAATTTATCATGTGAAAAAAAATAAGGACAAAAAAAAGGTAAAAACAAAAAAGCAAGACTAGATTTCTTCTACGAATGTTAGATAAGCGTGTTTTAATGCGTTAATACTTAGTTGACGATCCTTTGTTTTGTAAGATAGCTTGACAACGTCTAGGCATGGAGTCGACTAAGTTTTGACAGACTGAAACTGGTATAGCGTACCAAGAAGCCTGAATGAGTTGCCAAAGTTCATCAGAGTTGGACGGACATTTTCCTCTAATTGAAGTTTTTACGACATTCCACAAATTTTCAATCGGATTTAGATCCGGCGACTGCGGTGGCCACTCCAAAACACTAATATTATTGTCCTTAAACCACTTTTGTGTGTATTTTGCCGTGTGTTTGGGGTCCTTATCCTGTTGGAATATCCAACAGGCATATTGTCTTCAGCGTATTATGTCTTCAGCATATTATTTTGAAGAATTTCTACGTAATTTGTAGCTTTCATGATTCCTTGTATACGATACAAGGGGCCCACACCATTATACGAAAACGATCCCCAAACCATGATGTTACCACCACCATGTTTGACGGTTTTAATGGTGTACTTGGGGTTGTTTGCTGCGTTAGCTGGTCTTCTTACGTGATGTAAACCCCGATCTGAGTTGAACAAATTGATTTTTGTTTCATCAGACCAAAGAATATTACGCCATTTTTCTTTAGGCCACACGACATGCTTTTCAGCGAAAATCAACCTTTCTTGAATATTCTTTTTTTACAACATTGGGACTTTTCTATCACTTCGAGCTCTTAGATCAATCAATATTTAAATCGTTTTTGATTTGTTTTGACGACGCAAATGGATTTTTTTTACACATCGCACTATGTTTCGTCTCACCACCGGTGTAATTTTTGGTTTTCTGCCACGTGATTCTGGCTTGTCTACCCACTTCACAGCATTTTCTACCAGAGTTTTCGAAACTCCAAGCAACTCAGCCACTTTTCTATAAGATTTTCCTGAGTTATACAATTTCTGAATAGTTTTTCGTGTTACTGGGTCACAGTGCTTCGATCTGCCCATATCTGCCTAGGTTACAAGTGCAAAAATAGTAATGAAATTAAAATTCTCAGCATAAACCATTGCTTTTACCTTTATACGAATTAATTACTCCTTTTTAATTACTTTTAATATAAGTTTTGATAGAATTTTCTACCTTATTTAAGCGAATTGGCTTGCTGTCCCTATTATTATGCACAACCAAACACAAGACTTTTTGAAACAATAATAACTTCCTATGAAATGATAGTACATATTTGACAATTTCATAACGGGATTTGTTTTTGCAATGTGTAAGCAATAAAAAGTTGTTGTAAACTATCGATCATTCTCTCATTTTACTTGCTTTCGCATGCAATATCGATCTTGAATGTCACTGTCCCTATTATTTCGCACATAACTGTATCTCGACCTAGCAATATAGTATCTCACATAATCGGATTTCAATACAGATTTCTTAAACTTCTTAAAAAGCCTACTTCTCGAGTTTTTCATTCTGGACAATTCAGAAGACCAAGGTAGTCTTTCAGATTGCCCAACTCGAATTTTCGGTACAGATTGTGAAGCCCCTAAGAATTTGATAAAATTTATCCACAACAGCATCAATATCTGTATAGTGGCTACAACTACAGACAGAATTCCAATCAACTTCATGGAAAAGAGAGTTAAGCAGTATAAAATTTGTCCTTCTGTAACAGAAAACGTTGAGATCATCATGAGAGGTAGAAGAATGAGATTCATTGGAGTACAACATCGATAAACCTAAGGTAGGATGGTAATAGTCCTCTGGGAGAGATATGGGGGAACCCTATTGATCTCAAAGTAATGATAATGTCAATCTTGGATCTAATGAAGCCATTTAAGTCATCAGCTGTGGTATCTTGGGCGAACCTCGAGACGAAGATCATCTCCGGAGCCATGGCCAATCCACCAGAAGTACCATTAGATTGCTGTGGACGCACGTCTGCAACAGGCATAGACTGAAGTAAATTCCCGCCTACCACACTGGTTTGTGGACACACACCTATTGCAGCCGTAGGACGAGCGGGATTGTCGCCTTCCACGCTGGTCCGCGGAGGATCTTTGACAGTTCTATCACAAGCAGTGGCCCAGCAACTGTAGCATAGGTCGGATTTATTTCATTCGACGATCCCAGCCGCAGGTTCAGCAACATCCAAATGCTCAATCCTCGTCGTCACTGATTTTGATGATTTCTTCACCGTTCTTTAACGTTTCTGTCCCGAAACAACCGGTGATTTCGCAAACTTATCTAATTCAGGATATTTGTCAAAAATATCACCGAATTTAGAAAATCGCGTATAAATCGACCAAAGATCTCTAGACAGCTCGGTAACCTCAGTCATAGAGCCCTTTAAAAAGTGCAGCACCTCCTAAGACCATTGTTGTCTCCGTACAGAGCATCCACAATCCTTGTACTAATTCCGGCACACTTAGCATGCCACTGACCAGTGCAAAGCCAACACTCAATGGTGATCTCTATATCAGAGACAGTTTTCGGACGAACAAGACATCTTTTAAAACAAACACAAATTAAATAATGAAAAGTGAAAAAAAATCACTAAAAAATTTGAAAAATTGATTCAGTGGCAACACTCTCAGAATAGACAAACAAAAAACGAAAATAATGTTAAAACAAAGACAAAACTCGGTGTTAAACGTTAATCACAATAACAAAAATAATGGTTATGGAGAAGCAGTAATTTTTGTTGTTTGGTGAAGAAAAAATTCTTAACCAAAAATTACTCTTTTAAACACTAAAAATGTAACAAAAGTAGTATCACAATTAGTACACCAATAGAACGATCACTTATCTTCAAATTAGTCCACTAGCTGTGAAAAAATATCCACTTGAAACACAAAATAATCACAATTATTTAGAAAAAAACACGGAGCACAAAAACTTTACTGCTTATTCAGACAGAGTTGACAAGGTCAAGGTTCTGTCCAGTACATTAAAAACGATTTTAAGTTGTTTGTGTAAATACTACACTTAGAATAGACATTGTTTGCTGGCCGGCACTTTTTCTGCTATTACTGCAATTTGTCTGCTATAACAGCAAATTATCTGCAGTTTGGTTTGCTGAAAATTGTTGCTGTTAATTAAAATTAATGTAGCGCCGGGTCTTATATTTTTATTAGTCCGAGACAAATGCTAATGAAAAGCATTAGATTTTTTAAAAAGCAGGACTCACATTGGGTTGATGAATCCGAGTAATATTTATTCTCTAAATTATTTCCGATGATAACCATATTAAGCCGATAGGTTAGAAAACATGGACTACAGTATGATAGACTATTTCTGATAGTCCTCAAAATATTTTACTCCGAGTCCTTTACAATGACAAAATAATCTGAATTTAGCGGTAACGATAGATTTTAGCTGTCAGTTAGTGTCACTGATTTAGCTATATATATATCCATTAGGCACACATACATTTTACAGTCTGAAACTGCAGCACAAATAACGATATGTTCGCTGAATAAAACGCAAAATAAAATTAGCATGCCCTTAAAGTAATAAATAAAAAGTTCATATTTTTTGTTTTTAGACTGCAATTTTTTGCGTGAGGAAATCTCTAGTAGAAAATTAGAGGAAATCTCTAGTAGAGAAATTAGACAAAAATTCTAAGCCGATAAATGATTGTTTTTAGAATTAAACTTTTTGTTGCAATGGTAATGGAGTACGTACAATTTATGGAAGGTATTCTAAATTTCATTTTAAACACAAAGAATATTTCGCAAAAGGTCGCGTTGCACATAATTATATAGAGTTGACAGAAGTGTAAATGTAAATTGTGTAAATTACACATGTGTTTCTTTTGTATAAATAACTAAGTTTACTTGGTAGGTGTTCAGTGCTTATGTACCTTAAAATATTCAACCATGTTCGTTTTCCCAATTTAGAACTTTGTAGATTTTACACAATTTTCCTTGTTAAAATTAATTAGTTAGTTGGATAATGGTGTAAGTATGAATATGTAAATTGCTAATTTCCTGATACTTGTAGCAGATACTTGCAAAAATACTTATATCGACAAAGGTTTCTATAAATTTGTCAAAGTGAAATTCGTCGATTACAATTACAAGAAAAGCAACAGAACAGAATAAACAACAGACGAAGAAGTAAGTATGGTGAAATTAAGATTTATTTATTTTTTTACTCGCAAATCAAGATTGATTAATCTTTCAATTTATTAATATCAATTTTAGTTACATTTCGGAAGTGTGGAATATAATGTGATGTTCTCCTTCAATTAAGTTCATTTAGGAATTGTTGGTTTCGCCAGCAGTGGTATTTGCACTACGCAAAACAACATTTGGTTCTCCGCCCGGCGGTGCTGTTGCCAAATACATACATGTATACATGCTATTAGACAGTGTTTTTTGGTATGCCATCACACATGTCTACAGACATGTATGCCCGTCTAATACCCGCTTAAGGAACGACTTGATTCCGCTAGAGCAGCCAGTGTTTATTCAATCAAGTTTTATTTTTTATAAGTGCCGTTAACAACAAACTGAAGTTAGTTCTATTCAACTGTAAGTTTAGTACTAACTTCACGTTACTTTTTGTATTTAGCGGAGGAAAAGGATATGTACAATTCGCTGTTTTTGGAAATAATTTGATTCTATTCAATTGCAGAATCGTGCTGCTGAAACAGCTACAATTGTCTGCTGTAATAGCAGGAAAAAGTCTGCTAAAAACAGCAAACATCCACCTGCTATTTCAGCAGCAAGTCTGCTATCTTTTTTTCAGCAGACAAGGTCTGCTAAAAACGGCAGACCTTTCTGCTAAAAACGGCAGACCTTTCTGCTGTCTTTACAGTCAAATTTTTTTGAGTGTACAGTTAAAAAAATCAAATCATTAAGAGTCTATACCCAATCAAACACGCTGGCGGCGGCGTGAAAATTCGCTAGCGTCAAAACAAAAAGAAGAGAGAGCGGCCAAAATTGTAATTTTTTCTTTTTTGTCGGTTGACATTTTGTGATATTTATTTAAAAACATTAAATTATTTAAAAAATCTCAACTTATTTAAAAATATTTTTTTAAAGATTCTTAGCACATGGATGCAGTTTTCAATACATAGCTTGGTCACACAAGCTGGGCTTGACAGCTGCGAGAAGAATAATCTATGAAACATGTCAATCCATTTGGGATGAATTGCATATGATATATGTATCTCCACCAAACACTTCTGAATGGAAGCAAATAGCTGATACCTTCTACATCGAAACAAGAATGACGCATTGTTTGGGGGCTATAGACGGAAAGCACGTCAACATTGTATGTCCTACGCGCAGCGGCTCATTGTATTATAATTACAAAAAGACGTTTAGCATAGTTCTTATGGCCGCATGTGATGCTAGGTACGCAATTACATTAGAGTTGGAGCACTCGGTAGCCAAAGTGATGGAGGAGTCTTCGTAAATATGGTAAAGCTATTTTATAAACGAGAGAATAAAATAAATTCTATTCTGGCGGCGAGCCGTCAGCCGCAGCGACCAGCGTCTGCGGTTTTTCTTCTACCCTTAAGAAATATATGCGACTCTGATTGGGTTTAGACTTTAACGAATGTCCCTACAACGATTTGAAACATTATGAGTGTTTACACATGAATATATTTTGTATTTATTTATTCAGACACAGCTAGATGTTTCTAAGAAAACAAATCTATAAGAAGGTCCGTCCGACTCTTTGAATTTTGACAGTTACGTGCGATTAAGATGGAAATGAAAGAGCGTCACTCTTTTTCTCACTCTTAAGTGAAGAATGGGTGTTTCAAAATGAAAATTTTTCCTAATTTTCGGTTAATTGGTTTCTCGACAGAAAACGTTAAAATAATGAAGAACCCTGTCGTCTTTTACTAAAATTTTGTGAACATTTTACTTATTTATTTTTATTTTACTAATTTCAAAACATTTTATTGAAAAATAAGATACAAATAATCCTATTCTTCTTTTTTCCCTGCATTCTTAATTTTTATGTTATTTTGAACGAATTCTGTCAAAACCGACGACAACACTCTCTTAAATTTTATTATTTTTTTGAAGAGACGGATTGATTTATGTTTTTTGAGATGTTTGACAATTTAATTTTTAATCAAATTTTTAAAAATAAACAATGCAAAAATAACATAACTTATTGGCTTAGCCCACCACAACCATCCTACGCAAATGACTTTAATATTTATATATATTAGGCCTTAATATTTGTATGGAATTTACTCGCTTAACAAGTAAAGTAGCTTGTGTTGACTTTTTAGACTTAACCTCGGTAACTATAAATTTGACTTATACTGGATAATTATCCAGGCTAAGTCCAACATCTTTAACATTAAATAATATTTTCAAAATGTGTTGTCATAAACACATTAATATTGTTGTAGGCGACATTTTTTTATTTTGAGTGAAAATTTAACCTTTTATTTAGATTTTTATTATCACAGCTTAATTATCCAGTCTAAAGGAAAAACAGTTCTAGAACAAGAAACTGATTCCATGCTGTTCAATAAATCTTTATATGTGAACATGTATGGTACTTTTTTTAACTTATGTTTATAAAGCGTGATTTTTTAAAAGCTATAGGAAAGATTTTCAAAAAAAAAAAAAACACATAAAATTTAGAAAGATGCATGAAATCTTTATTTGAATCGATAGTACGGTCCATATAATTTAATGTTTGAAGATTATTTCATGCAAATATTGACCTTGACTGCTCCTCAAATGGTCCATCCGCTTAGTACAATTTTGGCATTTCCACGTTTTTGAGTAACAGAGGCCCAATTGGTGCGAACGGCGACGAATCGATAAGTGATGGTCATCATTAACACTGGCCGATACAGCTGCGATATTTCCTTCAGTTCGCACTCTACGTAAGCGTGTTGGTGGTTTAATGTCCAACAATGTAAATTTGGCCCGAATAGCCGCTTCAGTGGGTCGATTAAACTGACCATAAAGTGGAAGCGCGCGATGAACTTTCTTAACAGAGCACGCATTTTGATAATAAAATTCAATAATTTGCAAGCGTTGTTCGTTCGATCCATGGTTAAATTATAGACCGATTTCCGCTATCTGATAGTAAATTAAATAAGCTTTCCAACGAGATATATATCGATCCGATCGGAGCAGGAATGAAGACTATAGCTCAAATTATATATCCGAAAAATTGTAATACCCTTGTCACACTGCATGAAATCAAGTTGATTTCTTGTGAAATCGACCCTGTCACACTGTAATTTTTTGACATTTGGTCGATTTAGTTTGTTAAACGATTGTTTGTAAACAAAACAAAATGTCAACAATAGCCACAACAGCCGCGATGGAAAACTCTAATAAAGAAAAATTAAATTGTGTTTTTGATATTGTCCAGCTTGAGGCCATAAAATAATAAAACCTGGATTGTGTTGGTTTTGTTGTTTTCTTTTTATTTACATGTTTGCCCAATATTTCGATTCGACTTTGTCGATCATTTTCAGGGGTGTTACACTAAACAAAATTACAAAAATATCACTATTAATATACATAAAATTTAATAACAAGAGACTATTACAATAATTACATTTCAATAAAACAAACAACGAACTTTGTTCCTTCAAGAGTTGGTGGTAACTAATGTGTGTTTTCTCTTTCTATTTTTGTTTACAAGTTGTCTATATATGTGTGAGCAACCGTATGTGTCTGGCTTATAATTTAATCTCTTCTCTCTCGGAACTTCTAAAATATGTAGCATTTCTAAAGTGTATCTTCTGTTGTAGAGGCTCTCTGCTGCTATTATGTCGACGGCGTCAAAGTTAGGTATGTGGCCAGTCACTGCACAATGGGCTGCAAGAGCAGTTTTTTGCTCCAAAGGTTTGTTAAAAGATTTATGGTCGGATTTATGGGAATATAGTCTAGTCTTAAATTTTGTCTTTGTAGTGCCATCATATACTTTATTGCATAAGTTGGATTTTTTCTTCTTTTTTATTTTTGGTTTTATCTTACTAAATAGCTTGTTTATGGTAGCTTGGTATGGTTTGTGTGGTATTTGTCTGTCATATAGGTCATAGTTTTTTAATCTTTCTCTAAATCCTGGGACATATGTTATAGATTTATATGTTTTTTCCTCTTGTTTTGGTTGTTTTTCTCGAACAAATTTGATTAAATTATTTACTATTCTTTTGGGAAAATCGTTTGTTACTAAAACATGCTTAATTTTCTAATTATTATTTTTATGAGTCTTTGTCGCTGATGTCTAAAACTCTGCTGATGAAGTTAGTCGCTGTATTTATTATAGTCCTTCTTGGGTGCTTCGAATAAAAGTTGATTAGTCTGCCGGAAGATGTTGGTTTTTGATAAAAGTTCAATTTTTTTATTCAATCTTTATTTAATTATTGTATCTTTCACAAAGTGAAACTATCAATAAGTGTACAGATCTTAAAAAACTAACAATTATTTTATTATTGCTCATCATGTATGCATGTACATCATGTCGACAGTATCTCGTTTCTTCAGGCGGTTATGGCCGCCATAACTTCTTAGCAGGCCCGTGCGCAGGATTTTCCCCTGGGGGGTTTTCATATACACTCATAAAAAGTTAACCCTATAATGACTTAAATTAACTAAAATGTAGGAAACCAAGTAAATTTTTACTAAATATGAGTAGAATTTTTCTAAATCTAAGTAAATTTTTTCTAAAACCAAGTAATTTTTTACTAAATATAAGCAAAATTTTACTAAAACTAAGTAAATTTTTACTAAATCTTAGTAAAATTTTGCCGAAAAATTCCTAAAACTAAGTAAATGTTTACTCAAATCAAGTAAATAGTTACTCAAACTAGAGATGGGCGCGTCTCACGTGAATTGCGTGAATCACGCGTGATCGTGAGCAAAATTTATTTTACTCACGTGAGCGTGCGTGAACGTGAGGAACGAAAAAATGTTCGTGCGTGAATGTGCGTGAGTTTTATTTCTGCGTGAGTCACGTGATTTTTGCGTGATTCTCACATATTTATTATTATTTTTCTCTCATTTTATTATTTATTTCGCCCGTCTTTACCCTCATATATTTTCATTGTTAGTTGAGTATTTTCAATTAGATTTACGTGTATACATAGGTTGTAACTATAATACATGCGCGCGAACAAAGTCAAATTAAATACTTTTTCGTGGAATGGGAACTTTTGGAATATTTATATATTTTTTAAATATATATATACCCAGCAAAAGAATTGGAAGTAAAGGGTGTTTTTTATTGGGGTATAGAACTTTAAGTTGGCATCACTTTTTTAACTGGCGGCCATTTTGTCAGCTGTCAAGTGATTAATATTTAGTTTGGTTTGCCATTTCATCATGAACAGGTTGACAAAAGAACAACGCTTGCAAATCGTGCAAATTTGTTTCGAAAGTAATGGTTCAGTTCGCGAAGTTCACCGCAAGCTCCGTCCATTTTATGGTCGACATAATCGTCCATCAGAGCAATTAATTCGGTTAACCAAGATCGTGTGATTTGACACCATTGGATTATTTTCTTTGGGGATATGTGAAGTCGCTCGTCTACGCCAACAAACCAGAAACGTTAGGGGACTTGGAAGCCAACATTCGTGGCGTTATTGCCAACATACGGCCCTATATGCTCGAAAAAGTGGTTGAAAATTGGACCTGTAGAATTGGCTATATTCGAGCCAGCCGCGGCGGCCACATGCACGAAATCATATTTAAACATTAATGGCATAAAATTATCCTTCCAATAAAGCCAAATTGATGGACATTAAAACGATTTTCTTGTGTTTTATTTCAATTCGAAGTTCTATACCTCAATAAAAAACACCCTATACTTCCGCAGGAAGCACATTTTAATCTAATCTCAAAATCTAAATGCGCATTTTCCGCTTTTGAGGAGTTCTTTTAAACAACTTCCAAAAAAGTTGATAATATGTTAATATACCGTAACATTTTAACGAATAATGAATGGGAATGAATTTTTAGTATGGGGGCACAGAGGTAAGGTGTCCGCTTTGCACCCAGAAGGTCTCGGGTTCGATGCATGGGTCTGGAAAAAAACTTTGTTATTTTTTATTACTTTTTTAAATAAACATGTGTAATTTTGTAAACTTTAACTATTTAAAATTTTTTGCTTTAAAAAATACAGATTTATTGCTTTATTAATGTACTTCAAATATTTAATTTTTTATTAATATTAATACTACATAATATTAGTAATATTAAGTAGTCTTAATTTATTTACTGCTAATTTAATTTAATATTAATTTGCGTTATATATTAATTCATTCTAAATAAATATTTTGTTGAGTTTCCTATTGTCTGTTCTAACGAACACAATGATTTGCTTATGATTTTTTATTCAGCACTCACATCAGAGGATAGCTGAGATGGTTAGAGTGCTGGATAGCGGCGGATTTTTTGAAATAGAAATGGAAACTAGTGAAAAAGTGGTTCCTCTGCAACTACTTTATAATAACTTTTAAGTCTTTCAAAATAAAGGACACACATCTTTGAGTGCTTTTTGCTGGGTATATACTTCTTAACCATAGTTAATTTACTATATTTTTAATTTTTTAAAAAAGAATAGAAAAATATTCTTTATGGAAATTATTTTTTTTTTTTTTTTTTTTTTTTTACGTTTTTTGTTATTTATTGTATCTTTCATAACTTGTGAAAATAACAATAAGTATTCAAATCTTAACCTAGGATTCTTATTCTAAAGGTTATTTACAGTATATAACCAGCAAGAGTTTGCAAAAGTATGTAATAAAAGTTTTATCAAAATATTACATTAGCATTGTGACAATTCAAAATTCTAAACTAGATCTAGGGTATTTCTTCTCCTCAGACGGCTGTGTCCTTCATAATTTAGCAGCTCTCGAGCGAGTGTATTTGGATGGATGTGTAGCTTAGAAACGTAGCTCCGGCAGTATCTCTTGACTTCTTCTTTGATCATTGGGATGTTAAGGTCCTTATGAATGTTTCCATTTCTGATGTACCAAGGGGCGCTCGTAATCAATCGTAGAATTTTTGACTGGCTTCTCTGTAGCTTATTGACATTAGATGCACACGCTGAACCCCAAAGCTGGATACCATATGTCCATATGGGTTTTATAATGCATTTGTAAATAAGGACTTTATATTCAAGGTCTAGAGCAGACCGTGGTCCAATAAGCCATTGTAGCTGTAGCAATTTCAGCTTTATCTGGGTTACTTTGGAATCAATATGGTATGCCCATGTAAGACGGCGGTCCAAATGAATTCCAAGGTACTTTACGTTTGCCTTTTGAGGTATACTGTTATTAAATATATCAATTGGTGGACAAGTGTCTCTTCTTAGGGTAAACGTGACATGTGTGCACTTTGTTGCATTTACCATTACCCTCCATTTCACTAACCACGTTTGAAGCACACGGACGTGTGACTGCAATTGATAAGACGCAATTGTTGAGTCTTTGTGGACACTAACGAAAGCAGTGTCATCTGCAAACGTGGAAGTATGTGTAAGAGAACTCGTCGGCATATCTGCCGTGTATAAGATATACAAGATGGGTCCCAGAATACTACCTTGAGGGACGCCTGCAGTTATTTTCTTAGGGCTAGAAAATTTGCCTTTCAATCTTACTTCAAACGATCTATCTGTTAAATAGTTTTTGAGCAATTTGTGTGTGTTATTTGGCAGCAAACGAGTTATTTTATGCACAAGTCCATCATGCCAAACTTTGTCAAACGCCTGGGAAATGTCTATGAAGAGGGCGGAACAATACTGCTTGTTCTCAAACGCCCTTCTAATAACAGTAACAATACGGTGTACTTGCTCTATGGCACTGTGGCTTTTACGAAACCCGAATTGGTGATCGGGTATAATTCCGCTATTTTCTATGTATGGTGTAATCTTCATCAATAGAATTTTCTCAAACATTTTTGACAATATCGACAGTAGACTTATCGGACGGTATGACTTAACCTGAGTTAAGTCCTTTCCGGGTTTTGGAATCATTACTATCTCAGACCTCTTCCAAGATGTTGGAAAGTAGCCCGTACGCAAAATACTATTAAAGATAAATAGAATAGTTTTCATTGCTGAATGAGGAAGCACTTTAATCATTCTCGCTGTAATTCCATCCTTACCAGGGGATTTTTTAGTTTCGAGGTCTTTAATAGATTCTTCTATGATCTTAAACCTGAGACGCAGTGGGTGAGGGACCATTTCGTCTATCTCGGGCGGATTGACAGAAGATGGTCCACTATTTGGTGTAAATACCTCTTCCAAGTGGTTGGCAAATGCATTGACCTTCTCTTCAGTGCTTTTTGCCCAACTGCCATTCTGAAGGCGTAGCGGGGATTCATGCGCAATAGGGCTTCGCATATCTTTTGTGGCCTTCCAGAGGCTAAAATCACTTCTCTCTGTTGGATCTAAATTCTGCAGGTAGATTTTGAGGGCAGATTCCTCCTTTGCCTTAAGGGCAGACGTTAATCTTTTCTGGCAATGCTTGAGTCGACACTTCAGAGTTGGGGAGCGATATCTCTGCCATTCCCTTCTAAGCTTTCTTTTCTCTCTAATAAGGGCTTCAATATCCCTTGGGCAGTTTGCAGGGTTGCCACCTCCATTAATGTCTTTCGGTGTTGCCACCTTAGCTGCATTATTCACAATATCAGTAAAGAGGTTAACGGCATGTTCTATTTCATCCTCAGATTTTAAACAAATGTCCTGAGGAATATGTGTACTAACATACTTTTTGTATTTCATCCAGTTCGTGCGTCTGTTAGGAAAGTTATGGACTTCGTTCTCATTTTCTGACTTGATATTGAACAATGTCATAATTGAAGGGGAGTGATCAGAAGAAAGATCGAATGAAGTATATATGGAACTTTGATCACGTCTTATATTCTTGACTATAGCGAAGTCGATTAAATCAGGTATTTTGCTTAAGTCTGAGGGCCAGTGTGTCGGCTGGCCGCTAGAAATAACGTCTAGTTTAGCGCGTGACATCGCACTTAATAATTGCCTACCTCTTGGAAGGGTAATTCGTGAACCCCAATAGGTATGTTTGGCGTTATAGTCACCAGCTGCTATAAATTTCGACCCTAGTGTAGAGAAGAAGTCTACAAATTGAGCACTGTTTATATTATATCTCGGAGGGCAATAAATTGCTGATATCACAATGTTCATATTTGTGAGGTTGATTGACGTAGCCTGTATGTGCTCTGTTCTATATTCCTGTATTGGACAATGCCTTACCCTATTGTGCACAATAACAGCTGTGCCACCACAGGCTCTACCGCTCGGGTGTTTTGTGTCGTAAGTACAATATCCGCTTATTCTAAAACAGTTCCTTATAGTAAAATGTGTCTCTGAGACAAGAAGTATGTCGATTTTTTGGTGTCGAAGAAAATTATCTACTTCATGTTTGTGCTGGCTTAGGCCGTTTGCGTTCCAAAAACAAATTCGCAATGGATTTATTTTTGATTCAGTACAATTTGCATTAGCATGCTCTGATTTCTCATCATTTCTTGCATCATATTTTGCATACTCAACATAAAGTTATTCATGGTTTCTATCATTTTCTCAATTGAGTTTTCCAGGGAGGAATTTGAAGTTAAGGGAGCATCTTCTTGCGGCGTACAAGCGTACGAGAGATTGTTGCTAGAGCTAGAATTTACCATAGGAGATCTGGTCTTCAGGTTTAGATTGGGTACTGGCTGGTACTGTGAGTACACAGACTTTGAATTTTCCGAGGGAAAATTTTGACTTACGGAAGTACCTTCTTTTAGCGTACGGGCGTATGATAAATTAGTAGGATTTGTGTTAGATTGGACTCGGGACAGAGTCTTGTTGCTAGAGCTAGCATTTACCATAGGGGCTATGGTCTTCAGGTTCGGGTAGGGTGCAGGCTGGTACTGTAAGTACACAGGCTTTGGTCTAGTTACGTTGGTGGCTTTTCTCATGTGGATGTACACAGGGCAGCCTCTATAATTTGCCGTGTGATTTTCACCACAGTTACTACATTTTTTTGCACTAGAGTCTTCTTTGGAATGTGGACATTCCAAAGATTTATGCACATCGCTACACCTGACGCACACTGAAGGCAACTTACAGTAGGTCTTGGTGTGTCCGAATTCCTGGCAATTGGTACATTGAGGAGGATCCCTGCGCTTTAGCGGTTCCTCTACTCTTATTCTACGACTGCACAGATACCGCAGATCATATATTGGGTGAGTCGCACCCTTCTTTTTTATTCTTGACGACTCAAATGTTAATTCCACTTTAAACATGGGCTGTGGCATTTTATTTTTGTTAAGGATATTTATAACCGACTTTACTTCATATCCTTCCTCTTCGAGTTCTTTTTTTATTTCTTCTGGTAATACAGAACTATCAATTCCCTTTATTATTACAACTAACCCCTTAGAACTTTTAAGTTGATAAGTGTAATAATTTTTCTTTTCTTTGTCGAATAGTTCGACCATTTTCCTGTAGACGGACTCAGAGTACGTTTGTACTTTCGTCTCTTGGACATTTCCCCTTCGTATAGTAGTTACATGAAAATTATTTTTTCCTACTAGCTGGGAAAGCTTATTAACGAGCACATTCGATGTCTGCTCTCGTAAGTATATTGGAGGAGGTTTGAATTCCTTAACAATTTCATTTCCTTGGTCAGTGGCGTCCTCAGTGCTGAGAAGTGAGAAACGGTTTTGACTTACCGGAATGTATCCTTTATGCATTTTTGAGGATGGTTCTTGTCGTGAGGACCTAGGGCTGGACTTACGTTTATTGACGAGTACGTATCTATCTATACCCGTTTGGATTTTATTATCGACATTTCCGGCTGTCAGATTTATTTTGGGGATCGCGCCCTTTGACACATTTATATCAGCACTCTTTTCTTTCTGTGTATCCACATTACTACACTTATTTAAAAGCATACTTTTAGACATTTCGATATTTAAGCCTGTATTTCTTTTCGTAATTTCGTTTCTTTTCTCTGACATTTGGTCAGACAATTGTGGAGAATAAGAGCGCGCTCGGTCAAGGGGTTTCGCGGTTAAATACAAACTGTCATCACGTTCTTTTTTGTTATTTTTCACACTCTCATCTGTTGTCAGATGAATGTATGCATTCCTCCCGTTTAGGCTTAGCCGCCGTTGCTCACTTGAGTTTGTTAAACTCATACACACACTGAGGTTTTGTTGTTGGCTGTTTTTCGATTTGCACAACAACAACACGCACAACACTGCCTTGATTGTTTATTTTTTGTATTTTATTCTTTTGATTTTTTTTGTTTGTACACAACAATCAAATTAGATCGGGTACACAACACTTTTATTTTATGTTAGCGTTCAGTCGCTCAATTCTTTATTATAATTGATAATAATATTCGATTATTTTGATTTTTTTTCCTACGAGAGCCAAAGAGAACACGTCCGCTCACGGCAAGAGATAAAGTGTGATTTGACAAATTATTTGCGTGATTTACGTGAATCACGTGATTCACGCGTGAATCACGCGTGATCGTGAGGAAAATTATTTTTACTCACGTGAGCGTGCGTGAACGTGAGTAGAGAAAAACTCTTCGTGCGTGATTCAATTTTTTTCCTTCGTGAGCGTGCGTGAACGTGAGTCAAAAATCACTCACGCGCCCATCTCTAACTCAAACTGAAGACAATTTTGCTGATTTTTTCCTCAAAACGAGTAAATTTTTACTTGAAAATTTTATTTTATACAAGGAAAAAAGGTAAAATTAAAATAAGTTCAATTTAACTAAAAAAAAACAAACAAATAGTTTTGCTTCAGAGTATGCAAAACTGATACAAAAAATGACAACATGAAATATTTCTCAAAAGTTTCATGATACCTCTGCCATAAGGAGTTGAGCTATTACTCCGTGATTGTTGCGAAGGCGAGATAGGCGCCTTCGCAGTGGTTGTTTAGAATAATTCATAAAGTATTTAAGAAATAAGTCTCTGCAAACGAGCGAGAATTGATTCTTAGATTAATATTCAAGAAATAAAAATAATAAATTTCATTAAACATTTTAACTTCATTTTAGGAAAAAACACATTTTTAAGTTAAAAATTCCTAAATGGAATTTTTTCCATACAAAAAAATTCAGCTTTTTTTCTCACTTTAATCCTTGAAAATATTCTTCCACATAAGTTTGAATTTACTCAATTGTAAGAATTTTTTATTAGATCCAAAGAAATGTTTTTAAGTAAATCTACTAAGTAATCCAACTTTTTAGGAAATTTTATTGGAGCGTTTGGAAACCACTCATATTTTATTGCCAGGATCTTCGAGAAATATTTTGATACATTCATCCGACAGACATTGTCTGCAAAATTGCATTTCAATAATCCATCTATCAGTACACTCAAAGGAATATGTCAGTAGAAGAAAGCAGACAGAAAGAGCAGATTTTTTGCTGTTAAAAAAGAGACAGCATATTGTCCCAAGCTAATATAAAAGAAAATTCGAGCTAAACTCGCTTATGAACGCTTATATATTTTTATATTTTAATTAACAACAGCCAATTTTAGCAGACTGCAAACTCTTTAGCAGTGTGAATGGTGATGTAAGATTGCAGAAAACTGCTGTTATGCCAAAGCTGTAATAGCAGAGAAGTGTCTGCTGATAGACAGCAGACAATCGCTGCTTTTATTAACAGACTTGTTCTCTAAGTGTAGAACTTTTTTAAATAGTTGCTTGAAATTACATACATACATATCGAGAGCTTATATTCATAAGTGGCTATGAACAAAAACATAATTTTTCAGGAGAGCGAAAAAACTGATTTTCACCTTAATTTGAAGAGAAATTATTAATCGTTCTTCTACAGTTTAATCTAAAAAGGATTACTAAATGCTACGATTCGAAATTTCCTATTATTCGCAGTTTCATGGTTCATAGCCACTTTTGTATGTTAAATAAATTAATTAAATAAAATTGAACACTATGAATGTTGAAATAAGAATAAGATTATTGTTTATTCATCCGTCAGATTGGTCGCTTGTAACATATATGTAGCCAGTCCCGAAAATCGCTGCAATTGATGAAAAATCCAAAATTCGCCGTTGCAATTCCTTACATTTTAACTTTCTTCATTCAAAATTCTGAAACTTTTCTTACACAAATATTCTCCATGAAGTCAGCAATCACATGCCAAAGAAATAAATTTAAAAAATGGCTTTAGAAAAAAATCTTTTCCAAATTTATAAGACAGATGACATCCAAATCTGAGAATAGTTTGGCATCAAAAACTCATTTTTGAGAATATGGTTCAAAGCCACTTTTGAATATAAGCCCTCGATATATATTTTGAAGAAATATTACACAAAAAACGATCAAATTCCTCTGAGATAAACCCTTCAGTCCCGCATTTTTTCTATGATAAATGCAGATAATTTGATATGCTTTTTGACAAAGTATGGGTCTAAATAGGATGTCTAAAGAGTTTTGGGTTTTTTAATTTATATAGGACATGAGTAACAGGTTGTTTACTCAAAATCTTTATACTCATATTCCGATTAAATAAAAAAATTTGTAAATGTTTCTTCATTTATATAATCTTATATATGTATAAATTCGAATAACAAATATAGTACAGAAAAAAACTAGAAATTTTAATTCAAAAAAACCAAATAATTGGTATTTTAGAGTTTCGTTTTCCTACGTAGATCCAAGTTACTGAATTTGGCGTTTCTCTTTTGAATAATACTTGTTACATATGCACAAAAAATACTAACTCTGAAAAATATTTGACATAAGTGATAAATATAACAAAAATTTTAGTAAGTTGAAACTCATTTCTTATTGTTTCGCAACTTTAAAATAGAGATCTACACGCAGAGAAAAAATGCATTTCGTAGAAACGAAATTTAAAACACGTGAACATCGTTTTTGAGTTTCTTTTGTGGGAAAAAATAGTTTGTTTGCGGTAAACATGTCATCAGTTGTTGTAAATGAACAAAGATAAATAAGTATGTATATAACATTTTTCTTCGTTTATCGAAATCCCAAAACATTGGAAGTAACAGTTGTGTCTTCCGGTGTACCTCAAGGAAGTCATCTTGGTCCGATTCTATTTATAATATTTATTAATGATCTTCCCTCTGTAGTTCGTCATTCTAATATTCTATTGTATGCTGATGATGTAAAAATATTTCGATCCTTTAAAGATCCCACTGAACAATGTTTTCTACAGTCTGATCTTAATAGTTTTCATGAGTGGTGTAAAATTAATTTAATGGAACTAAATATGTTGAAATGCAAACATATGTCATTTTCTAGAGCTAGAAATTTAGAAACTAATTATTTTTTTGGTGATCATAAACTCGAGTCTGTAGTTTCCTTTTTGGATCTTGGAATTCTTTTGGATCAACGTTTGAACTTCAGGTCTCACATTTCTATGGTAGTAAACAAAGCTTATGGTGCTCTTGGCTTTATGAAACGTTGGAGTAAGGAGTTTTCCGATCCTTCTGTCACTAAACACTTATATACCTCTTTGGTTAGGTGCATTCTTGAATATGGTTCAGTAATATGGGACCCATCCTATACTATTCATAGTAATCTTTTGGAATCTGTACAGAAACAATTCCTTTTATTTTGTCTGCGTGGGAGAGGATGGAACTTCCGTACACTGCCTTCATATGAACTTAGGCTTGGCCTTATCAAGTTTCCTTCTTTGAAGAGTCGACGTACTATGTTGAACATTACTTTTCTTATGAATGTTATCCAGGGCAACATCCATTCCGAGCTTATTCTGAGTAGAATGATGATAAATATTCCGACAAGACCAACTAGATATTTTCAGTTGATCCACTATAATTATTTCCGTTCAAACTATGCCGATAATGATCCTTTGCGCCGCCTGTTTGTTCAATTTAATAAATTCTATCAAATTATTGAATTATCAGAAAACAAAAACTCTATTAAAAGAAAAATTATCTTGTATTTAAATACATAATTTGTAGTATCTAAGTGTATATATGTATATGTTTTTAGTCTGTAAGGATATTTGTATCTATAGACTTAATAATAATAATAAAAAAAAAACAGAAACTGTTGTTGTTGCATCTATGATGAAAATAGGTCACATTGGTTCATATTTAGATACAACTCCATAAAAATGTCGCATCGCAAATGTTAGAAACCACTCATTGCAAACGGAATATACGAATAGCCACACTATATTATATTTGACCTAAGAACATCTGTTGTGGAAGTGGAATATGTCAATGTCAATGTTTTGATATAGCCCTTATACAAATGTCCCACCCGATTTCTATACTCAGAAATTTAAAAATGCATATTGTATTTTATTTAAAAATTAAAGTATACTTTCTTTTGTATAAGTAAAAAATGTCTACATAAAAAATTCTTAGGTTACTCCAATACTTTTTCGCAGAAAGGAAGAATTTCGTCTCGCCAATAGATTTTTACACAATTATTAATTTAGATTCCAATTAGATATACTACAAATTTGTCCAAAGTTTGGCACTCATAGTTAAGGTACGGGTTACCATCAAGCAAATTATTTGCTTTTAGATTTAATTATGATATCATAGTGATTCTTATCTAAACTTTTTTAAAATTACTAATCGAATTTGTTATTAAATTTCCAAACTTTTATTGCAGTACACAATTAAAAGTTCATAAGATATAGCTCTAGTCGAATGTCAAGAAGTGGTATCGGTTAATAAAAATGAAAATTTTCCGAACAATTTGGTGTCCATTAGCGAAATTAGCACTACACAATCTTGAAATTGGCACAATTCGTTTAGTTTGTTTGTAGTTTTCATAACCTTTGTCCGAAATTCAAGAAAGTGTCCACGATTTTTTATCTTCATGTTTTCATGATTTTACTGCAAAATTTCCATTTCAGACGAGTTATTTTAAAAAGACCTTAAAAATTCTATATTTTATTGCTTCAGATAGTCTAGAAGGTTTTAAAAAGCATATGTTCGAAACCTCTCTGGGGGGGTTTGAACCCCCAAAACCCCCACCTGCGCACGGCCCTGACTTCTTAGGTCCCTTGCCAATGGATTTGGATGTGTAGCTAGGTTGTTGAGGTAGTTTCTACAGTTTAGAATAATTTCTTCCTTAACGGTTGGCATGTTTAAATCGCAATGTATATTTGAGTTTTTTAAGTACCATGGTGCGTTTGTAATCTCTCTCAGGATTTTGTTCTGTATTCTTTGTATTTTATCAATGTTCGAATATGAAGCAGTTCCCCAGAGCTGAATGCCATACATCGATATTGGTTTAATTATAGTCTTGTATATAAGCAATTATCAGTCGAGTCCATGTTTGGAGTTACGATTTATGAGCCATGCGAGTCGATCAACAACACAACCATCGGTGAAGACGAAATATTAATATCTTTTGACGTGGTATCGCTATTCCCAAGCGTACCAGTGAATCTAGCAATACAGACGATTGGAAGAAAATGGACTTTAATAGAAAAATTCACACGGATACCAAAAAACATATTTATGGAGATTTTGACGTTTTGCATTAAGGAAACCAGATACTTCAAGTATGAAGACAAGATGTATGAGCAACGCAAATGAATGCTAATGGGGTCACCGCCTCACCAATAATCGCCGATATTATAATGGAAGATCTACTTGACACTACAATTGAACAAATGACATCGAAACCCAAAATTTTGACTAAGTACGTTCATTATATATTCAATGCAATTATAAAGAAGACCGAAGTAAAGAGCACCATCGACGTACTTAATGGATATAATAGACAAATACAATTTACTATGGAAGCTGAACAGGACAACAAACTACCATATTTGGATTCAGTAGCATGCAGACAAGGAAATTTACTCAAATTGAACTCCAATTCCACATCAAATCTCGCAGTCTCCATGGAGCTTCTCATTCAAATATCTTAAAAAAGAAATTAGAGCATTAAATCCAAGAAAAGCCCCAGGACATGACTTAATAACTAACAAAAAGATAATTGAATTACCGGAAGTGACAAAAAAGCTTGTTCTCTTAATCTTCAATGCTATATCACGGCTCGGGTATTACCCTACAGTTTGGAAAACATCAACTATCACTATGATTCATAAAGAAGGAAAGGACCCTACAAAAGCAAATTCTTACAGACCGATAAGTCTTCTCCCTAACATGTCCAAACTTTTTGGAAAGCTGTTTAACGCCAAACTCATGAAATTCCTAAACGATAATAACATCATCCCAAACCACCAGTTCGGGTTTCGTAAAAACCACAGCACGACTCAACAAGTTCACAGGCTAGTAACAAATATACGCAATGCTCTTGAAGAAAAAAACTGTTCAACTCTGTTCATTGATTCTCAAGCTTTCGATAAAGTATGGCACGAAGGCCTACTTCACAAAATTAAAATGTCTCTGCCTCCTAATACACACAATCTGCTAGAAAATTACATTCTTGGCCGCAAGTTCATAATTAAACACAAAAGCTACATATCTTCGGAAATTTCTATAAAAGCCGGCATCCCCCAAGGTAGCATCTTAGGTCCACTGTTATATGTTCTATATACCTCCGACATGCCTACTAGCAATCTGGTCCATATCTCAAAGTTCGCCGATGACACCGCAATTTCAAGTGTCCATGAGAATCACATCGTCGCATCTGGTCTTCTTCAAGAATACGTAGTTTTATTAGAGAATTGGCTCCATAAATGGAGAATAAAAGTAAACGAACAAAAGTCCATACATATCACTTTTACTCTGCGAAGGAACACATGTCCACCAATTAGCATTAATGGCCTTAGCATACTTACTGGCCTCCAGCATACTTCCATCAAATACTTGGGAATCCATCTTGACCGCAGACTCACTTGGCAAACCCACATTAATTCTAAACTTACCCAAATAAAACTTAAATCGCAACAACTCGCATGGCTCATAAATCGTAACTCCAAACATGGACTCGACTGATAATTGCTTATATACAAGACTATAATTAAACCAATATGGATGTATGGCATTCAGCTCTGGGGAACTGCTTCATATTCGAACATTGATAAAATACAATGAATACAGAACACAATCCTGAGACAGATTACAAACGCACCATGGTACTTAAAAAACTCAAATATACATTGCGATTTAAACATGCCAACCGTTAAGGAAGAAATTATTCTAAACTGTAGAAACTACCTCAACAACCTAGCTACACATCCAAATCCATTGGCAAGGGACCTAAGAAGTCAGGGCCGTGCGCAGGGGGGGTTTTGGGGGTTCAAACCCCCCCCCCAGAGAGGTTTCGAACATATGCTTTTTAAAACCTTCTAGACTTTCTGAAGCAATAAAATATAGAATTTTTTAAAATAACTCGTCTGAAATGGAAATTTTGCAGTAAAATCATGAAAACATGATTACATGAAGATAAAAAATCGTGAACACTTTCTTGAATTTCGGACAAAGGTTATGAAAACTACAAACAAACTAAACGAATTGTGCCAATTTCAAGATTGTGTAGTGCTAATTTCGCTAATGGACACCAAATTGTTCGGAAAATTTTCATTTTTATTAACCGATACCACTTCTTGACATTCGACTAGAGCTATATCTTATGAACTTTTAATTGTGTACTGCAATAAAAGTTTGGAAATTTAATAACAAAATTTAATAACGAAATATTAATATCTTTTGACGTGGTATCGCTATTCCCAAGCATACCAGTGAATACAGACGATTGGAAGAAAATGGACTATAGTAGAAAAATTCACACGGAAACCAAAAGACATATTTATGGAGATTTTGACGTTTTGCATTAAGGAAACCAGATACTTCAAGTATGAAGACAAGATGTATGAGCAACGCAAAGGAATGCCAATGGGGTCACCCGCCTCACCAATCATCGCCGATATTAGGGCTGTTTTTCTTTAAGACTAGATAACTAAGCTGTGATAACAAAAACCTAAATAAAAAGTTAAAACTTCACACAAAATAAAAAAATATTTTTTTTTTTAGTTTGCATTTTTTTGGTCTGTAATCAATATTTGATTTGAACTGGGATATTGTCCTGGCTCAAGACCATTTTGCTTCTATATTTAATAGAATGCAAATTTATTTACAAATGGCATGGTGACATTTATTACTTTGCTGCAGACTACCACGATCATGATTTCGACCATGTCAAAAGTCTTTTCAAGTGGCTTCGCAGCGACTTTTCAACATCAAACCCGGCCTCTATAAGGAGATGATTCTCACAAACGAACGAGAATCACAACTCACTTGCCGAATTTGCGTTTAAAAAACCGTACCAAGTAATAAAGCACACATGCCATCTTACAAGCATCTCATTGAGTTGCATATGTAAGTATGTGTATATGCAGGTATAGTTACCCAGCAATACTTCTGCCGTGCCAACGCTCATTTGTTTTAGTTTTTTCGTTTGCATTTTTTTGGTCTGTAATCAATATTTGATTTGAACTGGGATATTGTCCTGGCTCAAGACCATTTTGCTTCTATATTTAATAGAATGCAAATTTATTTACAAATGGCAAATGGTAGTCTGCAGCCAAGTAATAAATGTCACCATGCCATTTGTAAATAAATTTGCATTCTATTAAATATAGATGCAAAATGGTCTTGAGCCAGGACAATATCCCAGTTCAAATAAAAAAATATTTTTTAAAATTGTCGCCAACAGCAATATCAAGGTATGTGTGAAAACAAACTTTGAAAAAATAATTTTGTATTAAAACTGTTGGACTTAGCCTGGATAATTATCCAGTGTAAGTCAAATTTATATATAGTTATAGAACCTAAGTCCAATAAAGTCAACACAATATATTTTTTTGAAAATTTATTTCGATACAAATATTTTTATTGTAGTTGATGACAATGTGAAAAAGTAATTTTTAATTTTGAGTAAAAAATTAACTTTTTATTAACGTTTTTGTTATCGCAGCTTGTTATCCATGCTTAAGGAAAAACAGCCCTTTTATAATGGAAGACCTACACTTAGAAAAAAAGTCTGCTATTAACAGCAGACTTTGTTTGCTATCTATCAGCAGACACTTTTTCTGCTATTACAGCAATTTTTCTGCTATAACTGCAGATTATCTGCAATTTTGCTTCAGCAGTCATACTGCCTTAAAGTTGGCAGGCTGCTGAAAATTGTTGCTGTTAATTAAAATTAAAAAAGATTAAAGTGGCTCCGAGTATTATATTTTTATTAGTCTGAGAAAAATGCTAATGAAAAGCATTAGATTTTTAAAAAGGGGCTGATGAATCCGTTTAATATATATTCTCTAAATTATTTCCGATGATACCCACATTAAGCCGATAGGTTAGAAAACATGGTAGATAGACTATACTATATCTTCGAAATTTCTGATAGTCCTCAAAATATTTTACCACCAGTCCTTTACAACGACAAAATAATCTGAATTTAGCGGTAACGATCGGTTTTAGCTGTCAGTTAGTGTCACTAATTTAGCTATACATATATCCATTAGGCACACATACATTATGCAGTCTGAAATTGCAGCAAAAGTAATAAATAAAAAGTTATATTTTTTAGACTGGAATATTTGCGTGAGATGGGAAAAGAAATGACAAATAATTTTGGAGGGAAACCTCTAGCAGAAAAGTGGAGGAGTATGTAGTCTTCTTGAAAATTATCTAAAACTGACGAAGAACCATGTTAAAGTGCATATAAAATATAAATCATTCAATAGTGAGATCAAAAAACTATTTACGGAATTAGAAAGAGAGTGTTTAGGACTTAAATCAACTCAGTTCGCCCGAAAGGGTTAGCAGACTCAAAAAATGCTAATGCGATAAATGGTTGTTTTTAGAATTAAACTTTTTGTTGTAATGATAATGAGAACGTACAATTTATGAAAGGTATTCTAATGTAATTTTAATCATTTTTTAAAGTTAATTTTTAGCCGAGTGGTTAAACCGAGTGGTTAAGAAAAAAATGTGTCAAGTTACTGCCAAAGAAACGAAAGCTTTCCATGGAATTACAAGGTAAGTATTTGTATGTGTTAGACAATGTTGTTCATTAAATTTGTTGTAAATATTTATTTTACTGAAGCAAACAATTTTACCTATTGTGAAGCTAAAGACCGCAAATTAAAAAAGGGACATTTCATTGAACAAATTACATGTAATCAAATGCTTCCATTTATTGTAGACAGTTTAACAGCTGGAACTAAAATATTTACCAAATTGCGGGAACTAATTGTGGAGTCCAGTCAAAAAATATTAGTGGGTCGGAATGAATAAAGGCCAAAACACAATGAGAAAAATATACGTATATTTTTAAGCATGCATGTCTCGAGCAATTTTTAAATGTATGTATATGAAAAAGCGTGCATCCCAAAAGTGTGTATCAAGCGTACAAAAAAAAAGCGTACCGGTTTAATCGAAAAATAAAATAAAAAGGAAAATGTTCGAGGAAGTTTTAATAAATGAGGTGCAAAAATATCAATGTATATATAATAAATCGCACAAATCATTTAGAAATAATTTAATTAAAGCGGCAGCCTGGAAAGCAATATCAGAGCTGTGGATTTGCCAGGTACGTATATTCGGACGAAAAACAAATTCTCACTTTATATCTCGGTAATTGATTAACCTTTTCTTTATATATATTCGTATATGTGAAGTTGATAAATGCCAGAGTCGATGGAAGACGTTGCGGGATCGTTTTATCAGAGAAAATTCAAGAATGTCATCTGGAAGCGCGACGCCGGAAGAAACTACACAATGGAAATTTATGTCTGTCTTGGCTTTTATGAAAGACAATGTAGCTCCAAAACCGTGAGTAATGTGTTTAAATAGAGAATCAATAAAGAGAATAGGCATAGTGATACTTCTTGAAACAGTTTGCAGTCCGGACATTTGTTTGTTCTCGTTCATCATGTTGCTACGTATGAGTTATCAGAAGGATATATTTCACAAGAACTTTACAACTCCTCATCAAACATGGTGTCGGCAATGTATGGGGATGATTCTTCGAGTATGTCTTCCAAACTCTCTTTAGTTCCGAAGAAAAATAATGAATATACCTTCAATTATACGAAACATAAATGTGATGTCGACGACTTCGAATCGTTTTCAAAAGACTCTACGGTCCGAAAAAAGAAAAGAAACATTCAATGATGACCACCACGAACTATTTCGAAATATCTCCAGTCCTGAAACGCGGTAAGGGCGCAGTCAAAGATGCTCACGAAGAATTTTCAAAACTTTGTGGCGTTGAAGCGCCGTCCACTTCTCATGCTAATTGTAGCAATGATCCTTTCTATAAATTTTTAGAGAGTATTATATGCCAATTCGACAAGCCTATCCAAAATCAAATTAAAAACAAAGCTATAAATTTCGTAGAAAATAATAGAAATAGAAATAAAAAATTAAACAGTGTGGTAATACAAAAGATTAATAACTGTAAATCTAATGTGTACACTATCTTATTTTATATGATTAATTGTGTGTTCCTTTCGAGTTTTTCCACGTGGTAATTGTCTTTAATGATTTTATTTTTCTTTTAATCTGTATTATTTTAAAACGTTAAACTTTATGTTGGACTGAAACCTAAAATACAAATGAATTGTGAAATTTTGTATATGTGCCTTGATGCATATGTAATAAGTAATTAATAAAACAAATTTGTATGATTACCAAAAATGTATTATATATATTTTTCAGAAATTAAGGTATGGACATTAGAGCGTACCAGGTTACAAGTAAAAAAAAAAAAGTTCGCCGTACACCTTCGAATATGAAGTATTATTGAAAGGTAGTTTCAAAAAAATTTTTTTTATTTTTTTATGCCGAACGTAGGGGTCGCGCTTTTACATTTTTCTATATAACTTCTGCATTTATAAACGGATTTTAAAGTGTGATACATCGATGTTTTTGTCCGATTTTTTTGTCTTTGAAGTCATTGAGCTCAAACATGATTCATGATTTTATGCGAGCTTTAATTTTCGATTATTAGAGTGGTACATTAGGGTAGTAGCAACTGAGAAATGATGGGTAAGTACCAGAAGGGGGTGCTTGAGCTCAATGACTTCAAAGACAAAAAAATCGGCCTCGTCGAGACAAAAACATCGATGTATCACACTTTAAAATCCGTTTATAAATACAAGTTATATAGAAAAATGTAAAAGCGCGACCCCTACGTTCGGCATAAAAAAATAAAAATTTTTTTTTTGAAACTACCTTTCAATAATACTTCATATTCGAAGGTGTACGGCGAACTTTTTTTTTGAGGTACGCCCTAATGGACATGGCTCCAGGTTATTCAAATAAAATAACAAAAATGTTCGGAACAAATTTAAAAAAAATAATTTGTTAAAATATAATCTTTTAGCTGTGTGACTTCGTTTCACTTTTGCCAACGAACCAACTTCTTTCATGCAAAGTCCTTCAACAGTAATTTCTCCATTATCACTGTCTGTAAATTCGGGAGGACAATATTTTTCATCATTCTTTTTTAAGAAGTTGTGAAGTGCTACTGTAGCTTTAACTATAGATTCTGCGGACGTGAGAATTCCAAAAGCGTTTTCGATTGTCCTTCTTGCTCCAGGCAATCTCTTGTTGAATTGCTGGCGTTCCGGTCATAATAATATACCTGTATGTGGTTTCATCAAATTCTATCTCAATTGAAAAGCTGCATCCCCGACAAAGAAATATGCTGTACAAAAGACTTTATAAATCCCTTTTTATATACATAATCTTTTTCAATTTACTTACACTAGGGTCAAAAAACAGCCGACATTTAGCTGATATTGGCGGCCGGTTGCTGTACTTTGTCAAGTCTTCCTCCATCATGGAAAATAGTTGGTCGAAGACCTGTGGTGTCGTCCTTACCATTTTATGGTATTTTCCATCAGCATTTCCATTTTTGTATAATGGCCTTACCCAAAATTTACGCCGCCCCAAAATTATTAAAAAGTTGTTAATAATTGTAATAAGCACGAAACCGATGCTATTTCATTTATTTTTATTTACATTAAAATAATAAGCACAGAAGAAGAAAAATAAGAACATATGTTTTCATGCGTATACTTTCTATGTGTCTTGCAAACAGCAAAAATACGTATAATGCATACATGCTCGATATACGTACTTTGAATTGTGTTTTGGCCTTAAGGTTATAAGGATATTCCGTCAACGCAGCATACTACAGCGTCTTTAGCAAGTATTCCACATTTTTCAAAGCAAACTGTACAACCAGGCGTTGTTAATCAACCTTCTAGCGGAGACTTATGCGATGTTAGTGCAGATACAAAAAGTAATACATACAGCGGATAATAAAAACGAGTAAAAATTGTGGTGTTTGAACGAATCTGGATAAACCTTCTTAAAAATGGTGCGTTAAAGTACTACTTGAGAGCAGCCAGTGTATATTCAATCAGTTTTTATTTTTTATAAGTGCCGTTAACAACATACTGAAGTTAGTTCTATTCAACTATAAGTTTAGTACTAACTTGACGTTACTTTTTGTATTTAGCGGAGGAAGAAGGTATGTACAATTTAATTAATGTCAAATAATTATAATTTATACTATAATAAAAAGTAATTGAAAATAAAATTTGGATATGTGTTTATTTGTGAAAAAAAGAGATGGGCTGCGTAATTCGCAAAAAAAATTATTCCCGGTTTTTGGAAATAATAACATAATAATAATAATGTTATTTCCTGCTGTTAATAATAATTAACGGCAGGAAAAGAGTCTGCTAAAAACAGCAGACTTTTCTGCTGTTTTTACAGTCAAATTCTTTTGAGTGTACTTGACACTACAATTGAACAAATGATATCGAAACCCAAAACTTTGATTAAGTACGATGATGATACATTCGCAATTATAATGAAGACCGAAGTAAAGAGCACCATCGACGTGCTTAATGGATATAATACAATTTACTATGGAAGCTGACAGGACTACACTTAGAATAAAAAGACTGCTATTAACAACAGGCATTGTTTGCTGCCCATCAGCAGACACTTTTTCTGCTATTACAGCAATTTGTCTGCTATAACAACAAACTATCTGCAGTTTTGCTTCAGCAGACACACTGCTTAAAAGTTTGCTGGCTGCTGAAAATTGTTGCTGTTAATTAAAATTAAAAAAGATGAATGGCGCCGAGTCTTATATTTTTATTAGTCCGAGACAAATGCCAATGAAAAGCACTCGATTTTTTAAAAAGCATGGTTCACATTGGGTTGATGAATCCGTTTAATATTTATTCTCTAAATTATTTCCGATGATACCCATATTATTATTATTCGAAATTTCTGATAGTCCCCAAAATATTTTACTCCGAGTCCTTTACAATGACAAAATAATCTGAATTTAGCGGTAACAATCGAAACTGCAGCACAAATAATGATATGCTCGCTGATATAAGTAATATAAATTCATTTATATATACGCAAAATAAAATTGACATGCCCTTAAAGTAATAAATAAATAGTTAATAGATAATAGTTACTACAATTTTTTGCGTGAGGAAATCTCTAGCAGAAAAGTAAGCAGTCTTCTTGAAAATTATCCAAAACTGACGAAGAACCATGTTGAAATGTATATAAAATAAAAATCTCTCCATAGTAAGATCAAGAAGCTATTTACGGGATTATAAATAGTATGTTTAGGACATAAATTTTAGAATTAAACTTTTTGTTGCATTGGTAGGGGAGCACGTACAATTTATGAAATGTATTCTAATGTCATTTTAAACACAAAGAATATTTGCGTAAAACGTCGCGTTGCACATAATTTTGCATTTGTGGTTTTACAACAGAGTGTTTTACAACAATATCTCGCATTTTTCGCAATACGTTTTTGCACAAATGTCTAAACCACCTATAAACAATATATCTAGTAGTCGATTACAGAATTAGAAAGTTAATTTTTAACCATAAATTTTAAACCATAACTTCATCAACGCACACGTCGAGAACGCCCGACGCTATTAAACAGTGAAACCCCCCAAAACCCAAAAAAACAGCAGAACAGAAAAGTAATAAAGATAAGGAAAAATTCCATGGAACAAGGTAAGTATTTGTATGTGTTAGACAACGTTGTTCATTGAATTTGTTGTAAATACTTTTTTTACTGAAGCATACAATTTTACCTATTGTGAAGCATAAGACCGCAAATAAAAAGGGGCATTTCATTGAACAAATTACATGTATCTAATCAAATGTTGCCATTTATAGCAGACAGTTTCACAGCTGGAACTAAAATATTTACCAAATTGCTAACTAATTGTGGAGTCCGGTCAAATATTAGTGGGTCGGAATGAATAAAGTTATAAGGATATCCCGTCAACGCATCATACTACAGCGTCTTTAGCAAGTATTCCACATTTTTCAAAGCAATCTGCAATCTGCATTCTGGCGTTGTTAATTAACCTTCTATCGGAGACGTATACGAAGTTAGTGCAAAAGAAAAAAGAAAATATACAAAAAGTAATACATACAGTGGACAATAAAAACGAGTCAAAATGTGGTGTTTGAACGAATCTGGATAAACCTTTTTCAAATCGGTTCCTTAAATTGCACTTGACGATTCCGTGAGATCAGTCATTGTTTATTCAATCAAGTTTTATTTTCTATAAGTGTCGTTAACAACAAACTGAAGCTAGTTCTATTCAACTTTAGTTAGTTTAGTACTAACTTCACGTTACTTTTTGTATTCAGCGGAAGAAGTAGGTATGCACAATTTAATTAATGTCAAATATTTATACTATAATAAAAACTAATTGAAAATAAAATTTGGATATGTGTTTATTTGTAAACGAGATAGGTTGCGCAATTCGCAAAAAATGTTTTATTCGCTGTTTTTGGAAATAATTTGATTCTATTCAATAGCAGAATCATGCTGCTGAAACAGCTACAATTGTCTGCAGGAAAAAAATCTGCTAAAACTGCAAACATCCACCTGCTATTTCAGCAGCAAGACTGATTTCTCTTTTTCAGTAGACAAAGTCAAATTCTTTTGAGTGTACAATTTAAATTTCATAGAAAATAGACATTCAATCAATTTAGGACGGGCATTGGAATACTTCAGCATGTTCACATTCATCTGCTCTAATAGGTTGAAATGATGTCCAATCTGCGTGTTGGTCTTCTCTGAACTGACCATCGGCAGATCATTGTAGTGCCAAGCAATGCGTCCGTCGTACTTAGCCAATTTCTGGTTCTCATCGTACTCCATTTTGTCCTTTTCCACTTCGCCGTCATCCAAGGGTTTCTGCAATTTCTCGACGACACCCTTGGGCTGTCATCTAAACTCCTCAAACACCGTTTGCTTTGATAAAATACCCTCTGCCATAAAATATTGCCCAGCACTTTGGAGTAGGTGACCACAAATTTGTCTTCTTCGATCAGACATATTGAGTCAATGGGCAAACTACCACCCAATAGGACGTCCAACGAAGGATTGTCACTTGATGTTATCACTTGTCCTGTTTGTGGACGTTTCGCTTGCGAAAACTGGACATTTCTCCCGGATGTAATTGTGAGCGATTCGGGTAACACGGTTTCACAAATTACGTAAAAAAAAAATTAAAAATATTTGCGTAAATAATTCCTTACGGCAACTTTTCTTAAAGCCCAAAATTAACACATATTTTAGTAATTAATTTAATTTTTCTTTATTAGAGTTTTCCATTGCGGCTGTTGTGGCTATTGTTGACATTTTGTTTTGTTTACAAACAATCGTTTGATAAACTAAATCGACCAAATGTCAAAATATTACAGTGTGACAGGGTCGATTTCAGCAACTCGATTTCACAAGAAATCAACTTGATTTCATGCAGTGTGACAAGGCTATTATCTTCGTCTGTTGACAATGCTATTATGTTATTTAAACCAGATTTCGCATGCAGCGTGACAAGTCTATTGGTGAAATATGTGATAATCCTGGGTGACAATACAGAAATTAGGCACGCTGGTATTGACCGGGCTAGGGCTCGTCGGATGGGGGGATTATTCTCCGTAGGGTTACACAATTTACATCTTCCGTGCCTTGCTAAATTTTAATTTCTTTTTTTAATAAACAGTAAATACGACACAAAAAGGGAAACATAAGGAACAGGAGATAGCTAATAATAAGTACATTATAAGGAAGGAACAGGCAAAGAATGGAAAAAGAAGGAATACCTAGGATTATAAATGCTACAATGACATCTTTTGGTACATTTTCTTATGTGGCAGAACCTTGATGTTGTTGTTCTGCCGAGCTGCCCTCCCCTTAAGGACTTAATAATCCTTCCGTGGCATTTTCCTGGCTCTTTTTGTTGAAAACGCCCCAAATACTACCGCGCGTCCTGTTTACACTTGCGTTACTTCACCATATTCAACCTTCTTTTACCAATGCGAACTCATTTTATATTTCAACTCTACAATTTCACATTATTTATTAATAGTAAGAATTAGATACTAATTACAGGTAAGTCCTATTTACACTTGCGATTTTTTGTCGAGAAAGAGATTTAATTTATATATTTTTATTATTCAAATTTATATTTATTTAGGTTTTCCTTTTTTATTCAATATATTGCAAGTTTTAGAATTTAATATATATTTATTATTAAATCTGTTTCTGACAATTACCTTATATCTATTTTTTATATATAATTCTTTTTGCGTTTTTTTAATTTTCTAATTATTATTATTATATTATCATATGTTATATTTTACAAAATAACTATATATATATAAGTATTCAGATTCTAGCTTTTCTCTTTTCATTGTATATTTTTTTACTTTAGTTTTAAATTATTTTTAATAGCCAAATTGAATTTATTTATATTAAATATTTTTCTATTTTTTTAATTAATTTAACTTAATTTATTATGAAATAATTTATATATTACAAATCGTTTTTTGGATCATTAATTCTCTTAATTTAATGAAGTATTTTTTTACTTTTTCTTTGAATACTTTTTTTAGACAAATTAAATTTTTGTATAGTTTTTAATAATAAATTATTTATAGATGCTAATCTATTTAATCCATTTTTTAGGTTCTTTTAATCTTTTTCTTTGTTTTTCAGCTTGTTTGTACTTTTCTATTTTTTTAGGTTCTACTTTTTTATGTTATTTTAAATTTATTTTGGACAAACGGTAAGATTATTTCCATTCAACTTATTTCTTCACTTTTTAGGTCAAAGCCAGACATTTTTCTTCGAGTGTATTTTCAACGTACCTTTTTTTAAGCTTTTTTTGGGGGTTGATTTTATTGTTATGTATGTGCGTGTGTGCATAGATGTCGGAGGAGTATGTGTACTGAGGGACTGAAAAGCTCGTCTCCACTCCAAAGCGCACAAGAAATCCCTGATCGGCAAAAAATTCCCCGGGAATTTTTCCAACGTATTTCTTGGCAATGTTAGTGGCATGAACCGGTGGACGGCATGGCTATCGAAATTAGTTTGCGTTAACTAGATGCCTTTTTAAATTTATTATTCCTGACACTACATTTTCTTACCTTCTCAGTTTCTTAACAATAAATTTAATTTAAAAAAAATCTATATATATTTCATCGCGCACTACTGCTTTCGAAACTTTTTCTAAAATTAATTAAATATATCTCTATTAATTTTACACGGTTTTTAATTTAAATGTTCACTTTCAAAAACAGGCAGTTAGATTTTTGAATATATACAGTGGCCGACAAAAGTCAACATACGACCCACATTTTTGCGTTTTAGCGAGTTCCAAAAAATATTTGAAAAAATAATGATGCGGTTTTGTTTGAAATCGTTTTTTATTCATATAACAATAACAAAATGCTTTACTTCAATATAAACTTAAAAGATATTGGCAAAATAAACAAAAAACACGTTGACAAAAGTCTACATACGACATAGCATCCCATGCTTTACGTCATTTTTTATAATGTACTTTATAGGAGAATTGACGAAATTTGTATTGTCATTTGTCTTGTGCTTGCTCTTCTTTAAATAAATATAATTCAAGAAACATTAGTCCGCGAAAATGGCTTCTCGTAAAGAAATTGCAACTGATATTCGAATTTTAGTAATAAAATGCAGAAACGAAAGGAAATCTTTAGGCGAAATAGCTGAAATGGTTAATTTAAGTAAATCAACTGTCCAAACTATATACGAAAAAAAAATACGGGTACTGTTGAAAATAAGCCCAGAAGTGGGCGTCCAAAAAAACTTAGTCGACGAGATGAAAGCTTTATTTTAAAAGAAGTTAATGAAAACCCGAAAGTGAATGCTACAATGTTGTACAAACAACTCGCAGAAAGGTCGGATACAATTGTACATCCAAGAACAATTCAAAGAAGTCTGAATAATAATAGTTTCCGAAGCAGAACGCCACGCAAAAAACCTCTTATAGGTGAAAAGAATCGTAAGCTTCGCCTTGAATTCGCCCAGCAACACTTGGACAAGGGATTAGACTTCTGGAAGCGGGTTTTATTTAAGGACGAGTCGAAGTATAATATATTTGGAAGTGACGGGAGAGCCAAAGTATGGAGAAAAGCGAATACGGCAATGAATCCGAAGAATTTACTTGCTACGGTAAATCATGGTGGTGGCAACGTAATGGTTTGGGGAGTTGGAAATCTTGCGTTTATTGAGGGTAACATGGATCGCTATCAATATAAATCCATATTGGAACAAAATCTGAAGGCATCGGTCGATAATTTAAACCTCGGAGAGCGCTGGATTTTCCAACAAGATAACGATCCGAAGCACACAGCCCAATTTGTTAAAGATTGGCTGATTTACCATGCTCCAAGACAACTTTATTCGCCGCCACAAAGCCCCGACCTGAATATTATTGAACATGTGTGGGAGATTCTGCAACGCAGGATCCGAAAACATTACATAACTAGCGCCCAAACGCTAAAAAACAAGCTGGAAGAGGAATGGCGACAAATATCACCTGCGGAATTGGAAAACTTAGTTGCATCAATGCCCAGACGATTGCTGGCTGTTGTAGATGCTCATGGTGGACCAACAAAATACTAAATTATATAATAGTATCATTTTGTCACGTTAAATTGCATTTTTTATGTCTCATCTCAAACCGTATGTAGACTTTTGTCAAGGATTTTTCTGCGTATTCTGTTAATATATTTTGTGTTTATATTGAAGTAATGCATTTTGTTATTGTTATATGAATAAAGCACGATTTCAAACAAAACCGCATCATTACTTTTTTCAAATATGTTTTGGAACTCGCTAAATCGCAAAAATGTGGGTCGTATGTTGACTTTTGTCGGCCACTGTAGTTGTAAAAAGTACAATGTGAATCAAACATGAGCATATGAAAAAAAACTCGTTCGGCAAAAGCTATTTTAACACGTAAACGTACCAATGAAATTTTCTTTTTAAAATAGAATTCTCCTCTTTTAAAATAAAATTCCGTTTGCTTATTAAGCGTAACCAGCACTAATGATTGCTCTGCTTCTTCTGTTATATGATTTAACGTTCCGTTCCTAAGCTGAATGTAGATTTTGTTGAATTTTCTGATGAATTAGTTGCATTTTTGATGTATATTTCGGTGTCGCCTTCTTCGACAGATTTTAATTTTCGTAGTATTTCGTAAGTCTGAGCGTGTGTAATCATATTATAGCCCGTCAAGGCGAAATATGGTGAAATACCAGTAGAATAATGTACTGTTGAGCGCAACGAACATTCGATTTTGGACAGGTTTTTGTCCCATCTCGACTGATCTGTCTGTAAATATCCTCTAATACTTCTCAGAATGCTCTGGTTGACTCTCCCTCGTCTTTGTCGGTTAAGTTATGGCCGGTATAGTTTTTGTCAATGTAGTTCTTGTCAAAATTCGGTTCACTGGGCCATAGGCTGTGTCGAACATGTGGGCCCAGTCTTCACAATGTTCTTCGGGACGTTTCCCAGACATCGATGACAATTGGTGTAGTTCACATCATCGAACCCACATTTGTAACAGAATCTTCTCAGTTCTACGGCACAATCAATAAAGGTATGTCCTGGGGTTTTGCAATTGCAGCATATGAGCGGCCAGGCAGATAAATTTGCCTGTCTCAATGCCTCCAGCTGGAAATTGGTTTCCTCAGGTGTATTATCTTCATAATTCACCTCGTTCGTCGATTAAAGTTGTGAGTTGGATGACGGTAGGCGCTTCTTTTTGCCATTGTCCTTTCTGCTCTTCTGCAGTGTTCCACTAACTCGTCGATGGAATAAATGTCTTTGGGAAAGACAAGTGGGATCAATTCATCCTTCAAATTTTCTTTAATGGTCCTCACCAATTCATACTCAGGGATTTGTATTCTCATCTGAATTTTCAGTTTTATTATTTCTGAGATATACATGTCAGTAAATTCAGACGGCAGCTGTCCTCGCTCGACTATTCTTCTCTGAATCTCAAAATCGCTTTCAAAGTTCCTAAATTTTTTGATTAGATTGTATTTTAAAAAGTCCCATTCACATGTTGGGTTTTGGTGGCGGAAATTCCACAGCCAACTGTCTGCTTGGCCGGCGACCAAGTGGTGAAAACCTTTCATGAATACGTCCCATGGACAATTATAGTCAGATCTGACTTTGTTTTTGGATCAAATTTTAAACCCCATTTCTCCAAGTGCATTGAACTGGGTGGTTTATATCCAAAAGCATTGTTCTGATCGCGGGTTTGCGTCTGATAAGTGACTATAGTGCTGTTGTGGTTGGAAACTTTGATTGTGATTTTGTTGTGGTGGGAAATTTTGGTTGAAGTGCTGTATGTACTGCGGTAGAGTTTGGTTGGTTTGACTGTAACTATCTTCATTGTCTATATTGCGACGGAAAAGTTTAGTTTTGGTTGTCAGCATTATTTCCAGTAGATGTACCTCTATCAGATCTTAATGATTCTCGTACTATGCGAGGAATCATTGGAGCCAGATTTTCTTGCATTTGTCTCATCATAGTAGATTGAGCGGCTCCTGCGGATGCTTCTACATAGTCTCATAGACTCAGACCGTCTGAATTTATTGGCATATCCGGATTTTCGTTCAGTGTAGGTAGTCTTTGAATTTCTTGGGCTGTTAAACTGCTAAATTCTGGGCTAGGGATTGTTATTCTAGTGCCAGGTGATGATGTTGTCTGAGGACCTTGACCTCCGTTTAAATTTAGTGACATTAGTGGCTGTGTTTGTGTAGCTGATCTGTTTAAGTCGTTAGTTTCTAGTGGTGAGTTTTCTGTGGCCATATTAGTTGTTGTTGTTGTAGCAGCTTTTTTTTTTAGAGGGAGCTGAGGTGATAATCCTTAAGTCTGAATTGTACTAGACTTCGTTCCGGCATGTATCCGATTATCGCGGGATACATGTCCGGCTGTTATTTGCATCTTCTTCAAGGTTGATGTTAATGTTAAGGAAATGGGATGTTAATCGAGTTGTACCCCTATCCTCCACTAGGGGCGCTGCATTTTTATGTTAACAGCCATGTTATGTATCGCTAATGGCTATTAGTTTCTTCCCTGGACCTTGGAGCTATCGACCATATGGCCATATTAGTCCTAATATTCGTCGAAGCTGTTGCTCGATTAGTGTTCATATTGGAATTTCCTGTTGGGTTTAAGTTCTTATTCCGAGCGGCTATTCTGTCCGACGATCTAGAAGGTCTACGTACTGGCATCATGTTTGGAATTTGTCTCAAAAGTATTCTATCTAACTAAATATTTTGTAAATTCAACTTCTTGTAAATTCTCGAATAGTATTTTGTTTCGAAAAGTAATAGCCGGGCAAAAAAGAATAAATTAGATTATATCATCTTTATATCGCCAACGCTTAATTTGAAAAGTATTTGGAAAATTTATAATGAGTTTATTTTTCTTTTTTGAAATGTCGATATTTAGGTATGTTCCTTGTTGATGATGAAGCCGATATTTATATGTATATAAATGAAAATGTTTTTAAATGAATGTAAAAATCTAGAATTTCATATGATTGAATGAGAATTGAGGTTGAATGGGTTGTTTTTGATAATTTTACATATATAAATTAGTATAAAGAATTAGTAGTTAGCTAAACATTTAAATATCTGTATATATATTAGTATGTTAGAACAAATACTAAAGCTTTTTTGTTTTTCTTTTCAGATATCTATAATTTTGGTTGAATTTTGGTATAAGAAAATATATTTTGTAACAATTATTTATTTATATTTTAGTTAATTTAGAATTAAGTTTTTTTTATATTTAGAAAAAAATCAATTCTTTTTAACAAAATAATTGTTCATGTAATTTATAAATGCTTTTGGTAATAAAAGCTCATAAAATGTAATGATGTTGTATTGTTTATTGAAGCAAAAAGTTATCCCATTGTATTTAGGCATTTTGGGTAGACGAATACAAGACAATACAAAACATATAAAACAGCACCAAATCATCTCAAATTACACTTCAAGTCAGATAGCTTGTGAACCATCGGCTCTTTAGCCTCTAGGATCATGACTTCCGATATTGAAATGCAACTGATTTGAATTGGTGAAGTCTCTCAACATAATCATTCGTCATGATAATGTTGCTTCTCAGGCGTGGTGCTACGACTCCTTCCTTGAGGTCAATCATTATACATGACGAAAGTTTCTATTGAGGATTCAGGCTTGTTTTTAGAAAACAAGGAGTCTGAACGCTGGGCGCCAAAATTGTGATAGCCCTGGGTGACAAAACGGAAATTAGGCACGCTGGTCTTGATCGGGCTAGGGCTCGTCGGATGGGGGGATTCTGCTCCGTAGGGTTACACAATTTACATCTTCCGTGCCTTGCTAAATTTTAATTTTTTTTTTTTGAATAAACAGTAAATACGACACAAAAAGAGAAACATAAAGTAATCCAGAGGTTGATGATGCAGAATTACATCCAATGGTGCTTGTGGAGTGCTTTTAATGGCTCCCGTTAATGCTCAGTCCTGCTAATCTTTGTGTCTTCATTAGCTTTGCCCGGAGTCACCACCACCATACCAGACATAGAAAGCGAACCCCTTGTTTATTATACCGATGAATCAAAACATGCCACAAATTATTATATAAATTATACTTTTTCGCTCTAGAAAACACATCATTTATCCGATTTTCTTCAATTTTGATTCGGCGGCTCGATTTTTCTTTGGTGATCGGTAATCCGATTGGTGACGGACATAAAATCTGCATTGGGTTTATTGCTTGGGATCAAATTCCGATATGAATTGGTGTCATGAAATCGTCTCCTCATCAATTTAAATAATGCCCATGTAATAAATTACTCGTCTGGAAATAGCTGTAGATAAGAAAAGAAGTAAGAACATTTATAGTCACATAAAAGAAAATAGCCACGTTCTGACAACCGATTTCGAGTTTCAAAATTTCGCATTTGTCTTTAAAACAATTTATAGCAGTTGTCTTTCTTTTCTAACGAGTAAATTAACTCATTACTTCCCAAGATATTTTATTTCAGAAAATGTCCAAATATTTTTACTAATTTAGCATTTTATTTGCTCTATTAAGAAAAAATAATATTAATAAACCCAAATTTTATTATTAAATTGGGTTTAAGGGGTGTACTCAAGCGAGTACAGCAATTGTTATGCTAATAGCCTTGTCACACTGCATGCGAAAGCTAGTTTAAATGACATAAGGTCGATTTTCAACTTTAAAATTTACAATCGTAAATTGACTTATGTCATTTAAATTAGATTTCGCATGCAATGTGACAAGACTATTAAGAGAAAAAATACAAACTAATTTCGATAGCTATGCCATCCACCGGTTCATGCCACTAACATTGCCAAGAAATACGTTGGAGAAATTCCCGGGGAAATTTTTGCCGATCAGGGATTTCTTGTGCGCTTTGGAGTGGAGACTAGCTTTTCAGTCCCTCAGTACACATACTCCTCCGACATCCATGCACACACGCACGTACATCACAATAAAATCAACCCCAAAAAAGCTATAAAAAGGTACGTTGAAAATACACTCGAAGAAAAATGTCTGGCTAATGACATTTATTTGACCTAAAAAGTGAAGAAATAAGTTGAATGGAAATAATCTTACCTCAATACTTACCACGTGTGTCCGTTTTGTCTTTGTCCTAAATAAATTTAAAAGAACATAAAAAAAGTAGAACCTAAAAAAATTAGAAAAGTAAAAACAAGCTGAAAAACAAAGAAAAAGATTAAAAGAACCTAAAAAAATGATTAAATGGATTAGCATCTATAAATAATTTCTTATTAAAAACTATAAAAAAATAATTTGCCTAAAAAAAGTATTCAAAGAAAAAGTAAAAAAAATACTTCATTAAATTAAAAGAAGTAATGATACAAAAAATGATTTGTAATATATAAATTGTTTCTAAATAAATTAAGTTAAATTAATTGAAAAAATATTTAATATAAATAAATTCAATTTGGCTATTAAAAATAATTTAAAACTAAAAGTAAAAAATATATACAAAGAAATGAGAAAAGCTGGAATCTGAATAATTAAATATATATATATATATATATATGTGTATATATAGTTATTTTGTCAAATATGAAATATAATAATAATAATACTAATTAGAAAATTAAAAAAACGCAACAAGAATGATATATATATATATATATATATATATATATATATATATATATTCCTTATTTTCCCATCCTTTGCCTGTTCCTTCCTTATAATGTACTTATTAAAGTTATGATTGCTGTCAAGAGCACTAGAAGACTCAAAGAATCAGAATGCTGGAAGAATAGGCCATATGGTCACGCAAGCATAGTTCATGGAAACAGATTGGGTGTCCACGAATCGGTCATCAATGGAGGTACAGACTACATGGTACCGGTTTTTGGACTTCTCACCCTTACCACAGATGATCATGCCAAAGAGATCAGATTGGGACAATGGCGAGCCCTTCACGGGTTTGTCGGTCTACACTGATGGCTCAAAGATGGAACAAGGCACAGGTGCGGGATTCTATATTGAATCACTACAGATACGCAGGTCCCTCCGACTCGACGACAACTGTAGTGCTTTCCAGGCAGAATTACTGGCAGTTGAGAAGGCAGCAAGATTTCTATCGAGTGAGAACATTCCGGTGAATATCATGAATATCATCAATCATGTCCCATTTATGACCTTTTGGGATTCTCAAAAGGTCTAAATCGGAATAGGGGTGAATTTTAGGGACAAGGATGTAACCACACAGACCGATGACGGCTAATGAAGAAAGAGAGCCATAAAGGCATACCATAAACAGTATACCGGATGGCTCTCGACTTAATTCCCTCTCCATTTCACCGAGTGTTCAAAAACCAAACCAAATGTTTCTATAAATTTGTCAAAGTGAATTTCGACGATTAGAATTACAAGAAAACCAAAAGCAACAGAACAGAAGAAACAACGGACGAACAAGTAAGTATGGTGAAATTAAATTTTTTCACTCGCAAAATGAAGGTTGATTAATATTTTAATTTATTACAAGTGGTGCGTTAATGGTTTCTGCTGCAGTGGTATTTATGCACTACGCACATCAACATTTGGTTCTCTGTCCGGTGGTGCTGGGACATATTTTGTCTTTATTAATGAAAACAGCCTATCGATTGCTGCCAAAGCCAGTGTGTTTTGCTGTTAACTCATCGCAACAGACAGCAGCTACAACAACAACATCATCAGTCTCATCTATACGTTGATGCCCAATCAACACACCAGCAGGAACGACAACTGCAACCCCAACAAAAACAACAGAAGCATCAAAGAAAAACAGATTTAACATATGTGTTTATTGAATGGACTGTTTTGCCCTTCAATGAATTTGTATTTGATTTTTTATCGAGGCAGTATCACCAAGATAAAGTTTTGGAGCAACTCAAGCACATGAACTTGGTTACAGCGGAGATATTAGCGAGAAGTTAACACAATGTAGGGTTGTGAATTTCTGAATTTTATTGATAGATTTTCTTTCTTAAATACTAAATTATTGCTAAGTTTACAATTTTGTTCTTATTCTATGGTATTCCCTTTGGATGAATGGGAACGCTGCTCACAGAATTATACATACATACATGTGTATATAGCTTATGGCTTGTTCAACCCAAATGTAGGCATTGTTGTGTAACAATTTTCTTGGTGTATTGACCAGTGTGGTTCAGTGAACTATTGCAGCAACCTTATTTGTTTGCAAAAAGTTGAAGTAGTTGCATTGCATATGTGTGTGTGTGTTTATTATTTTGGGGACAATAAATAAACCTTGAGTCAGCGTAATTGATTAAATATGAACATATGAAAAACAAAACCAAGCGATGTGAATGTATGAACATGCTCCCCGCCGTTGAGCTATGCTCGACAAAGTTACATTATAGTGATATTCTTAATGGCTTTAATGTTCCAAACAAAGTAATGTTCTTTTAGTTTAATTTTATTTCTTTGTTATTCAAGCTACTGTTACTGTAAATTCTGATGACGCTGCCTGTTGGGAAATTGCTGCTGGTGAGGTTTGTTGACCGAATTTTCTTCTTTGACGTTGTTGCTTTTGGTAGATTGTCGAAACGATGACTCCGATTGCAAGAAGAAGGGCGGTGTAAGCTACTGCTGCATGGTGTTTTTTTATGTGAGTTAATTGTTGAGGTAGGTCAGTGAGTACCTGTTGGTGCAATTCTTGTTGGATATCCGATATATTTTTTATATGATTTATGTACTGTTTGAGGTGAATTCTGCTTACTTCGTCTTCGGTTGGGTAATTAATTTCACTCATGTTGGCAGTAGCAGTATATGATGTGTGTAAGGATGTCGAATAGATTTCGTGTCCCTGAATGAACATAGCTTTGTATTTGAGTGTGCAGTCTGGACTTATTTTTATGAGTCCAGTACCCTGTAGGTCGAGTCGAATATGTTCGTGGCTGCACACGGCGGTCATAGGAGTTGAGTGCGGCATGGTGTACATCCATTGATTGTTGTGGTGCAATTGGATGAGTGAAGTGTTTTCTACAAACGGAGTTACGTTGCAGTTGGTACTAGTGACATTGTTTAGTAATGAAATTTCACATAGGCATTTGGCTGCATCTGAATTGAATTTAGACTGTATGCTTGAGCATAAGACTTCATCTTCTGTTAATGGTGTGCAAGATGCCCATTGCTGTTCAGTCAACGCATAATATTCATCTCGGTGAGCGTTTATGGCGATGATTTGACTGCATGGCTGGATAGCTGTCATCGTGTTGTGGAGAAGAGCCGGTATCGGGTGTAGCTTAAAAAGTTCCAACGTCTCTGGATCACATAGGGGAATCGTTATATGGAAAATTATGTGATTGTTTGCAATTCCTCCCTTCACGTTCATGATTTTATAGAGCTGAAGCAGATTGTCCTGATTGACTGGTAGTTGCAGTGATGAGGGCAAGTGATTTCTCACTTGTATCAGCTCTGCTTGAAGTTGTGATGGTGACAGCAGTAATGGGCTGATCTTGCCATGTTGAGAGTCAGACAATGCCGTAATTATTGCTGTTTGTGTTCGATGTAGTCTTGCTGACATTAATGACAATTGTGTAGCTAGTAGAACAAAACCTTGGAATAACTTGAGTTCATGATTTTCTTGTTCGTTGTCGCGTAACCTGGAGCTAATTCTGTTTACTTGCTCGTCGAGGTCGTCGAATTTGGTCTGGATCTGGATTTCATCTTGCTTAAAGATGTTGAGGGTTGAATCTATGAATGAGGTCTGGTTTTTCATCAGCCGCATTAGATAGGTTTCATCTTCCTTGATATGTTCAATAGTGTTTGACATGTCTTCAGCATAGGTTGAATCCAGTACCCCAAACAGTGAGTTGGCAATATTTCCCACGATATTTACTGCACCACGTTTGTTTCTTTTGTTCTTGAGTAAAGCGTTTCCATCTTTGAGGTCTGAGAAACCAGAATTAAGACCTTGGAGAACGTTTATGCATGTTGTTTTTTGAGATACAAGAGTACATAGATGCTGTAGAGATGCAGTCCCATTTGTGAAGGTCTGCATTTCTCGCCAGTACGGTTGTAACTCATAATATGTTATGATTTTCCATTCCGATCGTGAAATTCGTGTTGTTCCGATGCCTTCAAAATGTATGCCAATGTTTGATTGAAACTTAGTTATTTCTATTTTATTCGCGTTGCAGATTAGTGGAAGCGCTAATAATGCAATGATCATGGTCATCATTACTCCGGAGGTGACTGACTTTCGTTTTTTCCTGCTTGGGCGATCGTCTTGTGAAGTTGGCGAAGCTTGTTCCTCTTCCTCATCCGCGTCAAATGGCTGCAATGTAGTTAGTTGTTGCTCGCTAGTGGTGTCTTCTTTGAGTTTCTCCAGTGGTGCTAGGTAGTGAATGGCTCTTTTGAACACACCGGAGGCTGTTTTTACATCTGCAACTCTCACTGCGTTGTCTTTTCCTCTATATGTCTTTACGACACGCCCTAGCGGCCATTGCATTACTGGAGCATTATCTTCTTTGATGATGACAATGGACCCTGGTTCAAGATTTTTCGATCGCTCTTGCCATTTGTTGCGATACTGCAATTCATTTAGATAGTCTCGGGACCATCTACTCCAGAACTGATGCTTAAGTTGGGAGACCAGTTTCCATCTAGTGGACAGGCTCAACGCCGGTGGCCTTGCTAGTGCGTCAACTTGGGCCGTGAGTGGTTCACCGATCAGAAAATGTCCCGGGGTCAGCGCGCCTATGTCATTTGGATCGTTTGACATTGGAGAAATGGGCCTTGAATTCAGTATTGCCTCGATTTCTATGATTAATGTTTCAAGTTCCTCATAGGTTAGGGAAGCATTTGCTGCGCTTCTTACCAGAAGATGCTTGGCTGATTTGACAGCCGCTTCCCAGAGGCCACCAAAGTGTGGTGCTCTTGGCGGGATGAAATTGAACTGGATCCCCTTGTTGGTGCAGGCGGTTGTAATGGCTTCTTGCGCAGCAGGGGTGTGTATGACATCTGACAGCTCTGGTAGCTTATTTTTCGCTCCAACAAAATTTGTTGCGTTATCACAATATAATCTTTGGCAGTGGCCGCGTCGTCCAATGAATCTCTTGAGGGCACCTATGAAGGCCTCAGTTGTGAGGTCGCTTACTAATTCTAGGTGTATAGCTTTTGTCGCGAAGCAGCAAAATACTGCGATGTAGGCCCTATGTGGCCTTTTTCCTCGCAGCTTGTAGTGAACTGTTAGAGGGCCACAGTAGTCAACCCCGGTATTGATGAACGGTCGTGCTGGTGTTATCCGTGTTGAAGGCAGGTTTCCCATGACTTGCTTGAACAGTACTGGCTTAGCTCTGCTACATCTTATGCAACGGTGAATAGTAGCTCGAGCCATGATTTTTTCTTTCAGTGGCCAGAATCGCTGTCGTACGATTCCCAACAGAGTTTGCGCTCCACAATGCTTATTCTCCTGATGGACCATTTCAAAGATAAGTTTTGAAATTGGGTTATTATAGGGAATTAACAATTGATGTTTTGAGTCGAATGACAATGATGATTCTTCAAGACGACCTCCAACGCGTAGTAAGCCGAACTTGTCCAGGAATGGTGATAAGTTGCGTAAATTGCTTGTTCCGCGCAATTCTTGATATGTTTTTAGCTGGTCAATCTCTTCCTTGAAGTTCGACTCTTGTATATGTCTGACTATGTAAATCAGGGCAGTGTCTAGTTCGATTGTGGTAAGTGCCCATTGAGTAGGTTGATTGATGACTTTGCGCCTGCATAGATTACTGAAACGCAGCATGTAAGCTATAATGCGTTGTAGACGGGTAAATGAGTTGTTGTGTCTTATTAGATATAGAAAGTCAGATGAAGCTACTGAAGTGACAGGAGCCTTACGTTTTCTTTCTAGTTCCGTTGGGATTGTTAGTTGTGAGTTGTATGAGGGTGGCCACATCGACTCGTTTCCGTGTAGAAACAGAGGGCCACAGAACCAAAGTGCACAATCATTAAGAACGGCTGGTGACATTCCGCGAGATAAAACATCGGCTGGGTTACTTTTTGAGCCAACATGACGCCATTGATCTGCTTGGGTTGACTCTTGAATGATTGCAAGTCTGTTTGCCACAAATGTATGAAAGGCGGCAGACGATGAGTTTATCCAGGCCAGAACGATCTCTGAGTCGGTCCAGAACCAGACCGGACATGTTAGTTGAAGATCAGTTTTGATTCTTGATCCAAGCTGAGCTCCAAGTACTGCCGCGCAGAGTTCCAACCTTGGTATGGTTTGTCGCTTAAGAGGGGCGACCCGAGATTTTGCGCAAAGAATTCGAGTCATGGTGGTCCCATCCTTGAATGTGGATCGGATGTATGCCACTGCACCGTACGCCTTTTCTGATGCGTCGGTGAAGATGTGTAGTTGCATTGACTGGGGCACCTTTCCCTTGCCAATGTGCCGCGATACCCGAAGAGTTTTTAACGCTTTCAGGTCGTTTCTGAAGGTAGCCCATTTAGTGTGTAACGATTCTGGTAACGACTGATCCCAGTCAAATTTTAATTCCCATAACTCTTGTATGAATACTTTTGCTGTTACTATGACTGGCGATACTAACCCTAAAGGATCAAAAAGCCTTGCTAGATCGGATGTGACTGATCTTTTAGTGATTCTTCGGACCGAGTCAATGTTGACCTTTACGCAGAAGGTGTCATCCTTTGGGAGCCAGGTTAGGCCTAATGTCTTGATCGAATCCGCCTTTGAGCTTTCAAAATCTAAATTGACTTCTTGATCTCCTTGCGAAATGTGCTGCAACAGTTGGGGGTTATTGGCACACCATTTGCGTAGATTAAAGCCACTCTCCTTCATGACCTGTATTAGTTGGTGTTGTAGTGTTAATGCTGTCACCAGGCTATCGGATCCACCCAGGCCGTCATCGACGTAAAAGTTCTCTTGGAGAAACTGCGACGCGAGCGGGTACCGAATAGTGTTTTCCTTTGCCACCTGCTGCAGGCATTTTGTTGCTAAGTATGGTGCCGCTCTGGTGCCATACGTAACTGTGTTTAGTTGATAATACGTTATGGGTTGCGAAGGTTCCTTTCTCCAAATGATTAATTGAAGATGACGATCCTTAGGCGAAACGAGTATTTGTCGGTACATCTTCTCGACATCAGTTGTGAATACATATTTGGGCATTCTGAACCGCAGTAGTATGGAGAACAAATCACTTTGAATAGTTGGACCTGTGTACATTAGGTCATTCAGTGAGTGTCCTGATGAAGTTTTTGCTGATGCATCAAATACGACCCGAAGCCTTGTAGTTGAGCTTTCAGGTCGTTGCACGCAGTGATGTGGGATAAAATAGTTTGGAGAGCGAATCGCTTCTGCTGGGATCTTTGTCATGTGTCCCATCTTCTCGTATTCTTCCATGAAATTTGCATATTGAGCTTTTAATTCCGGGTTTTTCTGCAATCGCCGTTCCAGAGAAAAGAAGCGATTGATAGCGATTCCGTGTGAGTCACCTAAAACTTCAGGACCTTGATGGAAAGGAATCCGCACCACAAATCGATTTTGATTGTCTTTTATGGTGTGTTGTTCGAAGTGATTTTCGCATTGTTTGTCTTCGATGGACATTGGTTTACTAGATGTTTTGATCTCTTCTAATTCCCAAAGTCGGGCGATGGAAGCATCAAGTGTTTCATCAGCGGTGCATATTCCGCACGCCGGATTGTTGGATCGTTCCTCCTGTATTTTTCCAGAAATTATCCATCCGAATACAGTGTTCTGCATTGTTGGAAGCTGATTTGCTAATTTTATTTGCCCAATCGCTAGCAAGTCGTGATAGTGTTCTGCGCCCAGCAGAATATCGATTCTATCGGGGCGGTTGAAAGATGGATCAGCGAGTGCCACATTTTTGGGTAGTGGCCATTTGTCAGTATTGATGAACTGTGATGGTTGTGGTGACAATATACGCGGCAGAACAAAGGCCTCAAGTCGCGTCGAGTACTTGTTAATCCGGGATTTGAGTTCCACATTTACTCGGTGCCTCGTCTTTGTATTTGTTGAACCGATTCCATTGATGCTTATATTCGAAATCTGTCTGGAAATGCCGAGCCGTTTTACTAGACGTTCCGTGATGAAGTTGACTTGTGATCCGGAGTCGAGTACAGCACGACATTCCACCTCTGTTCCATCTGCTTGTATTTTTAAAACTGCTGTGCTAAGTAGCACGTATGAACTTGCTTGTTGGTTATTAGATGCTGCTAATGAGGTAGCTTCTATGTCGTTGGTCGCCTGAGATGATGACGTTGAAGATGCGCCCCCTGATGCTTTAGTTGTTGCGGCTGATGATACCTTTTGATTGTCCCTTTTGTTTGAGGACTCTTGCTTGTTGTCCAAATGCAACAGTGTGTTGTGTTTTTTATTGCACTTCATGCAACATCGTGAAGTGCATTGTTTTGCTGAATGTCCCGTACGTAAGCAGTTCACACAACTTTTTTGCCGTTGTGTGTAGTTAAGCCGCTCCGAGGGTTTTAATTTCAAAAAGGTCTGGCACTGAAATAGTCTGTGAGCGCCATCGTTGCATAGCGTGCATGCAGCATTGCCTTGGTTCGTTGAAGCTGCTGAAGCGCACGATTTGACTGACGCTTTTTCCTTCTGACCCATGGCTTCCATTGACTGAAACCGGGTCTCTAGAAATTCTAGTAATTGGCTCACATGCTGCAATTCCTTTGGATTTTCTATTGTTTTTTCATATTGCGAGTGAAGACCTCGATCTAACTTTTTTATGAGAAGATGAAGCAGCATTGGATCCCATGAAGAAGTGTCCACCCCTATATTGTTGAGGGCATGCAGACACTCTCGAGTGACATCATGTAGCTGTTTTATGGAGGCTGCTGACGTCCCAGATGACGGCTGATCAATTAGTTTCTGCATTAGTGTTGATACCAGTACACGCTTGTTGTTGTACCGGTCTTGTAATGTTTTCCAGGCTGTCTCATAATTATCAGCTGTGGCGGAAAGATGGCTGATGAGTTTTTCAGCTTCGCCGGTTACGTTCGCCTTGAGATACCATATTTTTTGTACAGCGGAAATGTTTTGGTTGACTACCAACTGTGAAAACAGGTCAGCGAACGCAGGCCATTTCAAACAATCCCCGTCGAATTTTGGGATTGTAATTTTGGGAAGTGGCAACACGTTCGGTTGTGCACACTCTGCCCTGTATTGTGCTGCAGGCACCGTTGTATGTTTGAAATTTTGTATCGCCATTTCTTCTAGATCTGTGTAAGAATCCATGTCATATCCTTCTTCGAGTGGGTTGGCACAGTTTTCCCAAATTGAGAAATGTAGCTCCTGGATCTGTTCCCATAGCTTCTCTTTTAATTTCATGTTTGTTGCTGTTGGGTCTGTTGTGATTACCCGTTTTAGAGATGATATCATTACGTTTTGTCTTCTAATGGATAAGGTAATTTGCGACGCTCTTGCGGATGGGGTAGGTGTTGGGGAAGACATAGTCTGCTGTTGACTTGGTGGTGGCTGATGATGAGCTTGTGTCCTTGCCACTGTTGTAGTTGACTTAGCGGCGGCCAGTTCTTGATGTTGATACTCTGCTTCTTGATTGGTCGTTTTTGTTGCGGTTGGACCTTTTTGCTGGTTAGCCGGTGTTTGCATCATTGCCGACTCCAATTCCTGCCTGTATTTCTCCACGAGCGCCGCTATGTCAGTGTAGTAATTACTGATAAAATAATCGTGATCCAATGGTGGATTTTCAAGACAACGTATTTTGTTGTCAGTTATCTCGAATTCCGCCCATGCGCTATCCAACCTCCTGAGGCGTTCCTTATAGTACTCTAGGGTCTTCCTGGACTGGGAGTCTTTCTTATAATTTTTTATGATTCCCTGTATGATATCACCCGTTTTGCGTTGGGATTGAGCCAATACGTCCATACTGATTTTTTCTTCTGCCATCTTTTGAAGCTAGCACGATACACGGATGATCCGTTGATTGGTTTCCTGGCTGTTGATTCGCGGTTGCGAGTTGATTGAGTCCTCTACGGTTCTCGCGTCCCCAATAGTTGGTCCTGATATGTTGCAAGGCCAAAATTCCTTTGCGGTTGCTGATAGCTTTGTTGATCCTGATAATTTGCAGGACCCAAATTGTTGATTGATTGTTGATTTGCTGTGTGGACAAATATCCAATTTTTGCAGCAAATCGACCCGTTGATCCTGTTTAATGTTGCAGGATCTGACGTAATTCGCGAGGTTGTGTGTTTTTATGTTCTACAAGAATCACGTCGGGGTCACCAAATGTTTATTGAATGGACTGTTTTGCCCTTCAATGAATTTGTATTTGATTTTTTATCGAGGCAGTATCACCAAGATAAAGTTTTGGAGCAACTCAAGCACATGAACTTGGTTACAGCGGAGATATTAGCGAGAAGTTAACACAATGTAGGGTTGTGAATTTCTGAATTTTATTGATAGATTTTCTTTCTTAAATACTAAATTATTGCTAAGTTTACAATTTTGTTCTTATTCTATGGTATTCCCTTTGGATGAATGGGAACGCTGCTCACAGAATTATACATACATACATGTGTATATAGCTTATGGCTTGTTCAACCCAAATGTAGGCATTGTTGTGTAACAATTTTCTTGGTGTATTGACCAGTGTGGTTCAGTGAACTATTGCAGCAACCTTATTTGTTTGCAAAAAGTTGAAGTAGTTGCATTGCATATGTGTGTGTGTGTTTATTATTTTGGGGACAATAAATAAACCTTGAGTCAGCGTAATTGATTAAATATGAACATATGAAAAACAAAACCAAGCGATGTGAATGTATGAACAATATGGGTATAATATTTAAAATAAACATTTATTGTTTCCAGTGAAAGAACAAAAAGCTAACAAATTAAGCCATCATCGTTTTTATTTGGGTGGAAAATACAAAACCAATAAAAATAATTAAGTCCTTCATAATATGCCTGTTCAATTATTACTAGCTTATGATTAAGATACTTGATAAGGTGGCAACGTTTCCATCCATTGGTTTTTCTTAAATGAATCTACATGAAAAATCTGGCAACAAATCTAAGAGAGTAGTAAGCTACTTTCTTGTTAAGCGAGTAAATTCAATACAAAAATTAAGCCAGTAAGCCCAATCGAACAGGCCAATTATTAAATTTAGTTAAAAAACATTCCAAATTAAATAAATGAAACATGGCGTTGGATTGCTTATGTTCTATCAATTTGTACATTTATTTCTTTATTTTTAAATACTGATAAATGCAAAATGTTTAAGATAACAAGTGCTTTGAAATACAGCCAAAACATACTAGGTAATTTTACACAAGTTTTATTGTATAAATGGCAGTAGTTTTTTTTTGGTACCAAATTACCCAAGTGTTTCGTATGAGTTGCCAAAAAACTGTACGCTTGTACGCTTTTCTTGAATGATTTCTCACATTTTTTTCTTTGCGTGTAACAATTGATTGAAATTCGATTTCGATTTTTTTCTACCAAAAGTCGATAAATCGATTAGTCGAAGGTTGTTTTATAGACTTTACCATACCTACCATTTATTTACTACCATTCATTGACAAAAAATGTTTTCTGCGTGAAGAATTATAAATGTATATTTGAAAGGATTTAACCGCCTCCCCAAATGCAAAAAGAATAAATAAAAAAACACAAATATTTGTACAAAAATATACAGATGTCATTTTGTATGGGCATTTATAAAATTTATATTTTATATAGGTTCCCCGAAAAGTATTCATTTGGAATGTGTTGTGTGTTGTTCCATTTAAAGGACTAAAGAAAAGAAAAAACGTGCCGGTTAATTTCATTTACATTGGAAACATGAAATTCGCTTTGAGTTATACTCTAGTGCTCATCTGGCTTTCATATTTAATTGCATCCGGTGTGTATTTATTCTCGCGTGGATTTTTATTGTCTCGAGTATCAAAGACGGATGTTAGCAGTTGCCGCTATTTGTCAACTGATCCAAATGACGTAAGTCCACTTATTGAGTTTGTCTACATAATTTGATCTAATAGTGATATATTGTAGGAATATTATCTCACGGAAGAAGTTGTTCAAGAGATATTCAAAGATGTTAACGCCTCATCCAATTTGTGTCTTCCACAAAAAACGAAAGTAATTATTTTATTGATTGATGCGCTCAAATATGAATTCGGAATTTATAAGGAAAATCTTACACATCCGTTGCCTTATGAGAACAAACTGAGCGTGCTACGAGAATTATCTATAAATATGCCGGAGCATTCACGTCTCATGCGCTTCAAAGCTGACCCGCCCACCACCACATTACAGCGCTTAAAGGGATTGACTACTGGTACCTTGCCAACATTCGTTGATATAGGTTCGAATTTTGCATCTCCGGAAATAAATGAAGACAATATAATCGATCAGATGGTAAAGAGTGATCTACCTATCGTTTTCATGGGCGATAGTACATGGACTGATTTATATCCCAAACGTTTTAAACGTGTATATTCATATCCAAGTTTTGACATTTTCGATTTGGATACAATCGATAGAAAGATTGAAAGTCAACTACCGAAAGAAATGAACAAAGACGATTGGCAGGTGTTGATAGCACACTTCTTGGGTGTTGACCATTGCGGGCACAAACACGGGCCACTTCATCAAGAGATGTCTCGGAAGCTTAGTGAAATGAACGACGTGATAAGGTATAACTTTTCTCTGCCACATACGTTATATATGTCATATGAACCCTCATGATTTTTAGGAACGTTGTGTCTCAGATGGACAATGAAACAATGCTCTTTGTAATGGGTGATCATGGCATGACAATATCTGGTGATCATGGCGGAGATTCGGATGATGAAACCAATGCTCTTCTGTTTGCCTATACTAAGAAAGCGAAGTTCTTTACCAATGATTTTGGGTCAGATAACGAAACCATGCAACAGGTAAGATTACATTCTAACATTGTACGGTTTCCGTAGTATAGTATACTTATCATAAACAATCTTCATTATCGTGCCTAATGCGTAAGAAGATAGAAGATGCGTCACAGTATTTACTTTGTGTATGTTTTTTTATTTATTTTAAAATAGACGTGCACGATATAAACGTGATAATAGCTGTTGTGGCGTTATGACAGACATATTACTGCTTAGTTGTTGCAATGAAATTACTTCTCGCAAGGATAGTTTAGTATATTGTCTATATTTTGAAATAAACATAGGTTTTAAGTCGATAGAAACACCAGTTCGAAACACCCTACTTGTGTTTAAATTTATTCATTGTATTTAAATTGAATCAACTAGCGCTAAACAATGTGAGAACAAACACAATACACTAAAGCTAAATCATTCAAAAATCCGTCCGAGTACTGGACGCTTTCACAATAACTGCTTAACGGTGTGAATGTTTAAAAAACTGTGTGATTAAAATCTGGCCTTAATCTCTTCATACATTATCAAAAAATTGCAACATACTTTCTTCGATTTTTTTATAAAAAATTGTGTTTAAGAGGCTCACTGGAAAGTCAGTCGTCGTTGAATGTGGTTATTGAATTTTGCAGTTCTACCCATTTGTTATATTTTTCCTTCAGAAATCCTATATAAATCCCTGAAATCCCTGTAATTATAGGGATGCATATTTACTTAGCTGGGATTTGCCACGCCCACTTTTGTTCAAATACGCATTTAATTCTCTATGAATTCACACAGAACTGCAATACTCTTGTTCAGATAAGTCAATTAAACCTCGTTATACAGTGGCCAACAAAAGTTTACTGTTCCCCAGTGTAATTAATATATATTTTTAATTTTGTCTTTCAGATTGATCTTGTACCTACGCTCGCATCTATACTCGGGATACCAATACCATATTCAAATTTAGGTTTAATTAACTTTAATATTGTTCCTGACGTGTCTGTGCCACACATGAGCAAACTCCAAACACTTGTCCTACATGCATGGCAGAATGCACAACAAATCTATACATATTTTTACAACTATGCAATGGAAAATAAGCGTAGCTTCAACGTAGAACAAATGGATCTCATGGATACAGAATTTATACTATTGACGCATCGTGTCAAATCAATATACAACCATGCTGCCTTCAAGTCGTTCATTGGCGATCTTAACGTTCACCTCAGACAAATTTTGAGCACATGTCGAGAGTTATGGGTGAAGTTCGATGCAACTCAGATGTGCCATGGTCTTTTGGTCACATTCTTTTCAATATTCTTCTCTTTCATTCTAATCAACAACACACCTGCTTCTAATTTATCGAATATTTTCACAATCAAGGAGATGGGTTACACCTATTTATTAAATTTTGCTGCTGGCGTGTTCGGATATCGATATTACAAGAACTTTTCTTTTAAAACGGAAGAACATGCCATAATATTCTTTACCAGCATGATAAGTACATTGATACTTGTATTCCATACGGTACAGAATTGGTATACTATTGCACTAAATTGGTCCAAAGTAAATAGATTCGCGAATATACCTACTCGCATAGTTTTGATAATATTGATGGCTGTGTTCTTTTCCAATAGTTTTATTATACACGAGGGGAAGATATTATCCTATCTATTGGTGGCTGTTATTTTATTGATGGTATATGAATTGCTACAGAAATGTGTTCGAGTTGATTTCAAGACCAAATTTAAACCACAACAATTCCTAAAATCGACAGCATTTAAACTGTTGCTGGCTAGCATTTTGGCCGTTTCATTGATACGTTTTGCGACAACATTATTTCGTTGCAGGGAAGAGCAAGGGAATTGCACAGACTTTGCCAATAATAATTCTTCTACAAATGGGTTTTCCCTAAAAAGGCCATCAAGTGCGAAATCGTACGTCGTATCTATTGTTATTGTCGTTGTGTACACAACACTTAGTAGAATTTATTTACGTTCATGTGGCAATTTGACTGGTAATTCCACGAATGTATTGATGGCTCGTTACGGTCCTACTCTGGCCAGTATTTGCGCGGGAGGTCACATACTATTGTCTAATAGTTCCATCAAAAATATAGATCGCACGCACATTGATACAATGGCATTAATTGTATACTCATTATTGATCGTTCAAATTATTGTTGTATCCATCTCACCATTAATGGTGTACGTTCTGCCGTCGAAGAATAAATCTACAATTACAATAAATCGTACAGAAAGAATAATTCCGGAGATATTTAGAAAAATGAAAAGCATGTATCAAGGTGACGACGCAGAACGGCGCAATGAAATACCGGTAGTCTATGGTTTGGCAACTATTTATTCATCAGTCCTCATATCGTTTGGAACATTTCTTGCTATGGTTTTGATTATTCTTATCGATCCGAGGTCGTGTTTTGGGATCGTTATATGTATTGCTGTTGCTGCCATAATGCTATCTTTGCACTCGATTTTGCGCTATAGGACAGCGATTAGTTTTGGTAAGACAATTTTTCTCTATATAGAATTTAAAGAGCATCATCACTCATAATATATTTTATATTTATAGAAACGTGTATACAGCCGACATTTACCGCTATTGTTGGTTGGTTTTTACTGGCTCATTTTTGCTTTTTTGCCACTTCGCATCAAACTACTCTCTCGCAAATTGATTGGCGTGCAGCATTTGTTGGCAGGACCACGAATATGGGTCAATCGCATTTCATATCAGGAATTTTAGTAATACTTAATACATTCTGTGGTCACATTCTGTTTTCTTGCATGTACGGCTTACTATCAACGGAGACATTTTCTATTTTTGCTTTGTTTCCCAATCTAATAAAAACAAATTCGATTCGAGAACAACGCAAATCGGAAACTGCTGGCGTGGTAAGACCTTCGAATACCACAACTTCTCCTTCTTCCACATATGATCGCTCCTTAAGTGAAACTTCCAATGAATTTGTTGGTTTCGATATGACACGTGGCGAATTGGTTTTATTCGAAAACGAAGGCATATTTATTGGAACACTATTTAAGCTGGCCACTCAATTATACATTTTACAGGGTCTCAAGGTATTATCCAGAATTTTTTTAAATCGACAATAACAATATTTGTTTTTATTTTTTTTAGGTGTTTTGTTCCATGTTGGCTTGTACTATTCATTGCCGTCATCTTATGGTTTGGAAAATATTCGCTCCGCGGTTTATTTACGAGAGTATTGCTACTTTTGTCGGTATGCCCGCCATTATAATTGGATTTTTGTTGATACTTCGAATTCACAAAGGCATTGAAAGATTAATTTGTAAAATCAATAAAGTCAAGTAATAGTAGTTTTCCAACATATTAGGTACATACAAAATTAGTTAATTATACTTAAAAACACACTCTAGAAATTATTTTTAACTTTGAACTAGTCTATCAAACTGTATTACTTTTTCACCTACAAAGACTATATATACTCCATGTGAATTTATTTTAAGATTTTAGAACTTTATATTTTATGCAAATAAAACCAAAAATATGATTTTCATCTTTTGTCCATTTACTGTTACGAAAAAACTGAAATCTATCTTAATAATTTTTTTAATTATACCCACTGCTCTGAGGAATAAGACGATTTAGATGTTCGGAGGTTTAGTGTATCGAAAAAACATACGGTCTTGTCTACAATAGAGAATCTGTCCGAGATCTACAAAGAACCTGCTCACAGGACACGTGAGTTTGTTTCCTTGAGGTTTTTTAATTATAACACTGAAGGAACGTATTGTTTTGTCGCTTTTGAAACAGTGCCCAGACATTGGATCAAAGTTCAGTGGAAGTGTTCGCGTCTTGCATTCTTGACGTGCTGGATTCGATTTCCAGCTGACACACTGGTAAAATTCAAGACAATACAAGAAATATCGCTCTTTGTGACATAGCTTGCAGAAAGGCGAGCTATGCCACCGAACAGGAATAAAATTTTCTTCTTTTTTTCGAACGGTCCCAACGCCTCTCACTCCCGCCCCTTCCGACCTCCCATAACGTAGAGACAACGTCCACACCACAGTCTGAACTTTGGCGGAGGGCAGTAGAGCAGTACAGGGTGGAATACCGGCTACAGATTAAATCTTCAGTCGGCAAAAGTCTAACAAAAACAAACTACACTAATAGTTAATGCTAAAATTTGACATAGAAGCAATACATTACATTTAATAAAACAGAACACTAAACATTCAAGAATCCTTGACTTTATCGTATCGATTCCGCCGAAATCTATGATGTGGTACAATGAATTAAAATCAATACACATTCTACAAATGGGCTGCGCAGAAGCATAATTCGAACGCTGAAAATCAATATGAAGAAACTGATAGTATCTCGTTGGTCTAAATGGCACGTTAAACTTAATCCTAGAAAAAAGATATTCAGATGAGACATCACCATTCATAACCTTAAATACCACCACGGTGTTCAGCATAATTCGTCTACTTTTTAAGGAGGGCAAGTCAATCAACTTCAATCTACTAGTATAGGGGGGAATAACAAACAAAAAAATAACAATGAAAACAATAAAAATTGCTTCTGAACTGATTCAATTCTGTCAATATAGATGCCATACTGAGGGTCCCATACTTACATAATTCCTTAGCCTAACGTTTAATAAAGCCAAGAACACCATACGGCTTGTTAACCATGGCTATAATATGATTGTTGAAATCAAGTTTCGAATCCATCAGAATACCGAGATCTACAAAAGAATCAACTGTCTCTAACTCAGCCCCAATAAGATTATTTGTTTGGGTGTACAAAGAAAATGAAGCAACTAGAGTATTTAATTCACCATAGACCTTCTATATTCATGACAAGAAATCTCGCTCTTTTGTCATTATTACTGGCGCAATGTTGTTTTTAAAGGTATGTTAGCTTTTTTACAGCAACAAATTAAAATAAGAAAAACCATGGCTACACGCTCAAATATACACGAAAACAAAATGTATGTATGTGGTTGATTGCAAATGTTTTCAATATATTTGATATTCTTAGCAAAACCTTAAAAAACAGTAAAATGACGACGAACAAATGTACTTTGCAGAAGCTAATTTTATTTCTGTTCGGTGGCATAGCTCGGATTTCCGCAACTTAACATACAAAGAGCGAGTTTTCAAGGTTGGATACCAAAACGAATAACGGTACTTAACGGTATAGGAAAAAATATATATTACGGTAATGGTACCGATAACGGTAGTTGATGTTTTGTAAATAAAGTAAAGTCAATTAACGCCCGTTTTCTTGTAGCTCCGTTAGAGTTAACCAATAATTATAGATAGATGTCAATGTTCACACAAACAGACATCAATAACACTCGGTTAGCCCGCCCGTATAAGTAAGATGCTGGATTTGCTCAAAAAACTGCAGTAGCGTTAATGTTGTCATCATCTAGTTTATTTCGATTGGGTTTAATTAAAAATTTTATACCAGAGAAAAGTCGTTTAACACTTACCTGCGAAGCTGGAACTTTGATAATATAATAAATCTCTTGTTTATCAATATTATTCTACTCCAGCCTTTGAACTAAATTGAAATTTCTCGAGATTCTATTTTCCCTTCTTAATTCATTTGGAATGTGTCCAATTGAAACTGTGAGTTGTTCGGGAGTTTAATCGATCAAAAAGGAATTATTTCGGTAACGGTATTTGAAAATTATTTATTTCGGTTACTATAGCGGTATTCAATTCGTAACGGTATTGAAACGATAGCGGTAGCCAACCTTGGTTTCCACATTCTGCCGCCATCTTGTGCAAAGTAGCCGAACGTGAGTTGTTGTACAAATATAATGAAGATTCTCATTGGGTGTATCTAGTTGGTTCATTATATTTGTCAACTATGTTCGGGAATTTTGCACAAGATGGTGAATCTAGCTGTAAATTCTCTTTGAGTTTGTGTATCTTCACCATTACCAAATGTAGTTCAGAATAGATCAATTGAAATTCAGAAATTCCATTTGAAATTCGGAACTCATCAATTGATATTCAGAAATTCCATTTGAAATTCAGAACTCGTCAATAGATTTTCAGAAATAACCCCATTGTCGTGCTTTTCTGCTGGTAGTTTGGGATCGTTATTCTGTTGGAAGACCCACAACAGTTTCCACACAAGCTTCAATTTGGAGTTCTTTTTTAGTTCCGTGGCATGCTCAATTCCCGAATCAAGCGTTTCACCATTAAATTGTCATTGCTGATTTTCTCCTTTTTTCACAGATTACAGTATAGCGTATCATTTTGTTGGAACAATGTAAAAATCATATTTTTAATAATTTCTCTTTTTTCTACAAACAATGTTTTCCATGGCCCATTTTTGCTAGAAATCTAATTATTCTTTTTAAATTTACTTTGGAAGGCAAAAGTTGTCTACCACTGACAAATGTTGTTTAAAAACAAAGGTTCAAAGCAAAAACAAAGATTGGTGATATTTTTACCGTTGTATTTTCCACTTTTCTTTCATAGTTGTCCAATTCAACAACAACTGTAGCCAGGAAGAGAATACGAACGATTCTCTCAGAGAGGACACATTCAACAAAATGTTTGAAAACCCCCAAAGGAAGAAATAAATCAATAACAAAAATTATGCACAAAGAACAATAAAAAAGTTCATGTCGGTGATTTTTTTTTGCCGGCACTGTACGGGACTGATATGAAGTATACGAGGACTAAGTGATCCAGAATTACAATATAATTTCGTGCTTCTGTAGAATTTTAAATTGAGCTTCTGAATTTCATTTCATTTACTTAGAATACCATTGTTTCAACCCATAAAGTATGCTTTAAATAAATTTTGCAAAATACAGTAACAGAGATCAATAAACAGTAATTTTGGGTGGTTTTAGTTGGTAAGATAATTGTAATTAAACCGAATTTTCTTTTCAGAGCCAGTCTATCGACATTTATAATTTTCAAGACATCGGTCGGCTTCGTTCTTGATGAAATTCCAATATAATACATGATTTCCAAGATATATGCCACTAAAATAATCTCTAAAATTATGAATTTGTCAACTATTTTAACATGTATGAAATTTAAATGCATTCGCAGCAATATTTTGACACCATTTCGAATATGCTGATTTGGGATATTCTTTGCAAATTTCTTTAGTAAACCTGAGATTGTGGGGTATGACATTTTTGACACTGTGCGCCGACCGGAAATAAATTCCAGCACCTTCAGATTGCAAGACGCACACACTTCCACTGTACTACGAGGCCAATTGGGAACGTCATAATTTCTGGCTGCGTAGGTCATTCAACATTTACAACAATTAGCTACTGTTTATAAGGAACTTAATATATATTGCCCTATGGAATAAAACCAAGAATTTTCTCTTTTGGCGTCTTTTTAGTTTTTTCTTTCCGTTTTATTACTAAATAAAATTATTCATTTTCTAATATTAAAGACTTATAAATTACAAATGTATTTTATATTCTTTCACAATTCAATAAATTTAGATTAATTACATTACTTATATTCAGATTTCATTAATATTTTGATTATTCCAATTTAAGTAAAACAATTGTAAGGATTTAAAAAACGAAATCTATGCTCAAATTTGATTACGGTAATTTTTAAGTACAAACACAAATAAAACCGTGACATTATAATTATTATTTAAAGGCAGGGTAATATAAAAAATTCTTAGCAAAAAGTAGTCGTAAAAAGAATGAAATTTATATTTTGCAAAAATATTCACAAAAATAAAGCTGGTCCACCTTTGTTTCTTAATTTGGACTATGTATTACATTAGAAAATAAAAGAAATTAAGTAAGGAAAGTTTCGTCTACATTTGTATGCTTCAAAAAGAGAAAGGTAAGTTGTGATATATGCATATTCACAAATAAGTGGTTTATAAGTAGATTTTTTTAAATTGAATTAATAATGATTTTAAGTACATTGCATAGTGTTCGTGCCTCTTTAAATAACAAGTATTAAACAATAAAGATTTAGTCTAATATATTCTAATAGGATTAGATTTCATAGCAGATCGGTTTAAGCAAATTTCTGGAAAAAAAATATATAAAATTTTATTAAAACTAGCCCTTGGCATGACCATTCAGAACCAATTGTTTATTCGAAACTCCATTCGATTGCTTTGTTTTGTAGCCAGAACAGTCCTCTATAATAGAAATACAGAAAAATAAAAACAATGGACCGAAATGTGTGACGAATGACATGCATCTCCGTAGAAACAGCACAATATCAGAAAATAAAACATTTAATTTCAATATTGCTGATTTCAAATGAAATAGTTACATTAATCGGCTCAAGTACCCTCGCTGGTAGAAAGAAGTTTTAAAAAAGTGTTTAACTAAAATATTACGGTCTCGAAATAATCGTAATCTATCGTACGCCATCGTTGTTAATTAATATTTTGCGTATTCAATTACATATTCGTGACTAAAAAAATGACGTAAAACCACATGAAAGATGTTTGTAGATAAAAGGTTAGTTTAATACTACTGTTTATCCCTCAATACAGTAAAAGCTCGCATGTGCAAGAACGGGGTCGAGTGAACAAATGAATCATTCATTTTTTTTTTTAATTTTGCCGGGTATTGACATCTGATCTGTGTCCATGACGGTGTCCATCCTCCATGGTTCGGGTTGTGATGGCGAGGCGAGAGTGAGATGCGTGATCGTTGAATTAAAAAATAGTGAACTTTACTTGTTAGTTTCAGGAGACTGCAAATGGCTTTTAAAAATGTTACTCATTATTTCCAAAGAGAAACGCGTTCCGTTTTGTTCTGATTTAGATTATATATAAGTCCCGTCGTTCCTATAGAGAGTCAGTCAAAAAAGTAGGAACTTAAAAAAACAACAGATCAGATTTTGAGCAATTTGTTAGAGGGAACACCCTAGGATTTATCTTTCGTTCTAGCGAGCGTCTACTGTAATTATAAAAATTCTGATTTGGATGTATTTTTCATATTTAGCCTCTATTGATGAAATATCAAATAATATTTTTACAAGCTACAAAGAAGACCCTGACTTTATAAGCATTTTCGACAGAGTCGTACGAATCGTCTAATTTGAAAGTTGATCTTATGTTTTTCAATAAACCAGGTAAAACGAGTATGAAACATATAAAAGATGGAACTGGCGTAACTTATAAAATCAAATTTCATTATGTTTTCAATTTAGATGATTCGTCCGCCTGTAATAAGAATGTTGCATAAAAATAGGGCGTACTATTATTAGTAATCTAAAACCAAATTAAGCGAAATTTCATGAATTCTAATAAAAAATACAATGCTATTCTCCCCTCATATTAATTTTTAAAATTTAAATTCGGTGTGATTCGTAAAGTTAGAGGGCACGCGTTTTAACTCATTCAGATATCAATATATGGTACTAAAAACAATAAAATGTCATATAAAGACATACTGCTTTGTAAATTACAATAGGTCTTAATGATAAACATATTTTGGTGTCATATTAAGTGAGATATATTCTATTATGTAGTTGCAGATGTTTTACCATTGACATCATCGTAATGTTTACACTTTTCCTTACCATGTAATGAATGGCAAAACTTCTTTGTTATACTCCAATCTTCTTTCAACGATAAATTAAACATGGAGTAATCGGGATCACCCGTAACCTCTTTGACTATATTTAAAAACTTTGGTAGGCAATTCAATAAAGCCTCGCCAGACAGAGACGAATATGTTTCTAACAACACTAAGCCTTTGCATCTGAAAGAAGAAACGAGTTACTATATGTAGCAGAATGTTTGTGCTATATTGCTATATTCTGTGTTATTACCTTGGGTGACTGGGTTCCTTGTAGATATCCAATTGGAAATATTGGTTATTAACCAAAAAGCAGCGACGTTTCTTGTAAATCGTAAAGTGAGCATCGTCACGCTGAGCCAACAAGTTAATGTAATCACGTTGTGTTAACTGAGTTTTGACCTCGATACGAGACTGTCCGTGTACATTAGGACGACGAATTGTATGTATATAGCTCCAATGATTGTTTTGCCCACGTTTACGTAGTCGTGCCTGCACCTTGGGTCCTGAGGATTGCAAATAGTGATGTTCCACCGTGAAATCTTGGAAAGGTGGAAATTCGGAATCGGCTGGTAAGAAGGCAACTGCCAAAAAGAAAACGAAAGAAGTTAATACATAATATTTCTTCACAATGAACAAGTTTTATAAACTTACCCAAAAATTTCAATTTTCTCGAAGTGGCCAACAAACGATCACCAATATCAATACCAACTTTTTGGCAAACAGATTCTATCAATCGGTTCATTTTGGTTTCGAAATTTGTAGAATTATCTATCACATCAAAATATGGATGTCCAACCCAAGCCGCAGCAGATTTATAGTCAAGTTCACGTGCCAAATCCACGCCCTCGGAACGGCAAGCATGTTCCTTTAATGGAATAGAAATAATCATAAATTTATCATATAATACGGGCTGTGCTTAAAAAAAGTTTTATTGTAATAGAAACTAATCTCAAAGCAAGAAACACTAATTTAGCAATAAAAGCAAGGATAACATAATCATAGGATTCCTTTCCATTATTACCTTAAATAATTTTTTTAATTTCTTTGTAAACAAAAGAGTAAAATTATATGTAAAATATATGTGTGTGGCAAGTACAATAGTTTTTAAAAATGTATATTCGCAATTTGATCCACTAAGTTTAATAATGCATTTCTGAGTCATTTTGGTTCAATTTCAAAACTTACTTCTGTCGAGTAAAACTCTTCAGCACCATTGGCAGCAGACACCAAGTGCAATATTTGGTTATAACGGTTATCTCGCATTTCAATAGGATTCCAGTTGTTAGAAGACATCATTTTTTCCCATTTCTCCTTGGATATATCTGCAAAATTCATAGATGGCATGAACGGACAGATTAGTAAATGCTGAAAAAATAAATAGTAATACAAACTTACAAGCACTTGCGTCCATGACGCCACGATCACAGATAATCAAGCAGTTACGTGTGCTCGATTTGCCCAACTCAAAATATGTATTTTCAATTTGTATCATTGTACGTATCAAGTTCTCCTGAAATTTATATGCTGTAAAGATACAAATAGCGAGCCATTCATTAGTATTCAGTATTCATGGAATATACCACAAAGCTTGAGGAATTTTATTACATATAATTTTAGCTAGCTAAAAAAGAAATAAACAATGTACGGAACATATAATTCAACGTTAGAATACAACAAAGCTCAGCTATAAAAGGCGAATGACACAGCCGCGTGTACGCGTCTACTTTTACATATTATTGTCAAATATGCACATTCTGAAATTCAATACAAATTGAAATTCAATACAGAAATGAAAAGAAGAAAAGTGTAGACCAAATACAATACCAAGTAGAGTGATCAAAACCGAGACCGAAAACCGGGTCAACCGGGGGTTTCAACTGAGACCGACCGTCGGGTTGTTTCAAATAGCGGTTTTTGGAAAACCGTGAAACCCGGGTTTTTTATGACTGCCTCAACCGGTGTTTCATAGTGCAAAAAAGCATCTTTTTCGGTGCGAATTTATTTATAATATGCCAGTTTTAATATTATCAAAAACCTCACACAACGTTTTTTTATTAGTGTTTTCAGGAGTGACCGCAACGCGATCCAGCCTTATACGTATATTATCCTTGTAGGTAATATGACATTTACTTTAGGTCAAAGTTGTTCGTGGTTCAAGTCTTACGCCCATGTGCTGACAACCGCATGATTTCCAAATCGCATTTTTTTTTGGCGATTTCGAGTCTCTAAATTTCGCATTTTTACTTTAAACAATTGTTTTCAGTTTTCTTTCTTTACTGGCGGATAAATGAAGAAGATGTTTGGTTAAACATAGCAATTTTAAATAGAAATGTAAAATTTAGAATCTCGAAATCGCTAAACAAAATGCGATTTGGAAATCATGCGGTTGTCAGCACATGGGCGTTAGACTGGTCCAAAGTTGGTACATTTGTCGTTTTTGTGAGGGAATGGCTTCGTTAATGGTATACAAACTTTGCAACTCGCATTGATATCGTTGGTATCGTCTGAAAGGTTGGCGAACACAAGAGAAATGTGGGGCACATTCATTTCAAGTAGTCCAAAAATATTAATTTTCATATTGTTTATGTATTTTAGCTTAATTTATTCTCTACAAGATGTTGGAATTTCAGAATTTGTAGTTTTTACCCTGTTAACACCTGTTCTTAACTGATATTTTGCAGGACATAAATTAAAAAATTAAAGCTATTTCAGACAGGAATTTTTGGAGTCAATTTCGAAAGATTTCAATGTGCGGAATATGATTATGAAATGTCCTATCAGCAATAACCATATGCACAATGGTCAAAATTTTTTGGAATTACCCTAAAATGAATAATTTCCCCATTTGTAGCTGTTTTTGCTTTGACTAAAACTATAAGGACGAAGGACATAGTTTGTAGAACTTTTATATTAACATTTACGTGAAAAATTATCTCATAAGTAGTAAGGACATACCCGCTAGGGTGTGGGGGGCTTTAACAACGATATGGAAGTGCATACAAAGTGAAGAAATTGTGCTTGACGCCATGTCCACCGGGTGTCGTATTATAAATAAGTGGTCCTGTGGTTACATTTTCTAAATATTTCGACAATTCAAATATAAGTTAGAACTAACAAGTAAGAAAACGTCAGTCGGCTAAACCGACTTATATAAACCTTCACTCTCAGAGTACACGTGTAGGTAAGGACTTAAGGAAGGAGTATGTTTGTGGGAAGTACTAGAAGTTTGTACCAATTGGACCCAGCTTCCACGCTTGTTAATAATTGTAAAAATATGTTCAAATATGAAGTCATAATGGATTTCAGGCACTGGTAGAGGAGTTGCAAAGCATTTAAATGTACCTAGGATTGAGACAATTGTGTGGGAGGCACAAGAAGGGGCGTGGCTAAGACGTAAATATTTTTTATGTTTGAAGTGATTATAAAAACATTTTCAAATCGCAAATTTTTACTGTCCATGTTATATCGGTATTAATGTAACCAAAGTTTATGCCACTCTGTGTGGAAGGTACCAGAAGGAGTGTGACAATATCGACCATTCCACACGAATGTAACCTCTACAAAAGCATTGCCAAATAACAAATTGCACTGTATTCCGATGACCCGTATAGAAGTTATAACAGGTTCAATTTTACGTAGTTTAGGGTGATTTGTGTGGTAGGTACTGGAAGGGGCGTGTCAAAACCCGCCATATTTAGTACACAAAGTGATTATAAAAGCATTATCAAGTACCGAAATAGAGCTGATTCGGAATATCCGAATGGAAGTTACATTAGTTTTAATTTAACATAGGAATATGGGTCGTTTGTGTGGGAGGAACCAGAAGGGGCCTGACAATTTCGCCCATCTTCGAACTTAAACTAAGTTTGAGAAAAATATTACCATGTGCAAAGTTTGAATTGATTCATTAGCTCCTTTCGATAGTTATCATGTACAAGAGCCAGCCAGACGGACGGACATGGCTCAAACATCTTAAAATGTCTTAGGGTCTTAAGTCACTCCATCCCCTACCGGAGGTAACAATCTTGTCGCGATGTAGGGGCTTAAGTGCAGTCGAACTATTTGGGGTGGTAGTCCGATTGTCCGTCTGCACGACCAAAGGTTACCTCTCTCCTTCCTACACAAATTGGTGTGTCGATTATGGATGGCAACCAGAGTTTAGTGGCGTTGCTAGTTGCCAAATTTGCATTACGGATGGCAACTACGACCGACAGTTGTCAATTTCAGTTGCTAAAAAGGGGATTTTTCGGCAACCATTTATTTCTGGTTGCCTTGTAATTTTTCAAATTGGTGTGTAATTTTTTAAAGAAATAAAAGGTGAAAATAAGAGGTAATTTAATAATCTGGTTTTTGTAGGCTTCATGGTGGTTAAAATTACCACAAAGCAACAATTTGAAATCCTGGTAAACAAAATGGAACTTAACCATAACCTAGCTCGCGGTGTACGGGTTTCTGGTGAAACCAAAGCCACTACGGATGAAGTGTGGAAGGGAATTGCCGAAAATTTAAATAGCTATGGCCCACCTACACGTACTCCAGAAGAATGGCAGAGAGTGTTGATTCATTTTAAGGCAAAATTAAAAAAGAAACTGGCAGAAAATAAAAGAAACATTAACACAACAGGTGGTGGGCCATCGCAAGAAGTGCCTTTATCGCCATTGGAGCAGGCGGCAGCGGACCTGTTGCAAGTTGATTTGGCTGCAACTCCAGTGGATAATCTGTTTGGCGTTCTAGAGACATTGGATGCTTTTTCTTCCTCTGTTAATTTGGAAACAATCCAAATTTTACATAGCTTTTGCTCCATTATTTGGACAAATTCGCTCAAAACCACGGACAATGTGGGTTGAGCCATGCCGAGGTTGAAGTCATTGCCATGGGACTTCTGAAAACTTCATTCCGCAAAAAACCTCAAAGCAGCACACACTTGGAGGTATTGCTGTTGACCGGTAGCAATTTTTTTAATTCTTCCACTAAACAACAACAGCATCTTTTGGAAGTCGGAAATACGTCTTAAAGCAAAGACGAACAATTGTTTATTTGAAAAATTTTCAAGATAGAAACATCTACTCACAGTACAGATGGCAATTCTAAGGGATTAGAGCTATCTCTTAAATTCCTCCTAATAGATGCCACGTCCTGGACATCTTCTTCTTCATCAAAAAAAAGTTCCACTGAGCTAATCATTAAAAATTAAATTTTTATTGTTGAAATTTACTATTTTGAGTTGAATTGTTTGTTTTGTTTACAAAATATTTAGTTGCCAAAGTGTCAAAACACTATTATCGACGGCAACTGACAAAAGTTGCCATACATAATACTTATTTCTATTTCAGTTGCGTTGCCAGTTGACAACTCAACTGGAGTTTGGTTGCCATCCATAATCGACCCATGGATCAGCTGTACATCCCCAACTGTTCCAACGATCTGGAAGGTATAACAACCTTTTCACTCAGTTCGATCCTCTGGAGAAGACCGTACAAACCTGAGGGTAATCTTTTAACCGGTGTACTAGCACCTATCGAGCCCTAGTCACCTATGGTTCACTTACATAGGTCTAGTACACACAAAAAAGCATACACAGCGAAATTTAATGGGAATAGTAATAAAGGAATATCAAAGTCGGAGGTGGTAATATACACCCCAACGTCGGAAGGAGCAGAGGCGGCGACTTCCGGCGGGCACGGTGGAGACATACAGTCTCCTCTACGTGTCGCCAGCGGCCTCAATAGATTTGATAGAATGACCACGGAACGCCCACTGACAACTCTAAGTACTGACACGGAACGGCAGGTTATGACTTGTGAGGGAACGGACAAACGGACGACTCTAGATCTCGGACGGATTACTGGCGCCATTTTGGAGCAGCAGACTGAACTCCAGCGCCAATTGGAGGCAGAACGGGAGTCTTCACTGGGATCTTTCAGTGATCTCAGTGACACCATAGGGGGCTTTGACCAACTATGGATTCTCTATGACGAGCTTGATGTCACATTGACTCAATCTCCAAGAGAAATTCATGGTGAGCCAGAGCCTACCACTGGGGACGCTGAGATCAGTGAGAACTCGCTGACGGCGCTGTCCCCAATCGATGAGTCGGCACACGTCGACCCGCCCGAATTCACCGGAGGTTCTCCCAAAGAGTCTAAGACTCTACTAGGGACAGAGTCTAAAGGTGATGAAGCGAAGAACGCCTCAGTTAATCCGGAGTCCCGGAGCACATCGATGCAGAGCAAAGCTATGGAGCAGAAGGCCAAAAGCGGCTATAGGCGCTCCTGCGGCATCCTGAAAAGGTTTGTAGGACGCGACTTCGCTCTGCTCTCCGACAAGGAAAAAAACACTGCTCAGAAGACATCGACAAAGTGTGGCTAAGTTCGAGAGAAATTACCCGCATGAGTTTGTCGATGGTCTCCTGATCAGCAGCCTTCCTTCGTACAAGACGGACAAGGCTTCCTGATTGCCGGCAGACAATACAAAAACACGCGCACTTAAAAACGACACCAACAAACACGCTAACAGGTACAGGAACGACAATAACAAACATAAAAACGGCAAAGATAAATATGCTTCTTCTTCCCCTCCAACTGAGACCAATGAAGCACGTGGCTTTCTCGAGGGCCAAGCGGCTCTTAAGTCCTCTGATAGTGGTCAGACCCTCAAGAGAGCTAGATCGGGCGATGAACCTCAGGTGGAGGTGTCGAAAAGGCATAAGCACGTCGGCAACTCCCAAGTTCCATCGGAACTAAGAGTAGCTGTCATCGACAGATCTGATCCAGATGGCTCTGATCTGACTCTGAAAGATGGCTGCTACTGGAGACATTGCTTCTCGACGAAATGCTAGCGGATAAGTGGTGTGACGGCGACATATCGTTCAAGGGAGCAGAATGGAATAAGGGTGCTAAGATAGTTAATTGCGGTAACAAAAGATCACTGATCTTTCTGAAAACCGCAATCGGCAATCTTAAAACCCCATGGCCAAACGCCGCCCTTGAAGTGGTACCGACGTCCACACTACTAATCCGTACAATAGTCTCAGTCTGGTTACCCCCTCCCGTCCCGGAGGAGGTAAAAATACTGCGACTATTAGCGAAGCAAAACAAAGGTCTCAAGATTGCATCATGGGAGGTTCTGTTCACCAACAGCAAGAGAGACTTTGGCAAGGATCTGCGTATGATTGTTGACAAGGAATCGGTAGCATACCTAAAGGAAAGGAAAGGTATCGTCAATTTCGGGCTTGGCACCATCAGGTTTCGTGTCCCTGGTGTCGATGGTAAACATGACGGTTAAAAAGTTTTTAAACTTGGTGCAGATTAATCTGCATCACTACCAAGCCGCCGCTGCCGACCTTCTCCTGTATCTTACCGATAAGCAAATTGATGTTGCCCTGGTCCAGGAGCCGTGGATTGTTCACAATAAAGTGAAAGGACTAGCGGCTAAAAACTACACTGTTATTACACCGAGCACGGAGGATAAGGTAAGAACCTGTATAGTAGCCAAGAAGAGTTTAGGTCTAATCTTATCCACAAGTTTCAGTTCTGGAGACACAACGGTGGCATGTTTGGAGGCAACCATCGGGGAAACCCTGACATTTGCCTCCATTTACATGCCATATGAGATACCCAGTCCACCTGGAACTAACACGGAACAACTTATAGCATGTGCGTTCAACAAAAGATGGAGACTTGTCGTGGGTTGTGACGCCAATGCTCACCATACACAATGGGGTAGCACAGATATCAACGGAAGAGGTGAGTCACTTTTTGAATCTATTACACTGTCTAGTCTTAGAATTTGTAACGTAGGTAACACCCCCACTTTCAAAACTAGGGTTAGAGAAGAAGTACCAGATTTAACTTTGACTAACATGGATAGTTCGTTTATCACAGAGTGGAGAGTATCAAGTGATCACTCCTTCTCTGATCACAAGAGAATACTCTTCAAGATTAACATAGAACAAAAAACATAGAACCATATAGGAATCCCAAAAGAACGAACTGGTCAAAATTCCACCATCACGTGGAATCAGACCTTACAGATCTCATGATCGATACGTTCACGGGAGCTGATATTGACAATTATGTCAACAACCTGACGTCGGCACTGTCAAACAGTTTCATTCGATCATGTCCTAAAACGTTCCCAGGAAAAAGGACTCAGCCGTACTGGTGGACCGCTGAGCTTAGAAAGCAAAGAAAGAATACCAGAAAACTGTACAATAGGGCTCACCGGACAGGTAGCAATGAAGATTGGGAAAACTACAAAGTTAGTTTCAACATCTACAAGGCAGATCTCAAAAGAGCAAAGAGAGCGTCCTGGGTTGCCTATTGCGAGACAATATACAACATTAACGAGGGAGCTAGATTCAGAAGAGTCCTGTCAAAGGACCCGAAACCTCTGGGACACATCCAGAAACTGGATGGTACATGGACGGCATCGGGTCAAGAGACACTCGGCCTCTTAGCAGAGACCCAATTTCCAAATTGCACAGAGGTTGTCGGTGAGGTCACTATGACAACAATAGATAATCTCTCTCAATTTGATGAAGACAGCATAGATAACATAGTCAATGAGAATAGAATAGAATGGGCAATTGACACCTTCCAGCCCTTCAAATCCCCGGGTATGGATGGTATCTTTCCAGCCATGCTGCAACAGACGACGGATGTGATTATAAAGATTTATACCAAAGAACTGGAGGGAGGTAAGGGTTGTATTCATACCCAAAGCAGGCAAACCCAGTCACTCGTCCGCTAAGGACTTCAGACCAATTAGCCTGTCATCCTTCCTCCTTAAGACAATGGAACGTATCTTAGATGTATATCTAAGAGATAGCATAGATAACAATCTGTTATGTGACGCTCAGCATGTCTATCTTAAATGCAAATCTACTGAGAGCGCACTTCATGAGGTTGTCAGTTACATAGAAGAAGAAATCTAGAATTGAAAGAGTATACTCTTGCAGCTTTTCTAGATATAGAAGGAGCTTTTAACAACATAGAGTCAGACACCATCAGTAGCGCTCTAAGGGATCTACACGTTCCGAACTTTCTCGTCGAGTGGATAGACTCGATGCTAAGGCATCGTATTATCAATTCGACTCTGGGGATCGGAATGATAAGGAAACTGGTGACTAGGAGACCACCACAGGGAGGGTCTTATCCCCACTTCTGTGGCTCCTCGCTGTGAACAGCATCCTCAGATCCCTTTTTGATGATGGCAATAAGGTAGTTGCATACGCCGATGACGTAGTCATCATGGTAGGGAGAAAATTTTTACCAACTATCAGCGATTTAATGCAAAGTGCACTGAGGAAATTATCAGGATGGGCTAGTAGTAGTGGCCTGGGCATCAATCCTAGGAAAACAGAACTAGTTCTTTTTACAAGGAAATACAACATAGATCCATTCAGGAAGCCAGTACTGGATGGAACCGAACTCCCACTTTCACAGGAGGCTGAATATCTTGGGGTAATTCTAGATCGCAGGCTGAACTGGATCAGGAACACTGAGGAAAGATATAAAAAAGGCCTAAATGCTCTCTACATGTGCAGGAACTCCATAGGTAAGAGCTGGGGTCTGAAACCGAAAGTTGTAGATTGGATCTACCGGTCGGTAGTCAGGCCGATTACTACCTATGGCTGTTTAGTCTGGTGGAGTGCCATGAGAAGCGGGAAACTATTAGCAAAACTAACTAAGACACAGAGACTAGCTAGCCTGAGCATCACAGGAGCCCAAAAAACGCACCGCAGTCAGCATTGTATGTAATATTACACCAGCTACCTCTGGATCATTTCAAAAAGCGCTTTTAGGCTCAAGGAATCAGGCTACTGGAGGAGTAGAACATACGGTGATGCGACTGTTTTTCAAAGAAACGTGAGAACTCTCAGCCAGAACCAGTCTTCAATGAAGATACTGACTATTTGGTACCGGTTCTGGACTTCTCAACAGTACCACATATGATTATACCGAAAAGAGCAGATTGGGACAATGACGAGCCCTTCACAGGCTTGGCTGTCTACACTGATGGCTCTAAGATGGATATAGGCACAGTTGCGGGTTTCTACATTGAATCACTACAGATACGTAAATCTTTCAGACTCAACGATAACTGTAGCGTTTATCAACCTGAAATCCTTGCAATCAAAAAAGCAGCAGAATTTCTAGCGGAAATAGAAATTCCGGCGGAGACAGATATACATTTTTGCATAGATAGTCAAGCAGCCATTAAATCAATCATGTCGCATAACGTCAAATCAAAGCTTTTACTGAGTTGCAAGCGCTCGCTGGATGATCTCAGAAACCATGTGGTCCGTCTCTGCTGGGTTCCCGGACATAGCAATATCAGTGGGAACGAAATAGCAGACGAACTGGCCAGAAATGGTTCATCCATGGAAATCTCGCAAGCCGAAAACTCAGTAAAACCACCGATAGGCGTTTTCTATAGACTATTGAGTCACGCAGGTGGGCATTGATGAACTCAGCATGGACTAATTTGTCAACCTGTAGGATTGCTAGGGCCACCTGGCCAAAGGCAGACAAACAGAAAACTATAACTTTATTAAAGTTAGGCAAGATAGAGTTGCGTACGCTCATAGGAATCTACACAGGGCACTGTAACATTAGAAGCAGGCTCAGCAGGTGGCACACAGGTACTGTGGATTACTGCCGACTGTGTGAGGACGAGGATGAGATTGAGACGATCGAGCACATTTTAGGTATGTGCCCCTCTCTCTGTGTACGTAGGAAAAAACTCCTAGGAGATTATATAATTAGGAATATTGATGAAATCGCAACCCGCACCATCCATGACCTGCTGAGATTCTCGAAGGGCCTGGACTGGATTATGGGTAGTTTCTGATTTCTGAATCACACTGATGATAACATTGAATCCGGCACCTATCAGTAAGAATGAGAACCATAAGGTAAGCTAATGTCAAGTTACCCAGAGGTATCCTCGTATTACTCATAGGGCAAAACAATTACAAGGAAGAAATAGTATTACCTGACAACTACACAGTCACACTAAACTCGACTTCCTAACTACTTCCACTCACCTGGCACCCCCCATTCCACCACAACCCATATTCCCGCTTTTCCCCTATCCCTCACCTCCTGCCCATCCCTCCCATCTAATTCACCTTTACATTCATATACATTTCAGATACAAGGATATGTACAATGGATCCAATAGGGTCTTCGAGTGCACGGATTGCGTAAGCTTTCTGGTCCTTTAAACCTAACCTAACCTAAGTCACTCCTTCAATGCGTTACACTTTTTTCTGTCCCAAATGATATATACCCTCCTACTCTGTAGATTGAGGGTATAAAAAATGTCTTCAAGGGATAATGAGGACAATTTATCCAATAATTTCACATACATGTACATATACCAATTTTCTGCATTTGTTTTGTGATCAAAGTTGTGCGCGTAATCTCAACGATATCTTAACGGAAATAATCGGAGACGCTATCCATTCGTATGACAAATAAACTTGACCCAGTACTGACAGAACTGTCCCAGTGTCGCAATGTTTGCCTATAAATTTGCCTACTTTCTACGGCTTTTGATCAAATTTTATTTTTTGCTTTTTCATTTTCTTTTGTGATTTCACAATGAAAACACCAACTTAAAAACTATATTCTAAACAAATCGTACAAATATTAGATTTTTGAATTCTACCTACGTGTTTTCACATTCCACCGTTGGATAGATCTGGAGAAAATCACAAAACAAAAATGTAATGCAAAAACATTTTAACCATAGCAAGGCATTGGTTCCTAATACACATGCAAAGATAAGTCGCAAAAATGAAAATTTTACATCTATATTTTATGGAATGCATTTTTTGTTTACCATACCCTACCGAATATAAACTTTTTATCAAAAAATCATGATCTTCCTAAAAACATTAACACACTTCACAAATATTAACCCCATAACTACACTCAAAGGTCAGTGAAAAAAAGCAGAAAGTGTGCAGAAACAGCAGATTTTCCGATGAAAAAGGGAAAACAGATGATTGTATCTGCTGAAATAGCAACAGCTGTTTGATGTTTTTAGTAACAAAGGAAGCTATATTGAAACTTTAAGCCTATGTACAGTATGGCTAGTTGAATATACATATTATAACATATAATACAAGATTGCAGAAAAACTGTTATGTCAGAAAAGCTGCACTTTTCCCACTTTTCACTTCACTTTTCCCATAAGAACACACACAAGGGCATACTTTTCAGAATCACTATGAAACCATAAAGCTAGTCTTGACTGTTCATCGGCCAGGGAATAATCAATCACACTTGTTCGAAGTTTCAAGTTGAAATTTTGGGTTTCTAGCTTCAAATCTTACTCTTGGTACGAAGGATGTTTTGAATATGTAAATGAACATGGTTTTCTGCTGAAATTTGAATTTGCATACATGAATTCGAGTATATTTTGTCGGATTAAAATCGACTCGAAATTCAGAATATGGACGTATATTTTAAAATTCTTCTTCTTCTGCTGGCTGATGTCACACTAATGTTGTAATCATACGCATAGTATGCTGACAAACCATAAGTGGCTAAATATGGGTTCATACACTGAATGAAAAATGCATCATTCCATTAATGATATAGTTTCATTATATTAATGCAAAGGCAAGATGAAATGATATAACAATATATATATTAACAACATTTTTAATGATTTGTAGTGGCAATAATACAAAGAAATATTTTTCATTGATGGAAAGAAATCTGTTTTGTATAAATCTCACGATTGTAGTGATTGTGGCGCCAAATATTCGCTGCAAACTAGATGTGGAGAGTCTACAGCCAAATAAGCCACAAGGACAATATTTAATTCTTTTATATTAATTCTTTTTGATGCAACAATGAAGCATTTGCGTCATATCAACGAACCAATGTCATTATATCAATTAAACAATTTCATTACAACAATGACAGAATATCATAAACGAACATTCCATTAGAGAAACGTGTCGTTACTTACACGTAACCTACTTCATTAATATTACGGCTACGTTTCATTTTAGTAATGACACTGTACATTAATCTAACAATAATGAAACAAAGTTCATTGTCTACGTTGACCCAAAAACAATGACAGATTGCATTGATGCAATTGATTTCTTTGGGGTAATCCGCCAGACTGTCAAAATTCTCTCGAAATCCTTTGATTTTGTTTGTACTATGCGAATTGTCGCTCGGTCTATGAAAGCGATTCCGCATCCAACATTTTTGGTTAATAAGAAATATAAAAAGAAAACATTAAACCGTATCGGAAATAAATTGCGGTTTTCCGTTTTTCAAATGCAAATACGACCACCTTTTGGAAATTACAGCCTGGGTATGTTTTTTATCAGTGGTGGGGTGGATTATTTATTTAGCTTTAATAAAAATATCGCTATTATAAGCACTATACAGTAAAGTCATTAATTTAAAAATCATTAAAGGAATTGCAAAGCAACAATACCAAATAAATAAAAATTCATTTCATAAATTGATGTCAACTGCACAATAAATACAAAATGTAGTCTCGTGAAATTGATTCCATTGAACAATTATTTACAATCAAATCGATACATGTATGTATATGTAGACATAAACGTATATTAAAACATCATCATATTCAAATGGAGGTTTTCTTTGTGTCAAGAAAATGCGTAGTTTTAACGTTAAAAAAAAACGGAAGAGTGTCAACGGGATTACATGGCAATCCAATTAGACTGAAAATAATCGATTCTGTATAAAAATATCATAATTGTTCTAGGACAACGACAAACATTGTATTTCTGTACAACCGGCGTTATCAAATGCGTAATATTAAATTTGCCCGACCGGAAAAAAGACTTGTCTGAGAAGTTTGCAACTATTTCAATTTCAGTGAATCTTGTATAACATTAATGTAAAAAACACGACTGTTAAACTGTTGAAAAGATGATGTGGAATTATTTTGTTTTTGGGTGAATCATACGTGATTTTAACGTAGGATTGACATTGGGAGAGTGCTTAGATTGGATTGAGTGCTTAGATGCACTGGAAAGATGACATTTATTTATGTTTGGTTCTTATGAACAACTTATCTGAATGAATGAATATAAAGCGAAACAAATGGTTAGAAAATAATTCTTAAATCAGCTTTGCATTACTTCTGTTTAATATTACTTTTAATAAAACAGTCTGGTAATTCTGATTATGCTTAAATTTTTATAGATTGAGGATAGCTCACAACAGGCGGATACCAGTTTACGGAAATACCAGAAAAAAAAAAAACAAAAGAAACCACAAAAATCAGCCATGAAAAAAATAACTTTGAATTTTCTACAAGAATATTAAAATTAATTAATAATCTTCTGATGAGCCGACAGCCAAATTAAAAAACTGGTGAAAATAATTGAAGATAGTGGCTACATTTGGATCAGATAAGGAATTCGTATGAAACAGGCCTTTTCTGGAAACGAAAGCCGAGTTTGTTCTGATGATTTCACTTATAACTTTTTCTTATAATAGTTTTGAATAGAGAATTTGTAAAGATTTATAAAGCAAGGTGTATTTTACGTTTGACGCCGAAGTCAAAAAATGTGTAGGCAACATTCGCACCGAATGGATGGATGAATTTAATAAATTATTTGCAGTTGATGCTTTTCATGTGTGGCATATTTGACCAGACATCTTGAATATCATAATCCTTCCAATAACTGGCAAAGCCCTACCTACTTTGACACATTAAAGAAGCACAATAATAAGGTTCATGCTCCAAAAGAGTCCTACACAAGAGTGGCGAAAGAGAAACATCTTCAGTTTAAATATAACCATGAAAGGAAGCATAAGTGCAACATGACGATAAAGCCTTCCAAACACCCACTTTGCTTAGAGTAGCAGTTGTTTATTGTTTTTTTATAGGAACACATGGCCACGCATATACGTCATATAGTGGAATACCAAATTCAAAGAAAGATACATATATTTCAAGATCTGAAGATGTTTACGAATAGCAAAATATTTTTCCTTAAATAATAAGTTTCACTTTTCGTTAAATAAGAAGCTTTACTGTGAAAGTATACATATACACTAATATATGGTAAGTCCTGTTGAATCATATTTTCATGGAAAAAAATACCCCATTTTTCGTTCCAGGTCCGATATCAGTCATCTCACCCAATAATTTTGAGGGTACATAAAAATAGGGATCCATTTTTTTGAGTAATGACACAATTGTTCTACCAAATTTGGACCCTGGTTCTGTTTTGGTTATGTCAACTACAGTGAAACGCTACATAATAGTTTTGTTTCACCATTCCATAGGCCGTTGATGCTAGTTATCCCTTTGAGAAGTAGCTCAAAAGACCAATATATAACATTCTGAAAAATGTTTTGGGTCTGTTCTATTCCCAAATATTAAAGTAACCCAATGATTTTTACCTGTACATCAAGACACCAAATAGCAATTTTCGTGCCTAATTTTTTAAATTAAAAATCGTTTTTCTTTTTACGATTTATCGAGCTAAACTAAATTTTATCACAAAAATAAAATTATATCGGAGAATGCTAAAGCATACCACAGCTTTTCATAATTAAAAAATAATAATAATTTTATTTTTTTATTAAAGTTACAACAATTGTCAAAGGCAAACTTATTATTTTTGAAGTATAAGCCCTTTCGCGGCGACTATTACCTTAAATTTAAGGTAATTATGAGGGCTACAAGTTTTGAAAAAATAATTTTATGTTAAGACTTAATCTGGATAATTATACATTGTTTTAATACAAATATTTATGTAGTTGGCGACAATGTGAAAAAAATTATTTTGAGTAAAAAATTAGCTTTTTAATAACGTTTTGTTATCGCAGCTAGTTATCCCTGCCATTTGTTGTATGTTACCGAAAATTGAAATATATAAATTTATATATATCCATAAATGGCTATCAAACGATGTTCCAGAATCATGGAATGTCTCAGAAGATGTCCATGATAGGTAACGAAAATTAATTAATCGGGTTATTTTGGCACAATGACCGACATTCCATTATTTCCCCAGTTTTAGGAAAATTGAACGAAAATATGTAACAAATATTGAGTAATCTTTGGGATATTTTTTGGATCAATTTGAATGTTCACAATGTTAATTATGAAAATTAGTACATTGCGTTTTTGCGATTTATCCGAGTGATTAACAAAGTCTACGTATTAAAAACATTTCATGAGTTTAAAGTGGCTAAGGAATAGCTTCGATGGCCAATGCCGGATCTCAATTCAGATTTCATTACAATATCAGAGCTTTCTTTCAAAATAGTAAAATCCTTCAAGCACAAGTGTCTGACTGCATATTACACTAGGCTGAAGCGATTTTTCGTACATCTAAAAGAGAAACTACCACTACTAATTGACTATTTTCTTTTAATTTAAGTTTTTTCCTTAACATAGTTCGAACAAATTAAATTAAACTTTTTTAAATAAAGTTTCGCCTTTTTGCTGTTTTACTATAGGAAAATTTGGATTTTAGACAAATTATTTTAATAAATTAGGTCGTGATTAACCGAATGTCGTTAAACGTGATACCAGAGATACAAACCAACAAAGAATTATCGGGGTCGGCGGCGGCTGATTTACCAGGATGTTCTGCCGGGAAAAGGGAATTGGTTTTTAATACTTTTTTATTTTTGGCAAGTAGTTCAATATTTGTTAGCCGATATTAGCCAATGTCCCCATAATTTCATATTAGGCCTAATCCTTTGACACACTAAAAAAGCACAATAATAAAGTGTCCAAATGGTATTATAATCGGAAGACAGTGACACTTCATGTCCTAAATATGTGTGTGCCGACGAAGATCATCGTTGCGTTGTTTGTGGCTTTGTGTCCTACACAACCATGAACAGAAGCATACGTGCATCATAACGATAAAGCCTTCCAAACACCCACTTTGCTTAGTGTAGTTATAGTTTATTGTTTTTATACCCTCACTCTACAAAGTAGGAATTATATATATCAATTGGGACAGAAAAAAGTGTAACGCATCGAAGGAGCGATTTAAGACCCCAAGTATGTTTCGACCAAATCCGTTTCACGACTTTTTAAGTTGTTTGAGCAAATTTGTTTCTATAGGCGTTGTATTTATTTGCAATATGATACCTTCCACACAAATTGACTTATGCCAATTTTGGTCAAAATAAAACTAATATAACTTCCATTTGGATTGTCATAATCAGTTGCTATTTGATACCAATAAAATATTTAAGCTTTTACCACGTCCCTTATAGTAGTAGTATTAAATCCTTTATAACATCTATACTGGTGCCTGGAGTCCACTGTGACTTGATATTTGATTGTGTTTTTAGAATTGTTTTATAAATGTGGAAGCTGGGTGAAACATGTTTCATAAAGCACAAATCAGTGAAAAGTTTCATAGAATTTATGAAACATGCAATGTAGTTCTCATTCGATGAACTTTTGTCATAAAATTCATTATTTTTCATAATATGATTTATAAAAATTTGAATAGGTATTATGAAGAAACTTCATTAATTTTATGAAAAGTTTCATAATTTATTCCGAAGTCTCCAATATAAACAAAAAAGGTCTGACTTTTTGACTAAGCAATCAACACGCACATTGCGAGTCTTTCCAATGAGTATGTCTTTGCCCAAAATCAGGGTAAATACTTACATATGTCAGAGTTAACAGAGGACAAATGAGAATTGCTAGCATTCAACCGAATAAAGTAGACACACTAAAAATGTCGTTATGAAATATTATGTTATGAAATATTTCACAAAAACTATGAAAACCTTCATTATATTTATGAAGACATTTCATTACACAAATATTCTATTGGTTATGACATATTTAATAATTATTTCTTTGATCTTATGAAACTAAGTTTCACAATTTTAATAACTTTGTTTTATGGAATATGAAATGTTTATGAAAAAATTGTATGAAACATTTGATTTTATTTATGAATTTTTCATAAATATTAAGAAAAAATTCACTAAATTTAAGAAAAACCTTTTATGAAATCGCTTCATAAATATTATGAGGGACAATTCTTTCAGTGTAGCGATAGGCCCATAACCTGTTGCATGATACGATATAAGTGAATTAATATTTCTTTTTAAGAACACGCACGAGTTAAATACACGAAATTTTATTATGGAATGCAAAAATATTTTTGTATCGATAGTAAAACAAACATATTGTTTCAAATATGTAAATATAAAGTAGTTTTATACAAAGTTGACAAAGTCGACCGTTATATTTTCTTTTGTAAATTTAAGTGGGTTGTCTATTTTGGTAGTACGATTTGACGGAGTTAGAACTCCGTCAGATCTAAAAAAAATTATTAGCGGCGTGGTTGATGTCGATTTGAGCCGATAAAATCGATGGCGTCGGCTGACCACTCAGATTTAAGAAGTAAGCTTTAGTATGCTGTATTTTAGTTTAGATTGTAAAGAGAAAGGTGTAAGTCGATTTTTCATAATTTTTTATCGAATTAAAAACAGTTCAAGAATATATTTGTTTATAGAGATCAAAGATAATGCTTCGTACTTCATTTAAAAAAAATCGGAAATATGAACAAAAGGTTACAGTGCGGATCTTATAAACTTAAAATCATAAATTTGAACTTTTTTACAAATACCGTCATGTCACCAAATACCAAAGTTAGATATATTCCTATTGCATTACATTATGCTCTCATATCCTGTAGAATTTCTCCGGTTTATGAGAAATGCTTCTGCTATTGTATGGGGGCTATATCAAAATTTTGACTTATAAGGTCCGCTTTCAAAACATACAGCTGCTGTCAAAATAAGTAGAGCGCATAGCGGAAATGAAAAAAGATGTATGTCGCTTTTTGCAAACTTTTAGTGTTATTCTCCAGATCTTGACATCTTTCAGCAGGAATTGACCTTCATGCAAACTTCACAGCCTCCCAAAATTGGGAATTGTTTGTTGGTTGACAATGGGCCACCGCTTCCTTAACACCACGTATTTTCAAATTTCAATCTTTTTCCCACATGGGTTTTTGTTAGTAAAGGTACTTTTTGTGGACTGTGAGCTTCCAAATTATTATCTTACAATCGTCTACGGACGGTTTATATGCTTGCTTCAACATTTAATTAGCCTTTTATTAATGTAGCGGGTGCAACCGGTTTCCTTTTTGAGTATCTTACTACCTGCTGTACATTTGACATTGCTGAAGGCCGACCGCGTGTTTGTGGGTATGGAGTAAACTTGATAGCATTGCGTGTCATCATCGATGATAATATTTTTTTTATTTAGACTCATTAGAAATTATTTCTTATTAGAACCCGCATGTGCAGTGTTTTGCTCATCCCATATTACATCAAAAAATTACAACAATTTGATCAAATTTTGATTAAATATTTAAATGAATAATTATTATAGACCAATATTTAACCTTTTGCAAAGTTATGTCGCCAAGAAACTTCATAGTTTAGTTGTTTACTCATATGCTAGTACACACTACTATTATTTTGACTGATGCAAAAACCAAAAAAGCAAATCATTACAACCAAAACAACACATTTATAACGCCATAATTTATATTCTGCTCCCTCTATGTAACGATTTGATAGAAATAAAGAACGAAAAAGAGGACATGTTAAAGATATTCGACAGGTAACATCAATTTAATAGCACACTACCATTATTTTGACCGCAACTGTATGTTTCTGAGTCAAATCCAACATCTTTTGCCGAATGCCATCTATATCCGTCGCTAAACGAGGATTTTGGAGCGATCCTAATTATAATCGGATGTACTTATGAGGTCGGTCCACTTTCAAAACATAAGTTCCTCAACCAAAAATAGTACCTATGTAAAAAAACATAATTTAAGTTTTTTAGTTTTGGCCAATCAATCAAAAACAAAATCAATTACATATACATACATACAAAAAATGTCTAACTCAATTTTGCTTTAAGCTCGTCATTTAATGTCGCTATATGCGTATCGTATCTGCTACATTTCCAGATCGAATAAAGATGAAAATAAAACCTTATGAATAAAAGCATTTATTGTAGTTGACAAAAATGACAATTTAGTTTTTATTTAATTTGCTACTGTTGTTCAATCAATACGGCGCCTTATTGGATTTATTTTCGTTCTTTGGAATTTTCTTTTTTAATTGAATTAGTTCAATTGACAAGTCGTCAACAGAGAAATGGTGCAAGTCGGTGGTTACAGAAATACAATACGAATATGTGTTATAAAACATGTTGCACATACAACAATTAAAACAGAATCAGCCAACATCTTATTAAATTTAAATATTCATACTGTGTACGTGTGAATGCTCTAATTGGGAAGAAATCGTATATAACACATAATAAGCAAAGCGTTTGATTATTATAAACATCAATACCAGATTTTAAGAAGTAAGAGATGAGAGATAAATAAATAAACATTTTATTGTTTAAGTTTTCTAATTAACATAAATTATGTATTAAGAATTAAACCACACCACCACGTTTGAATTTTTGATTTTCAAAAACGTGTAGTTAAAAAAGTGGTGGAATGCTTTGACATATTTTTATTTTTGTGATAAAATTTAGTTCAACTCGGTAAATCGACGAAAGAAAAAATTGATTTTTTCAGAAAACATTGTAACATTTGTAGTCCACATAATTACCTTAAATTTATTGATTACACCATTCCAAGAATACGCCTAGTTGTGTAGTTCGGTTAGTATTGCAAATGGGCGAAATTTGTCCAGAGGGAAATAAAGGTCTGTAAAAATTTAATCAGTCCATTTATCTCCTTTCCTTCATTTTAAGAGTCAAAAACAGATTCAATCATCCCTGAATCCATCAAATTGTGAAGAAACTTATCAAAATATGTAATGTTAAGCTTCTTTTTGGCGTCCAGAGTAGAGATGGACACGTGATAAATTTTGACTCACGTTCACGCACGCTCACGAAGGAAAAAAATTATTCACGCACATTCACGGACGAACATTTTTTCGTTCCTCACGTTCGCGCAAGCTCTCGTGAACAAAAATTCACGTAAATATTAGGAAAATAGAAATAATATGTGAAGAGACACGCTTTATTTTAGAATTGATTAAACGTAAGACTTTTTTTCTTAATCATAAGCTAGTAATCCCAATCGAACAGGCCTAATGTCATCGTTCATATATGATTAGTGCTAGAGATGCCTTAGGCAACAAGCCTAAGTTTTTAACCATGGAATGGGAAATTCGTAACTTTTACAAAAAGATCGAATGTTATATCACCAGATAAAAAATTTAATGTTGGGAATCAACAATTTATTTCATTCAAAGTAATTGCGGACTTCGAAGCTTCTAATAAAAAAATTCCTTTAAAGTGGTTTATTTGTATGCGGAATAAAATTGTCATATTGTAAAAAAAAAATTAAACTTTATTTTTTCCATATTTCGACAACTTTTTTATTATGAAACTTGAAGTAAACTTGTTCCCTTTTATTTTTATTAAAAGTTGAAGTGTTATAACGAAAATTACTACTACTTTTTTTAATACGAGTGGAAATATTTGTCGCGTCCGTATTTCTGCTGTACCTAATTAAAAAAATCTCGGAGATAATTCTCATATTTCATAAATCTACGAACAAAATATAACCTCTGACCTTCATTTACATGTATATATGGAAAAACAAAGTTCTCAAAAAACCGCTGAACTTTGTATATTTCTATAAGACCTTCAAAAGTACTTCTGTTTTTTGTAGCGTCCGTTTCAGTGTAAAATTGTTTATAATTTTGTATTAAATTAAATTAAATCCTGATGATATATTTTTAAAATGCAGTACTCTTTAAGCGCTTTAGAACACTAAAAAGGCTGATCGACTTTTTCAGTTTCTTTCTTGTTTTTGGCGAAGTTTAAGGATTAGTTTAAGGCGTGCGAATGTCGCATCCGGGCCACTGGGAGAAGCCCATATGTACAATGCTCATGAGTCTAGCTAAAGCGCTCCAAAGATGGAAATGCAGAGTTAAACATTTATTTTGTGCAAATGCATTTGGATCCCACAAAATCAAACTTTTGGTTAGACGAAAATATAAGAACATACTTGAACATACATACTTGCTTTGGTCATAGACAAAACAACCTAAAATGAAGCTATCGAAAATGTGAACAATTCGATAAAGTGAACAACAGCGGTTTTTATTAGTTCACAATACCGCGAGTTCACGTAAATTCAATGGGCACATACGTGACTGCCGTACGTTTCAAAGGGGTGAAACATAAGAAGCTCTATAATTACTAAAAATAAGAAAACAATTGAACTGCATTGTACCTACTAATAGCTTAGCTACTAAAGACGGTGATGCGGCGTGTTTTCATACTTTATAAAAACGCTGAGCAGTGCGAATTACGTCGAACTTTTTTGATAAATTTGTTTAAATGATTTGGAATATTTTTAGTTTGCTTTACAATTTGGCGAGTTAATAAAAGTATATACCCTCACTCCAAAAGAACATATCTATGGAAATTATAATAACTTAAATTTTACGTAGGGCCGTATGATTTGTTTGGAAGGTACTAGAAGGTTGATGGCATTTGGTCCTAGCTTCCACGGTTATAAAACAATTGCAAAAACATGATAAAATTTCAAGTCATAATGGATTCCATGCACCAGTATAGTGTATTGTGTGGGAGGCACAAGAAGGGGCGTGACTGAAGCGTAAATATTTTTTAGGTTTAAAGTGATTATAAAAACATTTTTAAATATCAAATTTCAAATGATTTTGGAAGGTATATCGATTTTATTTTAACAATGGCTTTATGCCACTTTGTGTGGGAGGTACCAGAATGGGTGTGACAATATCACCCATATTCCACACGAATGCAACATTTCTAAATATCAAATTTCATAGTATTCCGATCATCCTTATAGAATTTTACGTAGGTTAGGGCGATTTGCGTGGGAAGTACAAGAAGCGGCGTGGCAATACCCAACATTTTTTATACGCTTAACGTAACAATAAAAACTTTATCAAATACCAAAATATAGCCGATTCCGAATATCCTTGTGGAAGTTGCTTTGCTTTAATTTAACATAGAAATATGGGTCATTTGTGTGGGAGGTACCAGAAGGGACGTGTCAATTTCGCCCATCTTCGAAATTAAACAAAGTTTGGGAAAAATATTACGATGTGCAAAGTTTGAATTGTTTTCTTATTAACTTCAATTTAGTTGTACGGGCTAATTTGGTCAACTTTTTATTGAAATGAAACTAATTTATTTCGTTTTTTACCCAACGTTTCTCTGGCTTGTTTCCAGATTCTTCAGGGGTCTGTTTATTTGAAAATCCTACCAAATAAAACGTTGGGTAAAAGATGAAATAAATTAGTTTCATTTCAATAAAAAGTTGACCAAATTAGCCCGTACAACAAAATTGAAGTTAATAAGAAAACAACATTGGTCATAACAAAATAACAATATTTTTGTTTGTTTGTTAAATAAACTGATTAGGAAAAAACTTATATTGAGTCTTTCTAGCAAGAAAAAAATATTTAATTCAAATATCAAAACAGTCGCCTTCGGTTGTCAATTTGGCCGATGTTAGGCTTCTGCTTCGGCCTTAAAGTCCGACTTCGGTTGGACGCTAAATAAGTTGTACATAAACAAAAGTTATATATATTTTCATTTTGTGAGACTTGGGGGGAATTTGGGCAAAAAATACACCGACAGTCCTGGACCTAATGCTAGCTATTTATATATTGCTCATTATAATTCAGAGAGAGATTCACCAGTGTTTATTTTGAAATATATTACATTAATCTTGGAGTCTATAACACATTGTAATCATAATGTGTTGTGTATAGGCGTCTGTCTAGATTCATCTGTAAGGACGGGAAAACATGATTTTTAGAGGTGTTTTCAGTGGTGTTTAGCTCACAGATGTCTTGACCCAGTGACGAAATATTTTGCAGATCATCATTAAACAATCTAAACTTCATTTCTGGGGGCGATCACTGCAATTTACTTTCGTGATCCATCCTACTGTATATAAAGGTTGATTTTTTAGCTATTATCTTTTTGGCAACACTGGTTTAAACAGCTGACGCACGTTTCGTGTTTTGTTTCACTGTCAAACATCTTCAGTTTGGTCTATAATTTAACCATGAATCGTCTTACAAACGAATAACGCTTGCAAATTATTGATTTTTATTATCAAAATGCGTGCTCTGTTAAGAAAGTTCATCGCGCGCTTCCATTTTATGGGCAGTTTAATCGACCCACTGAAGCGGCTATTCGGGCTATTGTGACTAAATTTCGCACCAAATTTACTTTGTTGGATATTAAACCACCAACACGCTTACGTAGAGTGCGAACTGAAGAAAATATCGCAGCTGTATCGGGCAGTGTTAATCAAAAACGTGGAAATGCCAAAATTGGACTAAGCGGAATTTGAATTAAATTATATGGACCGTACTATCGATTCAAATAAAGATTTCATTAATTTTTCTGAATTTTATGTTTTTTTTTACTTTCCTATAGCTTTTAAAAAATCACCCTTTACATACTACTACGGCAAAGCAGAAACAGTAGTCGTGATTTCTTGAAAAAATATTTTTTATGGCTTTGCGTCTTTACACGAAAACTGCAAGAAAATATCGAATCGACGGTATGACTATGATTTAAGTAGGTAGGTTTATCGCTTATAAAAATATTTTTTAAACTTTTATCAGAAATTTTACAAAACCTCATCAAAGAGGGAAGTCATAATCTTTAGTTTTGGTAATTTAATATGTACCCTATATTTTAGCACGAATTCTATTTGAATTTGAATGATAGTATTTTTCATCAATTGTGTTGCCATCGCATTTGAGGCCCCTACAATGGCATATGTCATTTTATGCATTACATCAAAGACAATAGTTTTTGTGAAACGACTTACGCTGACGTGTTTGAAATTAACAGCCAACACGTGAAGAAATTGTCAGTAGCGTACCTTTGAAAAACACGTTTTTCTAACCCAAAGTCTAAAAAATACTTTTGTCCATATACGTATATATTTCCGCTCCATATCCAATGATGAGTTGAACTAAATTTATGATTATTGATTTAGTTTGTTTAAATTTAAATTATTAGATGAAAACAAGTTATGCTTATTTGTCGGGTTTGTTATACATAAAACCAATATGGATGCTAGTATGTGTGGTTCATACGCAAATATTTATTTTGTTTCATGAGTAACAATCTACAGGTCTCTGTTTTTTTATTTTCAAATATGAATAAACAATACATACATGTGTATAGTCTTTTATACTATGTCTGTACTAAAGAGAGGATATATAAAATAAATATAAATAAATATATGTACGTTTGTACACATCAGTGTGTATTCATACAAACAATCCGCAAGCTCAAAAATTTAGTAATGAAAACAGAATATTTTGACTGTTTCCTATTATATATAGTACACATCCAGCAGTGCTAATAAGTGGTGTTTAAAACAAGGCCCTCTATCAGGAGGGGTTTTATGAAATTTGTTTCGAAAAGGGAAATGGAATGTCATGATCTCTATAAAATAAATTCAAGAACGTTTTTTATACATTTAAATTAGGGAAATGGTATAAATGGTATAAATATAATTTAAACTGTAATAAATACAATAAAACTGTAAATTATTATCTAATTACATTAATAATATTATTAATATAATCAGATAGTATCTAAAAGTTTTCATTTTTATTAATATTTCCCCTATCCTGTAATATAACGAAAATAGAGTTACGTGCCTTCTATATTTTTATATACGGTAATATTTTGACGTGGCTTTTTCGTGGCGTGGCTTAGTACATGTGACACGTTTAACTGGGATAAATCACTATGCTATGAACAATAAAAACGCGAAAAATAGGAAATTTTGAAAACTTTTTAATCGCAACAATTAGTAATCCTCTTTAGATTAAACTATAGAAGAACAATTAATAATTAAAGTTAAAATTAAGGGGAAAATCAGTTTTTTCGCTCTCCTGAAGAGTTGTATTTTTGTTCATAGCCACTTTTGAATAAAATGAACCTAACATAAAAATTTACCTAAAATAATTGGTAATGCTTAAGGCAAAAGTCAACAAAAAAAATTGAAATTATCTTGAATCCACATAAAATCGTAAAGTAACCATTATCAAGCTCTTCGGCCAGGATTCAAGTATTAATTTCCGACTTTGTGTACAGTGAACTTATGTTATATTTAAACTGATATCACTGCAATTTAGCTTCCTTGTCTAATCACGTTGGCCTTTATTGCAATAGTATCCGTACTTTGAAATACAGTTTGAACTGTTGATTTCACAACTTGGAGTCATTTGACATTTCAGCAAAAAAATGTTCACTTCCGCGTTTTGAAACTAAGAAATATACTACTTCAACTGACAAAATAACAAACATATAGCATTAATACGAACTCTTACACATTGCCCAAAAATGGAAATTAAAATAAGGGTACTTTCCCATTATTATCCTGCAGAACAATATCAATGCCAACAAAATGAAGCATCATATTTTTTTAGTTTTTCGTGAATATTTTGATAAGTTTGTGTTGAAATAAGTATTTTTTGGTACTTATTAATAAAAAGAGATTTAATTTGCATAAAGCTTGCATGTTGACTTTCGGCTTCTATACATGTACCTGCCATAATGACATTTTGCATATCAATATTGCAAGCACGTAAACAGTTTTTTCGCTCTTTGGAAAGTGAAAACTAATTCAAACATATGAACAGAACTTTAGTTTGCCAAAAAAGGAAATTTGAGTTGAATTATCTATAATTCACAAAAAATGTCACAAAAAAACAAATATCCATTCGTAAAAATCCCATTTTAATCGGCAGTTATCGATTGATTTTCATTCCTTCTCCTATTCGCCGCAAACTAAAGTTTTGTGTTTGTATTATCGCCGTAACACATATTCTCTTCCTTTTTATCTGTTGGTTGATCTAAGAAGGCCTCTAATTTTAAGGCCTTGGAAATTATGCCGCTGCCTTTACTATATCTAGATACATTTGTATGAATGTGTATTTATGTTCGTTTGTTTGTTTTCGTTTTTGACGTAAGCATGATCTACATACGTACGTACATATGTACATTTGTATTTAATATGTATGTATGTATGTGTATAGAATTTCTATTTAGATACCTTCAGCTCATTCTGCTTATACTAACTTCTGGGATATTAAGATGTTTTCAATTTACATAAGCATTCGAAGGAGACTGACAATTTTGACAATCTACAAAACAAATTAATTACACATTAATAAAAACGCGTTAGGGCGATTTCGTGTTAAATAGCGTGTGCATTCAATGTTAGTAGTTATGAGTTTGGGAAAGATGTTTTTTTTTTTGTGAAAAATAGCAATGCTGAAATGCAGGGTGAAAAAAAGACTTCTGTTTTTTTATAATTTCAAACAATATTATGGCGATTCTATATTTATGTATGTACTCGATGTATATTATCGGTCATTTTCTGCAATTCACTTTCACTTATTATCAGAAGTCTTTTATTGGGAATGATAATGTTCATGTTATTTGTTATTTAAACCATGATTTATTGTGCGATTTGCGTGTCGATAGTATACGCACGTACATATGTAGATCGACAAAAGTAAGGTTGTAGCGATGCATTGTGCTTTGAAAAATCATTACAAAGAAACAGACATTTGAGGACAAAAGTGCAAATTGCAGTAAAGAAAATTGTATGTCTTCTTTCAATGAGAGCGTCATACACTCACCTTCGCTGCCATTTGGTTTCGAGGCAGCGTTAGCCAAACAACGTGGGCAAGATGCGGTCAAATCGATAAGACTATGTTCCGGTGCGGCGAAGGGAAGATTTTTATATATAAATGTTGATGGTGTTGGAGGTGCTACATAAAAGTATTTCCCATAAAATATTAAAATCAAAAAAGGAATAAAAATAATACCTAACAAAATACGATCACATTATCGCAAAAAATACGAAACATGTGATGACATTTAGTTTGTTAATGCCAAAAACAAAAGGCTAACGCACAACATTTCTTATCATTTTGAAGTTGTTGTCAATTAGTTTTTTAATATACTATATACATACATATACACAAACACATTCACTTACATCGGAAACGAATCGCGTGACACTGTTTGTGTGTTTATATATGTACAGCTATGGACAAAATAATAGCACCACTAAGAGTTTTCAGATACTTTTAAAAAATTTAAATGATGAATCGAGATTATTTTGTGGAAATGATAACGACTCGACATCAAGTATGTTCTATAACACAAGAAGTCGTCAATGAGTACGGCTGTCAAACAATTGCTGAGAATATTTATATAATTTCTCTGATTTTCATGTATTAATTCTTATTGGCAAGTGGATAAAACCGTAACTTTTTCTGTCAAAAATTCTGTTCCCTTTTTTGGGTCAGTAAAACGCAGTTTCGCGTAATCAAATAGAACTTCTTCATCCGACTCAGAACAACTACTATATATATATATATTTGAATCGGGAGAATGAATGAATTTGGACCATCTTTCCCTCAATTTTAGTGTTTTATAGAATTTAAGAAATTTACATTATTTTTGAATTATTGTCTGGTCAATCACAAATAATCTCTGTAGTAAAATTGTAAATATATAAATATGACCAACATGTTAAAAATTATCTCAACATTATTATCGACACTATTATTTTATCCGTAACTGTATGTGCAGCAATATTATAAATCATCTTCTTTGTTTTGGAATAGGTTTATACGGAGGTACAGCAATCAATTAAAACATGACGTGACTGACAATGAAAACGAGAAGAAAATAGAATTGGAACATTTCCATCGGCAATTGCTGTAATGGTTTCAAAATAATTACGTGAGTGTCATTAATATTCGGTTATATATTCGAAGTATTCGAATCCACCTCCAATGACAGTTAATCTACAAGATGTACTTTATTGCTTTTTAAAATGTGAGCGAACAGAACAAGAACCTAAGCCTAGTTTGTCAAAAGGGGGAAATTGGAATTGAGTTTGTATAATTACACGTTTTCTTTCAAATATTAACCTGTGAAACATAAATCTAAATGAAGAAAATGGCAAATATATTCATCCTTATCGCGAGCAAAAAGGGAATTTATTCTCGTGGATTTTTCGATTCCTCTGCAGGCGTAAGATTGTAGTAAAAATATATCTTCTTTGTATTGAATAGAAAAAAGACGATCAAATCGAACTAAGAAATCAGCAGAAACTCGATATAGAAATAGAATAAAAATCACGATAGGAAATTCAAGGGAACAATTTATTCCCAGGGAAATTTTGTTTAAGATGGATAAATGTATGATTGTTATCCAAATATGGAAAGCGTACAAAAACCAAAAGTTAACATAATTTAACTTTAACAGAAAGTAAGAATGGAAAACACACAAGACAGCAAAATCATGCCGACTTCAAACAAATGATTTTTCTGGCAAAAAAATAAAAAAATCGACACAAATTATTTTACGTCAGCATATTTTTTTTGGAAATATGGATTAATGAGATTCGCATAAGAATCCACATATTACATAACATAACAAAGCAAAGAATAAATTGAATTTAATTACAGTCGATGAAATATACGTGCATTAGGGCGGGTTGATTTGTATGGATGAAGAAAATAAAAATCGTATAGCAAAAACGTAATCTACATTAAATTCTAAGAAATATTGTTTGTAGTCAGTTAATGATTATTTTTTTTGCGGATTTTGAAGGTTATTTATTTTAAATGGGTGTTTGATCTTTCACCAATGTGAATGCTTTTCTCAATGACAATATATCAAGATGTGTTTTATTGTTCTATGACTAGATAGGGGAAATTTGGAATTCGGACAAATGTTTCAATATATATATATATAATATATATATATTCAATATATATATATAATATATATATATATATATAATATATATATATATATATATATATATGGGTTTTTATTTATTGTTTCAATGGAAAATGTAATTGATGCGCTTTTCGTCGTTTTGAGCAACCGTTCACGCCGATCATCGTTTTGCTCCTGACTTCAGTTGTATTCACTCTGGAGTGAAATAGTCTCTCTCTTCTACGAAACCCTTTCCCATAACTCGGCCATCTTGCTACACATTCGCCTCGAATGCATCATCTTCACCAACTCACGGCTTCATAAACTCTGCACATGTTGTTGTGCGGATTGGACCCTCTGTATTTCCGTCTTTTACAACGTCGTACGTATCATTCGGCTTCGCTTTTGTCACCTTGTATGGCCTAGATATTTTGACTTTAATTTTCACCTTCTTTATACTTCGTCGCTGGCTTACGTCTGAGATTGTACGATCTTCTGTTCTCATCCTGGATCTTGAGAATTTGTTCCTTAGCATGTCTCCTTTTCTCGCTTCTTTCTTGATTGAACGTAGAAATTATTTCGTCTTCGATGCTTTCCTTAATTTGAATGTCGTCTCTACTTCGCATTTTGATTCCAGTCAGAAGTTCGAAGGGCGTCGTACCAGTACTTCGGGTATATGTCGAGTTAATAACCTGTTGAACCTTATCGACGTATTTATACCACTTGGATGGATCGTCGATGCTGAGTTTAGCCAAAACTTTACTAATAACTGCATTCAGACGTTAGATCTGGCCATTCGCACGAGGCAGACCTGTCGTTGGGCGCGTAATTTATTTATAACATCGGCAGAGGACGTAGATTTCGTCGGATACAACCAGCAGAATTTTGTAAAGGAATCAATAACAAAAAAAATATGCCTGTATTGCTTACTTGTAGATTCCATTGGACCAAGGAAATCGACGTGATATGTTTGGAGCGGAACATCGTTTTTTGGCAGCGGATGCAGTTCGCCTTCCTGCTTCCTGTTAGTCACGATACATGGTATACAACTCGTGATGTAGTTCTGGATCTTTTCGTCTAGTTTGGATATAAAATAATCGTGACATATAAGTTCCTTTGTCTTCTTAACTCCAAAATGACCTCTCTCGTGTGCTTGAATAACCTCTTTCTGCATACCTTTCGGAATGACAACTAACTCGCAATCTTTGATCAATTTGTACAAAATATTTCCTTTCATAAAATAGTCGTTATAAGATGATTCCCTCTGAAGAATTTCTGTTAGCGCTTTTATCTCATCATCCTGTGCTTGTGCCTTTTGCATTTTCGAAAGAATACCATCCTCGCCTATCATCATGACCGGATAACGACTAAGAGCGTCCACATGTATCATTTGAGTACCCGACCGATGTTCGACAATATATTCGTACTCTTGGAGCAAAAGTATCCACCTAGCAACCCTAGTACAAAGATCTTTCTTTTCCAACGTCTTAGTAAAGGCATTACATTCCGTTACCAATTTAAATTTCAGTCCTAGCAGATACATTCTGAACTTCTTCAATGCCTCGATGACTGCTAATATTTCAAGCTCATAGCTGGTATATTTTCGTTCTGCATCTGTTGTCTTTCTACTCATAAAGTAAACCGGATGTAGTTGGCTGTCGTCAGGACACTTCTGAAATAGTATAGCTCCATAGCCGTCAATCGATGCATCAGTATGTACCTCTGTGTCATGATCATTGTTAAATATCTTCAAAACTGGCTTACAACTTAAAATCTCCTTCAGATTCTTGAAAGACTGCTGCTGATGTTGATCCATCCTAAATTTCGTATCTTTCTTCGTCAGATCGCTCAACGGTTTAGCTATCAGAGAAAAATTCGGTATAAACTTTCTAAGATATCCCGCAAGTCCAAGAAAACTCTGCAGTTGTTTCAAATTTTGTGGCATCGAAAATTTCAACACTGCTTTTATTTTGTCGGGAGAAGGATATAGTCGCTGATCTTCGATGACGTTGAGTAAAAATTCTATTCTTCGTTGCAAAAACTGGCACTTCTTAAGATTGAGTTCCAAACCATAATCCCTACATTGATTTATTACTTCCTCAAGGCGCAATACGGCTTCGTCATCATCCTTGGCTGGCACAATGATATCGTCAATATAGGGTAAGGCATTGACATGTCTTTGAAAAACGGCTGGTGAATTCGACAAACCAAACGGAACCCTAAGAAATTGGTATTGCCCGCTGTGAGCCACAAAAGAAGTATATTTTCTACTTGGTCCGGCAACTGGTACGTTTTTTAAATCGATGGTACTAAAAATCTTTGCACCCTGCAACCTATCCAGTTGGACTTCGATCAATGGGAGGGGAAATCTATCCTTAACAATTACCTTGTTCAATCTTCTGAAATCGACACGCTGTCTGGGAGATCCGTCTCGCTTCTTCGCTAATACAACCGGACTGCTAAACTCGGACTCTGAATTTTCTATTACGCCGTCCTTTAACCATTGATCAATTTGACTATCCACGATTGATCTCTCAGTCATCGGTAATCTACGCGGACGCGAGCTTATAGCTGTTTCATTTTCGAGTACGATATTCATTTCCACGTTTGTCGATTTTGTTTGTATGGGTCGATAATTTTCCATTAAATCACGTACCCTTTGTTTTGCCGTTCTTCCCGGCAAATATTCTTCACAAATATTCAATCCAAATTCTTCGGACACCGCATTAATGTTCATTATTGAAGCCACGTCACTATCATACGTCGTAATTCTATAGAAATGTAGTCCATCACGATTTATTGTAACTTCCACGTCCTTACAAAATTCTTCACCGATTATCATGTCAATGTCCATATGCTCACGCGAAACGACTAGGAAATTCACATTGTACTCCTCATCATCAATCTCGATCTTTTGTTTCAATTTTCCCATAGGTTTGATCTTACACTCTTTGCTTTGACCGAAACCGATAAGATGGACGTTAATATCAGTAAGTTTTGGTTTGTTCAGATCTTCATAGACATTGTCCGTAATAATATTAAATTTACTTCCCGTATCGAAAAGTGCAATTAGAACTCGATCACCTATTCTAATATTTTTCTTCATTACACTCTTCGTCGGTATCAAAAATCGCGTATTTGCATTATCGTCTTTATTATTCCAACAGTTTTTAGAAATATGTCCAAATTGGTTACACTTAAAACACTTAGTGTCTTTTCCCTTGTCCTTACAATCTGTCGACTTATGTCCTGTATTACCACAATTGTAACACATAATATATTTTCCTGCATTTGTATTTGGCAACTCTTTTCGAATTTGATTTGGTTTAACGTCATAGCACTTTAGTTTATCTTTAAACTCTCTCAGATTTTTTGCACCATATAAAATTGTCTTATTAATGTTCATGTCTCTAATACCGTCGATAACATATTGTATGAGTGCGCTCCCCTCAACATTACCCCGTGAAGCTAAATCTTTCATCTCAAAATAGTACTCTCTCACGCTCTCTTCTTTTCTCATTTTCCTTTCACAAAGCTGTTTATGAAGTTCGGCGCTGTTGATTGTTGTCTTAAATTCATCAAGAAGTGCTTTACGTAGTTTACTCCACGTAGTTATTCCCCTTTCGCTCATCACAAAACGTTTAGCAACCCCTTTCAACGACTTTTTTGCAAAAACAAATTTTTGAAAATCGTCCCAGCCCATTACTGCTGCTGACTCTTCAACTCTTCGTTCGGTTCACAATAGCCGTCTGCCCCTTGCGAACCGTCGTCGTCGTCGCTCATATCTTTCATTGCGCTGTCATGCAGCAAGTTGTCTTTTCTCAGGTTTTGAAGTATATGAAGCTTTAGGTCGTCTGCTTGGTGTGTGATGTTGAGTAGATTGCAAATTATTGCCAAATCTGCCGACGTCATGTTTTTGTCAATGTATTGAAGTTTTTTCGTAAATTCCGCATCCTTCTCATTGAACTCAAACCCTTCAAACCGTTGTCTGTTTCCACGATCTCCCTCATGTTCGAACACATACTTATGCAAAGCAGTAACACTCTCCCTTCTGCCGCGTCGTAAGCTCTCTCGAACAAAATCAAATGACTGAAGTGACGTCATCTTTAGTCGTTACTTTTTCACGAGAATCTCAGCCACGAATATCACAATTGTTCGATACAATTTTTTGTTGTTTGTTTGATGCTATGGTGTTTCCAGTCGTTATTTTTTCACGAACTTTTCAGACACGAATCTCACACTCACAACTGTTCGACACAGCTTTTTCGTTGCTTGTTTGGCACTATGTTTTTTTCTTTACTTTTCTGCGTTTTATTTGCTCGTCTTTTGCTGCCTTTATTATTTTGGTTGAGCCTCCAATTTTGTGGGTTTTTATTTATTGTTTCAATGGAAAATGTATTAATGTTTATTAAATAAAATGAAATATATGATTTAATTCACAAAGTAAATGATTTTAAAGTAAAAATTAACATGAATGAATAGAAAAGAGAATGTTGATAAATTGATGCGCTTTTCGTCGTTTTGAGCAACCATTCACGTCGATCGTCGTTTTGCTACTGACTTCATTTGTATTCCCTCTGGAGTGAAATAGTCTCTCTCTTCTACGAAACCCTTTCCCACATATATAAAGGGTGTTTTTTATTGGGGTATAGAACTTTAAGTTGGCATCACTTTTTTAACTGGCGGCCATTTTGTCAGCTGTCAAGTGATTAATATTTAGTTTGGTTTGCCATTTCATCATGAACAGGTTGACAAAAGAACAACGCTTGCAAATCGTGCAAATTTATTTCGAAAGTAATGGTTCAGTTCGCGAAGTTCACCGCAAGCTCCGTCCATTTTATGGTCGACATAATCGTCCATCAGAGCAATTAATTCGGTTAACCGCATAATTTCGCGGAATGGACCTGTCAATTGGCCACCAAGATCGTGTGATTTGACACCATTGGATTATTTTCTTTGGGGATTTGTGAAGTCGCTCGTCTACGCCAACAAACCAGATACGTTAGGGGACTTGGAAGCCAACATTCGTGGCGTTATTGCCAACATACGGCCCCATATACTGGCTATATTCGAGCCAACCGCGGCGGCCACATGCCCGAAATCATATTTAAACATTAATGGCATAAAATTATCCTTCCAATAAAGCCAAATTGATGGACATTAAAACGATTTTCTTGTGTTTTATTTCAATTCGAAGTTCTATACCTCAATAAAAAACACCCTTTATATATATATATTTCCAAATATCCTTTATGTCGAATATTGGTAAAACTTAACTTATTGTGGCAAATTTGGTAAAATAATTAAAAATATGTGGTTTCTGATAGGTAAGATCGATTAGGTAAATTTGAAAAAAATAAGTTATACGTAGTTTTTAAAGTGCTAAGATGTCAAATAGGGAGGGATATTTTTAAGGGACACTTATAGGTGGGTCTATCTCTCATATGACAGTTTATGTACATATATACACTGTACTCTTTCGTTCTTTGAAAAATTAGGGCCAAGGCGTATTTATAAAGGTGATAGCAGGAGCCCAGCTGACTGAAATTTTTTTCATTCAAAAGTAACCGAAACTGTCAAATCCCATATATTTTGCTTTGACAGTATGGCTCACCATTCAAAAAATGACTTGCATTTTGTTGTTGCCGAATTTGTTTTTGTTCTAGTGCTATCACCTGTATAAATACGCCTTGATTAAAGCGAATTCAAATTCAAGAACAGAACTTTAGTTCGTCAAAGATATGGGAAATTTGGATTTTCATATTGTCAAATTAAACAACGTTTTTTTTTGAAATTTATTTACTAAAAACAGCAATTGGGGCGTAAACCGCAAAATAATTATTTAGAGCAAGGAAAATGATTTACAATTAAAATTAAGGCAAAACTTACAAGAAGGAAGGACGCCTTACTGTTGAAATATTAGGGTCAAAACAGATTTATGACAGAACCTTAAAGAAAAAACAATGCGTCGTGACATCAAAAACAGGACATATAACAAATTTAAATTTAGCTCCTCTTCATTTGCAATATTTGGATGGAAAAACCGAATATTATTGACACTCACTGTTTGTATATAGGCCCGAACAACAAACAATAGCAAAGGTACTTTAGGGATGGGTAACCTCATATTGAAGCCCATTCAGCCAAACAAACTTTAATTAAATTATTTACAAACACGCAACGAGGATAAAATATTACTATCATATACATACATATTTATTCGTAAAGGAGATGCATTGTGTTTGACAAACTGTAAGTATTGTTGTTAATTGTCAACAAATATATAAATTAAAGTAAATTGGTATTTATTAGCCTTGCAAATTAGATAATAACAACAATGCGGATTCTGACTGACTACTCATTTTTTTATGAATTGATGATTGATTTGGCAGTTGCTTCTCCTTTTCATTGTATTCTTTATTGAATCTTCTTCAGTACTCATATATATATGCATATAAAATGTATCAGCCTACTCAAGGCGTATTTATAAAGGTGATAGCAGGAGCCCAGCTGACTGAAATTTTTTTCATTCAAAAGTAACCGAAACTGTCAAATCCCATATATTTTACTTTGACAGTATGGCTCACCATTCAAACAATTACTTGTATTTTGTTGTTGCCGAATTTGTTGTTGTTCTAGTGTTATCACCTGTATAAATACGCATTGAGCATACTAAACACATTAGGGAATGTGAAGTATTTATTTACCTTCTTTTTCAGTGAGATCGGAAAACTTGACGCCACCACTGTAAACATAATTTGAAATATTCGCAATTTAACAAAATTATGAGTAGTTTAAAAGTAACGAATCGAATCAATTTACCTGAGTAGAACTGTAGCAGTTTCTGGAACCCTGAACACCTGAAAATATGAATATAATATTATTTTTTAAATATTTAGATATTGTTTTGAATTAAAAAATAGAATTAATTGCAAACAAAAGGATTAAAATCCTTAAATACTTCCGACACACAAGGACGTATCTCAAAGACCTAAAATCATAAAGACTGAGCATGACGTGAGAAAAATTAAATGTAGATGGCACAAAGCTTGCAAATGATCACCATCTTTGTGGGCTGAATATTCCTATTTTCCAATAATACTATGAGGACATCTAGTGTATATATTACACTACACTACATGAGAGTATTATGTCTTTGTGCATTTGTTTGTAACACTCAAATGGAAGGGAGATAGACCCATTGTTAAGTATTCCGATCGACTTAGAATCACTTTTTGAATCGATTTGGCAATGTCCGTCTGTACGTCTGTCTGTCTGTCTGTCCATCTATTCTTGTAATCATGACACAGGTCGCAATTGTTAACAGAACCAAATGAAACTTTGCACAACGAAGTTTTTCTGGACAAGGACGAACGCTATTTAATTTGAAGAAAATCGGTTCAAATTTAGATATAGCCCCCATACGAATTTCACTCCTGATTTTACTCTTTTCACTTTCATATGTGGTATATTACAACATATTTTCTTCAAAATTGCCAAAACACCTTATATTTCAACTAGAAACACCTGTGGTAAAAATGTGTTAGATCGGTTCAGATTTATATATAGCTCCCATACAAATTTCGCTCTCGATTTGACATTTTCTGCTCTAGAAACCACATATTGTATCAGATTGTCTTCAGATTTGGCAAAACATCTTATATTTAAACTAGCAACACCTAGGGTGAAAATAGGTCAGATCGGTTCAGATTTATATATAGCTCCCATAAAAATTTCGCTCCCGATTTGACTTTTTCCGCTCTAGAAACCACATATTTTAACAGATCCTCTTCAAAGAAATATCTTATATTTGTACTATAAATAGCCATGGTGCAAATGGGTCAAATCGGTCCATATTTATATATAGCTCCAACACAAATTTCACTCCCGATTTCACTTTTGCCACCCTATAAACCACATATTTTAACAGATCTTCTTCAAAATATCTTATATTTCAACTTGGCAACTCTGCTCTGTTACAACGTGTGAAAGTTTTGTGCTCCGTTCTAATTTGAATAAATATTTGTTATATTGCATCCATAGCTATTTTAGTGCATCAAATTCATTACTAATACACAGATAAATATTTTTGTGATTTATTTAGTTTCTTGGAAAAAGGTTGAACTAGCGAACGCTAGCTATGGCAACACGCTCCGTGCACAGTGGGCCGAGATATCTTTTTTTTTCGGAGTTGGAACGAGATGTTGGCTCGAAAATGAGATAGCTCGCGAACCCGTATACTGATTTTGATGAAACCAATTGGTGTTTCTTGGCAGAAGGTTTAGCTAGCGAACGATAGCTGTGGCAACGCGCTATGTGCAAAGTGGGCCGAAATATCTCAATTTTCCGGAGTTGGAACGCCGTGTTGTCTCGAACATGAGATAGCGAACCCGTGGACCGATTTGGATGAAACCAATTGCGTTCGCTTGTCCATGTCCTGGACAACAAATCTCTCAGCAACATCTTTGAAATCTGTCCACAGTGTTCGGAGTTGGAGGATGTTTTCGGTACATATTTTTTTTAAATTTTTTTCAGAAAATAACTTCTAATTTGCTGATGCTAATGCTCAGGAACCCGTGGACCGATTTTGATGAAATTAAATTGAGTTTCTTTGAAAAAGGTTGAACTAGCGAACGCTAGCTATGGCAACACTCTCCGTGCACAATGGGCCAAGATATCTCTATTTTTCGGAGTTGGAACGAGATGTTGGCTCGAAAATGTGATAGCTCGCGAACCCGTGTACCGCTTTTGATGAAAGCGATTGGTGTTTATTATTTTATGATTTTTTAGTTTTACTTGTGATATTGTATTTGTGTGTTTAATTTTGATAAAAAATCGTGTATTTGCCTAAGAAATATTTCTAGACCAAACAACAACAATTGTTTTGTGATTTCTGTGCACTTTTTATACCCTACACCACTTTGTGGACTAGGGTATTATAAGTTAGTTTTCCGCCAAATGTTTGTAACACCAATAAATAATCGAGCTAGACCCACCTTTAAGTATACGGATCGGCTTAGAATCACCAGCTGAATCGATTTACCGATGTCTGTCTGTCCGTCCGTCCGTCTGTCCGTCTGCTGTCCATCTAAGCTTGTTCGCACTCTACAGGTCGCAATTGTTGTCCGATTATCATGAAATTTGGCAGAAGTTACTTTTTTTGGACAAGGACGATCGGTATTGAATTTGGAGGCAATCGGTTCAGATTTAGATATAGCCCCCATACAAATGTCGCTCCCGATTTGACTTTTTCCGCTCTAGAAACAACATATTGTACCCGATTTTCTTTAAAATTGGCACAACATCTTATAATCCAACTAAAAACACCTTTGGTGAAAGTGGGTAAGATCGGTTCAGATTTAGATATAGCCCCCATACAAATGTCGCTCCCGATTTGACTTTTTCCGCTCTAGAAACCACATATTGTACCCGATTTTCTTTAAAATTGGCACAACATTTTATAATCGAACTAAAAACACCTGTGCTAAAAGTGGGTAAGACCGGTTCAGATTTAGATATAGCCCCATACAAATGTCGCTCCCGATTTGACTTTTTCCGCTCTAGAAGCCACAACATTTTATAATTTTTTTTTTTTAAATTCCAATTTTCGGCGAAGGTACCAGAAATATTTGTACTCTCATTTTGGAAATATAAGTCCGATAACATCCGGTTATATGTTAAATTAAAGGTACTCATAATGGCTACAAATTACAAATTAAAATAAAAAACAAGTAAAAACGGAGCAAAGTTCGGCCCGGCCGAACTTTTCCACCATGGATTGCATTCCACAGAGGCAGACGATTTTATTAGAATTGCAGTAACATTACAGGACGGTAATAATTATTTTTAATATAGCCAAAACAAATAAAAATATTTAAAAAAAATATAAATACATGTAAAATTTTTATTATTTCAAACCACGTTTATAAGGCTATCAATACGTTTATACTATATATACGAAAATAAATTACAGCGGTCACCACCCAGAAATGAAGATTGGATTGTTAATGGCGATCTACAAAATATTTCGTCCCCGGGTCAAGCCATCTGTGAGCTAAAAGCTTCTAAAAACACTTCTACAAATCATGTTTCCCCGTGTAATTTTTATACACCACTTCGTGGGCTAGGGTAGTAATTTCGCGCCAAATGTTTGTAACACCAAGAAATAATCGAGCTAGACCCACCTTTAAGCATACGGATCGGCTTAGAATCACCAGCTGAATTGATTTAACGATGACTGTCTGTCCGTCCGTCTGCTGTCCATCTAAGCTTGTTCGCACTCTACAGGTCGCAATTATTGTCCGATTGTCATGAAATTTGGCAGAAGTTACTTTTTTTTGCCAAGGACGATTGGTATTGAATTTGGAGGAAATCGGTTCAGATTTAGATATAGCCTCCATACAAATATCTCTATAATTTGCTCTATTATTGCTCTAGAATACACATTTTACATGGGATCACATAGAGCGCCTCGGTAGTCGAGTTGGTAGCGAGCTCGGCTATCAGCGTGGGGGTGTGGGTTCGATTCCCACCAGAGGCTCTGGTCTGTCGCTGCAATAACTAGCTACAATGGTCTTAGTCATCCCGGCTCAATCCCTGGACCCAAAATTAGAATATAAATTTACTTTGTATTGTAATTCATAATAAATAAATAATACATGGGATCATGACAAAATTTTCTGTATCGTGTTATATTTGAACTAGAAACAACTAAGGGGAAAGTGGCTCACATGGGTCCATGTTTTGATTCCAACAAGTAAGGAAAGACTAAAGTCGGGCGGGGCCGACTATATAATACCCAACACCACTCCCTGCGAATATACCTCGATTTTATTGCTAAACCCAGGTGTTTCATGAGAGCAATTTTATGTAGTTCATATAAATTATACAGTATTCTATAAATTCATCTTTAGTCATATTTAACAAATATGGTAAATAATTGATCCAATTTTCCGGCAGACAAATACAAATTATACAGTAGTAATAGGATGAATCGGACCGACATTTGAAGGGGTGACTATAACAACACTGGTTCAAAACATTTGCTTATATATTTCTCATTCACGGTAGTTCAAATATATCATGATCCGATGTAAAATGTAGTTTCTAGAGCTGTATTACGGTAGAATGGGGGCCCATTTGGGTATTCCAAAGTGTGGACACATATATTTGACTTTGTATTCTTAGTTGAAATATAATATAATCTGCAAAATTTGAAAAAAAATCCGACGTAAAATCTGCGTTCTTGAGGGTAAAAATTAAAATGGGACCATTTGTAAGGGTTCTACATTAAAAAGTGGTTCCATATAGATCACTTTCAAAGTAGGTATTCTTAGTTGAAATATGACATGATATGCAAAATTATATCGAAATCTAATGCACGATGTGTGTTCTAGAGATGTAATAGAGTAGAATGGGGGCCCAATTTGTTGTTGATTCATGATGAAATGTCAAAGCATACTGAGCATCTTTCTCTTTGACACCATGTCTGAAATCCCACGTGATCTGTCAAATACTAATACATGAAAATCCTAACCTCAAAAAAATCACTCTTTATTTGACCCATATGTCTTCTTAGTTGAAATATAATATAATCTGCAAACTTTGATAAACTTCCGATGTAAATTGTGGGTCCTAGAGGGGTAATAATTAAAAAGGGGCCATTTATAAGTGTACTACATTAAAAAGTGAGCCCATATTAAAAAGAATACATACTATGAATGTTCATACTTTGGCATAACCCAAATGCGCCCCCATTCTATTCTATTACAGCTCGAAAACCTACATCTTACATCGGATCTTGGTCAAATTTTGCAGATCATGATATATTTCAACTAGGAATACCTATGAATGAGAACTATATAGACCCATGTTTTGGCACAAACCCCAAGTGTTGTTATTGGCCACCTTCAAATGTCCGTCCGATTCATCCTATTACCGATCTATAATCTTTATTTGCCATTAGATCTTGATCAATTTTTCAAGATCATGTTATATTTACTGTACTCGGAATATCTGCCGGAAAATTGGATCAAATACCTATTATTTACCATCATCGTTAAATTTGACAAAAAGTTAATTTAAAATTGCTCTCATGAAACACCTGGGTTTAGTAATCAAAGAGAGATATATACGCAGGGAGTGGTGTAGGGTATTATATAGTCGACCTCGCCCGACTTCAGCCTTTCCTTACTTGTTTTGTTATTGCTTATAACGTTATTCTTGTGCGTTCTGTCCATTTCGTTTATTTGTTTTTCTGACTGAACAGTGTTGCCATCTATCGTTTTTTAAATTTATTATAGTGATTTTTTTTCGCGATTTTACTTTTTTATTTTAACACAGTAAAGAGTGGTATTTTAGAAAATCATGTCGTGCTCGTATGATAATTGTAAAATTGTTTCGGACAGTGCGCGTTCCATTAAATGCTGGTTGTGTACCAGTCAATGGCATGCTAAATGTGCCGGTGTAGGTGCAAGGGTCGTGGACGCATTGTACGGGGAGAACAATGGTTTACGTTGGTGTTGCACCAAGTGTAGAAAAATTGGTGTAGATTTTTACAACTTTTTCAGGAATTCTATGTCCGAGGTTGCTGAAATGGGAAAGGACCTCTGGGCGATTTAATCAAGATGTAACAAGTGTGCATCCAATCTGGATAAATACCCACAATTGGATGAGTTTGCTAAGTCTTCGGAAGTTTCAGGCCAGAAACGTAGGAGAACGGCGAGGACGACGTCTGCTAAGCCCTCGGCTGTGAAATCTGGTACACTTAACACCATTGGATCGGATGGTGTTGTTTCGGTGGTCTCGGCTGTTCCTGAGGCTACGGCTACTGTAGTCGGCGGGTCAGTCACTGTGGACGGTGATACCCCGACTTATGCTTCGGTTGCTGGGCCGGTGCCTAATGTGGCTGATCAGCCGCGGCAAAATCAGGCGCCAGTTGTAGCGGGTCCTTCTCTGGCCCGTGCGAATGCGACTGGTCGGCCGGACCCAGTTGTTGTTGCCGGTGGTGTCCGTCCACATCGTTCTGGAGGAAATTCCGGTGGATTGTCCATGGCTCCGGAAATGAAGATGGTTTTCGTTTCCCGTTTCGCTTCGGATACGACCGTGGAAGATTTGAATTGTTTTATTAGGTCGAAAATTGAGGGTGACTTCCGTATAAAGACGTTTAAACTGAAGTCATCCTTTGCCCAAAGTCGGGCATCGTTTAAAAGTTGAGTCGTCTGTTTGTTGATAGCTTTGACTTTGTCTTCTCGGCTCTAGCCTTTACTGAGACCTGGCTGAAAGTTTCGATTTTGGACTCTGAGATTTTATGTGGGATATATGTTGTATTTAGGAAGGATCGCGTAGGGAAAATTGGTGGCGGTGTTCTTATCGCTGTTGCTAATGTGTTCTCATCCGAACGCTTTATTCTACAAGGGTTTGATGACATTGAATTTATTGCAGTCCTTATTAATATGGGACGTAGTAAGTTGTTTGTCACTTGTTCTTATATTCCTCCATCGTCCGAGTTATGTGTATATGAGAGGCACTTGACTGCAATTTGTATGGTTGCTTCGAAAGCAGGTGATTTGGACCATATTATGATTTTGGGAGATTTCAATTTACCCACAATATCTTGGCTTACCTTGCCTGATGCGGAGGCTTTAACACCGTTGACGTCAACTTTTAATTCGGATGATTGGCCTTCGCATATTGTTAGACTCTTTACTTATTTAAATTTGTTTCAGATCAATTACGTGGGAAATGTAAATGCTAGGCAACTTGACCTAGCATTTGTCAATGATCCCCATTTCTTCGAGATCAGTAGGTTTCCTCCCATATCTATCCCGGAGGACGACTATCATCCTACCTTGAGTATATAAATGTTGTATTCTAGCGATTATTCTCCCTCTGCTTCACAAGATAATCGTACCATTTATTGTTTCAAGAGAACCAACTTTGTTATGCTAAATTCTCTTATCCAGGATGTTGATTGGAATTATGTCTGTAGCTGTTGTCACTATACTGATCTTGACATTGTTGTAGATAGATTTTATCAAATTTTAAATGACTTCATGTCACGATCAGTACCGAAAATTCGTGTTGGGCACTCTAGAAGGCTACCTTGGTTTTCACGTGAGTTGTCTAGTATGAAGAATTCGAGAAGTAGACTCTTTAAAAATGGTAAGAGGACTGGTTTAATTTCTGACTATATCAAATACTCCGTTGCTAGGTCGAGAAATAGTATTGAGTGTCAGAGACTTTATAGGATCTACTCAGATATAATATTAGAGGAACTGAGCTAGAGTTAGTTGATTCTTTTGTAGACCTTGGTATTCTAATGGATTCCAAACTGAATTTCAACAATCATATTATTACTATGGTTAACAAAGCATATGGTGTTCTTGGCTTCATTAAGCGATGGGCTAAGGAGTTCTCCGATCCTTACGTAACGAAGCAGCTATTTATATCACTTGTTAGACCTATTCTGGAATATGGTTCCGTAGTGTGGGATCCTCAGTATGGTATCTACATTGACAGAATTGAGTCAGTTCAGAAACAATTATTAATATTTTCATTAAGACACTTGCATTGGAATAGTGATTTTATTCTTCCCGTAACGTACGTAACGAAGCAGCTATTTACATCACTTGTCAGACCTATTCTGGAATATGGTTCCGTAGTGTGGGATCCTCAGTATGGTATCTATATTGACAGAATTGAGTCAGTTCAGAAGCAATTTTTAATATTTTCATTAAGACACTTGCATTGGAATAGTGATTTTATTCTTCCCCCCTTATACTAGTAGATTGAATCTGATCGACTTGCCTTCCTTGAAAAGCAGACGTGTTATGTTGAACACCGTGATGGTTTATAAGATTATAAATGGTGATTTCTCTTCTGACTATTTTATTTCTAGGATTAAGTTTAACGTGCCGTTTAGACCTTCTAGATACTATCATTTCATCCATATTGACTTTCAGCGTAAGAATTACGCTTCCGCAGAGCCCATTCGCAGAATGTGTATTGATTTCAATTCATTGTGTCACATCATAGATTTCGGATTAGGAGTCGATATAATAAAGTCGAGGATTTTCTCCTGCTTGGATGTTTAGTTTGTTGTAACATGTTTACTTTACTTTAATATATTTAGTTACTAACTTTAAGAACTTCTATTTGCATGTGATACTAATATTTTGTTTAATATTTTTGTTATGTCGGCTGTTGATATTTGATCTGTAGCCGGTGTCCACTAGAGCGTACCAGGTTACAAGTAAAAAAAAAAAAGTTCGCCGTACACCTTCGAATATGAAGTATTATTGAAAGGTAGTTTCAAAAAATTTTTTTTTATTTTTTTATGCCGAACGTAGGGGTCGCGCTTTTACATTTTTCTATATAACTTCTGCATTTATAAACGGATTTTAAAGTGTGATACATCGATGTTTTTGTCCGATTTTTTTGTCTTTGAAGTCATTGAGCTCAAACATGATTCATGATTTTATGCGAGCTTTAATTTTCGATTATTAGAGTGGTACATTAGGGTAGTAGCAACTGAGAAATGATGGGTAAGTACCAGAAGGGGTGCTTGAGCTCAATGACTTCAAAGACAAAAAAATCGGCCTCGTCGAGACAAAAACATCGATGTATCACACTTTAAAATCCGTTTATAAATACAAGTTATATAGAAAAATGTAAAAGCGCGACCCCTACGTTCGGCATAAAAAAATAAAAATTTTTTTTTTGAAACTACCTTTCAATAATACTTCATATTCGAAGGTGTACGGCGAACTTTTTTTTTGAGGTACGCCCTAGTGTCCACCCTCTACTGCTTAGCCGCCATGGTTCGGACTATGGTGTGTACGCTGTCCCTACGTTATGGGGACGTGGCCCTCTCGGTCGGAAGGGGCGGGTGTGAGAGGCGTTGGGACCGTTCGTTAAAATTTTAATTCAGTTTACTTCTCACGTTATTGATGAATTTGTTCAGGGTAATCAGACTGATGTCATCTATACGGATTTTAGTAAAGCATTTGATAAAGTGAACCATGAACTTTTGGTATATAAATTAGATCGCATTGGTTTTAGCTCTGACTTTTTGAAGTGGATATCTTCGTATCTTTCGAATCGCTCACAGATTGTTAAATTTGGAAATTCTTATTCTAAACGAATTCTGATTCCATCGGGAGTCCCTCTAGGGCCTGTTTTATTCTTTTTATTCATAAATGAGTCTATTATTAACTCTAAACTACTAATGTATGCAGATGATGTAAAAATATTTTTTTCTTATGATTGGCCAGAATTTTCTCATCCTTTGCAGACTGACTTCGATAGTTTTGGACGCTGGTGTGACATAAATTGCATGGAACTCAATCTAAGGAAATGCAATCATATGCGTTTCTTTAGATCGAATCCGAGATTTGTCAGGTATAATATTGGATGAGCTGAGTTAGAGGTAGTTGATTCTTTCGCAGACCTTGGTATTCTAATGGATTCCAAACTGAATTTCAACAATCATATTATTACTATGGTTAACAAAGCATATGGTGTTCTTGGTTTCATTAAGCGACGGGCTAAGGAGTTCTCTGATCCTTACGTGACGAAGCAACTATTTACATCGCTTGTCAGGCCTATTCTAGAATATGGTTCCGTATTTTTTTATTTTTTCATTAAGACACTTACATTGGAATAGTGATTTTGTTCTTCCCCCTTATACTAGTGGATTGAAGTTGATCGACTTGCCAACCTTAAAAAGCAGACGTGTTATGTTAAACACCGTGATGGTTTATAAGGTTATAAATGGTGATTTCTCTTCTGACTATATTATTTCTAGGATTAAGTTTAACGTGCCATTTAGACCTTCTAGATAAAGGGTGATTTTTTAAGAGCTTGATAACTTTTTTTAAAAAAAAAACGCATAAAATTTGCAAAATCTCATCAGTTCTTTATTTGAAACGTTAGATTGGTCCATGACATTTACTTTTTGAAGATAATTTCATTTAAATGTTGACCGCGGCTGCGTCTTAGGTGGTCCATCCGCTTAGTCCAATTTTGGCATTTCCACGTTTTTGAGTAACAGAGACCCAATTGGTGCGAACGGCGACGAATCGAAAATTGGTGGTCATCATTAACACTGGCCGATACAGCTGCGATATTTTCTTCAGTTCGCACTCTACGTAAGCGTGTTGGTGGTTTAATGTCCAACAATGTAAATTTGGTGCGAAATTTAGTCACAATAGCCCGAATAGCCGCTTCAGTGGGTCGATTAAACTGACCATAAAATGGAAGCGCGCAATGAACTTTCTTAACAGAGCACGCATTTTGATAATAAAATTCAATAATTTGCAAGCGTTGTTCGTTTGTAAGACGATTCATGATGAAATGTCAAAGCATACTGAGCATCTTTCTCTTTGACACCATGTCTGAAATCCCACGTGATCTGTCAAATACTAATGCATGAAAATCCTAACCTCAAAAAAATCACTCTTTACTATCAGTTCCTTCATATTGATTTTCAGCGTACGAATTATGCTTCCACAAAGCCCATTCGTGGAATGTGTATTGATTTCAATTCATTATGTCACATCATAGATTTCGGATTAGGAGTCGATATAATAAAGTCGAGGATTTTCTCCTGCTTGGATGTTTAGTTTGTTGTGACATGTTTACTTTACTTTAATATATTTAGTTACTAACTTTAAGAATAACTATTATTTGCATGTGATACTAATATTTTGTTTTATAATATTTTGGTATACCGGCTGTTGATATTTGATCGGTAGCCGGTGTCCACCCTCTACTTTTTGGCCACCATGGTTCGGACTGTGGTGTGTGCGTTGTCCCTACGTTATGGGGACGTGGCTCTAACGGTCGGAAGGGGCGGGAGTGAGAGGCGTTGGGAACGTTAAAAAAATAGCTAAGTTGAGTGATATTCCGAAGCTATTTGAGAGGGTTTCTTCTATATGGAGTCTATACCAACATGGATTTCATAATGGCTTTTCTATTGTGACAAATTAGATTCAGTTTACTTTTCACGTTCATTCATAAATGACCTTCCAGAGTCTATAATTAACTCTAAACTTCTAATGTATGGAGATGATGTAAAAATATTTTTTCTTTGATTTAATAGAATGCAAATTTATTTACAAATGGCATGGTGACATTTATTACTTGGCTGCAGACTACCACGATCATGATTTCGACCCGTCCACATGACCGGGGGTCGGTCCTACAATAGTCGGAGCCACAGGATTGGCTCTAGAAACAGTTGGAGCCATATAATCGGACGCCGAAACAGCAGGGGCCACCGAAACGACACCATCTGACCTAATGGTGCTAGGTATCCCCCTCAAAACCGCCGTTCCCTTACGCTTCTGGCCTGAACCACCGGCGACTTAGTAAATTCATCCAATTCTGGTTATTTATCTAGATTGGATGCTCACTTGTTAAAAAGAGTATAGATCGCCCAGAGATCCTTTCACATCAAATAAACTCGAACATTGAAGTTTTAAAAAATATAAAAACCAACGTTAATGTTTACTTGAGCTTATGTCATGGACAATAAAGAACAATTTTAGCTACATTTTGTTAGTATCCGTTCATAAACGACGAAATTACGAAAATAGTTTTACATACAATTAAGTACGAATATTTAAAAAAAATGCAAAGTGTTCCTTAGCACCTCTTTTTGAATCGATTAGGATATGTCCGTCCATATTCTTGTAATCAAACCCTACGTGTCGCAAGGAAATCGATTCAGACAGAAATGATTTCCATATAAATTGCGCTCCCATTTAAGTTTTTAACACAGTTGCCAAACGATTCTCGAGAAATTTATCACATCACGAACACCTGTAAGGAAAATGGACAAATAGGTCTATATTTTTTTACAGCTCTCAATGTCATTCCCACTCTACGAGTCACGCCGCATCAGATATACACTTTAGAGAACGATTATCTGGATTATTTGACAAGAAATCTTACCTTCCATCCGAGATTTTCAAAAAATGTGCATAACCGTGATTGGCCAGTTGTTTTACCACCGCAAGGACCTATAAATAAAAAAGTTTAATTAATTACAATTGCTCTGTGAACAAATGTAAAAAAAGGAAACAATACATAGACATATCGTGGACTTATACTCATTTGACGGAAATTTTTTATGTCAAACTCATCACTGACCCCATCTGTATTAAATTTGTTGAGTAGTTTTTTTAGCCATGTTAATAAAAGTATTATATATGCATTTTGTAATTTGTTTTAAATTGGCCCGAAGGCTTTTAATTACAAGTTGAAATAAATAAATCAAATCATATGTTCTGGTCCCCTCAATATAAAAAAGCCTGCATTTTTTTGATATTTTGAGATGTTTTATAACATTGACATTGATATAACATATTCTTTTATTATGATTTTTTCTACGAATAGATAATGCCGTTCCCATTCTGTAAACTAACTTATTTATTACTTTCTATGCCCCCTTTATGGATAAGACTTTTTGAATATTTTTATATTAAGATATTTAAAAAATGACGTTGACCATGGTATATGGGTTTCCACAAATGGAAGGTTAATAAATCATTTGAACTAAAGTTATAAAATTACTGTTAATAAAAACAATTTGTCCTTATTGATTTTAGTTTATCTTGTAAGAGATTTTTTGAAGAAAAGTATGCTGTCATTACCTCCCACACAAATTAGCGTAGGCTTTGTTTGAAATAAAATTGATATAACTTCCATACGGATAGTCGAAATCAGTTGCAATTTTATATTTGAAAATGTTTTTACAATCACTTTACACCTGTAAAATATTTATGCTTTTGCCACGCCCCTTCTTGTACCTCCCACACCCCCTACATAGGTAAAATTTAACTTTTTAACTTCTATACAAGTGGCTGGAATGTATTATGACTTGACGTTTTTTACAATTGTTTTATAAATGTGGAAGCTAGGATCATGTGCCACGAACCTTCTAGTATCTTCCACACAAAGCATCCGGCTATAAGTAAAAATTAACTTCCATACATATGTTCACTGGGAGTGAAGGTACAGTGAGTCTCATTAGTATTCGACATTCGCATTGGTGAATGATCAAACGCCAATTTATCCATGTACGTTATTTAAACATAAAACTATATTTTAATTCAATACTAGATGAGCTTCAAAATCCGCGAAAAAAATAATTATTAACAATTATTTATTATTACAAATAATAAAAAACAACGCATTACTTCATTTACATCAAAAATCAAAGCGTCATTAATATTCGTTTTTTCATAAAAAAGGACTCGGAAAATTTTTATCTATTGACGGAAAATTTGATGTCAAGCGCGAAAAACTAGGTGTTTAGGACAACTTCAAATTTTATCAGGGCATTGATCCGAAGCACAAAACATGTTTAGTCCAGGAGTAGCTTCTTTATAACTGTCCAAAAGTGCTCCACCCTCCTCCCCAATCCCCAGTCATGTACCCAATCGAAAATTTGTGGGATGAATTGGACCGTATTCGCCGCCACTCAAGAACCTCCACATCCAAACTGAAAAAACGATTACATGAAGAATGGGATAAAGTACGAATTTCCTGTACCAGAAGAGTCGTGTAAATTTTGCCAAAACGTGAAAAACACATTTTTATGTTATTAATTATCATTAATTAATATTTTAAGAAAACCCGAATATTAATGGCGCTATGATTTTTGATGTAAATGAAGTAATGCGTTGTTTTTTTATTATTTGTAATCGGTTAATGATTATTTTTTCGCGGATTTTGAAGCTCATCTAATGGTGAATTAAGATTATAACATAAAGTTTCATGTTTAATTAACGTACATGGATTAATGGGCGTTTGATCTTTCACCAAAGCGAATGTCGAATATTAATGAGACTCACTGTATGTCGGTTTTGCCGACTGAAGTTTTCTTACTTATTTGTTCATCATATATATACAGTGGTGGTCACGAATTTAACTCATTCACCACATGTAACTTTATAAAGCAAATATTTCAACTTCCTTTTACAGCAGAGCAAAAACAAAATACAAGTAATTTTTTGAATGGTGAGCCATACTGTCAAAGCAAAATATATGGGATTTGACAGTTTCGGTTACTATTGAATGAAAAAATTTCAGTCAGCTGGGATCCTGCTTTCACCTGATGTAAATACAACTTGGCAACAACAATATAAGGTAATTTTTTGAATGGTGGCCGTACTGTCAAAACGTTTCCCGGGAATCCCGGTTATTTTTCTTTCCCGGAATCGCAGAATTTGTCTTGAGATTTCCCGGGTTATATTCAAGTTATCTAATCTATATAAAATAACTATAACATTTAAATAACAATATAGGAAGAAAGTTTACATTTATGTGTGTGAAGATAAACTCCGAATTTAACTAGCGAAAACACAAACCACCAATTTTAACAGTGGACTCTTAATGGGTTAACAGAGCTATGTTAATATTGATACGAGTGTGATAATATATACACAAAATTGGATCAGGAGAAGATATATTATCCGAATTCAAAATCTGAACAGAAAACATATTAATTTCAACATATAAAGAGAGAAATTAATTTTTTTATTGCATAATTGTATTTTTTCAACAAAAACAATTTTATTAATTTTTAACGAAGTGCCAAAACGGCAAAGACTGGGCCATGACTCGGCTACCAATAAATAGGCCTTTCAATGAGCTTTCAGAACATATTATCAAGTTTTCAGCTTTGAGAAGAAGATTTTTTCGAACGGTCCCAACGCCTCTCACTCCCGCCCCTTCCGACCGAGAGGGCCACGTCCCCATAACGTAGGGACAACGTACACACCACAGTCCGAACCATGGCGGCCAAACAGTAGAGGGTGGACACCGGCTACAGATCAAATATCAACAGCCGGTATAACAAAAATATTATTAAACAAAATATTAGTATCACATGCAAATAATGGTTATATCTTAAAGGTAGTAACTAAAAATATTAAAGAAAACATATCATAACAAAACTAAACATCCAAACAGGAGAAAATCCTGGACTTTATTATATTGATTCCTAATCCGAAATCTATGATGTGACAGAATGAATTGAAATCAATAGACATTCTACGAATGGGAGCATAATTCGTACGCTGAAAATCAATATGATAGTATCTAGAAGGTCTAAATGGCACGTTAAACTTAATCTTAGAAATAATATAGTCAGAAGAGAAAGCACCATTTATAACCTTATAAACCATCACGGTGTTTAACATAACACGTCTGCTTTTTAAGGATGGCAAGTCGATCAACTTCAATCTACTAGTATAAAGGGAAGAACAAAATCACTATTCCAATGGAAGTGTCTTAATGAAAAAATCAAAAATTGTTTCTGAACTGGCTCAATTCTATCAATATAGATACCATACTGAGGATCCCACACTACAGAACCATATTCCAGAATAGGCCTGACAAGCGATGTAAATAGTTGCTTCGTCACGTAAGGATCAAAGAAATCCTTAGCCCATCGCTTAATGAAACTAAGAACACCATATGCTTTGTTAACCATAGTAATAATATGATTGTTAAAATTCAGTTTGGAATCCATTAGAATACCAAGGTCTACATAGAGCTATGTTAACCCACTACCAGACCACTATTAAAATGGGTGGTTTGTGTGTCCGCTAGTTGAATTCGGAATTTATTAGAAAATTTGTGGGATGAATTGGACCTTATTCGCCGCCACTCAATAGCCTCCACAACGGAAAATCCAATGTCATGAAAATTTGAGTAAAATACGAATTTCCTGTACAACAAAAAACGTGGAAAATACACCAAAACGTTAAAAAGGCGTATACCTATGCCAAATAAATACTAAATGTTCACAGAAAGATTTTTAAGAAAAAACCGAATATTAATGACACTATGATTTTTGATGTAAATGAAGTAATGCGTTGTTTTTTATTGTTTGTTATCAGTTAATGGTTATTTTTTCGCGAATTTTGAAACTTATCTAATGGTGAATTAAAATTATAAAATAAAGTTTTATGTTAAAATACTGGACATAGAGTAATGGTTGTTTGTTCTTTTACCAATGCGAATGTATATTATAGTTGGCGATAATGTGAAAATAATATACTTTACTTTGAATGAAGAACTGTCTTATTATTAACGTTTTTGTCATCATAGCTTGTTATCCCGGTTTAAAGAAAAACAACCCTAATATATAATATACAAGGTAAGGTATCTACTAAAAATAGTCATTATATTAATATTTGACAAAAGAAATTCACAAATTCCCAACAGTTAGTGTACTTCTGGTGTTGCCATTTTACGTCTAGATTATTATGGTAAATAAAGGCTGCCCCACTTTATGTGCATTTGCTTATTTTCTTCTTTACATTTCTGAATTTCAAATGGTGTATTTTAAATTACTATTGAAAAAGGTGTACATATATGAAAAATCCCTCCAGTGTAAATCTTGCGCACGTGCATACACTGTGTTTTTAAATCAGGTGAAGTTAGAAGATTCTGATTGCAATTTTTTATTTCAAATATAACCGTATTGATCCGACAATCCGTGTTACCTTCCAATGAAATGCCTGTATTTTGCTCCTATAGATATATAGAAATTAAATTAATAAAACGATTGCACAAACTCATTCACCTAGTTGGATACATATATATATATATATATATATATATATATATATGTATATATATGACTGTCTTTTGCATCCATGCAAGATTCTATATCAAAACAATTTCTATTGGCACTTAAACCGAGTGCAAAAGATTCTATACCAGAGTACGCTCGTACTTTTCGCATATATGTACATATGTACTTGGTGTGTAACAAGTAGGAAGACAATGACCTTGACATTGAATGAAAATAATGCGGAGCGAAGAAGAGGCAAAGTGAACAAAACATAAACTAACAACAACTCTCTATTGCAAATGAATGAAAAAAAAAAAATAAATAAATAAACTTGCCTCCTGTGAGTACTATTTTATAGACCCGTTTTTCCAGCTGCCCGTTGCTCATTTTTTTAAGTTTCAAACTCTTATGAGGGATATCCGCTATTGGCATGTGCGTGGAAGTTGTATTGGAGTTGCTGCCATTCTCATGATTATCCATCGCTTCAGATTCCTTTTTGCTCGTTACAGATCTCGCCGTCATAGATACTACTTCCGTACTTCCGTCTTGATTATTAGGTACACGAAATCAATGTCAATGTGACAGATAATCACCGCTTTTTGCTTTTTTAAGGTTAGCACGTTACGTAGTTAGTGGAACGATTGATTTTTCTTTTTATTACACAAGAAATTCTCTTTGGATGTTGGGCTATTCCATATTACTCTTAATATTATTTTTTCCTTCAAACATTTGATATTTTCAGGCTTGCCAATTTACAAAACACATGGGCCACATGTAGTTGAAACAAAAATATGCACCAACAACTCACACACACATCATTCGCATCAACGACTAATGAATTTTACAGGCGATATATGATATATTGTTATTTGTTATAAAAGTTTTTTTAACTGGGACATTTTCTTATTAAAGTTTTTTGTAAATATTCATTATAAAACGAAAGACAGATTTCCACGGGAGACATCGGCGACTAATTTCTTTTATCACACGCTAACGTACACGCTTTTAACACACGAACTTTTTTCTTTTGGACTTGACGAGTTCTCGAAGAAGAATGACAACATTAGAGTCTAAACCAGCGTTGCCACTGAGTGAAGAAATTTCCTACCAAAATGTTGCAAAAATCCTCCCAAAACCAGCAGAGTTACAAGCCGAACCATAATTATCGTCGGCGGCGGCGCTGTTCAAAATGAAACGGCGGTGGCGGCTTTCGGCTGATTTGCGGCTCGTTGTGTCATTCGATTTGCCCTATTTATTTGACAATTTTGAAAAAAAACGGACGGAACAATTTTCTTTTATTTTTTTGCAAGTAGTTCAATATTCGTTAATATTAGCCAATGTTCCAATAATTTAATATTGTTATTAGGGTATCCAATTACTCTGACTTTTATGTTAATCGATTTATCGTTTATTTGAAAAAAAAATCCAATTAATCGAATAATGAAGTCGACAGTTATTCGATTAACCGATTAATCGAATAATGAAGTCGAGAGTAATTCGATTAATCGAACAGTTATCCTCTTAAATAAAATATAATTAATAAGAGTTATATAGACAAGACACGCCAGTTTTCGGGTAGTTCAACTATATATTGAACGTTTATTACGTATCTGATTTTATTTAAAAATTGTAATATCAATTTCGAAATTCATTAGAAGTTGACAAAAATCTTAATATCTTATCAAAATAAAGAACCTTCCCTTAAATGAGCATAATATCAGAAGTTATCCATTGACTCTTTTCGAATATGGATCATATGATTTATAACAGAACTGACTTTATTATCGCGGTGTTAACCTATTTTTTTCTATGAATTTACTATTCTATGAAATTACTATTCTTTAAATTTTAAATAATTCCGAAGCTATTGGCCAGTTTATTTTAATATCTGTGGAGCATACAAATCAAAAATCGAAAAAATTGTGGTTTTATATTTGGTGTTTCATAGTTTTTTTTGGCTATTCAAAATCAATTTATCATACAAAGCATATGACGATTTCATTAGTTTTTAAAATATACATACAATATTTTTTGGGATCGTTTATCCATTCCCAAAATTTATAATATGGATGAATTTAATAAATTTTTTTGCAATTACAGCTTTTCATGTGAGGCTTGAATATCATAATCCTTCCAAAGAATAATAATACTCTACCTACTTTGACACACTAAAGAAGCACAATAGAGGCGTTGTTGTTCATTGTTATTAGGGCTGTTTTTCTTTAAGCCGGGATAACAAGCTGCGATAACAAAAACGCTAATAAAAATTATTTTTTTTTTGCTCAAAATAAAAAATTATTTTTTCACATTGTCGCCAACTACAATATAAATATTTGTATCAAAACTAATTTTCAAAAAAATTATTTTGTGTTGACTTTTTTGGACTTAGCCTCGATAACCATAAATTTGACTTATACTGGATAATTATCCAGGCTAAGTCCAATATTTTTAATATAAAATATTTTTTTTAAAAATTGTTTTCATACACACATTTGTATTGCTGTTGGCGATAATTAAAAAAAAAAAGTTTTTATTTTGAGTGAAATTTTAACTTTTTATTTAGGTTTTTCTTATCGCAGCTTAGTTATCCAGTCTTAAAGAAAAACAGCCTTATTTATAGAAACACATGGCCACACGTACTGGAATTGACTTATATAAATGCGACTTTCAAATCAAAATACAATCATTAATTTTCTATAGCCGTCATTATATAGTGGGATACCAAATTCAAAGAAAGATCAATATATCTCACAGCAATAGGTTGTCTAAGTCGACATTTATATTTTCTTTTGTAATTTGTCTATTTTGCTAGTAAGATTTGACTGAGTTAGAACTCCGTCAAATCTCGGCGGCGTGGTTGAAGTCAGTATGAGTCGATGAAGTCGGCGGCGTGGTAGAAGTCAGTATGAGTCGATGAAGTCGGCGGCGTGGTTGAAGTCGATTTGAGCCGATGAAATCGGCGGCGGCGCGGCTCGTGCAGAAACATGAGGCGGCTTGTCGGCTTAAAATCGGTCGGCTTGTATCTATGAAAACCGGTCGAGTATTTCGGAAGTTATAGGTGATTGAATGAATACAATTATCTGGAGAAAAAAATAATTTTTCGGAACAAATCTAGTTTAATGGCGATGGTCCAAAAAACAGCCTTGCAGAGCGTTAAAAATTTAAAATCATTAACCCATCGGCCTACACTTTAAGCTTTATAGCCTACACTTTAAGCTTTCTTTCAATGTGGTTTACGGAATCGTAACCCACCTGGAACCGGAGATATTCAACATCATATTTTCTCCTCTGAGTATGTCCAAAACCGGCTACACAGACTAAAGTTTTCTTGCGTAGCCGGCCTTCGGCTGGGATTAAAGATTTTCTCCTCTGGGGTATGTCCAAAACCGGCTACGCAGACTAAATTTATATTTTGTAAAAATTAAAAAAACACTCGGAAGTTTGTAAAACAAAGCCAGAATATGGTTGGCTCGTAATTGATTAAGAAATCGATAACTAAATCATAAGACAACTTTGAAGCGGGTTCAAAATTCACTTTTTTACGCTGGCTCTCGATGGGTTAATGATTTTAAATTCAACGATATATATATCGACCCGATCGGATCAGGAATGATGACTATAGCTCAAATTATATATCCGAACTTTCAAGGCCCCAATCTCGGAAGTGGACCGTAGCGCTAAAAAAATTGTTGTGTTCAGATCACAAAGTTCTATCTATAGTGAAAATTTGAAACAATTCTGAGAATCGCACTTAAACTAGATTTATGCCAAATTTTCCACTGTTAAATTGGTTATACTCCTTGAAAAATAATTTTCTATCTTTTTCCAAAAATAAATTTATATTCTTTAAATTTGCAAAAAAAACCAAACCGGTAACACTGTGTACGTCTGCGAATGAAAATGAAAAAATAATGAGAAAAAAATACGACACAGAGCGTCCGCGACCAACCTCGTTCAATGATAAAAAATCAATTTTTTGAAAATGGAATTTAATTTTTTTTATTTAATTATAATTATAAAAATTTAATTAATGTTTCACTATTTCGCTATTAGCAAAAATATAATATAAAAACTACTAATTCGTCAGAGCCTCGTTAGCGATAACAGGGGACACCAAGTCCAGGAGGACGGTGGGTGAGGTTGACAGTTGGAAAGGAGTGGCTATGTGTACAGATTCGTACATGTATTCGCATCACTTTCCCCTTAGACCCCCTTAACTAAGAAAAAGATATATTAATATAAAGTAAAAGAGAAAATATAATATAAAATTAAATGTAATAACGAAGAGGAAATCGAATATACTAACATTTAACCTAGTTGTAATCAAACCAGATAAAAGTAATGACAGTATCGCAACCCTGTAATGGACTCACCCCCCAAAAAAGAAACGGATGGCAGGTCATGCTTCTTATGTGTATATAACCAGGCAGTTGGGCAAGATCCAAAATATAGAAGAAACAAATTTGAAAAAAAAAATTACAAATGGCCAAAAATTGTTAATTGTCGAACAAATAAATTAGACAACATAAATGACAATTGGAAGGGATGAAAAATTATTGAATCCAATGAACGTCCATTGTCGATAAAGGCAATTGACTCGACTCCGGCTTATGGGATAAACATGCTTAAACGACATGTTTATCCCACAATGTTTGGCTACAAATATTTCAAAAAATAATTTCCAGACGAAATCAATAGCTTATTCGGCGAGCACTTGTTCAACAAGGTTGTATTCGTCAGTTAGGTGCCTTGAACACCACTGCAGCGTACAGTTCAGAGAATCATTCAATTTAATAGTTGAAAGATTTCTTCCCTGTACAAACTGCAGCCGGCGACAATTTACCCTTCCTTCGAAACTATCCTGTGTTTGAAAAATGTTCAACTCTAGTAAATTATTGGAACAGCTTTCAATTATTAGTGAAGGATATTTGTCCATTATGCGAATTAAACTCCTTAATGATAAAATCAATTCCTTAATCGACAAATTCTTCAGTTCACTTCATTCATACATGGAAAGATCCACAATTGCATTCCTCAGACCTTCCAATCTCTCATTTGCTGAAAATGAAGCCTGGTCTGAACAAACAAACTTAATAATGCGACTCATCACATTAATAAATGCCTTCGTTTTCAAAGCTTCAACTTCAGGAAACCAACGATTCTCAATACCTAAGCTTATTGATGTTTCCACTTCAGGACTGAAAAGTTCTGCAACAATACCTCCGGTATGGGAGGCGAAGGAATATGATGAGAAAATTATATGTCCGTTCGTCAATTTTGAACATGTTTTACAAATTTGGTCTTAATCCCAATTCAAGAAGGTAATGAAGAACTTCATGATAAATTGGAGATAAGAGTGTATGGTCAAGGGTTTCCGTAATGTAAAAGCCGAGGTTGAAATTCCATTTATTACAAAGCCCTGATAATTTCCATACTGCACAAAGTCTTTCGTCATCTGTCATTCCCTCAACAAAGTTGCGCAACACTCCTATTCCGTCTTGTATTCCCCCATCTAATAATTTGAATGGCCGCCAGCTTAATACGGTGTCGGGAGGTGGTAGTTGAAGTTCCAAATCTTTTCTCATAAAAGTGTAAGCTTCTATTGAGAAAAGAAGGCAATTATGAATATCCCTGGCACCACAAATAATGCGCGTAAATGCAATACATTTGTCGGAACAATCTTCTCCGGGAATTATAGCCGCACGCTTCAAGGAAGAATTCTCAATTTGCAAATTCAAAATTTGCTCCTTCAGGGCATTCTTCTCTTCTTCGTGCTGCCGCAAAATATCTTCGATTTCCTCTTGGCTATAATAATGCTTACCCCCTGACGCAGAAACCATTTCGCCATATTCCATGACCTGATCGAAATCAACGTCAGCCGGAGGAATCTCCACGGAAACCTCAGGAACTTTAAATGCAATCCATCCTAACGGATATAACTTTAAATGCATTAAAAAAGTAAAGTAGTCATAAATTCAGTTTACACTGATGACATGTTCTCCAAAAATAACAATTATTTACATCGGTTAGTTACCCCGCCGTCTTATCCATATGAAGTCGTCCAATTATAACTTTAAAAGCAATCCATCCTAACGGATATAACTTTAAATGCATGATTCAACCCATATAACTTTAAATGCAATGGCCCATAACACATGGCACATGGACGTAGGTAGCACTACCTATCAACATAAAAAATATTAATTTAAATTAATTATTATTTAAATTAAATTAAATCTTTAAACCACACCAGTATGTTTATACTGTATATATACTATATATGTATATCGAAATAATATTTCAAGTCAATTCAAAAAGTAAATATACGGCAACAATCTTGAAAAGCTTAAATACTCAAAGGGGATAGTGGCTGCATTTTCAGCTACCGTCGTGTGGTTAGTTGTATTTCCATCCTATTTTAATTCCAAAAGTACACATTACATTTCGAAAACCCATTATCTCTCATATACACAGTGCTGGATAACATAACTTATGATTCTACCCAATTTTAATTTTGTCGTAAAAGTAAAAAAGTTTGCGAGTCTATGCCCTCAGTAATTTTTTATCCCTCCATTCCCATTTTACCCCTTAAAGGTACGAAGGGGGGGAATTACGAATCAGAAACAAGTTATGGTGCGTTTTTGCTACAAGGGAATCAAGTAAATATAAATAATCTAAATATTAGGGGTAGTATTCAGTCCATGTGAGGAAAAAAATCCCTTTGGAACGATTTCGCCTAGTTGCAAGGACCTCCTGGCTCCTTTCGTTTAGATGCTAGCGTGCTTTCAACAGACGGACGGAATATATATACTTTATAGGGTATCAGATCGACATTTCAAGGTGTTACAAACGGAATGACAGAGTTAGTATACCCCCATCCTTGAGGTGGAGGGTATAAAAAGACAAAAATTACACAATAATTACAATTAAATTTTTGCATTTGATCAACAAATAAATACTAGCTGAACCCCCGCCAGCTTCACCAGGCAAAAAAAATAATTTTAATTATTGATTTTTCTCGTACAAATCACGGTACAAACATACAAATACAGATTCCTTTTTTATATATGATATAGATAGAAATCAACTTTTTTACAATTTACCCGTCAATCTAAGTCATAATCATGACAACTTGCGAGCCGAAAAGCACTAAGATTAATTAAAAATATTTTTTCCAACAAATGCCAAAATATTATTAATATTCGATGGATGAATTGTTGTTATCGGAAGTTGACCAATTTGTCGCAAGGTTTTATTTATTCGATTGCTCATGGATGTATCTCTTGGAAGTCGTCCTTTTATTGGCCGAAGTTTAGGGTTCGACCTAAAAACACCTTCGGTTGTACTCTAGGATCAGAAAAAATATTATATATTATTATCAACTATGTCCGTGGATAACATTTCATTTTTACTTTGGTTGCTTTGTTTTTCGAGAATTAATTTGTCGTCCTTATAGTCGCCTCTAACCGATCTCCGATCATGCCGGCTTTACATAACACACCGGTCATTGGACCGAAGAGGAGAGAGCTCGCGTCTGTCAACATTTGCAGGGAGTTATGTGTCATGTTCGCCTTTTGCTCATAGATAGCAAGGTGTTTGCCGAAGAAGTTGAACCAACCGGGGCACACTGGTCCCAAATCCATTTTTATAGCATAAAGTCGAAAAATAAACATACATTCTTGTAATTTTGCACATTGCCATTTGACATATCATACGCAAAAATAAAAATAAAATTGGGCCGATCGGACCACGCCCTCTACCACCTCCCATATAAACTCAATATATAACCAACATAATTATCACCCTGTATTGGTACAGGGTGACCAAAAACAAAATTTTATGAAAGCTTAAAAGAATGAAGAGTTGTTTATTTTGACGAAATGTGTTTTTCTAAACATTATTACAAAAGCAAAATATAGCATACAAATAGTATACTTTAAACTGCAATTTAAATAATTATTTCAAGAAATAAAGTAAAATGTATACATGTGTACAATAAGGTGAAAGATGTTGTATACCATTTTAAAGGAACTTTCAATACCTTTTAAATAAAATATTGATGGGTCTCGTACACAAAACTAATTCAGAGATATAATCATATATATGTCTATGGCTAATCAAAAACTGTGCTAAAATAAAATGACAATTTTTGGAGTTTGCCGAAAAATGCTGACGAGATATAAATTCCACCATAAACTACAACCTCAGACGAACACTTTCACATTTACACTTTGAGTCAAGTTGAGTCATACATATAACTTTTGGTCCACGACATTTATTGATTATGTTCTCTACAAATCACATTGCAATACCTATGAATACTTACAAGACCACAATAATCATAAAATGTTAAATATAATTTTTAAACTACTAACTCTTGCCGTCAATTTTCATAATATAGTCACTTAATTATTTTCTTTTTAAGTCTTGATTTTAATTAATTTGTAAAACTGCGGTATATCAAAATTAATCCCACTTTTTTTGAACCGCAAAGTTGAAGTACCATTCAGGCTTGTGGTGTTGCCACCTAATTTTCTCCAGTATATTTTCTTGATTGCTTGGAGTGCTGCCATAAAGAAAATATATACACATTTACCACTTTCCAATTTTAATTTTTTTGAATTTCTGCCAAAAAAAATGGATTTGGGACCATAGTGCGGGGCCGTTCCCATGGAATTGTCATTGGAGCGCTATAGATATGCGATATGCAGCCTTGCAAAATTCCAATAAAACAGAAACCTATGCTGGAGTCAGGATGTGGTTTTGGTGGTTTAGGAGAGAGCGGAATAAGTTTCTCCGGCAGCTCAAACGGAAACGGACAAAAGACTGCAGCCACGTTTGATGGTGAATATGAATATGTTTCCGGACTCGCAGATATTGCAAACTGCATCCGAAACTGTTTTAAATAATTGGTGAGAGAATTTAGGGCGAAAACATAGCCACAGACATAACCCCTATGGTTTTGACTTTAAATCCTTCGAAGGCACGGAAATATGAAATATAAGTATCTACAAGAAAACCCGAACTATGAAATATGTTTGTGTAAACAATATACAATATGTGCTATCAATGTCTATTATTAAATTAGAAAAAAAAAATAAATTTGCTTGTCAACTGCGATTTTAAAGTAGACGTTTTTCTCCATATTAAATACCTTTTCAAATGGAATCAAATTAGAACTAATGTAACTTCCACACCGATACTCCTATATGCTATATTTTATATAGCTGAACCCCGCCCGCTTCGCCAGGCAAAAAAAAAAAAAACAAACGGTAAAATTAAAATTGATGTACCACTTATAATCAATGTACTTCCCTGAAAGAAATCGATATGTTCCATGAAGAACGTTAGTTTTCGTCGAAAAATGGAAGAAATGTCAAAAATCAAATTAATTTTTTGTTAAATGTGATTCTCCTCATTTCCATTAAATAAAAAAATACTTCATTCGTAAGAAGAAATTACATTACATTCAAAACACATAGAAAATCAATCAAATTGTTCACTAATCAAACAACACAAAAACTTAAAAATTATATAATTTCCAATTTCTTGAAAAGAAGAAAATCCAAAGAAAAGGTGTAATTTTACAAAATTCAAATCAAAAATGCCCCAATTTTCAAATCCCGTCCATTTGTATATTGTCTAAGCAGGTTGCAACTAAATTAACTCACACAACAATACAGGTTTTAATTTCGAATGGGAAGGGTCACGCCCACTTTCCGCCCATCTTTGTACAACTATTTACACTGAATGAACTCACACAAAATTTCAGCACTCTAGGTGTCACAGAACTGGCAATATTCAATAATAGGTTTCAACTTCGTATGGGAGGTGCCACGCCCACTTTTCCACTGCCGCCCATTTTTGGTACAGCTACGAACATTGATGCTGGATGCAATCAGACAAAATTTCAGTATTGTATCTGTCATAGAACGGAATATATTCGAAAATGGGTTTTAACATCATATGGGAGGTACCACGCCCACTTTTCCAATAACGCCCATTTTTGGCACAACTACGCACATTGATGCTGGATGCACTCAGACAAAATTTCAGTATTGTATCTGTCATAGAACTGAATATATTCGCTAATAGGTTTTAACATCGTGTGGGAGGTGCCACGCCCACTTTTTCAATACCGCTCATTTTTGGCACAAGTACGCACATTGATGCTGGTTGCACTCGAACAAAATTTCAGTATTGTATCTGTCATAGAACTGCCAATATTCAATAACAGGTTTTAACATCGTATGGGAGGTACCACGCCCACTCTTCCAATTCCGCCCATTTTTGGCACAACTACGCACATTGATTCTGGATGCACTGAGACAAAATTTCAGTATTGTATCTGTCATAGAACTGAATATATTCGCTAATAGGTTTTAAAATCGTGTGGGAGGTGCCACGCCCACTTTTTCAATACCGCCCATTTTTGGCACAACTACGCACATTGATGCTGGATGCACTTACACAAAATTTCAGCACTCTAGGTGTCGTAGAACTGACAATATTCAATAACAGGTTTTAACATCGTATGGGAGGTACCACGCCCACTCTTCCAATTCCGCCCATTTTTGGCACAACTACGCACATTGATGCTGGATGCACTCAGACAAAATTTCGGTATTGTATCTGTCATAGAACTGAATATATTCGATAATAGGTTTTAACATCGTGTGGGAGGTGCCACGCCCACTTTTTCAATACCGCCCATTTTTGGCACAACTATGCACATTGATGCTGGATGCTCTTACACAAAATTTCAGCACTCTAGGTGTCGTAGAACTGACAATATTCAATAACAGGTTTTAACATCGTATGGGAGGTACCACGCCCACTCTTCCAATTCTGCCCATTTTTGGCACAACTACGCACATTGATGCTGGATGCACTCAGACAAAATTTCAGTATTGTATCTGTCATAGAACTGAATATATTCGCTAATAGGTTTTAACACCGTGTGGGAGGTGCCACGCCCACTTTTACAATACCGCCCATTTTTGGCACAACTATGCACATTGATGCTAGATGCACTTACACAAAGTTTCAGCACTCTAGGTGTCATAGAACTGACAATATTCAATAATAGGTTTTAACATCGTATGGGAGGTACCACGCCCTCTTTTTCAATACCGCCCATTTTTGGCACAACTACGCACATTGATGCTGGTTGCACTCGAACAAAATTTCAGTATTGTATCTGTCATAGAACTGAATATATTCGATAATAGGTTTTAACATCATATGGGAGGTGCCACGCCCACTTTTCCAATAACGCCCATTTTTGGCACAACTACGCACATTGATGCTGGATGCACTCAGACAAAATTCCAGTATAGTATCTGTCAAAGAACGGAATATATTCGAAAATGGGTTTTAACTTCGTGTGGGAGGTACGATAATAGGTTTTAACATCATATGGGAGGTGCCACGCCCACTTTTCCAATAACGCCCATTTTTGGCACAACTACGCACATTGATGCTGGATGCACTCAGACAAAATCTGTCAAAGAACGGAATATATTCGAAAATGGGTTTTAACTTCGTGTGGGAGGTACCACGCCCACTTTTCCAATACCGCCCATTTTTGGCACAACTACGCACATTGATGCTGGATGCACTCGGACAAAATTTCAGTATTGTATCTGTCATAGAACTGAATATATTTGATAATAGGTTTTAACATCATATGGGAGGTGCCACGCCCACTTTTCTAATACCGCCCATTTTTGGCACAACTATGCACATTGATTCTAGATGCACTTACACAAAGTTTCAGCACTCTAGGTGTCATAGAACTGACAATATTCAATAATAGGTTTTAACATCGTATGGGAGGTACCACGCCCACTTTTCCAATACCGCCCATTTTTGGCACAACTACGCACATTGATGCTGGATGCACTGAGACAAAATTTCAGTATTGTATCTGTCATAGAACTGAATTTATTCGCTAATAGGTTTTAACATCGTGTGGGAGGTGCCACGCCCACTTTTTCAATACCGCCCATTTTTGGCACAACTACGCACATTGATGCTGGATGCACTTACACAAAATTTCAGCACTCTAGGTGTCGTAGAACTGCCAATATTCAATAACAGGTTTTAACATCGTATGGGAGGTACCACGCCCACTCTTCCAATTCCGCCCATTTTTGGCACAACTACGCACATTGATTCTGGATGCACTGAGACAAAATTTCAGTATTGTATCTGTCATAGAACGAAATATATTCGAAAATGGATTTTAACATCGTGTGGGAGGTTCCACGCCCACTTTTCCAATACGGCCCATTTTTGGCACAACTATGTACATTGATGCTAGATGCACTTACACAAAATTTCAGCACTCTAAGTGTTATAGAACTGAATATATTCGATAATAGGTTTTAACATCGTATGGGAGGTGCCACGCCCACTTTTCCAATACCGCAACTGTGCAGACTAATAATTAGTGAACTTTCACAAAATATCAAGACTCTAGCTGCAGCAGTATTCAAAATATGCTAATTTATATAAAACGAATAAATCTCCAGTTTGTGTGGGAGGTGCCACGCCCACTGAATATCCAAAAAATATATAGCCTATTTTCACCACCGGTTCACTATTAAGATACTGTAAAAATTTCAAGAAGATCGGTTCAGTAGTTTAGGCTGCTATAAATAACGAACAAACAAACAAACATACAAACACAGATTCATTTATATATATAGATTTTTTATAATCATTTTATGTGTACTAAATATGACGAGTTTTGGCACGCACCTTCTAGTACCTCCCACCTACAACTGCTAGAAGGGCTGAATACGCCATTCAAGCCATCATAAAGACCACTTACCCCCTAGGCCCAGATTGAGAGTGGGCTTTGATCCTGGCAGCAGTCGTTTGGTCTTCATGTCGACACAATCTGGGGTGAAATGATGACCACAGACTCGGTCGGACGTATTTAATGGTCTGGAGATTCCTATAATCTTCTTCCATATCGCCTTGTTCGCTAAGATGAATCTTTACATAGGTACTTCATCACCTCGTCGAACTTTGCAGCCTTTCACTGCACACTTTTCTGCACTTTTGTACATAATTAATTTATATTATAATTTATAAAATATAAAATCACATTTAACGTATATAAGCGCGGGCTTTGGGAGCTTTACGTGGGAGGAGTTGCGAGTTGCTAAAAAAGGAGTAGAAGCAGAACGCAGAGTTGAGTATAGGGCAGTATAGAATGGATTAGAATGGAAGAATCTGCAATTTAAGAATGAGAGAGAATGAAGGCAGCAATGAGAGAGAATGGAGGACAGCGCAATAGTGGTGAGTTTGCTGATTTCGCCACCGGAGAGCACAGAGAGTGAGAGAGATAAGAGAGAGGATGCCAGATCGTGAAATATGTTTGTTTACATTTTCGGCGACATAATCAGAGATACAAGCCGACCGATTTTGAGCCGACTAGCCGCCGCCGCCGATTTCATCGGCTCACATCGACTTCAACCACGCCGCCGATTTCATCGACTCATATCGAATTCAACCACGCCGCCGAGTTTTGACGGAGTTCTAACTCAGTCAAGTTGATCTGGCAACGTTTTCATTTGAATCACTAAAATTTGAGGAAAAAAGAACGAGTGAGATTTGACATTTATAACGATTAGTTTCGTGTTCAGGAATCCGGAATCCTAAAACACAGAAATTGAAACGAAAGCTTTCATGTTTTACTCAAAATTGGCATTCGTTATACAAATCAAATTATTTTTTTTTTTCAAAAAGACAGAAACTAAGTTTCAACATTAGGACATTATTATACAAAAATTAGCATTCAATTTCAATAATTTTTAATATGGAATAAAAGTGTGCTACTATATTTAAAATATATAAATAAACCTGGTAACCCTGGTTATACGTACGTGCGTTCGATTACGGTTTCGATTCTGTTATTTCAAACGTTCCTGTTTTTTTCATTTAAAATAATAAATAAAATTTAAAATGTGCATGACAATTCATTTATTGTGGACGACATGATGGGATCTGATATTTATAAATCGGCCTTAAGTCATTTCAGTTAGATTTCGCATACAGTCTGAAAAGGCTATAGGAAACCAAAATCATTAGTTTTAACATTTCTTGTTTACTTCTCGTTGACGTCTGTGCTTACTACTTACCAATTTTGTTAACTTTTTGAGAATAAATTGAAAATTAAGTGTTGTGGTAAAAATTGTTTAAATAAATATAGTAAGAAAAACAAAGACATTTTTTTGGGTTTCCAAAAAAAGAAAAAAAAAAACAAAGGAAGTTGGTCGATTTTTGTGGCAAATCTCGAATTTATTGGAAAAAATCTAATAATTCGTCGAAGATTCGTAATGAATGCTCCTTGTAGCTGGAGGGGTGTTGATCGCCAATTGCATTTTTTTTTCAAACTGTTTATCATCATTTTTAGAGAAAAATTCTGACTTTGGGTGGATTTTGCGTATGTTAGCTGGAGGGGTGTTGATCGCCAATTGCATTTTTTTTTCAAACTGTTTATCATCATCTTTAGAGAAAAATTCTGACTTTAGGTGGATTTTGCGTATGTTATTTATTTGTTCATACCAGGGCGAAGCAACGGGACGTTGAAAGCTCCCATCGCTTCTGCCAATTGTACGATCAGAGGAATTGATGTGGTATGTAGACGGGGAACAATTTGCTTCTAATATCCAGGAAAACATCTCTTCGAAAGTATTTTATAAAACTGAATAATATCTATCCTTCATTGACTGATCTAAAAAAATTCGGTTTGTAATAACTTTTTATCTGACAAACCCAATAAGTTTGATGAATCCGTTACTTTTTTCTTGTTATATTTTCTTGACTGTTTCATTAATTAAATAATAAGAAGTTGTGACGATAAATATTATTTATATGTATTTTAAATACTCCGTCATTATTTCATAGACCTAGTCATCAAGAAATTGAGGACAAAAGGCGATTGATGGATGAGTCACTCAGCCAGGATTTATTGGCCATTTCCGAATGGGGTCAAGAGTGGATTTTAATGCATATAAGACCCAGTACTCCTTGTTGTCTCACAAGCGATTCACTGATCCTGAATATTGTCGTCGATTTCTATGAACGGTGTAGATATTGAGCAATCGGACACTCTTGATTTTCTGGGCATGAAGATACATGTACATATTTTATGTGTCGAAAGAAGCATTCAAGTGTCTTGGCTTTTGAAAGCGGTGTAAGAAATTCTTCACTTCGTCCGATCTTCTCAATATTTACATTACGTACATCAGACCTAAGATGGAATACAACTCCCACATATGGTCAGATCCAAGATCCTCCTTGGAGCTACTTGACCGTGTTCAGAGGAGGGCGATGGTGTTGATAGGTGACGGTAGGATATCCAATTCTCTTGTTTCCCATGAACACCGTCGTAATGTCGGATGTGTGTCGCTGTTTTATCGATACTTTTATGGTATTTGTTCTTGGATATTCGTGATCTCATATCGGACGTGAGAACGTTCGGTACAGATACGCGACTTTCAAGGAACTCTCACCCATTTGTGAGCTGGCCGCACCACACATTACAGAATGAATTCGTTCTTTGCTCGTGCAACTCGTATGTGGATTCGACCTCCGACAAATATCTTTCCCGCCAATTACGACATCCAGAGATTCAAAACAGATATCAACAAATACTTCTCCCTATTTCCTCCATCCTACCCCTTATCTTTCTTTAACCAACGCAATGCACTGCATTTAAGGGGACATCCCCTGAGCGCCGGTTCAGTGAAAAAAGCTAACGTCGTTCTTCTCATTATTTTTTCTTTGTTTGCTTACAAAAATACAAGATGTTGTTGCTTTAGCAAGAAACATTTAGAATTGAAATATAAATTGGAAAATGAAATCGTCCGATTTCCATCACAACTAAAAATAAGATATTTGTGACTTTAAGTGCCACGATAAAAATACAATTTTTAACAGCGCTCAAATCTTTATAATGAAGCACCAATTTATCTAATTTTAGTACAAAGTTTATTTTATTAAATTATATTCAATACTTTGCTCTTATTTTGACTAATTGGGATACCGGCTCGAGTAAAAATGAAGGAAAGAAGCGCTTTAAAACTATTTGTATTTGACTGACCGTCGCTCTGCTTTAGACTTTGCCAAAAATATTTCTTTTCTTTATCAACTAGATAAAGGGATATATTGTCTACGTGACATTTACTTGCGGACCGTTATCCGTTATCCCTATTAGAAATGCATTTCATCTATATATATAAAAATGAATCTGTGTTTGTATGTTTGTTTGTTATTTATAGCAGCCTAAACTACTGAACCGATCTTCTTGAAATTTTCACAGTATGTTCATAGTGAACCGGTGGTGAAAATAGGCTATATATTTGTTTGATATTTTCAGTGGGCGTGGCACCTCCCACACAAACTGGAGATTTATTCGTTTTATATAAATTAGCATATTTTGAATACTGCTGCAGCTAGAGTCTTGATATTTTGTGAAAGTTCACTAATTATTAGTCTGCACAGTTGTGCCAAAAATGGGCGGTATTGAAAAAGTGGGCGTGACACCTCCCACACGATGTTAAAACCTATTAGCGAATATATTCAGTTCTATGACAGATACAAACTGAAATTTTGTTCGAGTGCCAAAAATGGGCGGTATTGGAAAAGTGGGCGTGGTACCTCCCATACGATGTTAAAACCTATTATTGAATATTGTCAGTTCTATGACACCTAGAGTGCTGAAATTTTGTGTAAGTGCATCCAGCATCAATGTGCATAATTGTGCCAAAAATGGGCGGTATTGTAAAAGTGGGCGTGGCACCTCCCACACGATGCTAAAACCTATTAGCGAATATATTCAGTTCTATGACAGATACAATACTGAAATTTTGTCTGAGTGCATCCAGCATCAATGTGCGCAGTTGTGCCAAAAATGGGCGGTATTGGAAAAGTGGGCGTGGTACCTCCCATACGATGTTAAAACCTATTATTGAATATTGTCAGTTCTATGACACCTATAGTGCTGAAAGTGCATCTAGCATCAATGTGCAAAGTTGTGCCAAAAATGGGCGGTATTAGAAAAGTGGGCGTGGCACCTCCCATACGATGTTAAAACCTATTATCGAATATATTCAGTTCTATGACAGATACAATACTGAAATTTTGTCTGAGTGCATCCAGCATCAATGTGCGTAGTTGTGCCAAAAATGGGCAGAATTGGAAGAGTGGGCATGGTACCTCCCATATGATGTTAAAACCTGTTATTGAATATTGTCAGTTCTACGACACCTAGAGTGCTGAAATTTTGTGTAAGTGCATCCAGCATCAATGTGCGTAGTTGTGCCAAAAATGGGCGGTATTGGAAAAGTGGGCGTGGCACCTCACACACGAAGTTAAACCCCATTTTCGAATATATTTCGTTCTATGACAGATACAACACAGAAATTTTGTCTGAGTGCATCCAGCATCAATGTGCGTAGTTTGCCAAAAATGGGCGGTATTGGAAAAGTGGGCGTGGCACCTCCAATAAGAAGTTAAAACCCATTTTCGAATATATTCCGTTCTATGACAGATACAATACTGAAATTTTGTCTGAGTGCATCCAGCATCAATGTTCGTAGCTGTACCAAAAATGGGCGGCAGTGGAAAAGTGGGCGTGGCACCTCCCATACGAAGTTAAAACCTATTATTGAATATTGCCAGTTCTGTGACACCTAGAGTGCTGAAATTTTGTGTGAGTTCATTCAGTGTAAATAGTTGTACAAAGATGGGCGGAAAGTGGGCGTGACCCTTCCCATATGAAATTAAAACCGGTTTTAGAGTATATTCGACACAGAGATGGGCGGAAAGTGGTCGTGATCCTTCCCATTCGAAATTAAAACCTGTATTGTTGTGTGAGTTAATTTAGTTGTAACCTGCTTAGACAATATACAAATGGGCAGGATTTGAAAATTGGGGCATTTTTGATTTGAATTTTGTAAAATTACACCTTTTCTTTGGATTTTCTTCTTTTCAAGAAATCGGAAATTATATAATTTTTAAGTTTTTGTGTTGTTTGATTAGTGAACAATTTGATTGATTTTCTATGTGTTTTGAATGTAATGTAATTTCTTCTTACGAATGAAGTATTTTGTTTATTTAATGGAAATGAGGAGAATCACATTTAACAAAAAATTAATTTGATTTTTGACATTTCTTCCATTTTTCGACGAAAACTAACGTTCTTCATGGAACATATCGATTTCTTTCAGGGAAGTACATTGATTATAAGTGGTACATCAATTTTAATTTTTCCGTTTGTTTTTTTTGTTGCCTGGCGAAGCGGGCGGGGTTCAGCTAGTATAAATAATAAAAGATTCTTACATATGAATGTGTTTAAAGAGAATGTATGAGTGGAGATAAATATTAATGTCAGAGAGCATATCCATAAGCTCTCAGATGAATGTATTTGAACATCAATATGTATTCTCATTTTAAGAGAGAGAAGGAAAAGTAAATGATAAATTCATATACTTGAAATTGTGTTCTATTTTACATTAGCGGCAACAATATTCGTTTTGAATTTAAACGATTTTGTTTTAAAACCAAACGATTTTCATCACATACCTGATTGTGACGTAAGACGTTCATGAAAAAGGAATCAAACATCTTCACCATAGTTTTTATACCATCACTCTACAGGGTCGGTCGGGGGGTATATATCATTTAGGACAGAAATAAGTGTAACACATTGAAGATGTGACTTAGACCCCAAGTATGTTTGGGCCACATCCGTTTCACGACATTTTAAAGTTGTTTGAGCCATGTCCGTCCGTCTGGCTGGTGTACACGATAACTATCGAAATGAGCTAAGAAATCAATTCAAACTTTGAACATCGTAATATTTTCCTCAAACTTAGTTTAAGTTCGAAGATGGGCGAAATTGCCACGCCCCTTCAGGTTCCTCCCACACTAATGACCCACATTCCCATGTTAAATTAAATGTAATCTAATTTCTACACGGCTAATCAGAATCACCTATATATTGGTATTTATTACTGTTCTTATAATCACTTTAAATGTACTAAATAAATGTACCTCCCACACAAATCATCCAAAACTACGTAAAATTAAATCTGTTATAGCTTCTTATTATCCTGCCCTATTTAGAACAATGTCTTAATGTTACTGGAGAAAACTGAGAAAAGATTAATAAATACGAGATAGAGGTATAGGACGTCAGATCTGTGGTGTGCGGAAGGACTTGGATATAGATGGAATTAAACATAAACTTGTACAACGAGTACCATGAACTAGTGGAATTTGAAATAATTCCGTTTCATAGAGAGTATACTATCTCTCTCTTCGGAAGAGAAGACGTGTTTAGCTAACGCTCAGAAGAAATAAATATATAAAATAAACAATTAAGGAAAGGCTAAAGTCGGTCGGGACCGACTATATGATACCCTACACTGTCAACTCCACTACTCTTTTACCATAGATGTTTCTAGTGTAAATATAAGATGTCCTGCCGAATTTGAAGAAAATCTGTTAAAAATCTGGTATGTGGTTTCTACAGCGGTTAACCTCAAATCGGAAGCGAAATTTGTATGGGAGCTATATCTAAATCTGAACCGATTTGACACATTTTTACCACAGATGTTTAAATATGAGGCGTTGCGCCAAATTTGATCAAAAACGGTTAAAATATGTGGTTTAGACCGGAAAATATCAAATAGAAAGAAATTTGTATGGTGGCTCTATCTAAATCTGAACCGATTTTAAAATCTTTTTAATTATGTGGCTTCTAGAGCAACACGGTATGTGTTGTTGCGGTGACCTACAACAGTCTGCAAAATGTACTGTCCAAAGCCAAGCGCAAAAGAAATGCAGTAACTGTGACGGTAACCACACTGCAAATTATAGAGGTTGTGAGGTCTACAAGATACTTAAAAGAAAATTTAATGTCCGCTTGAAGGCTGTAAGAAACCAAAACGAGGCAACTCCTGAAATACAGATAACGCAAGTGCCTGTTACTGCACAACACAAATGTCCCCGTCCGTCCAATTGGTGGGTTGGAGTCTATAATCCAACAACTTACCCAAAGTCTGTTTGTCTTCTATGCAGTCAATGATGCAAAAAATTCATGCGTAACCAAAATCAGTTGATTCAAGCTCTACCTGGTGGATAAAAGTTAACGAGAGTAAACAGGTAAAATTTAGTTAAAATTTTAACACATGTTCACGGTAAAACTAAACAATATTTCTCTTCCACAATATGACTACGTTACATATCTGGGTATCCACTTTGAACGACGGTGGGTATCCACTTTGAACGACGGCGAAGACATATTGAAGCCAAAAGAATTCAAATTAACCTTAAAATCCGACAAATTCATTGGCTGATTAACCCAAACTCGAAACTAAACCTAGAATACAAGGTACTCCGGCGCTCAATTGTGAGACAATGCATGCTCGGGCAATATCGAAAAAATCCAAAGGGTTCAGTCAAAGACATTAAGGATGATTACTGGCGCACCTTGAATATACCTCCCATCAAAAATGAAATTCAAAACATCAAACTGAACCATCAACCGAAGTTTCAACGTCATGTGAACATCTTGACAAGAAAGGTTCTGAATGTCCCACGGGCTTCTCCCCTACGGAGAGGTGGACAAGAAACTGACTAAGTTTAAACTAAAAATTCATTAATTTCATATTGTACTTCACGTGGTTGGGAGGTCACAAAAACAGATAGGAAAAAACTAGAGTACACACTCTAGTTTACGAGGCTGAAATACGACCTTTCGACAAATAATCATATAGAAATCTTCGAAACCGCGAAAACTCGAGAGGAAAAGAATCGATGATTAGAGTTACTTTTCTACCTCACGAGGTTGAAATACGCCCTCACAACATATAATCATCTTGAACTCTTCTAAATCCCCGATAACTCGAGATGAAATGAATTGATTGTTGGAGTTACACTCCAGTTCACGAGGCCGAAATACCCTCGCGACATAAATTATTTGAAACTCTTGGTAAACCAGGAACCGTTAAATATGTAGACCATTCATTCGCGATGTCTTAATGGGACCTCTCAATCGCGCGACCATTTGACTTCTTGTTAGGCTCATAAGGAGCTGATTCAATATCAAACAAATAAAGTTAAAAAATGGTGTCCGGTTTAATATTTTGTATTAGTCCGAGACAAATGCTAATGAAATGCATTCGAAATTTCTGATAGCCCTCAAAATATTTTACTCCGAGTCCTTACACGTGTAAAAATGCCTAATTCATCTTTGTAAATCTGTTTATATAGAGTTGACAGAAGTCATACAAGTAAATGCTAAATTTCCCTCGTACATGTGTAAATTACACAAGTGCTTCTTTTGTATAAATAACTAAGTTTACACGGTAGGTGTTCAGTGCTTATGTGATAGAGTTGTGTCGTTCGCGAACGAACTAGTTCAGTTGAACCAAAGCGTATTTATAAAGGTGATAGCAGGAGCCCAGCTGACTAATTTTTTTTTCATTCAAAAGTAACCGAAACTGTCAAATCCCATATATTTTGCTTTGACAGTATGGCTCACCATTCAAAAAATTACTTGTAATTTGTTGTTGCCGAATTTGTTTTTGCTCTGCTACTATCACCTGTATAAATACGCCTTGAGTTGAACTATTCACTAAAATGGCTGTTCGAACTAGTTCTTGCTCTTTCCTTCCTTTTCGTTCAATGGTTATTTGGTTCAGTTATCGTATTTCGCTCTTTCTCACTCAATCAGACCTGCTCATTGTCAACGCTTATTTCAATGTTGTTATTTCAGTGTTCCTAAAAAATAGATTGGCCATTATTCTGATTGCCGTCTTTATTTTACAGCATATTGTGGCATTTTAACAACTGCTCTCAAAATTTTACCATACAACGCTCCCAAAGTGTGTTGGGGCTTTTAATATTTTTGGCATGACCAAGTTGGATTTTCCACAAATTTGTTCAACAAAAAGTGAAATAATCAAAAAAAAAACAGCAATTCCCAATTGACATATGATAAACAACTGAAAGAAGAACGACTGAAAATTGACATTTCAACGATGATGTCACGAAGGGCTGAGAAAAAATCACATACGAACGACTGAGAAAAATGGCATACGAACGAAATTGAACTAATGAACAGTAAGAGCGAACTAGTTCATTCAATTGATTTGAACGAAAAAGAGCGATCACCTCAGTGAGCGAAAATTCCAAACTCTATTATGTACCTTAAAATATTCCACCATGTTCTTTTTTCCAATTTGTAGCTTTTACACAAGTTTCTTTGTTAAAATTAATTAATTAAAAATACGTATATGAGCAAAGATTTCTATAAATTTGTCAAATAGCCTTGTCACACTGCATGCGAAATCTAGTTGAAATAACATAAGGTCGATTTACAAATGTCAGACGCCATACAAATTTGACATAATCGACCTTATGTCATTTAAACTGGACTTCACAAGCAGTGTGACAAGGATTAAAGTGAATTTCGACGATTTGTATTACAAGAAAACCAAAAGTAACAGAACAAAAGAAACAACAGACAAAGATGTAAGTATGGTGAAATAAAAATTTATTTATTTTTTCAATCGCAAAATAAAGATTGATTAATCTTCTAATTTATAATTTATTAATATCAATTTTAGTTACATTTTGCATTTCGGATTTGTGTATAGAAGTCCAAACGCGGAAAGGGAGGCATCCCTAAATAGCTCGACGCCCTTTCTGGTTGCTGATTATATCAGTGTCCACAATTCCTCTTGCTTTTCCAATCGAGCCACTCAACTCCGGAGGACCAATACGGCGAGCTTTTTGCCGCGCATAATGACTTGACACAACTAGTGAATGAACCGACTCACATTCCGTGTGTTGAAGGGCAACACTTAAATATTCTTATATATTAATGGTTTGTATTATTGTCCGGCTTAAGGTCTCAAGTAAATGAAAACAAGATATTGTTTGTTTATTATTTTATTTTTCAATTTTGTTCCCGATATTTCGAACGACTTCGTCGATCATCCTCAGGGGCGTTACACTAAACAAATATACATAAGAATAACAATCAATATACAAACAATTAATATAATTACATTTTAAAAAACAAAACGATCCTTCCACTTTCACAAGTTTTTGTCAACTACTGTCCGTCTTTCCTCTTCTTGTGTATTATATTTCTGTATATGTGTGCACATTTGTTTGTGTCTGTCTTGTAATTTAGTCTCTTTTCAGTAGGAACGTCCGTAATGTAGAGCATTTCTAATGTATATCTCCTATGGTAGTTACTCTCTTCTGTTAATATGTCTACGTCGTCAAAGTTGGGTGTGTGTCCAGTCAGTGCACAGTGGGCTGCAAGTGCAGTTTTTTGCTCTAATGGTTTGTCAAGTGCTTTTAGGTCAGATTTATGAGAAGAAAGACTAGTTTTTAATTTTGTCTTTGTAGTACCAACATATAATTATTATTAATTTTATATACTACGTCCGTTCTGTCTTCTTTTTTATTTTGTCTTGCTGAATAAATTGTTGACCGTGTTGTGAGATTTTTGGGCTAATTCCTATTTTTCTTTGTCGTATAAGTCTGAGTTTTTGAATCTTTCCGAGAATCCGGGTATATATATATTATAGTCTTGTACATCTTCGTTGGTTTTTATATGTGGCTTTTGGGATTTCGTACATTTCTAATTCTTCTCATAAATCTGACCTAAAAGCACTTGACAAACCAAAAAACGGACAGTACTTGACAAAAACTTGTGAAAGTGGCAGGATCGTTTTGTTTTTTTAAATGTAATTATATTAATTGTTTAAAAATTGTTTGTATATTGATTGTTATTCTTATGTATATTTGTTTAGTGTAACGCCCCTGAGGATAATGGAAGTCGTTCGAAATATCGGGAACAAAATTGAAAAATAAAATAATAAACAAACAATATCTTGTTTTCATTCACTTGAGACCTTAAGCCGGACAATAATACAAACCATTAAAATCAAACAGGTCAACTATACACATAATAACATTCTTAAATATTCTTGATTTTTTTTCTTAACGTCGCACCTTGAAACGTATGAAGTTGATGTTCTTGCACCTCTTGGTAATTCGGATCACTGTATTGTTTCAGCATCTTTTTCGTATTCCGCTCTTCGTGTCGCTTCGACCCCAGCCACAAAGCGGACAATTTATGTTTACGAAAAGACACGTTCGGCCGAGCTAAATAACTTTTTCCAGCATTTCAATGGGAAACTTTGCTTTCTAAATGATATAGATGCTGCGGCTGAAATGATTGAAAATATTATCTTGATTGGAATGAAGTCATTTATTCCAATTAAACTTATTTCGGATAAACCATCTAATAAAAGTTGGTTTAACCAGACATGTAAAACTGCTGTCAGATCCAAAGAGGAAGTCTGCTACGCAAGCAGACAAGAACCATGTGTGCCAGGGTACTTGACGTGAAAAGTTTCTACACAACTACGTCTTCGTGCCAAAGTTATTTCTTCTCCTAGGGGAAGTAAGAGCTTTTTTGTCATCCCAACTCTTGTTAAAGATGACCAGATATTCATTAACCCGGTTGCCAAACCTATTGGCTGAAATGTTTGTAAAGAATTCATCCTTGCCGGAAAGCATTCAACCACTCCCCGTGATCTAAAATGTATCTAGTTCCATGTCTCAGATATTTTTTTCGAACACGTGGAGTTAAAAGGTTTCTTGCAAATCTCCACGTAAATAAATCTCCAGGCCAGGATGGTATCTCAGCACTTGTCCTATATAAGTGTTCTTCGACGCTAGCCCGTCCACTTCGCAACCTTGCATAACGTACAGGGGCCCAGCGCGTTGGAAGATTGCGAACATACAGCCCATCCCTAAAAAGGTGAGACTAATAACTCTCGAAGATTATGGAGAGTATGGTAAATCACCATCTTGCGGGGTATTTAGAGACATAAATGTTTGTTTTATTTAATGTGGTTTGTTTTTTCTTCTTAACCTGAATATTTTCTGCCAAAAGCTTCTCTTGGACATGGTAGATTTGAAGTTTATCTTGTTCTGTAATGTTCGAAGATGCAGAATTTTCCAAAATGTTTAGCAAGGTGCTGGATGCGTTTATGGAATCTTGCAATGACGTTTTTGTAACAGATATAATTGTCGTATTGGTCTTCATCAGAATCACGAGATCTTATTTCTGTCTCAGGTTCATCATACTAATTTGTCATACGTATAAGTTCTTCATCAGACAAAATTGGAAATGAGGGTACATCTTTATCACAGTTAAGCCAAGCTTCTACATCCTCAATGTTCAGGTTGTCCGCTATATTTACTATTGGTGTTATATGATCGAGAGAGTCCATATCTGCAATAAAAAATAACAAAAAAGTTAATAAAATATGCAGCTTTTATTTAATATTGTACACAAACCATGATCGCTTGGAGGACAGAGCAGGTTATTCCAGACATTTTTCAAAACCGATAAAGTGACTGCATCCCATGCATTTGAAATATCCCACAAGGCAATCTTGATGTTATATGACTTCTTAAAATCTTCTAGATTGCTTGATGTGACTATCTTTTGCATTTGGGTTTTGCGAAAATGGCTCTTAATGCTCCATATTGCCCCCTGATCCATCGGCTGAACAACGATGTGCAATTTGGTGGTAAATACTTAACAACAACATTTTGAGCTGTTAGTTTTTCAATCTCTGGATGTGCCGGACAATTATCCAATAGCAGCAGTATTTTACTATCTTCTTTTAAGCCATTTTTTTATAATGCTCTCTCACCTCTGGTACAAAATTTTTTTCAAACCATTCCAAGAATAACGTTTGTGTAATCCAAGCATTTTTGTTAGCCTTGTAAATAACTGGAAGTTCGCGAACATTTTTAAGATCCCTTGGGCGTGCACTTTTTCCTATAACAAACGGTATGCACTTATGTGTACCAGCTGCATTGGCGCAAACCAATACGGTGATTCTTTCCTTTGAATTCTTATGGCCATCTATAAAATGTTCATTATGGCAGCCCAAACTGTTTTCAGGGAAACACTTCCAAAAAAGGCTTGTTTCATCCCCATTGTAGATTCGTTCATTTGTAAGATTTTCCGTTGATATGTATTCCTCCAAATCATTCACAAAAAATGTGGCAGATACATAATCGGCAGATGCCTTTTCCCCTCCAGCCTTGAGTTTGTGAATTCCATGTCTTTTTTTAAAGTTGTGCAACCAGCCACGAGAATATTCACATCTTAAACCTGAACTACTATTAAGTTTTTAATGGAAATATTTAGCCTTTTCCATTATCATTAAACTGAAAAACGTTCTTGCTTGCTTGCTTTTCTCTGCCTTTTGGCCGATTTTACTGATATCGATGCCATTATAATATTACACAACAACAGTCCGGACTGCTCAAATTTCAAACGCAACTATACACCAAAGAAACGCACCAAAACAAGGGTTTTTCCCTATTTCGCTTCATACACATATTAACGTTAGTGTTGCTGACACATTTAAAGTAAATATCGCAAAAATAGATACATGTTTTGCAATCCCGGATAATTGAGGTAATCACGGTTAATCAATTGACATACAAATATTTTCCTTTCGTTATCGATCCCGGATAATTGATGTTCCCGGTTAATTGAATCACGGATAATCGATGCTCAACTGTATATACAATTACACTCCTCCTCCTTCACATCACTATGTTTAACATGCACAAATTGCATGTGATACCAATTGTCACATTTATCGCATTGGATCCAATCAATATCCAAGCACACTGCTGCATTGAACTCAATAGGCCTGTTCGATTGGGCTTAATAAAGGGTGTTTTTTATTGGGGTATAGAACTTTAAGTTGGCATCACTTTATTAACTGGCGGCCATTTTTTCAGCTGTCAAGTGATTAATATTTAGTTTGGTTTGCCATTTCATCATGAACAGGTTGACAAAAGAACAACGCTTGCAAATCGTGCAAATTTATTTCGAAGTAATGGTTCAGTTCGCGAAGTTCACCATTTTATGGTCGACATAATCGTCCATCAGAGCAATTAATTCGGTTAACCATGGATCGTTTTCGCACTACGTTTACTCTATGTGATAATACGCATCCGCAGAGACGTCGAACAGTGCGCACCGAAGAAACAATTGCCGCTGTAGAGCAAAGTGTTGAAGAGGACCCGAATGAATCGATTCGCCACCGTGCACAGCAATTGGAGCTGCACAGCAATTGGAGAAAGTGGTTGAAAATTGGACCTGTAGAATTGGCTATATTCGAGCCAGCCGCGGCGGCCACATGCCCGAAATCATATTTAAACATTAATGGCATAAAATCATCCTTCCAATAAAGCCAAATTGATGGACATTAAAACGATTTTCTTGTGTTTTATTTCAATTCGAAGTTCTATACCTCTATAAAAAACACCCTATAGTTTAATTTTTGTATGGGATTTACTCGCTTAAGAAGAAAGTAGCTGACTACTCTCTTAGTTCTGTTGCCAGGTTTTTCCTGTTAATCCATTTTAGAAAAAACAATGTGTAGCAACGTTGCCACCTTATCAAGTCTCTTAATTGTAAGCTGGGCTTACTAGCGAAAAGGCCTATTGTTGGAGAACAAATAATTATACTACACTTAGAGAAAAAAGTCTGTTATTAACAGCAGCTGCCTATCAGCAGACAATTTTCTGCTATTATAGCAGTTTTTCTGCCATAACAGCAATTGCTCTGCAATCTTGCATCAACATTCTCACTGCTAAAGAGTTTGCAGTCTGCTAAAAATGGCTGCTGTTAATAAAAATAGATAAAAATAAGCGCTCATAATTGACGACGAAAACGAGTTTATCTCGAATTTCCTTTAATATTAGCTTGGAACAATATGCGTATCAAGTAAGTAAGTAAGTAAGTAAGTAAATTCTTTTTATTGAGTCTTCTTCTTTTTCAATGACATGATAATGTGGTAAACGAATTGTTAATACTAACATAGAACTATTGTTGTCTTATTCTAATAAACAGTGATTTTGATAATGAAGCAAGTTGAAACGGAATATATGTGAGCGAACATAATTTGACAATTGAGAACAATGCTTGCTCTCGGCCTTTACTATTACGAACAGAGAGAATCTGTCAAACAATAAATAAATAAACAAACTAAATAACACTTAAAACGAAATAACAAAAGGTTCTGTTGATTATTACGGTTCTTTTAAGATTATTACGACGAGGAAAATCTTTGACAGATTGATGATCCCTGACTTCTAGCCACCTAGGGCATTTGTTAAGGAATTTGTGGATAGGGTGGACAATTTGGCTCGTCTGCCTTTGAGATCAGCCACTGTCCCAAAAAACTAATTGATTCTTTTTATATCGGGTATCGAAATGTAAGGGGTTTGAATACGAAATTGAATCAATTATTTGTTGATAGCTTTGATTTTGATTTCTCTGCTCTTGTATTTACTGAGACATGGTTAAAAGAGTCAGTTTTAGATTCTGAGATTTTTTGTAGTAGATTTATTATCTTTAGAAATGATCGTTTAGGAAGGATTGGTGGCGGTATACTTATTGCTGTTGCTAATTCTTTCCCATCGGAACGTATTATCCTCCACGGGCTTGATGACATTGAATTTATTGCAGTTCTTATTAATTTAGGGTGCAATAAATTGTTCATTACTTGCTCTTATATTCCTACATCATCTGAACTATGTGTCTACGAAAGCCGCGATTGGTAGGATTGTTTCAATGTCAGGTGACTTAGACCGTACATTAATCTTAGGGGATTTTAATTTACCTTCCGTATCTTGGCTTGCCTTTCCGGACACGGAGGCTTTAACCGCACTGCCTTCATCGTTTGATACGGATGATTCTGCCTCGAATATAGTCAGACTTTTTGCTGACCTTAATTTATTCCAGGTTAATTACGTGAAGAATATAAGTGAAAGACAACTTGACCTAGTATTTGTTAATGATCCTCTTTACTTTGAGATCAATAGGGTTCTCCCCATATCTCTCCCAGAGGACAATTACCATCCTACCTTAGGTTTATCGATGTTGTACTCCAATGAATCTCATTCTTCTACCTCTCATGATGATCTCACCGTTTTCTGTTACAGAAGGACAAATTTTATACTGCTTAACTCTCTTCTCCGTGAAGTTGATTGGAATTCCGTCTGTAGTTGTAGCCACTATGCAGATATTGACGCTGTTGTGGATAAATTTTATCAAATTCTTAGGGACTTTCTGTCACAATCTGTACCGAAAATTCGAGTTGGGCAATCTGAAAGACTACCTTGGTCTTCTCATAAATTGTACAGAATGAAAAATTCGAGAAGTAGGCTTTTTAAGAAGTTTAAAAAATCTGGTTGAATTCCGATTATGTAAGATACTCCATTGCTAGGTCGAGATATAACGTCGAATCTCAGAAATGTTATAGACTATACTTGGAAAAGGTGAAGAATGATTTTCGAAATAACCCTAGAGCTTTTTACGATTTTGTTAATTTGAAACGTAAATCCACATCTAAACCAACTAGGATTAGAATGGATGACTTGGAATATTGTGAGGACCAGGATATTGCTGATTGTTTAGGGAGTTTTTTTGCGACCACATATTCAAATAGATCTTATCGATCCGACAGCACTTATCCCTATGATATTCCTGCTTTGAATCAATTAGAAATACCAATTATTGACTTGCCCTTGGTCTTGTCAAGTTTGAATGATCTAGAATCAACAAATAGTGTCGGCCCCGATGGGGTGCCAAGTATAATTTTAAAATTCTGTTCTAGTGGTTTGGCTATTCCTCTGACGTTATTGTTTAATACTTCGTTGAGATTTGGATATTTCCCTTCGTTCATTGAGCCCCTACATAAATCTGGCAGTCTAATTGACGTTTCGAATTATAGAGGGATAGCTAAATTAAGTGCTATCCCTAAGCTTTTTGAGAAACAGGTGACTAATGTTGTTTCTCACAGCGTTTCTTCTATTTTGAGTCCCAGCCAACATGGGTTTCGCAAAGGCTTATCGACCACGACGAATTTGACTCAGTTTACCTCACACGTTATTGATGGGTTTGTTCTGGGTAATCAGACTGACGTCATTTACACGGATTTTAGAAAAGCGTTTGATAAAGTCAAGAGCTTTTGTTGTATAAATTAGATAGAATTGATTTTAGCTGTAATTTTTTGAATTGTCAAATTCGGAAATTCTTGTTCTAGGCCAATTCAGGTTTCATCGGGAGTTCCCCAAGGTAGTCATCTTGGGCCTATACTATTTTTATTATTCAATGATCTCCCGGAGTCTATTATAAACTCTAGGATTTTGATGTATGCGGATGATGTGAAAATATTTTTGTCTTATAAACAGCCAGAGTATTCTCATTATTTGCAGGACGACTTACATAATTTTGGATGTTGGTGTGACATAAACTGCATGAAACTTAATTTACGGAAATGCAAGCATATGCGTTTCTTTAGATCGAATCCGAAATTTGTCAGATATAATCTTATTGGAGCTGAGTTAGAGACAGTTGATTCTTTTGTAGATCTTGGTATTCTGATGGATTCGAAACTTGATTTCAACAATCGTATTATGGCCATGGTTAACAGGGCGTATGGTGTTCTTGGCTTTATTAAACATTGGGCTAAAGAATTTTCTGATCCCTATGTGACGAAACAGTTATTTACTTCGCTCGTTAGGCCTATTTTGGAATATGGTTCTGTAGTATGGGACCCTCAGTATGGCATCTATATTGACAGAATTGAGTCAGTTCAGAAGCAATTTTTATTGTTTTCATTGAGACACTTACATTGGAATAGTGATTTTGTTCTTCCCCCCTATACTAGTAGATTGAAGTTCATTGACTTGCCCTCCTTAAAAAGTAGACGAATAATGCTGAACACCGTGATGGTATTTAAGGTTATGAATGGTGATGTCTCATCTGAATATCTTAATTCTAGGATTAAATTTAACGAGCCATTTAGACCAACTAGATACTATCAGTTTCTTCACATTGATTTTCAGCATACGAATTATGCTTCTGCGTAGCCCATTCATAGAATGTGTATTGATTTTAATTCATTGTACCACATCATAGATTTTGGTGTCGGAATCGATACAATAAACTCAAAGATTCCCTCGTACTTGAATGATTAGTGTTCTGTTTTAGTATTATTAAATGTAATGTATTGCTTCTATGTCAAATGTTAGCATTAACCTTTAGTGTAGTTTATTTTTGATTTGTTTTTGCCGGCTGAATATATTTAATCTGTAGCCGGTATTCCACCCTCTACTGCTTGTCCGCCACAGTTCGGACTGTGTCCGACGAGGCCCGGGAAGGGGCGGGAATGAGAGTCGTTGGGACCGTTCGATGAAAAAAAAGCAATGACAAACAAAAATTTTCATAAACACAGCATGTGGTTATTGAGTGTCGTGTAAACGTATATACATACATCATAAATTGTTATCACAGTTGTTTTGATAAAACGAGTGTTCAGGTACTTTGTGTTAAATATAAAAAATGTATAAAATATAAAGGTAAGTTTTTGGTGTATCGAATAGAGCTTTGCTCATATTATTAGTATAATTATTCTTTGGTTTGTTGTTTTTTTAGCCTCTATGGGAGCCAGGCGTGGATTTGGTGTAAAAATATGGTAATGTGTTGTGGTCTGGAACGTTGTCAAAAACTTCGTTGATAACGCCAACTTGAGATAAGTATGCCGAGCCAGACCATAGTATGCTCTTCTCCAGATTGAATATGTCCTCCAATAGGGAGTTTTCGTGATTTGGAAGCCGTTCCACAAACTTCCTTAGGTGGCTGAGCGCATATTTGCAGAAAGGTTGGATTCCCGATGTGTCATATATGTAAGTATTAGAGTGTTTTTTGTGGAACTTACATGGTGTTTGTTTATACATTTTCTGATGATTTTTCTTTCAAAAATTTCAATTTCTTTAGCCACTGTTGGGGAGATTGAGAACCAAATTGGGAATCCATACATAAGAACCGATCTTATGGCAACTTTGTGTTTTGCGGAAGGAATATATTGTTCATCAGGTTTGAGAACATTCCCGAGATCTTTTTTGCTTTCTGAAGAGTGGAGCGGGCATGAAAGTTAAACTTCATCAGCTTGCCAAAATTGATGCCCAGGTATTTAAAATTTGAATTAAATGGAATTTCTATTCCATCAAGTGAGAGGCGCAGGGTTTTGCTTTCGGGGACCACAGTTCTGTGACATTTTCCGGAAGCATTCTTGATGCATATGGCTTCACTTTTTGCAATATTGATTTTTATTCCCCAGGTTTTGTAATAATGGCTGATGCGATTTAGGTGAGAAGCTGCTTGATTTAGTGCTTGTGATGGTGAATTGTTGTGCGCGTAGATTAAGCAATCGTCGGCGTACAATATGGCTTGGGAATTCGGTGCGACGTGAGGAAAGTCGTTTAGGAAAAGATTGAATAGATATGGGGCCAAGACACTTCCCTGAGGCACCCCTCTATTCTGTCCCAGATTTGAGGAGGAATCCTGTATTTGGACAGCAAATTTCCGGTTGAGAAAGAAGCTATGCAGCAGTTTAATTAGGTATGGGTCAATTCCTAATTGTATTAATTTGTACATAATTCCTTTATGGCAGACCGAGTCAAATGCCTTTTCTATATCTAGGGACACGAGTTCAAAAATTTTCCCGATGTTGGGCAACAGTGAAATGGGACGAAAATCTGTTACAGCAACACTATCTGGCTTCTATTTGATGGGGAAAATCTTGGCGGTTTTCCATTCCGTTAGAAAGTATCCATTGTTGATGCAGTTGTTAAATAAACAGGTCAGTAGACGTATGCTTGAGTCGGGTAATTTTCTAATAATGAAATTACTAATGCCGTCAAAGCCGCTTGATTTTTTATTATTAATATTTTTAATAACGCTCTTACTTTTTGCAGCGTTTGTAAAATGAAATGTATCCGTGATCTCTAATGCATTGAGATCAAGGAATAACGCTAATACATTCATGTATTCTGGAATCAAGGTTTTCTACATCACGTTCCGGGGTTGTTTGGCAAAACACATCGGAATAGTATCTTTGGAAGTGGTCGGCTATTTCGGTACTATTTGTGACAATATTATCATTGTAGTGAATTTGCTGACAGGCAGATTTATTTTTCCCTACAATTTGGTAGACTTCCTTAAAAGCAGAAGGACCAGGTTTGATATTTTTCAGTCTATCATTATATTTCTGAGCCTGCTCAATGTTGACTAATTCCTTAATAATTGTTTTTAGCAGCTGTATTTGCTTTGATAGGATTTCGTACTCACGGCTATTTCTATTACCGGTCCTGTGGAAAATCATTTTAAGCTGCTTTTGCCATTGGTCTTTAATTTTAAAAAACTTTTTGAGTTTTTCCGATAGTGGGAATTTTCCTCCTCTAAGCTCCAGTTTTTGAGAGTGGACGTCATGAACTGATGTAAGTGCGTTGTTGAAATCGCTGATGACTGTATCTATAACATGATTTTCTAAGTTTATGTTGACAGGTGGTAATATACGGAGAGATGCATCATCCATATCAAAGCCTGATTATTCAATTTTCAGTTTCAGTTTGATTGGGAAGTGATCGGAGAAAGTTGGTACAGTTGCAATCATAAAATTTCTTGATCTCTGTCTATGAGATTCGCACTAACGAGGAAGTGATAGAGGAAGGAGGGACCATTAGGATAAAATGGTGTGGTGCTGCATAGACATTATTAGTACATTATCTTGTAACCAAGTTTTTAGGATATTGCCATTAAAATTATCGAAATCTGGATTTTTTGAGTTCAGATCTCCTCCCAAAATGAAGCCATCATAGTTACCGCACATTTGAAGGAGTTTGTCTAAATCAGTAAGCAGGCGCTGCCTAGGATGGTTGCAAGGAATATAGATTGATTCTACCAGGAATTTCTTGTGGCTGTTGTTTGATATAGATTCAATCTGGATGAAGGATGTGTTAATGCCTACGTCATTCAAGAATACTCTCGTGTATTGGATGGAGTTTTTGATAACAACAGCTTCTTCAACTGATGAGTTGTTGTATAAGAAATTGTATCCTTCAATTTTCACTCTTCTGTTTCTCCCTAGGTGACATTCCTGGATGAAACCGACGTCTATTTTATTGTGATAAAGGGTGTTTCGGAGATATCATTGGCGGCTTGTATGGACAAGCGACCTCACGTTGAAAGTTAAAAAGTTGAAGAATCTACGGTCCATAGTTAGCTTAAACTTTATTTAAAATACGCAAAAATTCACTTTTTGCTTCAATCGTTGTCATGTTTTTATACTGTGCTAAAAATATATTAATTTCTTGTTCCAGAGTCAGCTCTTCTGGCTGCAAAAAATAACTGGCGAGTTTCATGAATTCTTCAACTACTGAAGGCTTTTGTTGAGAGGTTTGTTGTTGTGCACGGGTTTGAAAAAGATTCGCAAAAGTTTTTCCAGGTGACGTGATGGACACAGTAATTGCTCTGACTTTATTTTTTGCAATGGTGTTTTCCTCTAAAGCTTTAGCAATCTTTTTTGGCGAGCCGCAAGATATTTTTTGTATGTAGGACAACCTCTCCAATTTGCTGGATGCCCTGTCTCATCGCAATTAACACAGTATGGCTCTGAAGAATCAGTGCGAACACGAGTACATTCTCCTGGAGAGTGTTCTTGATTACATTTTACGCAGTTATATGGTGAATTACAAATTCCCTCGTTACAGATTGGTTTAGTAAACCACGATTATGTGCAACATCGCTTCCCGGGAGCAGAGAAACTAGGAAAAGTCCTGTGTCTATGTTTTTCTTTATAGAATGAGCTGTTTTAAATTTTGAAATGTTTGCCACAGCGTCAGGGGCCAGTTTGTCCATTTCAGTGTCCGCGTATAAACCACGTAGAACTACTGATACTTGTTTGAGTTCCTTTGGTGTGAACGAATATGAATGAACATTTTTGGCTCTAAGAATAGCCATCATTGACGCATGTACAGAGGCATCTGCAAATTAGAGTTTGCTTTTACTCTGGTTTACATTCTTTACCTTGAATGAAAATTCAGGTATTTTTGTTCTTAAGGTATCAACCAAAGATTTAATGTTTACGTTGTAAACAAACATTGGGGGACACCATGATTTTGCATTTGTTTTGGGGGCCTCTGGCTTGTTGATGGGAGCTCTTAGAGAGTTGGATGGTTGGGTACACTCTATTTCAATATCCCCAAGAATACACAGGATACCATATCTATTCTGATCATCTGGACAGTGGTTTGACAATCTGTCTGTTAGGTCAGAAATGTCGACATTGATTAGGGAAACTACACTGTTTTTGATGTGTTTGTTTGTATGGTTGTGTGTTTGTTTACCTTCCCCGTCGACCGAAGTTAAGAGGCCGAAGCCACCAATTCTTCGACAACGTCACATTCCATGTCAGGAAGCAAATTATCAGGCATCATAGCTGCACAATAATGCAATTGGGATGCCTGCAACCGGTTATAATTTTAATTTAAAACTTTTAGTTAGAAAAAACTATTTTTGTGTTAAAAATGCGTCTGATCGGTTCTGGTGTTGCCACCTTTTTTCAATATGCGTATCATTAAAAAGACAATCGCAATATTTTTCAGTGGTAATAAATTGTCTTATAATCACCTAGTTGTCGTCGTCGATTTTGAGTCAACGTCACTTGATATCAACGTCAACATCAATTCAATGCTAATTTGGTATTCTGTAACACTATTGGGTCGACGACGACAATTTATCGATAATTTACACAAAACAAAAAACGCATCTCTAATATTTCAGTCAGCTGATACATATATATTGTGTTGTATTTTTGTGCAAAAATGTTTTTTATTTCTGATTCGAGTGGGGACGAAATGAAACAAAGTATAATATTGCAAAGAAGATTAATTAGACAGCAGTCTAATATCTTCATGTTACCAGATAAAAAGTGAGTAAATATGAATATGTTTTTTGTATGTATTTATTTTGTTATTTCTGCAAAAGGTTTGAAGGTTACTTTCGACTCAATAATGCAAGTGTTGGAAACAATATCACCTAACTTGAAAAATGGAATCAGATCAACATTCATTTCTAAAACTATCAAATTGGCAGCAACGCTGAGATTTATGGCCCAGGGATCGTATCAGCTGAGTGTCGGAAATGATTTTAACTTGGTACTTTCACAGCCAGTCGTTTCAAAATGCTGTCTGAGAATCTGGATGCCTTGGAAAGGAAAATATGACCCCAATAAAATTTGAAATGACTGATCCTGAACAAATGAAACCAAACTATATTTTTTGAAAAAAAAAAAATGATTTTCCTGGTATTATCGGTTGTAGGGATGGAACCCACATCAAAATTTTAGCCCCAAATAAAGAAGACCAGCATTTATACTTCAACCGTAAAGGATATTTGCTATGATTGTATGTATGTTAATTATATCATAGTATTTTATAATCATATGGCCTGGTCGATTGGACTTACTAGCTCAATTTTTGTATGGAATTTACTCGCTTAACAAGAAAGTAGCTCTCTCTGCCAGATTTTTCTTGTTAATTCATTTAAGAAAAACCCATGGATAACAATGTTGCCACCTTATTAAGTCTCTTAATCATAAGCTAGTAAGCCCAATCGAACTGGCCTATAGCAGTTTGCATTCATTGCATATTTGCGACCACAAAAATTGCGGATAAGGTTTTGGGATTCCGATATGCGGGTTCTGCTCATGATTCATTAATCTGGAATCTAAGCCACGCAAAAAGTGTATTACAAGATCTATATGACGTTGATTTTTAATGCAAAACATGCTAAAGCGCGAAATATTGTAGAAAGAACTATTGGTGTGTTAAAAACCCGATTTCGCTGTCTTCTTGGAGCACGACAACTTCATTACAAGTCCGCTAAAGCAATTAAAATTGTCAATGTTTGTGCTGCACTTCTCAATATACATATGCATTGAATATGGTTTAAATATAACACATGAAGATACACGTAACGCAGAGAACCAACCTGATGTTGAAGTGCATGATGCAGAAAGTACCCAAAGTACTGAGGTATCTGAAATAAGAGATGAAATACAACGAAGTTTTCTCTAGTTTCATATCAGTCTTTAAATCATTTTTTTCGTAAAACTAAATAAATTAAACAAAAAATAAAAAGTAATTCAAAACTTATCTCTTAATTTATTATGGATTTTGTATAAAGAAAATGCAGTTTTTTTGGTAAAGGGCCTGTTGTTTCAATTGAAACATTATAATATAGCTATAACTGAACAACAGGCACGTCACCAAAATAGCTAACGAGAGTGAGGTTTCGATTTACCAAATCCTATTCATTTTCTTTGTTGAGCAGATCAAGACCCTTTTCTTTGATCAACATTTTGATATTTTTATCTTTGAGTTCTGCTTCGTAAAATTTGCAATTGCAGTTTCATCTTTTCTACATCAAGTAGAAGTTGTTGATGTTTGTTCACAAATCGTAAATTGCGTTTTACTGACGACACTATTCTTGCGCTGAACTCCCTGAACGGTACCCTCAGTATTAATCTGTTTATCTGTTTATGAAATTGTAACAGATTCGCTACAGCTTCTTCCAGCGGAATCAGTGTAAACTGTTTATATCTTCCGCCACCTCTTGCATTACACTCGGCTTTATTGGCAACTACATTCTTTTTAATTTTAAACCTGTAAATAAATTCAATTTTATGTTTTTACAATTCACTATTACAGTTCATGGTTCCTTACCTTCTACCAGCCATCTCCAGTTCTTCTCGGCGGGCCAAATGCATTTAAAACCACAGACATTACATCCCATTGCTCTTTAAAATTGCTAGGAACAGTGCCCCTTCGAAAGCCTCTTGCAAGAGACTGATTTTGTGTTTGTTCGACAAGAAAATTAAGTTCGTCAAACGCCATTCGACATGGTTGTGTTCGGCCTCTAAGGGTGAATACCTTTATTCTAAAAAGTGTTGATAATATTTATAATCAACTGGCCATACTGTTCTGTACATATGCTTAAAGTTTTAAGATAGTGTGTTTTCTTTATTGCTAAAAACTTCAAACGGCTGTTTGCTATTTCAGCAGATACAAATCATCTGTTTCAACAGAAAATCTGTTCTTTAGCAGTCTTTTTGCTTTCTTTTACTGACAAATTCCTTTGAGTGTAATATTAATGTTGTACATTTCAGAGTTGGTTTTGGGGTGTTTTTGGCAAGTATGGGGTACCAAATGTATAGTATTTTTATTTAAATTGGTTAAAAAATATTTTCAAATATCAAATTGCAACTGATTATAAAATTATTTTCAAATATCAAATAAATATATCCTTCTCCCGTTCCACGTAAACATGGACAAATTCTAAAAGGAAACCCGCCTCGTCATACCATTCTGGTCGCCTTCTTATTTTATTTTTATTGCCTGACTATAGGGCAAGTGATCTTGGACCGCAATGCCACTCCTGACCAGAGGACCAGTAGTCCTATATGTGACCACTATGCCGTATGGACGTTCGTACAACGGATGGGAGTGGCCATAGTCCCATGCGAAGTACTTATTCTTCTTTATTCGGCTTCAGCAGCGGATTTTTGTCTATGATTTTTTAATTTTATTTCTCAAAATTTCTGTTATTAATTTATTCTGAGAAAACACCAGTTCAAACACCAAACCAAAAACACAGCATGTAAAGAGAATATTGAATATATTACTAAGGAGCCAGCCTAATCAAATGCGATTTATATATGTCCTATCCTTCATTCTATACTCCTTCAACTCTGCACTCCATTTTAATTGAGTTTCCCCACTCCATTTACCATCCTTATCATGGTATGATGTTCGGAACAGAGAATCAAGTCGGCGGCGGCTCATTTTTTGAAATTGTCTTCGGCGAATGCGTATTTTCATAAAAAATATTATACTGCAAGTGGTTGGATAGTCAAGGCCTTGCAAACAAGTTTCCGACTTTAATTAAAACGATGTTTATTGTATCAAATCATTGTATCATTGTATTTTTCGAAAAGCTACGAAACATTGCCAGCAATGTGTTTTTAACAATGTTCCATTTCCAGCGATTATACAATATCAGCCATTTCTGATAATATATCAAGGACTTCTTCCTGCCTTTTGTGTAAGCGCCACTTGCTCTGTCGCGTACGATAACTTTCAGAATGCTTCTTTCAATCTCGTTCCAACAGCTTTTATTGTTTTAAATTTGGGATTTTAAGTATATCGCTCAAACGGAGTAACGCATGAGCCATACACTCAATGTGTGCCAACCTCAAGAAAACGTTTCTACACTCAGAAGAATTTGACTGTAAAAACAGCAGAAAAGTCTACTGTTTTTAGCAGACTTTGTCAAATTCAATGAACAACATTGTCTAATACATACAAATACTTACCTTGTTCCATGGAAAGCTTTCGTTTCTTCCGGCAGTAACTTTATGCATTTTTTTCCTTATCCATTCGCTTTACTATTTTTCTGTTCTGCTGTTTCTTTGAGTTTTGGGGGGGGGGGGATGATAATCCAATTTTCATAAAACCTGGACGCAATTTAAAAGAACATAAAATGAACATTTATTTTTACTTTCGTTATTCAACTAACATCGTTCGGTTATAAAGTGTTGGCGGAAGCATATACGAAGAAGGATTTATGCGATATTTTAAATATAATTAAAATCAGAATTCCGTACGATTTTTATCAACTGAATCAAGAGATACAACTAAAGGGAAGATTGAAAGCGTTGTTACTAATTTATAAACTAGACAATCGTTTTAAAGAAAGGAGAAACGTGCAAATATTGGCTAGAAGGCGTACTAATGCTAAAATCTATAATTAAAAAATACAACAAATGTGTCCGAATTTGAGGTCCAATGAGGTGAATTCAATTGATATTCTTGTATACGTCAATGCATACTACCTGTATTAATTCGATCTGAATGCAAAATCAGTTATTATTAGGGTTTTTTGGCATAAAATTTGGCTTGAGGATAAAGTAAAATTGCTCATATTTTTAGCTGCGACTTTTTAAAGTTTAATAAAAAATGAGCAATTCGCGTTTTGGAACTAAAAATCTGACTTCTTGCACTAAATGTATCCTATATTCCAAGGGTGCAATTTCGTACAGGCAAAAGATACCCTGAAAACGCGGAACACTTCATCCTTTCTAAATGTGTACTTTATTCTTCGAAGGCTTTCAAAGGTCCAAATTCATACAATTTATTAAAATATTTATTACCAACAAACTTTATTTGACACAAACAATGCTAAGATACCATAATTTCTAATAAAGTGCAGTACGAGTGCAAAATCTCTTAAAATGTGAGAGAAACAGTTCGACAAAGTCGAAAATAGAAATTACGCTTTTTTAAATTTTCAATTTCTGAAAAAGGTGAAAATCTGTAATACAAAAAAAAGAAATATTTCGTGATTCTTAAGCATAGATCCGCAACTAAGCCGACTAGGATTAGAATGGATGGTTTAGAATTTTATGATGATCAGGCGATTGTTGATTGGTTTGTAAATTTTTTGCGGCCACATATTCTGAGCGATCTTATCGATCGAATATTATAAGGATAATTTATCCTAATAATATTCGTGCAGTAAGTCAATTAGAAATCCCTATAATTGATTTACTCTTGGTTTTGAAATTCTGTGCTAGTGAGATTTGGATATTGCCCTTTGGCTTGGAGGAGTTCATTCATTGATCCCCTCTATAAGTATGGTAGTCTTATTGACAAACTATAGAGGGATAGCTAAGTGGAATGCTATTCCGAAACTATTTGTACCTCATAGATTTAGATTTTTTATTAGTATGTTTTTAGTTTTAAGCACAATCTTTTGTTGAGTTATTCTCTCATGTTACGTTAGTGTCGGGAGCAAACACGGATACAAAACCCCTTGAAATATTTGTATATGTTTTAACGATTTATTTTTGTCGAACGGTCCCAACGCCTCTCACTTCCGCCCCTTCCGACCGAGAGGGCATCGTCCCCATAACGTAGGGACAACGTACACACCACAGTCCGAACTGTGGCGGACAAGCAGTAGAGGGTGGAATACCGGCTACAGATTAAATATCTTCAGCCGGCAAAAACAAACTACACTAAAGGTTAATGCTAACATTTGACATAGAAGCAATACATTACATTTAATAGTACTAAAACAGAACACTAAACATTCAAGTACGAGAGAATCCTTGACTTTATTGTACCGATTCCGACACCAAAATCTATGATGTGGTACAATGAATTAAAATCAATACAGATTCTACGAATGGGCTGCGCAGAAGCATAATTCGTATGCTGAATATCAATATGAAGAAACTGATAGTATCTAGTTGGTCTAAATGGCACGTTAAAATTAATCCTAGAAATAAGATATTCAGATGAGACATCACCATTCATAACCTTAAATACCATCACGGTGTTCAGCATAAGTGTCTCAATGAAAACAATAAAAATTGCTTCTGAACTGACTCAATTCTGTGAATATAGATGCCATACTGAGGGTCCCATACTACAGAACCATATTCCAAAAAAGGCCTAACGAGCGAAGTAAATAACTGTTTCGTCACATAGGGATCAGAAAATTCTTTAGCCCAACGTTTAATAAATATGATTTTTGAAATCAAGTTTCGAAAGAATACCAAGATCTACAAAAGAATCAACTGTCTCTAACTCAGCTCCAATAAGATTATGTCTGACAAATTTCGAATTCGATCTAAAGAAACGCATATGCTTGCATTTCCGTAAATTAAGTTCCATGCAGTTTATGTCACACCAACATCCAAAATTATCTAAGTCGTCCTGCAAATAATGAGAATATTCTGGCTGTTTATACGACAAAAATATTTTCACATCATCCGCATACATCAAAATCCTAGAGTTTATAATAGACTCCGGGAGATCATTTATGAATAATAAAAGTAGTATAGGCCTTGGGGAACTCCCGATGAAACCAGAATTGGCCTAGAACAAGAATTTCGAATTTGACAATCTGCGAACGATTATTCAGATAAGAAGATATCCATTTCAAAAAATTACAGCTAGAACCAATTCTATCTAATTTATATAACAAAAGCTCGTGATTGACTTTATCAAACGCCTTGCTAAAATCCGTGTAAATGACGTCAGTCTGATTACCCAGAACAAACCCATCAATAACGTGTGAGGTAAACTGAGTCAAATTCGTCGTGGTCGATAAGCCTTTACGAAACCCATGTTGGCTGGGACTCAAAATAGAAGAAACGCTGTAAAACAACATTAGTCACAAGTTTCTCAAAAAGCTTAGGGATAGCACTTAATTTAGCTATCCCTCTATAATTCAAAACGTCAATTAGACTGCCAGTTTTATGTAGGCTTTTTTAAATTTTCAATTTCTGAAAAAGGTGAAAATCTGTAATACAAAAAAAAGAAATATTTCGTGATTCTTAAGCATAGATCCGCAACTAAGCCGACTAGGATTAGAATGGATGGTTTAGAATTTTATGATGATCAGGCGATTGTTGATTGGTTTGTAAATTTTTTGCGGCCACATATTCTGAGCGATCTTATCGATCGAATATTATAAGGATAATTTATCCTAATAATATTCGTGCAGTAAGTCAATTAGAAATCCCTATAATTGATTTACTCTTGGTTTTGAAATTCTGTGTTAGTGAGATTTGGATATTGCCCTTTGGCTTGGAGGAGTTCATTCATTGATCCCCTCTATAAGTATGGTAGTCTTATTGACAAACTATAGAGGGATAGCTAAGTGGAATGCTATTCCGAAACTATTTGTACCTCATAGATTTAGATTTTTTATTAGTATGTTTTTAGTTTTAAGCACAATCTTTTGTTGAGTTATTCTCTCATGTTACGTTAGTGTCGGGAGCAAACACGGATACAAAACCCCTTGAAATATTTGTATATGTTTTAACGATTTATTTTTGTCGAACGGTCCCAACGCCTCTCACTTCCGCCCCTTCCGACCGAGAGGGCATCGTCCCCATAACGTAGGGACAACGTACACACCACAGTCCGAACTGTGGCGGACAAGCAGTAGAGGGTGGAATACCGGCTACAGATTAAATATCTTCAGCCGGCAAAAACAAACTACACTAAAGGTTAATGCTAACATTTGACATAGAAGCAATACATTACATTTAATAATACTAAAACAGAACACTAAACATTCAAGTACGAGAGAATCCTTGACTTTATTGTACCGATTCCGACACCAAAATCTATGATGTGGTACAATGAATTAAAATCAATACAGATTCTACGAATGGGCTGCGCAGAAGCATAATTCGTATGCTGAATATCAATATGAAGAAACTGATAGTATCTAGTTGGTCTAAATGGCACGTTAAAATTAATCCTAGAAATAAGATATTCAGATGAGACATCACCATTCATAACCTTAAATACCATCACGGTGTTCAGCATAAGTGTCTCAATGAAAACAATAAAAATTGCTTCTGAACTGACTCAATTCTGTGAATATAGATGCCATACTGAGGGTCCCATACTACAGAACCATATTCCAAAAAAGGCCTAACGAGCGAAGTAAATAACTGTTTCGTCACATAGGGATCAGAAAATTCTTTAGCCCAACGTTTAATAAATATGATTTTTGAAATCAAGTTTCGAAAGAATACCAAGATCTACAAAAGAATCAACTGTCTCTAACTCAGCTCCAATAAGATTATGTCTGACAAATTTCGAATTCGATCTAAAGAAACGCATATGCTTGCATTTCCGTAAATTAAGTTCCATGCAGTTTATGTCACACCAACATCCAAAATTATCTAAGTCGTCCTGCAAATAATGAGAATATTCTGGCTGTTTATACGACAAAAATATTTTCACATCATCCGCATACATCAAAATCCTAGAGTTTATAATAGACTCCGGGAGATCATTTATGAATAATAAAAGTAGTATAGGCCTTGGGGAACTCCCGATGAAACCAGAATTGGCCTAGAACAAGAATTTCGAATTTGACAATCTGCGAACGATTATTCAGATAAGAAGATATCCATTTCAAAAAATTACAGCTAGAACCAATTCTATCTAATTTATATAACAAAAGCTCGTGATTGACTTTATCAAACGCCTTGCTAAAATCCGTGTAAATGACGTCAGTCTGATTACCCAGAACAAACCCATCAATAACGTGTGAGGTAAACTGAGTCAAATTCGTCGTGGTCGATAAGCCTTTACGAAACCCATGTTGGCTGGGACTCAAAATAGAAGAAACGCTGTAAAACAACATTAGTCACAAGTTTCTCAAAAAGCTTAGGGATAGCACTTAATTTAGCTATCCCTCTATAATTCAAAACGTCAATTAGACTGCCAGTTTTATGTAGGGGATCAATGAACGACTGCCTCCAAGCCGAAGGGAAATATCCAAATCTCAACGAAGTATTAAACAATAACGTCAGAGGAATAGCCAAACCACTAGCACAGAATTTTAAAATTATACTTGGCACCCCATCGGGGCCGACACTATTCGTTAATTCTAGATCATTCAAACTTGACAAGACCAAGGGCAAGTCAATAATTGGTATTTCTAATTGATTCATAGCAGGAATATCATAGGGATAAGTGCTGTCGGATCGATAAGATCTATTTGAATATGTGGTCGCAAAAAAATTCGCAAAACAATCAGCAATATCCTGGTCCTCACAATATTCCAAGCCATCCATTACATTCCTAGTTGGTTTAGATGTGGATTTACGTTTCAAATTAACAAAATCGTAAAAAGCTCTAGGGTTATTTCGAAAATCATTCTTCACCTTTTCCAAATATAGTCTATAACATCTCTGAGATTCGACGTTATATCTCGACCTAGCAATGGAGTATCTTACATAATCGGAATTCAATCCAGATTTCTAAAACTTCTTAAAAAGCCTACTTCTCCAATTTTTCATTCTGGACAATTTATGAGAAGACAAAGGTAGTCTTTCAGATTGCCCAACTCGAATTTTCGGTACAGATTGTGGCAGGAAGTCCCTAAGAATTTGATAAAATTTATCCACAACAGCGTCAATATCTGCATAGTGGCTACAACTACAGACGGAATTCCAATCAACTTCACGGAGAAGAGAGTAAGGCAGTATAAAATTTGTCCTTCTGTAACAGAAAACGGTGAGATCATCATGAGAGGTAGAAGAATGAGATTCATTGGAGTACAACATCGATAAACCTAAGGTAGGATGGTAATTGTCCTCTGAAGAGATATGGGGAGAACCCTATTGATCTCAAAGTAATGAGGATCATTAACAAATACTAGGTCAAGTTGTCTTTCACTTATATTCTTCACGTAATTAACCTGGAATAAATTAAGGTCAGCAAAAAGCCTGACTATATTCGTGGCAGAATCATCCGTATCAAACGATGAAGGCAGTGCGGTTAAAGACTCCGTGTCCAGCAAGGCAAGCCAAGATATGGAAGGTAAATTAAAATCCCCTAAGATTAATGTACGGTCTAAGTCACCTGACATTGAAACAATCCTACCAATCGCGGCCAAGTGACTTTCGTAGACACATAATTCAGATGATGTAGGAATATAAGAGCAAGTAATGAACAATTTATTGCACCCTAAATTAATAAGAACTGCAATAAATTCAATTTATTATTTATATATACAGTGGCCGACAATAGTCAACATACGACCCACATTTTTGCGTTTTAGCGAGTTCCAAAAAATATTTGAAAAAAGTAATAATGCGGTTATGTTTGAAATCGTTTTTTATTCATATAACAATAACAAATAAACTTCAATATAAACTTAAAAGATATTGGCAAAATAAACAAAAAACACCTTGACAAAAGTCTACATACGACATAGCATCCCATGCTTTACGTCATTTTTTATAATGTACTTTATAGGAGAATTGACGAAATTTGTATTGTCATTTGTCTTGTGCTTGCTCTTCTTTAAATAAATATAATTCAAGAAACATTAGTCCGCGAAAATGGCTTCTCGTAAAGAAATTGCAACTGATATTCGAAATTTAGTAATAAAATGCAGAAACTAAAGGAAATCTTTAGGCGAAATAGCTAAAATGGTTAATTTAAGTAAATCAACTGTCCAAACTATATGCAAAAACTTCGAAAATACGGATACTGTTGAAATAAGCCCAGAAGTGGGCGTCCAAAAAAACTTAGTCGACGAGATGAAAGCTTTATTTTAAAAGAAGTTAATGAAAACCCGAAAGTGAATGCTACAATGTTGTCCAAACAACTCGCAGAAAGGTCGGATACAATTGTACATCCAAGAACAATTCAAAGAAGTCTGAATAATAATGGTTTCCGAAGCAGAACGCCACGCAAAAAACCTCTTATAAGTGAAAAGAATCGTAAGCTTCGCCTTGAATTCGCCCAGCAACACTTGGACAAGGGATTAGACTTCTGGAAGCGGGTTTTATTTACGGACGAGTCGAAGTATAATATATTTGGAAGTGACGGGAGAGCCAAAGTATGGAGAAAAGCGAATACGGCAATGAATCCGAAGAATTTACTTGCTACGGTAAAGCATGGTGGTGGCAACGTAATGGTTTGGGGTGCCGTCGCGGCGTCTGGAGTTGGAATCTTGGGTTTTTATTGAGGGTAACATGGATCGCTATCAATATAAATCCATATTGGAACAAAATCTGACTGTTGTAGCTGCTCATGGTGGACCAACAAAATATTAAATTATATAATAGTATCATTTTGTCACGTTAAATTGCATTTTTTATGTCTCATCTCAAACCGTATGTAGACTTTTGTCAAGGTTTTTTCTGCGTATTCTGTTAATATCTTTTGTGTTTATATTGTAGTAATGCATTTTGTTATTGTTATATGAATAAAACACGATTTCAAACAAAAGCGCATCATTACTTTTTTCAAATATGTTTTGGAACTCGCTAAATCGCAAAAATGTGGGTCGTATGTTGACTTTTGTCGGCCACTGTATATATAACATACATTATTTCAAAAAGCTTCAGTAAATTTAAAAATTGTATCTCATAGGGTTTCTTCTACATGGATTTCGTAACTATGACAAATTAGATTCAGTTTACTTCTCACGTTATTGTTGAATTTGTTCTCGGAAATCAGATTGTCAGATTTTATTAAGGCATGATAAAGAGAACCATGAATTCTGATTCCATCAGGGGTTCCTCAAGGTATTCATCTAGGGCCAGTTTCATTCTTATTATTCATAAATGACCTTCCAGGGTCTACCATTAACTCTAGACTTCTAATGTATGCAGATGATGTGAAAATATATTTTCTCATAATTGACTAGAATTTTCTCATTCATTGCAGGATGACTTGGATAGTTTTGGATGCTGGTACGACATAAATTGCATGGAACTTAACCTAAAGAAAATTTCTTGGTATTCTAACGGATTTCAAACTGAATTTCAACAACCATATTATTACTATGGTTAACAGGGCATATGGTATCACTCTGCCCATTTTCAGGCTTCGGGAACTATCAGAGTGGCCATGGACAAGTTGAGGACCTTCGTCAGGTACTCGACTCCCGCTTCATCCAATTTCTTCAACATCAACATAGAAATTACGTCTGGGCCAAGCGCTTTGGATGACTTTGCGCTATGGATGATTTGTGCAACTTCGCCTGTGGTAAATTGTGATGGTACCTCCTCGCCTCGGAGACCATGTATGCGACGCATAATACTCCTTTTCGCCTTGCCACTCTCGGGGCGCTCAATAAATAGCCGGTTAAAATAACTCGCGCACCGTATCAGATCATTTGTCGTCCTGTCACCAAAAGTAACAGCGATATGATCGTCCGCTTGGTGGGGTTCGAGAGCGACTTAACCGTTGCCCACAATTTACTAATTCCGGAACTCAAGTTGCACTGCTTCAAGTGCTCTAACCTGTTAATCTCTAGGTTCAGTTCCCTGATTATAGGATCTCCAGGATTAGCCCTACGAATGTCGTCACGCTCATCCGCGAGTCCCACTGCTGCTATTTGGGTATTCGACCAGCAGGAATGTGTCTATCTCGGAAAATTTCCTCCTTTATCCGTACGTCGAAAGGAATGGGTGGTAGTACTGAAATTCGTATTTTATTCGCTTGGAACGATTCATTTCACAATGTTGAGTTATTTTACTAAAAAATGTCATCTTACGTGGGACGTTGTAACCATCACAACTGTTATCTCGCTAATCTTACCATTGCAATTAAATTGTTGGAATTGTCTTGCTACAGTAATGTACGGTGCTAGCTGCTGGGATGATGTAGATGACGACGAAAACGAGTCTGTGGAGGTCTACGTTGCAATTTGTCTCAGCAAACGGCAATGGCAAAGTTAGTTATCGCTGTATTCGGTTCTGTCAAACCGATCAGACCCAAGGTCCGTAGAATTCAGAGCAAACGCACCGACTCCATCTCTGAGTAAATCGCCTTAGAAATTTTGCCGATCTTCATGTTGTGGGTAGGAAGGCCCGGGTTGCAAAACTTGATGTAAGCTGTACAGAGACTTGCCCCCAGGTGGGATCTCTGGAACAAATCATATTGTCGTATTTTGCAACTACATACAGTTTAGGTCTCTGGCCAGAGAGTTCAACTTCAATTCCAAGGGAAGAGAATAAAAAGAGGTTTTTGCATTTATTATAAAAATGTCTGAGGCTGATTCTTGTAAAAATCTTGTAAAGTTGGCGCATTGAAGAAGCCATTTTCCCAGGAAACTTTTTGAACCCAAACAAAGCCGATTGTCATCTTGAAATCCCATATCGTTACCTTACTTTTAAAAGGCGTAACTCATATTTTTTAGAAATCGTATTTTTATGTAAAACTTTGATTTTGAAAAAGTGTCAACCACTCCCTCTTAGAATTAAGGTGACGATTTGTATTAAAGCCGCCATCATTAGTTACAAACTAAGAAAGTTATTCATTATTGTATGTATTGATGTATATTTAAGTTTATCGCAGCATCACTTACTTAATATTAGCAGAAAAATATATGCGTGTTTGAATATGTACTACAATAGTAATTGTCTTAACAACACTGTCTTAAGCTTTTATTCAGGTGAACATGTTCCTTTTCTTTAGCATCATTAAGGTATTTTCTAAATACATTTAAAATTAGCAAAAATAAATTCTTTTTATTTATATAATAAAGTATCCAAAGATTCTGCACGCGCAATAAGGCTGTCTAATTAAATGAATCTTAATTACAATAGTATTAAAAATGAAGGATACTCTAACCTTTTAAATTAACTTATGAACCATATATAATTCTTTAACGAAAATAGAATTTAAAAATACATTTTATTTTTAAACAATGGCAATCGATCCATAAATAACTTGAAAGAAAAAATAACAAACCCTTATATAATACTATACTATTCGAAATGAGGACGCATTCGTTTTGTTACGGCATTTATAAAAGATGAAGGGGCGGGCTCCTCAGAAGTTTGTTTACGCAAACGGTGCGGCAGCGGTGGCAAACGATTAACATAACGATCTGGTATACCTGCTCCTAATAAAGTAGTCCGATCGAAACGATGTAAATTATGATTGTAATGAGTAATAGCATCCCAACAAATATCACTAAGCTTTGGTATTGTCATCCACATTTTAAAGAGATCATTACGACGCCTCATTTCCTTTTCACTGTATTCAATACCACCAAAAATGTACATACAACCATTTCCAGCGTGAGCTGCTGAATGGAAATATAAAGGCCGCGGTAGCGTAGCGGTATGAATTTTGTACCAATGTTTGGTGCGCAAATTTAATTTCCAAATATCATTGAAATACGTTGTGAAGTCTCCCTATTGTACACGAAATAATGTCGTTAATAATTTTGAAATATGTATTTCTAAAAAGTACGTACTTGTAATCCTCCGGTAATGAAAGCTTCTATATCACCGTTACTGGCCGTATGTTGCACACAGGATAAACATTTTCGAGCCTTTGGATAACCCGGATCTTGAGATGATGCTGCTGTCCTGTCGGGCAATGTCTCAAAATGATCCCAACGATTTGTTTCCAAATTGAATGCAGGTATACGTTGTAGATCATATACGGTGTGTGACGTACCACCACCCAGTACAAATATGTGATGACCATCATAAACAACTTCATGTCTATAGCGGCCCTCGGGATCATCCCTCATTTCTGGACGACATATATATACATTCTCCCAAACTTTTGTTATTAGATTAAGCCGATACACATCACAAGAATAATCGAATCCAGTCGTACCACCGATTGTATAAAGGTGATCATTATGTATCACAATACCAGGGCCATATTGAGCTGTTGGTAAATCACCTGTGACTTTGAGAAGCATTACTTGTGGCGTTTCGCCAGTTGTGTAAACATAGCAATCATTTGAGCATGTCTCGCCGAATGGGTAACCAGTACCACCATGTGACTGAAAAAATAAAAAAAGATTAATTTTGTATTGTGCAAATTGTAGATGAATAACAAAAAAGTATGAACAAATAAAAACATACTGTGAGTGTCAAGTAAGCACCAAATATTCTTTTAAACATTGTTTTATTACATTTCGATAAAAAATAATATACACAGAATAATGTTGCAAAATTCATTGGTATTTAAATAATAATTAAAATCATGAAGTTCAGAAGCAATTTTTATTGTTTTCATTGAGATATTTGCATTAGAATAGTGATTTTGTTCTTCCCCCTATACTAGTAGATTGACTTGTCCTCCTTAGAAAGTAGACGCATAATGCTAAACACCGTGATAGTATTTAAGGAATGGTGATGTCTCATCTGAATATCTTATTTCTAGGATTAAATTCAAACGTGTCATCGCACTATGGTCACAAATCCATATTTTTTGGCAGACATTCCAAAAATTTAAATTGGAAATTGTTAATGGCAACACTGCTATCATCAAGAAAATGTATTGAAGAAAACTAGGTGAAACAAGTGGGATTAATTCGGGTCTAAAGCAGTTATACAAAGTACTTAAAATTAAGCCGTAAAAAGAAAATAATGAAGTGACTATATTATTGAAATTGAAAGCCGGCGTAAGTAGTTGACAAATTATATTTAACATTTTGTGATTACTGTATTCTTGTCAGTTTTCTTAAGTGTTGTAATTTTCTGATTCGTAGTGAGCATAACCTATAAATGTCGTGGACCAAAAATTATATGTAGGACTCAACTTGACTCAAAATGTAAATGCGAAAGTGTTCGTCTGTGTGTGTAGTTTATGGTGGAATTAATATCTCGTCAGCATTCGACAAACTCCTACAATTGTCACTTTATTTTAGTACAATTTTCGATTAGCCATAGTACACATATTTGATCATATCTCTAAAGGTATTGCAAATACCTTTAAAATGGTAGATAACGTCATTCACATTTCTGTACACATGTAGACATTTTATATTATTTCCTGAAATTATTATTTAAATTGCAGTGTAAAGTAGAATATTTGTATGCTATATTTTGCTTTTGTAATAATGTTCAGAAAAACATTGTTCGTCAAAGCGAAAAAGTTTCATTCTTTTAAGCATTCATAAATGTTTGTTTTTGGTCACCCTGTACTACTAATACAGGGTGATAATTATGTTGGTTATATATTGAGTTTATATGGAAGTTGATAGTGGGAGTGGTCCGATCGGCCCAATTTTATTTTTTAAGTATGTTATGTCTAGAAAATGTGCAAAATTACAAGGTTGTATCTTTATTTTTCGACTTTATGCCATAAAAAATGGATTTAAGACCAGTGTGCATTGGTTTTAATTCATTGTACCACATCATTGATTTCGGTGTCGGAATCGATACAATAAAGTCAAGGATTCTCTCGTATTTGAATATTTAGTGTTCTGTTAGTGTTATTTAATTATTGTAGTTTGTATGGTAATATTGTTTTTGTTAGATTTTTGCCGGCTGAAGATATTTTATCTTTAAAAGTAAAAGTAAAGACTTTTGCAAACAGTATATAAACGTCGTATTTAAAAAAATATATATAAAACTGATGGATACTGTTCAAGCTACTCAAGATTAACATCCAACATTCCAAAACTGCTTCTGCGATTTAGTATTGCGATTTAGTATTGCGATTGACGAGGTGCTGCTAAAATTGTCCTGATCCAGGAACTTAATAAGTTAAAGAAAGGTTTGTAAACTAACAAACCTAATTTTAATGTGCTTACAAAATTTAATTTTTCAATTGCATCCTGCCAAAAAATGGATTTAAAATCTTTCTTTTAACAAGAAGAGCGTCGAGCATCTGCTCTGTCCGGACGTGGAGTGACATTGGGTTCAGCCTTCTTTGAAGACGTGCGCGACTTGGCCAGTACGGACGTCGGCAAAATAAAGTGTTTTGTAAGTCACGCAGGACTCACGAGAAGCGTAAATCCCCATGGATGCTTACATTTTAACCGTCACTATACAACCTAATCTTATCATTTTCTAAAATACAACGTGTCGCAACACCAAAATGCAGACGTTTTGGTATTATACTACCTTATTTAAAGATAGAAGAATAAATAAAGAAATAATTGCACTCCAAAAAATATTTAATATTAAAAGCAAACTAGGAAATAAATGAAACTTTTTAAACAAAAGTTTAAAAAATACAATTTATGTAAACAACAAATTGTTTCGTTTACATATTGCATTTGATTAGTTTAAAAGTTTGCCATGGAGCGAAAACGGAAGAACCACAGAACAATTATTATAAATATTATAAAACCTATGTGACCTATTATATTCTTATTATTCATTAATGACCTTCCAGGTTCTATTATTAACTCAAAACTTCTAATTATGCAGATGACGTGAAAATATTTTTTTCTTATAATATAATTATATAATAAACTTATAATTTCTCATCCATTGCTGGATGACTTGGATAGATTTGGGCGCTGGTGTGACATAAATTGCATGGAACTGAATCTACGGAAATGCAGACATATGGGTTTTTTAGATCGAATCCAAGATTTGTCAGGTATACTATTAGAACAGCTGAGTTACAGTTATTTGATTGTTTTATTGACCTTAGTATTCTAGTGGATTCCAATTCAATCATATTATTACTATGGGTAACGAAGCACATCTAGGTCTTATATTCATTCATAAGTGGCTATAAACCATTTTCTCGAAAATGAGTTTTTGATACCAAACTATACTCATATAAATTTGAAGAAGAATTTTTTTCTAAAGCCATTTTTTAAATTAAATTTAATATATTTGTTTGTTTTCCATTTAAATTAAAAATTAAGCTTAATTTTATTTATTTTTTTGTACAAAAAGATGCAAAGAAACGATAATAAAAGTTATTTTCTTTCAATCTTTGCTAATGGCAGTCCGCCGCTTTCGCCCTCCAATAGTCTGGAAGTGGGACACCATTACTGAGTTAGTTGGTGGTGGGGTTTTGGCTATTGGAAAACAACTTTTTTACATTTGAACATTTTTTAAAATAGTTTTTAGTTGGTACATTTCTTAAAAATAGGCAAAATAAAAAAGAAGAGATGTACGTTTTTGGTGTGCCGTTGTTGTTGTGGCCGTGTGTTGTTGCAACTTCTTGAAACATTTAGGTGGGAAACGACGACAACAACAACACAAAAACTATACATATTTTCATACAATGGAATTTGTTAACATAATTCTTAAAGACAGCTGAAGTCATGGAGCTGCTGCTGATGGTGTTGCTCTTCGAAGTTTATTATTTCCGTTTTAATAATGACTTGTTGCTACTGGCCGTCGCTGTCTTCTTACTTAGAGTAGAGGAGAATTTTATAATTTAATCGCTTTCTTCATCTTCTTCGTCTTCCGAGTCGGCCGCCTTCTTGCTTTTTCGCTGGCTTTTTGGCTGCTTTACCGCGTTTCTTGCCAGAACTGCCATTCGCTTCAAAGTCTCTGACAGCATCCTCATAGTCTTCCTTGGCTTTAGCAGCCTTGGCCTCCCATTCCGATTTGTCTTTCATGGCACGCCATAATTCACCGCCCTTCTTTGCAATTTCGGTTACTTTGATGCCGGGATTCTCGCGCTTGATTTGTTCGCGGGCAGAATTGAGCCAAATCATGTAGCCGGATAGGGGACGCTTTGGTTTGTCAGTCATGTTGTTGGGATTTTTATTAAAAACAAAAGTTTAGGGGGGGGAAACGCAAGAAAGTCTTTTGAAATTAGCTGTTATTTCTTGCAGTATAGTTTTTCTGTTGTTTATTCTAAAACAAACAGTGAAATGTCCTTTTGTGAAATTTGTCTTTGAAAGTATTCCTCTGAAAGTATTCGCGGTTAATAGCATTTTGGTTCCCATGTTATCAGACTAAAATAGGATAAATAGTGGCTGTAAAGTAAAAATTGAAAAATTGAATTGCGTGAAAATCATTCCAAAAATATCCAATTTCTATTTTTTGTTTACCACGCCTTACCGCAATATCAACTTTTTGTAAAAAATTGGAAAAAGGGATAAAGATGGTACCAATCTGACGGATGAAGCTGGAATCTTTTAATTCGCGGTGTACATCCCAGAAAATGCGTTTTCTACACAACATTGCCAACATTTTATAAAAAAAACGTTATCGAGTTTACAATAGGTCTTATTTATATGTTTCAGCTAGGGTTTGGGGTTTCCCGGACTTTTTTCATTTCCCGGGAAAACGGGAATGGAAAGTTTCAGTTTCCCGGGAATTCCCGGGAAAAAAATATTTATTTTGGGTATGTCCAATATGATTTAAAATGTCAACATTTAGTAACTGGTGTGTTCATATTCTCCTACCCCCATATCCCCTCTCCAAAATCCTCTCATTTCCCGCACACTCCATATATCATCTATCACCCTTCCTTAATCCTATCACTCCCTACCCCCTCCTATAAACTACAATCTTATTTTTCAGATAACGAAAGGATTTGCACAATGGACCCGACTGGGTCTCCGAGTGTTCAGAGTGCAGGAGCATTCTGGTCCTTTAAACCTAAACCTAAACCTAAACTGGTGTGTTTTTTTAACCTATTAACGCCCACCATAACTTTGATAACTTTTAATATGAATGTAATTCCTGTTTCGGTTGGGCTTACCAGCTTATTTTTTGTATGGAATTTACTACTCTCATAATGTTGCTGCCACATTTTTTCTTGTTGATTAATTTAAGAAAAAAAAAACAATGGATAAAAATGTTGTCCCTAGATAATATAATATAGGGTGCGCCATCTAACGTTTTTTTCAACTATTCAACCGTTGGACTATTATTATTATTTTCCATTATTAACCAGAAGGCTTGTACTTTCAAATAAAAAAAGAAATTTGAGAAAATATTCAGTAGTATTTTTATAGCATTTTCAAAAAAAAGTTATTTAGCGGACCCTATATAATAATAATCTAAAAATAAATATTTTTATTACTGTAGTAATAAATAAAATATAGGTTAAAATACTGGCATATTACAAATTAAAAGAATGTTTTTGTCAAAATATTTTACAGATTTTTTTTACTAATATTTTAATCGTCAGAATTAAAGGCGTCATAAAATTGGAAATTTAAATCGCAGTCACAAGTGACTACACTACACTAGATTCAAAATTAAAAAATGATTAAGGAAACAAATAACTCGGAGAATGTTATGACATAATTAATTTATAAGATTCATATAAAAAATTTACAGAAACAAAGTAAAATATTCTAAAATGTAAAAGTAATATAAAAAAAATAATATTAAATAAATAATTAGTTCTTACAAAGTATTATTTAATAATACCGTAGGATATATTTCTATTCATATTTTATTTATCTTGAATGTTTCCAGATGAAAAATTTTAAATGTATCCCAATTTTTAACAATTTCTTACTAGTTTCATATGTAAAGTAAATTGTTATTTAAGAAGATTTTCACCTTTTATTTTGTCGATTCTTCTTGGAAAACAAGAAATTTAAAGTATAACCAGCACGAGGGTTTAAGTATTGACATTATGTCAGCCATAGTATTGCCGGTATGATTTTTTTGTTTCACAATAAAGATCATGCAAATATGTTCACAAAAAGTTTGTATTCCCCTAGCTGGGTTTCGCAAAAAAGTGGGTACTTAGCGAATTTAAAATGTTCTGTTTGTAGTAATAAACAAATACCCATTATTATTGTCTGTAATGTAAATATATGATTTTTGAATATATCTAAAATTTCTAATTAATATAGTAAATGTAAATTAATGCTCAAAATAATCAATAAAATATTAATTTAATATTTCCCGTATTCCCGGGAAATTAAAAATCTTTTCCCGGGAATTCCCGTCCAAAATCTTCCGGGAATACCCGGGAAAAACGATTCGGGAATTCCCGGACCCCAAACCCTAGTTTCAGCATTAATGGCTATGAGCTTATTTCAACATTCATAGTGCTAAATTTTAAACGTGCAAAAGTGGCTATGAACCATAAAACCGCGAATAATAGGAAATTTCGAAAACTTTTTAATGGTAGCAATTAGTATTCCTCTTTAAACTGTAGAAGAATGATTCATAATTACTCCTAAACTTAAGGAGAAAATTGTTTTTTTAGCCACTTTTGAATATAAGCCCTCGATATGGTGTTCTTGGCTTCATTAAGCGATGTGTTAAGGAGTTCTCCGATGCTTACGTGACGAAGCAGCTATTTGCATCGCAGGATTAAGTTTAGTGTCATTTAGACCATCTATTTACTATCAATTCCTTCATATTGATCTTCAGCGTACGAATTATGCTTCCGCAGAGCTCATTCGTAGAATGTGTATTGATTTTAATTCATTGTTTCACATCATAGATTTCGGATTAGGAATCGATATAATAAAGTGAGAGGCGTTGGGATCATTCAACAAAAAAATGTTCAGTAATCCGTAAAGTTCCTCAAGTCAAAGTAACTGTCTAATACCCTATTAGATATCTTAACCTATCCGGTAAATCAATTAATAAATGTCAGTGTATTACCAATATGATTTAACAGTTATCTATGCACTGATAGTTAATTTACAAACCAAAAAAAATTGCTACCAAAAGAGCTAACACTTACCAAACCTATAAACACGAAAAAGAAATAAAAACAAGGATATGATTATTTCCAGTTTTATCACGGTCTTTAATCCTCCTGTGTAATTTGCATTTCATGAGTTGAGTCTTTTTTATATTTATTAGGCTATTGATATATACATCCAAGCATACGACTTTATACACCACAAAAACGTAGTTGAATTTTTAAAAATCACGAAAACAAAACTTCTAATTCGAAGAATCGAAGTATTCTTCCCGCTGGCTGTCACAAGCTATATTTTTACAGCCGAGGCGTACACTATACTTGAAGCTCTTCGATTTACGGAAAACTCTTCCAAACGAATATTCTCTAATCATTTCAGATAGCGTAGAAATAAGTTTAACCGTAAAATCATATGTCGACCAATAAAACTGAATTAATTTTCCCTACGCGATCCTTCCTAAATACAACATATCTCCCACATAAAATCTCAGAGTCCAAAATCGAAACTTTCAGCCATGTCTCAGTAAAGGCGAGAGCCGAGAAGACAAAGTCAAAGCTATCAACAAACAGACGACTCAACTTCGTATTCAAACCTCTAACGTTCTGATACCCAACACTAAAAGAGCTGCTTAGTTTTTTGGAATAGTGGCTGACATTGATGGGAGACGCGCCAGATTGTCAACCCTATCCACGAACTCTTTGACAAAAGCCCTAGATGGCCAGAATGAGGGGACAATTAGCTTGTCGAAAATTTCCCTCGAGACAACAATTTTAAACGATGCCCGACTTTGGGCAAAGGATGACTTCAATTTAAACGTCTTCATACGGAAGTCACCCTCAATTTTTGATTTGACGAAACAATTTAAATCTTCCACGGTCGTATCCGGAGCGAAACGGGAAACGAAAACCATTTTCATTTCCGGAGCCCTGGACAATCCACCGGAATTTCCTCCAGAACGATGCGGACGGACACCACCGGCAACAGCAACTGGGTCCGGCCGACCAGTCGCATTCACACGGGCCAGAGAAGGACCCGCTACAACTGGCGTCTGATTTTGCGATTGTTCAGCCACATCAGACACCGGCCCAGCAACCGAAGCATAAGTCGGGGTATCACCGTCCACAGTGATTGACCCGCCGACTACAGTAGCCTTAGCCTCAGGAACAACCGAGGCCACCGAAACAACACCATCCGATCCAATGGTGTTAAGTGAACCAGACTTCACAGACGAGGGCTTAGCAGACCCCGTCCTCGCCGTTCTCTTACGTTTCTGGCCTGAAACTTCCGGAGACCTAGCAAGCTCATCCAATTGTGGGTATTTATCCAGATTGGACGCACACTTGCCAAATCTTGTATAAATCGCCCAGAGGTCTTTTCCCATTTCAGCAACCTCGGACATAGAAGTCCTGAAAAAATTGTAAAAATCTACACCAATTTTTCTACATTTGGTGCAACACCAACGTAGACCATTGTTCTCCCCGTACAATGCGTCCACGACCCTTGCACTTACACCGGCACATTTAGCATGCCATTGACTGGTACACAACCAGCATTCAATGGAACGCTCACTGTCCGAAACAATTTTACAATTTTCGTACGAGCACGACATTTTTCTAAAATACCACCCTTTACTGTGTTAAAATAAAAAGTAAAATCGCGTAAAAAAATCACTATAATAAGTTAAAAAAAAAACGATATATGGCAACACTGTTCAGTCAGAAAAAACAAAATAAACGAAAATGGACAGAACGCACAACAAGAATAACGTTACAAGCAATAACAAAAAAGTGCACAGAAATCACAAAACAATTGTTGTTGTTTGGTCAAGAAATATTTCTTAGCCAAAGACACGATTTTTATCAAAAAATAAACACACAAATACAATATCACAAGTAAAATTAAATCACAAAAATACTTATCTGTGTATTAGTAATGAATTTGATGCACTATAATAGCTATGGATGCAATATAACAAATATTTATTCAAATTAGAACGGAGCACAAAACTTTCACACGTTGTAACAGAGCAGAGTTGCCAAAAGATTACAATTCAATATGGTAAAATCGTGAAAAGGATTTTTTTTCGTGGGAAGGATTTTTGTATCCTGTAAATGTCTGTATTTGACAAAAAATGTTAAATCGGAAAGGACATCTGTATGAGGGTATATTAAAAAATGGAACGGTGTGACCCGCTTTCACCACAGGTGTTTCTATTAGGTTAGCCAAATTTGAAGAAAATTGGGAACTGTATGTGGTTTCAAGAACGGAAAAAGTCAAATCGGGAGCGACATTCGTATGGGGACTATATCTAAATCTGAAGCGATCTTACCCACTTTCAGCATAGATATTTCTAGTTGGATTATAAGATGTTGTGCCAAATTTGAAGAAAATCTGGTACGCTTAATAGAGCGGAAAAAGTCAAATCGGGAGCCACATTTGTATGGGGGCTATATCAAAATCTGAACCGGTTTGCCTCAAATTAAATATCGTTTATTTTTGGTAAGATAGGACTATAATTGTAATTTGATTACAACAATAGATGGACAGACAGACAGACGGACATTGCTAAATCGAAAATGAATCAGAAAATGATTCTAAGCCGATCTGTATAATAAACGATGGGTCTAACTCGTTTACTTTTGGGTGTTACAAACAAATGCACAAAGACATAATACTCTCGTGGACTGTATAAAAAGTTTCAAACACCATCAATAGACATATTTCACAAAGAAATCACAAGATAGCGGTTATTTCATCCTGGCAAGAAATATGGAAGAACAGCCAATACGGCAGTAGATTCTACTGCTTCGAACCACACAAACAACCTTAGTTCAAATACACCAGAAGCACAATCATAATAACCACCATTAACCGACTCCGATTCGGTAATAACCAAACTCCTGTACATCTCCTCCAGATCAATTTATCGACCACCGGCTTTTGTGACTGCGGCGAACTATACATCAATTACTATTGTCAGATCACACTTTCCTCAGTAAAGCCTCCCCATACGAATTGGAAAATAATGGTTTAAATGTTTACAAGATACTAGATGCTCCTTTGAGCTTAAATTATTTCTTAACGGCAACATCATTCAACAATAAAACAACAAAATTGCCGCTCTAGAAATTGACACAATTAGAGACAACTTCAACGCTAAAGGAAAGCCAACACACGAACGTCAATTCTACCAGCACAGATGAGCAATGGTCAAAAATAAAATGTATGTTAAATGACGTCGTCATCGGGATCATCGTAATCACCAAACGAAATATATAGAATGACTAACACCTAATTTTTGGAAACTTGTTGAAAAAAGACGTTTAGCAAAACAACAATATCTTAATAATATGGATCAATCTAGAAGATCTGAGCTGGAAGGAAGCTACAAACGACTGGATAAAGAAGTTAAAAGGAAAGCAATAAATGACAAGAGAACATTCATCGGGTGAAAGGGACAAAAAGAGATAAACATCGAACCTTCGTCCTGACTAAACGGCAGTAGCTAGAAACGTTAAATTAGGTTGTGCCTTGCACATATCCTGCAGACGAGCTACAATAAGGGATATTCCGAAATTTGAATACGATGAAAATTTACCAATTTAAGTAAAGCTGCTATATTCGTGAAAATCAGTAATTCATTTCTCTGACAACGTAGACTTGCAACATATATGTATTTTTCGAAATAATAAAAAGAAAACAATGATTTAAAAAAGCCCGCCAAAAGGCTATAATGGGACCAGAGGGTTTAGAATTAATTTCTAAACATTTCTTTTGGGGTTTAAATTATTACGAAAATTATGCTGTTTAAGTCACCCGCTTAACAAGTGGGATGGCAAAAGCATGTCCATTATTTCAGATTAACGTCAACGTTCAACCATTGTAAGATATAATTCAGATGTTTATATAGACTCCTGTTGTTAGAATGTAACTTTGATCAGAGCAGAAAATCATGCTTTCTTTTGGTAAACGCAAAATGTCTATTATCGATAATCTTATCTACTATGACTTTCTAAAGTTCTAAGTTGTGATCTTTGTATTCTCGCCTTCACTGAATGCAGCCTTTACAATGTACCGTCAATTATAGAATTATTTCAATGATTTTTATTGGTACAATATTTTCTTTTAACATTGTTATATCCCCCGCTACCTTGTCTTAATTGAATGGGTCATTGACCATATTTGTATTTAAATTCTTACTTTTGAGCAAATGTTCATTACAACATTCTAATGTAGACAATGAGAATATTTTCTTTTAATTTGAAGCAAATAGGCAACTACAATATTACTGGTGCTGCGGCTCGCTGTGTGAATTTATAGATAAATAGTTTCAAAAAAGGCGTATTCTGATGCCTGCATATAAATACGAGGTAGCGCACTAACCAAATAGTGAGACAAAGACAATCCCAAAAATTACAACTACAAACTGATAACGTTCAAACACTGAGTTATTTTCTCGCTACAGATACATATGCACATATGTATGCATGTTTGTAGTATTCATATACGAAGAAAAGTACCATGTACTATTAATGAATTAGCGCTTAAGAATCGCATGTGGCTATTCATGAATTACGGTTAATTTCAATGCATATGCAAATTTTAGAAATATGGCTAATCAATTTAAAGATATATGAGAGAAAATGAGAGAGAGGGGGGGCTTAATGGATGGAACAACAATGGAATATCAATCGGCATACATAGTGCATTTTCGTAGGAAACTAAAGCGTAAATATATGATCAGTAGACACATGAAGTAGGATCCCACTCCATTTTTCTTTGTTATGACCATGTGGTGTGACAACTGTTTCTGTTGACTTTCTTTGTACTTTGGACATTTGGACCCAGCATGGGTTAGTAACTTCCAAAGAAGGAAAGATAAAGAAACAGCTTTATATGAAAGTGTGTATATAAATTTTTGTTTCGCATGACAGTTAAACGAAAGATATAAAATACAGTAAGTAATCGCAGGTTAAAGTCAATCCATTTTAATTTTGTCCACTTTGTTTGAAAGATAATTTAACATAGATTTCACTTCCATTTCATTGTAAAAGTAATAACAGAAATTAAAAAATACTTTTTTTCTTCCTAAAGAAAGCTGTTTTCAATATTTATTCGAAAACGCGCGGAGAGAGAATTTGAAATGAAATATCAAGCTTCAATCTTACATTTCAATTCCACCATAGAAACATTTATTTGTATTATAACATTTTTTATTATTACAGATGAATATCTGTATTTTTAAAATTGAAGAACCCAATTTGTCTTAATGGAAGTGGTCAAGTGAAAAAATCCTTATTGCCATTAAACAGATAACCTTTGTCGAATATATCATCCGTTTTGGGCTTAAGGATTTGTACGCTAAAAATTGCACTTACTACCAGAATATGTCCATTCTTTAGTAAACACATGTAATCAGGACGAGTAGCAGTAGTACCCATTTATATTTACAAAACAAAATGTAACTGTCGAATCCAAATGAATATTTTTCTTTTTTATTTAACCTACCGACGATGTGCTGCAATAAGATCGCAAGTCAAATCTACCATTTTTCTATAGAAGTACTATTGCTTATGCGTGAATTCGATTTAGTTTTGCAAGAGACGAGTATTAAACATACAGAATTGTCGATGATGCACAGTCAATTTTATGGATGAATAAGCTTCATTCCTCTGTTACCGTAAATGTGTAAACATATAAACAAAAAGTGGATATTGCGGTAGGGCATGGTAAACCAAAAATACAAATTGGATATTTTTGGAAAATTTTCATTTTCGCGTCAAATAAATAAAATGATTTTCACACATGACATTTTTGTTTTATGATTTTCTCGCGATATAGCCAACGGATCCTACTGAATTTTTGTTCGTGTATTAAGAAACAATGTCGCTTGTAACATATATGTAGCCAGTCGCGAAAATCGCTGCAATTGTTGAAGAATCCAAAATTCGCGGTTGCAATTGCATATATTTAAAATTCCTTTGTTCATGATTCTGAAACTTTTCTGACACAAATATTCCGAATGAAGTCAGCAATCATTTTTCTTTCGAACGGTCCCAACGCCTCTCACACCCGCCCCTTCCGACCGTAGGGACAGCGTACACACCATAGTCCGAACCATGGCGGCTAAGCAGTAGAGGGTGGACACCGGCTACAGATCAAATATCAACAGCCGGCATAACAAAAATATTAAACAAAATATTAGTATCACATGCAAATATAAGTTATTCCTAAAGTTAGTAACTAAATATATTAAAGTAAAGTAAACGTGTCACAACAAACTAAACATCCAAGCAGGAGAAAATCCTCGACTTTATTATATCGACTCCTAATCCGAAATCTATGATGTGACACAATGAATTGAAATCAATACACATTCTGCGAATGGGCTCTGCGGAAGCGTAATTCGTACGCTGAAAGTCAATATGGATGAATTGATAGTATCTAGAAGGTCTAAATGGCACGTTAAACTTAATCCTAGAAATAATATAGTCAGAAGAGAAATCACCATTTATAACATTATAAACCATCACGGTGTTCAACATAACACGTCTGCTTTTCAAGGAAGGCAAGTCGATCAGCTTCAATCTACTAGTATAAGGGGGAAGAATAAAATCACTATTCCAATGCAAATGTCTTAATGAAAATATTAAAAATTGTTTCTGAACTGACTCAATTCTGTCAATATAGATACCATACTGAGGATCCCACACTACGGAACCATATTCCAGAATAGGTCTGACAAGTGATGTAAATAGCTGCTTCGTTACGTAAGGATCGGAGAACTCCTTAGCCCATCGCTTAATGAAGCCAAGAACACCATATGCTTTGTTAACCATAGTAATAATATGATTGTTGAAATTCAGTTTGGAATCCATTAGAATACCAAGGTCTACAAAAGAATCAACTAACTCTAGCTCAGTTCCTCTAATATTATATCTGACAAATCTTGGATTCGATCTAAAGAAACGCTTGTGTCTGCATTTCCTTAGGTTGAGTTCCATACAATTCATGTCACACCAGCGTCCAAAACTATCTAAGTCATCCTGCAATGGATTCGAAAATTCTGGCCCAATTATAAGAAAAAAATATTTTTACATACATACATTAGAAGTCGAGAATTAATTATAGACCCCGGAAGGTCATTTATGAATAATAAGAAAAGAACCGGCCCTAGATGACTACCCTGAGGAACACCTGATGGAATCAGAATTGGTCTTGAATAAGAATTACCAAATTTTACAATCTGAGAGCGATTTGAAAGATACGAAGATATCCACATCAAGAAGTTAGAGCTAAAACCAATACGATCTAATTTATATAACAATAGTTCGTGGTTCACTTTATCAAATGCTTTACTAAAATCTGTATAGATGACATCAGTCTGATTACCTTGAACAAATTCATCAATAACGTGAGAAGTAAACTGAATCAAATTTGTCACAGTAGAAAAGCCCTTACGAAATCCATGTTGATATGGACTCAATATAGAAGAAACTCTATGAGATACAACCTCAGTAACCAATTTCTCAAATAGCTTCGGAATAGCACTCAACTTAGCGATCCCTCTATAGTTTGAAACATCAATTAGACTGCCAGACTTATGGAGGGGATCAATGAATGAACTCCTCCAAGCCAAGGGAAATATCCAAAACTCAATGAAGTATTAAATAATAATGTTAGCGGAATAGCCAAACCACTAGCACAGAATTTCAAAATTATACTTGGCACCCCATCTGGGCCAACACTATTTGTGGATTTGAGATTATTCAAACTTGACAAAACTAAGGGTAAATCAATAACAGGAATTTCTAATTGACTCAATGCAGAAATATTATAAGGGTAGGCGTCACTCGACCCTTAAGATCGCTGAGTATGTCGTCGCAAAAAATTTTGCAAAACAATCAGCAATCGCCTGATCATCACCAAACTCTAAGCCATCCATTCTAATTCTTGTCGGCTTAGTTGAGGATCTACGACATAATCTGAATTCAACCGGTCCTCTTAAATTTCTTAAAAAGTCTATTTCTCGAATTCTTCATGCTAGACAACTCACGTGAAAGCCAAGGCAGTCTTCTAGAGTGCCCAACACGAGTTTTCGGTACTGATTGTGACAAAAAGTCATTCAAAATGTGATAAAATCTATCTACGACAATGTCAAGATCAGTATAGTGACGACAGCTACAAACAGAATTCCAGTCAACATCCTGAATAAGTGAATTAAGCTTTTCGAAATTAGTTCTCTTGAAACAGAAAGAGGTTCGATTACCTTGCGAACTAGAGGGAGAAGATTCACCAGAGTACAACATCGATATATTCAATGTAGGATGATAGTTGTCCTCCGGGAGTGATATGGGAGGAACTCTACTGATTTCGAAGTAATGGGGATCATCGACAAATACTAAGTCTAGTTGCCTAGCATTTGCATTTCCCACATAATTTATCTGCGACAAGTTAAGATCAGAAAAAAGTCTAACTATTTGCGAGGGTCAATCATCCCTATCAAAAGTTGACGTCAACGGTGTTAAAGCCTCAGCATCTGGCAAGGTAAGCCAAGATACAGAGGGTAAATTAAAATCTCCTAAAATCATAGTATGGTCTAAATCACTCGCCCTGGAGACAACCATACCAATTGCATTCAATTATCACCATTCCCACTGCTAAAGAGTTAGCAGTCTGCTAAAATTGACTGCTGGTAATTAAAATATAAAAATAGATAAGCGTTCCTGCGACAATATGCGTATAATTAAGAAGAAAATCGCAATATCTTTCCGTGGTAATAAATTGCTTTATAATAATTTCTATTCAAAAAAGTTTTGTTAACATGTATATTTAAGTTTTACTGTTCTGTACATATGCGTAAAGTTTTTTTCTATATTGCTAAAAACAGCAAACAACTGTTTACCATCTCAGCAAATCTGCTGTCTCTTTTTCAGCAGAAAATCTGAACTTTCAGTAGACTTTATGCTTTCTTTTACTGACAAATATTTCTCGAAGATCCTGGTAATAAAATATGAATGGTTTCCAGACGCTCACACATAATCAAATTACTGCCTGACCCACAATGTCGAAAGAAAATCTATGCGAACGAAGGCCAGTCACTCACTTTCGCATCAAAAAGCGACCCACTATCTTCTGACTTTTCGTTCGCATAGCCTTACGTGTTGTGAGTGAATGAAAATGTTGCCAGATCAAAAAATCTTCAAATAATCGCAAATATGCCAAGAAAAAAGCGTTAAATATCCAAATTCTAACTTATAATAAAAAAGTTGAAACAACTTTTTCTCAGCTGAAATAACTGAAAACAAAATTCAAAAAAATAATGTAAACAATCAATATTTAATATTTGGAGTTGTTTTTGTGTGTTGTCGAAAAATATAAATTTTTCCAACTCGCACATTTTTTGGAGGAATGATAATTTCGAGATCCCCGTGGGTAGCTACTGGTCATCTCTAACATTCATGAGATGACCAAAAACCAATAAGAATACACTTATTTTACATGGAAATACTTATTTTACATGAAAATACCCCTTTATGAATACAAGGAACGTGGTTGAAAGACCCAGTGCACGGAGCAACGGAATGTATAAATGCGTGATGTGTTCTCCGGTACTCAGAGAAAGAAGAGGATGAAGTAGAGAAGATAGCAACAAAAATATAAATTAAATTTATTTTGTGTTTTGTATTTATTTATGAAAACGACAGACAAAACACAAGTGAGTGCTTTTGACATTTTCATTCGCACAGATGACAGAAAAAATAGTTAGTGGCCCCCGATTTTGTCGTTCTAGTGCCTGTTAGTGGGTCCCAAATCAGCTGTTTGTCGCATGAAAGGTATGCGAACGTTAACGTTCGATATCGTGGGCCAGGCAGTTAATGTCATTTATCGTTGCGCCATAGATTGACTAGACTTCACGAGAAAAATTTAACATTGATTGAAAGTTGACTAAAATAATTAACAGAATTTTCAACTGCTTTATTTTTTTTTGTAAAACTATATGATAGCTGACAAAATTCGTCTTGCAACACACTACTGTAAAGATTTTTTCAACCGACAGTTTTGTTAGCTTCTCTCTACTATATTGTTCTTCTTCGTATGTTCTTTTTGATGTTATTTGTTTATTAACTTATATTTGGGGACTCATTCAACTACTCCGTTCTTAATTTTTCGAGTGATGGATGGTAAAAAAATCACATTCTAGTATATGGCCAGCAGAAATTTTCGAGGAAATCCACCAACCGTGTTATATGATAGTTTTATGATCTAATATAGCCAGAACTGTCACCTATTTAGAAATTGGCTACAGCATAATTTGTAAACATAGCGGCCCACCGTTACATACAGTGGTGGCCTTACAATTAGAAACGAATCACTGTGATTTTTATTTTATATAACCAGTAATTACATAAAACAACAACAACAAACATTTATACCCAATGTTGTAAGTTTCACTTATTTTCAATAGATATTTGAAGATATAGCTATATTTTTGAAAGGTCGAAACCAATTTTACTGAAGAAAAAAACTCAAAAATACAATGGTCACGCAATTAGAAACGATCATAAAAAACTATTTTATATATTTATTTTTAGTAGAAAAAATAAAACAAAATGAAAGAAGAACCAATCGTATATCCTTTATATTTTATTACATCGGATAATTTCCTTGGCAAACTTTCTGCCGAAGTTAGACATCGTCAAGGGGGTATCAACTCCCAAACTTTCTTAATATTCAAAAAGTGTTCGTCATTGTTTCTTGGAGTTTTCCTTCCTAAACCTTTTTCTACATCTGTCTACAAGTTTTCGATGGCATTTAAGTCCGCACATTGGTTGGCCAGGCTAAAACATCGGTACTCGTATCCATAAACCATTGCTTTACAAGGCGTGAAGTATGCTTCGGATCGTTATCCTGTGGGAAAATATAAGAGACTGGCATATTTAGGAACGAAAATGGTTCCATTACATTTTCCAAATGTTTTTTTCCTTCCCATATTTACACTGAATTTTATTAAAATTTGGCAGCTTGTGCTTAACAAAATTATAATTTAAGAATGTGTTTTTAATTATATGTCCGACCTTAGAAACAAAAGTGACACGCTTTAATAGAAAGTTATGAGAAAATTCATAACTTCAGAGCATCGTTTCTAATTGTATGACCGCCACATACGAACACAGACAGATTTTTAATTATAAACTCTAGTCCATTTAATGATTCAAACGTGTCCTAAAAGTCATAGTCTACGCTCTGTAAAAATCCCATATCTATTTGAAGTAGTTTTTTAGTTGATTGTATCAAATCAATTCACCCAGGTGTGTGGAGCAATAAACTTAAAATCGTCAGTAACACAATTATGTGACTTGAGATCTTTTTTCAGGACACCTACGATATATTTAATGCCAGATGCCTCACAGTATAACTTTAGTTTTTTCTTATATGTTTTGTATAACACTCACGAAAAAACATGTACTAATTTGCGTTGTTCAAATAACAACATTTTTTACATCGTTTTATTTTGTTTCTAATGGGTTCAACAACATTAAGAAGTTTTTTGTCGTCTGATTAAACTGATTTCTATATATTGTTGCTACAGTCATAAAGACATTTAACTTTCCAATAACGATCTAATCATTTGGTTAAACTTTTCTGAAAGTGTGACATAAATATCAAGAAGTTTATGTTTATATTTCTGATTTAACATCTACACCTAATATTTATCTTTACTTTTTGTTATTTAGTTTATAGATAAAACCTTTCGATGGAAGTAGATAATATATAAGAAATATAGAAATATGTACTCACAATTAAAACATTGTTGTATATAACCAACGCGTTTGATGCCAATTCTCTGGGCATTGCTGAATTATCAGCATCTAAGAGAAGCTTCCAGCGACTTGTAGCGAAGTTGAATGCCCAGAGTTCTTGGAATAACATACAGGCATCACGACGAGTAACGTTCGTAGTTCTGGTCGGATTATAACCGCCCAAAGAATAGAGGTGCGATTCAGAGGCTATAATACGATGTCCACTTCTAGCTATCGGAAATTCGCCTACTTCGTGACTCGATTTGTACTGGCATCGAATGAGGCGTAGTGGCTGAAACTTATAGATTGGTTTAAACTGTTCCCTATAGCGATGTATGAACATTCGATGCTGCTGTCGGAATTTTTCCTTTGCACTTTCCGTGTCGAAATTAGACATTCCATCATCATAATCAAATTCATCTGAGGACCAGGATAGATGGTCCATAATGCCGTTGATGTCATCTCTGCTCTCGTCGTCTTCGTCGTCATCATCATCATCGTCGTCATCTTCATCACGATCATCAGCGCCACTCTCATTATCACTATCCTCCATCACATCCATTGCCACATATTCTCCCTGGGCACCTAATTCCTCCAATGCCAAGACTTCAAATGGCTCATATTGAGGCAAATGCCCTTGTTGTTCTTCTTCCTGTGGTTGATGCACATCGTCTTGGTCCATATTGCTTCGATCAATCAGACCTCTAAAATATGTGTATGTATGACGTATGAGTGAGTTATTAAATTCTCTAAGATTATTTAACAAATTCAGCATGTACAAAACTACTAATTTTAGTATTTTCATAACAATTGATTTGCCAACAATTACTCGCACTATCTTTAAATTATTAATCGAGAAAACCAAAGAATTTAATTTTTGGCAATTCAGAGTCAAATAAATGTATTATTTTCTAACAATTATCAATTATAGCCTTCTTTGTCAATTCTTTATTATTTTTCTAAAGCGTATTACAACCAGCTGAGCCACTACCACAACGACAAAAAACATGCATATGTTCGTATGGGGGCTGTCATTGTTCTTTACCTTACACTCTTCTTTTACTTCGTTGTTGCTCTCCAGCACGTTTCCACGACAGAATTAGAAAACAATCGAAGAAAATACAAAATACGTTGAGATTATTATATGGACGCCTTCATAATATCACAAATTATTTTGGTTCAACTCTTATGAAGAATTATGTTCCACTAATTAATATACTTGGCTATGAATTATGCTTTTTACTCCTTTCTTTACTATGAACTATATTTTGTATATTTTTCCGTAAACAAAGCAAAACACGTCACGCGTCAAGAAGAGCACTTTCTTTCTTTAGTCAAGGGTCAAGCACACCGAGGCATTTTAAAGTTGACGTTACGTTATTTCCACTAACGGAGTCTTTAATTCGAGTCAGTGGTGCCAGATTTCTCGGTTTTTGACGCTTCTAACCCCAGTTTGACGACTTGGCGTTTTTAGCCTTAAAAACGACGATTTTCCGATACAGTAATTTGCTGAGATTTTTTAATAGACAATTAACCAACAATTTTGTATGTGATTGCCTAAATTTGTTTTTATTTTATGCGTCAATTAAAAGGGTAACGCAACTAAACGGAACTCATTTAAACGGGGATTTCCCTGTATACCTTATGTGGGAACTTTTCATTGCAGTGTTTTTCGTTCAATTAAGCGGATAAATCAAATATGCGGCGATCAATTAAGCGAAAACTACTGTAGTTGCAATAATAATTGGTTCTTGTTGTAACAGCTATATATGTATGTTTGTATCCGTATATATATGTTGTAAATTGTATGGCTGACGATTGGAGGCGGATATTTTCATATTCCTCGCTACGAAGAAATTGGCTAGATCAACGAGATAGGTGTTCAGCCTTTCGCATATATCATCTGATTTGGGGCCCGACACTAATATCGTGCAATCATCGGCGTATGTTACGATTTCCACGCCGTCAGGTGGTTGTGGAATACCAGAAAGGTAGATATTAAGGAGAGCCGAAGATATAACCACTCCTTGGGAAACTCCCTGTTTAACTCTACGGGGTTTTGACTTCCTATTTCTGAATTCCACAAATGACTGGCGTATAATTCACGATCCAACGTTTCAGATTGTTTTGGAGAGACGTGTTGGTAGTGCCCTCGTATAAAACGGCATGGTTGACCGTATCAAATGCCTTCGATAGGTCAAGGTCCACGAGGACCGTCCTGTGGCACGGTTTATACTGGCTCAGACCGTGACCGGTATGTGTGGTAATAGCGTGTAAAGCAGTTGTCGTGTTATGCTGCTTTCGGAATCCGTGTTGATGATCTGCAATCGGAAAATCGGTAGAAGTGCCTCAAGCGTCTTCGCTACTGGAGAGAGAAGAGAGATCGGCCTGTACGATTCTCTTCTATCAGAGTGGCCATGGACAAGTTCATCCAATTGTTTCAACATCAACATAGGGATTCCGTCTTGGCCAAGCGCTTTGGATGACTTTGCGCTATGGATGATTTGTGCAACTTCGCCTGTAGTAAATTGTAGTGGTACCTCCACGGCTCGGAGACCATGTATACGACGCATGATACTCCTTTTCGCCTTGTCACCCTTGGGGTGCTCAATGAATAGCCGGTTAAAATAACTCGAGCACCGCTTCGGATCATTTGTCGTCCTGTCGCCAAAAGTAACAGCGATATGTTCATCCCGCATGGTGGGTTTCGAGAGCGACATAACCATTACCCACAATTTACTAATTTACTCAAATTGCACTGCTTCGAGTGTTCCAACCATTTATTATGCTTGTATTCGTTCACTAACCTGTCAATCTCTAGTTTCAGTTCACTGATTCTAGGATTTCCAGGATTAGCCCTACGAATGTCGTCACGCTCATCTGCGAGTCCCGCTGCCTTTGTTGGGATAGGTTAGGTTGAAAGAGTTGCCCGCTAGTAGCGAGTTTCACTCGGAAGCCTACAGAGGCCCATTGTGGTACCCATATAGTTAATATAAAGAAAATAGAGAGATAAATAGTCTGGTAGAGTATTATGTTTGGTATAAGAGTGAGAATAATGTAAATTACACACTACAAGGCGTTCGAGCTTGCAACACGTTAGAAGAACGAACAACTAAAACGAAAAAAACGCAATAAAATGTGGAGATTATTTTACGGTGTCTCGATTGGGAACTTTAATGACCAACTTTCTCAATTGTCTGTAGATAAGGATAACTATAGCATTGTTAACGGGAAGGCATACACCGAGGATAATGTGCTGGTCTATAATATCTTCGTCTATAACATTCCCAAGAAGACCACAAGGGATCAAACTTTGCAATATTTTGAAAAGTTCGGTGAAATCCGTTCAGTTCGTCTGATGAACGATAGAAAGCGGAAAAATGACCATCAGGCAAATAAGATCGGTTTCGTTAACTACTGTGATGCCGCAGTTGCAGCAAAGGTTTTGCAAAATGCCAACCATTTCATAAATAAGAAGCGTATACGCGTTCGCGCCTGTGATAGTTGGCATCAACCTGGAGCCCAAGCAACCTTAGAGGCTGAAGAAGCCGCTCGTGCAGACGACTCTATATTCGATTGCGTATAGGATGCTCTAATACTAAATCTAAACGATGACTGTTTGGAAATGATATTTAAAAACTTGGAAAAGATTGATCAAATCAATTTAGCGCGAACTTGACGCCGCCTTAGAGATGTCTTTGTTATGCAGTCAAAGCTTGAGTACAAAGTATTTCATCTAATCAATTTGGATTATCTAACTTTATGGCAGACTCGCCAATTCCTCGAAATGGCTGGGCCACAAATTGAAATTTTAGAAGGCCGGGTGCCCTATAAGCAGACCAACCGCATAATAGAGTTCTTGGGAACGTTTTGTACGAATGTGAAGAACGTAAATATTCATAGCACAAAGTTGAAGGCGCCTATGCTGCGTAAGATGCTGAGAAAGATGTCTTCGGTTGCCGATTTGGAATTGAACGACACGGAATTGTGTGATTCTTGCATTCCAATCTTAAAGAATTTGCCCAACTTAAAGGTTCTTTCGCTGGAGGGGAATTGCGAAATAACAGGAAGATTCATTAAGGATCTCACCAATATCGAAAGTCTAAACTTAAATGGTTGTCGACGTATTGCCTCACGTCACTTTACAAAAATTTGCGAAAGTCTTACAAATCTAAATTCCTTGGATATCCATGATTGTCCGCAGCTGAAAACAACGACATCAAAGAAATTGTTAAACATTTAAACAAACTAGAAACATTAAAGATCAGCAGTGATTCTCCACAAATTCATCGCATTGCTCAATTGCCGAAACTAAAGCATCTGCTACTGTTCGCCGAAGATAATTTCCATTATATGCAGCCAACCCTCTTTGCCGAGTTGGCAAAGCATCAGAGTAATCAATTGGAAACTTTGTGTGTGGATACTTTCAATAGCTTTGATTTACAAAAGTCTACTTCCATCGCTGAGCTAAAGAAGTTGAAGGGTCCCAACAATGATAAACTCAGAGATGACTGCTTAGAAAAACTAGCTCTGCTTCAGGATGTAGAGGTGATAAATTTGAAGAATTGCAACAATTTCACTGGTAAGGTTCTGCTGCATTTAATAAAGTCATGTAGGAAATTGCACACGCTCAATATAGCAAACTGCAAGCAATTGAAAGATTCCTTTGCCAAGGATGTTTTGAGTTTGTTAAAGGCCCAAAGCATGCAAAGGGAACAGAAGAAGCCCCTAACCATTTCGGCGTGTCGCTCTGGCATTGAACTTTTTGCCGTGAATACGCTAGACTTTGAAGCATTGACTGATTTGGTGAAATTCAAATTTGACTATCTATTCGATGGCGATGATTTGGAACAACTTTATTACGGCGATGATGATTATGATGACGATGATGATTTCTTCCTCGGCATGGATGATGATGACGACGATGATTATTACATGTACTACTCGGACCCAGGCGAAGACAAGTATGATTTTGATATTTTGCGACATGCCTTGTTTGGTCCCTTTCATCCTTATGGAGATGATGTCGGAAACCCGGTTCCCTTAAAATGATCGTTGCGGCAACCCTATATCGTTACGTCTAAGTGTGGCTCAATAATCGATCGATTTATTTGTTTGTTGCAACTGCAATCGAATTTGTTTTGTTTTCTTTCGTTTCGTTGAGATGCAGCCAACATTTACGTTTTTGTTTGTTAATTGTTAGACGATGTAAAATCATATAAATCAGCCATTTTTTGTGCCATTTTTAATTTAGTCGTCTTTGAAGAACTGTCGTCCAACAAACAAGTAATTATAGACTGATTTTTACTTAATTTTATTTAATTTTAATACTTATTGTTTTCTATTTTATAGAGAATAAATTCTCATTTACATTTTAACCAACCATGACCGGAGTTTTTATTCTTTAACGACGACATCTTTATTCTTTGTTTGGACCTTCATTCCTTGTTGGAAATTTATGGTTGGAGGTTAAAAATTTGGTGGCAAATTTGTTAAATGTGGAGGCCATTTTGTTAATTTGTTCGTGACGTCTTTTTCGGAATTTGTGTCTATTGTTTCCGATTTTATGAACAAATGGTGTTTGTCTTGTTGTGTGTCGCGTAATTTATGTTTAGAAAGAAAACTATGTCTGAGACACCAAGAACTAGCGAAAGGCCCAACAAAGGAGTAGCCCCAAAGCGTTATGAAATGGAGACCGAAGGCAAGGTAAATTCCCCAGCAACGACATCGTCCCGCCAACAATTATCGTCCAATGCGGCGGTGCCATCACCCGCAGTACAGAATACTGACAACCAACAACAACGTAGTTCACAGCCTGACATTATGCAAGTATTAGCCAATATGCAGAGGGAGATGACGAAACAGATTAGTGCAGTCCAACAACTAATTGCCACCCAGAAGGATCAGACAACCGCAAGTATAGCAACCCTACAAAAAGAAATCAAATCGGTAGCAGAGAAGGTTGGTGGAAGCGAGAAGACGGTGGAAGGTACGGAAAGACAAGGTAGTGGTGGAACGACCAGCCTAGCTGCAGAAAATAATGGTGAGTCTCTTATTAATAGCTCTTTCCACAGCCAGGGTTCAGCATCACATAAAGCAAAAATATATCCTCTACCAAAATTTGGTGGTCAACCAGAAGAGTGGCCCACATTTGTAGAAGATTTTCGTCAAACAACTGCCGAATTCGTGTATACTCCGTTGCAGAACATCATCAGGATACGTGAGGCACTGTATGGAGACGCGAAAGAAACAGTAGAATCACTTTTGTCAAGTTCAAAGAACGTCGAAATGATCATTAGCACACTGGCACAGACCTTTGGGCGTCCAGAACAATTAATAAGAAGCCAAATTGACAAAGTAAGCGCGATTTCGTATGTCCCTGAAGGAAAACTGGATTTATTAGTAAAATTTTCAACAAAAGTGAGTAATATGGTTCGATTTCTACAAACGGCAAATGGTAAGCATCACTTGAGTAACCCGACGTTGCTAAGCGAACTTGTTTCGAAGCTTCCACAATCAAAACAAATGCAATGGGCGGAAAAATGCCTTGCTCTGGATCGACCCGTAGACTTGGTGGACTTCTGTGAATGGTTGGATACTGTAAAACGGATCGCAAATATGGTATCAGACGGACTGCCATCAGCTTCTTTGTACCAAAGTAAAAAGTCACAACCTAAAAATAAATTTGCGTTAACTAGTACCTCTGTGAAAAAATGTGTTTTGTGTCCTGGTACCTGCCAAATACTTACCGATTGCCAAATGTTTAAAGATCTGCCTATTGATGATCGTTGGAAGAAGGCCCGTGAACTTCGTCTTTGTTTTTCGTGTCTTAAAGGGCACCATCAAGTTGGTAAATGTTACAAAAAACAACGTTGTGGTATTGATGGATGTGAAAAACTACATAATTACATTTTGCACAAAACAGCTGACACAGTTGATCGTGGACAATTGAACGGTGTTGCCACATCCTCAGAAAATGATAATCCCAGAAGGTACTTTCATGCTGGAACCCAGAGGAGTGAAATCTTGTTCCAAATGATCCCTATTAAATTGTATGGCCCAAAGAAGTGTATCTCAATCTATGCATTTATTGATGACGGCGCAGATGCCACTATGCTAGAGTGGGATGTGGGAAAACAAATTGGTTTGCAGGGAAAACAAGAAAAATTAAAATTGCAGTGGCTAAATGGACATTGTTCAAGCCAACAGTCTGAAACTGTTGAGTTGTCCATAAGTGGTTCTCAAGACGCAAGTTCGAAATACAAAATTTCGAAAATATTTTTGGTCAAAAATTTAGAGTTGCCAACTCAATCGTTTTCGTTGAATGAGGTAAACTGTAGTAGTCATTTGTCGAAATTGCCAATTGATGACTATTATAATATTAAACCACAAATGATTTTAAGTTTAACTCATGCATTTTTAACTGTGCCTATAGATCTACCCAGGTGTCCCGATGATAATGGTCCTATAGCTGTAAAAACAAGATTGGGCTGGGTAGTATATGGTCCGACTGGTACTGAAAATAAGCATGTAGTAAAAAGGGCGTTTCATTCAAGGCGATCGAGTGACGAAGATGCAACGATAGAAAATATGATGAGGCAATATTTTGAAATAGAATCGTGTATGGTGAAGTTGGATGCGAAACCGGTTATGTCGAAAGATGAAGAAAGGGCACTCAACATTTTAAAAGCTACAACAAGTTTTCGTGATGGTCGTTTTCAATGTGGCCTCTTATGGAAAAATGATGTGTGCACCTTTCCCAATACATACTCATCATCATTAAGACGCCTTCAACTTGTTGAAAGGAAATTCAACATAAATAAGAAATTTGAAATTGATTATCGCTCGAAAATGCAACATATGCTAAATAAAGGTTATGCAAGACGTTTAACCCCCGAAGAAGAAAAAATAATCTCGCCAAAAACATTATTTTTACCACATTTTGCAGTCTCGAACCCAAGGAAAAATAATTTACGTTTAGTGTTCGACGTGGCGGCTAAAATACAAGGTGTTTCATTAAATGATTTTTTGTTGCCCGGTCCAGACCTCAATCAATCACTCCTTGGAGTCATGTTTAAATTTCGAGAGAAGCCTATAGCGGTTTGTGGCGATATAAAAGAAATGTTTTTGCAAATAGCCATCCGCAAAGAAGACCAAGAAGCGCAGAGATTTTTATACAGAGATGATGTAAATCAACCCGTTAGTCAATACGTAATGACAAGGGCGATTTTTGGAGCGACCTGTTCACCGACTATCGCGCAATACGTTAAAAACGTTAACGCTGAGAAATTTGTCGCCAAGTGTCCTAGAGCTGTTGAAGCAATAATCAAACGACATTATGTTGACGATTACGTCGATTGTTTCTCTACTGTCGAGGAAGCCGTAAACGTGGTCCAAGGAGTTATAAAAATCCATAAACAAGGGGGATTTGTGATGCACAAAATTGTATCCAATTCAGAGAAAATTAATACACATTTTGGCAACCCCACTTTTCATAACATGAATATTACATCTGGCAACATCGAAAAAATATTGGGCATGCAGTGGTCACCATCAACAGATGATTTTGTTTTTGATTGTCAATTTCAACGAGTGTCAGCAGAAATTTTGGAAAACAAGCGAATTCCAACTAAAAGAGAAGTTTTAAGCCTCATCATGTCGGTGTTCGACCCATTTGGACTTTTGTGCGACTTCACGATTTCCGGGAAAATATTTATGCAGTCTTTATGGAAATGTGGAATTGGTTGGGACGAGGAAATACCGGAGGCATTATGTGATAGCTGGGCGACCTGGTTGTGCGGATTAGCGAAGGTAAGAGACTACAAAATACAAAGATGTTATTTTTCCGAAATTAATGTAAGAAAAAGAACTCTTCATATTTTTTGTGATGCTAGCGAAATGGCGATGGCAGTGGTGGCATATTGGCATATCGAAACAACAAGTGGCCCGAAGACTTCATTCGTTGCTGGAAAAACAAACTGTGCACCTACTAAGTTCATGACGATTCCCCGGCTGGAACTGCAAGCGGCAGTATTCGCTGTGCGTTTAAAAAACGCTATTATAAAATGTCACGATATACAGCCATGCCAAGTTTTGTTCTGGTCAGACTCCAGCACAGTGGTTCAGTGGATACGGTCTGATCATCGCCGTTATAAGCAATTCGTCGCGAACAGAGTTGCCGAGATTTTGGAAAGTACTGAGGAAAACCAGTGGCGTTGGGTTCCTGGCGATATGAATCCTGCTGATGAAGGTACTCGTGCTCGTTCACAATACGACCCTAACGGACGGTGGAAAATTGGTCCCGAATTTTTGTGTCGCCCTGAAGGACTGTGGCCCTCAAGACCAGAATCATCCACCCAAATTGATAATTGTGATGATGAAATCCGCCAAGGACATTTCGCATTTTCTACTCAGGTGATAAAAAATCCGATTTTCAATATTAATCGTTTTTCCAATTATTTAAGGATGAAAAGAGCTGTTGGTTGGATCGTCAGATATTGCAACAATCTGAAATTGAAGCATAAAAAACAACCGCTCTTGAAGGGGGACTTGACACCTGAAGAAATTTGTCGCCAAGTGTCCTAGAGCTGTTGAAGCAATAATCAAACGACATTATGTTGACGATTACGTCGATTGTTTCTCTACTGTCGAGGAAGCCGTAAACGTGGTCCAAGGAGTTATAAAAATCCATAAACAAGGGGGATTTGTGATGCACAAAATTGTATCCAATTCAGAGAAAATTAATACACATTTTGGCAACCCCACTTTTCATAACATGAATATTACATCTGGCAACATCGAAAAAATATTGGGCATGCAGTGGTCACCATCAACAGATGATTTTGTTTTTGATTGTCAATTTCAACGAGTGTCAGCAGAAATTTTGGAAAACAAGCGAATTCCAACTAAAAGAGAAGTTTTAAGCCTCATCATGTCGGTGTTCGACCCATTTGGACTTTTGTGCGACTTCACGATTTCCGGGAAAATATTTATGCAGTCTTTATGGAAATGTGGAATTGGTTGGGACGAGGAAATACCGGAGGCATTATGTGATAGCTGGGCGACCTGGTTGTGCGGATTAGCGAAGGTAAGAGACTACAAAATACAAAGATGTTATTTTTCCGAAATTAATGTAAGAAAAAGAACTCTTCATATTTTTTGTGATGCTAACGAAATGGCGATGGCAGTGGTGGCATATTGGCATATCGAAACAACAAGTGGCCCGAAGACTTCATTCGTTGCTGGAAAAACAAACTGTGCACCTACTAAGTTCATGACGATTCCCCGGCTGGAACTGCAAGCGGCAGTATTCGCTGTGCGTTTAAAAAACGCTATTATAAAATGTCACGATATACAGCCATGCCAAGTTTTGTTCTGGTCAGACTCCAGCACAGTGGTTCAGTGGATACGGTCTGATCATCGCCGTTATAAGCAATTCGTCGCGAACAGAGTTGCCGAGATTTTGGAAAGTACTGAGGAAAACCAGTGGCGTTGGGTTCCTGGCGATATGAATCCTGCTGATGAAGGTACTCGTGCTCGTTCACAATACGACCCTAACGGACGGTGGAAAATTGGTCCCGAATTTTTGTGTCGCCCTGAAGGACTGTGGCCCTCAAGACCAGAATCATCCACCCAAATTGATAATTGTGATGATGAAATCCGCCAAGGACATTTCGCATTTTCTACTCAGGTGATAAAAAATCCGATTTTCAATATTAATCGTTTTTCCAATTATTTAAGGATGAAAAGAGCTGTTGGTTGGATCGTCAGATATTGCAACAATCTGAAATTGAAGCATAAAAAACAACCGCTCTTGAAGGGGGACTTGACACCTGAAGAAGAAGACTGTGCTGAAATTGTTATTATACGAGCAGTACAAAAGACTGCGTTTTCGGAGGAATTTTCGTGTCTTGTAAATCAGAAGACAATCCCATCAAGCAACTCAATAATAGCACTCAATCCGTATATTGATGAACATGGCGTACTCAGATGTGGTGGCAGAATTGATAACGCACCGTTCATTTCATTTTCAACGAAATGACCCTATATTTTGCCCAAAGATCATCGGTTGACTCGTTTGATAGTACATTGGTACCACAGTCGTCAACATCATATTAATGATCATACTGTTGTATGTGAAGTTCGTCGAAAATATTGGGTCCCATCGATTCGTGTCGTTTTAAAAACGGTAAAGGCTGCGTGCTGTATGTGCAAGTTGAGAAAGTGTAAACCGGCCCAGCCTATAATGGGTCCATTACCTGAAGATCGTCTTCGTGCATTCGTCCGTCCATTTTCCTACACCGGCATAGACTACTTTGGCCCAGTAATGGTTTCCATTCGTCGTAGTCATGAGAAGCGTTGGATTGCTTTATTTACCTGTTTAACAACCCGTGCCGTACATTTGGAAGTGGCCACAAATTTGTCCAGTGATTCGTGTCTCCTTTGTATTCGTAATTTTATAAATCGTCGTGGTGTGCCGACTCAAATGAGGAGTGACAACGGCACCAATTTTGTTGGTCTCACTAAGGAGCTGGGCAGTGAAGAAAAATTCATCGACTTCGACAAATTGGATGCCGCCCTGAAACCACTTGGAATTAAGTGGAAGTTTAATACGCCTTCAGATCCCAGTGCCGGTGGAGCCTGGGAAAGATTAGTTCAATCCGTTAAAAGGGCTTTATATTCGATTTTGAAGGAGCATGTGCCACGCCCAGAAACGTTATACAGCCTGTTGGTCGAGTGTGAAAATATGGTGAACGCTAGGCCTCTTACCCATTTGCCCGTGACTCCTGAAGAGCCCGAACCATTGACGCCTAACCATTTTCTCTTGGGATGTCCAAACTCGACACAAACCCCAGCACCGTTTGATCCAAAATTATGTTCACAAAGGAAACAGTGGAGAATTCTACAAAACCTCAAAAATGGTTTGTGGAAACGATGGATGGCCGAATATCTTCCCGAATTGACCAGAAGAACAAAATGGTGTCGCCCAAGTAAACCAATCGCGATAGGATCCTTGGTTTTAATTTGTGACTCTGACCAGCCTAGATCTAAATGGAAAAGAGGGCGTGTACTAAATTTATTTATGGGTCAAGATGGTGTGGCGAGATCTGCTGAGGTATGTACGGTTGCTGGTGTATTACGACGACCGGTTTCGAAGTTGGCTGTTTTGGACGTTCAGGAGAGTGGTGAAGTGGACCTGGTGGGGTCCATTCACGGGGGCGGGGATGTCGGAAACCCGGTTCCCTTAAAATGATCGTTGCGGCAACCCTATATCGTTACGTCTAAGTGTGGCTCAATAATCGATCGATTTATTTGTTTGTTGCAACTGCAATCGAATTTGTTTTGTTTTCTTTCGTTTCGTTGAGATGCAGCCAACATTTACGTTTTTGTTTGTTAATTGTTAGACGATGTAAAATCATATAAATCAGCCATTTTTTGTGCCATTTTTAATTTAGTCGTCTTTGAAGAACTGTCGTCCAACAAACAAGTAATTATAGACTGATTTTTACTTAATTTTATTTAATTTTAATACTTATTGTTTTCTATTTTATAGAGAATAAATTCTCATTTACATTTTAACCAACCATGACCGGAGTTTTTATTCTTTAACGACGACAGATGATATCGATATAGTCTTTTAATACCCATATGCCAGTATTTGCTGCAAGCAGAGTTACTCACAGTGTACACCTCAGTTATTAGCCGCTCGCTGAGAATGTTTCTGTCATCGTCGTTCGTTAGTCGATTTTAATTCGGATTTTTTGTTATTTGTATTACTCTATGTTTACCCCGTTTTTCGTATCTTATCAGAAAAAACATCACTAAAGAATCATTGTGGTGTTTTCTCTCATTAAATAAAAAACGGGGTATAGGAAGATGTTAGAAAGTATAATTATAAGGAATCGATCGCTTCCTTCTGAAAGCATTTTGTCTTGTTGATGAAGTTGAACAGATTCCGGCGAAGAACATACTTCCTAGAAAGAATAGTCTGAGTTCATGCAGTCCAGCGCAATTACATAGCAAGTGCTCCACTGATTCTGATAGTCTTCGCGTGAGATACCGATGCGTTCAGCCATCTTGCGTGCTTAGCGATCTTTTATCAAAAGTTAATAGTTCCGTGGTCCTTTTCTGGCTGATGTTTGGCCACAAGGTCCTTGTTATTCTGCAATTGTGTATGGACTCCCACCTTGACCTTGTGATTAAGTAGTTCGACAAATGGGATGTATACGGTACAGGTTTTTGAGTGTTCACTCCCTCTGAGCCTTTTCTGGCACACTCGTCCCCTTTTCGCTACCAAGTATATTGTTATGACCTGTGTCACAGGATGGTTGAGTGGAAGGGGGAAATCTTACCGTAATTTGTCTTAACGCACTTCATTTTCAATGAATATTCTAATGTTTATTAAGAGCGTATATAATATATGTGTGTGTGTAAAAGCTATTGTTGTGAAATACAATGGAGAGTACCCGTCGACGTGTGATCGGTTTGCATCTATCCTCTCGCAAGTAAAAAGGGAATTCAAGTAACTAAACAAATACAGGGAAACAAAGGGTTGTCAGGATAGAAACAAGATCACAGTAAATGGGTAAATAATACTAGGTGACACCTGGTACCCAAGTTAGAGTGATGTCATGAGTTTGTATTTGGGTGAGTGAGTTTATACAGTTTCTAATTACAGTTTCATCGTCATTTGAGGACTGTTGAATTTAGGGCTTTGATTGCCGCCATACTATACACATTGAGTTTTAAAGGGGGGATTCCTCTCAAAAACCAATTTTGCTGCTTCATTTATGGCGTGGACTTCTGTCTGAAAAAGGTACATCTTGACAGTCTAACTGAAAATTCAAGGTTTAGCTGCTCTGAGAAAACACCTGACCGGTGCCCAACTCCATCTTGGAACTGTGAAGATTGAGATTTCGTCCTCTGTGACCACCGAGTTTGATGACCAATCTTCTCTACTGGGTATTTGTATTTTGAACGTTTTGTGCAGGTCATCTGTGGTGCTAGATAGCCGGAGGCTTCTTCTAGCCTCCCATTTATATCTATTTCATTTAGGATATAGCTGTGTCCATGCATGTTGGAACTTTAGTACACCAAGTTCCCTTAGTCTCCGTGCATCTTTAGCTGCGCATTTGCTCACGAAGATATCTATGGGTGTCAAGTTAAGCATCGCTTCCAATCCAGCTTATGGAGCCGACCTCATCACTTCTGTTATGCCGACGCAGACCAATCTCTGGATTTTTGCAAGGTACCAATGCCCCATACGTTAGTATCGGTCTTATGATCGCTGTGTACATCCAGTGTGTCATTTTAGGGTTAAGACTTTGCTGGGAAGTTTGGTCTCATTTTGGGTATTCGACCAGCAGGGATGTGTCTAGCGGCTGATGCGTTGACGATGACTCGGAAAATTTTCTCAGCTACCCTCACGTCGAAAATAATGGGTAGTTCGCTGAAACGGCGATTTTTGAACTCTCTGAACCCGTTCCAGTCCGCTTTCCTCTGGTTGAGAAAGGTCGCCATGTACTGTCATTTATCAGACCATCCGAAATGATGGTGATATCAGTCGAACTGTGGCAATCACCTATAATCCTGGTCAATCTGTTCCGCCAACGCAATGCCTCTCGGGTCATTACCTAGGACTGAATGCCAAAGCTCGTGGTGGGCATTAAAATCACCAAGTATAACCCTGTTATCCCCTTGCAGCAGCGAGCTGATGTTAGGATGATAACTTGAGGCAGTGCTGGCAACCGGCGGAATGTACACGTTGTACAGCTATATCTCGGCAGCCCCAGACCTGACTGCTACCCCCATACATTCCATGTATGGGTCTCTAGAGTCACGCTTACACGCTGCAACAGTCCGGTCTTACTACAGCAATGTGTGGTGTTTGCTGCTGTGGGGGAGACTGCGGAGGTGTACCATAGACCGATGACGAAGAAGACGACGATGTAAACGACGATATCGACGACAGCGAACGCTGGACGGACAACTTTGCATATTGGTACAGCATGCTCAACGTAGTTGGTAGTATTCGGAGCACACTCCGGGTAATGTTGCTCCCACGATGGAAAGACGGACAAACACATAACATATATTGCTGAGGTGACAGCCCTTGGTCGAAGATTTTTGTCTTTGAGTCAATCCGGTACATAGAACCGGCTGCCGTGGGATTGATAATACTTGGTTAATTAATAATAATAATTGGTCGCACTGCATTCGGAATCTAACTGAAATGACATTAGGTTGATTTACAAATGTCATGTATGGGATCACAAAATTGACATTTGATTTGGCAATTTACAAAGTTTTTTTGTATAACTGGCAAAGATTTGTTGTTACCAATTTTTCACATTTTATCTGTGCGTGTTATGTAAAGGCTTCTTTAATTGTAAGCTACACGCAGAGAAGAGTAAATTATGAGATATACAACTTTAATAGCGTGTTCTATGTGAAATTTGATCGGATTTTCCAACAAAACCCTTATTTTTACAGCTATTTGATTTGACAGCTGTTTGTTTACATTCGTCATCTTTATTTATAAAGGGTGTTTTTTATTGGGGTATAGAACTTTAAGTTGGCATCACTTTTTTAACTGGCGACCATTTTGTCAGCTGCCAAGTGATTAATATTTAGTTTGGTTTGCCATTTCATCATGAACAGGTTGACAAAAGAACAACGCTTGCAAATCGTGCAAATTTATTTCGAAAGTAATGGTTCAGTTCGCGAAGTTCACCGCAAGCTCCGTCCATTTTATGGTCGACATAATCGTCCATCAGAGCAATTAATTTGGTTAACCATGGATCGTTTTCGCACTACGTTTACTCTATGTGATAATACGCATCCGCAGAGACGTCGAACAGTGCGCACCGAAGAAACAATTGCCGCTGTAGAGCAAAGTGTTGAAGAGGACCCGAATGAATCGATTCGCCACCGTGCACAGCAATTGGAGCTTTGTCCATCAACTTTATGGAAGATTTTGTGCAAAGATTTTGGCTTGCGACCTTACAAGATCCAGCTTGTGCAAGAATTAAAGCCGCGAGACCATGCAATGCGTCGTGATTTTGGTGTATGGGCCGAAAATGAGATTCATCTCGATGCTGATTTTCATCACAAAATTTTGTTCAGTGATGAGGCTCATTTTTGGTTGAATGGCTACGTCAACAAGCAAAATTGCCGCATTTGGAGTGAAGAGAATCCACATGAGACCCTTGAGACGCCATTACATTCACAAAAACTGACTGTTTGGTGTGCTCTATGGGCTGGTGGAGTCATTGGGCCATACTTCTTCCGAAATAATGCTGGAGAGTCAGTTACCGTTAATGGAGACCGGTATAGAGCCATGATAACCGACTATTTTGTTCCCGAATTGGATGGCATGAATGTGGATGAGTTGTGGTTCCAACAAGACGGCGCTACATGCCACACAGCGCACGTCACAATCGAATTATTGAAGGAAACATTCGATGAGCGCATAATTTCGCGGAATGGACCTGTCAATTGGCCACCAAGATCGTGTGATTTGACACCATTGGATTATTTTCTTTGGGGATATGTGAAGTCGCTCGTCTACGCCAACAAACCAGAAACGTTAGGGGACATATGCTCGAAAAAGTGGTTGAAAATTGGACCTGTAGTATTGGCTATATTCGAGCCAGCCGCGGCGGCCACATGCCCGAAATCATATTTAAACATTAATGGCATAAAATTATCCTTCCAATAAAGCCAAATTGATGGACATTAAAACGATTTCTTGTGTTTTATTTCAATTCGAAGTTCTATACCTCAATAAAAAACACCCTTTATTAAAGAAAGTCGAAAATATGTGAAAATTTTAGTTTTTAATTTAATTAGAAATCAGTTACAACGATTCTTCAGAACCATCTTGTATATTCCGCATTTCGATTTATCTGGCCTAGGCTCACTATGGTCGAAATGGTATCCATCGGTTATCGCCGCAATACAACCCTGACGATAGATAATAATTAAGAATAAAAACTAACGGTATCGAGATCATTTCACTTTTTCGACCAATGAAAAAACGTCAATTTATGTCAAAAGGGATCGAAAAGAAGACTTAAAAGGAGAAAAATGAAATTGACTTGTGTTAATTTTTGCTTGGTAACCGAAGGCGAGTAGATAAATTCGGTCTAAAAGGAAAAATACGGAAGGAACAGCACGATTTGAAACGGTATAACCACCTAAATAAAAATAACCTGCAAAAACACAATTTGGTGATAGGCCGTTCGTTGGTTCGATTGGGCTTACAATTAAGAGACTTGATAAGATGGCAATGTTGCTTCCCATTGGTTATTCTTAAATGGATTAACAAAACAACTGGCAACACAACTAAGAGAGTAGCAAGCTACTTTCTTCTTAAACGAGTAAATTCCATACAAATATTAAGCTAGTAGTCCCAATCGAACAGGCCTGATGTTAAATAAAATTTTAATTTTATACCAAACATTTTACAAACCAGACGTTACAAAAAGATAAACGCAAAGGCAAAAGAAAAAACTGTGCAGTGCCAGCAATAGCAGGAGCTGAGTGCATATTTTTGTGTAGCACCATATAATAGGCCTGTTTGATTGGGCTTACTAGCTAACAATTAAGAGACTTGATAAGGTGGCGACATTTTGATCCATTGGTTTTATTCAAATAATTCAGAGATAAAAATCTGGCACCACCTTACTCGGTAACTAAGAGAGTAGTAAGCTACTTTCTTGCTAAGCGAGTAAATTCCATACAAATATTAAGATACACGCAGAAAAAAAACTTGTGTAAAAATGCCGAATTCAACTTTGTAAATCTTTTTATATAGAGTTGACAGAAGTCATACAAATGATAAATTTCCCTTACACACGCGCTTCTTTTGTATTAATAACTAAGTTTACTTGGTAGGCATGTTCTTTTTCCCAATTTAGAAATTTGTAGATTTTACATAAGTTAATTTGTTAAAATTTATTAGTTAGTTGGATAATGATGTATGAATAACTTACATTTCATGAATTTAGTAGCAGACACTTGCAAAAATATGTATATGAGCAAAGGTTTCTATAAATATGTCAAAGTGAATTTCGACGATTAGAATTACAAGAAAGCCAAAAGCAACAGAACAGAAGAAACAACAGACGAAGAAGTAAGTATGGTGAAATTAAAATTTATTTATTTTTTCTCTCGCAAATGAAGATTGATTAATCATTTAATTTATTAATATCAATTGTAGCTACAGTTTGGAAATCTGGAATATAATATGATGACCTCCTTCAATTAATGTCAATGAAGTTCATTTAGGAATTGTTGGAGCAACATTATGCAGTCTCGACAAGAGGTGCCGTAAATGGTTTCGGCAGCAGTGGTATTTATGCATTCGCACAAAAACGTTTGGTTCTCCGCCATATGGTGCTGACACATCTTTTGTCTTTAGTAACAAAACAACAGCGGGCCTCTGGTATCGATTGTTGCCAGTGCGTGTTTGGGAATAACCGAAAAACGTGTGGCTGTGTGTGTTTTCAAAAGTTTATTTCGTCATTATTAATTTAATACTTTTAAGATTGACAGTTCACGTGCTGTAGGTGTGGCGGTGGTTGTGCTTCAGCAACATACAAACAATATGTGGGTAATGACAACAATAAATAACATCATCCACGGCAGTAACCGCTACCATCACAAAAAAAAACAACAATATTGATCAACAAAATACTGTTGTTTGAGAACGTTATACAACATACTACAACACAAGTTTTATTGTATAACTGGCAGTCGTTTTTTGGTACCAAATTACCCCAGTGTTCTGTATGAGTTGCCAAAGAACTTTTAAAGTTGTATTTTACCTAAGAAACTTAGGTAAATTGTACGCTTTTCTTGTATGATTTCTCACATTTTTTCTTTGCGTGTGTGATCACCCTAGGTGACAAAACGGAAATTAGGCACGCTGGTCTTGACCGGGCTAGGGCTCGTCGGATGTGGGGGGATTCTTCTCCGTAGGGTTACACAAGTACATTATAAGGAAGGAACAGACAAAGGATGGGAAAAGAAAGAAAAACTTAGGATGATAAATGCTACAATGATATCTTTTGGTACATTTTCTTATGTGGCAGAACTTTGATGTTGTTGTTCTGCCGATCTGCCCTCCCCTTAAGGACTTAATAATCCTTCCGTGGCGTTTTCCTGGCTCTTTTTGTTGAAAACGCCCCAAATACTACCGCGCGCTTTGTTTACACTTGCGTTACTTCACCATACTCAACCTTCTTTTACCAATGCGAACTCATTGCATAATTCAATTCTACAATTTCACATTATTTATTAATAGTTAGAATTAGATACTAATTACAAGTAAGTAATAAAAGTCTTAAATTTAATACATTTTTTTGTCCTATTTACACTTACTATTTTTTTGTTCTGTCGAGAAAGAGATTTAATTTATATATTTTTATTATTCAAATTTATATTTATTTAGGGTTTCCTTTTTTAATTTATAGCAAGATTTACAATTTAAAAAATATATTTATTATTAAATCTTTTTCTGACAATTATCTTATATTTATTTTTTATTTAATTCTTAATTTTCTAATTAGTATTATTATTATTATTTCATATTTTACAAAATAACTATATAAACATATATTATTATTCAGATTTTTTTTAAGTATTCAGATTTTTTTCATTTCTTTGTATATTTTTTTTACTTTTAGTTTTAAATTATTTTTAATAGCAAAATTGAATTTATATTAAATTAACTATTTTTCTATTTTTTTAATTAATTTAACTTAATTTATTTTGAAACAATTTTATATATTACAAATCATTTTTTTGTATCATTAATTCTTTTAATATAATGAAGTATTTTTTTATTTTTTCTTTGAATACTTTTTTAGGCAAATTAAATTTTTGTATAGTTTTTAATAATAAATTATTTATAAATGCTAATCTATTTAATCCATTTTTTAGGTTCTTTTAATCTTTTTCTTTTTTTCAGCTTTTTTTACTTTTCTGTCTTTTTTTAGGTTCTACTTTTTTATGTTCTTTTAAATTTATTTAGGACAAACACAAAGACAAACCGGACACACGTGGTAAGTATTGAGGTAAGATTATTTCCATTCAACTTATTTCTTCACTTTTTAGGTCAAATGAATGTCATTAGTCAGACATTTTTTTCGAGTGTATTTTCAACGTACCTTATTGTAGCTTTTTTTGGGGTTGATTTTATTGTGATGTATGTGCGTGTGTGCATAGATGTCGGAGGAGTATGTGTAATGAGGGACTGAAAAGTTCGTCTCCACTCCAAAGCGCACAAGAAAGCCCTGATCGGCAAAAATTTCCCCGGGAATTTCTCCTACGTATTTCTTGGCAATGTTAGTGGCATGAATCGCCCCATGGCTATCGAAATTTTTAAAATTTATTTTTTTTTTAATTTATTATTCCTGACACTACATTTTCTTACCTTCTCAGTTTCTTAACAAAAAATTTTAACATAAAATAAATCTATATATATTTCTTCGCGCACTGCTGCTTTCGAAACTTTTTCTAAAAATTAATTAAATGTATTTCTATTAATTTTACACGATTTTTAATTTAAATGTTCACTTTCAAAAAAAAAACTTACAATCACTCGCAACTCTTTGACTTAACCTTCATCTATCGTTTGCACGTTTGTTGGTCGAATGGAGTTGTACTTTCGTACAACTTCATTGACCTTACTCAATTATCCAAGGACTGTAGTACTAACTGTAAATACATCCATGCTCCTAACTTCCAATCTGGCAACCATGCCGCGGAAGGATGACAACCCTGGCGAATGTATGCCACTTTTGACACATAGGTGTCACTAGGACTTTTGCATGTCCTTCTTACACTTCTTACGATCATTCTGGTGTACAATTCGATCTTCACACGTGTAGTAAGCCCAATCGAAAAGGCCTAATGTGTCATAATTGTTTCGGTTATTCTAAATTGACACCAAACATTTAAAGAGGTGAACGAACAAAAAGTTTTCAGAAATGCAACAACTCGAATATTCGAAGCACTAATAAAAAGAGCTGAGTGCAAAAAGATGTGCAATGTGAACTATAGGCCTGTTCGATTGGGCTTACTAACTTAATTGTTGTATGGAATTAACAAGAAAGTAGCTTACTACTCTCTTAGCTAGTTAGCCAAATCGAACAGGCCTTATTTTTCTGTTTCGGTGTAACAAAACTTTATACTTATTAACGAAATCGAAAAATTGAATTTTCCAACATTTTTTGATAAAACGAAAATAATAAACAACCACGACCTCAAGAAAATAAAATGCGACAAACCTGAATAATAAACTCTAAACGCCAATTGTTTGAATGTCCGATCATAGTGTAACGAAAGGAGCTTCTATTGTCTGGTTGTAACCTGTATCCTATGGAGATTGTCTACGAAATTGATTTAAAAAAACCCAAATTATGCGACAGTATAATTTGGGTTTGTGCTCAACGTTCCCACAAGGAACGCCACCTCAACACAGGATTACTCACGGCCTGTATCTTTGAACATTTTATACTAAATTACATTATATATATTAACCCTTTGACTGTCCCCATACAAAATTTTTTTTTATACCATACGTCCACAGTAATAATTTTGTAATAATGATGTGCATCACATGTGATACACGGAGCAATATTTATACTTTTTATTTTTCAAACGTTCTGTGCATCACATATGATTCATGTAATTTTTATTCGTTACTTTTTATTTATTTTGCCGTATAGTGTTGGCAACACTGAAATTAATATGTGTGTATCACATATGATGCACAAGCGTATCAATCATAACGTCTGTGCATCATATGTGATGCATGGGACAGTCAAAGGGTTAAAAATTATATTGTATTGTAATCTATGGTTATTAATATTAATTTTCATATTACTTGTTGAGTTTTGGGAAAGTGCGGATTTCGTGAAGGGATTGTGAATAGGTTCAGGAGGCCCCAAATATAATGTTTTGAACCCTCAGGGACAAGTAGTAGAGGGAGTTTGAGCTCAAACTTTCAACAAAAAGAAGAAGTACTAATCTTGAACTAATCTGGGAGGATCTTCAACCTTTTGTGTGGGATTTTTTATTAGTGTACAATAGAAATAAAGTTCACATAGTGGCCTACCTTTGGGACATATCCCAAAATTGCCGATTATCCACAATATAATAAATTTCATTTTATATATAGGACACAAAAGGGCAATTAAAGTGTGTATGTTTCCAAAGCTCTGCAGGAAATAAAATTGAGGGGAATATTATCGAAATCGACCAAATCATGAGGATTTATACTTACTATGAATACTACAATGAATACTAATATATAATTTGATTGGTTCTTATAAAATTGAAGATATTTAACTATTGGTGTTCAGGATTCCACTCAATTAGCAATGAAATCAATATAAATTTTAAAAGTTCTTATTGATAATATTAAATATAAAAAATCGGATGTAGAAATACGAATTTTGTTGGTACATGAGATGTAGAGTAATTTTACAACTCACAAAAGCGTTAAGCAAGAATTTAAGTTTTTTTATATTTCTGAAATCGAATTATTCTCTCACCCAAGACATTTCTTATTTCTTTGTTAATTATTGCTTTAATTACTGTTAATTATTACTTTACAGCTATACAATGAGTTTTTTAATTTAATAACGATTTATATTTGTCATCAACTCGACCAAAGTTCCGGTCCCAAAAGAAGTGTAATTTCCTGTAGAAAACAGAATTTAGTTGAGTCCTACCTTAATATATAATTTTGAATTGTGTCGTTAATAATAGGATAACATTTAGAAATAAATATAAGGAGTTTTGTAATGAAATGAAAAAATTGAAATTTTGTCTCGCTATTTATTTTCAAGAAATGAATATCTAACAGTGGTACGAAGGTTGGGGTAGGGCGATCCAAAATACATCTGACGTAAACCCTACACGCAGAAAAAAAACTTGTTGAAAACTATCTAATTCAACTTTGTAAATCTTTTTTTATACAGAGTTGACAGAAGTCATACAAGTAAGTGCTAAATTTCCCTCGTACATGTGTAAATTACACATGTGCTTCTTTTGAATATATAACTAAGTTTACTTGGTTATATACACTTGTTCAGTGCTTATGTACCTTAAAATATTCAACCATGTTCTTTTTCCCAATTTAGAAATTTGTAGCATTTACACAAGTTTCTTAGTTAAAATTAATTAGTTAGTTGGAAAATGGTGTAAGTATGAATATGTAAGTTGTCAATTTCATGAATTTTGTAGCACATACTTGCAAAAATACGTATATGAGCAAAGGTTTCTATAAATTTGTAAGTGAATTTCGACGACTAGAATTACAAGAAAACCAAAAGCAACAAAACATAAGAAACAACAGACGAAGAAGTAAGTATGGTGAAATTAAAATTTATTTATTTTTTCACTCGCAAATGATGATTGATTAATCATTTAATTTATTAATATCAATTGTAGCTACAGTTTGGAAATCTGGAATATAATATGATGACCTCCTTCAATTCATTTAGGAATTGTTGGAGCAACATTATGCAGTCTCGACAAGAGGTGCCGTAAATGGTTTCGGCAGCAGTGGAATTTATATACTACGCATAATTTTTGGTTCTCCACCCGGTGATGCTGGGACATCTTTTGTCTTTAGTAATGAAAACAGCAGCGGGCCTCTGGTATCCATTGCTGCCAAAGCCTGTTTGGGGAAAAGCTAAAAATGTACAATTATAACAGGTAAGTGTGGCTGTGTGTGTTTTCAAAAGTTTCTTTCGTCATTATTAATTTAATCCTTTTATGATTGACACTTCACATGCTGTAGGGGTGGCGGTAGTTGTGCTTCAGCAACATACAAACAATATGTGCGTAATGAAAACAACAACATCATCCACGCAGTAACCACCACCACCACTCCAACAACAACAATATTGATCAACAAAATACTGTTTGAGAACGATATACAACAAAAACCACAAACCCATATTGTTAACTCATCGCAAAAGACAGTAGCTACAATAGTAGCATCATCAGTCTCATCTGTACGTCGAGGCCCAATCAACACATCAGCAGCAACGACAACAGCAACCCCACCAAAAATAACAGAAGCGAAAAAATTGCTAAAAATTCACCACTAAGAGAGCTCGTTTAGTAGGTAGGAATAAAGTAAATTGCGGGCCGGAAAAGCGGCCGATATCGAAGACTTTTTCAGAAACATTGTTTATTCATCTCAGGATTTAGCCTATTCAAGAAAGTAAAATCACTAATAAACTTCATCAGGTATTATTCGTTATTAGGTGTCAAAAGAAAAAAAAGGAATTGTGTATTAGGGTTATACTTAATGTTAAGTCGATAAAGGTCAATATGTTAAAAAAATGTTTATTGTCGTATAATAGAATGTTGTGCTAAGTGTTATTTATTAGAGAGGGGTGCGTAACAGCATGAGGTGAGTTTGGTATACATTGTGTGGGAATCGGGGCTCAAAATCAATTTTTGTGGAACTGTCGAGCCGAGGATGGGAGGGCTAAGTGGGAGGCTAAACACCAAAGTCTCGGTGTAAGAGTGAAGATTCCCTTAGGTGTAAGGTAATATCATGTTTTTTTTATTTTCAATTTTCTGTTCACCTCTGGGTTGCAGTTTGGCGGGTTGAGAATCCACCATCTGAGAGTGCTGAGCGTCGGAGGGTCAAGCTGAACGCCGTAACAAGAGGCAATCGTAACATAAGAGAACAAACTGCTTTGGAATACAGCCAAAACCTACAAGGTAATTTTACACAAGTTTTATTGTATAACTGGCAGTAGTTTTTTTGGTACCAAATTACCCAAGTGTTCTGTATGAGTTGCCAAAGAACTTTTAAAGTTGTATTTCACCTAAGAAACTTAGGTAAATTGTACACTTTTCTTGTATGATGTCTCACACTTTTTTCTTTGCGTGTACAAACAATCGTGGTGATGTCAAATCGACCTTGAGCTGAAATCTTAAGATTTCGCATGGAATTACCAAATATAACCAAATACATGCTAATGAAAGCGTGACGTACGTCCTGTTTTAATTTTTATAAATCGATTAACCGGTCCAAAAAGTCGATTTGTTCTTTGTAAAATCGATTACAAAATTTACATTTCGATTAATATTGCAATCGATTTATTTTGTTGTGGCTGTTTGGTTCAATCGGTTTGAGTTTGTTGTGGCCTTTTATTAGAAGAAAAAACCGAAAAAGCGTTGAAAATAAATATTTCTAATCGAAAGGCAATTATAAACGAGTAAAACACAACATTGATATATAAAGTAAAAATGTCTTTAATTTGTGCAAGTAAGTTTTTAGCAAACACTATTTACTAATTTAAGGTTATGATAAATGTGCTAATATAAAAATATATAAATGTGCTAATATTTTAACATTTCAGTTACAAATGAAGTTCCAGACACTCCGGTAATTTCACCACATTCTGGAGCTATATTTGAAAAGCGCATAATAGAAAAATACTTACTTGAAAATGGATGTGATCCCATCACCGGTCAGGAGATGAAAACAGAGGACTTAATTGAAGTTAAGACGCCGCCGATTGTAAAACCAAAACCTCCAAGTGCTACAAGTATTCCAGCAACTTTGAAAACGCTCCAAGATGAATGGGATGCATTAATGCTGCATTCGTTCACACAGAGACAACAGTTACAGACTACACGTCAAGAATTATCACATGCTTTATATCAGCATGATGCCGCATGTCGTGTGATCGCCCGTCTTAATAAAGAAGTGGCTGCTGCACGCGAAGCTTTAGCTACTCTTAAGCCTCAGGCTGGTATTGGGGCATCAGCTGCACCTACGTCTATACCACAGCCAGCAATTGCATCGGAAGCTGCTGGTATTGCTACACAGCCTATTGAACAGGCTGGAATGAGTGCCGAAGTTATACAGAAGTTGCAAGACAAAGCCACAGTATTGACTCAAGAACGCAAAAAACGTGGTCGCACAGTCCCTGAAGAGCTAGTTACACAAGAACAAATCAAGACATTTTTAACAGTAGCCTCTCACCCGGGCTTGCATTCAGCCTCCATTCCAGGTATATTGGCACTCGATATAAATTCTGCAGATCACAGTAAAATCCTAACCGGAGGAAATGACAAGAATGCTACAGTTTTTAACAAAGATACTGAACAAGTTGTTGCGATCCTAAAAGGGCACACAAAGAAAATCACTAAAGTAATCTATCATCCAGATGAGGACACTGTGATAACAGGATCTCCGGACATGTCCATACGTATTTGGAATGTACCCACATCTCAGACGCAGTTATTGCTTAGATGCCACGATGGCCCGGTAACGGGATTATCTTTGCATCCCACAGGAGATTATGTACTTTCTACTTCATCGGATAAACACTGGGCTTTTTCAGATATTCGAACAGGACGTTTACTGACAAAGGTTTTAATTTATTTTATTTTTCAACTCCATTCAATTAATTAATTTATTTTTTTTGCATTTCTTTAGGTCATTGATACTGCAGAGGTTGGTTTAACGACCGCGCAATTTCATCCTGATGGTTTAATTTTTGGCACCGGTACTGATGATTCCCAAGTAAAAATTTGGGATCTTAAAGAACAAAGTAATGTCGCAAATTTTCCTGGTCATACGGGTCCAATCTCCGCAATATCTTTCTCGGAGAACGGTTACTACTTAGCCACAGCTGCCGATGATGCATGTGTAAAATTGTGGGATTTGCGCAAGTTGAAAAATTTTAAAACAATACAACTTGACGATGGTTATGAAGTAAAAGATTTATGTTTTGATCAAAGTGGTACATACTTGGCCATTGCAGGATCAGATGTAAGGTAAGATTTTCGTTAATACTTAATTAAGACGATTGATAAAAGCTTCTCCTAGTTGTTAAAAGAAATTTAATTGCGTCTCCATACTTATCTATTCGTAAATGCCACCATCGGTAATGATGCAGACGCACAGCTACGTTTGCTGTAACTTATTTCCGTTCGTCTACGGCAAACGATCAACAAATAATCAACTATTACTTGAATTCTATAAAACGCTGAAGTCTATAAGTAGACGAACGAAAATAAGTAAAAGAAGCAGGCCCTAAAATGAGATCTGGAGGCAAATTTAGGAAGAAAAGTATTGATGGAATTTGATAGTACTAAGCTCTAAAATCGCCAATTGAATTTTTTGTGATGCACCAAACTGTTCCGTAGGTCAAGCCAAATAATGTAAAATGATAATGATATTTCACGAATGGTATGAGATTTTAAACAATTATTTGTGAAGGTCTTTTCTCGTCGCAAGCATGATTTTTGAATACTTATTTTATATATCATTAATGCATAGGAGTTTTTGAGTTTGGGTATATAGTTTTACACCATGTCTCATCTGAATAACGTCAAAATTTTTCCCTACCTCCACATAATTCAAAAATGTTTATGTTTAAAAATATGCAATGGACGCAAAATATTACTATTAAATAATAATTCGGTTACAATGCGACATAATTGTTTTATTTGTTATTTCCCACTTGATATATTTTCCTAAACGCATGTGGATTTTATTTTTTTTCGCGCAAAACTTCATGCTTTTTGTAATGTTGCATCCAATTGTGTAGACGATTTTGCTTGATGAGAGCGCGGCGCGAACGGTCCTTCTGCATATTAAATCTTTGTCTAACGTGGGTTTCAATTTGATTACAAACGTTTGGTGGATATTGCTCCAAATCTCCAAATAAGCTCTGAAATTGTACTATTTTCACACTAAACTAATCAAATTATGTATTCTTTATATTTACCAATAAAAACCATTGCAATTTTTCTACTTTCATCAGTGTATCATCACCTCGATTGTCACAAAATGCCTTCAATTCCGGTGCTACGCTTTCGCATTTCTTCTCATTATCTTTTTTCGTTTTATTTGTGGTTTTCGGTAATTTGATTTCATCGCCATTGTGTTCAGATATTTTTTCTCCAATTCCCTTCAAAATTACAGGCACAATGGCGTTCAATTTTAATTGCAGTTTACTGAAAAAAAAAAACTTATATTATGTACATGTAGCTGAACGAAAAAAAAAATAATTACTCTTTCTTTTGCCGTCTCTCGAAATCGTTTAAAAATTTTAATGTGCTTTGCATTAAGAATTCAATACGATTCGTTAAAAATTTTGCATCCATTAAATACACTGGCCGATGTGTGCGTATAGCAAATGTTTTTTCCTGCAAAAAATCTAAATATATTGCAATTCGTTTCAAAGTCAACAAAATTATTTTTACCGATTTATCACGAACCACGGAAACCAAATGATTTAACAAAGCCACGTGTGTAAATCTTCGATTGTAATTAAATATTTTTTGCCTGGTACGTTCGTAACCCTGATTAAAGATAACATTTTTCAAACAATTGTTAAGTTGTACAAATAAGCGATAGATATACCTTGATCCAGATATAAGCATTGAGGTGATTTCTTTTCGCCAAATAAGGTCTAACAACTTTATCCATATACTCCATGATCTCGGAAACTTCATTTTGGCCTACAGGATTGCGTTCATTTATTTGTAGTTTGACAATGACGTCTGATTGTGCTAATTTGAATTCTTGCTGGTGATCGTCTATGTCTTCGGGTGATATGATTTCATCGAAATAGCTCTTAAAGACATGTGATCATTAATGACGTGTATTCAATAGAGATTATAAGGACATACGATAAGTTTTAATAGAAATAAAAAACGAGCATGCACTTCCTGCACTTCCATGAGAAATCGTTGATGATCTGCTGCTATTTCTTTCAACTCTTCGTTTATTTTAACCTTTTGTAAGTCGGACAATTGCTTCTGGGCTTGTCTCATATCCTTGAAAGCACTTGATTCCATTGTACTAAGTGCATCGGCGGCGAACTAAAATTACATCAATGTCCTCAACATTGAAGATATTTTGCAAACTCTTACGTACCTCTTGAAATTCAGTTACCCGTTGGTAGATATGCTCCTGATAGTCCGTTTCCCTTTGTTTTTCTAAATATCTTTGTTGGGTGGCATAGATTACGAACTTTTTCCGTGTAATTTCGCGTAGTCTTAATATATCCCTAAATGAAATCGGAATATGAATATTAACGCATCGTACTATTTCAAATATGTGGAATTAGAAATTCACTATTCCAAAGAATATAACTCAATTCGTACGAATGCACAGTGGAATACTCATCCTAAGTAAATAAAAAATAGAATGACATTTCCACGCACTGCGGACCTCAAAAAGAAAAACTGCGAGACAAATCCATTCAAAACAACTCATTCTACAAAATGTAGAACCGAATATTTCATTTAGGGTTGTAGAAGTCGTAAAATCCTTCCGAAGGATATAAAGCGCAAAAAGTGCAAAAAACTGATATACATATAATGCCAAAAACCAATTTGAGATTGATGTTTATTTGCAAAAATAACCAAAGTTGGTGGTTTCTTGTTGATCTTCTAAATTTGAATGATTTCAAATTTTGTGGCACACAAACATATATAGAAAGTAACCTTATATAAAGCATGGAAAAATGTAACAAAATACATAGAAGTGTGAATTTTATTTATTTTTTTTAATTTTTTTGTTTTATTTCGGTTTGTAAGCAATATATGATTTAAAGCGGAGTTTGCATTCTATATATAACTTATAAAAGTGTTTTTTATCAAAAAAAATTGCAACCTAAAAAAACTACTTATAAAATATTCCAAAATCCGTATTGTGTATATTCCGAACATGGCATTAGCTGAAAGCTATTTTTTATTTTATTTTTTTTCTGCTTTTACACTACAACATCGTTAATTAGTCGAATATTCAAGAACTTTAGTTTGTGGCGAATTGTGGAAGAAATGAGAAAAATTAAATTGATATATGTATGTTATGGTCACTTTGTATAGGGGCTTAACGAATGGATATTTCTTTATTTGTAACAATTATTTGAAATACTGAAGAATTAACTTTAAACACAGCTGCGGCATAGAAGTCAACTTCCAAAACGTCGCCGTCAGCAAATAAGAACGTGTTGCGTAGCCTTGAATTTGTATTAGGTGGGAGATCATTTATTCCACTTATGTATGATAATATAAGTTTACATGCTGTTTTAGAAAAAGAGAGTATAAAACACAAAATTCGTCTTCCCTGGGAATGAATTGTTCCCTTAAATTTATAATCATGATTTATGGTAATTTTTCCCAGTTTCTTTAGGTTTCTTACTTCGATTTGAACAATGAATCATATTCTTGGGATATATTCATATTACCTTATTACGCACGAAAATAGAAAATTTCACGAGAATAAATTCCCTTTTTATTCGCGATAAGGGTGAATATCACGAATAGAGACAGTAAGTTGGAGAAGCAACGAGATAGCATTATGTGGAAAAATTGTAGTGAAGGAAACGAGAGAAACGAACGAGTATGTGATAGTTTCGAGAAACAAGAAATTGAAAGTTAAACCAAATAGTAAGAAAGGTTATGTATTGACACTATGTCAGCCATGGTATTGTCAATATTTTTTGTTTCACAATAAAGATCTTGCAAATACCCTCACAAAAGTTTTTATTCTACTACATTAATAATCATAAATCCATAGTTTATAAATGTGTCTATAGTGAATTATGCAACAATATTAAACAAGTTGGAAAGGAGCGATATTTGACTATGATAGGTTGAAATTACTTTCATGACAGAGTGAAACACTAGATGGGCTTCGGATGTTCCTATTCATCCCACAAGTTTTCTATGGAGTTCGTGTCTGGGGATTGACGAGGAAGATGGATCACTATTGGGCATTTATAAAGAAACCACTCCTAGATTACATGTGATTTGTGTATCAGATCATTCCCCCGATAAAATTGATGCCCTGACCGCCTATTTTTCCACGCTTAACTTCGAATTTCCACAATAGCCTTCTTTATTTAGAATTCCGCAAAAGAAGGGGTAATTTATTATTTTATTTTATTATTCCAAAAAATAACCGAGCCAGATAGGCTGTATATGGTTACAAAATACATCCATCTTATTACTCTTATACCGTAGGATACATCGCATATGCTTTGTTACTCTACTTTTTTATGACAGAAAACTGAAACTCAAACAGAAAGACATTATTTTACAGGATGTGTTAAATCGCTCTAACACGGAGTTGGCCAAAGATGTACTAGGGTTACTTATGACACAACCCAAGCTATCATTTTAGGTGTGGACAACCTCGAATTTTTTCAATACACGGTTTAATGAATATTGTCTATATATGGGTATCTCCTAGTGGCCTAGAAAGAAGCAGGAAAGGCTATCTGTATTTTTAGTGTTCTAAAGCGCTGAAAGAGTACTACAGTTTAGAAATATATTTGCAAGACTTAGTACAGAAATATAAATGAATGAAACGGACGCTACCAAAAACAAAAGTACTTTTGAAGCTCTTATAGAAAAATACAAATTTCGGCGATTTTCTGAGAACTTTGTTTTTCTATATACATATACATGTAAATGAAGATCAAAGGATAACTTTTGTTCGTAGATTTGTAGAGTATGAGAATTATCTCTTACCAAATGATATCGTTGTGAAATATACTTTTGTTCGTAGATTTGTAAAATATGAGAATTATCTCTTAGATTTTTTAATTAGGTACAGCACGAGTACGGACATGACAAAACGGACGTGTAGTAAAATAAAGTAGTAATTTTCGTTATAACACCTCAACTTTCAATGAAAATAAAAGAGAACAAGTTAACTTCAAGTTTCATAATAGTAATAGTTATCGAAGTAATAATAATAAAGTTAAAAGCTATTAGTGTAGTCTGATTTAATTTTTTGGTAGACCTTTTTTGGGAGATGCCCATATGTATGTGTATTCTACATTGTGATGATCATATCTCTGTGATCTCCTTGCTGAGATGTCGGTCTATTTCAATGCGAGTAAAAAATAGCACTTTGGTCTCTGGGCCAGTAGGTTTCTTCAAAGGCAGGAGAGTTTGTTACCACTATTACTTACGTTTTCATTCGAAACTTGTTTGCTCTTCGTTGTAATTGCGCATCTATGGTATAATACGGATCTATTGTTGTTACAACACAAGGCGCGCGAGGGTTAGCAACTTGTCCTTTCTATAACAAAGGAATTTTTCATTTTAGAATGTGTGTATATATTTTTTCTTTGAAGGTATTACCGCATCAAAATCTTCTATGGTAAGGTTGATTCGTTGTGGTGTATCCGGGTCTTTTAAATCATCAGTTGTGAAGAAGTCTAGATGCAGATATTAAAAGTTGACAATGATTATCTCCTTTTTGGGAAATTTTGAATGTTACGCGATTACGGTTAATTCGGATTTGAAATATTAGTCAAACGATTTTAAAATCTAGAACTAATCAATTCTGATTGACTCCACAGTAACAACAAATTCAAATCCAATTTAAGCCGTCATGTCGTATCGTACTTGTTACAAAAAACTGTTGTTACAATATCTTGTTACAAAAAGTGCTGTCCTCACGGTTTATAAAAATACTGTAGCTTTCACGAATAAGATCTTATATCGAAAAATTAAAATGTTCAGGGGAGATTAAAAATATGTCCCCCTATAAAATATTCTCTCTATGCACAAACATTTATGAAACGGTCTTAATTTTAAATAAACACAGATTGGCAGACTATAAAAAAATGTCTTGAATAACTACAGAATAGTAAAGTACCTTCATATTTTCGATGTATTTTGTTATTTCTTTTCAATTTCTGCATTTTATTTGTTATTGCTTTCCTAGACCTTTTTTACTCTTTAAAGAATATATGCGTACAGGTCAATCACAATACACTTTGTTAATCGTTGCTTGGATACAGCCAAGGTGTACTTTTTCTGATATAAAGTTAGGAGCTCAGCTGATATATTTTTTCATTGGATTTTAACCAGAACAGTCAAATCCCATATATATTGCTTTGACAGTCCAGCTTACCATTCAAAAAATTAACTGTATTTTGTTGTTGTTCTGCCTCTATCACCTTATATAAATAAATATTTGATACAGCCTATGCAAGTTGTAAGGTGATAGAAGCAGTGCAACGACAAACAGGCAATTTGTTGAGTGGTACCCTGTACTGTCAAAGCAAAATGTTTGGGATTTAACAGTTTAGGTTACACTCGAAAGAAACTAAATTCAAATTAGCTGTGCCACTTTGAGCCATGCGTATCAATACAATTGACGTAAGATGGATTGTAACCGAAACTGTCAACTCCTATAAATGTTACTTCGAGTCAGGCCCGTGCGCAGGATTTTCCCCTGGGGGGGGGTTTTCATCTACACTCATAAAAAAGTTAACCCTATAATGAGTTAAAATTAACTAAAATTTAGGAAACCAAGTACATTTGTACTAAATATAAGTAGAATTTTGCTGAAATTTTCCTAAATCTAAGTAAATTTTTTCTTAAACCAAGTAATTTTTTACTAAATTTAAGCAAAATTTTCCTAAAACTAAGTAAATTTTTACTAAATCTTAGTAAAATGTTGCTAAAAATTTCCTAAAACAAAGTAAATGTTTACTCAAACTAAGGACAATTTTGCCGATTTTTTCCTCAAAACGAGTAAATTTTTACTTAAACTGAGGAAAATTTTATTTTATACAAGAAAAAAGGTGAAATTAAAATAAGTTAAATTTAACTGAAAAAATCAAACAATTAGTTTTGCTTCAGGGTATGCAAAACTGATACAAAAAATGACAACATGAAATATTTCTCAAAAGTTTCATGATACCTCTGCCATAAGGAGTTGAATAATTAGAATAATTCATAAAGTATTTAAGAAATAAGTCTTGCTTCTTAGATTAATATTCAAGATTTTTTTAAACAATTTCAAGTGTTTTTTATAAATGTATTAATACTTAAATGTATGAAGAACTCGGCATACGTTTCAGTAAACATTTTAGGAAAAAAACACATTTTTAAGTTAAAATTTCCTAAATGGAATTTTTCCCATACAAAAAATTTCAGATTTTTTTCTCACTTAAAACCTTGAAAATATTCTTTCACATAAGTTTGAATTTACTCAATTGTAAGAATTTTTTATTAGACTCAAAGAAATGTTTTTAAGTACATCTACTACCTTTCTAGTAAATGAACTATTTACTATGGCTTTGAAAGAAGGAAACTTTACTCATACTTAGTTAATTTTCCAACTTTTTAGGAAATTTTTACTGGAGCGATTGGAAACCACTCATATTTTATTGCCAGGATCTTCGAGAAATACTTTGATACATTCGTCCGACAGACATTGTCGGCAAAATTGAATTTCAGTAATCCATCTATCAGTACACTCAAAGGAATATGCCAGTAAAAGAAAGCAGAAAGTCTACTGAAAGAGCAGATTTTCTGCTGTTAAAAAAGAGACAGCAGATTTGTATCTGCTGAGATGGTAAACAGCTGTTTTTAGCAATATATGCGATACGCATATTGTCCCAAGCTAATATAAAAGAAAATTCGAGCTAAACTCCCTTATGAACGCTTATCTATTTTTATATTTTAATTAACAACAGCCAAGTTTAGCAGACTGAAAACTCTTTAGCAGTGTGAAGTAAGATTGCAGAAAACTGCTGTTGTGCCAAAAATAGCTGTAATAGCACAATCGCTGCTTTTATTAACAGACTTGTTCTCTAAGTGAAGAACTTTTTTAAATAGTGGCTTGAAATTACATACATACATATCGAGGGTTTATATTCATAAGTGGCTATGAACAAAAACATAACTTTTCAGGAGAGCGAAAACTGATTTTCTCCTTAATTTGAGGAGAAATTATTAATCATTCTTCTACAGTTTAACTAATTGCTACGATTAAAAAGTTTTCGAAATTTCCTATTATTCGCGGTTTCATGGTTCTTAGCCACTTTTGCACGTTTAAAATTGAGCACTATGAATGTTGAAATAAGAATAAGATTTATTGTAAACTCCATAAATTTTTTCATGAAATATTGGCAACGTTGTATAGAAAACACATTTTCTGTGATGTACACAGCGAATTTAAAGATTCCAGCTTCATCCGTCAATCGCTGCAATTGATGAAAAATCCAAAATTCGCCGTTGCAATTCCTTATATTTTAACTTTCTTCATTCAAAATTCTGAAACTTTTCATACACAAATATTCCCCATGAAGTCAGCAATCACATGCCAAAGAAATATTTTGGTATTCTCAATATGATTAAAAGTTACGCAGGTTTTTCTAAAGATACTTTTCACAATTTTTGACTTTACAGCCACCATTTTTCTTATTTTAGCCTGATAACTGGGGAATCAAAATGATATTAAAGCGAAATGATGGAATTTGATAGTACGATATGCCCTAAATCTAGAAAAATGTTTTGAACAAAATCGTTGTAGCGAATTATAACCTTCGGTTTTATGCTGCTCCATTGTTGAACTATTTTATTTCTATTATTTTTATGTTCATAGCCACTTATGCAGTCACAAACTTCCCGCATTTTTTTTATGATAAATGCAGAAAATTTGATATGCATTTTGACAAAGTATGGGTCTAAATAGGATGTCTAAAGAGTTTTGGGGTTTTTAATTTATATAGGACATGAGTAACAGGACGTTTCCTCAAAATCTTTATACGCATACTCCGAATTAATAAAAAAATATTTCAAAATGTTTCTTCATTTTTATAATTTTAAATATGTATAAATTCGAATAACAAATACTGTTTTTTGTATTCGATGAAATGCAAGAAGAAACAACTAGAAATTTCAAAAAACCAAATAATTGGTATTATAGATTTTCGTTTTCCTACGTAAATCCAAGATTCTGAATTTGTTGTTTCTCTTTTGAATAATACTTTTTACATATGAACAAAAAATACTAACTCTGAAAAATATTTGACATTAGTGATAAATATAACAAAAATTTTAGTAAGTTAAAACTCATTTCTTATTGTTTCGCAACTTTAAAGTAGATTTTAAAATAGAGACCTACACGTGGAGAAAAAATGCATTTTGTAGAAACGAAATTTTAGACACGTGAACATCGTTTTTGAGTTTCTTTTGTGGGAAAAATTAGTTTATTTGTCATCAGTTGTTCTAAATGAACATAGCGAAGTAAGTTTATGTATATCAAACAGTTTTCTTCATTTGTCGAAATGGATTTGTATTATAATTGAACACTCCCAAAACATTGGAAGTAACAGAAACCGTTGTTGTTGCATATGTGTTGAAAATAGAACACATCAGTTCAGATTTAGATACAGCTCCATAAAAATGTCCAATCGCAAATATTGCATCTTAGCGCTCTACAAGCATCAAGCAAATTATTTGCTTTAATTAAGAATATTTTAGATTTCATTATGATATCATAGTGATTCTTATCTACACTTTTTTTAAATTACTAAACGATTTTGTTATTAATTTTCCAAACTTTTATTGCAGTACACAATTAAATCTAGTCGAATGTCAAGAAATTGTATCGGTTAATAAAAATTAAATTTTCCGAACAATTTGATGTCCATTAGCAAAATTAGCACTACACAATCTTGAAATTGGCACAATTCGTTTAGTTTATTTGTATTTCTCATAACCTTTGTCCGAAATTCAAGAAAGTGTCCACGATTTTTTTTAAGTAATTTTCGTGTATTCATGATTTTACTGCAAAATTACCATTTCAGACGAGTTATTTTAAAAAGACCTTAAAAATTCTATATTTTTTTTTGCTTCAGAAAGTCTAGAAGGTTTTAAAAAGTGTATGTTCGAAACCTCTCTGGGGGGGGTTTGAACCCCCAAAACCCCCCCCCCCCCCCCCTGCGCACGGCCCTGCTTCGAGTGTACGGTCATTATTATTTATTCATTTCAGTCTATTCTAATAATTTTCCTTGCAGACTAAAACTAAATAATATAAACTAAAATAAAAATAAAACTAAAACTAAATAATTTATAAAATGAACAAACGTATTACTAATATCAAGATTGACATTTATGATATTATTGAATTCTTGTAATACCCGCGTGATTGGTTCCTGAAGAGAAAAAATTGTTGTAAGAATAGGTAAACACAAAAACATTAAAATTACACAAAGATCGCGGTGGAATATAGAAATTTTAAAAACAAGCGCAAGCCTATTATTCTTAAGAGTTTAAGATCTAACAATCTATATATATCCTCATAAAATTGTTGTTGATTTTTCAATAACAAGAGAATCATGGATGTGAGTTGTGGAAAGTGTAATAACACGTCGGGACATTGAGGTGATCTGTGGCGCCTCTTAATATGGTTGTATTAAATTCTAATGCCCGACCGATATTGGCCGAATGTTAGCTCAAACTGTACAAAAATGCAATATTGCGAGAAGAATACATAAATAAAGCGTAAGATTTTAGATTCCGACAATAATTCAATTATTTAAATCAGAAGAACTTACAAAATAGTACAATGGTGATAAAGTAAAATGAAAAAAAATTAAGAAAGAGTTATCAACACAAGAGAAAAATTCCAAAAATAACATATCATAATAAATAAAAATAAAAAGGTAGCCAAGATCGTTTTAAATTTCCGAAACTTTTTATTATTCCGGATCAAAAATGTCGTCCACCCAAAATCCAATCTGGAATTCAGCCGAAGGTTTTAAATTTGGCCGAAGTTTGGCTTTGGCCTTAAAATTCGACTTCGATCGGGCACTATTAATTTTTATCAAGTTAACTAAATTCTGTTAAAGAAAGCGACAAGAATGGCCGAAATAAACAAAACAAATAAATTGATGCAACAGTGAGTGAAAGGTTAATAATTATATTTGCATTTTATAAGGAAAACGTATCTTCAAAGAAATGTGAACTGTAATTCCCTTTTTCGAATACTTTCAAATACTATAGACGTGGATAGACTTATTGAGGACGTACAAATATTCATCATATTAAACATTGCGTATTCTGAAGCATATAACAAAACTTATTTGTTTTTATCTTTTCAGAATTTATTTGTGTAAGCAGTGGCAAGACTTGAAAATTTTCAACGATCATACAGCACTGGCCACAGGAGTTCGTTTTGGAAAACATGCCCAATATATTGCATCAACAAGTATGGATCGCACACTGAAATTATATGCCATCGAGTGAATTCGCTAATTTCCAAAAGAGATAAGGCATTATTTTATTTTAAGTCATTACTTTCTCTGCATGAGTTTCAATGGAAGGAAATAATAAAAATATATATATTTCCCCTCAGTGCAAACTGTACATTAGATGTAATAAATTTAACAAAAATTACACAATTATAGTTTTATTTATACATCGTCGCCACTGAATTTTTATTTTATTCAATCATAAAATCATTTTAATCTTTGTTGAAAGAGCATTCTGTCAAAGTTAAATTATTTCTACTTTTGATATTCGTACGCTTTGCGCATTTTCATTGGTTAAGTAAGATCAGGAAAGGTGGTGCTTGACAATGTTTTGAGAGAAAGGTCGAGAGAAAACATTGGCTATGGATTATGCGGTATAAAGGCCGTCGATCTCCTCCTGTTCCCAGACACCTAAGTCTGAGGCGAATAATAGTTCGGAATTAGGGTTTGCATTTTCCCGTACATTTTATTTCCCGGGAAACGGGAATTATTTTTTCAATTTCCCGGGAAACGGGAATTATTTTTTCAATTTCCCGGGAAACGGGAATTATTTTTTCAATTTCCCGGGACAGCACGGGAAATCGTCAATATATCGTTTACCATGAGATAAGCTTATTTTTTCCAATGAAACATTTATATTTTATTAAGGTGGGATGTGTGCGATTTTTTGAACGGATATTTGGCAAGTGAACTATGCTCATTTGTTTGTGAAAATCATTACTTAAAGAGGCCGGGTATGTTGTTTCGAAGCCATCTGACGAAACCTTTCACAGGGTGGAAATCATGATAGTGGTAGACTGTCGCCAAGTAATAAATGTTACCTGTTACAGAATTCAACTCAAACATATTTTCAAGTTTTAAAATTAATTAAATGTTTGCAGTCAACATTTGAAAGTGAAATTTAAGAGCAGACAATGCATTTATGATGTCATCAGATATTTCTTATTTTATTGGAAATTGTAGACGCGACGGAGAACGATCGTTCACAATCGACTTTTTCTGGGTTTTTAAATTTTTTCATATGGAGTTTGACAGGCAAACCCCGGAAAAGTGAATTTTGTGTAAATTTCCGAACGTATTTGTCATCGAACTGCTATATTTGACATACCAAATTAAAATCGATATGAGCTAAATTATTGTACAACATTTTTATCGTGGAAATGATGGTAAAAATAAACGAAGAAATATGTAAAAATTTCTACCAAATTCCCGCGGGATTCCCGTACGAATTTCCCGGGGCACGGGAAATGAAAAATATGTGCATTCCCGGGAAATCCCGGGATACAAACCCTATTCGGAATGTTGTTATTCTATTTTGAATTGTAGAGAATATTGTCCCATGATAATTCCAACTGTAATTCTAAAACATCGTCTATATAATCCTAGAAGTTTATTAAAAATGTACCTTAAGGCATCGGCCACGTAAACCAATCTAATCAACTTTATTCAAGTCTGGTCACAGCATTCTACGATTCTACAACCCTATTTGAGACCCACTCACTTGTTTTCCTAAGGAAGCTTTTTGATGGTTTGACTAAGCCTAAAGCATCATAGAGTTTATCACCTGTTATTTGACATAGTTTTCTATGGAAACGTGGTGCGGTATGGTATCTAGTGCTACCTACGGCTCCTGTGATGCCAAGTGAAGTACACCTCTGGGCAGCGACGACTCATTACCCCTCACCAATGACAATGCAGTCATAGGTCAGGACGTGTAAATTCAGTTCACGACGCTTGACATATCCTACCGTCTGAAAGCATCTCTGATATGGATACCTTATTGGTAGACACCCACTTTATAAATCGAAACGATATTACAGTATCCCGAACGTGTTGTAACATGGACGGGAAAATACCGTTCGGGCCGTGAGATTTATACGGACAAAAATTCTCCAATGTGTCTATGTCCCTAATCTTTTGTTCATTTAATTCATAGAGCACCCGAGAGTGACAAGGCGAAAAGGAGAATCATGCGTCGTATTCATGTAGGAACCACCACAATTACAGTTGGCGAAGCTGCAGGCATCAAAAGCGCAAGGCTCTGACCGAAATTCCAGGTTGATGATAAACAATACTGGGAGTCGAGTTCCTGACCAAAGTCCTCAACTTATCCCACTTTAGAAGTATACGAAGTCTGGAAAATGGGAAGAGTGGTCCAAACCTCGTGGAGTGTGTTATTATATTGAAAGTAATAGAACGAATGAAAATTTATCTTTCCTTTTAGACAGAACATATATGTTATCGTATGCAATGTTTACATAAACATGTGCTACATTATTCCCACCAGTCTACATCATACGATATGAATACCATTGCGACTGCTATGTAATGTTCATTATGATTAATATGATCTTAGCTAATAAGTTATTTTGTAGGTATAAACTATTTGGTATCATTTGATTTAGTCCAGTTCAAGTTTGCACTCTGATTAATAAAGTCTTTTTTAAAAAGAGCTTTACGTGTTAAAATATTTAACTGGCGCCCAACTAAAAGGAAGTCACTATAAGTACCCCACAGGCTACCGAGGACTTTCCACCTAACCAACAGGTTAATAAAAACCACAGTATCCCACAGGTTACAAATAACCGCATCCCATAGACTGCTGGCGTAGAGGATCAGTTAAGACGTCGTTGGCGAAACCCGCATATTGATTCCGTTTGCTTGGCTCCCCATTACTAGTAGAAAAGGATAACGCCGACAACCGAAAATTGCGATGATCATCTATACCTTCTTGTAAGCATTAAGTGATTAGAACCCCCACTGAGAATCCTACGGGACCCTCCAGTGGTCATAAGATAAAAGTTACATTAAAAGTGAGAAATAAAATTATTTAAGTAAAATTACATTAAGAGAAAGTGATTGGAAAACCACTGCGAATCCTACGGGACCCTCCAGTGATAATAAGTGTATTAAAAATTGTTAAGTGTTAAAGAAAATATTTTTGTGAAATTCAAAGAGATGAATAACTTAATCAGACCCCCGGTTCTTAACGTTGCCAATCCAATTCCTAATCCCGTTCTAAACCCCGTTCCTAATCCCAATCCAAATCCTAATGTAGGAAGTGTTGAAATTGAAGCATTGGTGTCTAGATATTGCGCACAACAGTGCAGACAAATAGTAAGCCAAATTCTTAACCCAGGCTCGGGTATTAATGGCGCAGATCAGGAGATAGCTGATCGATTTAGGAATGATTTATCAGATCTGGACAAAGTTCCCGATATAGTGAAATGTTTGAGAGACTTTTCGGGTGATCCTTCAGAATTCGGCGCATGGAAAAAAGTGTTGACCGAGTGCTGAATTTATACGCGTCGTCTCAGGGTACTCCCAAGTATTATGCTATTATGAATGCCATCAGGAACAACATTATTGGACCTGCCTCTGCGGCATTAGAATCTCACAATGCCCCTTTAAATTGGCAATGCATTTCTAAATGTTTGACCTTACATTACGCGGATAAACGTAACTTGACGACACTCGAATGTCAAATGGCGATATTGTCACAGGGAAATAAATCTATTGAGGAGTATTATCCAACTGTTTGCTCACATCTGTCTCTTATTACGAACAAACTTTCCTGTTTAGATATTGGTCAAGAGGCCAAAGACGTTCTTACTCAAACGTATAGGGACAAAGCATTAGATGCTTTTGTTCGAGGGCTGGGTGGAGGATTCTCGGAACTTCTTGGTGCAAGAGAACCAACTGATATTCCACAGTTGGAAAACCAAAGTTTCAGAGCGGATTATGCTCGCTCTTTCAACAATTCAGGCAGGGCTGTTAAACCGAATTCGAGACTGCCACCTCCAGTTCCACAGAGAATATCTTTCCAACAACCGAATTATCTGCCACAAAATTCGCATATTGCTTCGGCACCTCAATACTTTTATGATTCCATCCATAGATGGCAACCACAAGTGCAATTGGCTATGAGGAATCAACCGGTTTCTAACTTCCAACCCAGAGACCACTTGCGCCTAAACCGCAACCACGCCCGGAACCCATGGAGGTAGATCAATCCATGAAATCTAAAATGGTGAACTATATGAATAGACCGCCTCAGGATAGTAAATTTGTAGGGAAAAGACCTCAGGGACAATCCGAAAGACAGACTCACCCAAGTAAATTTCAGAAAAACTTCCATTTAGATGCCGATTCAGAAGAGGGAGGATGTGGCAAGACTTTGTTGACGTTAATTTTTTAGATTAACGAACTCGTCTCTGCCGTATTTTGAGTGCAGGACGAGTTCTGGCCGAATAATAAGAATTCTCATTGATACAGGATCTAACAAAAATTATGTCTAACCTAGTTTGGTTAAAACGGCTATACCCAATGAAAATGATTTTTTCGCAAATTCTGTTGCTGGAAGGACTAAGATAACTCACCATACATATATGAGCTTATTTGATAAGAACATGAAAGGTATTAACTTTTTTTTTAATGCCAGCATTAAGATCATTTCACGCAATTTTGGGTAACGATAGCTTGAAAGAGTTATCAGCTGTCATATATACGGCAAAGGATCATATGATAATTGACGGTAGGATAAAAGTGAAGATCAAACAACAAACTTCGCAATCCGTTAATTCGATTGATATAAAAACTAACCACATGTTAGAACAGCAGCAGGATAAGATAAGGAACATTATTTTACAATATAGGAATTTGTTTAGTTATCCAAATGAGAAATTGACGTACACTTCCTCTGTAATAGCAGAGATACGAACGGAGAATGAAACACCAGTGTATTCTCGTTATTAACCTTATCCAGTTCATTTGAAAGATGAAGTTGAAAAGCAGGTGCGTGAGCTGCTTGAGAATGACATCATCAGACCATCTCGTTCACCATATAATTCGCCAATTTGGATAGTGCCCAAGAAATCTGATTCAGGAGAAAATAAATATAGAATGGTAATTGATTATAGGAAAATCAATGAAATAACTATTGCTGACAGATATCCGATCCCTGAAATAAATGATGTTTTACCTCAATTAGGGAATAATAAATGGTTTTCGCTGATCGATTTGAAGAGTGGTTTTCACCAGATTCCACTTAAGGAAAGCGATCGGCACAAAACACCTTTTTCGGTAAATAATGGGAAGTATGAATTCACAAGACTTCCCTTCGGCCTTAAGAACGCGCCTTCTATTTTTCAGAGAACATTAGATGATATTTTGCGCGAACATATAGGAAAGATTTGTTTTGTGTATATTGATGATATTATAATATTCGCTAAAGATGAGGAAACCCATCTGAACAATATAGAGACAATTTTCCGAACGTTGGAAATGGCAAACATGAAGGTCCAATTGCGAAAGTGTGAATTCTTGAAAAAGGAGGTTGAATTTTTGGTTTTCATTATTTCGAAGGCTGGAATAAAGACCAACCCTAGCAGAGTAGAGGTGATAAAGAACTTTTCGATCCCAAGGATGTTAAAGGAATTGACGATTTATCAGGGATTACGCTAAGATTGCTAAACCCCTGACATTGCTTTTAAGAGGGGAGGCAGGTCGAGCTTCGAAGCACTTTTCAGCTAAAATAAAGATAACACTCGATGAGGAAGCTATTAGTGCATTCAACAAATTGAAAACATCACTTATATCAGAGGATGTTGTTCTTGCATACCCTGATTTTAATAGGGAATTTCATCTGACTACAGATGTATCTAATTATGCACTTGGTGCAATTCTGTCCCAAGGTGATAGACCCATAGTGTTTTTGTCCCGAGTTCTTACTAGAGCAGAGGAGCACCATGCCACTAACGAGAAGGAAATGCTTGCTATAGTATGGGCATTGCATTGCGTTAAGGAATTAGCTTTATGGTCCGTCCAAGCTTAAGATTTTTACGGGTCATCTTCCCTTGACTTATGCTTTGAGGAATAAAAACACTAATTATAAATTGAAACGATGGAAAGCATTCCTGGAGGATTATGACTATGAATTATGTTACAAACCGGGAAGTTCTAATGTGGTTGCTGATGCATTATCTAGACCTTCGCAAGAAATCTTGCATACCGAGTCAATGGCAACTACGCAGCATAGCGACGAGAGTTCTATGCATAATTTGATTCAGTTCACCGAAACACCGGTAAATGTTTTTAAAAATCAACTGACTATTTCGTCCGATGGAGATTCTCCCTCGTATAAATTCGAGATTATATTTCCGACGTATCACAGGCACTCAGTGGTAATACCATCTCCAAATGTGGAAAATCTGATCGATATTCTTAAGAGATATTTGAATCCGTCTGTGACAAATTGTATTATGACTTCGGATGAAGTTTTGGGTAAACTTCAGGAAGTATTTCAGACCCACTTTAATAAATATAGGGTTAAGTATTCAAGGCTCATTGTCACAGATCTTGTTAATGAGGAGGAGCAGGAGATTGTAATAATAGCGGAACATAATAGAGCGCACCGGAACAGTACTGAGAATAGGATTCAATTATTATCGAAATACTTCTTTCCAAAGAAGCACGCGAAGATAAAGTAACTAATGCTTGTAAGATCTGTAAGGAGAACAAATATGAACGACATCCGAACAACACAATTCTTTTTGAGACTCCGATTCCTCAATTTCCGGGACAAATTGTACATGTCGATATATACATCACTGGGAAGACACCTGTTTTAACTGCTATAGATAAGTTCTCAAAGTACGCGCAGGCGAGGATTCTAAGATCAAGAGCTACTGAATATGTAAAACAACCGTTGAGAGAGATGCTCTTATCATTTGGTATGCCGGAAATAGTTGTTATAGACAACGAAAAATCTCTTAATTCCAACACGATTATCTTTATGCTGGAGAATCAGTATAAAGTTAAGGTTTTTAAAATTCCGCCTTATTCGAGCTCAGTGAGTGGGCAGGTGGAACGGTTCCACTCAACCCTAACTGCATCGCATCAATGATGCTTGAAGATTGAAAATGTCCATAACTCATATTCAGAACTGTTGGATGGAGCCCTCTATGAATATAATAATTCAGTTCACTCCACCACATTGAGGAAGCTAGTAGAGGCATTTTTTGGTAGGAGGATTACGACAAATCCCGATGAATTGGAAAAAGAGAGAAGGAAATAATTTCCAGAATTAAGGGTAAACAATCCAAGGATTTAACTTACATAATAAGAAGAAAATACCTCCAAAAATATTTGAAGTAGGCCAGGAAGTTTATGTAAAACAAATTAAGCGTCTGGGGACAAAGTTGAGTAAAAATTATAGACAAGAAATAGTGAAGGAGGATAGAAACACGACCATAATGACTGAATCAGGGAAAATAATTCACAAGAATAATATTAGGAATTAAAATTGTGTCTTTATTTTCAGATTATCTGTAACACTTGTTGGTGCAGATGTCAAGATATTTGATTACTCTAACTCCCAGGTTGTTACCATCGATATGGGATACGCAAAATTGCAGAGGGGAACATTCGATCTGGTCCATGTTGTAGAACCAGAAAATTATCAGAATTTGATTGATGACATACGAAACACTTTACATTCCAATATAAACCAATCCCATCCCATTTTCCCTTTCCTGAACCATGAATTAACTCAACTCCAAATTATTTTAGATAAGTTAAAATTTAGAGTTAAACGGCCTCTGAATTTCATTGGGTCAGCATGGAAATGGATTGCTGGAAATCCTGACCATGAAAGTCATCATGGTCAGGAATTAATAATAGGAAAAACTGATAATATTGTAAAAAATAATAATAAACAGATAATATTGAATGAACTTACTATTGAGAAAATAAATGAATTAACCAAAACCACCGATCAAATAATAAAAGTTTTAAAATCCGATCAGATTGTTAAAGAAAGTTTAATAACTAATCTTAAATATCAAATTCATATATTAAAAGAAGAAATTCTGAATATAGAATATGCCATACATTGGGCAAAAGTTGGAATAGTAAATTCGTTTATTCTCTCGAAGGACGAGATAAATATTATTAAAAATGCTTATGATAATGAATCCATACCGTTGTAAATTTTGATGAAGCTTTAGAATTTGCTAATGTTGGAATATCATCTATTAATAACACATTGTTTTATGTCATTAGTATACCCACAGTGGATACGAAATTATGTAACAAAATATTAGTGAAACCTATTAAATATGGAAAATTTGTGAATAAATTGCAATATCAGGATATATTAAAATGCAATGAAACAATGGAGAAGCCTTGCAAATATCATTATAATGTAACTATTTGTAATGAAAACAATTTACGAAATGTAAATAATGATACATGCATAGCTAGTCTTTTGAGAGGTCATATGTCGAATTGTATAGATAACAACAATGTGTCTAACATAGAAGAAATAACACCTGGAATGTTGTTACTAAATCAGTTCAATGGGACCATATACATTAATAATGAACCCCAGACATTAAGCGGTACATACATCGTGCAGTACCACAATGCATCAATACGGGTAAATGGGATGATCTACACTTTTCTTGATGTAACTTTTCTACAACCTCTGCCGCCATTACTTCAACCAAGACATCCGAATACGGAAATTGAAGAAATTTTAACATTGGAAACTGTTAAAGAACTATACATCAACAACACCAATTCTATTGATCTACTGGGAAAGAAACATGAATTGATCCTGTCAGTAAATTTTGGATTTATGTCTATACTGATAATATTGATCATTCTTGTGCTCACAAAAATTAATTGGAATACAAATAAGAAGAATACGGTGACAACAATTTCACCATCAGTGCATTTGTCATTCCCGAAGTACCCGCAACAGTCATGCCAGAAACCAAAGATTTTCTCCGAATTTCACAAATTCCATACTTTTGATGTAAACATGCAAACAGAGACGTTCGCATTTGAGAAGGGAGGTGTTATCGTATGCAATGTTTACATAAACATGTGCTACATTATTCCCACCAGTCTACGTAATATGAATATATGAATACCATTGCGACTGCTATGTAATGTTCATTATGATTAAGATGATCTTAGCTAATAATTTATTTTGTAGGTATAAACTATTTTGTATCATTTGATTTAGTCCAGTTCAAGTTTGCACTCTGATTAATAAAGTCTTTTTTAAAAAGAGCTTTACGTGTTAAAATATTTAACTTATACAATAAAAACAAACGATATTGTTTTTTCCAAAAGTAAATACAAACAAGTATATAAATGGAGTTCATTCTCATTCTACAACACCCCCACTAGATTGAACTCGGCTGACTTGAGCTGCATACATTAAACTACCAACGACTTCTTGATATGGCATCTTCCTCATTTCTTCAATTTCATCTTTTGTTGATGGACACATTTCTTTTGACAATTTTTGTTTCACATCTAAAGGCGTCGAGACAGGCTTACAATCAGTCATGTTGAACCTTTTCAACACATTGTTGATGTAGAGTTCTTGATGCAACTATAATCTTCCGTTTGTACCCAAAATAAAATGTCCCTCGCCAATGTCCTTCATTTTAAAATTTCTTGATAAATTATTCTTTATGTACTGTTTTTTTTTTCATTATTTGGGAATATTAATATGTCATCCACGTATATGGTAAGTAATTTCTCCATCTGACAATTTGTAGTAAATGCAAGGCTCAGTTTTTGATTGCATCAATCCAATTTTCTTCAATGTACCATCCAATTTCTTATTCTAGACTCTACTAGCTTGCTTCAGGCCATAAAGCGATTTCTTGTGTTTGTAAACTTGATTCTTTTCTGAAGAAAATCTCTCCGGAATCTTTATGTAGATTTCCTCTTCTAGGTCACTTTGAAAAAATGCCGTCACTACATCCATTTGATCAATGTCAAGATGATGTTGAACTGCCAAACTCAATAGTAGACATACTGAAGAATATCAGAAGACTGGAGAAAATGTCTCTTCGTAGTATATACCATATTGTGGATATCATTTAATGACTAATCTGGCTTTGTAACTTTCAATTTCACCAGTGGAATCTCGTTTTATTTTAAAACACAATTTGTTACCAATTGGTTTCTTACCTTTTGGTAAATTTGTGACTTCCCATGTTTCATTTTCTAACAATGCATTCAATTCATCATTCATAGCATTCTGCCAATACTCATTATCAGGACCATATAATGCTTGCTGTACTGTTTTAGGTTCTTCACCTGAATTAACAGTATGACATTCATATTAATATCTTTTCACAGGCTTCGGTGTGATTCCAATTTCGGATGGACCAACAGAAGCGATATCTGATGCTCTTTCAAAACCCGCAATTGGCGAACAATAATTTTTTTCAGATTAGTACTCATCTTCAGATTCTAGAGTTTCTTCTGCTGTAACTTCATAGTCAAGTTAAGTTAAGTTATGAAGTTTGTATTACGTCGCCAGTCGCTTCGATATTGCTCGGGCCGAGTTCTGAGTTATCCAATTCCCCCATTGAATCACATCCGGGTGACACGTAAAATTTGAAATCTTCAATTGGTTCTTCATGTAAGAATTGATCTTCTAAAAATTTTCTCTACTCAACTTGATATAATTTCGAATTGGATCGTAGAATCGATATGTCCTTGAGTGAGCACAATACCCAACAAAAACAACTTCTTTGCCCTTAGGATCCAACTTCTTCTACTTCTCTTTTGGGATGTGTATTACTGTGTGTGTGTTTGTGTGTTAGATACTCGAACGTATCTAGATTTGGTTTTTTACCTGATCAAACTTCCTCAGTGTTATGTCCTAAGAAGCAAAACTCCTCTTTGTTCACTAGATTAATATGTTGTTTATTAGTTAATAAACAATTGCGACCTTTCTATTTAACAATTCAAATAAGAGTGCGCAATAATAATAATAAAGAGTTACCAGATTAAGATAAGGTCAGATAACGGTTGGGCGAAATTCCCGTTGGAGATGTTGATGGTGTAGAATGTGACCCTGATGTTCCGAGAAATACGCCTTGCCCTTCATGCGATCGTCGTTTTGAGACTGTTACATCGGAATCTCCCCTCAGCTCCACATGGTTACGAATCTGGTCAATGTGTCGTTTGAAAGACTTCCCATTGTGTAAAATCTCATAGTGCAAATCACCAAGTTGGTTCGTAATTATTCCACGAAGCTATTTGTCCATGCGCACATTGTTCGAAAGAAAGAAAACATTTTGAATCGGCTCCAAGGACCGAAACGTTGAGTTGAATTGCATGTACTGCTTGTCGGTCATCTTCTTCGTCAAATCTTGAGGTAGGAGAAGATCCAAATGAGTACGTATAAACACGTCCCACAAAAAGAAGTGCGGGTGGTTTATCGGTTCTGGAATGTGGTGCAATTCGGTATTGACGAAGAAATTGATTTATGTGTTTCTGGAGGTTAATCTTACCCGCTCCTAATGACTTCAAAGCATTTTTAACTGTTTGTACAGACCGTTCCGCCTGCCCATTAGTAGATGGGTGGTATGGAGCCATAAATCTGTTGTACATAACCTCAACGTTCGTAAGAAACTCCTTAAATTCTAACGAGGAAAAAATTCCATTATCGGAAACGACATTAACTGGAACTCCATAGCTAGCGAATAACTCGTGCAATATCTTAATAGTGACAGCCGATGTACTTGAAGATGTTACTTTGACTTCAATCCACTTACTATATGCATCTGTGACAATCAAAAACATCGAACCCAAAAATGGTCCCGCGTAATCCACGTGAATACGCTCCCGCGGTCCATTCGGATATTTCCAATGATGCTGTCTGAACTTTGGTGGTTCGTTTGCGAATCTAGCACAATCATCACAACTTTTCACCACGTTTTCAATATCTCTGTCGATACTAGGCCAGTACACAAATGATCTCGCAATTCCCTTCATCTTGACTATTCCCAAATGGGAACGACTAATCTATGCTCGAAAGTCAAGCAACCACCAACCAATCTGTAGTTAATCTCCGGGGATTTATAGCCATATGCTGTGACTTTCCACTCTCCAGAATTTTTATCATTGCCCCTAATTTCTCGTCCTTTCGACTTTCCGATCCAATTCTTTCGGCACTCGTTGGCAGTTGTTTTATTTGATGAATAATAAATTTGTCAAATTCGTCATAATCATCTACCGTAGATTGATGAATTTGGCTCACAACCTCTTCCTACAGGAGCCCCTAGTCCTATCTGACTGTCATCCGTTGCAAGTATAAGAGGCAACTTCGGGTTGTAAGAAGTAAGCACATGTGGCGGCATATGCCCTATCAGCATCTGGAGTCCATTGAAAATTCTCTCTTAGAAGCAAGTCGCGAAGTAGTCTGTTGCGTGTTGACAAATTAGGTATGAACGAGCCGTAGTAAGTTACTTTTCCAAGAAAAAGTTGCAATTCCTCATGCGATTTCGGTTTGGGAGCGTCCCTTACTGCTTCGACGTGTCTATCTGATTTATGGATTCCTTCACCATCGATCTTGTGACCCAGGAATTCAACAGCCGGTGCAGCAAACATACATTTATAACGACTCAATCGTAATCCCTTTGCATGCAATCGTTCCAGAGTCATTATCAAGAGGTTTTCGAAATTGTCGGCGTAAATCAGATGTCGTCGAAAAAATTGCATACATTGGGAATCCCATTCAATACTAATTCCATCGAACGCTGCCAAATTGCCGGTATGTTAGCAGCACCATAAACTGCTCGAGTTGGTCGAATTAATCCATGAGTAGGGGTGTTCATTGTCAGGACATGCGCCAACTCGTCGTCAACCACAAGATGTGAATATGCATCAGTCACGTCCAGGTGGCAAAACAGTTTTGACCCATGCATTTTATTGAATATATTTTCAGGCTTCGGTATCGAGTGCTCATCTACAATAATTCTAGGGTTAACCGTAGGTTTATAATTACCTATGATTCGAATCTTTCCGTTCTTCTTGGAGACAACGTGTGTTGTGGAAGCCACCTCAGAAAAGTCGACCCTCTTATATAAACCTGAAACTATCTTTCAATCTCAGCTGCATATTAATTCCTTAATGCCATCGGTATTTCCCTTGCCCTCGCAAACACTGGACTAACTTCCGGTTTCAGATGTAACTTGATAGGTGGACCGTCAAGCCTACCAGCAACGTCACTGAAAGCCTCATCAAATCGGTTGAGAATCTGTTGTAAGGATTGTCTTTCACCCACCGTCAATTCAGGAGTAGCAATCTTTATTGACTACATTTGATCCGACTTCAAAAACAATCTAACAAAGTGGATCTTCTTAAACAAATTGTGATATCCACTCTCTTCACTCGAACAGTGAATCAAAGTGAGTGAGGTAGCGCCAACTTTAAAATTCACAACCACACGGCCTATGCACTCAATTCTATGACCGGTATAACTCGTAAATCGGGGGTTTCGCATGACAGCCTGTAGCGTTGTTCTAATTATTATGCCACAAGGCGCGCCCTTATCTAGCTCCATATTCACTTTCCGGCCATTAATGAACACTTCCAGCATGTGTTTATTCGAACCAGTACTACCCAGTTGATTAAGGCGTTGGATTATCCGTCATCTCCCCATCTTCATCTAAAATTTGTCCCGTTCTTGATCTACATACCTTTGCAATGTGTCCGGTTCTATTGCAAGCGTAGCATTTGGCACTTCGAAATTTGCATTGTTCCCTGGCATGTTGTCCACCACAACCATAACACTTAACACCATCGCATTTACTCTCGCGGCTCCCATTCCCTGTTCGTATTCGGTTCGAATTCAGAAATTCCAGATGTCGTCGCACAACCCTTCATTTCCATGGCTGATCTACGGGACACCTCCAAACGTTGTGCTATTTCATACGCCTCACAAAAATGTTGCGAGTCTTTTGCAATTATTTTGATAATATTGTAAAAAATAATAATAAACAGATAATATTGAATGAACTTACTATTGAGAAAATAAATGAATTAACCAAAACCACCGATCAAATAATAAAAGTTTTAAAATCCGATCAGATTGTTAAAGAAAGTTTAATAACTAATCTTAAATATCAAATTCATATATTAAAAGAAGAAATTCTGAATATAGAATATGCCATACATTGGGCAAAAGTTGGAATAGTAAATTCGTTTATTCTCTCGAAGGACGAGATAAATATTATTAAAAATGCTTATGATAATGAATCCATACCGTTGTAAATTTTGATGAAGCTTTAGAATTTGCTAATGTTGGAATATCATCTATTAATAACACATTGTTTTATGTCATTAGTATACCCACAGTGGATACGAAATTATGTAACAAAATATTAGTGAAACCTATTAAATATGGAAAATTTGTGAATAAATTGCAATATCAGGATATATTAAAATGCAATGAAACAATGGAGAAGCCTTGCAAATATCATTATAATGTAACTATTTGTAATGAAAACAATTTACGAAATGTAAATAATGATACATGCATAGCTAGTCTTTTGAGAGGTCATATGTCGAATTGTATAGATAACAACAATGTGTCTAACATAGAAGAAATAACACCTGGAATGTTGTTACTAAATCAGTTCAATGGGACCATATACATTAATAATGAACCCCAGACATTAAGCGGTACATACATCGTGCAGTACCACAATGCATCAATACGGGTAAATGGGATGATCTACACTTTTCTTGATGTAACTTTTCTACAACCTCTGCCGCCATTACTTCAACCAAGACATCCGAATACGGAAATTGAAGAAATTTTAACATTGGAAACTGTTAAAGAACTATACATCAACAACACCAATTCTATTGATCTACTGGGAAAGAAACATGAATTGATCCTGTCAGTAAATTTTGGATTTATGTCTATACTGATAATATTGATCATTCTTGTGCTCACAAAAATTAATTGGAATACAAATAAGAAGAATACGGTGACAACAATTTCACCATCAGTGCATTTGTCATTCCCGAAGTACCCGCAACAGTCATGCCAGAAACCAAAGATTTTCTCCGAATTTCACAAATTCCATACTTTTGATGTAAACATGCAAACAGAGACGTTCGCATTTGAGAAGGGAGGTGTTATCGTATGCAATGTTTACATAAACATGTGCTACATTATTCCCACCAGTCTACGTAATATGAATATATGAATACCATTGCGACTGCTATGTAATGTTCATTATGATTAAGATGATCTTAGCTAATAATTTATTTTGTAGGTATAAACTATTTTGTATCATTTGATTTAGTCCAGTTCAAGTTTGCACTCTGATTAATAAAGTCTTTTTTAAAAAGAGCTTTACGTGTTAAAATATTTAACTTATACAATAAAAACAAACGATATTGTTTTTTCCAAAAGTAAATACAAACAAGTATATAAATGGAGTTCATTCTCATTCTACAACACCCCCACTAGATTGAACTCGGCTGACTTGAGCTGCATACATTAAACTACCAACGACTTCTTGATATGGCATCTTCCTCATTTCTTCAATTTCATCTTTTGTTGATGGACACATTTCTTTTGACAATTTTTGTTTCACATCTAAAGGCGTCGAGACAGGCTTACAATCAGTCATGTTGAACCTTTTCAACACATTGTTGATGTAGAGTTCTTGATGCAACTATAATCTTCCGTTTGTACCCAAAATAAAATGTCCCTCGCCAATGTCCTTCATTTTAAAATTTCTTGATAAATTATTCTTTATGTACTGTTTTTTTTTTCATTATTTGGGAATATTAATATGTCATCCACGTATATGGTAAGTAATTTCTCCATCTGACAATTTGTAGTAAATGCAAGGCTCAGTTTTTGATTGCATCAATCCAATTTTCTTCAATGTACCATCCAATTTCTTATTCTAGACTCTACTAGCTTGCTTCAGGCCATAAAGCGATTTCTTGTGTTTGTAAACTTGATTCTTTTCTGAAGAAAATCTCTCCGGAATCTTTATGTAGATTTCCTCTTCTAGGTCACTTTGAAAAAATGCCGTCACTACATCCATTTGATCAATGTCAAGATGATGTTGAACTGCCAAACTCAATAGTAGACATACTGAAGAATATCAGAAGACTGGAGAAAATGTCTCTTCGTAGTATATACCATATTGTGGATATCATTTAATGACTAATCTGGCTTTGTAACTTTCAATTTCACCAGTGGAATCTCGTTTTATTTTAAAACACAATTTGTTACCAATTGGTTTCTTACCTTTTGGTAAATTTGTGACTTCCCATGTTTCATTTTCTAACAATGCATTCAATTCATCATTCATAGCATTCTGCCAATACTCATTATCAGGACCATATAATGCTTGCTGTACTGTTTTAGGTTCTTCACCTGAATTAACAGTATGACATTCATATTAATATCTTTTCACAGGCTTCGGTGTGATTCCAATTTCGGATGGACCAACAGAAGCGATATCTGATGCTCTTTCAAAACCCGCAATTGGCGAACAATAATTTTTTTCAGATTAGTACTCATCTTCAGATTCTAGAGTTTCTTCTGCTGTAACTTCATAGTCAAGTTAAGTTAAGTTATGAAGTTTGTATTACGTCGCCAGTCGCTTCGATATTGCTCGGGCCGAGTTCTGAGTTATCCAATTCCCCCATTGAATCACATCCGGGTGACACGTAAAATTTGAAATCTTCAATTGGTTCTTCATGTAAGAATTGATCTTCTAAAAATTTTCTCTACTCAACTTGATATAATTTCGAATTGGATCGTAGAATCGATATGTCCTTGAGTGAGCACAATACCCAACAAAAACAACTTCTTTGCCCTTAGGATCCAACTTCTTCTACTTCTCTTTTGGGATGTGTATTACTGTGTGTGTGTTTGTGTGTTAGATACTCGAACGTATCTAGATTTGGTTTTTTACCTGATCAAACTTCCTCAGTGTTATGTCCTAAGAAGCAAAACTCCTCTTTGTTCACTAGATTAATATGTTGTTTATTAGTTAATAAACAATTGCGACCTTTCTATTTAACAATTCAAATAAGAGTGCGCAATAATAATAATAAAGAGTTACCAGATTAAGATAAGGTCAGATAACGGTTGGGCGAAATTCCCGTTGGAGATGTTGATGGTGTAGAATGTGACCCTGATGTTCCGAGAAATACGCCTTGCCCTTCATGCGATCGTCGTTTTGAGACTGTTACATCGGAATCTCCCCTCAGCTCCACATGGTTACGAATCTGGTCAATGTGTCGTTTGAAAGACTTCCCATTGTGTAAAATCTCATAGTGCAAATCACCAAGTTGGTTCGTAATTATTCCACGAAGCTATTTGTCCATGCGCACATTGTTCGAAAGAAAGAAAACATTTTGAATCGGCTCCAAGGACCGAAACGTTGAGTTGAATTGCATGTACTGCTTGTCGGTCATCTTCTTCGTCAAATCTTGAGGTAGGAGAAGATCCAAATGAGTACGTATAAACACGTCCCACAAAAAGAAGTGCGGGTGGTTTATCGGTTCTGGAATGTGGTGCAATTCGGTATTGACGAAGAAATTGATTTATGTGTTTCTGGAGGTTAATCTTACCCGCTCCTAATGACTTCAAAGCATTTTTAACTGTTTGTACAGACCGTTCCGCCTGCCCATTAGTAGATGGGTGGTATGGAGCCATAAATCTGTTGTACATAACCTCAACGTTCGTAAGAAACTCCTTAAATTCTAACGAGGAAAAAATTCCATTATCGGAAACGACATTAACTGGAACTCCATAGCTAGCGAATAACTCGTGCAATATCTTAATAGTGACAGCCGATGTACTTGAAGATGTTACTTTGACTTCAATCCACTTACTATATGCATCTGTGACAATCAAAAACATCGAACCCAAAAATGGTCCCGCGTAATCCACGTGAATACGCTCCCGCGGTCCATTCGGATATTTCCAATGATGCTGTCTGAACTTTGGTGGTTCGTTTGCGAATCTAGCACAATCATCACAACTTTTCACCACGTTTTCAATATCTCTGTCGATACTAGGCCAGTACACAAATGATCTCGCAATTCCCTTCATCTTGACTATTCCCAAATGGGAACGACTAATCTATGCTCGAAAGTCAAGCAACCACCAACCAATCTGTAGTTAATCTCCGGGGATTTATAGCCATATGCTGTGACTTTCCACTCTCCAGAATTTTTATCATTGCCCCTAATTTCTCGTCCTTTCGACTTTCCGATCCAATTCTTTCGGCACTCGTTGGCAGTTGTTTTATTTGATGAATAATAAATTTGTCAAATTCGTCATAATCATCTACCGTAGATTGATGAATTTGGCTCACAACCTCTTCCTACAGGAGCCCCTAGTCCTATCTGACTGTCATCCGTTGCAAGTATAAGAGGCAACTTCGGGTTGTAAGAAGTAAGCACATGTGGCGGCATATGCCCTATCAGCATCTGGAGTCCATTGAAAATTCTCTCTTAGAAGCAAGTCGCGAAGTAGTCTGTTGCGTGTTGACAAATTAGGTATGAACGAGCCGTAGTAAGTTACTTTTCCAAGAAAAAGTTGCAATTCCTCATGCGATTTCGGTTTGGGAGCGTCCCTTACTGCTTCGACGTGTCTATCTGATTTATGGATTCCTTCACCATCGATCTTGTGACCCAGGAATTCAACAGCCGGTGCAGCAAACATACATTTATAACGACTCAATCGTAATCCCTTTGCATGCAATCGTTCCAGAGTCATTATCAAGAGGTTTTCGAAATTGTCGGCGTAAATCAGATGTCGTCGAAAAAATTGCATACATTGGGAATCCCATTCAATACTAATTCCATCGAACGCTGCCAAATTGCCGGTATGTTAGCAGCACCATAAACTGCTCGAGTTGGTCGAATTAATCCATGAGTAGGGGTGTTCATTGTCAGGACATGCGCCAACTCGTCGTCAACCACAAGATGTGAATATGCATCAGTCACGTCCAGGTGGCAAAACAGTTTTGACCCATGCATTTTATTGAATATATTTTCAGGCTTCGGTATCGAGTGCTCATCTACAATAATTCTAGGGTTAACCGTAGGTTTATAATTACCTATGATTCGAATCTTTCCGTTCTTCTTGGAGACAACGTGTGTTGTGGAAGCCACCTCAGAAAAGTCGACCCTCTTATATAAACCTGAAACTATCTTTCAATCTCAGCTGCATATTAATTCCTTAATGCCATCGGTATTTCCCTTGCCCTCGCAAACACTGGACTAACTTCCGGTTTCAGATGTAACTTGATAGGTGGACCGTCAAGCCTACCAGCAACGTCACTGAAAGCCTCATCAAATCGGTTGAGAATCTGTTGTAAGGATTGTCTTTCACCCACCGTCAATTCAGGAGTAGCAATCTTTATTGACTACATTTGATCCGACTTCAAAAACAATCTAACAAAGTGGATCTTCTTAAACAAATTGTGATATCCACTCTCTTCACTCGAACAGTGAATCAAAGTGAGTGAGGTAGCGCCAACTTTAAAATTCACAACCACACGGCCTATGCACTCAATTCTATGACCGGTATAACTCGTAAATCGGGGGTTTCGCATGACAGCCTGTAGCGTTGTTCTAATTATTATGCCACAAGGCGCGCCCTTATCTAGCTCCATATTCACTTTCCGGCCATTAATGAACACTTCCAGCATGTGTTTATTCGAACCAGTACTACCCAGTTGATTAAGGCGTTGGATTATCCGTCATCTCCCCATCTTCATCTAAAATTTGTCCCGTTCTTGATCTACATACCTTTGCAATGTGTCCGGTTCTATTGCAAGCGTAGCATTTGGCACTTCGAAATTTGCATTGTTCCCTGGCATGTTGTCCACCACAACCATAACACTTAACACCATCGCATTTACTCTCGCGGCTCCCATTCCCTGTTCGTATTCGGTTCGAATTCAGAAATTCCAGATGTCGTCGCACAACCCTTCATTTCCATGGCTGATCTACGGGACACCTCCAAACGTTGTGCTATTTCATACGCCTCACAAAAATGTTGCGAGTCTTTTGCAATTATTTTGTCACATGTTGTTCGTGACTTTAAGCCGAAAAGAAGTTGTTCCGTAAGCATCCTGTCCAAGAAGTTGCCATAATGCGCAGCAGCCTGTCTAAGGCGCAGTGTAAAGTTGGACAGCGTTTTCGTCATACTGATTCTTCCTTCCGTCGAAATGATCAATCAGCACTTTCTTAATTTCCTAGTATGTAATCGAATCAGACACTTTTGGACTGATCAAAATCTTCAAGGCATCATTTAATTCTGCACCCATATGGACCAGAACGTAATTTCTTGTAAAAATTTCTTGTAATTGTAAAATAGTCTGAAAGTGAAGTAGCATCCGTGGCTTTGAAGGCTGGTATCGATACTGATGGTGCCGCCGTTCAAAATAAAGAGTTACAGATTAATACATAACTGGTAGATATAGATTGTAGTTGCCAGATTAATACATAACACTCAGGACTAATACCATTAAGTGTTTTGCATGGGGTACGATTGATTAAATATACGACAGTATTTGCCGCTTCAGCCCAACATTTTTTAGGAAGCAGAGAATCGATTAAAAAACATCTAGTTTTTTCAATTATTGTTCGATTCATTCTTTCAGGCATGCCATTACTCAAACTTTACATTAAGGAGCCTCACAGAATAAAAATAAAATTAACATAGAATATCGCTGTATAAACCCGTGAATCGACCACGGTTCACTAATTTAAATCGAGGATAGCGAGTTTGGAAACTGGGAGCCTCAGTATTCCAGTATTTGTCCTTACATCTGCGCTGCGAATCACATCATCACGGCCTTCATACAAATTCTCTATTCGACCTCTTTTCCAATCTCTACGTGAAATGGCCGGATCGCATATAAGCACCAAGTCGCCAACTGCTATTGGTTTCGTAAAGTTACACTATTTTGAGCGCCTGGTCAATCTGGGCAAATACTCATGTATACATCGATTCCAAAAATGATCTCGTAATTGTCGGAAAATTCGCCATTGTTTTTTCATACAGCTGGTTTATCTGTTATGGCACAGGCCAGAGGTTGGGCAGTGTTTGCTGCTCCCAGTAAAAAATGGTTGGGTGTTAGTGGCTCCTCATCCTCGTGCGTCAACGGTAAATGTGTCAGTGGGCGAGAGTTAACAACATTTTCCGCCTCAATCATGATTTTTCTTTTAATGTAAGTCGTAACACACGTTTTACGCATTGAACCATGCGTTCCCATGCACCTCCCGCAGATGGGTTATGTGGACAATTAAATTGCCACTCAATGTATTTAATGGACAGCTCCTCTTGCACCCTGACAACATCAAATACTTCACTGAACTGCTTGACTATCCGGTCGGTTCCAACGTTTCTCCTGACGACGACCGATGGATACTGATACTCCATTGGCAGTTTGTAGAAATGCAGTAAGATTCTGTACTTTCACAGAAAACTGCACCAATCTATCGATTGCATTTTCTCCGATAGGTTGCACTTCCTTAATGTTTTGTATTTGACAACGAATCAACATCGACCAAACGAACGCCAAATTGAACGCGTAATTGTTCCATTACGGTAGTCACATTGCCAGGGTGGATGAATAAGGATTTTACGCTTTCCCGTGCAAGGCCTTTTAGTGCCTTTTGAACAGTACTGAGAATAGGATTCAATTATTATCGAAATACTTCTTTCCAAAGAAGCACGCGAAGATAAAGTAACTAATGCTTGTAAGATCTGTAAGGAGAACAAATATGAACGACATCCGAACAACACAATTCTTTTTGAGACTCCGATTCCTCAATTTCCGGGACAAATTGTACATGTCGATATATACATCACTGGGAAGACACCTGTTTTAACTGCTATAGATAAGTTCTCAAAGTACGCGCAGGCGAGGATTCTAAGATCAAGAGCTACTGAATATGTAAAACAACCGTTGAGAGAGATGCTCTTATCATTTGGTATGCCGGAAATAGTTGTTATAGACAACGAAAAATCTCTTAATTCCAACACGATTATCTTTATGCTGGAGAATCAGTATAAAGTTAAGGTTTTTAAAATTCCGCCTTATTCGAGCTCAGTGAGTGGGCAGGTGGAACGGTTCCACTCAACCCTAACTGCATCGCATCAATGATGCTTGAAGATTGAAAATGTCCATAACTCATATTCAGAACTGTTGGATGGAGCCCTCTATGAATATAATAATTCAGTTCACTCCACCACATTGAGGAAGCTAGTAGAGGCATTTTTTGGTAGGAGGATTACGACAAATCCCGATGAATTGGAAAAAGAGAGAAGGACATAATTTCCAGAATTAAGGGTAAACAATCCAAGGATTTAACTTACATAATAAGAAGAAAATACCTCCAAAAATATTTGAAGTAGGCCAGGAAGTTTATGTAAAACAAATTAAGCGTCTGGGGACAAAGTTGAGTAAAAATTATAGACAAGAAATAGTGAAGGAGGATAGAAACACGACCATAATGACTGAATCAGGGAAAATAATTCACAAGAATAATATTAGGAATTAAAATTGTGTCTTTATTTTCAGATTATCTGTAACACTTGTTGGTGCAGATGTCAAGATATTTGATTACTCTAACTCCCAGGTTGTTACCATCGATATGGGATACGCAAAATTGCAGAGGGGAACATTCGATCTGGTCCATGTTGTAGAACCAGAAAATTATCAGAATTTGATTGATGACATACGAAACACTTTACATTCCAATATAAACCAATCCCATCCCATTTTCCCTTTCCTGAACCATGAATTAACTCAACTCCAAATTATTTTAGATAAGTTAAAATTTAGAGTTAAACGGCCTCTGAATTTCATTGGGTCAGCATGGAAATGGATTGCTGGAAATCCTGACCATGAAAGTCATCATGGTCAGGAATTAATAATAGGAAAAACTGATAATATTGTAAAAAATAATAATAAACAGATAATATTGAATGAACTTACTATTGAGAAAATAAATGAATTAACCAAAACCACCGATCAAATAATAAAAGTTTTAAAATCCGATCAGATTGTTAAAGAAAGTTTAATAACTAATCTTAAATATCAAATTCATATATTAAAAGAAGAAATTCTGAATATAGAATATGCCATACATTGGGCAAAAGTTGGAATAGTAAATTCGTTTATTCTCTCGAAGGATGAGATAAATATTATTAAAAAGGCTTATGATAATGAATCCATACCGTTGTAAATTTTGATGAAGCTTTAGAATTTGCTAATGTTGGAATATCATCTATTAATAACACATTGTTTTATGTCATTAGTATACCCACAGTGGATACGAAATTATGTAACAAAATATTAGTGAAACCTATTAAATATGGAAAATTTGTGAATAAATTGCAATATCAGGATATATTAAAATGCAATGAAACAATGGAGAAGCCTTGCAAATATCATTATAATGTAACTATTTGTAATGAAAACAATTTACGAAATGTAAATAATGATACATGCATAGCTAGTCTTTTGAGAGGTCATATGTCGAATTGTATAGATAACAACAATGTGTCTAACATAGAAGAAATAACACCTGGAATGTTGTTACTAAATCAGTTCAATGGGACCATATACATTAATAATGAACCCCAGACATTAAGCGGTACATACATCGTGCAGTACCACAATGCATCAATACGGGTAAATGGGATGATCTACACTTTTCTTGATGTAACTTTTCTACAACCTCTGCCGCCATTACTTCAACCAAGACATCCGAATACGGAAATTGAAGAAATTTTAACATTGGAAACTGTTAAAGAACTATACATCAACAACACCAATTCTATTGATCTGCTGGGAAAGAAACATGAATTGATCCTGTCAGTAAATTTTGGATTTATGTCTATACTGATAATATTGATCATTCTTGTGCTCACAAAAATTAATTGGAATACAAATAAGAAGAATACGGTGACAACAATTTCACCATCAGTGCATTTGTCATTCCCGAAGTACCCGCAACAGTCATGCCAGAAACCAAAGATTTTCTCCGAATTTCACAAATTCCATACTTTTGATGTAAACATGCAAACAGAGACGTTCGCATTTGAGAAGGGAGGTGTTATCGTATGCAATGTTTACATAAACATGTGCTACATTATTCCCACCAGTCTACGTAATATGAATATATGAATACCATTGCGACTGCTATGTAATGTTCATTATGATTAAGATGATCTTAGCTAATAATTTATTTTGTAGGTATAAACTATTTTGTATCATTTGATTTAGTCCAGTTCAAGTTTGCACTCTGATTAATAAAGTCTTTTTTAAAAAGAGCTTTACGTGTTAAAATATTTAACTTATACAATAAAAACAAACGATATTGTTTTTTCCAAAAGTAAATACAAACAAGTATATAAATGGAGTTCATTCTCATTCTACAACACCCCCACTAGATTGAACTCGGCTGACTTGAGCTGCATACATTAAACTACCAACGACTTCTTGATATGGCATCTTCCTCATTTCTTCAATTTCATCTTTTGTTGATGGACACATTTCTTTTGACAATTTTTGTTTCACATCTAAAGGCGTCGAGACAGGCTTACAATCAGTCATGTTGAACCTTTTCAACACATTGTTGATGTAGAGTTCTTGATGCAACTATAATCTTCCGTTTGTACCCAAAATAAAATGTCCCTCGCCAATGTCCTTCATTTTAAAATTTCTTGATAAATTATTCTTTATGTACTGTTTTTTTTTCATTATTTGGGAATATTAATATGTCATCCACGTATATGGTAAGTAATTTCTCCATCTGACAATTTGTAGTAAATGCAAGGCTCAGTTTTTGATTGCATCAATCCAATTTTCTTCAATGTACCATCCAATTTCTTATTCTAGACTCTACTAGCTTGCTTCAGGCCATAAAGCGATTTCTTGTGTTTGTAAACTTGATTCTTTTCTGAAGAAAATCTCTCCGGAATCTTTATGTAGATTTCCTCTTCTAGGTCACTTTGAAAAAATGCCGTCACTACATCCATTTGATCAATGTCAAGATGATGTTGAACTGCCAAACTCAATAGTAGACATACTGAAGAATATCAGAAGACTGGAGAAAATGTCTCTTCGTAGTATATACCATATTGTGGATATCATTTAATGACTAATCTGGCTTTGTAACTTTCAATTTCACCAGTGGAATCTCGTTTTATTTTAAAACACAATTTGTTACCAATTGGTTTCTTACCTTTTGGTAAATTTGTGACTTCCCATGTTTCATTTTCTAACAATGCATTCAATTCATCATTCATAGCATTCTGCCAATACTCATTATCAGGACCATATAATGCTTGCTGTACTGTTTTAGGTTCTTCACCTGAATTAACAGTATGACATTCATATTAATATCTTTTCACAGGCTTCGGTGTGATTCCAATTTCGGATGGACCAACAGAAGCGATATCTGATGCTCTTTCAAAACCCGCAATTGGCGAACAATAATTTTTTTCAGATTAGTACTCATCTTCAGATTCTAGAGTTTCTTCTGCTGTAACTTCATAGTCAAGTTAAGTTATGAAGTTTGTATTACGTCGCCAGTCGCTTCGATATTGCTCGGGCCGAGTTCTGAGTTATCCAATTCCCCCATTGAATCACATCCGGGTGACACGTAAAATTTGAAATCTTCAATTGGTTCTTCATGTAAGAATTGATCTTCTAAAAATTTTCTCTACTCAACTTGATATAATTTCGAATTGGATCGTAGAATCGATATGTCCTTGAGTGAGCACAATACCCAACAAAAACAACTTCTTTGCCCTTAGGATCCAACTTCTTCTACTTCTCTTTTGGGATGTGTATTACTGTGTGTGTGTTTGTGTGTTAGATACTCGAACGTATCTAGATTTGGTTTTTTACCTGATCAAACTTCCTCAGTGTTATGTCCTAAGAAGCAAAACTCCTCTTTGTTCACTAGATTAATATGTTGTTTATTAGTTAATAAACAATTGCGACCTTTCTATTTAACAATTCAAATAAGAGTGCGCAATAATAATAATAAAGAGTTACCAGATTAAGATAAGGTCAGATAACGGTTGGGCGAAATTCCCGTTGGAGATGTTGATGGTGTAGAATGTGACCCTGATGTTCCGAGAAATACGCCTTGCCCTTCATGCGATCGTCGTTTTGAGACTGTTACATCGGAATCTCCCCTCAGCTCCACATGGTTACGAATCTGGTCAATGTGTCGTTTGAAAGACTTCCCATTGTGTAAAATCTCATAGTGCAAATCACCAAGTTGGTTCGTAATTATTCCACGAAGCTATTTGTCCATGCGCACATTGTTCGAAAGAAAGAAAACATTTTGAATCGGCTCCAAGGACCGAAACGTTGAGTTGAATTGCATGTACTGCTTGTCGGTCATCTTCTTCGTCAAATCTTGAGGTAGGAGAAGATCCAAATGAGTACGTATAAACACGTCCCACAAAAAGAAGTGCGGGTGGTTTATCGGTTCTGGAATGTGGTGCAATTCGGTATTGACGAAGAAATTGATTTAAGTGTTTCTGGAGGTTAATCTTACCCGCTCCTAATGACTTCAAAGCATTTTTAACTGTTTGTACAGACCGTTCCGCCTGCCCATTAGTAGATGGGTGGTATGGAGCCATAAATCTGTTGTACATAACCTCAACGTTCGTAAGAAACTCCTTAAATTCTAACGAGGAAAAAATTCCATTATCGGAAACGACATTAACTGGAACTCCATAGCTAGCGAATAACTCGTGCAATATCTTAATAGTGACAGCCGATGTACTTGAAGATGTTACTTTGACTTCAATCCACTTACTATATGCATCTGTGACAATCAAAAACATCGAACCCAAAAATGGTCCCGCGTAATCCACGTGAATACGCTCCCGCGGTCCATTCGGATATTTCCAATGATGCTGTCTGAACTTTGGTGGTTCGTTTGCGAATCTAGCACAATCATCACAACTTTTCACCACGTTTTCAATATCTCTGTCGATACTAGGCCAGTACACAAATGATCTCGCAATTCCCTTCATCTTGACTATTCCCAAATGGGAACGACTAATCTATGCTCGAAAGTCAAGCAACCACCAACCAATCTGTAGTTAATCTCCGGGGATTTATAGCCATATGCTGTGACTTTCCACTCTCCAGAATTTTTATCATTGCCCCTAATTTCTCGTCCTTTCGACTTTCCGATCCAATTCTTTCGGCACTCGTTGGCAGTTGTTTTATTTGATGAATAATAAATTTGTCAAATTCGTCATAATCATCTACCGTAGATTGATGAATTTGGCTCACAACCTCTTCCTACAGGAGCCCCTAGTCCTATCTGACTGTCATCCGTTGCAAGTATAAGAGGCAACTTCGGGTTGTAAGAAGTAAGCACATGTGGCGGCATATGCCCTATCAGCATCTGGAGTCCATTGAAAATTCTCTCTTAGAAGCAAGTCGCGAAGTAGTCTGTTGCGTGTTGACAAATTAGGTATGAACGAGCCGTAGTAAGTTACTTTTCCAAGAAAAAGTTGCAATTCCTCATGCGATTTCGGTTTGGGAGCGTCCCTTACTGCTTCGACGTGTCTATCTGATTTATGGATTCCTTCACCATCGATCTTGTGACCCAGGAATTCAACAGCCGGTGCAGCAAACATACATTTATAACGACTCAATCGTAATCCCTTTGCATGCAATCGTTCCAGAGTCATTATCAAGAGGTTTTCGAAATTGTCGGCGTAAATCAGATGTCGTCGAAAAAATTGCATACATTGGGAATCCCATTCAATACTAATTCCATCGAACGCTGCCAAATTGCCTGTATGTTAGCAGCACCATAAACTGCTCGAGTTGGTCGAATTAATCCATGAGTAGGGGTGTTCATTGTCAGGACATGCGCCAACTCGTCGTCAACCACAAGATGTGAATATGCATCAGTCACGTCCAGGTGGCAAAACAGTTTTGACCCATGCATTTTATTGAATATATTTTCAGGCTTCGGTATCGAGTGCTCATCTACAATAATTCTAGGGTTAACCGTAGGTTTATAATTACCTATGATTCGAATCTTTCCGTTCTTCTTGGAGACAACGTGTGTTGTGGAAGCCACCTCAGAAAAGTCGACCCTCTTATATAAACCTGAAACTATCTTTCAATCTCAGCTGCATATTAATTCCTTAATGCCATCGGTATTTCCCTTGCCCTCGCAAACACTGGACTAACTTCCGGTTTCAGATGTAACTTGATAGGTGGACCGTCAAGCCTACCAGCAACGTCACTGAAAGCCTCATCAAATCGGTTGAGAATCTGTTGTAAGGATTGTCTTTCACCCACCGTCAATTCAGGAGTAGCAATCTTTATTGACTACATTTGATCCGACTTCAAAAACAATCTAACAAAGTGGATCTTCTTAAACAAATTGTGATATCCACTCTCTTCACTCGAACAGTGAATCAAAGTGAGTGAGGTAGCGCCAACTTTAAAATTCACAACCACACGGCCTATGCACTCAATTCTATGACCGGTATAACTCGTAAATCGGGGGTTTCGCATGACAGCCTGTAGCGTTGTTCTAATTATTATGCCACAAGGCGCGCCCTTATCTAGCTCCATATTCACTTTCCGGCCATTAATGAACACTTCCAGCATGTGTTTATTCGAACCAGTACTACCCAGTTGATTAAGGCGTTGGATTATCCGTCATCTCCCCATCTTCATCTAAAATTTGTCCCGTTCTTGATCTACATACCTTTGCAATGTGTCCGGTTCTATTGCAAGCGTAGCATTTGGCACTTCGAAATTTGCATTGTTCCCTGGCATGTTGTCCACCACAACCATAACACTTAACACCATCGCATTTACTCTCGCGGCTCCCATTCCCTGTTCGTATTCGGTTCGAATTCAGAAATTCCAGATGTCGTCGCACAACCCTTCATTTCCATGGCTGATCTACGGGACACCTCCAAACGTTGTGCTATTTCATACGCCTCACAAAAATGTTGCGAGTCTTTTGCAATTATTTTGTCACATGTTGTTCGTGACTTTAAGCCGAAAAGAAGTTGTTCCGTAAGCATCCTGTCCAAGAAGTTGCCATAATGCGCAGCAGCCTGTCTAAGGCGCAGTGTAAAGTTGGACAGCGTTTTCGTCATACTGATTCTTCCTTCCGTCGAAATGATCAATCAGCACTTTCTTAATTTCCTAGTATGTAATCGAATCAGACACTTTTGGACTGATCAAAATCTTCAAGGCATCATTTAATTCTGCACCCATATGGACCAGAACGTAATTTCTTGTAAAAATTTCTTGTAATTGTAAAATAGTCTGAAAGTGAAGTAGCATCCGTGGCTTTGAAGGCTGGTATCGATACTGATGGTGCCGCCGTTCAAAATAAAGAGTTACAGATTAATACATAACTGGTAGATATAGATTGTAGTTGCCAGATTAATACATAACACTCAGGACTAATACCATTAAGTGTTTTGCATGGGGTACGATTGATTAAATATACGACAGTATTTGCCGCTTCAGCCCAACATTTTTTAGGAAGCAGAGAATCGATTAAAAAACATCTAGTTTTTTTCAATTATTGTTCGATTCATTCTTTCAGGCATGCCATTACTCAAACTTTACATTAAGGAGCCTCACAGAATAAAAATAAAATTAACATAGAATATCGCTGTATAAACCCGTGAATCGACCACGGTTCACTAATTTAAATCGAGGATAGCGAGTTTGGAAACTGGGAGCCTCAGTATTCCAGTATTTGTCCTTACATCTGCGCTGCGAATCACATCATCACGGCCTTCATACAAATTCTCTATTCGACCTCTTTTCCAATCTCTACGTGAAATGGCCGGATCGCATATAAGCACCAAGTCGCCAACTGCTATTGGTTTCGTAAAGTTACACTATTTTGAGCGCCTGGTCAATCTGGGCAAATACTCATGTATACATCGATTCCAAAAATGATCTCGTAATTGTCGGAAAATTCGCCATTGTTTTTTCAATACAGCTGGTTTATCTGTTATGGCACAGGCCAGAGGTTGGGCAGTGTTTGCTGCTCCCAGTAAAAAATGGTTGGGTGTTAGTGGCTCCTCATCCTCGTGCGTCAACGGTAAATGTGTCAGTGGGCGAGAGTTAACAACATTTTCCGCCTCAATCATGATTTTTCTTTTAATGTAAGTCGTAACACACGTTTTACGCATTGAACCATGCGTTCCCATGCACCTCCCGCAGATGGGTTATGTGGACAATTAAATTGCCACTCAATGTATTTAATGGACAGCTCCTCTTGCACCCTGACAACATCAAATACTTCACTGAACTGCTTGACTATCCGGTCGGTTCCAACGTTTCTCCTGACGACGACCGATGGATACTGATACTCCATTGGCAGTTTGTAGAAATGCAGTAAGATTCTGTACTTTCACAGAAAACTGCACCAATCTATCGATTGCATTTTCTCCGATAGGTTGCACTTCCTTAATGTTTTGTATTTGACAACGAATCAACATCGACCAAACGAACGCCAAATTGAACGCGTAATTGTTCCATTACGGTAGTCACATTGCCAGGGTGGATGAATAAGGATTTTACGCTTTCCCGTGCAAGGCCTTTTAGTGCCTTTTGAAGTCTTAAACAATTTTCGAAGCTATTATATTGGTACATAGTAGTGGTTTGATTAAAGGCAGTTGAAAACATAGGCCAATTTTCGGGGTGTCATCAAATTCCGGGAAATCATATATTTTTCTATGAATTGGCATTGAAGTGCCATTTTGAGATGACGAAGTATCACTCGGCGAAATTGTGGTTGATGCAACCGTTGGTTGACTTTGATAAAATCCATTTACGTAGTTGACGTTTGCAGCATAAAATCTGACGTTGAGCCACGTCAGCTGAGGCAGCGTTAAATGGTTCACAATTCGTTACAGTCGCCATGCATGTGATGACTCTGACAGAGCACTTCGGGCATTCGCCAACTGGACTCGAAGAAGGTCTATTTGTGTTTGAAGGCTTTCCAACTGTGCATTATTACCTGTTGTGTTTGTGATTGTAGTGGCCGTGGAGGTAGTTATTGCAGTATGCAGTGACGGTGGTGGATCTTGCGACAAGGATTTTTGTCCAGCGGTGGAAGAGGCAGGCAAGGAAGGCACTCTAGCGGCTGTGGGAGTAGTTTGCTGCAACAGAGTTCCGGCATGTGTAGATGTTGCCGTCGACACCCCAGATACGGGAACACTTTGTTGCAACAAACCTTTTGTTACGGTCACCGACGAACTACTTCTCTCTCCATTCATGTTTTGGTTCATAGTCTGGTTACGAGGGCTTCTTCTTACAATTGTTGACCGTTTCACAGACATAACCTTAAAGGCTTTCACTTGGAACACACAAGTTTCGCACCAAATATTGCGAAATAAAAGAATTGTCGCTGACTACGACGGAGATTTATAAGTGGCGAATTTAACTCCATAAATTTCAAATAAAAAAAAAACGATCCTAATATATCGACCTACAAATATAAATCTACAAAGGTTTATTCTATTAAACAAAAAATGGTAGAAAATTGCAGATAAAAATATGCAGTGTTTTCCCTTACAAAACTGATTTTAGTCAGTCATTTTAAAAACGAATAAAGCCTCTGTTTCAATTTCTTTGCAAAAATACTAACGGCTTTTAATAATAAACTACATATGTAGAAGACACTGCAGTGAGTTTGGTACATATGTACACATATAAAGGGAATGTAAAACATCATAAACAAATGACGACAAAACAGATGACAAAATTACTCAAACTTTTATTAGAATATCGCCGTATAAACAAACAAAAAAAGTTAAAAGTTAAAAGGACAGTTTATCTTTAAAACAGGAAACACAATCTTCTTTGCTTGCATCACATTTCACAGCAGAAACTGCACCTGAAAACATAATTTTTATAGTTTCATTGTTCGCCAATTTTCGCCACCACATCATTTAACATCTCCTAATCCATTCACTACCATTTTTGAGTTATTAGCAGTAGTCACTTCTGCTTTCTTTTCATGAAAATCATTTTTGAAACATTCAGAATTGGAACACATATGTGCGGTAGCACCGGAATCAAAAACCCAGTCGATATCACCGTATCGATTACAACTGTAACATTTAGGTCCATTTTTCTTCATACCCTTTTTCTGTCCAGCAAAAGCCATATCTGTTGATTCTGCTTTTACATCTTGCAGCATTTTCAATTTTATTGTATCTCCAGAAATTTGTATCCCTGAGCTTTGAATTCCCATAATCATTGGTTTGTATTCGTCTGGCAATCCGGCCAAAAGCATCGATCCTACCCATTATTCGTCAACTGCAAGTCCAGCAGTCATTAATTTATGTGCTGTGGTGAGGATTTCATTCACGCATTCGTTAACGTTGGCACATTCTTTCAATTTGTTTGAACAGAATTTTTGAATTAGTCCAACTCTCCTTACCAGGCCGCAATCTTCATATATTCTTCCAAACGTACACCAAATTTAATTTGCATTTGTGCACTTACGTATATGGGGATACACAGACTTAACCACCAACGAAATCAGATCAGCTTTTGCTTGAATTTTCTTGTCTTCTTTTTCTTCTGTTCCTTGAACAGCATTCCAAAGACCTTTCATTTGAAAATATGCCTCAACTGCAAATTTCCAATCTTCAAAATTTTCGCTTCCCCGAAGCTTTTCCAGGTATATAGGTGGAGTTCATTCTCATTCTACAACAGAGTGAAACAGGGAGTTCCCCAAAGTTGGAACCATTTAACCTCTACCTTTCCAGATTATTGTACAATTATTGCGTCGAGAGGTTAAATTTATGACATATGCGGAAGGATTAACGTCTATCTTGCCAGTTTTTTCTCTGCGAGAAAGATGAAAATATCCGCCACACAAATCAACGGCCAAACTTCAAGTCGCTCACCGGCAGCACTTGGGGAGCAGACAAAGAAAAAAAGTGTTTGGTTGCAAAGCTTACAGCTGGATTCCAAAAAATCAACGAAAGAAGTTTGACCCTAGAAGTGCACAAACTATTATAATGGGTTACGCACCCAACGGGTACCGGCTGTGGAATTTATAGAGGAGAAAAATCATTATTTCTAGAGATGTTAAGTTTGATGAAAACTATTTCCCGTTTGCATTAAAGAAAAGCGAAGAAGAATTAATAATGGTACGTCGCAGACACGAACAAGAGGGGGATAATGAAAATGTCGTGACTGAAAATAATAATTTCGAGGCTGAGAATGAAGGTGTCGTTTCTGGTAATGCGAGTGAATCAATCAATGAGAATACTAAAGGGTGATTTTTTAGCTATTATCTTTTTGGCAACGCTGGTTTAAACAGCTGACACACGTTTCGTGTTTTGTTTCACTGTCAAACATCTTCAGTTTGGTCTATAACACTACTCAACAAAATGAAAAAAATTTCATGTACTCCGGATGCGATAATTTTTTCTGTGTAGATAACCTGGACATGAGCTCGAAAAACGCAATAAAAAATATTTTTTTCGTTTGGTTTTTTTTTTATTTTTTTTTTTTTTAAAATTTTAAAAATTTTTTTTTGGTTAATTTGTTTCGTCCGGCATAACTCGGGAACCACTAGCCCGATTTAATTGAATTAAATTTTAAAAAATTTAAAATTACAATTCCCTTAATCTGTTCATATATTGTTTTCCTATACAAGCAACAGTTTCCAAGTTAAAAATGAATATATAAAGGAAAAAACTTATTTTTTGCCTAAAGATTTAAATTTTTTTTTTTTTAAATCCATAAAAAATCCAAAATGAAAAAAAATGTCAAATCTTATTACTTTTACGTAAAGTCACATAACCTATGAGCAAAATGAGACAAAGATCATTAAAATCGATGCACGCGTTTCGCTTTTATTCGCAATTGAGTAAAGGTATGAATTTCAAAAATTTGCTCGACATATGCACAACTTTGTCTATGGTAAGGTTTTTTCTTTTTTTTGATTCTCAGAATTAACAAAACGGAATAAACAAAGGGTTATTTAATTTTTATGATTGCGTAAGCAAAGTAATAAACGCTAATAAATGTGCGTGAACAATTAAAAGGAAAAAAGGAAAGGGGACTTTTTTAATTATTTGGGGTTTCCGTTGGCTACCTGTATGATTTTTTACAGAAATGCAACCCACATTTAAGGGTGGTCATTATTCGGAAAATTTAAGACTCACACATGGTGAAACAGGTATGTAGCCACCGTAAAAAAATATACACCCATTTATAAGTACCTGTCAGTAAAATACTAAACAATACACAGTCTTCATTGATCGATTTTACTCATTCAACAAGTGTCGACGAACGCGATAGTTAAAATGAGCAAACGTTCGCGAGGATTTGAATGCAATACCAATCCAAGTAATTTTTGTTACATGTGCGGAGAATACGTTTCTGAAAAAAACAAGCGTTGTTTTTCACCTAAATTGAGAGATTCATTTGAAGAGAGCTTCAATTTAAAGGTCTCAAACATAGATGAGCGGTGGACACCAAGTGCTCTATGTCCAAGGTGCTACGTACAGCTAGCTGACTCAAGGTAAGTGTAGATTACGAAATTCAAGAACATATATAACTTATTATTGAAATTCTTTCAGACGACAGCCGAGAATCATCATGCCAATGCTTTGGGGAGCTCCGCTTTGCCATGTAACAGATTGCTACTTCTGTCTTAGCAAAAAAACAGGCGTGGGAAAAAATATACGATGGACTTACGCTGCTGTTTCAACAGTGAATTTTCCAGTGCCATTTTCCGAAGAACCAGTGGACCCGCAACCGTCCGTTTCAAGATGGGCATCTAATAATGAGGCGATACATCCAACATCAGATCCGGAGACAGTAGAAACCACATCAGAATGCGAGTCAACATATACATTGCATGGAGGTCAACGCTTATGTTCCCAAGCAGAACTGAACGATTGGGTTAGAGAATTGAAACTCTCCAAGGAAGATGCAGAGTTGCATGCATCGCGCATGCAACAGTTCGGTTTCTTGGCTCTTGGTGTGGTGACAACAATCTACAGGAAGCGTCATGAACCATACGCAAGGTACTACACAAAAAAAGACAACATCTGTTTTTGTAAGGACATTCCCGGATTATTTGGTGAACTCGGGTACTCTCGATCCAGGAGAGTGGCGTCTTTCCATCGACCGCAACAAGCAGAGCCTTAAAGCAATTTTACTGCACAACGGCAACGAGAAACCTTCGATTCCAATTGCTCATGCCGTTGACACCAAGGAAACATACGAAGTCATGGACAATCTACTAAAGTGCCTTAACTATGAGAGGCATGATTGGAAAGTTTGTGCCGACCTTAAGGTTATCGGTATCCTTTGTGGATTACAAGGTGGATTCACAAAGTACTGTTGTTTTCTCTGCCTTTGGGACAGCCGCGATCGTCAACATCATTACACCAGGAGGAGTTGGACAGAAAGAGTTAACTTCATCCCCGGCAGCGACAACGTGAAATATACACCACTCATAAAAAAGGAAAATGTTTTTCTCCCACCTCTTCACATAAAGCTCGGACTCATAAAAAACTTCGTGAAAGCTATCAACAAAGATGGCGAAGCGTTCGCCTATTTAAAAACCATTTTTCCTCACCTTTCATCGGCAAAGATTAAGGAAGGCGTTTTCGACGGTCCGCAAATTAAAAAGTTGTTGCAAGACCAACAGTTTGAGCACATTTTATCACCAAATGAAGCTGCAGCTTGGAACTCATTTCGGCAAATTGTTTCCGGATTTCTTGGAAACAACAAAAGCTCAAATTACAGAGAGATCGTCGAACAACTACTCCAAAATTATAAAAAAATTAGAGCAAATATGTCGCTTAAGATACTTGGACTTCTTTCCGGACAACCTGGGCGATGTGAGTGACGAGCATGGTGAGCGTTTTCATCAGCAAATGAAAGAAATTGAGCACCGATACCAAGGATTTTGGAACGAAGCTATGATGGGGGACTATATCTGGTTCCTGATAAGAGAAACAGACCCACAACAATATAAAAGAAAGACAAAAGCACATAATTATTTTTAATTTGAAGGTTTTTATTTTTGTGTTTAGATATTTTTTTTTAAACTTTTTTATAATTAATTAATGTTGATATCCTTAGGATAATTTCTTGTACATATATCGAATTGTTTTTTAATTTAAAGTCATATATTTTTGTCACCCAACAAATTTTAATTTTTTTTTGTAATAAAAAAGAAAAAACCTTACCATAGACAAAGTTGTGCATATGTCGAGCAAATTTTTGAAATTCATACCTTTACTCAATTGCGAATAAAAGCGAAACGCGTGCATCGATTTTCATGATCTTTGTCTCATTTTGCTCATAGGTTATGTGACTTTACGTAAAAGTAATAAGATTTGACATTTTTTTTTCATTTTGGATTTTTTATGGATTTAAAAAAAAAAATTAAATCTTTAGGCAAAAAATAAGTTTTTTCCTTTATATATTCATTTTTAACTTGGAAACTGTTGCTTGTATAGGAAAACAATATATGAACAGATTAAGGGAATTGTAATTTTAAATTTTTTAAAATTTAATTCAATTAAATCGGGCTAGTGGTTCCCGAGTTATGCCGGACGAAACAAATTAACCAAAAAAAAATTTTTAAAATTTAAAAAAAAAAATAAAAAAAACGAAACGAAAAAAAATTTGTTATTGCGTTTTTCGAGCTCATGTCAAGGTTATCTACACAGAAAAAATTATCGCATCCCGAGTACATTTTGACTGTTGACTAGTGTAATTTATCCATGAATCGTCTCAGTTTAATCGACCAACTGAAGCGGCTATTCGGGCTATTGTGACTAAATTTCGCACCAAATTTACATTGTTGGACATTAAACCACCAACACGCTTACGTAGAGTGCGAACTGAAGAAAATATCGCAGCTGTATCGGCCAGTGTTAATGATGACTATCAATTATCGATTCGTCGCCGTTCGTAGCAATTGGGCCTCTGTTACTCAAAAACGTGAAAATGCCAAAATTAGACTAAGCGGATGGTCCATTAGGCGCAGTCAAGGTCAACATTTGCATGAAATAATCTTCAAACATTAAATTATATGGACCGTACTATCGATTCAAATAAAGATTTCATGAATTTTTCTGAATTTTATGTGTTTTTTTTTTTGAAAAACTTTCCTATAGCTTTTAAAAATGACCCTTTATAAAATTTGTATGTTTTCTTTAAATTTGTACATAAAACATGTAATTTGTTTAACAATTTTCATTAAGAATATTAAATTAAAAAAGGCTTAGTGGTTTCGATGAATCCCTAAGGTATCGTTTTTTAATACGGTCTTTTTTTAATTGAAGCCTTTTTAACGAAATAACACTTAAAATAAATTTAATTTAAAAGGTTTTTTATTTTACTTTATTTATACGCGTGAACAGTACAACAGGGTAAATTATTTTTGCGATTAGCAAATCGCAAGTGATTTGACAGTCGCGTGATTGTCAGAACATGCACGTATGTGATTGTGAGAAAACATATGAATTATCTCTCACTTGCAAAAGAAAGCATCCAAAGTTGGTCACGATAGGACAAAGGGGGTGGTACCTCCCACACAAAAAATATTTTAAAAGTATCAAAAATTACTCATTTTATCTTCAAATCATACGAAGTAGGAGTTTTTGAAAATCAACATTGGCATTCGACCCTCTCCCGAAATCGCCAGCGTGTAATCAAAACACGGCTACTGTCAAATGATTGACAATTTAGTCGCATTCGTAACTCTGTACTGGGAAGGTTGTCAACACTGATAGAGCGCGCACGTAAAATTTCTTCTACTTAAGTGAAAATTTTGAAAAATTTGATAATTTAATACAATGGTTTGGCCTGAGGTCAAAATGTTTACTGTGGATGATGAGTATAAATATCCTATACCTAGGATCAGAAAATATATCCATTACAGGAAGGAATATGAAGCAATTCTTCAACAACACCAGAGAAACAGGGCTCTCTCTGTAATGAAAATTGCAAATGATCTGCACACACGCTTCGATAATCTCGAGACATACTTTGTCACCAAGAGGAAGATGAAAATTATCTGCAAGGATCGGAACACAATCAACCGTCTAGTAGCTGACCCCGACTGGCTTGAGAAATTCAACCTCTTCATCCCTGGCGAGATCTGCGAAGTTAAAGCTGTGGTCGAGATACCATCCGATCCCACTTTTTCTGAGAAGTACTTATTCGAAAACATCATCATAAAGCATAAGGCAGAATATGGACCAATTAATAATAATATAGATATCACTGAGGTTAAAAGATTCACCAAACCAGATTCCGATAATGAAGGCGGAAGAATTGACATGGATATGATCATGATTTGCTTTGCTGGTGACAAGCTACCATCGCATGTATCTGTTGACAAGGTTATTTTTCCGGTTAAACCTTTTATCGAAAGGACATTGCAGTGTAGAAAGTGTTGGAGATTTGGCCATTCTGCCAAGGTCTGTAGCCGGCCCCGACAAATTTGTCCGCGTTGTGGAGCTGCTCATGGCGGTGTGTGTGAATTGATGCCAAGTGCATCAATTGTGGCAGACCTCATGATGCAAGGTCCGGTCAATGCGAGAAATGGATTGAATTGCGAAGAAAGGCCAAGAACGAAGCTGATGAGAAGACTCCAAAACACCAGCGGGAAACGCCAAATACTTCGGTTCATAATAGTAATAACCCATTTGCTTTTACTGAGGAGGAATTCCCAGCAATTTCCACCAAACGCCCCAAATTATCCCTAAATAGGGAAAAATCGAGGAAGAGGAAGAATAGGAATAACGAGGATCCGAATGTGGCTGCGGAAGCCGATCAGGATAATTCACAAGTGTCAATTGACATCGTCCGGACCAAAAATTCGGATGAAGACCATCCAAACAATACCACAACAGCTGTAGATGAGACAGCTGAAACACAAACCACCTTGACTGACTGCCCAGACTTGCCAAAGTCTTCTCCCTCCGGTGAGGACGACGAAGACTCACTGGCATTAGCTGGGAACTTACCTGATTCTACTAATCTATCAACCACACCTCTACAAAAGACTTCCGATAGCGGTGAAGATACAATTAAAACAACCCTGAATCAATTTGAGACATTTCAACGAAATAATATCATAATTCTCGATCGTGATGAAGATCTTGCAGATCAATTTGAGGAGCATTAGGAACAAGAAACTCCAATTGACGCAATTTCTCAAAGATTCAGAGGTTGACATTGCATGTATATCGGAAACTTTTTTAGACAACACGGATGAGATCACAATAAATAATTACAACATAATACACAAAGATAGGACCACACATGGCGGCGGTGTAGCCATTCTTCTTAAAAAATCTATTCGATTCAATAACTACGATATAAATCTTACCAACAGGGGTATTGAAATTACCGCCTGTATTGAAATTACCGCCTGAAATTGGAAATATTGTCATAATATCCACATACATTCCACCAAATACAACATTCAACGGATCAGATCTTAATAACATTATGCCGCAAATCGCACTCGATGCCAAAATTATCCTGTGTGGGGATTTCAATTCTCACCATCAGCTATGGGGATGTAATAGAACTGAGAACAGGGGAGACCAAATGTTGAAATTTATTGAGGACAACGATTTAGTTCTCCTTAATGATGGTTCAATGACTTATTTCGGAAGTTCCAATCCTTCTGCTTTGGACCTATCGATATGCAGTCCCGCTATTGCTTTAATAACATCTTGGTATACATTAAACGAATGTCTGGGAAGTGACCATTGCGCTATTATCATGGAACTCAAGCTGAAGGTCCCGTGTCGAAATTTTTCATATGGTGTACCGAATAATATAATGTACGGCTTATCCATAAGAAGGGAAAACCACCTGACGATCCACTTTCATTCCGTTCTATTGCAATTATATCATGTTGAAAAGATGATTTTCCGAAGAATTGACTATCAGCTAGAATCTGAGAATAAATTAAGTAAAGCACAATCTGGATTTCGCCGAGGCAGATCAACGCGGGACAACATTGTCACCTTATGGTCGGCTGTGCATCTGGCGAGGAAAGAGGGTAAATTTCTAACGGCCGTATTCCTTGACATAAGAAGCGCTTTTGAGAATGTGAACATTGAGATTTTAATAGGGAAGTACAGAAGACTTGGGATAAGTGATCATATCTGTGATATTATTCACAGTATTCACCAGTTCAAAAACCTCAAGGTTGACGTCGGAGAACTTTCTATTCGCAGATTATCTTATACTGGAACCCCTCAAGGCTCGATCCTGAGTCCTTTGAGTTTTAATGTTTACATAAACGAAATTTTTGATGACCTGGACGTTGATATACTCGGCTACGCAGACGACTTGGTTATTTTTTGTGCCGACATTAATATAGATAACGCCTCTGCTAGGATCCAGGCAGCTCTGGATGAAATAACACTCAGATTAAACGAAATACATCTTCTCAGAAAACAAAAGCAATGATTTTCATTCCAGCTAACAGGAGACACGTAGTCCATTACCCCGAAATTTCAATTGGAGGAGACCGGATTGAATATACGAATACATTCAATTTTCTTGGTTTTATATTTGAATCTAAATTGGATATTGGCCCGCATATCGATAAAACTGTTAAGAACTGTTTCAATTTATGAACATCCTCAGAGCTTTATGTGGAGTCTCCTGGGGATCACACCCTCAACAGATTCTGCGCTTATACGCGGGCGTTATCAGACCCAGGATTGACTATATGGCACCGTTGATGATGGACTGCCCTGCTGACAAACTCCTGAAGCTACAAAGGGTTCAGTTTAAGGCCCTCAGGATAGTTCTCGGAGCAATGATCTCCACACACACAATGGCCCTCGAGCAGTAGGCAAATATGCTACCAATACCCGAGAGACTTCGGCTACTCACAGAGAATTACATAAATAACATTATAACCAGCACCGATAATCCGGCGAACAAATAAATTCAGGCTTATAATCACCTATTTAGATCAGGACCAACCCTATTTCAAATGTATGAGGACAAGATTAGCAAATACTGCCTGATGAAGGCTGATCGTCTCATACAATACCAGCTTCCATTCAACTCAACTTTGAATCTTCCGAACATCACATTCCTCAACATTAAGAAAGGACACACAGGGCCCGAAGATATCCTTAGAAAATATGAGAGAATAATGGAGACAAAATTCTACGAATTTACACAGATGGATCTAAAACCTCGGACAAGACCTCTTGCGCTTTCTGGATTTTCGATTTGGAGGCTTCATTCTCATTGGACAGAGTAAGTTTCATATTTTCTGCTGAGGCATACGCAATACTCGAAGCCCTACTGCTGATTAGAACATGTGATCCCGGAAAATACCTTATCATAACCGACAGTAAATCGGTTTTACAGGCCGCTGGATCGAGATGCGGTAGAAATATTCATCCCTACGATCTGAGACTGCGGAACGAGGTGAATGAATTGAATGAGGGCGGCTATTCCGTGCACTTTTTATGGATACCCAGTCATTCGGGTATCGACGGGAACGAGTACGTGGACTCTGTCGCAGTTAACCACGTTCACATTGGTGACTACCCCCCGATATATTCCAGAGATCTGAAACAAACCGATAGGGATAAGGCATTAAAATCTTGGCAGCTAAGATGGGACACAAGTATTTACGGACGACGATTATACTCATTCACCTCGACGGTCAATAAGGGGCCATGGTTCAAGGACCAGAATGTTCCTCGCAACGTCATAACCACGACATGCAGATTAAGATTTGGGCACAACCTAATGCGACAACATTTACACAGACTTAACATAATTGATTCTGACCTCAGTGACTGTGGGGCCATTCAATCCATGGACCACATCACATTTTCCTGCCCGAACATATCCACAGACATTCGAAACTTGCTTATGCAGAAGATAAACAGTTTAAATATTCAACAACCTAATATCGATCAATTATTGAGAACAAACAATATAACTCTTTTCACTGCCCTGCAGAAATTTTACAAGGCTGCCGAAATTACGATCTAACACCCTGATGATGACGAAATTTTGAACTACAACGGAAATGGAATTCCACATGAAATGACTAAAATCCCCCTGATTACATTATATCCCCTGAAAGTGGCAACATAGACCTTGTGTCTCATGTCACTTTTTATTCCACCGCAACCAGGGTGGAATTGACGTATTATTAATACGCCAAAAGAAGAAGAAGTAACTCTGTACTGAGATTATAGTTGAATCCACAACTTTCTGGATGCGATTTCTGTCACTTTTCACTCGTATGTGTTGTGGGTGGCATCACATCATAGTTGGAATACAGAAGATAGCGTTGTCTTACAATATCCATCAATATAATTCATAGTTTAAGTTAATGTAGATGTACTAGCCCTATTACCGTAACAAAACAGACTTGGTATGCTTTCATGTTCTTTGCTTTTTTAGATTCTGCGATATTTAAATTAAATTCTTTCAATTTTTGGCAAAGATCTGCCTATACAATCAAATATAAAATGAACTTTGAACACCTCTCTGGCAAAACTCACGTCGATATGTTGTCCTGAATCCAGCCTTTTTTGTGTGTTCAAACATAGAGTGCAAATGTTTTGCTGGTATCACACACAAAGAAAACCCACACAAAGCAATGCTTATTCCATTGAAATGAAAAGTTGCTGTTGGCAAAGCACAATTAAGATACAATAACAAACTCAAACGTCAATAATTAACAATGTGTAAATACAAATTTGTGCAAACAGATACAAATTAAATTTGTAAAAATTAAAAAATGCGAATATATGTTTATTTTGCAATAAATGCCCGATGACCCATGTGTATATAGTACACCAAAATTTTTGTTTACATGATCAAATAAATACTATATTTTGTTTATTTAGTGTAGCTTGATTGTTAAATGCGTGTTTTAGTTTTGTTGTTGTTATACCTTAAAATCCTATATATAGGACCAATGTCCTTCAAAAACCAATTTTTCAATAAAATTTTAAAAACCTATAACTGCACTGTTTTTTGTTTCTCATTTGCTTCCAAAATAATGTACAAGTACTTTTAAAACGACCATGCTCAAGGGCATATCTGGGTTAATTAGTGCGTTTGATCCGTTTCAATTATTATCATATTTTTATACCCTCATTCTACAGAGTAGGAAGCAGAGCATTGAAGGAGTGACTTAAGACCCCAAGTATGTTTGGGCCAAATCCGTTTCACGACTTTTCACGCCCCACACAAATGACCCATATTCCTATGTTAAAATAAAATCCACACAGATATTCGGAATCGGCTATGTTTTGTATTTGATAACGTTTTTACAACTACTTTATGCGTACAAAATATGGCGGGTATTGCCACGCCCCTTCTTGTACCTCCCACACAAATCACCCTAACCTACGTAAAATTAAAGTTGTTATAACTTCTATACGAATGATCGGAATACTATGAAATTTGATATTTGGCAATGCTTTTATATGTGTTTCATTAATGTGAAAGATTGACGATATTGCCACACCCGTTCTGGTACCACCCACACAAAGTGGCATAAGCCTTGGTTAAAATAAAACCGATATAACTTCCAAACGGGTAGTCAAAATCATTTGATATTTGAAAATGTTTTTATAATCACTTTAAACCAAAAAAATATTTACGGTTTAGCCACGCCCCTTCTTGTACCTCCCACACAATTGTCAATATCCTAGGTAAAATGAAATCCTTCATAAATTCTATAATGGTGCATGGAATCCACTATAACTTGATATTTGATAATGTTTTTGCAATTGTTTTATAACTGTAGAAGCTCGGACCAAATGTCATGAACCTTCTAGTACCTTCCACACAAATCATCCGGTCCTATGTAAAATTTATGTTATTATAATTTCCATAGATATGTTCTCTGAGAGTGAGGGTATATATAAGTCGGTTTGGCCGACTGAAGTTTTCTTACTTGTTTAGTTTGCCTCTGATCGCATCATCTTGTAAAACAAATAAAGTGTAGGAGATTGTACAAATTTTGCATTTGATTCAGGGATTCAAAATCGCATCTTTTTCGGTCCTTATTGTACCAAAATATGTTTTAATATGGACAACATGTACGTACCTACGTTGTATTACCTCTGTCATGTCTTCGAACTTGGATGGGCGTTTTATAAAGGGTGATTTTTTAAGAGCTTGATAACTTTTTTTAAAAAAAAAACGCATAAAATTTGCAAAATCTCATCGGTTCTTTATTTGAAACGTTAGATTGGTCCATGACATTTACTTTTTGAAGATAATTTCATTTAAATGTTGACCGCGGCTGCGTCTTAGGTGGTCCATCCGCTTAGTCCAATTTTGGCATTTCCACGTTTTTGAGTAAGAGAGACCCAATTGGTGCGAACGGCGACGAATCGAAAATTGGTGGTCATCATTAACACTGACCGATACAGCTGCGATATTTTCTTCAGTTCGCACTCTACGTATGCGTGTTGGTGGTTTAATGTCCAACAATGTAAATTTGGTGCGAAATTTAGTCACAATAGCCCGAATAGCCGCTTCAGTGGGTCGATTAAACTGACCATAAAATGGAAGCGCGCAATGAACTTTCTTAACAGAGCACGCATTTTGATAATAAAATTCAATAATTTGCAAGCGTTGTTCGTTTGTAAGACGATTCATGATGAAATGTCAAAGCATACTGAGCATCTTTCTCTTTGACACCATGTCTGAAATCCCACGTGATCTGTCAAATACTAATGCATGAAAATCCTAACCTCAAAAAAATCACTCTTTATAATAATAGTTTAATGTATTTGTACTTGTACTAATTTCAAATTTCTTGTCGCCTAAATCGTACCATGCATGTGCGAATAAGTATCTTTCTACATGTAATATATCTTAATATAATTTAAATATCGTTGTAAATATTATTTTTCTCAATTAAAAAAATATTTTTCTTAGTTTTACATATATTTTTTTCCGTGCTTCTTAGGGAATATATATAAAAATGTTCCATGGAACATTGAGTTTTGGAAGCATTTAACTTTTAAATATTGCATTAACATATTTTTTAACTAAAAACCTCCATTTTTACTATAATGATCCGTACAATCGGGGAAAGACAAACGAGAAACAAGATTTTTTAGTTATTTAATTTAAAATATCTAAATAATTTCTTTAAATAAGTATTGTTTTTTGCTGAAACGATAATTGGAAAATTGTACCAAATATGCCATTGGAGAACCATTATATTTTAAAAGTCTTAATTGTACCAAAAATGGTACAATTGCACCCACTTTTGCATCCCTGATTTGATTCCTCTTCCACTCATGCCGTTTGTGGTCAGACTGCATGATTTTTACTTCTCGCAAACATACCCAACCTATTTGTCGGATCGCAAGAGCCTATATGATAGCCTGATTCCACCATTAGTAATATTTTAAAAATCCGCAATAGCATCCACATTTTCGGTCTTATTCTTTTTAAGTGGCTAGTTGGAAATGTACTAATGTTCGCTAATTGTTATTTTTAGAATCTCTTGGTCCATAAGGTCCATGAAATGTAAAGTTTTGCGGTTTTTACACAAAAGAAAAAGGAAATACAGTATGTCAAGGAATTGTTTTGACAAAGCAAAAAACTAATTTTATACATATATTCTTTTCAGAAAAAAAAAACACTTTTCTACTTGTTTGCACTTTTTGGACCGCACTCTCGATTCAAATAAAGATTTCATGCATTTTTCTGAATTGTATGTGTTTTTTTGAAAAACTTTCCTATAGCTTTTAAAAAATCACCCATTACTACAAACTCAATCGAAGAAGCTATGACAGATGATGAAGATATTCAACCTCCTCCGAGCTCTCCACGACGAAGCAACAGAGAACGTCGCCTGCCTACTAAATTATTTAATTATATAACAGGTCTTGATGTCAATGTTGTCCCAAGAAAGATTCCTGAAAAGTACAGCGATATTCATGTTTTAGAAGATGCTGACAAATGGGTTAAAACTGTTAATGATGAGCTGATATCTTTAGATAAGAATAAAGTATGGAAAATAGGAGAAACAACAAGAAACGCAAAGCTTCTGAAATCAAAATGGGTATTTCGTATAAAAGAGGACGAGAACGGAAATCCCACGAAATATAAAGTTGATAATGGTATCTTCAAAAAGAAGGTATTGATTTCTTCGAAACATATGCACCGTAGCTAGTTTAACTACTATTCGATTGGTATTAGCTGTTGGAATGAAAAGAAACTACATTTTCCATCAATTGGATGTCAAGACAGCGTTTCTACACGGAGATTTAGAAGAAGACGTGTACATGACAATTCCGGAAGGTATTTCAGAAAGAAGTGGAATGGCATGCAAGCTAGAAAAATCATTGTACGGTTTAAAGCAAGCACCTCGCTGCTGGAATGTCAAATTCAATATCTTCATAATTTCCTTAGAATTTACCCGATCTAAACGAGATTATTGTTTATATATGTATGAAATTAAGCATTAGCCATGACGATGACTTGGTCCTAATTATGTATGTAGATGTCTTAATCATTGGTGGAAATAAGGTATCATCAATTGAAAGACGTAAAGAATGTCGATCAAAATCCTTCGAAATGTCAGATTGTGGAGTTCTGAAGTTTTTCCTGAGAATGAACATACAAATAATAGACAATCAGATGGTGATTTCCCAAGAATCGAATATTGAAAAAATACTATCAAAATTTGGAATGGCAGAATGCAATAAGGTGAAGAGTCCAATGGAAAAAGGATTACAGCTATCAAGAGATGATAATCATAAATGCCATCAACAATACCGTGAATTACTTGGTAGTCTGATATATGTAATGATGTGCACAAGACCAGACATATGCTATCCAGTAGAATATATGTGCAGGTATCAAGATAACGCAAGTGATTTGCATTGGCAACATTTAAAAAGGATAGTGAGGTATCTGAAAGGAACTTCTAACTATAAATTGAAGTTTAAGCCTACAAATGAACCAAAAAATGGATATGTCGATGTCGGTTCCGATATTACTGATAGAAAATCCGTAAGCGGATATATATTTAAAGTGTTTGGCTGTACGGTATCATGGGGGAGCAAGAAACAGCAAACAGTTGCTACATCATCGAGTGGAGCCGAATATGTTGCATTAAGCTTAGCCACTACTGAAGCAATCTGGCTCCAAGGTCTTATGCAAGATTTTAATGTTTTGTCTGACCAAGATAACAAAGGTTGTACTGGATTGGCATCGAACATGGAGAGTAAACAAACAAAACACATCGATATAAAACACCATATAAGAGATAGCATTGTTGCGCATAAGATTGTATTGGAAGCTGTTTCTACCAAGAATCAACATTCGGATATATTTACGAAAGCCGTGGATGTTACACGATTTAGAAATTTAGTTCAGATTCTTGGAGTATCCGATTGAGAAGGGGTGTTGGATATCAAAGTGCTTCAAATGAAATCAAGCAATCGTATATTGAGTACTCATAATGAAGAAACAAATGTTATACATTTTTTCTTCAGTCTATTATAAATCTTCGTCAAATACGTTCATTTGTCAATTTTGTTATTTTAATTTTTGTTAATAAAATATTGAGATTCAATATAATTGACGTCACAAACTGTGAAGGGGTAACTATGTTTAGGACATTTCCGAAGCTATTTGAGAAAATGCTTCCTGAGATGGTATCTCATAGTGTTTTCTCTATTTTGAGTCCCTGCCAACATGGATTTCGTAAGCTCTTTTCGACCATGGCATTGTTAAAATCAACCATGAACTATTGTTATATAAAATAGATTGTATTGGTTTTAGATATAACTTGAAGTGGATATCTACGTTTTTGCAAATTCTGATTCCATGGGGAGTTCCCCAAGTTAAGTCATCTTTTCCCGGTACTAGTTTATTATTCATAAATTGTATTATTCATGTATACAGATTCCCAGTTGTTTAGCCTAAAACTAGACTATTCCACCTACATTAATGTATGGACAGTCAAACGAAAAGAAATTTTACAAGGAGTTCAAATATGGTCCAGGTCCCTAAAATGGATCCGACAACATAAATAAAGGTGTTGGCACTCAAATGAATAGAAATTGCACAAGGATGATGTTAAAATTGGTTCATGACCTATTTGGGCTTCAGGACCCCCAAAATTTGAGTCGTCTCTTGCATGTCAATGTGGGTACTCAAGCGAAAAGAATTTGTGTAAGGCTTTCAAATATGAAAGGGAACATTATTTCAAGAACCCGTATGCCCCAGAACAATTAAAAATTTCATTCTCAAGCCCATAAAATGAACCCGACAACATACATATAAATGTGGTTACTCAAACGACTGTTAATTTCACAAGGATTCCAAAAATTAATGATAATAATTTTGTCATTGGGGCCTCCCAAAAATAGACCCGTACTTTGATTGTTAATGTGGGTACTTAAACGAAAATAAATTGTACAAGGCTTTCAAATATAAAAAACAAATGGGCTGGGCGCATATGGCCCTTGCATCCCGCATGGGACACCTTGCATATAATACAAGCCGGGATAACAAGCTGCGATAACAAAATTATTTTTTCACATTGTCGCCAACTATCAAAAAAGAAATTTTCAAAAAAATATTTTGTGTCGACTTTATTGGACTTAGCCTCGATATCAGCCAACAACAAAACCTAAGTGTGTGTATGAGTTCAACCAACTCAAGTGAGGAACGGCGGCTAAGCCTAAACGGGAGGAATGCATACATTCATCTGACAACAGATGAGAGTGTGAAAAATAACAAAAAAGAACGTGATGACAGTTTGTATTTAACCGCGAAACCCCTTGACCGAGCGCGCTCTTATTCTCCACAATTGTCTGACCAAATGTCAGAAAAAAGAAACGAAATTACGAAAAGAAATACAGGCTTAAATATCGAAATGTCTAAAAGTATGCTTTTAAATAAGTATAGTAATGTGGATACACAGAAAGAAAAGAGTGCTGATATAAATGCGTCAAAGGGCGCGATCCCCAAAATAAATCTGACAGCCGGAAATGTCGATAATAAAATCCAAACGGGTATAGATAGATACGTACTCGTCAATAAACGTAAGTCCAGCCCTAGGTCCTCACGACAAGAACCATCCTCAAAAATGCATAAAGGATACATTCCGGTAAGTCAAAACCGTTTCTCACTTCTCAGCACTGAGGACGCCACTGACCAAGGAAATGAAATTGTTAAGGAATTCAAACCTCCTCCAATATACTTACGAGAGCAGACATCGAATGTGCTCGTTAATAAGCTTTCCCAGCTAGTAGGAAAAAATAATTTTCATGTAACTACTATACGAAGGGGAAATGTCCAAGAGACGAAAGTACAAACGTACTCTGAGTCCGTCTACAGGAAAATGGTCGAACTATTCGACAAAGAAAAGAAAAATTATTACACTTATCAACTTAAAAGCTCTAAGGGGTTAGTTGTAATAATAAAGGGAATTGATAGTTCTGTATTACCAGAAGAAATAAAAAAAGAACTCGAAGAGGAAGGATATGAAGTAAAGTCGGTTGTAAATATCCTTAACAAAAATAAAATGCCACAGCCCATGTTTAAAGTGGAATTAACATTTGAGTCGTCAAGAATAAAAAACAAGGGTGCGACTCACCCAATATATGATCTGCGGTATCTGTGCAGTCGTAGAATAAGAGTAGAGGAACCGCTAAAGCGCAGGGATCCTCCTCAATGTACCAATTGCCAGGAATTCGGACACACCAAGACCTACTGTAAGTTGCCTTCAGTGTGCGTCAGGTGTAGCGATGTGCATAAATCTTTGGAATGTCCACATTCCAAAGAAGACTCTAGTGCAAAAAAATGTAGTAACTGTGGTGAAAATCACACGGCAAATTATAGAGGCTGCCCTGTGTACATCCACATGAGAAAAGCCACCAACGCAACTAGACCAAAGCCTGTGTACTTACAGTACCAGCCTGCACCCTACCCGAACCTGAAGACCATAGCCCCTATGGTAAATGCCAGCTCTAGCAACAAGACGCTAAAAGAAGGTACTTCCGTAAGTCAAAATGTTCCCTCGGAAAATTCAAAGTCTGTGTACTCACAGTACCAGCCTGTACCCAATCTAAACCTGAAGACCAGATCCCCTATGGTAAATGCTAGCTCTTGCAACAATCTCTCGTACGCTCGTACGCCGCAAGAAGATGCTCCCTTAACTTCAAATCCCTCCCTGGAAAACTCAATTGAGAAAATGATAGAAACCATGAATAACTTTATGTTGAGTATGCAAAATATGATGCAAGAAATGATGAGAAATCAGAGCATACTAATGCAAATTGTACTGAATCAAAAATAAATCCATTGCGAATTTGTTTTTGGAACGCAAACGGCACAAACATGAAGTAGATAATTTTCTTCGACACCAAAAAATCGACATACTTCTTGTCTCAGAGACACATTTTACTATAAGGAACTGTTTTAGAATAAACGGATATTGTACTTACGACACAAAATACCCGAGCGGTAGAGCCTGTGGTGGCACAGCTGTTATTGTGCATAATAGGGTAAGGCATTGTCCAATACAGGAATATAGAACAGAGCACATACAGGCTACGTCAATCAACCTCACAAATATGAACATTGTGATATCAGCAATTTATTGCCCTCCGAGATATAATATAAACAGTGCTCAATTCGTAGACTTCTTCTCTACACTAGGGTCGAAATTTATAGCAGCTGGTGACTATAACGCCAAACACACCTATTGGGGTTCACGAATTACCCTTCCAAGAGGTAGGCAATTATTAAGTGCGATGTCACGCGCTAAACTAGACGTTATTTCTAGCGGCCAGCCGACGCACTGGCCCTCAGACTTAAGCAAAATACCTGATTTAATCGACTTCGCTATAGTCAAGAATATAAGACGTGATCAAAGTTCCATATATACTTCATTCGATCTTTCTTCTGATCACTCCCCTTCAATTATGACATTGTTCAATATCAAGTCTGAAAATGAGAACGAAGTACATAACTTTCCTAACAGACGCACGAACTGGATGAAATACAAAAAGTATGTTAGTACACATATTCCTCAGGACATTTGTTTAAAATCTGAGGATGAAATAGAACATGCCGTTAACCTCTTTACTGATATTGTGAACAATGCAGCTAAGGTGGCAACACCGAAAGACATTAATGGAGGTGGCAACCCTGCAAACTGCCCAAGGGATATTGAAGCCCTTATTAGAGAGAAAAGAAAGCTTAGAAGGGAATGGCAGAGATATCGCTCCCCAACTCTGAAGTGTCGACTCAAGCATTGCCAGAAAAGATTAACGTCTGCCCTTAAGGCAAAGGAGGAATCTGCCCTCAAAATCTACCTGCAGAATTTAGATCCAACAGAGAGAAGTGATTTTAGCCTCTGGAAGGCCACAAAAGATATGCGAAGCCCTATTGCGCATGAATCCCCGCTACGCCTTCAGAATGGCAGTTGGGCAAATAGCACTGAAGAGAAGGTCAATGCATTTGCCAACCACTTGGAAGAGGTATTTACACCAAATAGTGGACCATCTTCTGTCAATCCGCCCGAGATAGACGAAATGGTCCCTCACCCACTGCGTCTCAGGTTTAAAATCATAGAAGAATCTATTAAAGACCTCGAAACTAAAAAATCCCCTGGTAAGGATGGAATTACAGCGAGAATGATTAAAGAGCTTCCTCATTCAGCAATGAAAACTGTTCTATTTATCTTTAATAGTATTTTGCGTACGGGCTACTTTCCAACATCTTGGAAGAGGTCTGAGATAGTAATGATTCCAAAACCCGGAAAGGACTTAACTCAGGTTAAGTCATACCGTCCGATAAGTCTACTGTCGATATTGTCAAAAATGTTTGAGAAAATTCTATTGATGAAGATTACACCATACATAGAAAATAGCGGAATTATACCCGATCACCAATTCGGGTTTCGTATAAGCCACAGTACCATAGAGCAAGTACACCGTATTGTTACTGTTATTAGAAGGGCGTTTGAGAACAAGCAGTATTGTTCCGCCCTCTTCATAGACATTTCCCAGGCGTTTGACAAAGTTTGGCATGATGGACATAACACACACAAATTGCTCAAAAACTATTTTACAGATAGATGGTTTGAAGTAAGATTGAAAGGCAAATTTTCTAGCCCTAAGAAAATAACTGCAGGCGTCCCTCAAGGTAGTATTCTGGGACCCATCTTGTATATCTTATATACGGCAGATATGCCGACGAGTTCTCTTACACATACTTCCACGTTTGCAGATGACACTGCTTTCGTTAGTGTCCACAAAGACTCAACAATTGCGTCTTATCAATTGCAGTCACACGTCCGTGTGCTTCAAACGTGGTTAGTGAAATGGAGGGTAATGGTAAATGCAACAAAGTGCACACATGTCACGTTTACCCTGAGAAGAGACACTTGTCCACCAATTGATATATTTAATAACAGTATACCTCAAAAGGCAAACGTAAAGTACCTTGGAATTCATTTGGACCGCCGTCTTACATGGGCATACCATATTGATTCCAAAGTAACCCAGATAAAGCTGAAATTGCTACATCTACAATGGCTTATTGGACCACGGTCTGCTCTAGACCTTGAATATAAAGTCCTTATTTACAAATGCATTATAAAACCCATATGGACATATGGTATCCAGCTTTGGGGTTCAGCGTGTGCATCTAATGTCAATAAGCTACAGAGAAGCCAGTCAAAAATTCTACGATTGATTACGAACGCCCCTTGGTACATCAGAAATGGAAACATTCATCCTTAACATCCCAATGATCAAAGAAGAAGTCAAGAGATACTGCCGGAGCTACGTTTCTAAGCTAAACATCCATCCAAATACACTCGCTCGAGAGCTGCTAAATTATGAAGGACACAGCCGTCTGAGGAGAAGAAATACCCTAGATCTAGTTTAGAATTTAGTTTAGTCTTAAAGAAAAACAGCAATGAAGTATGAAATTAAGAACCTTGTTTTGAATCTAAAACTCGAATTATATATTTCATTTTTCTGACTGATTAAATTTTTTATTGAAGTCCTCAAATAGTCTAACGCCCGTTTTCATGATGCTCCGTTAGAGTTAACCAATGTGCCCACACTTGTACAGCAGGCGAGGGATCAAAATGTTTGTGGCTTGTGGCCCCTCTGGGTCCACGCCCCCACCATCATAGACAATTACAAATCTTGTTTCATGATGATTATTAGCAAAGTAGCTAAAAAATTTCATATAAAAATGTGATTTTGGTAACTTGGTTGATTTGATGGTGTATTCAGAGACAGTTATGCAGTAATCCTGTTGTATAGTCTATGTTTATGAACGGTTGCAAAATTTTAGGTAGAAAACGTCTCTGGCTACGCACTCATACAAAAATTATTCAAATATTGCTTGAATCCACTTAAATCTGCATCTGTATTCTAAGACAAAAAAGAAAATTTTTTTCTTGGGCGCAAATAATTTTATGATTCTTCTTATTAATTTATGAACCCGCATCGGTGGAATAAATATCCAAAAAATAATCAGTTATTTCCACATCCGTTAAACATTTTTCGCATTTATTTTTTACTTTGGCACCTTATAACTAAAAAACGTTGTCACTGTGAAAACCCCTTCTTTGGTCACTTCCCGTACGTGAACCTACTCTTTGCCAAAAAAAACTGACCCACAGTGAAATTATTTTTGTTTTGTGATTGGCCACTAAAAAACATTTCCAAACGTCAAATTTCAGAGTATTCCGATCATTCGTATATAAGTTATAATTGATTTAATTTTACGTAGGTTAGGGTGATTTGTGTTGGAGGTACTAGAAGGGCGTGACAAACCCTGCCATATTTTTATGCTTAAAGTGATTTATGAAATATATTCGGACGAACGGACACGGCTCAAACAGCTTAAAAGGATGTTGAACAGATTTGGTTCAAACATAATTAGGGTCTTAAGTCACTTCTTCAATGCGTTACACTTTATGTCTGTCCCAAATGATATATTCATTCTCTGTAGAATAAGGGTATAAAAAGTTAAAATTTCACTCAAAATATTTTTTAAATTGTCGCCAACAGCGTTAAGAAATCAAATTTTGAAAAAATGATTTGTTTATGTATCGTTGACCTTTTTGCTTGTTCAATTTTCTTATTTATTGATTCAGCTTGAGGCCATGAAAAAGCTGGTGGTGTTGTTTTATTATTTATTTTCCCAATTATTAAAAAATAATTTTATGTTAAAAATGGTGGACTTAGACTGGACAATTATCCAGTTTAAGTCGAATTTATGGTTATCAAGGCTAGGTCCCAAAAGTCAACACAAAATATTTTTTTTTTGGAAATTTGTTTAAATTATAATAAACTATATGTATATACAAGTACTAGCAACTAAAGCTATCGGTCTAAAATATTTACATTGTAGTAGACGACAATGTAAAAAAAAAATATTTTTTATTTCGAGTAAAAAATAACTCTTTATTAACGTTTTTGTTACCGCAGCTTGTTATCCCGGCACAAAGAAAAGCAGGCCTAAGCCAATGACACCATATGTTCATAGAAGCTGCGGCAAATATTATAAGGAATAGTGCTAGGACCTTGAAATTACGCCACCATGCCTACCTCCCACGTAACATAAAATGAAAATTCGTCATATATTTCTTATTTTAATAGATAATTTAAATCAAATCATAAGTAGTGATTTCACTTTAGTCAAAAATTAAATGAATATTACTAAACCCCACATGCAAATATTTACGATTTTTGAAATTTTTGATAAAAAACATTGTATCTTTTAAGCAATGGCAACCAGCTCTTATAGCTTTATATATCAGCTCAACATTTGCAATAGTTCCCTATTTATAGCTTACCGCTTTTTGTTAATTAATCATTTAGTATCAAATTACACCAAATATCCTAGTCATTCCTATAAACTTATTGATTGATCGGAACATGTATATTTTACAATGGATACTTTTAGGGTTATAATAAATTTACTATTGAATTATTATTTACTAATTAATCTTATGAACAAATTTCTAAGATTAAAGTTATTATTGAGCACTAGCCATCAGCTCACTCACTATTGAATTATTTTGTTGTTGGTCTTACATCTACAAATTAATTCACATGTTTGAATGTCAGCAATATTGTCCCTAACTGTATGCTTTACAAAAGTATTTAACAGTTGTTGTTTTTGTAGTACACATACATAATTTCGATTGGCTTCTGCATTTGGTTTTACCTTTTTGATTACACCGTCCTACTATTTGCTCTTGAACCGGATGATATACGTATGAAACTAAAGGCTAAATGGAGTTAATTAGCGTTTTAAGTTTTTCATTTCCTCATCCTGTTGCCCGTTCTCAGGACTACGAAGTTCCAAAGGATGCTTTTTTCAAAAAATATTTTAAATACTTATTCTCACCCTATGATAACAGTATTAGTGTCAAATTAAAGAGAGTATCTGTTAAAAATACTTGAAATATAATGTTTCTATCTGTATTAGTTCAGCATTTCCTTTTTAAGAGAGAAAATTTGAATTGGTTGTTAATGCTAAAATAATACACATCGAAGCTTACAATATGTATTTTTAGCACATATTCTCTTCTATATACCACTGGTATCATAGGGTACGAATAAGTATTAAAAATAATTTTTCAAAAATTGTATCCTTTGTTGTCCTTTTAAGGAGCAACAGGATGAGGAAGTGAAAAAATAAAAACGCCAACTAACTCCATTTCACCTATTATATCCGACGTATATCATCTGGTTCAAGTGTAATATAGACTGTCACCACCACCATGTCGCCCAATTCTGAACAAAAAACTAATTTCATATCGTAAAATCCGTCTAATAACTGTGAGATGATAATCCATAAACGCAGGAAACATTACAAAAATTATCTTATGATATCCTGAAAACCAATCGAGGCATAAAATTTTCGGTTTATTTCGAGGTATTTTAAAACAAAAATTCTATATGGATCTTTACCAGGCATATAGCATTTATGTTAGAACCTATGGATTACAATAATAAACTTAGTTTTGGTATTAAGTCTGATGGGAGAACTCGTCAACATCCCTTATGAAGCCGCTATTTGTTTCAATGGGCCCTCCAGGTAGGCAGCCAGTGCCATTGATTTCTGTTTTAGTAAGCCTAGTCCAACGCTTTCTTTTGCGTACAGACACAACAGAATGCTCGCAACCTAAAAAATGACAGTGGTACTAGAGTATTTAACTATATTATCGTGCAGAACCGGAGACCTTTGTTATTGCTACATGACCACATTCACAATCTAGTAAAACAAATTGCAATCGATCTTCGCGAAATGCATTACGCCCATGTTTCTCGTATGCGGCCCATATATTGCTGGCAATGGCCGCTGTTACTCTCGCATCCTTGTCCTTATCGCCATACCCCGAATACGCAAGTAGGGCACCTTCCTGGCTCAACAACCTATAATTATAATCAAACATGGTATTTTAATAATCTTGTTAAAATCATAACTACTTACAAAGTGTTCTGAACACCTCCTGTATTTGCCTGACTTAGAACCTGGGTTAATGCTTTCGGTTTCAACATATTTATTTAGTATTTAGTTTTTTGTCAAGATGATGAAAACAAAATTGATGCTGCTTCTTTCGATATTCACTGAGCTATGATGACACAAAGATGACAATCAGAGTTACAGAGTTGTCAATGTTAAATAAACTCCGGATTTTGATTGGGAGTCTTCTTTTCTTTCCCGGCTTGACAAAAATTAATGTAAAATTTATCATTAATAAATGCTTTAGGTAGTGTGGATAGGGCTGTTTTTCTTTTAGCTGCGATAGAATTTTGTATGGAGAATTTTAGCCATCGCGGCTTAGTAAAAACTGGATAATCATCCAGTGTTAATTTCCTAGCTAAGTCGTATCAGCGTTACCGGAATTTATTTTGCCCAATCCGAGATATTAGGGCTGTTTTTTTGAAGCCGGGATAACAAGCTGCGATAACAAAAACGTTAATAAAAATTTAATTTTTTGCTCAAAATAAAAAATTCTTTTTTAAAATTGTCGCCAAAAGCAATATCAATGTATGTGTGAAAACAAATTTTCCAAAAAATATTTTGTGTTGACTTTATTGGACACTAGGTTAAGTCAAAAATTTTTGACACAAAATTATTTTTTTTAAATTTGTTTTCACACACACATTTTTGGCGACAATTTTAAAAAAGATTTTTTTATTTTTACCGTCGAAATGACATCTGCCTTGAAAGCTGAGGGTTAGTTAGAAGTAGATAAAATAGATTTTAATCATGTGAATTTTATCCTTTGCCTCCAAGTGTAATTCACCACGCTCACGTTTCCTATTTCCCTTGTCTTTTTTATTTAATAAGAAAATAAAGGGTCCTCCATCTAACGTTTTTTTTTTAACTATTCATCCGTTGGACTATTATTTGTGGGGAGCCGAGGCGGCCATTTGAATGAAATTATTTTCCATTATTAACCGGAAGGATTGTACTTTCAAATAAAAAAGAAATTTGAGAAAATATTCAGTATTTTTTTATAGCATTTTCAAAAAAAAAAGTTATTTGGCGGACCCTATATTTTCCGGAAACGTATACATTTGCGAAATTCCAAAAAACATTTTTCATTGTTTCCAAACATTTTATTAATAAAATATGATGGAAATAAATAAATTATTTTCCAAATGTTAACTTTGTGTTTGTTTTTAAATTTCGGAACAGCTGACTGCAATGCAATGCTGCCAAGTTTTACTCTCCTAGTACTCGATGGGTGATTTGCGTTTTTCTTTAAGCCTTGATTGCTTGCGTATCATAGCTAAAAATGTTGCAATACTCATACATATAGGTGAAAGTGCTAATAGGGGGTTTAGACTTACCAAATATTTGTACAATCGTCTGTTTTCACAAAACCGATTATTCACCACACAAATCTGATTTACAACCACTCACACCAATTGATTTGTACAAAACCATTTTCGCTGAAATTTTGAAGTGACAACATGTGCCTTTACTGCGCGTGCGGCAGTAATAGCGGCGACAATTCTAAAAAAGTTGAAGAACCAAAAAAATAAACCTAAAATTAGGTGCAAGGAATGTAGAACCACTTTTTAAAAAAATGTACAAATTCGGAAAAAATATTTTTTTTTATTTTTATTCAAAATTGCACAATAACACAAAGCCCTTTTGCGCAAACATAAGGTACGTCTAAACACCCCTTTAAACCAAAAAGGGAAAAAGGGTTAAATTTACACGATTTTTAGTTTCGGGCTAAAAATATGTTTTCAGGTTTCAGACAACCCAAAAACGGACTAAATCTAGCCCGAAGGGGCTAAGTTGGCATCACTGCTTCACACTCTTGAGAGACTTGCACATTGTTTTGGTGGTGAAATCAGCAAACTCACCACTATTGCTCTGCCTTTATGCTCTCTCATTCTTAAATTGCAGATTCTTTATGCTCTCTCATCCTTAAATTGCAGATTCTTCCATTCTAATCCATTCTATACTCCCCTATACTCAACTCTGCGCTCTGCTTCTACTCCTTTTTTTAGCAACTCGCAACTCATCATATCACCCCAGATTGTGTCGACATTAGGACCAAACGACTGCTGTCAGGATCAAAGCCCACTCTCAATCTGGGCCTAGGTGGTAAGTGGTCTTTATGATGGCTTGAATGGCGTATTCAGCCCTTCTAGCAGTTATAGGTTATAGTTGGGAAGTACTAGAAGGTGCGTGGAAAAAAATATTCGAAGAAATATGTAAAATTTTCTACTGAATTCCCGTGGGATTCTCGTACGAATTTCGAATTTCCCTCGTATCCTGGGAAAAATATGAAAAAAAATGAAAATGAAATAAAAAAGTGGCACATTTAGTACCTCAATGAAAAAGTGGCACAAAAGTATCTCGGCTTGAAAAAAGTAAAAAGTGGCAAAATTGCCACTTTAGTGCCACAACGGTAACACTGGTTTTGGTGTTATTTAATACATGGAGTGTTCGGAGTGTTCAATAAATTAATTGTAAATAAAAATGTTGAATAGTTTATTAAGTAAATGTTGGAGTAGTTCTTTCATGCGAAAAAGTTTACATATAAAGCCCTTTTATGCACGAACGTTTGCAACTACCGACATAACAGGGTCGCAAAATAGGGAAAATAGTGGAACCATAACAGATGCAATGGAACAGCCGGCATCGGGAAAGAGTGCAAATCCGTTTGCTCAAAATAAACCCTTCTCGAATCGTAGTGGCTTTCGAGATGAAATTATAGATGTGTCCTTGATGACTTTGGAAGAAAAGGAACGTCGATTGAAAGTCTTACAGTTGGAAGTTGATATTGCTAACCAAGAGGGTCGAAGGGTGCCTACTTTGGATTTCTTTAAGGATCATCACTGGGAGCAGGTTCTTGCACTGCCTTCAAAATCAGCCCGAATGAAATACTATGGATTCTTGTGGCAAATTGAAATAAAGAAGCAATCAAAGCAGCGCCGAAAAGAAGATAAGGCAGCATCATCTCAAGAACGTATAGAAAAGCTTAAGGAAGAGAGGGCCCAAAATGACCACATTATTTATGGCTTAGGACATGTTTCGATGTTTTTGAGAATTTATGACACCACCATAAACCATTGGATGAATCACAGGTACTATTGGATGAATACCTACCATATCATACAATTAAATTATTTCGGATTTTCTATATCACAACAGACTTATAAGGGCAATGCAATATTCGCCAAAAATAGTTTTAGATTGTTCATACGACCAGTATATGACAAAGAGGGAAGCAGAAAATGCCGCGAAGCAATTGATGCTCTGTTTTGCAGAAAACAGATCGCATGATGATCCGTTCGATCTCCACTATTGTAATGTGAACTTGAACACACCTTGTATGAAGAGCCTACATCGTTACATACCAACCATGCTGAATCCCGAATTTCCAATGAATATCCACGAGAAATGTTTCACTGATATTTTCCCGAAAAATAATTTAGTATATTTGACTCCTCATTGTCGAACTGATCTTGTAGAATATAACCCAGATGACGTGTACATAGTGGGCGGAATGGTGGACACGGTTAGTACATATATGTACATATAAAGCATTTATATCTTATTAAAATTCGATTTTTTGCTACAGGTGAACAATGAGCCATTGTCATTAGCTAAAGCCAAAAGGCTCGGTTTACGTATGGCACGTTTGCCACTTGATCGCTACCTGCAATGGGGTGCTGGTTCTGGGAAATCGTTAACTTTAAATCAAATGATTAACATAATGCTAGATCTAAAGAAATCCGGCGACTGGATGACAGCATTACGGCATGTTCCGAAACGAAAGGTGATAGATTTAAAAAATGAATTTGATAGATCAAATTTAAAGGAACGTGCAAATCGACTATCTGTTCGCATTAATAGTACTATGAGGAATGATGATACCGGGGATGTTGGCCGTCCACGTCACGTTCGTTCACACAGACAGAACTTAGAATTTAATTTGTCATCATGGGGATCTAAAAGAAATGCACATCGAGATTCATAGTTGTATTTTTATTGAATTAAATCTTTGCTGCTTTCCTACTATATAATTTGTTGCTTATTTAAATGAATTACTATACAAAGTAAATTTATATTACCTAGTATTATATTACAATTATGGGTCCAGGCACAAAGCTGGCGATAAAGATACTCTAGTTGGGATAGAAATCATAAACCCACGCTGCTTAGTCGACATCGAACGTTATTTGTAATCCTGCACGTCATAACCTTACATTCACATTTTTTGTATCGCAGAATTTTGTTGGATGATCCTCTCATTTCCTATTCTCAATCGATTAATTATTTAAATCACTCTACGTTTGCGATGTTTGTTTTAAATTCGTTTTTTTTTAAAGTAGCATACAAAATTACAGTGTGATATATCGTAAAGTTTTACGCAAAGTAAGATAAAATCCAAGTAGAAAACAAATCGCATACCCTGATATCACTTATGTGATTTTTTTCATTGATGTAACACTAAGAGATTTCCCATATAAATGCTGTGTCTAGTGTTGGAGCAAGGAATGCTTGAATAAATAATAGAAAAATTAGAAATTATACGTGCATTGAACCACGGCAGCAGCCGCAACTTCAATTCCTGACACGATTACTTCAGCACCCGTAACTACTACCACACCGGCTCCAAAACCCCAAGAACCTGAAGTGGTTACATGGAATTCTACCTGTATTATGGATCGAATGGCAGCACAATTTAATTTCACTTATGAAACCAAAGATAACAAAACCGCCCGTGCTTCGTATAACATTCCCAGGGAGTCTTATGTCGAAGATCAACACTGTGGTCAGAATACCACACAATTATTGCAAGTCAACTGGAGACCATCATGTGCTCAAAGCATAATGGTTTTGCAATTCGAACGCAAAAATAGCAATACCAATATGACCATGTTGATCGGAGATAGTTTTCCAAATGCCAAAGAAAACCAAACTATCCAATTGATACATCGTGTAGCTGAATTCAGTAGTCCATTGAAAATGTTCTACCACTACACCCGACCACAATATTTCAATCTAACTGAAAGTATTCCCGATACAGAGGTTGTCGGCACTGTCAAAGTACGTGATGTCCAGGTTGAAGCTTTCCGTGCCTCTAATGCTGCTGGTTTCTCCACAGCCCGTGACTGTGACAGTTCGGAGACGTCTGATGTGGCACCAATTACCGTGGGCGTTGCTCTCGGTGCCTTGATCCTGATTGTTTTGATCTCATACCTGTGTGCTCGTCGTCGCTCCACTTCTCGTGGATTTTTTTTTTTTGCAAACGATTTGGGTTTTATTAAATTCATTTCAGCCTTACACAATATAAAATATCTTAAATCTAACAGTGGTAATTTACATCCTAGCATACTACAGTATCTTTCAAGGACAATGTCATTTATACTAAAGTTATGTCGCAGCTTGCTGCTAACATGGCATTCTTTCATTTTTTTACATTAACATGTTTTTCCTTAAAAAAGTAGAATTATATAAAAAAGGAAGAGCTTTAACATTTTATTTCTTATACTAACACTTACACTAAATGCTTACAAACTACTTAAAAACTATTATATACAAATTATTGATTGGTATTGTATACCGTGTCGTCGATGTCCAAGGTCTTAAACCGTCTGTGGTAGAACAAGAGTTTGTCCGCCCGGTAAAGAAGTCCCTCGGAATCGAGAGTCAGTAGCCCAGCAGGTGGAAGGAACTCATTACTGAGTTGCATTTCCACACTGTCGGTCATCTCAAGACAACCCCTAATCAGTCTGTTGTCCAGAAACTCAGCCCTTCCATAGAAGTTCAGAGCATTCCGGACAAGAAAGACATCGATTCTATCGAAATCGATAGAACCGTAAATCTTCCGGCAGGATGGTCTCCTAGGGATACCATCGGAGCCCATGACTCGCTTAAGTCCCAGACAGGAAACCAAAATCGTCCTTTCCCATCTCCTGAGTCTTTCCATTTGGCTGGAAGAGATCCAATACCAGACTGGAAAGGCATAGGAGAGTAGCGGCCTAATTATCTGTCGATATAATAATAACCTAACTTCGTCACCCAGTCCTCTCCTACATCTGAGAATTCTGTGGTACATCACTTCTCGTGGTTACATGAGCTTCTAAGCTGCGAAAGAGTGAAGGAGGGAAATAGCAAAATCTCGCACTAATAACATTTATTCGCAAACACTATCCAAATTATAAAATCTATTTTCCTTAAAAAAATGGTGTGAAAGGCAAGAATGTGTCTATGTAAGTGATGGGTGTTGTAGTGGAGAAATGTTTTAGTTTGGGGTTTTAGAGAAATATTCTACTTCTTTCTTTTTATTTTTTAAATCATTTATCACAAAGAAGAAAATAAAACAAAGACTAATTGGCTTTTATAAAAGTTAAGAAAGTAACAAACAAAAATTACCGTTTAAAGATTTTAAAATTTTGTTTCAATTTTTAGAAGAATTACAAAAGAACTTGAAATTATTCTTGTGTATTGCTGTTTTTAAATCAAATTTATTTTTTGCAAAAACAACACCAACAACCTTCATTCCTTGAATCGACTTGCCATCCTTAAAAAGCAGACGTGTTATGTTAAACACCGTGATGGTTTATAAGGTTATAAATGGTGATTTCTCTTCTGACTATATTATTACCTTCTAGATACTATAAATTTCTTCATATTGATTTTCAGCGTATGAACTATGCTTCCGCAGAGCCCATTCGTAGAATGTGTATTGATTGATTTTATGTATAGATTTCGGATTAGGAATCGATATAATAAAGTCCAGGATTTTCTCCTGCTTGGATGTTTAGTTTGTTATGATATGTTTATTTATTTATTTAGTTATTAACTTTAAGAATAACCATTATTTGCATGTGATACTAATATTTTATTTAATAATATTTTTGTTATACCGGCTGTTGATATTTGATCTGTAGCCGGTGTCCACCCTCTACTGCTTAGCCGCCATGGTTCGGACTGTGGTGTGTACGTTGTCCCTACGTTATGGGGACGTTGCCCTCTCGGTCGGAAGGGGCGGGAGTGAGAGGCGTTTGAACCGTTCGAAGAGAAAAAATTACAATTTTTGTGGGACATTAAAAGCTGATCACATTAGTTCATTTTCATGTAGAATCCATATAAATATCTATCTATAGTTTAATTTTTACGACTTTAATATGCACACCCATTATTTAAAAATTAAAAATACCTACATTTGCGAATATTGCAAATAAACAACCAAAAGTGAAAAACAAATATGAGTTGTAATTATTTACACTATGCTACAACAAATTTGCCAAAGGGATATGTAAATAATTTCAGATGTATTTCTAAACACGTAAACTATAAAATTTTTTAATTTTTTTTTAATTAATTACTTAAATTCCAATTTTCGCCAAAAGTTGCTTTAATATTTGTATTCTCATTTTGGAAATATAATTCCAATTGCACCGATTATTACTTGGTGTTACAAGCATTTGCCGGAAAACTGTAGGATATAAAATGGGAAAATATTATGGATTTTTTCGAAAAAAAAAACTATTTTGTCTTCCTAAATCACTGCTTTTATGTGAAATCCATCATAAATACATATAAGCGGGTTTGACAGGATTATATTTCCAATATGAGAGTGCAAGTATTAAAGATTGGAATTTAAATAAAAAAATTAGAAAAAGTTATCCATAAAAATTTTTAGTGATGATTTTATGTATCAGTATGCCTCTATGCACAACAAATATTTTTTTAGGTCTCGGACACATTTTATTGTTACATAGTGTTATTAGCCATTCGAAAGTTAATATAGATAAGTCAAATTTCATCAAAATCGTTTAACGCAATCAGAAGATATAACAATTTGCTCAGAATATCGTTATCAACCAGTATTTGCTATAAGATTTGTTACTCGCTCGTATTTATACGAATGGTCCCAATGCCAACCACCTCCGTCCCTTCGGGCCGAGAGTGCAACTTCCCCATAACGTAGGGACAGCGTACACGCCACAGTAGAGTGTAGTCGGTACAGATCAAATATCAACAGCCGACATAACCCAAATATTTTTAATGAAAATATTAGTATCACATGCCAAAAAAAGGTTAAAAAGGTTTTAGTACCTAAAAGTATCAAAGTAAACCGTGTCATATCAAAGTAAACCAATCCAAGCTCGAGAAAATCATCGACTTTATTCTATCGATTCCTAACCCGAAATCTATGATATGACACAATGGATTGAAATCAATACACTTTCTACAAATGGGCTCCGCGGAAGCATAATTTGTAGGCTGAAAATCAATATAGTACTTAGATGGTCTAAAGAGCACGTTAAACTTAATACCACTTATAACCACTTATACATAACACGTCTGCTCTTTAAGGAAGGCAAGTCGATCAATTTCAATCTACTAGTATAATGGGGAAAAACAAAATCGCTGTTCCAATGTAAGTGTCCAAATGGAAATAATAAGTTTCTGAACTGACTGTCAGTATAGATACCATACTGAGGATCCCACACTACGAACCATATTCCAGAATAGTCCTGACAAGCGATGTAAATAGCTGCTTCGTTATGTAAGGATACGAGAACTACATAAGAACACCATAAGCCTTGTTAACCATAGTGTTTGTCAGTCCGTCGTCCGATGCACTTGGGATTTTCTGTCGTCCGTGTTGTGTGCCGTTCAGTTTTGTGTTAAAATAAAAAAGAACAAATTCAAACAAAATGCAGAAATCAAAAACCACAAAATAGATCTACAGAAAAAAATGAAAACCAACCAACAACAATAACCGCGCCGACCAAAACAACCAAACTACCCAGCAAACCAAATCTTCAGATTTTTTCTTGAGTCAGATAATTCTGCACATTGTCTGGAGTCTTCAGACATATCCCGCAGTTTCCGTTCAGAATTCTCAACGAAATTTCAAGGCAATTTTTGTTTTGCTTTGCAGAAACTTCTTCAAGATTTCTTTAAGAATTCTGAACTTGAAGTCTTGGGGATTTATTAATTTTGTGTGTGCAGAAATGTCTTCACATATTATAAAAGATTTCTGGCAGAGTATTCTGTGTTTTGGTATTTTTCTTCATTTGTTGTGTACCAAATTTCAGATGCCGTTATAAGCAGTGCGACGTAAATTCTAATAATAAAATAAAGCAGTAAAATTAGTGTATTTTGAGAGTGAACACGTGAAGTTGATCTACGCAATTTGTGAAAAAGTGGTAACTAAAATAATTTAATTTATAATTAATTAATAATAATAGTAATGTCGCGTCAAGCATTTCGAAAAAAGTGAATCCGGAAGCTGAAAAGCTTTTGGCATCTATTCTTGAGCCAGAAATATTTGAAGGAAATGTTCAATGCTCTGAAACAACCTCGCCAAACGTTATGGAATCATGTGATAGTGAAGCGTTCAAAGCTAATTCAGCTGATCCTATTATGGATTCGAATTGTGATCGAATTGAATTTAGTTTTAATAATTCGGATAACATAAACTCACAAATAATCAATTTAGAGGAAGAGGGACACAGTGCGCTGGATTTGAAATCATTTCTGAGTACATGGTCCGTCAAACATTCCATTCCAGTGAAAGCTATGAATGAATTGCTTAGCAAGTTAAGTAGACTTGATTTTAGTTTACCTCGAGACATTCGTACCTTGCGTGAAACTCCAAGAAGTACCTCTGTGCTAGAAATTGGTAAAGGTACTTATTATCACTATGGTCTTCAAAATTGCTTTACCGATTTTTTATACAAAACAGGTATAAATTCAAGTCAATTAATTTTAAATGTTGGTATAGATGGGCTTCCCCTTTTTATACACTCCACGAGAGTATTATGTCTTTGTGCATTTGTTTGTAACACCCAAAAGGAAGGGAGATAGACCCATTGTTAATTATACCGATCGACTTAGAATCACTTTTTGAATCGATTTAGCAATGTCCATCCGTCTGTCTGTCTGTCTGTCTGTCCATCTATTCGTGTAATCACGATACAGGTCGCAATTGCAGACAGAACCAAATGAAACTTTGCACAACGAAGTTTTTCGGGATAAGGACGAACGCTATTTAATTTGAAGAAAATCGGTTCAGATTTAGATATAGCCCCCATACGAATTTCACTCCCGATTTGACTCTTTTCACTCTAGATACCACATATTTTAACAGATTTTCTTCAAAATTGGCAAAGCATCTCATATTTGAACTAGAAACACCTGTGGCAAAAATGTGTTAGATCGGTTCAGATTTATATATAGCTCCCATACAAATTTCGCTCCCGACTTAACTCTTTTCACTCTAGATACCACATATTTTAACAGATTTTCTTCAAAATTGGCAAAGCATCTTATATTTGAACTAGAAACACCTGTGGCAAAAATGTGTTAGATCGGTTCAGATTTAGATATAGCCCCCATACAAATTTCGCGCCCGATTTGGCTCTTTTCACTCTAGATACAACATATTTTAACAGATTTTCTTCAAAATTGGCAAAACAGCTTATATTTGAACTAGAAACACCTGTGGCAAAAATGTGTTAGATCGGTTCAGATTTATATATAGCTCCCATACCAATTTCACTCCCGATTTGACTCTTTTCACTCTAGATATCACATATTTTAACAGATTTTCTTCAAAATAGGAAAAGCATCTTATATTTGAACTAGAAACACCTGTGGCAAAAATGTGTTAGATCGGTTCAGATTTATATATAGCTCCCATACAAATTTCGCTCCCGATTTGACTCTTTTCACTCTAGATACCACATATTTTAACAGATTTTCTTCAAAATTTTCTAAACATCTTATATTTGAACTAGAAACACCTGTGGTAAAAATGTGTTAGATCGGTTCAGATTTATATATAGCTCCCATACAAATTTCGCTCCCGATTTGACTCTTTTCACTCTAGATACCACATATTTTAACAGATTTTCTTCAAAATTTTCTAAACATCTTATATTTGAAATCTCTATAATTTTTTCACGGCCAAGACAAAGCATGACCTATCTTCTTTATCCACAATTTTAGCAGTTGTTTCGTTGCCCCTAGGCAAACAACATGCATAGCCAAGAGGAAACTGACTGACACATCCGATTTCGAGTGACTCTAAAAGAAGAAGTTCCTGTACGGTTCCTATTGATTTCTATTTTTAAAGGATTCATCTGTCCGTAGATCTGCAGAACATGGTGGATATATTACTCGCCTATTGTAATACTCACCTCTTTCTCAACATTTGGTACAGCAGTAAAATCCTGAGTGAGACTTCACGTTTAACAAGAAGGCTCGCGCAGGAGCATCGCATACAAAATGACCTACCTCGATTTCATACCATTTTGAATCAAACTGAAACCCTGATAATTTATACTTCATTAAATCTTCTACGAAATATTTCAAAAATACATTCGAGTTGATTGGCTTACTGTACTTGTCAGTTACATTATCCTGGTCAACATTTATATAAACTCCAACTAAAAAAACTGAAGAATGGTTCGAAATACTCATCATTATAGTCCATAAGCATTTTTTGAACTTTTAAAAAGGGGAAGCCCATCTATACCAAAATTTAAAATTAATTGACTTGAATTTATACCTGTTTTGTATAAAAAATCGGTAAAGCAATTTTGAAGACCATAGTGATAATAAGTACCTTTACCAATTTCTAGCACAGAGGTACTTCTTGGAGTTTCACGCAAGGTACGAATGTCTCGAGGTAAACTAAAATCAAGTCTACTTAACTTGCTAAGCAATTCATTCATAGCTTTCACTGGAATGGAATGTTTGACGGACCATGTACTCAGAAATGATTTCAAATCCAGCGCACTGTGTCCCTCTTCCTCTAAATTGATTATTTGTGAGTTTATGTTATCCGAATTATTAAAATAGAATTATCATAATAGGATCAGCCGAATTAGCTTTAAACGCTTCGCTATCACATGATTCCATAAGGTTTGGCGAGGTCCTTTCAGAACATTGAACATTTTCTTCAAATAATTCTGGCTCAAAAATAGATGCCAAAAGCTTTTCAGCTTCCCGATTCACTTTTTTTTCGAAATGCTTGACGCGACATTACTATTATTTAATTATAAATTAATTATTTTATTATAATTAATTATAAATTTAATTATAATTAATTATAAATTAAATTATTTTAGTTACCACTTTTTCACAAATTGCGTAGATCAACTTCACGTGTTCACTCTCAAAATACACTAATTTTACTGCTTTGTTTTATTATTAGAATTTACGTCGCACTGCTTATAACGGCATCTGAAATTTGGTACACAACAAATGAAGAAAAATACCAAAACACAGAATACTCTGCCAGAAATCTTTTATAATATGTGAAGACATTTCTGCACACACAAAGTTAATAAATCCCCAAGACTTCAAGTTCAGAATTCTTAAAGAAATCTTGAAGAAGTTTCTGCCCAAGCAAAATTGAAATTTCGTTGAGAACACACGTACTACATTTCGGATTTGTGTATAGAAGTCCAAACGCGGAATGGGAGGTATCCCTAAATGGCTTTGACGCCCTTTCCGATTCAATTACAAAAATTTTAGGGGATTGTCCTGACAGTGACATTGTGGTTGCTGGCGATTTCAATGTCCATAATTCCTCTTGGCTTCCCATTCGAGTCACTCAACACCGGTGGGTCAATACGCCGAGCTTTTTGCCGCACATAATGATTTGACGCAACTAGTGAATGAACCGACTTACATTCCGTGTGTCCAGGGGCAACACTAAAATATTCTTGATCTTTTCTTAACAACACACCCTGAAAAGTATGAAGTTAACGTTCTAGCACCTCTTGGTCAGTATATATATACGAATACGTTGTGCCGAGCTCAACAACTTTTTCCAGCATTTCAATTGGAAACTTTTCTTTCTAAATGGCGATATAGATGCTGCGGCTGAAATGGTCGAAAATATTATCTTGATTGGAATGAAGTCTTATTCCAATTAAAGTTATTTCGGATAAACGATCTAATAAAAGTAGGTTTAACCAGACATGCAAGACTGCTGTCAGATTGAAAGAGGAAGCGTTCAGGAAATGGCGTTCAAATAAAAATGCCACCACTGATCTGCTACGCAAACAGACAAGAACCATGTGTGCCAGGGTACTTAGACGTGAAAAGTTTCTGTACGAACAACTTCTTCGTGCCAAAGTTCTTTCTTCTCCCAGGGGAAGTAAGAGCTTTTGATCATTTGTAAGAAGAGTAAAGGATAACTCCTCATCAATCCCAACTCTTGTTAAAGATCATCAGATATTCACTAACCCGGTTGCCAAAGCTAACCTATTGGCTGAAATGTTTGCAAGGAACTCATCCTTGCCGGAAAGCAATCAACCACTCCCCGTAATCGAAAATGTATTAAGTTCCATGCCTCAGATATTTTTTCGAACTCGTGGAGTTAAAAGGGTTCTCGCAAATCTCAACGTATATAAATCTCCAGGCCCGGATGGCATTTCAGCACTTGTCCCATGTAAGTGCTCTTCTACGCTTGCCCGTCTCCTTCGTAATCTTATCAACCTTGCATACCGTGCAGGGGTTTTCCCAGCGCGTTAGAAGATTGCGAAAGGTGAGGCTAATAACCCTGCTAACTATCGACCGATCGCGATTTGCTCAGCGCTTTCGAAGGTTATGGAGAGTATGGAGAGTTAACCACCATCTTGTGAGGTATATAGAAACCAATGACCAATGAACCAATGACGGCATACGTATCGTATCGAAATCTCAAATGTTCAACATATATTCTGCACTATGAAAAAAGTGGATTTCGATACGATACGTATGCCGTAATTTGGCCCCTGATGACACTGCTATCCGAAAAGTGGAATCGATCCATCCACCAGCTTGGAGAGTAAGGTCGTTGCTTTAGATATCTCCAAGGCCGTTGATAGAGTTTGTCACGGCGCACTCATATCAAAGCTTATCGCTTTTGGTGTTGGTAGTGACTTCTCTCGAGCTTCCTCAGAGATCGCACTGTACGTGTTGTTGTAGATGGGTTCTCATCCGACGAGCATAGGTTAACCGCAGGAGTACCGCAGGGCTCTGTCCTTTCCCCCTCCCTTTTTCTTATTTTCATCGGCGACCTATTGGATCAGACTTCGAGTCCAATATACTCATTCGCGGATGACAGCAATCTCTGTCATTCATACTCATTCGTTCATAGACCAATTCGTCAAGAAATTGAGGACAAAAGGCGATTAATGGAAGAGTCACTTAGCCATGATTTGCTGGCCATTTCTGAATGGGGTCGAGTGAATAGAGTAGATTATAATACACGTAAGACCCTGGGGGGTTACTATGTAACTCGATTCGAAAGTTAAATATTACGAAAACGGATTTTCCCTACCAACTAACTCGAATTCGCAAATACATTTGCTACTTTCGATTTGCCACATCCGATTATCGGATACTCATACTCTACTTTCGTATGTGCATCACTATGTATTTCGAATTTAGATGTCAAAGTCGCTCAAAAGTAAACATTTGTACTCGTTTGATTTTATGCTAACGGAAAGAATTAAAATATTAAATTATTGACACCAAACGCATAAAAATGTAAGTATTTATTAAATTTATATATATATCAGTAGATTAATATTTATAAAAATGTTTTTTAATAGGGAAAATCCAAAAAAAATGTAAACATCAAACAAATACAGTTTGAGATCATGCTAAATTTTATGAAGGATCATCCGCAGTTGGCTAAGGGTTATGTCAAAGCTCCGGAAGCCAAATAAGCCACCAATAATTTATGGTCTCGATTGACAGAAGAGCTAAATGCAGCCGGTCCACCAATGTGGGAAGTGGTCGGTTGGAAAAAAGTATGCAAGTGATAGTTTGCCCATAAATGGAAATTAATTATTTCTTTTTAGGTTTGGGCAGATCACAAGACCCATCTTAAGGCCAAACTGCGAAAGAATCGAACTAATTTTTCGGGCACAGGCGGTGGACCGGCAAAATTGTGTGCATTCACGGCGCTAGAAGAAGGTGTCATAGAGTTGCTGGATATGCAGAAGGCGGTGGACGGTATGAGTGGTGTCCGAAAATTTGGGATTACCAGCGACGACACTAGTACGGCCACAAGCAGTAAGGACACCGAGGAAGTCGTCGCAAATATGCTCAACTACATCACAAATAATCCGAGTGAGACGGATGTGTTAATGTCTGCACCGTCAAGAAACTTAAGTGTAACACCTAATTTGATTTCTGGTGTTACACCAGTCGATCTCTGTGTTGTTGGCAGCTGCGACCCAATGCTCTCCAACACATAGTTAAAAGCTTCCTTGTTAAGCCGGAAATTTCGCACAAACCTATAAATATAAACCCACGAACAACATACATACATAACATGTTGGTACTTACATTGCATCCGTTAAGTGCATAAAATCTACACCATCGCGTAAGATTCTGCGTTCCATTCGCTCGTCTTCATTTTCCATCCAAAGGGTAACCGAATCCATTTTTGTAACACACAAATATTATTTACTTTTTATTTTGTTTTGACATTTCATGTAATAAATGTTGCCAACTCTGAATAATACATTCGAAAGTACTGACAAAAATGTTAAGAAATAGTGGCAGCACTTTTCACTCGATTCAAAACTCTTACATGGTAAGAGTATAAATTCGGATCGAATACAACTTTCGAGCTGTTCGAACTTTCGAATCGAGTTACATAGTAACCCCCCAGTGCTCCTTGTTGTCTCACAAGCGATTCACTGATCTAACGGTGTCGTCGATTTTAATGAACGGTGTAGATATTGAGCAATCAGATACTCTCGATGTTCTAGGCATGATAATACAACGTGATGTTCGTTGGACAAAACATGTATTTGATGTGTCGAAAGAAGCATTTAATTGTTTAGGATTTTTAAAACGATGTAAGAAATATTTCACACCCTCTGATGTGCTCAATATCTACACTACCTACATCAGACCAAAGATGGAATACAACTCCCACATATGGTCGGGTGCTCCGATGTTGTTGATTGGTGACGATTGAACACCGTCGTAATATTGGTTGTGTGCCATTGTTCTATCGATATTTTCATGGTGTTTGTTCTTCGGAAATTCGTGATCTTATACAGCCCGTGAGAACATTCGGTAGAGATACGCGACTCTTCAGGAACTCTCACACATTTGTTGTCGATTGGACAACCGGCCGCACTATACATTACAGAATAAATTCGTTCTTCGCCCGTACTATCCGTATGTGGAATCGACTTCCGGCAAATATCTTTCCCCCCAATTACGACATTCAGAGATTCAAAACAGATGCCAACAGACACTACTCCCTCTTTCCTCCTTCCAATACCTGATCTTCCTTCCGCCAACGCAATGCACTGCATTTATAGGGGACATCCCCTGAGTGTTGGTTCAGTGAAAAAAAATAATGATGTATTTTGCATAGTTGACCTTTTAATAAATTGTGTGTAGGTGTTTTGTTGTGTTTTTATTAATTTTTTTATTTAAAAAATCCCAATATTTCGATTGACTTCGTCAATCATCTTCAGGGGTGTCACTATAAAAACAAATATTTTTAACATTAAATATACAAAAACACTTAACAATTATGACAATAATTACATTTATGAATATAAAGTATAAACGACAGTAACTTGTCCGCGCAACCAGTCTTTGTCAACTAAATTATTTTTGCTTACATTTTGCATCAAGGACACTAGATACTTTAAATATGACGACAAAATATATGAACAACGAAAAGGTATGCCGATGGGATCTCCAGCATCTCCAATAATTGCTGACATCGTTATGGAGGAACTTTTGGACACTTCACTGGATAAGATGACGTACAAACCACGAATATTAACGAAATATGTTGACGATCTTTTGGCAATCATTAAGGTAGATGAAATTCAGACCATGTTACAAACACTCAACTCGTTCAACAAACAAATACAGTTCACAATGGAAAGGGAAGATAACAACACACTACCATATCTGGACTGTATTATTCATCGACAAGGTTCTCGGCTTAAACTTGACTGGTATCAAAAACCTACTGCTGGTAGACCTCTCAATTTTAACTCAAAACATCCTAGGAGAGTAATAATCAACACAGCGACTAATTTCATTAACAGGAACTTATCTATAAGTGACGCAGAATTTCACCAAAACAATATACTAAAAATTAAGGACATACTAAAAAAGAATGACTTTCTCACACAAACAATAGCAGACTTAGTAAAAAATATAAATTCGGAAAAAGTGCTCACCACAACAGATACCAAAGAAAACGACATAATATTCAAATCTTTGACCTATGTAGCGGGTTTTTCTGAAAGATGTCGCCATTCAAATTTATACGACAAAGAGAAATACCAATTTGCACTTAAGACGCAAAAAATGAAGATAAATCGGACGTAGTTTACCAAATTACATGCAACGGGGACAAGTCCAACTTATGCCAAAGGGTATATGTTGGCACCACTAAGACTAAATTAAAGACAAGACTTTCTTCGCATAAATCTGACCAAAAAGCAACAAATAGACCACTAGAACAAAAAACCGCTCTGGCTGCCCACTGTACTTTGACGGGTCACACGCCGAATTTCGACGATGTAAAATATTAGCACAAGAGAAAAACTATAAACGAAGATACACTCTTGAAACTTTACATATTATTGATGTTCCCTCTGACAAGAGAATAAATTACAAAACTGACACGGACGGCTGCGCTCACATATACAGACACATTATTAAAAAGCATAAATGTAAGCAAAAATAATTTAGTTGACAAAGACTGGTTGTGCGGACAAGTTACTGTCGTTTATACTTTATATTCAGAAATGTAATTATTGTCATAATTGTTAAGTGTTTTTGTATATTTAATGCTAAAAATATTTGTTTTTATAGTGAAAACTATCCAAATCATCCTGCAACTATAGTTTTTCTGCATTGTCAGGTTTTTCGAAAACTGTGGTTGCCCGGATTACTTTTTCTGAAAAAGAAAAATCCGTCGGATCCGAGTTTTCGGGGTTTTTCTGAAACATTTTTCATTATTATCCTATAATGAAAACATTTCCCAAGATTTTGCCGAACGATTTTGACCCAGTGTGGATTTTGTTTGACTTTCTTTAACGAACGGTCCCAACGTCCTCACTCCCGCCCCTGCCGACCGAGAGAACCTCGTCCCCATAACGTAGGGACAAAGTGCACAACGTAGAGGGTGGATACCGGCTACAGATTAAATGTCATCAGCCAGTAAAAATTTAACAAAAACAATATTACATTACAAACTACATTAATGGTTAATCCTAAAATTTGTCAAATAGAAACAATAATAATAACATTAAATAACACTAAACGTCCAAATACATGAGAATTCTTGATTTTATTGTATCGATTCCTAAACCGAAATTTATGATGTGGTACAATGAATTTAAATCAATACACATTCTATGAATTGGCTACGCAGAAGCATAATTCGTATGCTGAAAATCGATATGAAGGAATTGATAGTATTTAGATGGTCTAAATGGCACGTTAAACTTAATCCTAGAAATAATATAGTCAGAAGAGAAATCACCATTTATAACCTTATAAACCATCACGGTCGATCAACTTCAATCTACTAGTATAAGAGGGAAGAACAAAATCACAATTCCAATGTAAGTGTCTTAATGAAAATATCAAAAATTATTTCTGAACTGACTCTCAATTCTATCAATATAGATACCATACTGAGGATCCCACATTACGGAACCATATTCCAGAATAGGCCTGACAAACGATGTAAATAGCTGATTCATCACGCAAGGATCAGAGAACTCCTTAGCCCATCACTTAATGAAACCAAGAACACCATATGCCTTGTTAACCATAGTAATAACATGATTGTTGAAATTCAGTTTGGAATCCATTAGAATACCAAGGTCTACGAAAGTATCAAATACCTGTAACTCAGCTCCTCTAATATTATACCTGTCAAATCTTGGGTTCGATGTAAAGAAACGCATATGTTTGTATTTCCTTAGGTTCAGTTCCATGCAATTTATGTCACACCAGCGTCCAAAACTATCCAAGTCATCCTGCAATGGGTGAGAAAATTCTGGCCAATTATAAGAAAAAAATATTTTTACATCATCTGCATACATTAGAAGTTTAGAGTTAATAATAGACTCTGGAAGGCATTTATGAATGAACGTGAGAAGTAAACTGAATCAAATTTGTCACAATAGAAAAGCCATTACGAAATCCATGTTGGTATGGATTCAATATACAGTGGCCGACAAAAGTCAACATACGACCCACATTTTTGCGATTTAGCGAGTTCCAAAACATATTTGAAAAAAGTAATGATGCGGTTTTGTTTGAAATCGTGTTTTATTCATATAACAATATCAGAATGCATTACTTCAATATAAACACAAAAGATATTAACAGAATACGCAGAAAAAACCTTGACAAAAGTCTACATACGGTTTGAGATGAAACATAAAAAATGCAATTTAACGTGACAAAATGATACTATTATATAATTTAATATTTTGTTGGTCCACCATGAGCATCTACAACAGCCAGCAACCGTCTGGGCATTGATGCAACTAAGTTTTCCAATTCCGCAGGTGATATTTGTCGCCATTCCTCTTCCAGCTTGTTTTTTAGCGTTTGGGAGCTAGTTATGTGATGTTTTCGGATCCTGCGTTGCAGAATCTCCCACACATGTTCAATAATATTCAGGTCGGGGCTTTGTGGCGGCGAATAAAGTTGTCTTGGAGCATGGTAAATCAGTCAATCTTTAACAAATTGGGCTGTGTGCTTCGGATCGTTATCTTGTTGGAAAATCCAGCGCTCTCCGAGGTTTAAATTATCGACCGATGCCTTCAGATTTTGTTCCAATATGGATTTATATTGATAGCGATCCATGTTACCCTCAATAAACGCCAGACGCCGCGACGGCACCCCAAACCATTACGTTGCCACCACCATGCTTTACCGTAGCAAGTAAATTCTTCGGATTCATTGCCGTATTCGCTTTTCTCCATACTTTGGCTCTCCCGTCACTTCCAAATATATTATACTTCGACTCGTCCTTAAATAAAACCCGCTTCCAGAAGTCTAATCCCTTGTCCAAGTGTTGCTGGGCGAATTCAAGGCGAAGCTTACGATTCTTTTCACCTATAAGAGGTTTTTTGCGTGGCGTTCTGCTTCGGAAACCATTATTATTCAGACTTCTTTGAATTGTTCTTGGATGTACAATTTTATCCGACCTTTCTGCGAGTTGTTTGGACAACATTGTAGCATTCACTTTCGGGTTTTCATTAACTTCTTTTAAAATAAAGCATTCATCTCGTCGACTAAGTTTATTTGGACGCCCACTTCTGGGCTTATTTTCAACAGTACCCGTATTTTCGAAGTTTTTGCATATAGTTTGGACAGTTGATTTACTTAAATTAACCATTTTAGCTATTTCGCCTAAAGATTTCCTTTCGTTTCTGCATTTTATTACTAAATTTCGAATAGCAGTTGCAATTTCTTTACGAGAAGCCATTTTCGCGGACTAATGTTTCTTGAATTATATTTATTTAAAGAAGAGCAAGCACAAGACAAATGACAATACAAATTTTGTCAATTCTCCTATAAAGTACATTATAAAAAATGACGTAAAGCATGGGATGCTATGTCGTATGTATACTTTTGTCAAGGTGTTTTTTGTTTATTTTGCCAATATCTTTTAAGTTTATATTGAAGTAAAGCATTTTGTTATTGTTATATGAATAAAAAACGGTTTCAAACAAAACCGCATCATTACTTTTTTCAAATATTTTGTGGAACTCGCTAAAACGCAAAAATGTGGGTCGTATGTTGACTTTTGTCGGCCACTGTAGAAGAAACCCTATGAGATACCACCTCAGTAACTAATTTCTCAAATAGCTTCGGAATAACACTCAACTTAGTTATCCCTCTATAGTTTGACACGTCAATTAGACTTATGGAGGTGATCAATGAATGAACTCCTCCAAGCCAAATGGAAATATCCAAATCTCAATGAAGTATTAAATAATAATGTTAGCGGAATAGCCAAACCACTAGCACAGAATTTCAAAATTATACTTGGCACCCCATCGGGGCCAACACTGTTCGTGGATCTGAGATTATTCAAATTGGATAAAACCAAGGGTGAATCAATTACAGGGATTTCCAGTTGACTCAATGCAGAGATATTAAAAGGATAAATGTCATTCGATCGATAAGATCGTTGAGAATAAGTCGTCGCAAAAAACTTCGCAAATCAATCAGCAATCGCTTGATCTTCACAAAATTCTAAATCTCCATTCTAATCTTAGTCGGCCTAGTTGCAATCCGCTTAAGATTCACGAAGTCCTAAAAAGATCTAAAATCATTCTTCAGTTCCTCCAAGTAGATTCTATAACGTCTCTGAGACTCAATGCTATCCTAGCAACGGAGTATTTGATATAATCAGAATTTAAATCAGTCCTCTTAAACACGAATTTTCGCTACTGATCGTGACATGAAATCATTTAAAATTTGATAAAATCTATCCACAATAATGTCAAGATCAGTATAGTGACAACAGCTGCAGACAGAATTCCAATCAGCATCCTGGATAAGAGAATTTAGCATTACAAAGTTGGTTTTCTTGAAACAATAAACGTCACGATTGTCTTGTGAAGTAGAGCGCGAAGAATCACTAGAATACAACATTGATATACTAAAGGTAGGATGATAGTCGTCCTCCTGGATTGATATGGGAGGAAACCTACTGATATCGAAGAAATGGGGATCATTGACAAATACTAGGTCAAGTTGTCTAGCATTTACATTTCTCACATAATTGATCTGAAACAAATTTAAATCAGTAAAGAGTCTAACTATATGAGAAAGCCAATCATCTGAATTAAAAGTCAACGGTGTTAAAGCCTTCGCATCTGGCAAGGTAAGCCAAGATACTGAGGGTAAATTAAAATCCCCTAAAATCATGATATGGTCCAAATCAACTGCCTTCGAAGCAACCATGCCAATTGCAGCCAAGTGCCTCTCATAAACACATAACTCGGACGATAGGAACATGTGACAAACAACTTACTACGTCGCATATCATGTCTTCAAACTCTTGTAGAATAAAGCGTTCGGATGAGAACTCATTAGCAACAGCTAAATACAACATATATTCCACATAAAATCTGAGAGTCCAAAATCGAAACTTTCGGCCAAGTCTCAGTAAAGGCGAGAGCCGAGAAAACAAAGTCAAAGCTATCAACAAACAGACGATTTAACTTCGTATTCAAACCTCGACACAAAAAGAACTGCTCAGTTTTTTGGATTAGTAGCTGACATTGCTGGGAGACGCGCCAGATTGTCAACCCTATTCACAAACTCTTTGACAAAAGCCCTAGATGGCCAGAATGAGGGGACAATTAGCTTGTCGAAAATTTCGCTCCAATTTTAAACGATGCCCGACACGGACGTTTCCGGAGTGAAATGGGAAACAAATTCCATCTTAGCCAATACACCGGAATTTCCACCAGAACGATGTGGACGGACACCACCGGCAACAGTAACTGGGTCCGGAAGACCAGTCGCATTCACACGGACCAGAGAAGGACCCGCTACAACTGGCGCTTGATTACGCCGCGGCTGATCGGCAACATCAGACACCGGCCCAGTAACTGAAGCATAAGTCTGGATATCACCGTCCACAGTGACTGACCCGCCGACTACAGTAGCCATAGCCGCAGAAACAGCCGGGGCCACCGAAATAACACCATCCGATCTAATGGTGCTAGGTGTCCTAGTTTTCTTACGTTTCTGGCCTGAAACTACCGGCGACTTAGTAAATTTATCCTTAGTAATTTATCCAGATTGGATGCACACTTATTACATCTTGTATAAAACGCCCAGAGGTCCTTTCCCATTTCAGCAACCTCGGACATAGAAGACTTGAAGAAGGTATAAAAATCTACACTAATCAATTGTTGTTAAGGCTGTTTTTCTTTAAGACTAGATAACTAAGCTGCGATAACAAAAATCTAAATAAAAAGTTAAATTTTCTCTGAAAATAAAAAAAAAATCTTTTTTAAAAATGTCACCAAATGCAATATCAATGTGTGTGTGAAAACAAATTTTGAAAAAATAATTTTGTGTTAAAAATTTTGGACTTAGTCTGGATAATTATCCAGTGTAAGTCAAAATGAGGCTAAGGCCAATAAAGTCAACACAAAATATTTTTTGCAAAATTTGTTTTCACACACACACATTGATATTGCTTTTGGCGACAATTTAAAAAAAGAATTTTTGATTTTGAGCAAAAAATTAAATTTTTATTAACGTTTTTGTTATCGCAGCTTAGTTATCCAGTCTTAAAGAAAAACACCCCTGTTGTTTGGCCAAGAAAATATTTCTAAGCAAAAAACACAATTTTTTATCAAAAATAAACACACAAACACAATATCACAAGTAAACGAAATCACAAAAATACTTATCTGAATTTGATGCACTAAAATATCTATGGATGCAAAATAACAAATATTTATTCAAATTAGAACGGAGCACAAAACTTTCACACGTTGTAGCAGAGTAGGGTTGCCAATTTATTTATACTACAGAACTATATTCTAAAATAGACCGCGAAGAAATAGACGATCATAGGGATCAGAGAATTCTTTAGCCCAACGTTTAATGAAGCCAATAACACCATACGCCTTGTTAACCAAGGTTATAATATGTTTGTTGAAATGAAGTTTCGAATCCATCAGAATACTAAGATCTACAAAATTATCAACTGTCTCTAATTCAGCCCAATTATATCTGACAAATTTCGGATTCGATCTAAAGAAACGCTTATGCTTGCATTTCCTTAGATTAAGTTCCATGCAATTGATGTCACACCAATATCCAAAACTATCTAAGTCGTCCTGTAATGGATGAGAATATTCTGTCCATTTATAAGAAAAAAATGTTTCCATATCATTCTTATACATCATACTCCTAGAGTTTATTATAGACCCCAGAAGGTCATTTATAAATAATAAAAATAGTATAGGTCCAAGATGACTACCTTGGGGAACTCCCGATGAAGCCAGAATTGGTCAACAATAAGAATTTCTGAATTTGACAATCTGCGGACGATTATTCAGATAAGATATCCATTTCAAAAAAGCCAACTCGACCTAATTTATATAATAAAAGCACGTGGTTGGCTTTATCAAAAGCCTTGCCAAAATCCGTGTAGATGACGTCAGTCTGATTACCCAGAACAAATTCGTTATAGTCGATAAGACCTTACGAAATCCATGTTGGCTGGTACTCAAAATAGAAGAACCCCTCTGAGATTTTGGATGTAAAAACCGAAAACAGGTTAATCGGTGTTAACTCCGACACCGTTCATCGGTTTTTTTATTTTTGTATTTTCGACAAATCGGGGAAACCGGTGTTTTCATATAGGTTAACCGGTTTTTAAATTAATAAAACATTTATATATCTTCAATATAGATTATAAACTGCACTGACCTCTTAATACCGCAGGGTTAAGATTTTCCCAACATATTGATTTGTGACGTTAAAAAGCAAGCAGGATATCAAATAGTGTCGTTCGGCGATTGATGTGTAACATCTAGGGTATACATTTTCTCATTTTTTATTTTCTGGAAAACGGGAATTATTTTTACAATTTCCCGGAATCCCGGAACTGGACAGGAAATCGTCAACATTTTTTCAAGTAGATTTAGTCAAAATATCATCTCAAATAAACAATATTCGGAACGAACGCCAGGTAAGAAATTGTGAAGGCCGTCTGTAGACGGTCTTGCCAGTTTGCATGTAAAAAAACATGAGAGATAAATTTTATCTATAAAAATTATTGATATGAAAATCGAAAAATAGTAATAATACATATTATTTTCTATGGTGATAATCCCCAGAAACATTTTTATACCAATTTTACTAAATAAATTCAGGTCGCATTTGGAACAAACTATTTGTGTGTCAGATTTTTTGCAGTTGATGGTTCTGGTGTACCAATAGTTTCGATCGCTGCAACATCTTCAACGACTGCTGTACAAGCTGGTGCAGTCTCCGCAGTCTCAGCTGCATCCATATTTTGAAAGCTTACTGCAATGATTTGTTCATCATCCTCTGGCAATGTATCGGGCTCCATCGAAAACAAAAGTTGGATCAGCAACACTGTTATAACTATCAGAAATTTCATCTGCGCTCTCCATAGAGTCGATGAACTCGAGCAATTGTTCATTAGACATTTCGTCCATATTAATTTTTTTCTTATATGCACGCTTAGCAATATCCATCTTTAGCACAAATGTGAAATAAAACGGTAAACAGTAGCACAAACAAATAGTGTTTTCATAATCATCGGGTGAAAACAACAATAAAGCAAATGCAGCAATTTTTTACACATAGACAGGCAAGACCTTCTAGTGGCGGTCTTCACTATTTCGTTCTGAATCCACATTTAAATTTTTTATTTCACTTCAAATGATATGTAAAACTAAGGTACAGCATGCTAACTACTTACCGTAAAATTTTGAAGTCGAAAGCGTTATTGTAAATGTTGTTTTTTAAAAACTTTGGAAAATGAAATTTACACAATAATTTTCGGTGCTAATTTGTTGACTTCTCGCACGTGATTAATGACAGCTAACGAATGGCTTGTGAGAATGTTTTGGGAAATATACAAAAATATCAATCAAAATTGTCTAAATGCAGTTGTCATTAGTTTGATGACAAATTATTTAAATTCCAGCACTGGAGCCCAAAAATCGAAGACCGTTTGGAGACGGCCTTACCCGTTAGAAGGTTAAAGAATTTGTAAAAAATATGAGATAAATTCAATTTCAAAACTTTTTTCCCAGGACGAAAACATATATGTATACGAAATTCAAAACATCAAATGAATCATCAACAGAAGCTTCCACATCGTGTGAACATCTTGGCAGGAAACGTTCTGAATGTTCCACGGGCTTCTCGCTTACGAAGAGGCGGACAACAAACACACTCACCCCTATCGCGAATAATACGTGGAATATTTGTTCCCTAAATTTGTTCACTTCACGCGAAGTGGAAAATTCTATCGTAAATAAAAGGGAACAGTTTGTTCACTTCGAATGAATCGAAAATTAACAGCTGTTCAAAATTAATAAGTTATCAGTGCACAGTGAACGTAAAAAACAAGAAGAAGAATTAAAAATACTAAAATTTTTCAAAGTTCAGGTTTAAAATATAAATTAAATGTTTAGAATGGAAATTTTCTTTTATTAGAAGAACAAGAAGGGTGTATAGAACAGCGAGCTCTTCGGCGAAGTTTTAGAGATGCATCAAATCCTTTGGAGTTGCCTGATATACTGTAAGTATTCTTAGCAGCATATATTTTTTGTATAAATCGTTTTTTAGATTTATTCAACATTACAGAGTAAACAAGGCGGCTTTTACATAACTCTTGAATGTACTGGACACCTCCCTGCCGCCTACAAAAAAATCATTTGCGATTCCTCCAATTGTTAAACTCAGTGCTTGCAGAGGGTGGATATCAGAAAGGAGTTGGTAGAGATCATGAAGTCGGAATGGCACAGTCAACCTTCAGCGAAGTACTCTCCGAAGTTTTGATTACATTAGAATCAAAAATTTGTCGCAAGTGGATAACTTATCCAACGCAAGAGGAAGGGAGAATTATTGCACAGGATTTCTACTCTAAATTTGGAATACCCGGTGTCCTTGGATGTATTGATGGTACACATGTGAATATCGTAGCACCAAAGACAAATAAGCACCTGTACTTCAACTGATGTAAGCTTTTGTGTTTGGTTAGGACCGCCTCCTGCTCCCCGCTGTGTTTACATATTTCTTCCAGCCATACCTAAAAGTGTATGTTTATTGAGTTTGAATTTTTTATGAATAAACAAATATCACCTTTGATTTGATTTATTTATTTCATCTTGTAATTCATAGCCATCGGGCCAATTTAAAACAAATTACAAAATGCATATATAATACTTTTTTTAACATGGCTAAAAAAACTACTCAACAATATTGCAATATTCCATTCATTTGCGGTTTTTACTGGAGGTCCTGCACTATTCACTTCGTTTGCCAGCGTATTCCAAAATTCAGCCACGGACTCTTTCACTATGGTGTTATAACCACAGGCAATTTCTCTATTGGCTTGCATTTTATTTTATAATATCTCGCTTGTTTTTTGAAACTGATCTGCTCCTGTAAAATAAATATTTTTTAGTTTAATTTAAGATTTGAAGACAAAAATAACAACTTACATGATGAATCCGTTGTGTTCGCTAGCAAAAATAAAGTGAACAAATCGAAGTGAAAAGGGAAAAAAATTCCACAAAAAAAATCATTCACGATAGGGGGAATTTTTTCGAACAAGGGAATTATTCAGGGAACAAAATTGCCGATTGGAATTTGGCGAAAAGTGAACACATTTTGAGGGAAATTTTATTCGCGATAGGGGTTACTACGTTTAAACTAAAATACATTCATTTCATATTGTACTTCACGTGGTTGGAAGATCACATAAACAAACACTGTAAAATTATATGTAGAGGAGAAAAAGCCAGAGTAGATACTCCAGTTTTCGAGGCTGAAATACGTCGAGGAAAATAATTGATTATTATGGCCAAAACACAATCAAAGTACGCTTATCGAGCATGCGTGTATTATACGTATTTTTGCTGTTTGCAAGATACATAGAAAGTATGCAAGTACGCATGAAAACATATGTTCTTGTTTTTTTCTTCTTCTGTGTTTATTGTTTGAATGTAAACAATAACAAATGTGCGACATAATTAAAAATGGAAATAAATGAAATAGTTCCGGTTGTCGTGATTATTACAATTATTACTTTATACCAAAATAGAAATGTTGATGGGCTGTTTGCGTTAAGCTTTGAACATTTACACAACAATGACCACGAACAATTCCATAAAATGGTAAGCACGACACCACAGGTCTTCGACCAACTATTTTCCATTATGGAGGAAGACTTGACTAAGCGCAGCAACCGGCAGCCAATATCAGCTAAATGTCGGCTGGCCCTAGTGTAAGTAAATTTAAAAAGATTATGTATGTATATACAAAGGGATTTATAGAGTCCTTTTTATACAGCTATTTAGCACATGGGGATAGCACGCAATATCTTTCTCTAACATTTAAAATGGGTGCATCAACAGTGCGATAAATAATATGAGAGACAAGTGAAGTAATTTGGGCTAACCCGACACGAATGGCAAATCATTTTGAAATCCTATGAAATTTCCCATACTGTGTTGGCGCCATCGATGGAAATCACGTAACTATAACGTGTCCCCGAGCTCTGGATCAGCATACTACAATTACAAACGTAATCCCTTGAAATGCATAAGATTTGTCACACTTTATTCACTTTTTCCATTACAGACTCATTTTCGATTGTATTGCTGGCAGTTTGTCTACTGCTGTGAAGATACAGTCGGCATCTTCACAGCAGTAGACATAGGCGCAATGTGTCTCAAAGCGACGGAAAAGTACTACGTCACTCAAAGTTTGGTAAACGTCTCCTTGCCGACAACTTGGATTTGCCTAAGAACCCCTAACAAATTCAGATATTGAATTTACAGACAGTGATAATGGAGAAATTATTGTTGATGGGCTTTGGAGGAAAGAGGTTGATTCGTTGCCAAAAGTGAAACGAAGCCACAAAAACAATGCCACAAAATTAGCCTTTTGCGGGATAAGCTAAAATATTATATTTTAACAAAATACGTTTTTTGAAGTTTGTTCCGAATACTTTTCGAGTTATTTTATTTGAAAAAGTTGGATTCCATAAGACGACTCCACCTGGAGCCATGTCCTAACCTTAATTTCCGAAAAATAAATATAATACATTTTTGGTAGTAATACAAAATTCGTTTTATTAATTACTTATTACATATGCACCAATGCACATATTTTAAAATATCACAATTCATTTCTATTTTAGGTTCCAGTCCAACTTAAAGTTTAAGAAGATAAATACAAGACACAATTTGATGGAATAAATGAAATATGAATATTAAATCTCATGTTAAAAGTAATTAGTGTTTTGTACTCATACCCAGCAGCATGATGAACGAGAACAAACAACTGTCCGGACTGCAAACTGTTGCAAGAAGTGTCACTACGCCTATTCTCTATATTAATTCACTATTTAAACACATTACTCACGGTTTTCGTTTCCATTGTGTAGTTTCCATCCGGCGCCACGCTTCCAGATGACATTCTTGAATTTTCTCTGACAAAACGATCGCGCAACGTCTTCCATAGACTCTGACATTTATCAACTTCACATATTACAAATATATTTACGAAAATATATAACAAAAAGGTTAATCAATTACCGAGATATAAAATAAGAATTTATTTTCATCCGAATGTACTTACCTGGCAAATCCACAGCTCTGGATATTGCTTTCCAGGCTGCCGCTTTAATTAATTTATTTCTAAATGATTTGTGCGATTTATTATATATACATTGGTGTTTTTGCACATCATTTATTAAAACTTTCTCAAACATTTTCCTTTTTATTTTCTTTTTCGATTAAATCGATCAGATTTTTTCTAACTAAACGCGCAAACAAAAATCAAAAAACATATGTTTTTACGCTTCTGCTTCACGAAGCACACAAAAAAGTTAAAAGTTCAGCAACTTTTTGTACGCTTGATACACGCTTTTATTGTACGCTTCTTCATATGTTTACATACATTTCAAAATTGCTCGAGACATGCATGCTTAAAAATATACGTATATTTTTCTCATTGTGTTTTGTCCTTTAGAGTTACTACTCTACCTGACGAGGCTGCAATACGCTCTCACAACATATAATAATCTAGAACTCTTAAAATTCGAGATAAATCGAGAGCAAAAGAATTGATTATCGTAGAATTGATTACGAGGCTGAAATACGCCCTCGCGACATAAATTATCTGAAACTCTTGGTAAACTACGAACCGTTAAATATGTACACCATTCTACATCGCGATGTCGTAATGGGACCTCTCAATCGCGTGACCTCATGTCTTATTAAACGCAACAGAAAAAATAATATCCACCCTGCTGTTACTGCGTAGAGGACCGTAGAACATTCCAAATCTTAATTATTGTGTTCCATTGTAAATTGACAATGTTCAACCATTCCAATAAAGCCAGAAATTAAAAAAAAAATAATCAGTACTTTTTATAGCCGATTCTAATTTAAAATGTTAAATGGTCCACCCTATATATCCCGCGGGAAAAATCCCGGACTGCAAACTCTAGTAACATCGACGTCATTGACTGCTATTGCTATTTTTATTGTTTTATACCTAATATCGGTATCGGTAAATTAAAACATATCACTCTGGCAGAAAAAGGGAAAAGATTCAAAAGCATTGATGTAATAGAAAAGTACGAAAATAATAATATTAGAAGCGAAAGATATACAATTCGAGAAAATCTCGTGTATATTTCCATCATAAAATAATCTTCGAATATATGCTGGCCAAAAAGGGATAAAAATGGTACCAACTAAATTATTGCAGCTAGAATCGTGAAATTCAGCGTGTACTTTCCTCTGACCAGGTAAAGGGTGATTTTTTATCTATTATCTTTTTGGTAACACTGGTTTAAACAGCTGACGCACATTTCGTGTTTTGTTTCACTGTCAAACATCTTCAGTTTGGTCTATAATTTAACCATGAATCTTATTACAAACGAACAACGCTTGCAAATTATTGAATTTTATTATCAAAATGCGTGCTCTGTTATGAAAGTTCATCGCGCTTCCATTTTATGGTCAGTTTAATCGACCCACTGAAGCGGCTATTCGGGCTATTGTGACTAAATTTCGTACCAAATTTACATTGTTGGACATTAAACCACCAACACGCTTACTTAGAGTACGAACTGAAGAAAATATCGCAGCTGTATCGGCCAGTGTTAATGATGACCATCAATTATCGATTCGTCGCCGTTCGCAGCAATTGGGCCTCTGTTACTCAAAATCGTGGAAATGCCAAAATTGGACTAAGCGGATGGACCATTTGAGGCGCAGCCAAGGTCAACATTTGCATGAAATAATCTTCAAACATTAACTTATATGGACCGTACTATCGATTCAAATAAAGATTTCATGACGAAACGGTTTTTATATTCCTCTTATTGAGTAGATACATAATATAAAAGAATTTTTCCAAATTGGTTGTTTTTAGGTGATAAATGGGAAAAGAGGGGAAAAATGGTACCAATGGTGTATACATTCCGCTGATTTGTAAAACGTTCTTCGTGCTATTTAACAAAAAAAAAAATAAATAATCATCTCGATATGTACTTCTACAAAAAGGATAATAAATTCTACATTTATCTATAGATTTTCTACAAATATGCAATGCTGTTATCTGATTCAAAAATGTAAAAAATCATGAAATCCTAGCACGAAAAAAAACATAAATTATAAAGAAAAAAAATTAAAATATTTTATTTTACTACTTAATATCCTACCGAGGAAAACAATTCGTAACAGTTCGGATATACATACAAAAAAAAATATTTGCCGGATTTTGGCACTTTTTCAATATGGAGTTTCACATGCGAAATCCGTTCAAAATGGATTTTGGATGCATATCCGAACACCGTATTAAGTGGAAATTTTAACACTTGACAACACATTCACAAACAAGAATCTAGAATTGGTCGATATTGTCAATGTCATAAAATATAAAAGAAAATAAATAAGTTCGATGAGAACCATAGCAACGACCAACAATTGAAACTCTTGCCTGCTTTTGTTGTAGTCATTTAAAACATTTCTTTTATACGGGTGGAATATACCTTCGTAATTATTACAAATATGTTCTGGGGACAATGTGAAGCTATAGACTTGTTTGATGAATATTTAAATATTTTAAAAGACGGAATTCCACAAAAGCAGATGGACGATGCTAGTACTAACCAAAGCGAACGGCAGGAAAATAAAACTATTGAAATTAACATCCTAATATTTGGATCCAATGATCCGCGGCATCTACTTAAGACAATGGCGAAAGTGTATACGCATACAGCGAAGGGAATAACGCCTATTATAAACTTTTATGTGGTCGATGGTTGTGTCGAAATACTGGCTCGGAATATTGCATTACTTGGAATAGCATTGGAGAATCCCAAAATTATTAATCTTCGCTGTAAGGTCCAATTGTTTATGGATGTATATGGAAATTCGTTGATAAGACCATTTTCACACCAATATCTGATGGCTAAAACAAAATCGCTGCTTAAAATTGTAACCGATAGCGAGTGGTTGGAGAGATTGGCACCCAGTTTAAATATTGAAGGACTGAAGTACCGCGAGCGTGATGGTTTAGAGAATGCTTTGAATTTCTGGCTTTCGAAAGAAGAACATGTTTTTGATGTCAAGAAGTATTGGTGTGAAAGGATAAGAAAACTATTGGGAACACGTTACGATTATCGGGAAGGACAATTCGATTGGGACCTTAATATGGTGCTGAAGGAAAGGGGAGGATCGCAAATATGCTCACAGGTATGTTATGTTCATACTTAGATCCATGTCGGTCAGTAAATAAAGTGTACAGCAATCTTAAATAATTAAAAGTAATGAATTCGGGTATATTCGCAATGTTTATGGATAAAACATTGTTGGAGTGTGTCCATGTTTGGAAGTTCGAACTTTTTTGTTCGATAGACCAGAATAAAAAAAATATAAATTGGATATTTTTGAAAAATATTTGTTTGCATAACTCGCTTGTTTTGTGATTTTCTCGCGATCTATCCAAAGTATTCGGCTGATTTTTGGCGCTCAGTCGGGAAAATCGGCGCAAGTTTTTCAATATAGCAAATAATCATTCCACCACCACCCACTCCAAGTTCGTATACTCAATCCAGTTCCCCTAGTTTACTTTCACAGCAACTAAATCAATCTTCACTGTTTCCAAATTTTATTGTGCAAATATGATATATCCAACGTATTCATTTATTTTTCATTTCAAATAATGTTATAATTTTTCTAATATGTAATGAAACATATTCATTCTAACATGCCATTTGACTTTTTTCAAATGTCATGCATTGCAAATATAAGTTATTGCTTCCTGCAAGTTTGTTATAATTATTCTACCAAAATTCTTCGAAAAAGAGCTATAACTTTGCTTCAAGATAAGCTATATAAAACTTATTTTTTTCTTTTTCCGAATAAAACATCTGATCTTTAATAAAGTAAATTATTATATTTTGAGAAATATGGGAATACAGACTAAAATATGAATAACCCTACCTTTCCTTTCACTCATCATTCACCTCTTCGCCCTATCTTCTAAATCATTTTTTATACTCTAGCTCTACAGAGTAGGAGGGTATATATCATTTGGGACAGAAAAAAGTGTAACGCATTGAAGGAGTGACTTAAGACCCTAAGTATGTTTGTACCAAATCCGTTTCACGACTTTTTAAGTTGTTTGAACCATGTGCGTCCGTCCGTCTGGCTGGTTGGTGTACATGATAACTCTCGAAGGGGAGTTAAGGAATCTTTCCTTTGCACAAACTTAGTTTAAGTTCGAAGATGGACGAAATCACCACGCCCCTTTTGGTAACTTCCACACAAATATCCCATATTTCGATGTTAAACTAAAACCAATGTAACTTCCACACGAATATTCGGAATCAGCTATATTTTGGTATTTGATAAATCTTTTATAATTACTTTAAGTGTACAAAATATGACGGGATTTGCTACGTCCCTTCCCACACAAAACACCCTAAACTGCGTAAAATTAAAGCTATTATAACTTCTATACGTATATTAGGCAATGTTTTTATAGAAGTTACATTCACATGGAATATAGGCGTTATTGTCACACCCCTTCTGGTACCTCTCACACAAAGTGGTGGCTTTGTTTAAAATAAAACCGATATAACACCCAAAAAGTAGTCAAAATCATTTACAAATTTACATATGGAAATGTTTTTATAATTACTTTACTAAAAAATATTTACGCTTTAGCCGCGCTCCTCAAAGTACCTCCCAGACAATTGTGTCTTTCCTAGGTAATATTAAATCCTTGATATTTTTGCATGGAATCCACTTTTTATAAATGTGAAAGCTAGGACCATGTAACACGAACCTCCTAGTACCTTCCACACAAATTATCCTACGTAAAATTTAATTCCTTATAACTTCCGTATATATGTTCTCTGAGAGTGGGAGATATATAAGTCGGTTTAGCCTACTGAAGCTTACTTACTTGTTCTATACTACTTACGGGAATCACAATGGAGATGGAGTGCGATAGAGAATGATATTGCACACTTGAGAGATGTATTATTAAACAAATTGAAAAACAAATTTGTGGGATCTCACACGAATAGTTATAGTAGAAACCGTAAACTATTTTCTAACGCTCACGCCAAACATCCTCCTCGCGTTACGCGGAAACGTCGTATGAGCACTACCTGCCCTTCTACAAAGTGTTGCCGTTGGTGACATTAAAGTATCAAAATGACACCTTTTTGGATCTTGCCACTTATTTTTTTGATACTAAATCTGATACCTTTTGTAACACTGTGCCACTTATGCTACCTTTTGTATTTAAACAAAATATATATATATAAGTTAGTTCTTTGTATTCTGAACAAACTTAACAGAAGTTTTCAAATTACACTAGTCAACAGTCAAAATGTACTCGGGATGCGATAATTTTTTCTGTGTAGATAACCTTGACATGAGCTCGAAAAACGCAATAAATTTTTTTTTTTTCGTTTGGTTTTTTTTTTATTTTTTTTTTTTAATTTTAAAATTTTTTTTTTGGTTAATTTGTTTCGTCCTCGGGAACCACTAGCCCGATTTAATTGAATTAAATTTTAAAAAATTTAAAATTACAATTCCCTTAATCTGTTCATATATTGTTTTCCTATACAAGCAACAGTTTCCAAGTTAAAAATGAATATATAAAGGAAAAAACTTATTTTTTGCCTAAAGATTTAAAATTTTTTTTTTTTTAAATCCATAAAAAATCCAAAATGAAAAAAAATGTCAAATCTTATTACTTTTACGTAAAGTCACATAACCTATGAGCAAAATGAGACAAAGATCATGAAAATCGATGCACGCGTTTCGCTTTTATTCGCAATTGAGTAAAGGTATGAATTTCAAAAATTTGCTCGACATATGCACAACTTTGTCTATGGTAAGGTTTTTTCTTTTTTTTGATTCTCAGAACTAACAAAACGGAATAAACAAAGGGTTGTTTAATTTTTATGATTGCGTAAGCAAAGTAATAAACGCTAATAAATGTGCGTGAACAATTAAAAGGAAAAAAGGAAAGGGGACTTTTTTAATTATTTGGGTTTTCCGTTGGCTACCTGTATGATTTTTTTACAGAAATGCAACCCACATTTAAGGGTGGTCATTATTCGGAAAATTTAAGACTCACACATGGTGAAACAGGTATGTAGCCACCGTAAAAAAATATACACCCATTTATAAGTACCTGTCAGTAAAATACTAAACAATACACAGTATAAATAGGTCTTCATTGATCGATTTTACTCATTCAACAAGTGTCGACGAACGCGATAGTTAAAATGAGCAAACGTTCGCGAGGATTTGAATGCAATACCAATCCAAGTAATTTTTGTTACATGTGCGGAGAATACGTTTCTGAAAAAAACAAGCGTTGTTTTTCACCTAAATTGAGAGATTCATTTGAAGAGAGCTTCAATTTAAAGGTCTCAAACATAGATGAGCGGTGGACACCAAGTGCTCTATGTCCAAGGTGCTACGTACAGCTAGCTGACTCAAGGTAAGTGTAGATTACGAAATTCAAGAACATATATAACTTATTATTGAAATTCTTTCAGACGACAGCCGAGAATCATCATGCCAATGCTTTGGAGAGCTCCGCTTTGCCATGTAACAGATTGCTACTTCTGTCTTAGCAAAAAAAACAGGCGAGGGAAAAAATATACGATGGACTTACGCTGCTGTTTCAACAGTGAATTTTCCAGTGCCATTTTCCGAAGAACCAGTGGACCCGCAACCGTCCGTTTCAAGATGGGCATCTAATAATGAGGCGATACATCCAACATCAGATCCGGAGACAGTAGAAACCACATCAGAATGCGAGTCAACATATACATTGCATGGAGGTCAACGCTTATGTTCCCAAGCAGAACTGAACGATTGGGTTAGAGAATTGAAACTCTCCAAGGAAGATGCAGAGTTGCATGCTTCGCGCATGCAACAGTTCGGTTTCTTGGCTCCTGGTGTGGTGACAACAATCTACAGGAAGCGTCATGAACCATACGCAAGGTACTACACAAAAAAAGACAACATCTGTTTTTGTAAGGACATTCCCGGATTATTTGGTGAACTCGGGTACTCTTACGATCCAGGAGAGTGGCGTCTTTTCATCGACAGCAACAAGCAGAGCCTTAAAGCAATTTTACTGCACAACGGCAACGAGAAACCTTCGATTCCAATTGCTCATGCCGTTGACACCAAGGAAACATACGAAGTCATGGACAATCTACTAAAGTGCCTTAACTATGAGAGGCACGATTGGAAAGTTTGTGCCGACCTTAAGGTTATCGGTATCCTTTGTGGATTACAAGGTGGATTCACAAAGTACTGTTGTTTTCTCTGCCTTTGGGACAGCCGCGATCGTCAACATCATTACACCAGGAGGAGTTGGACAGAAAGAGTTAACTTCATCCCCGGCAGCGACAACGTGAAATATACACCACTCATAAAAAAGGAAAATGTTTTTCTCCCACCTCTTCACATAAAGCTCGGACTCATAAAAAACTTCGTGAAAGCTATCAACAAAGATGGCGAAGCGTTCGCCTATTTAAAAACCATTTTTCCTCACCTTTCATCGGCAAAGATTAAGGAAGGCGTTTTCGACGGTCCGCAAATTAAAAAGTTGTTGCAAGACCAACAGTTTGAGCACATTTTATCACCAAATGAAGCTGCAGCTTGGAACTCATTTCGGCAAATTGTTTCCGGATTTCTTGGAAACAACAAAAGCTCAAATTACAGAGAGATCGTCGAACAACTACTCCAAAATTATAAAAAAATTAGAGCAAATATGTCGCTTAAGATACATTTTCTACACTCGCACTTGGACTTCTTTCCGGACAACCTGGGCGATGTGAGTGACGAGCATGGCGCACATGTAACAAAAATTACTTGGATTGGTATTGCATTCAAATCCTCGCGAACGTTTGCTCATTTTAACTATCGCGTTCGTCGACACTTGTTGAATGAGTAAAATCGATCAATGAAGACCTATTTATACTGTGTATTGTTTAGTATTTTACTGACAGGTATTTATAAATGGGTGTATATTTTTTTACGGTGGCTACATACCTGTTTCACCATGTGTGAGTCTTAAATTTTCCGAATAATGACCACCCTTAAATGTGGGTTGCATTTCTGTAAAAAAATCATACAGGTAGCCAACGGAAAACCCAAATAATTAAAAAAGTCCCCTTTCCTTTTTTCCTTTTAATTGTTCACGCACATTTATTAGCGTTTATTACTTTGCACGCAATCATAAAAATTAAATAACCCTTTGTTTATTCCGTTTTGTTAATTCTGAGAATCAAAAAAAAAGAAAAAACCTTACCATAGACAAAGTTGTGCATATGTCGAGCAAATTTTTGAAATTCATACCTTTACTCAATTGCGAATAAAAGCGAAACGCGTGCATCGATTTGCATGATCTTTGTCTCATTTTGCTCATAGGTTATGTGACTTTACGTAAAAGTAATAAGATTTGACATTTTTTTTCATTTTGGATTTTTTATGGATTTTTAAAAAAAAAAAATTTAAATCTTTAGGCAAAAAATAAGTTTTTTCCTTTATATATTCATTTTTAACTTGGAAACTGTTGCTTGTATAGGAAAACAATATATGAACAGATTAAGGGAATTGTAATTTTAAATTTTTTAAAATTTAATTCAATTAAATCGGGCTAGTGGTTCCCGAGTTATGCCGGACGAAACAAATTAACCAAAAAAAAATTTTTTAAATTAAAAAAAAAAATAAAAAAAAACCAAACGAAAAAAAAAAATTTATTGCGCTTTTCGAGCTCATGTCAAGGTTATCTACACAGAAAAAATTATCGCATCCGGAGTACATGAAATTTTTTTCATTTTGTTGAGTAGTGTTATTTACCTTATTTCGATTACAAAGAAATGTACTCCAACTTTTTAATAATTTTCTAAATAAAGAATACGTAATGGTAACAAATGCCAAAACCACAATACATACAGAAAATATCTCAAATGAAAAATTAGTATTATTAAAATAATATATTAATTTTTTACTAAAGACTGTGTGGTCCTATCCTAAACGTATTACATTTTTTGATCCATCATTATCAAGACAAATGTTGATACAGATTACTATTATTATTTTTATTTTTTTTTTTATAAAATAAAGAACCTAATGAATTTGTGAGCGAATTCCAATCATTAGAAACCTTAGCCAAGAGAAGTTTTACGACCATCTCCAAATTATGTATGTTGATTAGTTTAGGGGTTAAATAGGACAAATGAAAATTACTTAGATGAGCATTTACCCCTTTCATATTTACGTTGCTACACAGTAGTGCTTGTGCTGAGCGTATTTTTTCAAAGCTTCTTTTAATGAAAGATAAACTGACCAAAAGGCTAAGTTCAGACCTGTGATGAGTCAGTTCTTAATTTGATGAATACTGGACTAGAAAAATGGGTACCTAACGCAGAACTAATTGACAATTACAATAGAAAAACTCACTAAAAATAAATACTTCCTACAAACATTTCCACTACTGTTGTTTTGTAGTTTTAATTGTTTTTTTACATATGAACATTTATCGTACAACTTGAAAATCAATTATTACGAAAATTTTAACATTTTTTATAAAAAAAGGCTTTTTCAGTTAACTAACTCTTGTGTCAACTAAATGAAGCGATATTTTTTTCTAAAAAGTTTTCACGGAAGTATAATAAGATTATATGCTGTACAATAAATATTCATGTGTAAATAACCCTATTATTTTATTATTATTATTTATTTATTATTATTATTTATTTTTTTGGTTACTTTACATGAATATGTGTTTTTTCTTTGTTTTACTGTTAGTTTGCTTTTGTACCTTATTTGGACACTTTTTCTTAAATATGATACTTTTTGTGCCACTATTTGAAAATTCTCAACGGACACAGCGGGGGAGAATTTTAATTTTTGATCCATTCTGCAGAAAATCTCACATACACTACGCCACAAAAGTCTACAAACGATAGTAAATTATGAGTAAAATAAGAATTGCTGTTGTGTTCTTCAGACACGACAAAGCATTTTGTGAATGTTGTCATATGATTGGTTGTCATAAGTATAATTAATGTTCAGGGCTGTGGAGTCGAGGCAAAATTGCTCGACTCCGGCTCCGACACCAGCATTTTAAAATGTTTCGACTCCGACTCCTACTCCGGAGTCGACTCCAGATGTTCAATCAATAATATTTAGTGGAGAATTTTTGTCAATAATTTTAATAATAAATATTGTTTTAAAGAAAAACCCATTTTATTTTATAAAACAAACAAAAAAGTATCCACAATGTATATTGTTTTAAAGAAAAACCCATTTTATTTTATAAAACAAACAAAAAAGTATCGCAATTGCAGCTGCTTCTAATCCCACATCACGAATAATTTTCGGGTAATGCCCAATCCCTTTTGTCTTTTCTGTAAATTTTTTTATTTCATCAAATTCCCAATAAAAGTTTTGTTTTAGTATTTCAACGGAATCAGTTCTTAACCTTTTAGAATTATTTTTTGTAGACTTTTGATCTATTTTATATATACACTATGTATATATAAAATAGATCTAAATAATAAAAAATAACATAGAAAGATGGAATTTGGATATCTATTGCAGAACAATAAGGACCATAATTAGGTCCTAGAATTTGAATTCGAAAAAGATTTTATTGTTCCCTTTCCTTAAAACACAAAATTTATTAAATTTGGTATCAATATCGCGTTACTAGGACTAGCACAAAAACAACAAACAATTTTTGAATAGTTATATCCGTCAAAAATGTTAAGTCCTTTAAAACTGAAAAACTAAGTACACAGTTTTGTTATATTTTGTGTCAGCTTTCAAAATTACGTGGACATTTCCATGACCTATTTTTTTTTCATTTTGTCGCACGGTGTTACATATATAATCAGTTTCATTTAGCTTTAAGACATTCGTGTTTAGTGCCGAGAACTAATCAACGATTAACTATGCTTTCATATTTTAGGAATATAGGTATTGGCGAGAAACGGGCATAGCGTTCACCTTTCCCGAATTTGAATACAGCAAACCAAATAAAACCCTTTCGGTAGGAATAGTGCGAAACGGCACAAAATATATGCACCGTGGTTATGTTGGGGATGTCCAAACGGGTCCATTTGTAACCTTCGGTTTGAAAACATGCGATCAACGTATGCTTAAATCACATCACGGAGAAAATGAATATCGTTCAACCGATATAACGGAGCGCAATCTGCTGGAAATATTTCATGAATTGTCTACACAAACCTTCTATGAGCATGATATTACCCACTCACGTAAATACGGTTCTGTTCGTCTTCAAATGAGCAATGGACTGACATGCAGTGAAAACGATGTGCAGAGCATACGGGACTATGGCGAACCTTGGATAAGTCTAACCGGAGTTAGAATTAATTTCCTTTCCACTGACAACGTGTTCGCTTTTCAAGATGACAATAGTCGTTGGACTAATTTTTTCGATGTGATTTTCGTAGCACAGAATTACTTTACATTTCTCAAAGAATCGTTTGTACACCTCCTACGGCCACAGTCCACATTGATCATGGAAACAAAACTTTTGACTACAGAAAGAAAGGAACCTGTTCAAAGTTTTGAGAAAAAAATGTTTGATTTTGCAAGAAGAACAAATTTACGAAATGCTTTAAATTATGAAGTACTTAATTCCAAACGAAGTTTCTTAAAATTTGTAAAGGATTAAATTTAAAATAATAAATGAATATTCACACATGTACGTCTCTCATTTGGGGGGATGGAATTTTTGTGTTCTGAATATGACAACAGGCTCTGGTCAGACCTTGTTTGAATGCTGTAATTGAATTGTTATTATTATTTTTAATCGATATTGTCTTGTATAGTAAAGAGAATTGCATAATAATGTTTATTTCACAGACATGTTTTTGGAACATAAATTTGTCTCACTAAGCGGGCCGCTTGAGATTATATGTCGGAGAAATCCAAAACGTACGAATTTGGAAACCAAAACGTATTTAGCTTCTCCAAAAAACGTAAAACGAAAATAAATCGTTTTGAAACCAATCACAAAATCTGAAGTGAAATTTATATTTTAAGTAACTTAAACTCCAAATTTTTTGGAATTCTGTTCAAAATTAATTATGAATATTACTTTTTTAAAAAAACTAGCAGTACCCGCTGCTTCGCACGCGAAAAAGACAGTTATTTGTTAATTTTATCCGTCTCTGTTATTGGATAGTATTTATTTAATTTTCTTTCGGTGGATATAGATAAATCTAAAATAGTAATTTGGAAACCTCCTATTAGCTAGCACTCACACACAGTCAAAGAAATGTGCTTGTCGATATGCACTATTTTAGCTGAACTACTTCGTATGTATAATTTTTATAATTATCTACCAAGTTTTGAACAAAATATTACAACCATTTATATCCTCGATCTCATGTTTCTAGATTTAGCCAATTATACTGCGCTTCTACATGGTCAGAGAAATTTACATACCAAATTTCACGATTCTAGCTGTAATACTTTAGTTGGTACAATTCTTTCCCTTTTTGTCCGGCTCGCCCCTTAAAATTACAAAACAAATTTCGAAAAATCCAATTTTACTTCATTTCTATACGGTCAGAGGAATTTACATACCAAATTTCACGATTCTAGCTGCAAAACTTTAGTTGGTACCATTTTTATCATTTTTTGTCCCGCTCGCCCCCTAAAAATACAAATTTCAAAAAATCTAATTTTACTTCGTTTCTATATGGTCAGAGGAATTTACAAACTAAATTTCACGATTCTAGCTGTAATACATTAGTTGGTAACATTTCTATCCCTTTTTGCCCCGCTCGCCCCTTAAAAGTATCCCTTTTGTCCCGCTCGCCCCCTAAAAATACAAATTTCGAAAAATCCAATTTTACTTCGTTTCTATATGGTCAGAGGAATTTACATACCAAATTTCACGATTCTAGCTATAATACTTTAGTCGGTACCATTTTTATCTCTTTTTGTCCCGCTCGCCCCCTAAAAATACAAATTTCAAAAAATCCAATTTTACTTCGTTTCTATATGGTCAGAGGAATTTACATACCAAATTTCACGTTTCTAGCGTAATACTTTAGTTGGTACCATTTTTATCCCGCTCTTCCCTTAAAAGTACAAATTTCGAAAAATCCAGTTTGACTTTGTTTCTATATGGTCAGAGGAATTTACATACCAAATTTCACGATTCTAGCTGTAATACTTTAGTTGGTACCATTTTTATCCCTTTTTGTCCCGCTCGACCATTAATAGTACAAATTTCGAAAAATCCCTATTTGTAGCTCGTCTGCATAGTCATTGCAAGGAACTCACCGAATTTCATGTTTATAGCTACTGCCGTTTAGTCAGGACGAAGGTTCGATGTTTATCCCTTTTTTAGCCAAAAGTACGAATTTCGTAAAACCCTTTCTTAGTCGACGTCTACGTCATATTTCGGAACTACGCTGAAAATTTCATGACCCTGGCTTCAGCCGTTTGGTCTGGGGGCTGGTCAATGATAAGTCAGTCAGTCAGTTACGCAACTCTTTTATATATATAGATATACTAAATACGTTGAGTATGATAATTTTAACATCTTTTTAAGCGTATAAAGAAATACAAATCGTACGAATACTGAAAAAACTTTATTGATGTTGTGTTGCCATCTGCTCAATTGTGTGATCTTGTCATATGTTTTACGTAAAAAAGTGGCAGCCTTAACAAAAAAAAAACCCTTAAAAACAAAACAAAAATAGAAATATCTGAAGAAGAATATTCCGCCAAAGAAATGTAAGTTTTTGTTTTAATGTTAAAATTAATAACTAATTTTTACAAAACACAAAAACATCGCTCAATCCAATTTTTTTTTGGATTTTATGGAATACCATAAAATGTTTGTAGTCTGTAGGAAGAATTAGCACTGGACTGCCTTCTAAAAATCTTTTAATATAGCCAAACCAAAACAATTAAAAATATTGAAAAAATAATTTTATAAATAAATATAAATTTTTAATTATTTTAGACTTATAAGGCAAGGTCACCCATATGTTTATACTATATATATCGAAATAATACTTCAAGTCAATTCAAAAAGGAGATATAAGGCAGCAATCTTCAAAAAATCAGAAATACAATAAATATTGGGGGATAGTGGAAGCATTTTCAGCTACAATCATTTGGTTGGTTGTATTTCCATCCTATTATCTCCCACGTACACAATACAAGATAACCTAACTTCATGATTCTACCCATTTTTGCCGTAAAAGTAAAAAAATACGAGTTTTATTTTTTCGAGTCTATGCAGTCAGTAGAATCTATACACCTAATTCCATGATTCTGCTCCGGCCATTATACCACCCCCTTAAAAGTACGACTTTCGAAAATCTCTTTATTTTACATGAACAATTAGAGGAAGGACACACGAATTTCATCATTCTAGATTTAGCCGTTTAGTGGGTACCATTTTTTCCATCTATCTGTATTGTATCCCTTGAAAGTACGAATTTGGAAAAACATTTTCATTAGTCGTTTCTATGAAGTCCGAATTTCATGATTCTAGCTGCCGCCATTTGTTTGGTAAAATTTTTATTAATTTTTTCCATTTTACCAACAAAAAGTACGAATTTCGAAAAGCCCCTTTACTTTACATGTCTACGCGATCAGAGGAATGTACACATCGAATTTCATTATTCTATGTGCAGCCGTTCGGTTGGTGCCATTTTTGTCCCTCTATTCCCATTTTACCCCTTAAAAGTACGAATTTGGGAAAAAATAGTTTTATATTATGTATCTACTCAATTAGAGGAATGTACACACCGAATTTCTTGTTTCTAACTGTTGTCGTTTGATATGTACGATTTTTATCCCTTTTTGTCCCATTTCACCCTCTTCGAATAAAAATTACTTTATGGTGCACGTTTTTGTTATAAGGGGAATGCGCATACCCAATATCAAGTAAGTACAAGCAGACGTATTGAAATATGCTTAAATACTCTAAAATATTAGGGGTTATTATGGGTATTTTAAGTCCTTGTGGGGAAAATTTTTTCCCTTTGGCCCGATTCAATTTCAATTCCAACCGATCTACGACTATAAGACGCATTTATGGAAAATTTGGATGTCCTAGCTCCTGTCGTTTAGATGCTAGCGTGCTTTCAACAGACGGACGGACATGGCTAGATCGTCTTAGAATTTTATGACGATCAAGAATATACATACTTTATAGGGTCTCAGGTCGATATTTCAAGGTGTTACAAACGGAGGTTTACTTTCTTTTAACTTTAATCACTACCGCCATCATGAAATTAAAATTGAAATTCAGAAATGAAATTTGAGATTGAGAATAAGCAAATTGATATTGAGAAAAGACTAATTACACTAGTCAACAGTCAAAATGTACTCGGGATGCGATAATTTTTTCTGTGTAGATAACCTTGACATGAGCTCGAAAAACGCAATAAAAAATTTTTTTTTCGTTTGGTTTTTGTTTTATTTTTTTTTTTTTTTTTAATTTTAAAAATTTTTTTTTGGTTAATTTGTTTCGTCCGGCATAACTCGGGAACCACTAGCCCGATTTAATTGAATTAAATTTTAAAAAATTTAAAATTACAATTCCCTTAATCTGTTCATATATTGTTTTCCTATACAAGCAACAGTTTCCAAGTTAAAAATGAATATATAAAGGAAAAAACTTATTTTTTGCCTAAAGATTTAATTTTTTTTTTTTTAAATCCATAAAAATCCAAAATGAAAAAAAATGTCAAATCTTATTACTTTTACGTAAAGTCACATAACCTATGAGCAAAATGAGACAAAGATCATGAAAATCGATGCACGCGTTTCGCTTTTATTCGCAATTGAGTAAAGGTATGAATTTCAAAAATTTGCTCGACATATGCACAACTTTGTCTATGGTAAGGTTTTTTCTTTTTTTTTTGATTCTCAGAATTAACAAAACGGAATAAACAAAGGGTTATTTAATTTTTATGATTGCGTAAGCAAAGTAATAAACGCTAATAAATGTGCGTGAACAATTAAAAGGAAAAAAGGAAAGGGGACTTTTTTAATTATTTGGGTTTTCCGTTGGCTACCTGTATGATTTTTTTACAGAAATGCAACCCACATTTAAGGGTGGTCATTATTCGGAAAATTTAAGACTCACACATGGTGAAAAAGGTATGTAGCCACCGTAAAAAAATATACACCCATTTATAAGTACCTGTCAGTAAAATACTAAACAATACACAGTATAAATAGGTCTTCATTGATCGATTTTACTCATTCAACAAGTGTCGACGAACGCGATAGTTAAAATGAGCAAACGTTCGCGAGGATTTGAATGCCATACCAATCCAAGTAATTTTCTGAAAAAAACAAGCGTTGTTTTTCACCTAAATTGAGAGATTCATTTGAAGAGAGCTTCAATTTAAAGGTCTCAAACATAGATGAGCGGTGGACACCAAGTGTTCTATGTCCAAGGTGCTACGTACAGCTAGCTGACTCAAGGTAAGTGTAGATTACGAAATTCAAGAACATATATAACTTATTATTGAAATTCTTTCAGACGACAGCCGAGAATCATCATGCCAATGCTTTGGAGAGCTCCGCTTTGCCATGTAAGAGATTGCTACTTCTGTCTTAGCAAAAAAACAGGCGTGGGAAAAAATATACGATGGACTTACGCTGCTGTTTCAACAGTGAATTTTCCAGTGCCATTTTGCGAAGAACCAGTGAACCACTAGCCCGATTTAATTGAATTAAATTTTAAAAAATTTAAAATTACAATTCCCTTAATCTGTTCATATATTGTTTTCCTATACAAGCAACAGTTTCCAAGTTAAAAATGAATATATAAAGGAAAAAACTTATTTTTTGCCTAAAGATTTAATTTTTTTTTTTTTAAATCCATAAAAATCCAAAATGAAAAAAAATGTCAAATCTTATTACTTTTACGTAAAGTCACATAACCTATGAGCAAAATGAGACAAAGATCATGAAAATCGATGCACGCGTTTCGCTTTTATTCGCAATTGAGTAAAGGTATGAATTTCAAAAATTTGCTCGACATATGCACAACTTTGTCTATGGTAAGGTTTTTTCTTTTTTTTTTGATTCTCAGAATTAACAAAACGGAATAAACAAAGGGTTATTTAATTTTTATGATTGCGTAAGCAAAGTAATAAACGCTAATAAATGTGCGTGAACAATTAAAAGGAAAAAAGGAAAGGGGACTTTTTTAATTATTTGGGTTTTCCGTTGGCTACCTGTATGATTTTTTTACAGAAATGCAACCCACATTTAAGGGTGGTCATTATTCGGAAAATTTAAGACTCACACATGGTGAAAAAGGTATGTAGCCACCGTAAAAAAATATACACCCATTTATAAGTACCTGTCAGTAAAATACTAAACAATACACAGTATAAATAGGTCTTCATTGATCGATTTTACTCATTCAACAAGTGTCGACGAACGCGATAGTTAAAATGAGCAAACGTTCGCGAGGATTTGAATGCAATACCAATCCAAGTAATTTTTGTTACATGTGCGGAGAATACGTTTCTGAAAAAAACAAGCGTTGTTTTTACCTAAATTGAGAGATTCATTTGAAGAGAGCTTCAATTTAAAGGTCTCAAACATAGATGAGCGGTGGACACCAAGTGCTCTATGTCCAAGGTGCTACGTACAGCTAGCTGACTCAAGGTAAGTGTAGATTACGAAATTCAAGAACATATATAACTTATTATTGAAATTCTTTCAGACGACAGCCGAGAATCATCATGCCAATGCTTTGGAGAGCTCCGCTTTGCCATGTAACAGATTGCTACTTCTGTCTTAGCAAAAAAACAGGCGTGGGAAAAAATATACGATGGACTTACGCTGCTGTTTCAACAGTGAATTTTCCAGTGCCATTTTGCGAAGAACCAGTGGACCCGCAACCGTCCGTTTCAAGATGGGCATCTAATAATGAGGCGATACATCCAACATCAGATCCGGAGACAGTAGAAACCACATCAGAATGCGAGTCAACATATACATTGCATGGAGGTCAACGCTTATGTTCCCAAGCAGAACTGAACGATTGGGTTAGAGAATTGAAACTCTCCAAGGAAGATGCAGAGTTGCATGCATCGCGCATGCAACAGTTCGGTTTCTTGGCTCTTGGTGTGGTGACAACAATCTACAGGAAGCGTCATGAACCATACGCAAGGTACTACACAAAAAAAGACAACATCTGTTTTTGTAAGGACATTCCCGGATTATTTGGTGAACTCGGGTACTCTCGATCCAGGAGAGTGGCGTCTTTTCATCGACCGCAACAAGCAGAGCCTTAAAGCAATTTTACTGCACAACGGCAACGAGAAACCTTCGATTCCAATTGCTCATGCCGTTGACACCAAGGAAACATACGAAGTCATGGACAATCTACTAAAGTGCCTTAACTATGAGAGGCATGATTGGAAAGTTTGTGCCGACCTTAAGGTTATCGGTATCCTTTGTGGATTACAAGGTGGATTCACAAAGTACTGTTGTTTTCTCTGCCTTTGGGACAGCCGCGATCGTCAACATCATTACACCAGGAGGAGTTGGACAGAAAGAGTTAACTTCATCCCCGGCAGCGACAACGTGAAATATACACCACTCATAAAAAAGGAAAATGTTTTTCTCCCACCTCTTCACATAAAGCTCGGACTCATAAAAAACTTCGTGAAAGCTATCAACAAAGATGGCGAAGCGTTCGCCTATTTAAAAACCATTTTTCCTCACCTTTCATCGGCAAAGATTAAGGAAGGCGTTTTCGACGGTCCGCAAATTAAAAAGTTGTTGCAAGACCAACAGTTTGAGCACATTTTATCACCAAATGAAGCTGCAGCTTGGAACTCATTTCGGCAAATTGTTTCCGGATTTCTTGGAAACAACAAAAGCTCAAATTACAGAGAGATCGTCGAACAGCTACTCCAAAATTATAAAAAAATTAGAGCAAATATGTCGCTTAAGATACTTGGACTTCTTTCCGGACAACCTGGGCGATGTGAGTGACGAGCATGGTGAGCGTTTTCATCAGCAAATGAAAGAAATTGAGCACCGATACCAAGGATTTTGGAACGAAGCTATGATGGGGGACTATATCTGGTTCCTGATAAGAGAAACAGACCCACAACAATATAAAAGAAAGACAAAAGCACATAATTATTTTTAATTTGAAGGTTTTTATTTTTGTGTTTAGATATTTTTTTTTAAAACTTTTTTATAATTAATTAATGTTGATATCCTTAGGATAATTTCTTGTACATATATCGAATTGTTTTTTAATTTAAAGTCATATATTTTTGTCACCCAACAAATTTTATTTTTTTTGTAATAAAAAGAAAAAACCTTACCATAGACAAAGTTGTGCATATGTCGAGCAAATTTTTGAAATTCATACCTTTACTCAATTGCGAATAAAAGCGAAACGCGTGCATCGATTTTCATGATCTTTGTCTCATTTTGCTCATAGGTTATGTGACTTTACGTAAAAGTAATAAGATTTGACATTTTTTTCATTTTGGATTTTTTATGGATTTTTAAAAAAAAAATTAAATCTTTAGGCAAAAAATAAGTTTTTTCCTTTATATAGAGTGATTTTTTTGAGGTTAGGATTTTCATGCATTAGTATTTGACAGATCACGTGGGATTTCAGACATGGTGTCAAAGAGAAAGATGCTCAGTATGCTTTGACATTTCATCATGAATCGTCTTACAAACGAACAACGCTTGCAAATTATTGAATTTTATTATCAAAATGCGTGCTCTGTTAAGAAAGTTCATTGCGCGCTTCCATTTTATGGTCAGTTTAATCGACCCACTGAAGCGGCTATTCGGGCTATTGTGACTAAATTTCGCACCAAATTTACATTGTTGGACATTAAACCACCAACACGCTTACGTAGAGTGCGAACTGAAGAAAATATCGCAGCTGTATCGGCCAGTGTTAATGATGACCACCAATTTTCGATTCGTCGCCGTTCGCACCAATTGGGTCTCTGTTACTCAAAAACGTGGAAATGCCAAAATTGGACTAAGCGGATGGACCACCTAAGACGCAGCCGCGGTCAACATTTAAATGAAATTATCTTCAAAAAGTAAATGTCATGGACCAATCTAACGTTTCAAATAAAGAACCGATGAGATTTTGCTAATTTTATGCGTTTTTTTTTTTAAAAAGTTATCAAGCTCTTAAAAAATCACCCTTTATATTCATTTTTAACTTGGAAACTGTTGCTTGTATAGGAAAACAATATATGAACAGATTAAGGGAATTGTAATTTTAAAATTAATTGTAATTAAAATTTAAAATTTAATTCAATTAAATCGGGCTAGTGGTTCCCGAGTTATGCCGGACGAAACAAATTAACCAAAAAAAATTTTAAAATTTAAAAAAAAAAAAATAAAACAAAAACCATACGAAAAAAAAATTTTTTATTGCGTTTTTCGAGCTCATGTCAAGGTTATCTACACAGAAAAAATTATCGCATCCGGAGTACATGAAATTTTTTTCATTTTGTTGAGTAGTGTTATTATTTAGAAAAGACAAATTGATTTCGGGAAATTAAAATATTAAAATGATAAACTACAACTAGGTGATTTCCGAGTTCCTCCCATCTATGTAATACTTCCCTTATCCAATCTGTGGCCTCGTGTGCTTTAAATGATTCACGTATCATATTCATAAGTATAACTCCTTAGGATGAAATACTACCAATGAAATGGATGTTTGGGCATTTATTGTCGTCTGTTCCTTTTCTGTTCCTTTTCTTTATATTATTTCTCAATTTCAATTTGTTTTTTCACATTCTCAATTTTAATTTTTAATTTGTATTTTCTCCATTTCAATTTTCATTTTTGAATTTTAATTTGTTTTTCTCAATTTCAAATTGCATTTCTCAATTTCTATTTCCATTTTTTCAATTTCGCGCTATTTAAACAAAAAATAAAAATCATGAATTTTTATTTCTTTTTGTCCCAACTTCTACGTTTATCCATAAATCCTTTACATGTAGACATTGTTTTTTATTAGAATGTTAAATAATAAAAAATAAAACAAAATATTCTTTGTTTTTTTTTGTTCCAACAAAAAATGATTTTTTCAATTCTCTCCAATTGAAAGTGTTCCTAATAGTCTTTCAGATTACATGCGAAATCGATGGATTCAGGTCAAGGCCGATTTACAAATGTCTGATCCCGTTTGAAAATCGGCCTTATGTCATTTCAAGCTGAAATCGATTGATTCCGCTTGTAGAGTGAAAAGGCTATAAACAAACCACTGTTTCTGTATGAAAGTGAAATTCGTTGATTCTTATTTGCAATTAAAAACACTGAAAATTCTAAAATCTCGATAATTTATCGTAATCAATATTTGATTTGAACTGGGATATTGTCCTGTCTCAAGACCATTTTGCATCTATATTTAATAGAATGCAAATTTATTTACAAATGGCATGGTGACATTTATTACTTGGCTGCAGACTACCACTATCATGATTTCCACCCTGTCTAAAGGTTTCGTTCAGGTGGCTTTGCAGCGACTTTTCAACATCAAACCAGGCCTCTTTAAGGAAATGATTCTCACAAACGAACGAGAAGCACACCTCCCTTGCGCGAATTTGCGTTTAAAAAATCGCACCAAGTAATAAGTAAGTATCGCACCATATGCAGGTATAGTTACCCAGCAATACTTCTACCGTGTCAACGCTCATTAGTTTTAGTTTTTTTCGTTTGTATATTCATATTGTCATTCCGTTTGTAACTATGCTATGTCCGTCTGTCTGTTGAAAGCACGATAGCGGTCGAACGAAATGAGCTAGGAGGTTAAAATTTCCCTAAAATTCTAAGACGATTTAGCCATATCCGTCTGTCCTGGACATGCTTGATAAAATCGTTTACTACCTTCCAACTTGATTCTGACTTAAGCATCAGGTCGACCACATTATCGGCTGTCAAATTATTACCTAAGACGGCTGCAAGATTTCTACATGTTCCGCGTTTTCATCCTCGTCCACACATACAGGACACCTAGGCGAATTATCATGTCCGAATCTGTAGAGGTAGTATCGGTATACTCCATGCCCCGTCAAAAACTGTGTCAGGCTGTAGTTAACTTCACTGTGACCCCGACTTATCCACTTTTCTATATTAGGAATAATTAGGATTTGTATGTCCATCTTCCTTTAGACGTGTTGTTTGGCATCATCCTGGCCAGCGCATTTATTACTTTGGTACCTTTTCCGCAGGAGTATACGATGTGCTGCTTGAAATCTAACGGCTGTCTATCATAATCTCTAATTTTTTTATGACATCGGATGACTTTATGGTAATCTTTCCTACTTTTATTTCCAGAGTTTTTGACTTTCTTTTGCCGCTTATCAGCACTGCCTCTGTTTTGTGTTCAGCAAGGTTAAGGTTCACGCTTTTCATCCACATTCCTATAGTGTGTATAGCTTCGTTTGCATATAACTGTAATTCGTCTAGGTGACGCGCTTGTACTGTTTTTATAGTACCTCCCACCAGGGCCAAGCGCAGGATTTTCCCCTGGAGGGGGGGGGGGGGGTTTCATCTAGTTTTGCAAACAATAAATCAATGTTCAATTTTTCTCGTGAAGTCTAGTCAGTCTATGGCGCAACGATAAATGACGTTAATTTGATTATGTCTGAATACGTGAGCGTTTGGACACCATTCATAATTTATTATCAGGATCTTCAAGAAATATTTTGTTACATTCATCGGCAAAATTGCATTTCAGTAATCCATCTGTCAGTACACTCAAAAGAATTTGTCAGTAAGTGAAAGCAGAAAGTCTACTGAAAGTTCAGATTTTCTGCTGAAAAAGAGACAGCAGATTTGCTGAGATGGTAAACAGCTGTTTGCTGTTTTTAGCAATATAGAAAAAACTTTAAGCATATGTACAGAAAAGTATGACCACTTAAATATACATGTTAACAAAACTTTTTTGAATAGAAGTTATTATAAAGCAATTTATTACCACGGAAAGATATTGCGATTATCTATTTTTATATTTTAATTACCAGCAGTCAATTTTAGCAGACTGCAAACTCTTTAGCAGTGTGAATGGTGATGTAAGATTGCTGTTATGCCAAAAAACTGTTGCAATTGCAACAAGCCGCCGCCGCCGCATGTTTCTGCAAGAGCCGCGCCGCCGCCGATTTCATCGGCTCAAATCGACTCAACCACGCCGCCGATTTCATCGACTCATATCGTCTTCAACCACGCCGCCGTGATTTGACGGAGTTTTAACTCAGTCAAATCTTACTACCAAAATAGACAACCCACTTAAAAATTGTTCCTTCCAAATAGGGGTATTCGAATGACAGAACGAGCCGGCAAATCAGCCGAAAGCCGCCGCCGCCGACCTATTTTGAACAGCGCCGCCGCCGCCGACTCATCCATCAATCGCCTTTTATGCTCAATTTCTTGACGACTTGGTCTATGATCGAATGACAGAGGTTGCTGTCATCCGCGAATGAGTATATTGGATTCAAAGTCCGATCAAAGAGGTCGTCGATGAAAATAAGAAAAAGAGAGGGAGAAAGGACAGAGCCCTGTGGTACTTCTGCGGTTAACCTATGCTCATCGGATGAGAACCCATCTACAGCAACACGTATAGTGCGATCTCTGAGGAAGCTCGATATAAATCGAGAGAAGTCACTACCAACACCAAAAGCGATAAGCTTTGATATGAGTGCGCCGTGCCAAACTTTATCAAAGGCCTTGGAGATATCTAGAGCAACGACCTTACTCTCACCAAGCTGGTGAATAGATCGATTCCACTTTTCGGATAGCAGTGTCATCAGGTCTCCCGTAGATCGGTTCCTACGGAAGCCATACTGTCGATCATTAAGTAAGTCATTAGTTTATAAATACCTCACAAGATGGTTGTTAACCATACTCTCCATAACCTTCGAAAGCGCTGAGCAAATCGCGATCGGTCGATAGTTAGCAGGATCATTAGCGCTGGGAAAACACCTGCACGGTATGCAAGGTTGAAAAGATTACGAAGGGGACGGGCAAGCGTCGAAGAGCACTTCCATAGGACAAGTGCTGAAATGCCATCCGGGCCTGGAGATTTATTTACGTCGAGATTTGCGAGAACCCTTTTAACTCCACGTGTTCGAAAAAATATCTGAGGCATGGAACTTAATACATTTTCGATCACGGGGAGTGGTTGATTGCTTTCCGGCAAGGATGAATTCCTTGTAAACATTTCAGCCAAAAGGTTAGCTTTGGCAACCGGGTTAGTTAATATCTGGTCATCTTTAATAAGAGTTGTGATTGATGAGGAGTTATCCTTTACTCTTCTTACAAATGACCAAAAGCTCTTACTTCCCCTGGGAGAAGAAAGAACCTTGTTCGTACAGAAACTTTTCACGTCTAAGTACTCTGGCACACATGGTTCTTGTCTGCTTGCGTAGCAGATCAGTGGTGGCATTTTTATTTAAACGCCAATTCCAGAACGCTTCCTCTTTGGATCTGACAGCAGTCTTGCATGTCTGGTTAAACCAACTTTTATTAGATGGTTTATCCGAAATAACTTTAATTGGAATAAATGACTTCATTCCAATCAAGATAATATTTTCAATCATTTCAGCCGCAGCATCTATATCGCCATTTAGAAAACAAACTTTCCAATTGAAATGCTGGAAAAAGTTGTTGTGCTCGGCCCAACGTGCCTTTTCGTATATATATATATTGTCCGCTTTGGGGCTGAAGCGACACGAAGAGCGGAATGCGAAAAGGATGCTGAAACAATACAGTGATCCGAATTACCAAGAGGTGCTAGAACGTTAACTTCATACTTTTCAGGGTGTGATGTTAAGAAAAGATCAAGAATATTAGAGTGTTGCCCTTGGACACACGGAATGTGAGTCGGTTCATTCACTAGTTGCGTCAAATCATTATGCGCGGCAAAAAGCTCGGCGTATTGACCCTGCGGTGTTGAGTGACTCGAATGGACAAGCCAAAAGGAATTATGGACATTGAAATCGCCAGCAACCACAATTTCACTGTCAGAACAATCCTCTAAAATTTTTGTAATTGAATCGGAAAGGGCGTCAAAGCCATTTAGGGATACCTCCCTTTCCGCGTTTGGACTTCTATACACGAATCCGAAATGTAGTCGTGTGTTCCAACCTTGAATTTAACCCAAAGGGAGTTAAATTCTGGATTTTCTAAGTTTAAGTCTTGCTCGCTCTGGAACACTATGTCGTTGCGTACGTAAACCACAAGACCTCTGTGGGGAATAAAGAGGGACAGGGTGTGATACCCAGGTACGTGAAAATCCTCTGGATCAGAACCCTCACACACCTGAGTCTCACAGAGAGCAAAACCATCAGGCGAATCTTTAGAAAAACTCGCGTTACTTTTTGTCTTATTGAGAATACCAAAATATTTTTATGGCATATGATTGCTGACTTCATTCGGAATATTCGTGTTTCAGAAGTTTCAGAATCCTGAAGAGAGAAAGTTTAAATATAGCCATTGCAGCCGCGAATTTTGGATTCTTCAACAATTGCAGCGATTTTCGCGACTGACATTGGTTCTTAATACACAAACAAAAATTCAGTCGGATCCATAGGTTAGATCGAGAGAAAGTCATAAATCAAAAATGAAAATTTTCCAAAAATATCCAATTTGTATTATTTGTTTACCATGCCCTACCGCAATATCCACTTTTCGTAAAAAATTTGGAAAAAGGGATAAAAATGGTACCAATCTAATGGATGAACCTGGAATCTTTAAATTCGCAGTGTACATTCCAGAAAATGCATTTTCTATACAACATTGCCAACATTTAATAAAAAATGTAATCGAGTTTACAATAAGTCTTATTTATATATTTGAGCATTAATGGAAGTGCTCAATTTTAAACGTGCAAAAGTGGCTATGAACCATAAAACCGCGAATAATAGAAAATTTCGAAAACTTTAATCGTAGCAATTAGTAATCCTCTTTAGATTAAACTGTAGAAGTATGATTCATAATAACTCTTAAAATTAAGGAGAAAATCTGTTTTTTCGCTCTCCTGAAAAGTTGTGCCCTCGATAGATCAAACAGTTTTCTTCGTTTGTCGAAATGGATTTGTAAATATTACACTGTGCAACATTTTTGAAGTCATTTCAAAATAACCATATACGGACACCGCTACATGATAAAAGACCAAAAAAAAAGACCCGTGTTTTTTTTTCCCCCAAAGTCATGCACTTTTTTTTATGGGCCCCCAGAGATTTGAGGCCTCGGTGTAATTTTTGGAAAAAAGTGATCATATTCTCAGGCTCATATCTTGCAAACCGTTCGGAATTTTGATTACTCTCTGAGGCAAAGTTCTAGCTCTTGTCATAAAGAACAAAAATTGTGAACATATAAAATCAAAAAAACTTCATCTTCAAGGTCAAAATCGCAAAAAACTTAAAAAAATTCGATTTTTTTTAACCTTTTTTCCCCTGTTCAGGTCCATAGGTAGCAAACCGCTGAAAATTCAGGGAAACAATCAACTACAAAAATGTACCTAAGATCTCAATAAACAACTTTCTAGAACATATGAACTTCCTAGGAATTATTCTTAACACCGTTTAGGTAGCGCTTAGGTAGCCGCAAAATTGAAAAATTTCCCAAAAATTTTTTAATTTCATTTGTTTTTTCTTTACTTCAACATTGACATACTATGCTATCTTATACAAAAATAATAAAAAAATATTCGTATTATGTTTATAATGTTGATGGCCCTGGACTTGCATATCGCACTCTCTTAAGTTGTGGATCCAAATCGTCCTCCGAATCGTCCGAATCTGACTCTGATTCAGAACTTATGGTGTGCAGAGGCACGTTGCTTCCAGACTGCCCTCCACCATCAGTTTTTTCTTCTTCATATACTTCATTAACATCATACAGGGTGATCTTGTGACTCCACCAACATACCTGAAATGAATTAGAAAAGAAATCAAAAAAGGAATGCAAAACAATGATCAATAAAATTGATATTACCTCTGCAAGCAATGCGTCGATTTTTTTGCCTTTGTACCGTTTTTCCATGGGCATTGTGGTTTGGTGAAACCGTTCTCCTTGCTCATCGGATTCGGTAGGGAGTTGTTTAATAAAATCGTCAAAATGAAAATGAAGAAAATGCAGCTTTAAGGTCATCGATGTGCCGATTTTCTCAAAATAATACAGCATTTCTTTCACCCATTCTCTTGCTTCCGGTTCCGCGTCTCGATCCCCTCCCAAGACCCTGGTGCATACACGCTGAAGGTAAATCCATGCCATTGAATGATTTTCATCAAGCGATGAATCAAAGTTACTCTTGAATAACTTTCTAATGTCAGGGCCATTAAGTACGCCTGTTAAATCAAGACAAAAAATAAAGACAGAAAAGAAAACATTAACGTAGTGTAAATAGTACAATGAGGTGAACAAAAATTCGTTTTAAATTTACTACAATACCTTTTTTAATTTTGTCATCGCTACGCTTTGGGAAAACGCTTTTCAAATAGTCGAATGCGTTTGGACAATTTACAACGGCCACTTCGATGAATTTTTTAACAATTCCCAATTTTATGTGGAGCGGTGGCAGCAAGATGTCTTGAGTATTGTCAATTAAAGGTTTATTCCTCAGTCTATGTTGTTTCATTTGTTCCTCCACACTTCCTCTTGGTCTCCACGAATTACATTGGAATTGATTCAGAGGTGAGCGCGAATCCCAATTATAAAGAAAACAAAAGAATTTTGGGAAGCCGCCCTTATCGATGATCCCTTGCAAAATGTTGATGACCTTCAAACCACAGCAAATCTTCCATTTATTTTCGTAGTATTTGATTTTTTCCATTATATCTTTCAATACTTGATAGGTTTCTTTCATGTTGATACCCATTGCTAGCGGAATGGAAGGTTTTCGGTTCGATACATGCAACAACACTGCTTTCAAGCTTGAAACAGAACCATCAATAAATAATCTCCACTCACTAGCGATGTAGTTCATTCCCATTTTTACCACCAAAGCTTTTATATCGTTGCAGTAAGCGAACGAATTGTCATCATTTAGAGTGTAGAGGCTCTGAAATTCAGCTTGCCGTTTGAGGTACGCGCTAGAGTTAACATTAGCAAGTGTGAGTTTTCTTTGCTTTAAAAACGCTGTCAAAAATATGGCAAGTCGCTGCGATAGTCCCAATATGGCCACAATAAAATCCATTTCCATTTGTGTTATTAGTTGTGGTCCATCTCTTCCCTGTTGGAGCTCATAATCGGTATCAAATGGATCTTCATAAGTAACACTACTTGATCTACTCATTCCTTCTCTTAATTCTGTCCAACGATCTGGAGTTGGCGGCCTTGGTGATACAAAATCTTCAGGTGCAAGCACTGGTAGTGTTGCTGTTGCAGTTGCTTTATAGATTTTGTTCTTCTCAGCATGTCGATTTAGACGACATGTATAATTTACGCATGCATAGCAACTGGTTGCATCATGATCACCTGGGTGATTAATCCAGTTTACCGGCTTACAATACTTCATACTAACATTTCCTCCACTCAACCATGCCATGAGATTGTTATAACATTGACGACACACTGTATTAGGTGTGTAATTTTCACCGGTCAAGTCTACTTCGTCGAAAAACAACTTATATGCTATAATGAATTCACTAGTTAAAAGATTCTTTTGCTTTTTAAATCTTTTAGAATTTTGTTTTCTGATTTGATGACCGCAAACGTAGCAAAATAAATCAATTTTTTCACATTGCATATTGAAATTGTTAGTTGCCAATGTTGTGTGTGAATTATGCTGTAGCACTTTTTCTATAACTTTGTCCGCTGAGTTCTCGTTGACGTCGCGCTGTGTACTGCCTCAATGTGAGCGTCGTGTCGCTTTTATATTGTGTGCTGCGGCTACATATGTGTTGTTAATGTTGTTGGTACAAATGGATTGCGACTACTTCGCTGCTTTGAATTGTCATGTGTTTTGTTAGTGCAAATTTTTGGACCGACGACTTTGTTGTTGTTTGTTGAATGGCATCGATGATGTCGTGTGGGTAAGAAATACTGGAATAAACAATTTTTCACTTTTGCGGCTACCTAAGCGCTACCTAAACGGTGTTAAGAATAATTCCTAGGAAGTTCATATGTTCTAGAAAGTTGTTTATTGAAATCTTAAGTACATTTTTGTTGTTGATTGTTTCCTTGAATTTTTAACGGTTTGCTACCTGTGGACCTGAACAGGGCAAAAAAGGAAAAAAATCTAATTTTTGGAAAATTTTTCACTTTTGCGGCTACCTAAGCGCTACCTAAACGGTGTTAAGAATAATTCCTAGGAAGTTCATATGTTCTAGAAAGTTGTTTATTGAGATCTTAGGTACATTTTTGTAGTTGATTGTTTCCCTGAATTTTCAACGGTTTGCTACCTATGGACCTGAACAGGGGAAAAAGGTTAAAAAATTTGCGATTTTGACCTTGAAGATGAAGTTTTTTTGATTTTATATGTTCACGATTTTTGTTCTTTATGACAAAAGCTAGAACTTTGCCTCAGAGAGTAAATCAAAATTCCGAACGGTTTGCAAGATATGAGCCTGAGAATATGATCACTTTTTTCCAAAAATTACACCGAGGCCTCAAATCTCTGGGGGCCCATAAAAAAAAAATGCATGACTTTGGGAAAAAAAACACGGGTCTTTTTTTTTTTGGTCTTTTATCATGTAGCGGTGTCCGTATATGGTTATTTTTTTCGTGTTGCACTGTGTTATCGTTACAAACTCCCAAAACATTTAGAAGTAACAGAAACCTTTGTTATTTCATATGTGATGAAAATAGGTCACATCGGTTCAGATTTAGATACAGCTCCATAAAAATGTCGCATCGCAAATGTTACAAACCACACATTAAAACGGAATATACGAATAGCCACACCATATCATATTTGGCTTGTGAACATCTGTTGTGGAAGTGAAATATGTGGGTCAATGTTTTGATATAGCCCTTATACAAATGTCCAAATCGATTTCTATACTCATTCGTTTGAATTGAAAGAAATTTAAAAATGCAAATTGTATTTTATTTAAAAACGAATTACGCAAACGAAAACGGCAACAAAACATTGACTCTGACGTGTCCCTAGGTGACGACACAAATGACAAATGGTCTGTCAGGTATAGGCAAGCTCTTCCTCTATGAGACTGGTGAAGAAGACAATCGTATGGTTGCTTCTGACTCGGCAGCAGAGGAAGTGCCTATAAGTGACAACAATGCCTCAGGATCGGCACCAGGCGACAACAGGACTAAGACGGACGAGGAAAGGAGGGAGATGGGGTATAGGCGCTCGTTACGATTCCTTAAGAAGATGGACACGAAAGACACATCTTCTCTTTCGGGTCGTGACAAGCGATTATACAGAAAGCACACCTACCACGTACGGAAGAATGAGTCTATGATGAACACGACCGTCGTGGAGGTCAGACCCTCCACCTCAAAAGACACAAAGGACACAACTAAAACAAAAGGTACTAAAGGGTGTTTTTTATTGGGGTATAGAACTTTAAGTTGGCATCACTTTTTTAACTGGCGGCCATTTTGTCAGCTGTCAAGTGATTAATATTTAGTTTGGTTTGCCATTTCATCATGAACAGGTTGACAAAAGAACAACGCTTGCAAATCGTGCAAATTTATTTCGAAAGTAATGGTTCAGTTCGCGAAGTTCACCATTTTATGGTCGACATAATCGTCCATCAGAGCAATTAATTCGGTTAACCATGGATCGTTTTCGCACTACGTTTACTCTATGTGATAATACGCATCCGCAGAGACGTCGAACAGTGCGCACCGAAGAAACAATTGCCGCTGTAGAGCAAAGTGTTGAAGAGGGCCCGAATGAATCGATTCGCCACCGTGCACAGCAATTGGAGCTGCACAGCAATTGGAGAAAGTGGTAGAAAATTGGACCTGTAGAATTGGCTATATTCGAGCCAGCCGCGGCGGCCACATGCCCGAAATCATATTTAAACATTAATGGCATAAAATTATCCTTCCAATAAAGCCAAATTGATGGACATTAAAACGATTTTCTTGTGTTTTATTTCAATTCCAAGTTCTATACCTCAATAGAAAACAAATACGACTACGGTTACAAACCAGAGCAAGGCCAATCTGAAAACTGGACCTCGGGGCCACTCTGGTATATAAAGCAAGCCAGCCCCGAATAAAGCTGGTCCTCCAGCAAGCAGAGAGATGCGCAGACCGGCACCATACCCGTCCAAGGTCGTTAAAGCCGATATTAAGCCTTGTGTAAGCCCCGCTATCTGCAAAAGGCACAACAAACCGGTAGCGGAACTTCCCAACAGGGTCAACCCTCCGGCGCACAGCACACAAACTGGGATAAAAAGGCAGAGGTCCAAAGAAGCTCAAGCCCCCGTTGGCAAGCGGCCGAAAACCTTATATACGACAGCACCCGAGTTGCAAGTCGTCATTCTTGACCGCAGCAGCCCCGAAGGTAGAATGACGACAAGTAGATGGCTACTGGTTGAGGAGCAGATACTCCGATCTCTGTTTGAAGCCTTCAAAACCAGTGAAGATGACTCCTTTACTGAGTTCGACATAGCCGGGTGGCAGAAGGGTGTGAAGATCGTCGGCTGTGGGAATAAGAAAGCATTAGGCTTCCTTACTGCTGCAGTCGGTGATCTTGATACCCTATGGCCTGATATGCGGTTAGAGATCGTACCCATCGACCAGATCCCCTGTTGGACGACAGTGAAGGTATGGGTTCCTCCTCCAATCCTGGAGGATGAAGCCACACTTACACTGGTAAAAAGGCAGAACAAGCCGCTAGGCACTGATGACTGTAAGATCATCAGGGGACGTGCGAGGGACAAAGGAGAAGGAAAAGATCTATGGATCCGGATAGGATCAGAATCTCTCTGTCTTCTTCGTCTTTCGGATGGGCTCGTCAGATATGGTCTCAACCGACTGAATATTAGTATCCCCGAGGACGAAACCAATGCCCGACGACAAGAGTGCATGCCTCTCTTGTCGTCGGGCATGCCTGGTGCAAATTAATCTGCACCACTCCGAAGCAGCATCGGACGAACTGCTGCGACATATGGGGACGGAGGGAACGGACGTGGATCTGGTGCAAGAACCCTAGATTACAGGGAACAGAGTACGAGGACTGAGGTCACGAAACGTAAAGCTCATATCCGCACAAAACGAAGGTAAAATCCGTATCTGTAATGCAGATAAGAAAGACTTGAAGCTAACCTTCTCATCTCACTACAGCGATGGCGACCTAACAGTGGTGGCCATGGAACGCCATAACAAACCAACCCTGGTAATAGGCTCCATGTACCTGCCATACGAAGTGGACAACCCCCCGTCAAACAAGGTCCAGGTCCCGGTAGATTGGTGCAGACGAAATGGGCACGATCTGGTACTCGGTGGCGATGCAAACGCGCACCACACCCTTTGGGGTAGCACTGACATCAACAAAAGAGGTGAGCCACTTTTTGATTACACTGATCTAATTATATGCAACAAGGGCAATAGGCCGACGTTCTATAATAGAACTAGGGAACAGGTTATAGATATAACTCTAGTGTCTAATAGTGAAACGATTAGAGTCAAAATGGATGGTATCTACAGAATGTTCCTTCTCGGACCACTTTAGAATAGACTTCAACATAGAGCACGATATCATTAGGGGGAAACCATACAGAAATCCCAAAAAGACTAACTGGAACCTCTTCAGTAATCTTATGCAGTCACTGCCTCCTCCGGACAGAGAGATTAGTGACGTGCATGAACTGGAGGGTGCAGTGAATCAACTGACATCTTCCCTTTCAGAATCCTTCAAAAAATCCTGCCAGGAGCGACGCCCCCCGGAAAGTCAACCAAACCTGGTGGATACCGGAGATCAGGCACTCAGAAAGTAGGAGACTCTTCAACAGAGCAAAAAGGGAGAAAACTTCAGAAGGTTGGAACGACTACAAAGAGGTCTTTAACGACTTCAAGAAACAGATCAAAAAAGCAAAATGGAAATCTTGGACGAACTTCTGCGAGGAATTGGAAGGTACAAACGAGGTCGCCAGATTTCGCAAAGCACTCTCCAAGGAACCCCGCACTCCAGAATTCTTGATGAAACCGGATGGACTGTTCACAGAAAGCAGTGAAGAAACGGTAGAACTCCTTATGGAAACACACTTCCCAGGATGCCAAGACGATAACAACAGCATTGAAGAAACAGTAACCCCACCCTCCGCTTGCACGGACGAGTTCATCAACACAATAGTTGATGACGAAAAAATAATGTGGGCCATACGATCCTTTAGACCATACAAGACCGCAGGGCCAGATGAAATTATACCATACTGCAGGCCTCCCTGGACCGGATATTCTCAATTAGCCAAGAAGTGGTACCTGTTAAATAAAATGAAACTTTTCTGAACAATTTAGTGTCCATTAGCGAAATTAGCATTACACAGTCTTGAAATTGGTACAATTCGTTTAGTTCTTTTGCATTTTTCATAACCTTTGTCCGAAATTCATGAAAGTGTCCACGAATTTTTATGTAATTTTCGTTATTTTTACTTTAAAATTACCATTTCAGACGAGTTATTTTTGGCATACTTCTATGAGTTTTGGATGTAATACGATCGAATTTCAGCTATTCGATCAAGTAATTTCTTCTTACGAAGGAAATTTTTGTTTTGGTAAAGAGGAGAAACACTCAACCATACACACATTTGACCATATGCGTATTTCATTGTCCTGTGATCCTTGGTGATCCTTCTGTATGGAGTGGTTGTGTTAACATGGTAACACGATTGTATCTACATTCTATGGAAATCACTTTTGCGTATTATATGTATATACCCGAAAAATTGGAATATTTTTAACAAGTTTTTCACATAAACTGGGTTCAATGTTTAGTAGGGATGGGATAGTGCACGACTTTTCGATTTTGATATGCTGGAATCCCTTATTTTGTTTGGTTCGGAAAAAAATGAATGAGCCAAAAAATGGGGGTGGTTGGGTGCGTGTACGAGGGTGCTGATCGGGGTCAAAGGTGAGGGAAAAGGGGTAAAAATACACAAAAAGCCCCAAAACTGCCTAGGAGTCATTCCCAGAGGAGTTAAATGTAAGACCGACATTAATTTTCTCACCCCAACATTTTTTTCGAACATACATACCCCCTATCTCCACTCGTTAAGGGGGCTCCCATACAAAAATTAATTTTTTATAAAATTTGTTCCCACCGCTCTTACTGGCCCAAGGAGGCCGCTAGTGGAGTTAAAAGTTTTACCGACCCCCTATATTTTCTCAACTGCCACATTTTCTCCGAACATACTTACCTCCTATTTTTATTTTTTATAATTTTTGTTATGACAGTAAGACCCAAAACTGCTCTGGAGTCGCCCCTAGCTGGGTTAAATGTAAGACCGACCGACACTAATTTTGTATGCATTATGGAGTGGAGATAGGGGACAGGTATGGTTGGGGAAAATATTGGGAGAAAATTAATGGGACCAGTCTTACATGTCTTCCCTCTAGGGGTGACTAAGGGGCAGTCTGATCCTATCTGACCCATTTTTACCATGGGTGTTCCTAATATAAATAGAAGATGTTTTGCCAAATTTTAAGACAATCTGATAAAATATGTAGTTTCTAGAGCTGAAAAAGTCAAATTGTGAGCGAAATTTGTATGGGAGCTATATATAAATGTGAACCGATCTAACACATTTTCATCAGAGGTTATTTCTAGTTGAAATATACGATATTTTGCAAGATTTGAAGAAGATCTGTTAAAATATATTGTATCTAGAATAAAAGAGTCAAATCGGGAGTGAAATTCGTATCGGGGCTATATCTAAATCTGAACCAATCAAATTAAATAGCGTTCGTCCTTATCCCGATAAACTTCGTTGTACAAAATTTAGTTTGGTCAAATCGATCAAATCTGAATCGATCTAACACATTTTTACCACAGGTGTATCTAGTTGAAATATAAGTAATTTTGAAAGATTTGAAGAAGATCAGTTAAAATATGTGGTATATAGAGCGGAAAAAGTCAAATCGGGAGCGAAATTTGTATGGAAGCTATATAAATCTGAACCGATCTAACAGTCTTACATGTCTTCCCTCTAGGGGTGACTAAGGGGCAGTTTTGAGCGTTTCCTTCATTAAAAAAATTATAAGAAATGAAGAAAATGTGTGGGTACCACCTTAAGGGTTGAAGATAGAGGATAGGTATGTTCTGAGAAAATTTTGGGGCTGAAAAAATATTGGAGGTTGGTCATACCTTTGACTCCACTAGGTGCCAATTGGGACAGAAAAAAGTGTAACGCAGGAGCAAGAAACGATTTAAGACCCCAAGTATGTTTGGACCAATTCCTTTTCACGACTTTTAAAGTTTTTTTGAGCAAATTTGTTTTTATAGGCGTTGCATTTATCTGTAATATGGGCGATTTATTGCCACACTCCTTCCGGTACCTTCCACACAAATTGGCATACGTTTTTGTCAAAATAAAAGTAATTTAACGTTCACTTGGATTGCCAGAATCAGTTGCTATTTGATATTTTTGATTTTGTAATGTTTTAAACCTATAAAATATTTATGCTTGTTCCACGACCCTTACAGTAGTAGTATTAAATCTTTTATAACATCTATACTGGTGCCTGGAGTCCCCTATGACTTAATATTTGATCATGTTTTTAGATGTTTTACAAATGTGGGTCCACGTACCACGAACATTCTATTACTTTCTATACAAATTATCCGGTCCTTATAACTCTCTCTGAGAGTGAGGGTATATATTAATCGCTTTAGCCTACTGGCGCTTACTTACTTGTTTTATAGGAACAATTGATAGGCAATTGACTTATATAAATGCGACTTTCAAATCAAAAAACAATCATTCAACTTACTATGGACGTCATCATATAGTGGGTTATTAGTTATTACTGACATAACGTTATAAGTGATGTCGACTGTATATTCTTTTTTTACGCCCTCTATCAGAATCCGTTGTCAGAACCTTGTTATTTTTTTGGGCGTTCCACAGTGTTATTAGTCATTCCCAACCGATTTACAATTGTTAGATGTATATTTTGGTTGAAAGATTGAAGTGGCTAGAACGCCTAACTGACAGACTGACAAAGTTAGTATATCCAACGCTATGGTGGAGGGTGTAAAGGCAAATCGCGAGAATGCTTTACGTTTTCAGTTTAACACTTCCAACAGTCTATCTTCGTTTTGCTTTGCAAATAAGCATGAAGACATAAAGTAGTGCTGCATGAATAAAAGATTTATTAAATGTACATAAAGACTTTAAAAGATTTAATATGAAGTTCTTGTCGGTCGATGCTGTTGGCTGGGTACATTCGAGTGACTTCACATTGCCCCTCAACGTCTACGACGAAGTCTTCGAGTTGTTTCATATCAAAAAGGAATGCCGCTACATAAAAGTTTTGTTCAGAAAATATAAAAATTGGATTTTATGCGTTTTTCGGTGAATGCAATTTTTATGCATACGCATGAACACATACTCGCAAGATGCGAATACGTATACATTGAACAGAAATTCTCTGGCTATGAATGAATGAATATGCGGAACGGTCGGAGGTGGGACGGATGAATTGAGTTTTATGGTGATATTTTTTGTATAAGTTGCAGTTGCAACCACAAAATATAATCAACGGTTGATGTTGAACTAGAACAACAACATCAACTCCAATGCCAAATGCTGCAGATTGCCAACAACCATATAGTTGTTGTTGGCAATCACTGTCCGTCACTGCAACCAAAACATTGTACTTATTTAAGCAAATTTCGGAATAAGTATTTGATGAACAGATTTTCAATCATCTCACATAGCACAGTACAACATTAATAGCAATTTCGGGGATGATTCAAGCTCTTGCATTCATGAATCCATATTTTTAACGTTATGATTTGGATTCGAAGACCTTCCTCATTTGCACGCTTTAAGACAATGACTTTAAAATGGGTGTCCTTGGGAGCATCACGGGGAATGCGCCAAAGTTAACAGTACAATGTCCAAACATTACACAAAAGTACTGTTTCTTCCATGAGTTCAGTTTTTTTACGACTATATTTGAACTGGTCTGGCCACACGATACGTAGAAATCGTGGATGCACACGTGACGAATTGCCAAACTGCGGAAGTGTTGCCCGGTTTTGTAAGCTTTTCCCCTAAATCGCCAAAATAATCCCTTAACCTAAAGGGTGATTTTTTAAGAGCTTGATAACTTTTTTAAAAAAAAAACGCATAAAATTTGCAAAATCTCATCGGTTCTTTATTTGAAACGTTAGATTGGTCCATGACATTTACTTTTTGAAGATAATTTCATTTAAATGTTGACCGCGGCTGCGTCTTAGGTGGTCCATCCGCTTAGTCCAATTTTGGCATTTCCACGTTTTTGAGTAACAGAGACCCAATTGGTGCGAACGGCGACGAATCGAAAATTGGTGGTCATCATTAACACTGGCCGATACAGCTGCGATATTTTCTTCAGTTCGCACTCTACGTAAGCGTGTTGGTGGTTTAATGTCCAACAATGTAAATTTGGTGCGAAATTTAGTCACAATAGCCCGAATAGCCGCTTCAGTGGGTCGATTAAACTGACCATAAAATGGAAGCGCGCAATGAACTTTCTTAACAGAGCACGCATTTTGATAATAAAATTCAATAATTTGCAAGCGTTGTTCGTTTGTAAGACGATTCATGATGAAATGTCAAAGCATACTGAGCATCTTTCTCTTTGACACCATGTCTGAAATCCCACGTGATCTGTCAAATACTAATGCATGAAAATCCTAACCTCAAAAAAATCACTCTTTAGAAGAGTTTACAAATATAACAAGTAATGAAAGGTTGAAGTCGGGCGGGGTCGACTATACAATACACTACACTTTCTATCGGAATACAATTCAATTCTGTAAAAAAGTAATTATAGGCTAATATGACCTGACCCAATTTGTCAAATCGAGAAGAATATTTGTATCGGGACTATATCCAGATATGGAATAAAGCGACCCACTTGCACAATAGGTTCTTCCAGTTCAAATATAACGTGTTATGCACAATTTGAAGAAATTCGGTGAAAATACGTGTTTTCTGGGGCGGAAAAAGTCAATACGGGAGCGAATTTTTTATGGGAGCTATATATAAATCTGATCCTATCTGACCCATTTTTACCATGGGTGTTCCTAATATAAATAGAAGATGTTTTGCCAAATTTTAAGACAATCTGATAAAATATGTAGTTTCTAGAGCTGAAAAAGTCAAATTGTGAGCGAAATTTGTATGGGAGCTATATATAAATGTGAACCGATCTAACACATTTTCATCAGAGGTTATTTCTAGTTGAAATATACGATATTTTGCAAGATTTGAAGAAGATCTGTTAAAATATATTGTATCTAGAATAAAAGAGTCAAATCGGGAGTGAAATTCGTATCGGGGCTATATCTAAATCTGAACCAATCAAATTAAATAGCGTTCGTCCTTATCCCGATAAACTTCGTTGTACAAAATTTAGTTTGGTCAAATCGATCAAATCTGAATCGATCTAACACATTTTTACCACAAGTGTATCTAGTTGAAATATAAGTAATTTTGAAAGATTTGAAGAAGATCAGTTAAAATATGTGGTATATAGAGCGGAAAAAGTCAAATCGGGAGCGAAATTTGTATGGAAGCTATATAAATCTGAACCGATCTAACACATTTTTACCACAGGTGTTTCTAGTTGAAATATAAGTAATTTTGAAAGATTAGAAGAAGAACTGTTAAAATATGTCGTTTCTAGAGCAGAAAAAGTCAAATCGTGAGCTATATATAAATCTGAACCGATCTGACCTATTTTCACCATAGATGTTGTAAGTTTAAATATAAGATGTTTTGCCAAATCTGAAGACAATCTGATACAATATGTGGTTTCTAGAGCGGAAAATGTCAAATCGGGAGCGAAATTTGTATGGGAGCTATATATAAATCTGAACCGATCTAACACTTTTTACCACATGTGTTTCTAGTTGAAATATAAGATGTTTTGCCAATTTTGAAGAAAATCTGTTGTAATCCATATATATAAAAGAGTTGGGTTACTGACTGACTGACTTATCATTGACAATCCCCCAGACCAAACGGTAGTTCCCAAATATGACGTAGACGTCGACTAAGAAAGGGTTTTACGAAACTCGTACTTTTAGGGGGTAAAATGAAATTCGGTGAGTTCCTTGCAATGACCATGCAGACGAGCTACAAATAGGGATTTTTCGAAATTTGTACTTTTATGGGGCGAGCGGAACAAAAGAGGATAAAAATGGTACCAACTAAAGTATTACAGCTAGAATCGTGAAATTTGGTATGTACATTTCCCTGACCATATAGAAACGAAGTAAAATTGGATTTTTCGAAATTTGTATTTTTAAGGGACGAGGGACATAAAGGTATAAAAATGGTACCACCTAAAGTATTACAGCTAGAATCGTGAAATTTGGTATGTAAATTCCTCTGGTCATATAGAAGCGCAATAAAATTGGATTTTTCGAAATTTGTACTTTTAGGGGGTGCGCGGCAAAAAGGGATACAAATTGTATCAACTAAATTATCGTGAAATTCGGTGTGTACATTCCTCCGACCATGTAGGCGCGCAACATAAATAGATTTTTCGAAATTTGTATATTTAAGGGATGAGAGGGGCAAAAAGGGATAAAAAAGGTACCAACTAAAGCATTACAGCTAGAATCGTGAAACTTGGTATGTAAATTCCTCTAACAATGTAGAAGCGCAGTATAATTGGATTGTTCGAAATTTCTACTTTTTAGGGGGTAGGCGAAAAAAACTGTTCCAATTTAAGAATTGCAGCTATAGTCGGTAAATTTGGAGTGTAAACTGTGTGTAAAGCGCAATCTAAATGGATTTTTTCGAAATTTTCTTATAGGGGGTGAGCAACAAGGGATAAAAGTAGCACCAACTAAAGTATTGGAGCTATAGTCGTGAAATGTGGTGTGTAAGTTCTTATAAACAATGAGCGGGAAAAAAATAGTACCAACTAAAATATTTCAGCTATAGTCGTGAAATTTTGTGTTTAAATTTCTCTGACAACGTAGACTTGCAACTTAAATGGATTTCTCGAAATTTGTACTTTTAAGGGGCGAGCGGGACAAAAAGGGATAAAAATGCTGTACAATCCTTTAATTACGTAAACGCGGAACATAAATGGATATTTGTACTTAAAAGGGGGATACGGGACAACAAGGAATAAATGTATATAAATAAAGTACATATTTTTAGGGGAAGCAAAAACACATGTTACCTATAGTGATTTTTCAAAATGTGTAATTTTTGGGGAAGAAGCAACATTTGTACATATATAAAAAAATATATCTAAATCTGAACCGATCTTACCCACTTTCACCAAAGGTGTTTTTAGTTGGATTATAAGATGTTGTGCTAATTTTGAAGAAAATCGGGTACTACATGTGCTTTATAGAGCGGAAAAAGTCAAATCGGTAGCGACATTTGTATGGGGGCTATATCAAAATCTGAACCGATCCGACCGATTTTCGCCACAGCTGTTTGCAGTTTATTTATATGGCACTGTGCCAAATTTGATGCAAATCGAGTGAAATATGTGGTTTCTAGAACGGAAAAGTCAAATCGGGAGCGACATTTGTATGGTGGATATATGTAAATCTGAACCGATGTGACCGATTTTCACGATAGCTATTTCTACTTCAATTATAGGGTACTGTGCCAAATTTGAAGCAAATCGAGTGAAATGTGTGGTATATAGAGCGGAAAAAGTTAAATCGGGAGCGACATTTGTATGGGGGCTATATCTAAATCTGAACCGATTTGCTTCAAATTAAATAGCGTTCCACAAAACTTACTTGTGCCAATTTTTGTTAAGATCGGACTATAATTGCGACCTATAATTTGATTACAATAATATATGGACAGACAGACGGACATTGCTAAAGACATAAAACTCTCGTAGAGTGTATAAAAAACTCGTTTACAAGGGCGCCTAAAGTAACTACAGTGTTAAATAAATCATTTGGGAAAGAAGCTTGTATCGATCAAGAAAGCCGGGTATAATGCACGCACTGCACGTAAAAAGCCGGGCGTTAGCGAATAAAACAGAAAATGGGTATTGACTTCACAAGCGAATATAAAAATAAAACAAATGAGTTTTGGGAACATGTAATTTTCTCGGACGAATGAAACTTTAACATTTTTGGATCGGATAGACTGATATTGGTACGGCGGAAAAATTCCAAGAACTAAATATAAAGTTACTGTCAAGCATGTAGGTGGTGGTGGTAGTGTTGTTGGAACACAAGTCGTCAGCCGGTGTTGGCAATGTACTGTTCATTGACGAGACGATGACCAGAACAGTTTCCGTGAAAATTCTGAAAGAAATTTTGAACCAGAGTCCTGCAAAACATAATATTACTTTCTACAATAAATGGTCCTAAGCATACCACTGTTGGCGGTAAGCAGGCCCGTGCGCAGGATTTTCCCCTGGGGGGGGGGGGGGGTTTTCATCTATTGGTACGGCGGAAAAATTCCAAGAACTAAATATAAAGTTACTGTCAAGCATGTAGGTGGTGGTGGTAGTGTTGTTGGAACTCAAGTCGTCAGCCGGTGTTGGCAATGTACTGTTCATTGACGAGACGATGAACAGAACAGTTTCCGTGAAAATTCTGAAAGAAATTTTGAACCAGAGTCCTGCAAAACATAATTTTACTTTCTACAATAAATGGTCCTAAGCATACCACTGTTGGCGGTAAGCAGGCCCGTGCGCAGGATTTTCCCCTGGGGGGGTTTTCATCTACACTCATAAAAAATGTTAACCCTATAATGAGTTAAAATTAAATAAAATTTAGGAAACCAAGTACATTTTTACTAAATATAAGTAGAATTTTGCTGAAATTTTCCTAAATCTAAGTAAATTTTTCCTAAAACCAAGTAATTTTTTACTAAATTTAAGCAAAATTTTCCTAAAAGTAAGTAAATTTTTGCTAAATCTTAGTAAAATTTTGCTGAAAATTTCCTAAAACTAAGTAAATGTTTACTCAAATCAAAGAGGAAAATTTTATTTTATACAAGGAAAAAAGGTGAAATTAAAATAAGTTCATTTTAACTAAAAAAAATCAAACAAATAGTTTTGCTTCAGAGTATGCAAAACTGATACAAAAAATGACAACATGAAATATTTCTCAAAAGTTGCATTATACCTCTGCCATAAGGAGTTGAGCTATTACGCCATGATTGTTGCGAAGGCAAGATAGGCGCCTTCGCAGTGGTTGTTTAGAATAATTCATAAAGTATTTAAGAAATAAGTCTCTGCGAACGAATGAGAATTGCTTCTTAGATTAATATTAAAGAATATTAAAATTAAAATAAACATTTTAACTTCATTTTTAGGAAAAACACATTTTTAAGTTAAAATTTCCTAAATGGAATTTTTTCCATACAAAAAATTTCAGATTTTTTTCTCACTTAAAACCTTGGAAATATTCTTTCACATAAGTTTGAATTTACTCAATTGTAAGAATTTTTTATTAGATCCAAAGAAATGTTTTTAAGTAAATCTACTACCCTTTTTCTAGCAAATGAACTATTTACTATGGCTTTGAATGAAGGAAACTTTACTCATACTTAGTTAATTTTCCAACTTTTTAGGAAATTTTTACTGGAGCGTTTGGAAACCACTCATATTTTATTGTCAGGATCTTCGAGAAATATTTTGATACATTCGTCCGACAGACATCGTCACTCAAAGGAATATGTCAGTAAAAGAAAGCAGAAAGTCTACTGAAAAATCAGATTTTCTGCTGTTTGCTGTTTACCATCATCGAGCTAAACTCGCGTATGAACGCTTATCTTTTTATATTTTAATTAACAACAGCCAATTTTAGCAGACTGCAAACTCTTTAGCAGTGTGAATGGTGATGTAAATTGCAGAAAACTGTTGTTATACCAAAAAAAAAACAGCTGTAATAGCAGAAAAGTGTCAATCGCTGCTTTTATTAACAGACTTGTTCTCTAAGTGTAGAACTTTTGTTTAAATATTTGCTTGAAATTACATACATATGTACATATCGAGGGCTTATATTCAAAGGTGGCTATGAACAAAAATATAACTTTTCAGGAGAGCGAAAAAACTGATTTTCTCCTTAATTTGAAGAGAAATTATTAATCATTCTTCTACAGTTTAACCTAAAAAGGATTACTAATTGCAACGATTAAAAAGTTTTCGAAAATTCCTATTATTCATAACCACTTTTGTATGTTAAAAATTGAGCACTATGAATGTTGAAATAAGCACACAGCCATTTATGTCCAAATATATAAATAAGATTTATTATAAACTCCATAACTTTTTTCTTGGCAATGTTGTATAGAAAACGCATTTTCTGTGATGTACACAGCGAATTTAAAGATTCCAGCTTCATCCGTCAGATTGGTACCATTTTTATCACATTTACCAAATTTTTTACAAAAAGTGCGGTAGGGCATGGTAAACAAAAAATACAAATTGGATACTTTTTGTTTTATGATTCTCTCGCGATCTAGCCAACGGATCCGACTGAATTTTTGTTTATGTATTAAGAACCAATTTCGCTTGTAACATATATGTCGCCAGTCGCGAAAATCGCTGCAACTGATGAAAAATCCAAAATTCGCAGTTGCAATTCCTTATATTTTAACTTTCTTCATTCATCATTCTGAAACTTCCCCATGAAGTCAGCAATCACATGCCAAAGAAATATTTTGTATTCTCAATATAATAAAAAGTTTCGCCGTTTTTTTTAAATATATTTTTCACAATTTTTGACTTTACAACCACCATTTTTCCTATTTTAGTCTGATAACTGGGGAATCAAAATGCTATTAACGCGAAATGATGGAATTTGATAGTACGACATGCCCTAAATCTAGAAAGATATTTTAAACAAAATCCTTGTAGCGAATTATAACCTTCGGTTTTATGCCGCTCCATTGTTGAACTATTTTATTGACAGATGACATCAAAATCTGAGAATAGTTTGGCATCAAAAACTCATTTTCGAGAAAATGGTTCATAGCCACTTTTGAATATTAGCCCTCGATATATATTTTGAAGAAATATTACACAAAAAACGATCAAATTCCTCGGCGATAAACCCTTCAGTCCCGCATTTTTTCTATGATAAATGCAGAAAATTGGATATGCTTTTTGACAAAGTATGGGTCTATATAGGATGTCTAAAGAGTTTTGGTGTTTTTAGTTTATATAGGACATGAGTAACAGGATGTTTACTCAAAATCTTTATACGCATATTCCGATTAAATAAAAAATATTTGGAAATGTTTCTTCATTTTTATAATCTTAAATATTTATAAATTCGAAAAACAAATACAGTTTTTTTGTATTCGATGAAATGCAAGAAGAAACAACTAGAAATTTTAAATCCAAACATATAATTGGTATTTTACAGTTTCGTCTTCCTACGTAGATCCAAATTAATGAATTTGTTGTTTCTCTTTTGAATAATACTTGTTACATATGTACAAAAATATACTAACTCTGAAAAATATTTGCCATAAGTGATAAATATAACAAAAATTGTAGTAAGTTAAAACTCATTTCTTATTGTTTCGCAACTTTAAAGTAGATTTTAAAATAGAGACCTACACGCAGAAAAAAATGCATTTCGTAGAAACGAAATTTTAGACACGTGAACATCGTTTTTCAGTTTCTTTTGTGGGAAAAATTAGTTTGTTTACGGTAAACATGTCATCAGTTGTTGTAAATCAACAAAGAGAAATAAGTTCAACCAATTTTCTTCGTTTGTCGAAATGGATTTGTATTATAATTGCAAACTCCCAAAACATTGGAAGTAACAGAAACCGTTGTTGTTGCATCTGTGATGAAGATAGGACACATCGGTTCAGATTTAGATACAGTTCCATAAAAATGTCCAATCGCAAATGTTACATCTTAGCGCTCTACAAGCATCAAGCTAATTACTTTCTTTTATTAAGAATATTTTAGATTTCATTATGATATCATAGTGATTCTTATCTACTCTTTTTTAAATTACTAAACGATTTTGTTATTAAATTTCCAAACTTTTATTGCAGTACACGAAAAGCGCTTTCATTTATTGTATATTTCAACAAAAATTATCCAAATTCTAATGAAATTATTTCCAATAATCTTAATCACTTTATTCTATTTGTTTTTGTTGGAAATTTCCGCTTCATTCATAGAAATTAAAAATTGATTTCGATCGTAAATTCTCGATATCGAATCCCGTGATTTGCCCCTCGATTGGACGATGTTCTACGACTTCTGAGCTGTCCATCTAAGTATATAGTGAATCAATTTAGTTTAAAAATTATGAAATTTTAATAAAGATTTTGATTTTTTCTCAGGAGTACCAAGACTTATGGTGTCCCAAAATATGAGGTTGACATGATACATATTTTATGTATTTTTTGTTTAAGTTGTTTTTTCCATGCTTTATATAAGGTTACTTTCTATATATGTTTGTGTGCCACAAAATTTTAAATCAATTTTTGAAAGCTTTTTTCTCAACCAATTTTGCTCAAATTTTGCACACTTAATCATTTTCGATGACAATACAAGGAAATGGAAAAATTTGACCAATTGGACAAAGGGGCGTGGTACCTCCCATACAAACCACAAATTAAAAATCTATTATTTCTGCTCCTGATAACGGTATTTAAACAAAATTTGGTACGTCGGTTTGGTGTGCATGTTGTAAGTGCTGCTGCAAATATGGGCGGGATTGTACAAAGGGGCGTGGTACCTCCCATACAAACCACAAATTAAAAATCTATTATTTCTGCTCCTGATAACGGTATTTGAACAAAATTTGGTACGTCGGTTTGGTGTGGATTTTTTAAGTGCTGCTGCAAATATGAGCGGGAATGGACAAAGGGGCGTGGTACCTCCCATACAAACCACAAATTAAAAATCTATTATTTCTGCTCCTGATAACGCAGTAATTTTTCCTTCTACAAAAGATAACTTAAAAAGAATTTCTAGGCCCAATAGAATTCTGCTTGCATAAAGCATGGATTTGAAAAAAAAAATTTTTTGATTTACTAGTTGTTTGTAAGTAAGTGACAAATTATTTCATTTTGTTTTAGTATATAAGTGGGTACATTAAATAAAAAATAAGCTTCAAATCATCTGTGGCGTATTTTTTGAGAAATTACCACATTGTTTTTATTTTGGTTGGGGTACCATGATTTTTGCAACTCACTGTATATTTTATACAATATTAACGGAATGTACCTAACAAACACCCTAATTCAAAAGTTTATTGAATTTCGCGTTATTTTAGCTTATATGGTAGATAGGCAGTATTGCATCAAAAATTAAATTTTTGCATTGTGTTTCACGGCTCTTCTATGGTCACCCACAAATAGGTATACCAGGGAGTAGATATGTTCACAAGAAATGTTGAGGAACGAGGGATTGTTAATTATTATTAAAAATTATTTAAGTGCATTAAATCATTTTTATCCATTTTAATGCTTTCAAAATTCTTAAATTTTGGTTCCAAGAGTGGTAATTTTACCTAACAAGGGTTTATTACCAATTCTGGATGACTAAAAATTTCAGTAAAAATTATAACACAAAACTTTACCAAAATTGACCCGAAAATATGAAATATGTAACTAAGCGGCAAGGAGTCAAGTCGGAGGCGATATTTGTGAGAGGTCTATATAAAAACATAGACCGAAGTGATTCACTTTCACAATAAACGTTTCCAAGCCCATATGGTGCGCGGCAAATCTAACAAAAGTCGGGTGTAATAATAGTGGTTAGAAGTTAAATCGGGAGAGACTTTGGTATAGAGGGTATATCATGTTTTGATCCATTATTACTACAGATGTTCCCAGCTGGAATATTATGGACAGAGTTTGCATCCCAGGAATTACCGCGGGGAATAGTCCGGGAATTTGCACATTTCTATTTCCCGTATCTTGGGAAATTTGTACGTGATTCCCGACGGAATTCAGCAGAAACTTTTACCTATTTCTTCCCACATTCTTCCTACCATGTTTTCTTTCATATAACATTGTAAAAAGTAACAAATTATTTAAAATAAATCCCTTTCAATTAGATATGTGTCAACTATGTGATAGAAATCTTCATTGAATATGATTTACAATTTATAATTTATTATTATTGGTTGCAAACATTTTAATAATATTTGTAGAAAATTCAATTTTATATTTTAATGGTAAAGTCGGATAAGCACGATATTTAACGCTTTATTACAATTAATATTACATTTGTCGAATCGCGCACACTTTCTCCAATAAAAATAGACTATGATGATTCGACGAATGTATTATCTGTTTTAAAAACTTTTTATTTACAAACAGTATGATGACGATTTCCCGTGCTGTCCCGGAATTGATAAAATAATTCCCGCTTCACGTGAAATAAAAAGTACGCGAAATGCAAACCCTAATTATGGTATGTACATTATAAATAAGTTTTAATATTTTGCTACTAGAGCGTTACGATGTAAAATGGGGGAAACATTTATATAAATCTGATCCAATGCGACCCAATTTCATTATAGAGTTTTTTTCGAACGCGTCCAGCTCACGAAAGGACAATAATAAAAAACGAACTAACCCGTAAAATAAACGAATCTTTCATTTTAGTCGGGAACATCGACACCTTTTACATAACTTCATGATTCAACCAATTTTTACAGTAAAAGTAAAAAGTAGGAAAAAATTTTTATTTTGCGTGTCTATGCAGTCAGAGGAATGTATACACCGAATTCCATGATTCTAGCTGCTGCCATTTGGTTGGTACCATTTTTATCCCCTTTTATCCCCTCAAGGGTACGACTTTCAAAAATCTCTTTATTTTACGTGTCTACGCAATTAGAGAGATGTAGAAACCGAATTTCATCATTCTAGCTGTAGCCCTTCAGTGGGTACTATTTTTATCCCTCTGTACCCATTGTATCCCTTGAAAGTTCGAATTCGGAAAAAACGTTTAATTTTTCGTGTCTACGCAATCAGAGGAATGTATACACCAAATTTCATTATTCTAGCTGCAGCCGTTTGGTTGGTATGTAGTGGCAATACTTGTCGACCATAGTGAGTCAATGCATGCACCAAGCAGCAACATGCGTAGCATATTATATTGCACCAAATATTAACACGCGCAACAGATTATTATGCTGACTCTGTGAGAATTGTTAAAATTCACATTGGTCGCACAGTGTAATATAACACCGCATGTGTTGCCACTAGCCTCACTTCATTGTTTAAAGACTTTATGTCAAATAAATGGGCATTCGCTCACCTAAGCTGCAAGTGACAAGTGTTTAATTAATTATTTCGCTATATGGCGACCGTGACTTAGTACTTTAATATTCTTTAGTAATATTACTTCCACGTGAAAAAAAAACAACATCAATGTAGTTGAAAACAATTATCATAAATCAGTGCTGAAGCAATTTTAAATAAGAAAAATAAAAAAAAACATCAGCCAAATTTAAGGCTCATAAACTCAAAGTAAAATACCAGTTAACTTGACATCATCAAAATCAGAAACGAGACCAAAACAAACAACTAAAAGATGACAGCAACCACAACATTAACACCACCACCACTCATATTGAGATAGTTTTTATACGCCGCCGTAGAGCAGAACACACCAATCAACAGAATAAGATGAAGCAGCGCAAAGCCCAACCAGTACGATTGTTTCCTATACAAGAAGGTGATGACCGGATAACAGTAGTGCATATAGCAGTCAACACAATCCACACCATTGCTAAAGGACATTCTTTGCTTTTGTAGCAGGTAAAAAAAAGAAGCCCTCTGCCAATACAATGTATTTTATTATTATTATTATTATTATTATTATTATTATTAAGTCTATAGATACAAATATCCTTACAGACTAAAAACGATATGCATATATACACTTAGATACTACAAAAAATTATGTATTTAAATACAAGATAATTTTTCTTTTAATATAGTTCTATTTTCTGATAATTCAATAATGTGGTAGAATTTATTAAATTTAATTTATTTAAATTAGCACATCTTGAACGGGAATAATTATCGTGAAAGAAACATATACTAACATACATAATAAGGGTGTTCATGTTTGGTCGTAAAAAGAACACGACCAGTATATGCCATGACATTTTAAATCTGTCATCCAAGAGGGGACAGATATATTATGTTATGACATATATCCCATTTTTTGTTTGCCATTCTGACCCAAATTAATAACATTAATTTTAATATATATATTAAGAAATAAATTTGAAAGTATTGTTAGGAATGGGAAGTCAGGAATCAAAAAGTGTTGAGAATACGGGCGAGGTTATTAATGAAATTATAACCTCTCCCAGTGATTCTAATGATTTAGGACAAATTAGAATTATGTTAGGAATAATAACAGGGATATTAATATTAAATACGGCATGGAAAATGCATAATATTTACAGAAACAATTTAAAGAAAAGATATAAGTCCTCAGCCACATTGGCTGAGATTTAATTCATAATATGTCTACAAATATAAATGGGAAATTACTAAATACATATATTTTTTAAAAAGGAAACATGAAATGAATTAAATGGATTGGCAGGATATAGTATTTAAAGTAAGGGCCATAAAAGAAAGTTTTGAAAAATCATATAAATGTTTAAATATCGAAAGGCCTATAAAGTCGGAAACAGCAGAGAAACATTTTAGAATCCTTTTTAGTAGCCTTGAACGTATTCGAGTAATACTCAACGTTAATTATTTAAAACTTACTGTTGCTCATAAGGCTGCGGCCGACAACTTTTTTTCGGATATACGTGCGAAATTGGTCAACGTACTATCGAAGAGAAATTTGAATATAACTTTGCCTTTGACCCTACACGAGGAAATAACATATAGCACTGAGATTATAGAGACAATATTAGGCTCATGTTTACAAACTAAGACTGTAGAATCCCCAACTTCTGGTACGGATACCAAAGAATTACCACGTTCAATTGACATTACCAGGGAAGTGAAAATGTCTCAATCTGTGACTGAATTTCTGGGGTTAGCCACAAAGATCCTCCCTGAATTTGATGGCAAACCTGAAAATTTACAAGCATTTATAGATGCTTTGGATTTACTAGATTCAATAAAAGAGTCTCATGAGGCGATTGCCGTTAAAGTAATAAGGACGAAATTGAAAGGTAACACCAGAAATCTAATTTCGAATGAAGCCACAGTTTCTGAAATTTCGAGAAAATTGAAGGCTTCTGTAAAGGGAGAATCTACCGAAGTCCTTTCCGCGAAATTGATGAACGTTAAACAAAACAATAAGTCTGCAAATGCATTTGTCAATGAGGTTGAACAGTTGGCAAAAGCGCTATCTAACGCTTACATAGTCGATGGTTTGTCAAATGCTTTGGCAGAGAAATACTCGACCCAAACCGCAGTAAAGGCCATGACCAAGAACGCATCCAACGATAAAGTTCGACTTATAATGGCTTCAGGAAACTTCAGTTCGATGAATGAAGCAGTTTCGAAATTTGTAAATTCCTGTACGGAAATGGGATCATCCAACGCAGGAGTAGTTTACTACAATTCAGTTTGGAACGGATCAGGAAATAGTCGTGCACGTGGTCGTGGTCGAGGCCATAATAATAGCCATGGTCGTGGGAATGATAGAGGTCGAGGGAACTGGAATAGCAATGGCTACCGGAATTATAGAGGACGTGGAAATTTTAGGAATGCAAATAGTCGGGATAACAGAGAACGAAATGTTCGTGTTGCCACACATGACGACCATGATTCGGAAAACCAGCAACACCCCTTGAGGGAACAATAATTGAGTCGAAATTATATAATATTAATTTAAGTCAGAGTATTTTTGTGAGGGCATTTGATAACACCACCAATAGCATTCTCACACTTTTAGTAGACACGGGTGCAGACATATCAATATTAAAGCAATTTAATAATGAATACTGTCGTGTAGATACTTCCAATTCCACCACAATACGTGGCATAGGTCAAGGAACCATAAAGTCCTTAGGTACTGTACTGATAGATCTTAGAGTTGATCATTTCATAATCCCACATAAATTCCACATAGTGCGGGATAATTTTCCAATACCCTGCGACGGGATAATTGGAATGGACTTTATGAAAAGATACAACTGTGTTATAGATCTCAGTGGAAATAGAGATTGGTTCATAATAAGACCCGGAAGTTGTAATTCCCGTATTTCTATGCAAATTGCTTATTCAGATTCAAATGATAATGTACTACTACCTGCTCGTTCGGAGGTAATCAGAAGAGTACTCATCGATTCCAATGAGGAAGAAGTTCTAGTCATTAATCAGGAACCTGAGCCTGGTATAATAATAGCTTGTACTATGGTAAAAAGCAAAGATGCATACATTCGTATTTTAAATACCACCTCTGAAAATAGAATACTGAACTGTAAGAATATCGTCACAGAAAGTTTGTCAAATTACAGCATCTACAACTCGCAAAATTCTCAAAATGATAGAACAAAACAAGTTTTGTCAAGATTGAAGAAAAATTTTCCTCAACAATTTAGCGAGCAACTCTACGAATTATGCTCTGACTACAGCGATGTTTTCGGGTTAGAAACCGAACCGATTTCATCAAATAATTTTTATAGACAAGAAATTCGACTCAAAGATAAAGACCCAGTTTATATAAAAAATTACAGAATTCCACAATCACATAAAGCCATTATAAATGAACATGTTGACAAATTAATCTCTGATGGTCTGGTAGAACCATCCATTTCAGAGTACAATAGCCCATTACTATTAGTGCCGAAAAAGTCGTAGCCAAATTCTGCTCAGAGACGATGGAGACTTGTAGTAGACTACCGTCAAATAAATAGGAAAATGGTTGCAGATAAATTCCCTCTTCCGAGAATTGAGGACATTTTGGATCAATTAGGTAGAGCGAAGTACTTCTCGTGCCTCGATTTAATGTCAGGTTTTCATCAAATCGAACTTGATGAAAAATCACGAAACGTGACTTCTTTTTCTACAGATAGTGGCTCGTATCGCTTCACGCGATTGCCATACGGACTCAAAATCGCTCCGAACTCTTTTCAGCGTATGATGACACTTTTTCGGCTTGGGACCAACTCAAGCATTTGTTTACATGGATGATTTAATTGTGATAGGTTGCACTGAGAGACATATGTTCAGGAATTTAATAGAGGTATTTGATCTGTGTCGAAAGTATAACCTAAAATTACATCCTGACAAGTGTTTATTTTTTAGGCGAGAGGTCACTTTTCTTGGGCATAAGTGCACGGATAATGGTATCTTACCTGACGACACGAAGTATGAGGTTATCAGGAGCTACCCTGTACCTACAGACGCTGATAGTGCTCGAAGATTCGTTGCTTTCTGTAATTATTATAGAAGATTTGTTAAAAATTTCTCTTACTACTCCAGACACATAAGCCGTTTAAGCAGAAAGAATGTAGAATTTAAATGGACCGAAGAATGTAACCAAGCTTTCGTGTATCTCAAGAGACAGTTAATGAAGCCAACACTTCTACAATATCCCGATTTTGAGAAGGAGTTTTGTATTACCACTGATGCAAGTAAGCATGCTTGCGGTGCTGTTCTCAGTCAGGAGTATAATGGTAAACAGCTCCCCGTAGCGTTTGCATCTAAAACTTTTACAAAAGGAGAAAGCAATAAGTCTACTACAGAGCAGGAACTCACAGCAATTCACTGGGCAATACAACATTTTAGGCCGTACATATATGGCACACATTTTCTTGTAAAAACAGACCATAGACCATTGTCATACTTATTTTCTTTAAAAAATCCAAGTTCAAAATTGACCCGAATGAGATTGGATTTAGAGGAGTATGACTTTACCGTAGAATATCTCAAGGGGAAACAAAATATAGTAGCTGACGCTCTTTCTCGGATCACTATAAATGATCTTAAGGAGCAAAATTTACAGACGGGAAATGTTTATAGGGTAACAACCAGATCTGAAACTAGGAAGAACAGACAAGATTATTCTAATAACGTTACAGAATCAGATGATGAGAAATTATTAAGAAAGCCCAACGTTTATCAGGTCATCAATTATAATGATGCCAGAAAATTTGTCAAATTAAAATTGTCAACCACTAAATGTTTCCTCAAACATGGAAAAACAATTTTAGGACATATTAATGTTGACGATTTGTACGTTAATGGAACTTTTGACCTAAATCAATTTTTCCACAGGCTTAACAAAGAGGCCGGCGTACTTAAAATCGCAAAAGTCCAAATGTCACTCAACGAACAAATATTTGAAGTTGTTTCGTTACAATTATTTAAAGATATGGGCAATCGTGTATTAAAGAAGGTAGAGGTAGCGCTACTACCGCGAGTGACAATGATAAACGAAACTAATGAGAAGGAGATTACATCTATTTTATTGAGGTACCATGACAACCCCGCAGAAGGAGGACATACTGGCATAACGCGGACATGTGCAAAAATTAGACGATATTATTACTGGAAAGGAATGATTCGTGACATTACGAAATATATTAAAACATGTAGGAAATGTCAACAATCCAAAATAACGCAACACGTTAGGACACCAATGACCCTGACACCTACACCACGTTCACCTTTTGATATCGTCTTGGTAGACACAATAGGACCATTCACAAGATCTGTGAACGGCAATGAATACGCGGTTACACTAATATGTGACCTCACAAAATACTTAGTAGCCCTGCCTGTTCCGGACAAAAGCTCGAGAACTGTCGCTAAGGCCATATTTGAATCACATATATTGACGTATGGACCGATGGGAAAATTAATAACAGACATGGGCACAGAGTATAAGAATATGTTGGTTGAAGATTTATGTAAATATCTTAAGGTGGATAATATTGCCTCAACCGCCTACCACCATCAGACTATGGGAACTATAGAACGTAGCCACCGCACGTTTAATGAGTATTTGCGATCATATGTTTCCATAGATAAGGATGATTGGGATGTATGGTTAAAGTATTTTACATACTGTTTTAACACCACTCCATCGGTTACACACGGATATTGTCCATACGAACTTATATTTGGAAGAATCCCTAATGGATTCAAATTCTTCAACCAATTAGAGAGAGTTGAACCTCTCTATAACGTTGATGACTACTCGCAGGAAGTACGTTATAGGTTGGAAACCGCATATAATAGAGCAATACCTATGCTAGAGCGAGCGAAATTAAAACGGAAAGAAAATTATGATAGACAAAAAGAGAAATATTTCTTCAAAAGGGTGATCAGGTCCTTCTAAGGAACGAATCAGGTCACAAATTAGATAATAAATATTTAGGACCATTTAGGGTTATAGAAATAGGAATAAATGGTAATATAGTTATAGAAAGTAATAATAAGAAAAGACAGTTAGTACATAGAGATAGACTAAAGATATTTAAGATCTAGAAAATAAACATCATGCATGAATGTTATTTTAATGTAAATATTTTTAATTGAATTAATTAATTTAATTTAAAAAAATGTATGTATATTTGTATTAAATAAGTAACTAATAAATAAGTATATTATTAAATCATTATTATATTATATATATTAGAATAAATTTAATAGAATTAAATTCATTCTATGTAAAAAGAGAGGTGTAGTGGCAATACTTGTCGACCATAGTGAGTCAATGCATGCACCAAGCAGCAACATGCGTAGCATATTATATTGCACCAAATATTAACACGCGCAACAGATTATTATGCTGACTCTGTGAGAATTGTTAAAATTCACATTGGTCGCACAGTGTAATATAACACCGCATGTGTTGCCACTAGCCTCACTTCATTGTTTAAAGACTTTATGTCAAATAAATGGGCATTCGCTCACCTAAGCTGCAAGTGACAAGTGTTTAATTAATTATTTCGCTATAGGTACCTTTTTTATCCCTCTATTCCCATTTTACCCCTTAAAAGTACGAATTTGGAAAAAAATACTTTTATATTATGTATCTACTCAATTAGAGGAATGTACATACCGAATTTCGTGTTTCTAGCTGCTGTCGTTTAATATGTACCATTTTTATCCCTATTTGCCCCATTTCACCCCCTACGAATAAAAATCGCTTTATGGTGCACGTTTTTGTTATAGGGGGAATGCGCATACTCAATATCAAGTAAGTACAAGCAGATATATTGAACAAATATGCTTAAATACTCTAAAATATTAGGGGTTATTATGGGTAATTTTAGTCCTTGTGAGGGAAAATTTTTTCCCTTTGTGCCGATTTCGCCCTGTTTCAATCCCAACCGATCTACGACTATAAGACGCATTTATGGAAAATTTGGACATCATAGCTCCTTTCGTTTAGATGCTAGCGTGCTTTCAACAGACGGACGGACAGACGGACATGGCTAGATCGTCTTAGAATTTTATCATGATCAAGAATATATATAATAAGGGTCTCAGGTCGATATTTCAAGGTGTTACAAACGGAATGACAAAGATAGTATACCCCCATCCTGGAGGTGAAGGGTATAAAAACGAACGTGTTTGTTAAAATATTTAAGAAATTATTTTCCATTTTAAAAATATTTTACTCTACACAAATAAGAAAGGATTGAAGAAGTCATAATATTGGACATTTAAATCACAAGTACAAAGGACTGACACCTACACTAGATTCAAAATTCAAAAATTTTAAATGTTATCCCTATATTTAGGTCAATTCTTACTGGTTTCATATTTAAAGTAAATTCTTCTTTGAGAAGATTTTCACCTTTTATTTCGTCGATTTTTTTTGGAAAACAAGAAATTTAATATCAGCCATAGTTTTGTCAGTATGATGTTTTTGTTTCACAATAAAATCTTGCAGTGTGTATTCCCCTATCTGGTGTTCGCAATTTTCCTTTTATATAGTATAACTAAATTTGTGATCAAAATAATCAATAAAATATTTTTTAATATTCCCCGTATTCCCGGGAAATTTAAAATTTTTCCCGAACAAATTTGGACTAGAATTCCCGGGAAAAACGATTTGGGAATTCCCGGACCCCAAACCCTAGCCACAACATGAATGCCAAATACCCCCAATAATAATTGATTATTATATGCAATCTTGTACAGATGACCTACATGGAAAATTATAAGGGTCTTCATTCAAGGAAAGAGTAAAGTTACACAACTTACAATACGTGTTTGCATGACGGTAGCACTATATTTGCTACTTTGTCCTTACATTATCCTTCAGTGACTGAAGTTGATTCAATACTATCACTTAGTTAATTAACAGAACCACCTTCATCATCTTCTGCTGCGACATTGCGATATGTGGGAAACAACGACCAGGCATACTGCGTGACATTCGAAAACTACCATAGTTATTTTCCCCGAGTATAAAAGTGCACTTGCTTCCTGGATATGTTATTCCTTCTCGGCAGAGTTTTTCTTCCGTTTTTTCAATAGTCCTCATTGAAGCGTTTTTGTCAAAATATTTTACAGATTATTTTTCATTTTACAAATATTTTACTCTAGACTAATCGTCAGAATTAAAGTCGTCATAAAATTGGACATTTAAATCGCAGTCACAAGTGACTGGTAGACTAGACTAGATTCAAAATTTTAAAATGATTAAGGAAACAAATGACTCGGAGAATGTTATGACGTAATTAATTTAGAAGATTCATTTATAAAATTTACAGAAACAAAGTAAAATATTCTAAAATGTAAAAGTAATATAAAAAAATTAATATTAAATAAATAATTAATATTAAATAAATAATTAGTTCTTACTTGCAAGGGTTATTTAAAAATTCCTTAGGATATATTTCTATTCATATTTGATTTCTCTTGAAAGTTTCCAGGTGAAAAATTTTAAATATATCCGAATTTTTAACAATTTCTTACTGGTTTCATATGTAAAGTAAATTGTTATTTTTTTATTATTTTGTCGATTCTTCTAGGAAAACAAGAAATTTAAAGTATAACCAGCACGAGGGTTTAAGTATTGACATTATGTCAGCCATAGTATTGTCGGTATGATATTTTTGTTTTACAATAAAGATCATGCAAATATACTCACAAAAAGTTTGTATTCCCCTAACTGGGTTTCGCAGAAAATGGGTACTTAGCGAATTTAAAATGTTCTGTTTGTAGTAATAAACAAATACCCATTATTATTGTCAGTAAAGTAAATATATGAATTTGAAATATATCTAAAATTTCTAATTTATATAGTAAACTAGCTGAACCCCCGCCCGCTTCGCCAGGCAAAAAAAAAACAAACGGCAAAATTAAACTCTGCTTTCTTATTAATTGTTGTCCTGATCGGTAATATATGTACCAATTATAATCAAGGTTCTTCCCTGAGATAATAAAGAAATGGATATGTTCCATGGAGAACGTTAGTTTACGGCGAATAGTTGAAAAAATTTCAAAATCAAATTGATTTTTTGTTAAGTGTGATTCTCCTCCTTTCCATTACCTAAACAAAAAACTTCATTCGTAAGATGAAATTACATTTCATTCAAAACACATAGAAAATCAATCAAATTGTTCACTAATCAAACAACACAAAAACTAAAAAATTAATATAATTTCCGTTTTCTTCAGTTAAGTCGGCTGTTGGCGAATGAATATTTCTCTTTTTATAACCTTTCTTTACTATTGTGCTAAGAAAATCCACAGAAAACGTGTAATTTTACAAAATGTATTGTCTGTATATTGTCTAAGTAGGTTACAACTAAATTAACTCACACAACAATATAGAAATATCGTTGTAGAATATACTCAAAAAACTGGTTTTAATTTCGTATGGGAAGGATCACGGCCACTTTCCGCCCATATCGGTGTCGAAATACTCTAAAACCGGTTTTAATTTCAGATGGGAAGTGTCACGTCCACTTTCCGCCCATCTTTGCACAACTATTTACACTGGATCAACTCACACAAAATTTCAGCACTCTAGGTCTATGACACCTACTGACCACATTCGATAATATGTTTTAACTTCGTATGTGAGGTACCACGCCCACTTTCCCAATACCGTCCATTTTGGCACAACTACGCAGGTTTATGCTAGATGCACTCACACAAAAGATAAGTATTGTAGCTGTCATTGAACTGAATATATTCTATAATAGGCTTTAACTTCGTATGGAAGGTACCACGCCCTTTTTTCCAATATCGCCCATTTTTTGGGCACAGTTACGCACATTGATGCTAGATGCACTTACACAAAATTTCAGTTTTTTTATCTGCCATAGAACGGCATATATTCGAAAATGGGTTTTAACTTCGTATGGGAGGTGCCACGCCCACATTTCCATTACCGCCCATTTTTGTCACAACTACGCACATTGATGCTAGATGCACTTACACAAAATTACAGCACAATAGGTGTAATTTTGGTTTTAACTTCATATGGGAGGTGCCACGCCCACTTTTGCATTACCGCCCATTTTAGGCACAACTACGCACATTGATGCTAGATGCACTTACACAAAATTTGAGCACTATACGTGTCATAGAACTGACACTATTCGATAATATGTTTTAACTTCGTATGGGAGGTGGCACGTCCACTGTTCAAATACCGCCCATTTTTGGCAGAACTACGCACATTGATGCTAGATGCACTTACACAAAATTACAGCACTCTAGGTGTCATAGAACTGACAATATTCAATAATAGGTTTTAACTTCGTATGGGAGGTGCCACGCCCACTTTTCTAATACCGCCCATTTTTGGCACAACTATGCACATTGATGCACTTACACAAAATTTCAGCACTCTAGGTGTCATATAACTGACAATATTCAATAATAGGTTTTAACTTCGTATGGGAGGTGCCACGCCCACTTTTCCAATACCGTCCATTTTTGGCACAACTATGCACATTGATGCTAGATGCACTTACACAAAATTTCAGCACTCTAGGTGTCATAGAACTGACAATATTCAATAATAGGTTTTAACTTTGTATGGGATGTGCCACGCCTACTTTTCCAATACCGCCCCTTTTTGACACAACTATGCACATTGATGCTAGATGCACTTACACAAAATTTCAGCACTCTAGGTATCATAGAACTGACAATATTCAATAACAGGTGTTAACTTCGTATGGGAGGTACCACGCCCACTTTTCCAATATCGCCCATTTTTGGCACAACTATGCACATTGATGGTAGATGCACTTACACAAAATTTCAGCACTCTAGGTGTCATAGAACTGACAATATTCAATAATAGGTTTTAACTTCTTATGGGAGGTGCCACGCCCACTTTTCCAATACCGCCCATTTTTGGTACATTGATGCTAGATGCACTTACACAAAATTTCAGCACTCTTGGTATCATAGAACTGACAATATTCAATAATAGGTTTTAACTTCGTATGGGAGGTGCCACGCCCACCTTTCCAATATCGCCCATTTTTGGCACAACTGTGCACATTGATGCTAGATGCACTTACACAAAATTTCAGCACTCTAGGTGTCATAGAACTGACAATATTCAATAATAGGTTTTAACTTCGTATGGGAGGTGCCACGCCCACTTTTCCAATACCGCCCCTTTTTGACACAACTATGCACATTGATGCTAGATGCACTTACACAAAATTTCAGCACTCTAGGTGTCATAGAACTGACAATATTCAATAACAGGTGTTAACTTCGTATGGGAGGTACCACGCCCACTTTTCCAATATCGCCCATTTTTGGCACAACTATGCACATTGATGGTAGATGCACTTACACAAAATTTCAGCACTCTAGGTGTCATAGAACTGACAATATTCAATAATAGGTTTTAACTTCGTATGGGAGGTGCCACGCCCACTTTTCCAATACCGCCCATTTTTGGTACATTGATGCTAGATGCACTTACACAAAATTTCAGCACTCTTGGTATCATAGAACTGACAATATTCAATAATAGGTTTTAACTTCGTATGGGAGGTGCCACGCCCACCTTTCCAATATCGCCCATTTTTGGCACAACTGTGCACATTGATGCTAGATGCACTTACACAAAATTTCAGCACTCTAGGTGTCATAGAACTGACAATATTCAATAATAGGTTTTAACTTCGTATGGGAGGTGCCACGCCCACTTTTCCAATATCGCCCATTTTTGGCACAACTATGCACATTGATGCTAGATGCACTTACACAAAATTACAGCACTCTAGGTGTCATAGAACTGACAATATTCAATAACAGGTTTTAACTTCGTATGGGAGGTGCCACGACCACTTTTCCAATACCGCCCATTTTTGGCACAACTATGCGCATTGATGCTAGATGCACTTACACAAAATTTCAGCACTCTTCGTGTCATAGAACTGACAATATTCAATAATAGGTTTTAACTTTGTATGGGATGTGCCACGCCCACTTTTCCAATACCGCCCCTTTTTGACACAACTATGCACATTAGGGCGTACCTAAAAAAAAAAGTTCGCCGTACACCTTCAAATATGAAGTATTATTGAAAGGTAGTTTCAAAAAAAAATTTTTTATTTTTTTATGCCGAACGTAGGGGTCGCGCTTTTACATTTTTCTATATAACTTCTGCATTTATAAACAGATTTTAAAGTGTGATACATCGATGTTTTTATCTCGACGAGGCCGATTTTTTTGTCTTTGAAGTCATTGAGCTCAAGCACCCCCTTCTGGTACTTACCCATCATATCTCAGTTGCTACTACCCTAATGTACCACTCTAATATCAGAAAATTAAATTTATAAGTTGTTCTTTGAATCTTCGATGTTTACAGTCGGTTGTCAAAGTGTAATACATATATTGGTGTTTTTGGCCCATGCGTTGCTCATCGGTGACCGCCATAGCTGATTCATGCACAACATGAGCAAAACTACTTTGTCACATTGTTTCCCTATTGCAAATCGTTTTACCTGTGAAGTAACGGTCTATATTTTATTGTAACAATAGAAGAAATTAGTTCAGTAATAAGGCGTTGGTGGCTCAACAAAGCATTATTAAATATTTAAATTTCCATTATACAACGATAAAAAAACTAAAAAAATGTCTTTTACGATCAGTGCATTAAACAACACTATGTTACCGACTAAGTACGATGTTATTAATTATTTCTTGTATCTGCGGCATAACACTAATCCCAATAGAAAATTGAGTGCTTTTAAACAAGAAGCTTTCAGAAGCATTACCCTTTTATGGGAGCGGGCAGGCATTCCAATTATATCGGTATCAGGTGTTCGTAAACGGTTGGATAAACTTCTAGACGATTACTATAAATTGGTTAAAAGTCCATTGAAATGCAATGTAAATGAGTGGAATAAATTGTTCTCAATTTCGCGTTGTAAGTGTGGCATAGAAAGAAATGTTCCATGCAGTTGCACCGCCTCTGATAAAATCCCAGACGATGCGAAAGACTTTTTCATCGATCAATGGGGTCCACGGCTGATGACTTTGGATAATGTTTATCATATGATGTCGATGAAAAATTGCGGTGTTCAAACGTGCTCAATTGTTGCACCATCAAAAGCGGTATATACCGAGTTCAACAGTATTGGGTATCAACCAGGCAGCGATGAAGAGCTAGAATTTGAAGAAAATGTTGGCGATTCCTCAGAGAAGATTAAAACAACATTTACGGTGGCGGACATTTCTTTGCGTAATTTTAGTTCGGCTTTGGATCGCAGCGATACTTCAGTTCGCTACGGTGCCTTGCTTGCGACCATGTTAATAAAAGATTTAAAATTGTCTATTGCCGCAAAAGCCAAAGAAGAGTTATCTGCAGAAACAGCCGAAAATATATGTCAGTTCTTTGAAGGGCTTATCATCAATAAAAATAAAATATTTCGAGAACGTGTGAAGTTCCGTAAGGAAGCAAAAGCGGCGGCCAAATGCCATCAATTATTAAAGTGTATCTCTTTCGATGGCAAGAAAGAGCCAACTTTGAAAAAAGTAACCGAGGCAAATGTGACGCGAAATATTGTTTTAAATGAAGAACACATCACCATTGTAAAAGAGCCTGATTCCAAATTCATTGGTTATGCTACGCCCACTGATAGCTCTGCTTTGGGGATCCAGAGGAGCATCGTGGATTACTTGAGTCGTGAAAACTTCAATTTGGATGACTTAGTTGCCATAAGTTGCGATGGAACTGCTACCAACACTGGGTACAAAAGTGGAGTCATTGTGAGAATGGAACGCCATTTACAGAGACCGCTGCAGTGGTTCGTGTGCCTTTTCCACTTCAACGAGTTACCATTTAATGCGCTGTTAAGATCATTGCTTGGAAAACAGAAAGGACCTGGAATCTGGCCCGGAAGTATCGGAGAAGGCATTCAAAATTGCATACACTACCCTGTAAGTTTAATATATTAATAGTGTTTCGTGTCCGTGTGTTCCGTATACTTTACTTGTGAGCATTTTATTAATTAATAATTCGCATATTTTGTTGCTTATTCCGTTTGGTCAGGTCAAACAAAATTTCGAACGCATTACAATGGGAGAAATGCCAGCGAACATAGATGGGTGGAATATTCGACGCGACCAGCTTTACTTGTATCGTATGGTTCGAGCCGTTCATACCGGAGAATGCGATGAAAAATTAGCCAGCGAGAAGCCCGGCGCTATTTGCAAAGCGCGCTGGCTAACAACAGCCTCTCGAATTCTGCGCTTTTATATGACGTGTACGCAACCCTCGATGGTATTGAGAAAACTGGCTCAGTTCGTTGTGAAAGTGTATGCACCATTCTGGTTTCTTGTAAAAAGCCAACCACTGGCAATTCACGGAAGTCGGAATGTTTTCCTTTATATATGTTGGATTCGTCAGTTGCCAAAAGATATTCAAGAGGTCATCCGTCCGTTCATTGAAAATAACGGATATTTTTTTCATCCTGAAAATATTTTGTTATCGATGATAACAGACCCAGATCAACTAGTGCGTTCAGATGCCTATGATAAGATTTTATCAGCCCGCAATGAAGCCACGGGAAGCATTCGACAAATGTTCGGTCCACCAGTTCATAATTTTATCAATTTTGATAGTGACTCATATTTCAATATGATCGATTGGAAACAATTTGAATTGACTGAGCCGCCATGCTTGCAGTTTTTTTCGCAAGAACAGTTAGAAGCATTCCAATTTTCAGAAGAAATTATCGATTTACCAGGTTAGCACAAGAAAAACTTAATTTGATTGCTTTCTTTGCTGAACTCATTTATTTTCACAGATTATCCATGCCATTCTCAAAACACCGAGCGTTTTGTTCATGTTGTGCATGAATCAGCTATGGCGGTCACCGATGAGCAACGCATGGGCCACATCTTTTCTAAACTTGAGAGCCGCCAAAAATACACCCAACTTGAATCGCGTCGAAATATGGTTGATTAAAATTTTAATTGTACCTTAATTTTTATATTTATTGTTCTAAGAATTGAAATATGATGCGTAAATAGTAGAAGGGGGTTGTTGAGGTCAACGACTTTAAAAACTGAAAACCTGTTATGTGCGGGACAAAAACACCAATATATGTATTACACTTTGACAACCGACTGTAAACATCGAAGATACAAAGAACAACTTATAAATACATGCAATGCTCTCGGTAAAATAAGAAAAAAAAATAGTTTAACACTTTTTCTGCTGGGAAAATCGACATACTTCGTTAGGAAGAGTTTCATGATTTTATGCGAGCTTTAATTTTCTGATATTAGAGTGGTACATTAGGGTAGTAGCAACTGAGATATGATGGGTAAGTACCAGAACGGGGTGCTTGAGCTCAATGACTTCAAAGACAAAAAAATCGGCCTCGTCGAGACAAAAACATCGATGTATCACACTTTAAAATCCGTTTATAAATGCAGAAGTTATATAGAAAAATGTAAAAGCGCGACCCCTACGTTCGGCATAAAAAAATAAAAAAAATTTTTTTGAAACTACCTTTCAATAATACTTCATATTCGAAGGTGTACGGCGAACTTTTTTTTTATTACTTGTAACCTGGTACGCTCTAATGCACATTGATGCTAGATGCACTTACACAAAATTTCAGCACTCTAGGTGTCATAGAACTGACAATATTCAATAACAGGTTTTAACTTCGTATGGGAGGTGCCACGCCCACTTTTCCAATACCGCCCATTTTTGGCACAACTATGCGCATTGATGCTAGATGCACTTACACAAAATTTCAGCACTCTACGTGTCATAGAACTGACAATATTCAATAATAGGTTTTAACTTTGTATGGGAGGTGCCACACCCACTTTTCCAATACCGCCCCTTTTTGACACAACTGTGCAGACTAATAATTAGTGAACCTTCACAAAAATTCAAGACTCTAGCTGCAACAGTATTCCGAATATGCTAATTTATAAAAAGCTAATAAATCCCCAATTTGTGTGGGAGGTGCCACGCCCACTGAAAATATCAAAAAATTATATAGCCTATTTTCACCACCCTTCCAGCATGAACATACTGTGGAAATTTCAAGAAGATCGGTTCAGTAGTTTAGGCTGCTATAAAGAACAAACAAACAAACATACAAACACAGATTCATTTTTATATGTATAGATGCAAATTAATGCTCAAAATAATCAATAAAATATTTATTTGATATTTCCCGTATTCCCAAGAAATCAAAAATTGTTTCCCGGGAATTCCCGGAAAATTGTGGACGGGAATTCCCGGACCCCAAACCCTAGGTACCTCCCACACAAATGGTCCATATTCCTCTGTTAAATTAAAACGGATATTCGGAATCAGCTATATTTTGATATACAGTGGTGGGCAAAACATATGCAACTAAGGGTGACTTTCTTTAATAGGCTCTGTAAGTTTGTAATTTAAATCACAAAGAAGCCAATGTTGTTAAAATAAATATTAATACAGCGTTAAGATTTCAAATAAATAATAAAATTCACATATTCTGTTAAAAATTTTTTATTATCGACATTTTTGTTGATAATTATAAAAATCGGTGTGGACAAAACATATGCAAATCGACAATTATGTTTTAAATAACGGCATTTTTCAAATTTATTTTGAATTGTCCTTTTTCGTATTAGTAAATAAAAAGCCTGTGCAAAGAAATTTATAAGAATATTTAATTTTATTTTGTTATTTTTATACCCTCCACCTATAAGGATGGGGGTATATTCACTTCCATTCAATTCTAAGACGATTTAGCCATGTCCATCTGTCCGCTAGCTTCCGAATCAAATGAGCAAGGAGGTTCAAATTTCTTCTAAATGTGTCTTATGGTTACAGTTCGGTGGGTATTGAAAGTGGGCGAAATCGGCCCAAAGGGAAAAAATTTTCCCTCACAAGGACTAAAAATACCCATAATAACCCCTAATATTTTAGAGTATTTAAGAATATTTGTTCAATATATCTGCTTGTACTTATTTGATATTGAGTATGCGCATTCCCCCTATAATAAAACCATGCACCATAAAGCGATTTTTATTCGTAGGGGGTGAAATGGGGCAAATAGGGATAAAAATGGTACATATTAAACGACAACAGCTAGAAACACGAAATTTGGTATGTACATTCCTCTAATTGAGTAGATACATAATATAAAAGTATTTTTTCCAAATTCGTACTTTTAAGGGGTAAAATGGGAATAGAGGGATAAAAAAGGTACCAACCAAACGGCTGCACCTAGAATAATGAAATTTGGTAGACACGTAAAATAAACGAAATTCGTACTTTTTGGGGTTAAAAGAGGATAAAAATAGTACCAACCAAATGACCGCAGCTAGAGTCATGAAATTCGGAGTATACATTCTTCTGACTGCGTAGACACGAAAAATAAAACTTCTTTTCCGAATTCGTACTTTCAAGTGATACAATGGGTACAGAGGAATAAAAATAGTACCCACTGAAGGGCTACAGCTAATTGCGTAGACACGTAAAATAAAGAGATTTTTGAAAGTCGTACTCTTGAGGGGTAAAATGGGCAAAAGGGGATAAAAATGGTACCAACCAAATGGCCGGAGCTAGAATCATGGAATTCAGAGTATATATTCCTCTGGCTGCATACTTTTACGGCAAAAATTGGTTGAATCATGAAGCTAGGTTATTTTGCACTATTGTCGATATGTAAATTTATTGGTAGTCTTGCCTTATAAGTATAAATAAAAATATTTGTTTGGTTTGGCTATTTAAAAAAAATCTATAATAAAGCTATAATACAAAAATACGAAAATCGACAGCCTCTGTGGAATGCAATCCATGGTGGAGGGTACATAAAGTTCGGCACGGTCGAACTTAACGCCGTTTTTACTTGTTTCTATTGAAGTTAAAATAGTGTTTGACATCCGATAAATTCGGAGCTTAGTTTATACAACGAATTGTCACTGCTTATTTTGGTGGAATATAACACAAAGACATTGTCCAGAAATATAGTGTTCATAAAAATTCGCATTATTGATAATTTTTTAAAATAAATCAAAAATTGCTGTTATACGTTATATGTGATTGACCGCCGAAGATAAGTGGTCGGACGGACAATTTTATGAGCAGACTTGTGAAAATAGACTCATTTGTCTCTTTCTATAAACTATGAAAATGCCGATAACAATGAAATTTGATCAGAATATGTGAACTTTGTTAATTATTTGAAATCTTAATGTTTATTTCAACAACATTGGTTTCTTTGTGATTCAAATTTATAAACTTACAGAGCCTATTAAAGTAAGTCATTCTTAGTTGCATATGTTTTGGCCACCACTGTATGATAAAGTTTTTATATTCGATTTGAACTGGGATATTGTCCTGGCTCAAGACCATTTTGCTTCTATATTTAATAGAATGCAAATTTATTTACAAATGGCATGGTGACATTTATAACTTGGCTGCAGACTACTACGATCATGATTTCGACCATGTCAAAAGTCTTTTCAAGTGGCTTGGCAGCGACTTTTCAACATCAAACCAGGCCTCTATAAGGAGATGATTCTCACAAACGAACGAGAAGCACAACTCACTTGCCGAATTTGCGTTTAAAAAATCGCACCAAGTAATAAAGCACACATGCCATCTTACAAGCATCTCATTGAGTTGCATATGTAAGTATGTGTATATGCAGGTATAGTTACCCAGCAATACTTCTGCCGTTGGCACTTGTTTTAGTTTTTTCGTTTTGCATTTTTTTGGTCTGTAATCAATATTTGATTTGAACTGGGATAATGTCCTGGCTCAAGACCATTTTGCTTCTATATTTAATAGAATGCAAATTTATGTTTTTATATTCACTTTAAGCGTATATAATATGGAGGGGTTTGCCACGCCCTTCTTGTACCACCCACACAAATCACCCTAACTTAAAATGAATGTAAAATTAAAGATTTCAGACATTGTATTCATCTAAAATATAGACGATATTGTCACACTCCTTCTGGTACCTCCCACACAAATTGGCATAAGCTTTGGTCAAAATAAAGCTAATATAAGTTCCTTTCGGCTTGTCGAATTGCAATTTGATATTTGAAAATGTTTTTATAATCACTCTAAACCTACAAAATATGTATGCTCTTGCCACTCCCCTTTAGTGCCTCCCACACAATTGTCCCTATCCTAGGTAAATTTAAATTGTTTATAACTTCCATGTCGAAGCCTGTAATCCACTATGACTTGATATTGTATAATGCTTTTTTATCTGTTTTATAAATGTGTGAAGCTGGGACCATGTGCCACAAACGTTTCAATTAAATTATCCGACCACAAGTCAAATTTAGGTCCTTATAACTTTCACGCATATGGAATCTGAGAGTGAGGGTATATATACATAAGTCGGTTTAGCCGACTGATGATTACTTGTTTTTTTTTTTTTTCATTTCGACTCAAACAACAATAAAGTGATCAGCTGGGTTAGCACAGCATTGTCATTTGATTCTCAGTGGTGTAGCCATACTCTGAAAATAATTTAACCGTTGAATGAGAAAAACAAACCTGGACTTTATCGCTTCTAAAAACTATTGTTCCGATTAGTTAATTGGCACTTTAAACGGACTATGAGAAAATGGCCTTTAGTATGTAGGTCGTATATACATATGTATATTAGAGTAAATCTGTATTAAGTAATCTTTCGAACGAGTTATACAAAATTGCAATCGGCGGACACTGACGCGAATGTACGTTGTTTAAAACGACTCTTTTTGCCCAAAAAATAAAAATTATTAAAAAAACAGTTTTTTCAAAAACGAAAAATGTAAGCAATGTGGTTTAAATGCAGCAGCAGCATCAACAAGTTGTGTTTTCCTTAATTAAGTGAATTGTTTTTAGGGAAGAAAAATATAATAAGAAAAACGTCTAGAACCTTCGGAATTGCCGCATCCAATGATATAGACTCCCTCTGCCATCTGGTACCGTCAAACCCAATGAATGAGTCATTTTCAGATTGTATGATGGCATCCGATAGAGATCGAGAATACACGATCACCAACCCTATTTTCGTGGACAGCTTGCATTCTGGAATACTCCGGTCCAAGATGGCCAGTGCAAGAACCGTCGCCTTAGTGCTTGTGCTCTGATTTTCGTCTGTAGCGTTTGTACTGTTTACCGTTCGGTTTTTTGTTCGTTATCATGTCCGTTTATCGTGCCATTTGTGTTTGGGGAGGATGAGTTTAGGCCCTGCAGATATTGCGTCCCGCCCGAAGAGCCATCTGCCATTTGCAGAGTATCCTTTGGTCGGAATGATCTCAAATCTCCGTCCTCCTCCACGAAAGTGTAGAAAACTAAACCATTCTAAACCCTTAAGCTCGGCATCGCGTCAAAATTGTTACCCGCAACGGGGGAAGACGAGACTATCTTCCCACAAATCCGACCATAAAGCTTTTAACAAACCTTTGAAGCAAAAAACTGTAAACATGTAAGATCCTTTTTATGAAGAAATTAAATATTTTTGTTTAAAAATAAAATTTTATCAATATTCGGGTCCGTCATTTCTCTAATATACTCCAGAAGTTGAAAATATATTAAAAAACGACAGTATTTGACCATCCTTGGACATGTCTGCATCCGTATAATCAACATAACGAGGTATTTTTCGAAACAAAATGCTACAACTAACGGCATTTTAAATATTGGGTCAAGTGTTTGTTGATAGTGACGTGCACTCACAATCACGTGATTGATTTTAATTTCACGTGAGTCACGATAATTTCGCGTTAATGTATTGAAACTCGATTGTATTTAATTTTTAAAATATATGTATTTGCGTTTACAAAATTGTGTATATAAAAAATTATTAATGTACTTGAATCTCATCTAAATATTCGTTCTTGAATCTGGGATCACGAAGAGTTTCAATATCTAAAGGCAACGAATTCCATGTGAAACTAACAAGGTATTGTGGAATATGTCAGATTTTGATAGAATTTGGTGAATGCATTTGGTATTGCAAGATAATCGCGCACTTACATACGTCAAGACTTAAATAAGTCAAAATTAAATTTTGTAGAAAACGCGTTGAATTGACTCCCACCTTACAGAAAAATATAAATATTAGCAGATTCTAAAAATATTTAAATTTAAGGCTTACCATACAGATGCTGAAGAAGTAAAATTGCAATAGAATTTGAAATCGAATTTACTAGATTTCTCCGTATGAAGCGTATGAAAAATGATTTGGTCTGCGATAAAGATTGTTTGAATTTATAGGTTTTATGAAAAAATTATTATTACATAGACAAAAGACAGATTTGTCCTCTGAATCTACCAAATTAATTTTCAAGTTTATATTTTTGAGGGTTTTATTTGAAGGGTTTTAACTAAACTTGGTAAACTGAAAAAATGACAATCTGAAGAAGAATCACCATTTTCCAAGTTTCTCGTGTCCCATATCAATTTATATTCGTTAGTTGGACAGCTAAAAATACATTTAAATGATTCAGATTTACCTAATTTGGAAAATATATGTTATTTACCGAACGACATCCGTAGTCTGGCAAGTAGTGGAAGTGCATAAAAAAGTATATTTTATGTTTTCATCACAACGAATCAAACATAATGAAAAAATTGCACCAAAAAACATTGTATCGTAAATTGAGAGAAATTATGCACTTCATGGAAAATATCGTAAATTTGAATGTAATGACTTCCAATAAAAATGTATGTATGTAAGTATTACACATTCACACATCCATACGCACACTCGCGTATCGCACTGACGTTACTTCAAAGTATTTGAAATGAATTCGTTCGCACTATTCACATGATCTTGAAAGGGCATAAAAAGTGCTAATAACTGCAGTCGTCCGTCGGAGAACATGCAACACAGTGCGGCATAGCTCATCGCATAGCAGCAGAGTACATTGCTTTGATTTATTCGCAGAATAATTCAAAAGAAGCACGTCATCCGCAGAAGAGCAGACTAAGTGAGATTGGGACGATCAATGTTGCCAATTTAGCTTTTGCGCTTTCCAAGGACTTTTTATATACGATTAAGAAACGACGTGGTGCACTTTTATAGACCTTATATTAGAAATGTCAAAAATATAAATCTTTATCAAAATCATATGAAGTACAACCCGACCGGCTTTGGCTTACAAATCAGCAAAAAATAATATTCGGTGTATTATTTTCTCAATATACAATGATTTTTAATAAAATATGCCATACATTACATTTGCTAAAATATAATTTCGAAAACGAAACTATATTTATATTTTTCTTATATTTCTATAAATCTAAACAATGGAAAATAAATTGAAATACTTTTGAAACTATATTAAAATCTGCTAACCCGTAGCAGATTCTCAATTCTCAATGAAATCCATAAAATAAAAATCGTCAATATCAAATTCATTTAAAAATTCCGTTCCTAGTTTTTTGGTTAAGCAAAAAATGTGGACTATTCGAGATTCAAAAACGACAAGTAAGAACAAATATTTCTACACAATTCTATGATCAAAAAACGCATTGGCAGCCCACTGTACCTCAGCGACATTGTGATGTTAGTTGAAGAGGGAAATTTCGAGAGAATGTAAAGGGTGTTTTTTATTGGGGTATAGAACTTTAAGTTGGCATCACTTTTTTAACTGGCGGCCATTTTGTCAGCTGTCAAGTGATTAATATTTAGTTTGGTTTGCCATTTCATCATGAACAGGTTGACAAAAGAACAACGCTTTCAAATCGTGCAAATTTATTTGAAAGTAATGGTTCAGTTCGCGAAGTTCACCGCAAGCTCCGTCCATTTTATGGTCGACATAATCGTCCATCAGGGCAATTAATTCGGTTAACCATGGATCGTTTTCGCACTACGTTTACTCTATGTGATAATACGCATCCGCAGAGACGACGAACAGTGCGCACCGAAGAAACAATTGCCGCTGTAGAGCAAAGTGTTGAAGAGGACCCGAATGAATCGATTCGCCACCGTGCACAGCAATTGGAGTGGTTGAAAATTGGACCTGTAGAATTGGCTATATTAGAGCCAGCCGCGGCGGCCACATGCCCGAAATCATATTTAAACATTAATGGCATAAAATTATCCTTCCAATAAAGCCAAATTGATGGACATTAAAACGATTTTCTTGTGTTTTAATTCAATTCGAAGTTCTATACCTCAATAAAAAACACCCTATATATGGTGATAATGTGGAAATCGCCGGGGAGAAATATCTCAATTAGAAGGGGCAAACACGAATGCGCTAAATATGCAATTGACGTTCGTATAACAATATAGGGGACGAGGGCTTTGGATAGTTCAATGTTGTTTGTGATTTTCTCAAAATTTACATACTTATGTGATATGCAGTCTGTTTCTTATATGTATATATAACCCATGTATGAATTTGCAATTGACAATTGGTACAATTGCACATCCTATTTATAAAATCTTAAACTACAAAAACTACGCCGCGAAAAGGGATTTTTTCAATAACCCATGTGCAGATTTTTTTAATAATAAGCGATTTTTTAACTATTTAATAGTCAATTCTTTTATGTTTAGAACTGATTAAGTTTTGTAATAAGTTTAAGTTTTATATAGGGTTCAGATCTGGTGAGCACGCATGAAGATATGCATATTTTAGTTTCGTTATTGGTGTGAGTTTTTGAATTTCGACGTGAGAAGTATCATTTTTCTTTACCTAGGTCGCACCAATAATGAGTATTTCCGTCAGGTCCATCTAAATTCTATTTATTCTCGTCCGAAAATATCATATTGAGTCAAGGAAACGATTTATTTATAAAAAAGGATATCGAAATTTTGGCATACTGTTTGGAACACATGTTGTGGTCATGTTTAACTCTGCGAATTCCATACGTTTGATTTTGAACCTAATTTACAACTCTCTAAGCTGTTGATTTACTCACAGGAGTAAATCAGCAGCTTTTGGTAGAATTACTTGTAGCATTTAAAGGCGATTATTTAGACAGATATTTCAGGGATATGCACACCTCATTATTCGAAACCACATCTTATATCGGACATTGATCAAAATTTCCAGATCATGTAAGACTTAACCTAGGAATACCTGCTCAAAAGTGGGTAAAATGGTCCATGTTTTCGAATTTTCCCCATATCCTTTAATTTTGAATATTACTGCTCTAAAAACCTCATATTACACCGCATCTTGATAAAATTTATTTGATATTATATTAAATCTTTATAAGATTTATTTGATATATATATATATATATTTATATATAGTGATAAGGATATTAGGCGGATCAGTTTCGGCCATTAAGACCAAAGTGAAAACCCGGTCTGACTCTGAAGTCAAAGCCTGTTATTTTTATTTTTGGTAATATTCATTTTGATTCCCACGAGTGTGGGGGGATCCACCGCTCCATTACACCCGGTTACATGGTGCAATTGTTTGGAAGATTTGTAGATCTGATATTCGGAAGTTGTGGTTCTCATTCGATTGGGAGAATCATCACCAGCTTGTAGTTATAAAAGAGATAGTGTGCATTCAAGTAATAAATTTGAATACTATTAAATATAGATGCAAAAAGGTCTTGAACCAGGATAATATCCAAGTTCAAATCAAATGTTTAAATTAATATAAATAATTTTTCTCAATTTGTTCTTTTAAAGGAGGACTGAGAATTTAAGTAATGCAGCTATATTTGTAAAAATCGATATCTACATTTCTCTGACAACGTAGACTTGCAACATAAAGGGATGTTACGAAATTTGTTCTTTTAAGGGTCGAACGGGACAAAAGGGGATAACAATGGTACCAACTAAATTATTGCAGCTAGAATCGTGGAATATCGAATGTAAATTCCTCTCATCACATAGAAGCGCAATATCAATACATTGTTGCACTTTTAAGGTGAGCGGCACAAAAAGGGATAAAAATGGTACCAACTACCGAGAAGATATGATATGTAAATTCCTCTGACCATGTAGAAGAGCAACAAAATTGTATTTTTCCAAATTTGTACTTTTAAGGAGTGCGCGGGACAAACAGGGATACAAATGGTACCAATGAAAGTATCAGACAACGGAGAAGCGCAATCTAAATAGATTTTTCGAAAATAAATAGCGTTAAAAATGGTACCAACTAAACTGTTACAGCTAGAATCGTGAAATTTGGTATGTAAATTTCTCTCACCATATTTGCACTTTTATGGGACGAGCAGTACAAAAAGGGATAAAATGGTATCAACTAAAGTATTACAGAAATTTGGTATGTAAATTCCTCTGACCACGTAGAAATGCAGTAAAATTGGATTTTTTCCAAATTTGTACTTTTAATGGGTGCACGGGACGAAAAAGGGATATTTAAAATTTGGACTTAAAAGGAGGATGCGGGACGAAAAGGCATAAACGTTGTACCAATTAATGTACATGCTTTTAGGGTAGAAGTGAGAACACATGTTACCTATAGCGATTTTCAAAATGAGTTCTTTTTGGGAAGGAGGTGCAAAAAGATATAAAATGTCCGGCTGCATCTAGAAACATGAGATCGAGGATATAAAAGGATCTGCGGTTGTAATTCTTTGTTGGAAACTGGGTAGAAAATGATACATACGAAGGGAGTTGAGCTAAAATAGTGCAATTCGACAAGAACATTCTTTGACTGTGTATGAGTGTTATCTAATAGGAGGTTTAAAAATTACTATTTTAGATTTACCTATATCCGCTAAAAGAACATTTCTAGAAATATAGGGTTTTCCAATAAGGACTTGACAACTTTTAAATAAAATCGCAGAACGTACGTCGCGTCAAATGGTCCATCGGCTTCAATTCTTGAATCAGCTTGATCTTGTATGGATTTAAACCAAGATCCTTACGCAAAATTCGCCATAAAGCGGTCTTGGTGATGTCCAGTTCTTGAGAACGTCAAAGGAATGTGCTTGTCGAATTGCACTATTTTAGCTGAACTCCCTTCGTATGTATCATTTTCTACCCTATTTCCAACAAAGAATTACAACCGCAGATCCTTTTATATCCTCGATCTCATGTTTCTAGATGCAGCCGGCCATTTTATAACTTGTTGCACCTCCTTCCCAAAAAGAACACATTTTGAAAAATCGCTATAGGTAACATGTGTTCTCACTTCTACCCTAAAATCATGTACATTAATTGGTACAACGTTTATGCCTTTTCGTCCCGCATCCTCCTTTTAAGTCCAAATTTTAAATATCCCTTTTTCGTCCCGTGCACCCATTAAAAGTACAAATTTGGAAAAAAATCCAATTTTACTGCACTTCTACGTGGTCAGAGGAATTTACATACCAAATTTCTGTAATACTTTAGTTGATACCATTTTATCCCTTTTTGTACTGCTCGTCCCATAAAAGTGCAAATATGGTGAGAGAAATTTACATACCAAATTTCACGATTCTAGCTGTAACAGTTTAGTTGGTACCATTTTTAACGCTATTTATTTTCGAAAAATCTATTTAGATTGCGCTTCTCCGTTGTCTGATACTTTCATTGGTACCATTTGTATCCCTGTTTGTCCCGCGCACTCCTTAAAAGTACAAATTTGGAAAAATACAATTTTGTTGCTCTTCTACATGGTCAGAGGAATTTACATATCATATCTTCTCGGTAGTTGGTACCATTTTTATCCCTTTTTGTGCCGCTCACCTTAAAAGTGCAACAATGTATTGATATTGCGCTTCTATGTGATGAGAGGAATTTACATTCGAAATTTCACGATTCTAGCTGCAATAATTTAGTTGGTACCATTGTTATCCCCTTTTGTCCCGCTCGACCCTTCAAAGTACAAATTTCGTAAAATCCTTTTATGTTGCAAGTCTACGTTATCAGAGAAATGTAGATATCGATTTTTACAATATAGCTGCATTACTTAAATTCTCAGTCCTCCTTTAAAAGAACAAATTGAGAAAAAATATTTAAATTAATTTAAACATTTGATATGAACTTGGATTTTATTCTGGTTCTGAATATTATCAAAAATAATAATAACAGGCTTTGACTTCAGAGTCAGGCCGAGTTTTCACTTTGGTCTCAAAGGCCGAAACTGATCCGACTAATATCCTTATCAACATATTAAAGTCACTCACGGAATCCTGCAATATGGCTGTAATAAAATTCTGCTAAACGTGTATAAGTAGAATTTAAAACACCACTCTAATGTGGGTGTTGACTGTTGACCGGCCGGACGAAGAAGAGATGAGTCGTAGATCGAGAATGTGCATCCGTCGTAGATGAGCAATCAGTGGACTACCTGTATTTCCAGAGACTCACAATTCTTATATTATAGAGTATCTTATAACTCATGTAAGACTATCAGGCGCAATAAACAGTCATTTAAATCACCCGGTCCAGATGACATTGCACCAATTGAGATACAAACAACTAAGGAAAGGCTTAAGTCGGACGGAGCCGACTACACTCCACTTTCTATCTAATTACAATTCAATTCGGGAAGGATTTTTGTATCCTGTAAATGTATGTGTTTGACAAATCGGAAAGGATATTTGTATGGGGGTATATTGAAACCTGGAATGTGACCCGCTTTCACCATGTATGTTTATAGGTGAAATATAATATGTAAAGTTTGGCCAAAATCGGTTAAACATTTGGGAGCAACATTTGTATTAGGGCTATATCTAAATCTGAACCGATCTCTCTCTTCTCCTCCCTCTCTGCTCTTTTACCATAGGTGTTTTTAGTTGGATTGTAAGATGTTGTGCCAATTTTAAAGAAAATCGGGTATGTGGTTTCTAGAGCGAAAAAATCAAATCGGGAGCGACATTTGTATGGGGGTATATCTAAATATGAACCGATCTAACACGCTTTCGCCACAGGTATTTCTAGTTAGCCAAATTTGAAGAAAATCGGGTACTATAGGGCGGAAAAGTCAAATCGGGAGCGACATTTGTATGAGGGATATATCTAAATCTGAACCGATTTGTCTCAAATTAAATAACATTCTTCTTTGATCCACCAAACTTACTTGTGTCAATATCTGGACATCATACTTCAAAGAAAATATAGTAGAGCGAGTTATATCTGCGGAATGGCTATCGGAGCCCGGAAGCTCTCGCCACAAATCGTTCACTCGATATACACGGCGGCGATTCGTCCGAATCTGCTGTACGGAGTCTTTGTTTGGTGGACGGCCATTGAGAAGACGTGCTACTTGTATTCGCTGAAAAGGGTGCGGAGAATTGCCAGCTTTAGCATAAGCGGAACAATTAGAACAACTGCTTCATGTTTTGCCGATCGATATAGAAGGCAAGCATGCGGCAGCTAGAGCGGCGATAAGAATTAATTGCCTTTCACTTTGGACCAGTAGGCACATTGGTCATATGAGAATTTCTCGTCATGACCATTGTTGTCACAAAGGGTGGACAACCCCATGGCGGTGGGTCTGTTTGGCAAGAACTATTAGAAAAGAGGCGGAGTGGTTGCGTCGAAATATTGTGACCAACACTGGTATCAACATCTTCTCGAATAGTCAGGCTGCCATCAGATCCTTGGACTTGGTGACCTTAAATTCATGAACAGCCCAAGCAGATCGACATTCTAAATAGCACACTTCTTTTTAATAGTGCTGTTTTTTTAAGACGGAATAACAAGCTGGGATAACAAAAACATTAATAAAAATTTAATATTTGCTCAAAATTAAAAATTATTTTTTCACATTGTCGTCAACTACATGTATCAAAAAAAATTTCAAAAAAATATTTTGTGTTGACTTTATTGGACTTAGCCTTGATAACCATCATTTTGACTTACACTGGGTAATTATACAGGCTATGTCCAAAATTTTTAACACAAAATAATTTTTTAAAATTTTGTTTTCACACATACATTGATATTGCTTTTGGCGATAATTTTAAAAATAATTTTTTATTTTCAGTGAAATTTTAATATTTATTCATTTAGATTTTTGTTATCGCAGCTTAGTTATCCACTCTTATAATATCATAATATGTGTCCTGCTTGTCTCTAATTGCCCATTTGTATAAACCGTTTTCAGCAGGTGAGTGAAGGAGAGATGCAGTATTTCTCGCTTACTAACCGCAGATTAATGCTGACTTATGTGGGGATGTTTCGAATTAGAACAATCGCTGAGATGCAATAAAAATAACTTGACCGATGATCAGGTTTTACTATGTATAACAAACATACTATTTGTTTACAAATTATCTCACATTTCTTTTGTAAAATGTAAAGTTTGCGGTTTTTTGGCTGTTGAGTCACTTCTGGCATCTCATAGTCTTAGAAAGACTCAAATATAGAAATTCCTACTAAAACCTTTTTATAAAGCAAAAGGGTCAATTTCAGACTACATGCGAAATCAAGGGATTTGAGGTCAAGGTCAATTTATAAATGTCAAATTAGAATGGGATCTGACATTTATAAATCGACCTTACTTCCAACTATTGTAGCGTAGTCCTTGATCTCACCAATCATGACCGCCTCCAATAAAGCTTTTTCCTGTCTGCAAGCCGCCAAATCTTGCAGATGCTCCAGGACGCAATTACCTAAGTGGCGCAAACGACTATTTTGTAACATTGACACTGACATAAGATGGGAATTCCTCAAGATTTAGAGCCAGTTTGAATTTGGATGAGATTTCCATTGATGACTTTTGGCCTTTGAGTTAAAGCTTCTGCTTGGCAAAGATTCACTCACTTATACTTATCTATCATCAAGATATGAGTAAGGGAAGGAAGAGCACAGGTAACATCTATGATTGCTTTTAGAGCTTCTGGAAGCCTTCGGTTGAAAGCTTCACAGTGTATTTCTAGAGTGGCGACACTCATTTTTTAGGGTGAAGAGATTTCTGAGGATGGTATTCTTCCTGTTACAGATAGGATCGGGGTAAAATCAATTTTCCAAGAACTTATTTAATTTAGGCAGGCTCAGAGATTAAAAGATGTGGCTAATTATTATCACAGATTTTTTAACAATTTTGATCATAATTTGGCCTAAATTAACTCTCACATTTTCTCTCCAGAATGCTGGAATGCAGATAGTGTAGGGGATTTCACATGGTGGGAGCAATCTAAGGAGTAGGGCTATAAGTTGCAACAAAAAGTCGACTTTTAGACTTCTTGGAAAATTTGAAAAGTCGACTTTTAAACTTTCGACTTTTTTGTATAAGAATTTCGATTAAAGTCGACGAAATATATATTTTAGGATCAAAACAAACATGTTTCTGTTAAAGAAAAGAAAAACATTCCCTTATTTCAGGAGATTCGAGTTCACGCCATAAGAGGAATGTACGTAAAAAATTGTAAGTGATTATTTTTAAAAATATTGCTCAAATACTATAAATATTAGATCAGGTACTCAAAAGTCGATTAGCCGAATTTAAGATTTGTAAAGGAGGTTATTTAGAATGTTAAGCGGAATCACGATTACGCTTCTGGTTCATTCTTGAAATATTCCATCTACTCAATTGTTGCTATCAACCGACGCACCTGATGTTGCATTTTTACAACAAAATCTATGTTTTGTATGACTACCGTTGAATTTCTTTAGTAAAAAGTTATCACCCAAAAGATGTACTCCGCTTTTGATATGTAATTATTAGCGATACATTTGGCTATAATTTTATTGTAGTAATGTAATCTTTGAAGTGCTTAATTCTATTCATTGGCGTAGGAGCGATATTCTTCTGGGGGCTATAGCCTCACCCAATTTTTTTTTGTTAAAAAGTAAAAAAAAAAATATTTATATCCGCACGGGTAATAAGACTGTTTTTTTCTTTAAGACTGGATATCTAAGCTGCTATAACAAAATCTAAACAAAATGTTAAAATTTAACTCAAAATAAAAGAAATATTTTTTAAAATTTCCGCCAACAGCAATATCAATGTGTGTATGAAAACAAATTAAAAAAATTGTGTTTAATATTTCGGACTTACCCTGGATAATTAATTAAGTCCAAAAAAGTCAACACAAAATATATTTTTTTTAAATTTGTTTTGATACAAATATTTATGTTGTGGTTGGCTACAATATGAAAAAAAATATTTTTTTATTTTGAGCAAAAAATTAAATTTTTATTAACGTTTTTCTTATCGTAGCTTGTTATCCCGGCTTAAAGAAAAACAGCACTAATATACCAGTACCACTGTTCTGTTCAGTACATTTAAAACGGTTTTAAGTTGTTTGTGTAAATACTACAGTTAAAGAAATCACTACCATTAACGAATGTTCCAACAACGATTACAAACCTTATGATTGCTTACACATGAATATGTTTTGTATTTGTTTGTTCACACACAGCTAGATGTTTGACAATTTATTCTTTAATAAAATTTTGGTAAGTGCAAAAATAACTTGGCAGCGTTTGTAGCCCTTATTTGCGAAATTATAAAAACTGATGAAACAACTTTAATTAAATCCCACCATTTTACAATTTGAAAACTCAATTTGAAACCCTCCACCTTCAGGATGGGGGGTTTACTAACTTTGTCATTCCGTTTGCAGCACCTTGAAATATTGACCTGAGACTCTATCCCTATCCCTATCCCTATCCCTATCCCTATCCCTATCCCTATCCCTATCCCTATCCCTATCCCTATCCCTATCCCTATCCCTATCCCTATCCCTATCCCTATCCCTATCCCTATCCCTATCCCTATCCCTATCCCTATCCCTATCCCTATCCCTATCCCTATCCCTATCCCTATCCCTATCCCTATCCCTATCCCTATCCCTATCCCTATCCCTATCCCTATCCCTATCCCTATCCCTATCCCTATCCCTATCCCTATCCCTATCCCTATCCCTATCCCTATCCCTATCCCTATCCCTATCCCTATCCCTATCCCTATCCCTATCCCTATCCCTATCCCTATCCCTATCCCTATCCCTATCCCTATCCCTATCCCTATCCCTATCCCTATCCCTATCCCTATCCCTATCCCTATCCCTATCCCTATCCCTATCCCTATCCCTATCCCTATCCCTATCCCTATCCCTATCCCTATCCCTATCCCTATCCCTATCCCTATCCCTATCCCTATCCCTATCCCTATCCCTATCCCTATCCCTATCCCTATCCCTATCCCTATCCCTATCCCTATCCCTATCCCTATCCCTATCCCTATCCCTATCCCTATCCCTATCCCTATCCCTATCCCTATCCCTATCCCTATCCCTATCCCTATCCCTATCCCTATCCCTATCCCTATCCCTATCCCTATCCCTATCCCTATCCCTATCCCTATCCCTATCCCTATCCCTATCCCTATCCCTATCCCTATCCCTATCCCTATCCCTATCCCTATCCCTATCCCTATCCCTATCCCTATCCCTATCCCTATCCCTATCCCTATCCCTATCCCTATCCCTATCCCTATCCCTATCCCTATCCCTATCCCTATCCCTATCCCTATCCCTATCCCTATCCCTATCCCTATCCCTATCCCTATCCCTATCCCTATCCCTATCCCTATCCCTATCCCTATCCCTATCCCTATCCCTATCCCTATCCCTATCCCTATCCCTATCCCTATCCCTATCCCTATCCCTATCCCTATCCCTATCCCTATCCCTATCCCTATCCCTATCCCTATCCCTATCCCTATCCCTATCCCTATCCCTATCCCTATCCCTATCCCTATCCCTATCCCTATCCCTATCCCTATCCCTATCCCTATCCCTATCCCTATTAATCCCTATCCCTACCTCTATTAATATTATAAAACCTGTCTGTCTGTCTGTTTGTTTGTTCCGCAATCACGTGTAAACGGCTGAACCAATGTTGTCGAAATTTTCAGTACAGATAGATGCAGGTCTGGAAGGAACTATAGGCTATAGAATTTTTAAAAACTTGTTCTGTGGGCGGAGGGGACGTGGTAATAGTGTTTTTGAGAGCTAGAAGGCTGAAAATTGGTACATATATATTACTGACCACGAGAATGGGCGTGGCAATAGTGTTCTTTGAGCTAGAAGGCTGAAAAATGGAACGTATTTATTACTGACCCCGAGAAAGATCAATTTGATGTCGAAATTTGAATTTTCGTTTTGTGGGCGGACTGGGCGTGGCAATAGTGCTCTTTGAGCTAGAAGGCTGAAAATTGGTACATATACAGTGGTGGACACGAATTTTGCACAGTCACCACATGTAGCTTTATAAAGCAAATATTTCAACTTAAACTTTATGTTTTTTGACCGGTATTTTTCTAAAATATTACGTACGATAAGATCACCATTTAAGGTTGTTTATGCATATTAGGTTGTTTATGCAGGTTAGTTTTATGCATATTCTATATATTATATTTTATGTATATTACTGACCACGATAAAGATCAATTTGATGCCGAAATTTGGATTTTCATTTCGTGGGCAGTGGGGCGTGCCGAAAGTGTTTTTTATCTAGCAGGCTGAAAAATGTTACATGTATATTACTGACCACGAGCATGATAAATGTGATGCCGAAATTTGGATTTTCGTTTTGTGGGCGGAGTGGGCGTGGCAAAAGCGTTTTTGAGAGACATAAGGCTAGATAATAGGATATAAAATGGTACAAATACATATATTACTGACCACGAGAAAGATAAATATGATGCTGGATTTTGAATTTTCGTTTGGTGGGCAGTAGGGCATGGCAAAAGCGTTTTTTAGCTAGAAGGCTGAAAATTGGTACATATATACTACTGACCACGAGAATGATAAATATAATACCGAAATTCGGATTTTCGTTTAGTGGGCGTGACAATAGTGTTTTTTAGACGAGAAAGATAAATATGATGCCGGATTTTGAATTTTTGTTTCGTGGGTGGTGGGTTGAAAATTGTAACGTATGTACATATATATTACTGACCACGATAATATCAATATGATAAGATCAATATGAAACCTGATTTTAATTTTACCATTTGTTTTTTTGCCTGGCGAATCGGCGGGGTTCAGCTAGTAAAGTATATATATTCTTGATCGTCATAAAATTCTAAGACGATCTAGCCATGTCCGTCCGTCCGTCTGTTGAAAGCATGCTAGCATCTAGATCGGTTGGGATTGAAAGTGGGCGAAATCGGCCCAAAGGGAATTTTTTCCCTCACAAGGACTAAAAGCACCCATAATAACCCCTAATATTTTAGAGTATTTAAGCATATTTTTCAATATGTCTGCTTGTACTTACTTGATATTGGGTATGCGCATTCCGCCTATAATAAAAACGTGCACCATAAAGTGACTTTTATTCGTAGGGTGGTGCAAAAAGGGATAAAAATAGTACATATTAAACGACAACAGCCAGAAATACGAAATTCGGTATGCACATTCCTCTAATTGAGTAGATACATAGTATAAAAGTATTTTTTTCCAAATTCGTACTTTTAAGGGGTAAAATGGGAATATGGTACCAACCAAACGGCTTCACCTAGAATAATGAAATTCGTGTATATATTCCTCTGATTGCGTAGACATGTAAAATAAACGGATTTTTCGAAATTCGTACTTTTTGGGTTTAAAATGGAAATAGGGGATACAAATAGTACCAACCAAATGACCGCAGTTAGAGCCATGAAATTCGGAGTATACATTCCTCTGACTGCGTAGACACGGAAAATAAAAGTTTTTTTTTTAATTCGTACTTTCAAGGGATACCATGGGTACAGAGGGATAACAATAGTACCAACTAAACCACTACAGCTAGAATGATGAAATTCGGTTTATCGTGCACTGTGCACGTCAGCTAATGGATTTACAAAATGTGTACTTTTGGAATGAAAATAGAATGGAAATACAACCAACTGTAGCACCCACTATCTACCAATATTTATGATATTTATGCTTTTTGAAAATATAAATATAAGAATATTTATTTTTTGAATTGACTTGAAGTAGTATTCCGATATGTTAACGTATTGGCAACCTTGCTTTATAGGCGTGGTTTGAAATAATAAAGATATTTATTTATAAAATTATTTTTTCAATATTTGTATTTCTTTTGGTTTGGCTATATTAAAAAAAAAATAATATTTTCCTGTAATATTACTGCACTTTTACGAAAACCGACAGCCTCTGTGGAATGGGTGTATAAAGTTCGGCCCGGCCGAACTTTAATCCTTTTTTATTTGTTTATTTTCTTTTTGTGTTGACAATGATTACTTTTTCCAACTCTGAAAAAAAATAATATTTTTGTGTGATGTAGCCCCCCAGGATCACCCGTCTTACGCCAATGATTCTATTCAATTATTTAAATTCTATTCAAGATTAAAAATAATAATAAATTCTCTCAAATGTTGGTAATGATCGGTCTCCAATCAAAAATTATGCTCAAAAATGTTCTAACTTTTAACTCAGATATTTAATATAAACTTTGAACGCCTATACTGCAAAACTCACTTTTCAGACTTAGTATGATCGATGATCTTGAGATGCATGTGTAGCAGTAACAACATTAAGAAATCAACTGAAAGGATTCAGCGAATTTGCAGTGAGACATTCATGTCGTGGATAACGTTGTCTGCGTTATAAGTTGAATTCGCGACCCGGGAAATTAACCTAATTCTCAATCCCGGGAAATGCACTGTAAGAAGGGAATATCTAAAAGTGCTAAATTTGTGACACTAAAGTGTCCCAAAATTGGAATTGGAATCTTCATTTACATTAGGTACGTTAACAATTTTCCAATAGTAACTCATGTAGAGTTTGCCCATCTTCGAAATTGTTCATAGGGATATAATTAGTTTAATGCTCCGACTATTATTTTGAATAATTTATATTTAATATTTTCTTATTTATCCAAAAATATTTTAATAAAATTTTGTGTTGTCTTTTATTCTGATAAGACCAAAGGTATATTCGTCTTTACTAGACCTCGTGTGTATAGTTGTTGTTTCTATGTATAGTTGGTCTGTTATGTTGTTTGTGTTGTCATTTATTTTGGCTGTACCGAAGTCTTCAGCAGAACCTTTTTATACACTCCACGAGAGTATTATGTCTTTGTGCATTTGTTTGTAACGCCCAAAAGGAAGGGAGATAGACCCATTGTAAATTATACCGATCGACTTGGGATCACTTTTTGAATCGATTTAGCAATGTCCGTCTGTCCATCTATTATTGTAATCACGGTAAAGGTCGCAATTGTAGACAGAACCAAATGAAACGTTGCACAACGAAGTTTTTCGGTACCCCCATACGAATTTCACTCCCGATTTGACTCTTTTCACTCTAGATACCACATATTATAACAGATTTTCTTCAAAATAGGCAAAACATTTTATATTTCAACTAGAAACACCTGTGATAAAGTGTGTTATATCGGTTCAGCTTTATATATATCTCCCACACAATTTTCGCTCCCGATTTGACTTTTTCCACTCTAGAAACCACATATTGTATTAGATTGTCTTCAGATTTGGCAAAACATCTTATATTTGTTTTATAAACAGCCATGGTACAAATGGTTCAGATCGGTTCAGATTTACATATAGCTCCCATAGAAATTTCGCTCCCGGATAGACTTTTTCAGCCCCAGGAAACACGAATTTTCACCGAATTTCTTCAAAGTTAGCGTAACACGTTATATTTGAAGTGAGAGAACTTATTGTGAAAGTTAGTCACTTTATTCCATGTTTGGATATAGCCCCGATACAACTATTGACCAGGTTATATTTGCCTATGGTTAGGAAACATACAAAAATTCTTCCCGTTTTCACTTTTTTACCGAATTGATAGAAAGTGGAGTGTATCATATAGTCGGCCGGCCTTTCCTTACTTGTTTTATTTTAATAAAATAATTTAATTATAAGGGGCTGGCGAAGCTTGACACACTTCGCCAGTATTTTTATTTCAAAAAGTTTTTAACACAAGAAGTCTGCTGTCATATTTAAAATTTCACTTATCCTTAATTTTCCATAGAGCGCCTGTACTTCACTAGCAAGAATATATCGACATACACTCTGCCTGTCTGCTTGTCGATATATTCTTGCTAGTGAAGTGAACGGGCATATAAACCACTCCAGTAGTCACTGATTTTGTTTACATCCATAATATTATCTATTTAATACATTAGGTATTCCAAAACAAGGAGTGGTTTAGGGTATCACACAGACGACCACTCTCGACATTTTGCTTTTGGTGCCTCTTCATATACGCTGGGTTTTATTTACCATTCATCAAATGGAAATGAAATAAAATGGTAACTGCTGTGTTGTCCTTATCCTTATTCATGTCCATTCAAAAGGCCAAAGCCTTTCGTAAATGCATGAACTGTGCTTGAGCAATCATTGATTTATTTTCAATCCATTTGCATCGTCCATGGTGGCCACAAAAGTTTAATATTCAATTTATAAAAGTCTAGCCGGGGGGCTATAGTACATAAATATGAAATCATAAATTTCTACTCATTCAGAACAAGACAGGCAGCAACTCAGATGCATTCAAATGCGATTAACAAGATGCAAACCTACCATATTTATTCCAACCGTTGCTAGGTAGCACTCAACACCTTGTTACCACTTTGGACATTTTGAACTGCATAGTCCAAATGTAATGTATGTCAACACACATACGTACATACATAGAGTTGGTACTCGGGTTGTAGATGTCATTGCATTGAAACGTTCTCACCGTTCCTCCGCTGTTGGAAGTGGTAGTTAAAAGCGTATTACGCGACTGCGACTGCAAACGAAAATATGTACAGGATAAGCATGAGTGGTAACAGTGTCGGAATATACCTTCGTCGGGCCCAGCCAACTTTTGAACATGGGCCCTGTTGAAAAAAATTGTTATATCATAATAAAGTTATTCCAATATTCTTCCGTTTCGTCACCATTTGTGACTTCTTCAGGGGACTTAGTCCATTTGGATAAAAATGAGCACAATGAATTTTCTTTTACACCAAGACACTAGAAACTAGGGTTCCATAATTTCTGTTTTCCGTATCTGTTTGTACGGGATTCCCGCGGGAATTCAGCAGAAAGTTTTACCTATTTCTCACACATTTTTTCGCCACGTTTTCATTATAAAATTGTAAAATGTACCAAAATAATTTAACAAAGATCACATTTAATTAGATATGTGTCAGTTAGGCAATATAAATCTTCTACCTTTAATTTGGTAATTTACTATATATAATTGAAAACAAGTGAATATAAAAGAATAAACGGTTATAAATAATGTTAGTAAAATTTTGAGATAATTCAATTTCAGAATTTTAGATATCTTTGTGAATAAAGTCCGATAAACTGTTCTCCTGATATGCTAATATCTGTGGAGAAATCGTACAGGTGTTATATATTGTATTACTAATAAATAAAATAATAAATATAAATTTAGGTTTTCGAAGCTGCAGATAATGGAACTGATAATTTAAATATTTGGTGCATTTCTTTGTAACACCCAAAAGGAAGCGAGATAGACCCATTGTTAGTTATACCGATCGACTTAGAATCACGTTTAGAATCGATTTATCAATGTCCGTCTGTCTGTATGCCCATCCATTCTTGTAATTAAAGTACAGGTCGCACTTTTAGCCAGATCCAAATGAAACTTTGCTGAGCGAAGTTTTTCGGGATATCCTTATAGATACAACATACACAGATTTTCTTCAAAATTGACAAAACATCTTATATTTAAACTGGAAACACCTGTTGTGAAAATGTGATAGATCGGCTCAGATTTATATATAGCTCCCACACAAATTTCACTCCCGATTTGACTTTTCCTACTCTATAGACCACATATTTTAACAGATCTTCTTCAATTCTGACAAAATATCTTATATTTCAACTAGAAACACCCATAGTGAATATGGGTCTGATTCAGATTTATATAAAACTCACATACAAATTTCGCTGTGTTGCTTTTTAATTCAAATCGATTTTAAGTTTTTTTCTGTATAGACAATATCTGCAGAATTTTCCAAAAATTCTACATCCGAAAAAAGTCGGTATTGAATACGAGTAGTAACGAATTTGTTTACGATTTCCGTACTGATGGATTGCTGGCTGTGTAGTCTTGTAGTCGGAAACTGAAGGATTTAGAGATTAATTGATGTTGATCCTCTAAAGATACTCTATTAATGTCTTAATTAATTCGTTTAATATTTCAATTAATTTTAATTGAATCAAACAAAATATTCATTTTTTCTGTGTTAATGAATCATGTACATATTTAATATTAATTTATTATTAAAGTTGCAAACGCACAAAGGCATTTAAATAACTAGATACAAATTACATCACAATTCTGGGAATGGAGTTTTCCCATCATACCCAGGCGAGCAAATTTACACTCCAATCCCCCGCTCCGATCGCATTTTCGATGTACACGGTTCATACCGCCACACAGGTTTGTTTGAATGCATGTATGTATGTTTATATGTTTGTATACAAAGGCAGATCTTTGTCAACGGCCGCCGCCTAAATGATGGTGGAATTGAAAACAATGGTGCGCATCGGAAGAATCAACACTTTTGTGGCATATCGTTCATTCGTAATGATAATAAATCCATCGGACATGTCTGAATATTGTCAATTGTCCAAACGAAACGAAACGGTATGTATGTATGTATCAATTGATGAATACGATTTGTACGTAAGTACGTACAGCATAATATTCACACCCAAGCTAAGCTGTGTGTGATCTGTGTGTATATTAGCATACACATAACATACATACATCCATTTGAATGCATGGATCTGTCTGCCATGCCCGTCTCCCTTCTTTCAGCCTATGTAAGTCGCAGAGGCGTTTGGGGGTTTTCATTGTTTAATCTCTAATTGCCGGTACGTGATGAAACGTTTTATACTATTTACCGATCATTCTTATTGACTCGAAAATAGCTTCAAAAAGTAACTTTCTCAGATTTGTTGTTGTCACCTCTTTTCTCGTACTCGCGGCTGATCGTCACGGCACAACCGGATGTTTATCACAAGATTATTAGTAAACCACACTTGTGGGACTTGTCCGAAAGGCGTAGTAATAAAAAAACTCATAATTCATTGGAATTGCTTTGCCGACTCCGCCAAGAACGTTTTGGGCGTTTTTGTAACAATAGCTTTACTATGAGAAATTCAAATCAAAAATATCAATTGAAATTGAAGAATAAATTAGAGTTCAAAATTTCGATTCAAAATGCAATTCAAAAGTATGAAATGAAAATTAAAAATTCCATTTGAAACTAAAATCTCATCAAATACAATTGAATAATTCAACAAGATTTCGATACTCTTCGATTTTCATGAAATTTGAGCATACACTCTACTGGATCTTGTTCACTGTAGTTCAAGTTTTACAGTGGTCCAAAGTTGATACTCTTGAGCGTTAACTTTGGACACATCTTCAGATAATCAGAAAGATTTTCATCTTCTCTTGGCGAATCTAAGAGGACTCCTATAATTACATGTTATACATATAAAGGGTGGTTAAATTGTAAGGGCCGATGTTGAATGTGAACCACACCTAAACGTCATGTTTTTTTCTGCATTTCATTTGACATTTGTAATGTACAAAAGTAGCCGTTCTGTTTTTAAATCTGATAATAATTACGTCAACTTCTATGAGCGACACTAAGCACAATTGTAGGGGGAAGATGCAACATTCCTGAAAAATACTTGCATAGAACAAAGTAGACTGGGAGCCATTGATTGCTAGCTAACAGCCGGGTGGGGGGTTCGGGTCCACGTTGCCCTCTTAGCTCAAACAATCTCTGACATAAACAATAATTTTTATAGACTCCCTGTTTGAAAAACAATATAAACGAAAAATGATTACAAACATATAGATACTTGGGTTTTGGGACATTTCATTTGCATTTTCCTGATGATGTTTTCTTTCTGTTGATTTCTTTAGTTGAGTTAACTTTTGTTCATTTTACTTATTCTAATTGATGAATGCACGATTGTTGATGATGCGGTTGCTTGTAGGGCTCTTGCAGTTGCGGGTGCAAATTCACGAATACTTCACACGCAACTATGAGACATCTTCCTATGTTGGTTGGTCTCTGTTTGGTTACGTTAATAGGAAATATTGGGCAATCCTTGAATTTGGATTCAAAAGCCAAATTCGACTCGCACTCCATGAAAATTAAAACGTTGGCTAAGGGTATAGAAAAAGTGAATTCCTCATTCCCTGTGTAGCAAGGAAATCAGGTCTTGCAAATAACCAGTCTCCCTTGTCAAAGGAATACATTTGAGTTCTTTCGTGGACTAGTGTCTGGAACTAAAACAGAATAATGCACTACGAGTGTATATGTTTTAGGTTATTATCACGGTCTTTACCTTTAGGTTACAAATGGAAACTTTCTTCGGAAAGTAATTTAGATTTCCTATAATTGGGAATACAATTACCATTAAAAATCTCTTCTTTGCTCTGTGGTCTCGATCAAAAATTGCCCTATATATTTTAGTATTCAATGTTAGAATAATGGAAAAAAATTGGATTCCTTTTAATAACTTTTCGGCTTTTGCCGCACAATCTGATTGGTTAATATTTTTGGTAATGGTATCGATTGTCGTGATAAACTTGGATTACCAATTGTTTGGTTCCAACAATAAAACAGAAAAATCTCACTTATTATAACCCAGTTTCACAGATTGAAAGCCACTATGTCGAACTTGCTGGTTCCGAATCAAAACACCAAAAGAATGAATACTGTGCATAAAGAGTTAAATGAAGCTTAGCCTACAGAGAGACGAGGGTTTGAAGTCAATTTCACCACTTGACAATTCCCACACGCTCCGCCAAGAAATAATAAAAATAGAACAATTGCATTCGACTTATTCGCACATATCCCCATTATAGTACATCGCACTTCACTTGTCGGCACAATACCGTTACCGCCCTCTTTCTAAGTCGTTAGCTTCCATACAAAATACAAAAGAAAACAAACGAACGAAAAAAAATATTGAATAGATTCGCTTGGAACTGGGCTCGAACGAACGACTCAGAGTCGCGCACGCGCTCTCTGGGCTATGCTAAGCTTGACCGTTCAAGCAGAGTTACAAGCCGAACCATAATTATCGGCGGCGGCGGCTTTCGGCTGATCTGCCGGCTCGTTCTGTCATTCGATTACCCCTATTTATTTGACAATTTTGGGAAAACGGAAGGAACAATTTTCTTTTATTTTTGGCAAGTAGTTCAATATTCGATAATATTAGCCAATGCTCCAATAATTTAATATTGTTATTATGGTATCCAATTATTCAGACTTTTATGTTATTTGATTTATCGTTTATTTGAAAACAAAAAATTTCCAATTAATCGAATAATGAAGTCGAGAGTTATTCGATTAATCGAACAATTGTCCACCTAATAAAATATAATTAATAAGAGTTATATAGACAAGACACGCCAGTTTACGGGTAGTTCAACTATATATTGAACGTTTATTACGTATCTGATTTTATTTAAAAATTGTAATATCAAATTAGAAATTCATTAGAAGTTAATATCTTATCAAAATAAAGTACCTTCCCTTAAATGGGCATAGTAAATTCATAGAAAAAATGAGGTTAACACCACGATAATAAAGTCAGTTCGTTTATAAATCATATGATCCATATTCGAAAAAAGATGATATATCCATTGACTTTTTTCGAATATGGATCATATGATTTATAAACGAACTGACTTTATTATCGCGGTGTTAACCTCATTTTTTCTATGAATTTACTATTCTTTAAATTTTAAATAATTCCGAAGCTATTGGCCAGTTTTTGCTATTTTTAAATGAAGTCGGATAAATCGTTATTTTAATATCTCTGAGGCATACAATTCAAAAATCGAAAAAATTGCGGTTTATATTTGGTGTTTCATAGTTTTTTACCCAAATGGAACAAACTGGCTATTCAAAATCAATTTATCATACAAAACATACCACGATTTCATTAGTTTTTGAGGCAAAACTTATAATATCGATTATTTGGGACAATTTATTCGAATTATTCGTTATTCGAAAATCATGATTTTTTATTATTCGAACAAATATTTGACACAAATTATTGACAAATTGATTAATCGCGGTTGGACACCCTACTTGTTATCCCATACAATTATTTTTGGGAGTGGGAATCCATTTCCAAAATTTATAATATGGAATTTATAAATATTTTTGCAATTACAGCTCTTCATGTGAGGCTTGAATATCATAATCCTTCCAAAGAATAATAATACTCTACCTACTTTGACACACTAAAGATGCACAATAGAGGAGCTGTTGTTCATTGTAATTTATAGAAACACATGGCCACACGTACTGGAAATGACTTATATAAATGCGACTTTCAAATCAAAATACAATCACTCAATTTTCTATAGCCGTCATCATATAGTGGGATACCAAATTCAAAGATAGATCAATATATTTCACAGCTGTAGGTTGTCTAGTCGACATTTATCTTTTCTTTTGTAATTTTAAGTGGTTACCTATTTTGCTAGTAAGATTTTACTGAGTTAGAACTCCGTCAAATCTCGGCGGTGTGGTTGAAGTCGATATGAGTCGATGAAATCGGCGGCGTGGTTGAAGTCGATTTGAGCCCATGAAATCGGCGGCGGCGCGGCTCGTGCAGAAACATGCGGCGGCGGCGGCTTGTCGGCTTAAAATCGGTCGGCTTGTATCTTTGCGTTCAAGTAACAGAATATGGGTTTGATGGGTTAACTAGAAGAATCGAATGTGGCGATTTTATTTTCTCTCTTTTTTCTTTTCTCTTGTAAGTCTGGATGTTCAAGCGGGACAACGTTTACATATCCCAGCACACATTCTAATATGCTATTGCAACAAACAATCGAGATATGACTACACCTGATCTTCCCTATATCTATTTGTAAAATACATTATAAACCTTCATCACACATTTCTCTTATGGCCCGAATTTGCCACTTGCCACACAGCTAACGAAACAATGGCGACAAATTCAATGGTCATGTTATCTCACTTGTTGGCTATGTCAATTGGCCTCCAAGATCATGTGTTTGACACATTTGGACTTCTTTCTTTCAGAGTGAAGCGACAATTGGTTCAGAAATTATAGCTACTTTTCAAAATGATTACCTTATTTGAGAAAGACAAAATTGTAGTTTTTACAATATTGCCATTTGGTTTGAATGAGGTCTTGGGAAAAATATTCAGGAACTAACAAGAATGTAGCTTACTACTCTCTTATTTACCGAGTAAGGTGGTGCCAGTTTTTATCTCAGATTTATTTAAATACAATGGATAAAAATGTTGCCATCTTATCAAGTCTCTTAATCAGGGCCGTGCGCAGGGGGGGGGGGTTTGGGGGTTCAAACCCGCGATTTTCGCGACTGGCTACATATATCTTACAAGCAACCAATCTAACAAATGAATAAACAATAATCTTATTCTTATTTCAACAATCATAGTGCTCAATTTTAAACATGCAAAAGTGGCTATGAACCATGAAACCGCGAATAATAGGAAATTTCGAAAACTTTTTAATCATAGCAATTATTAATCCTTTTTTGATTAAACTGTAGAAGCACGATTAATAATTTCTCTTCAAATTAAGGAGAAAATCAGTTTTTTCGCTATCCTGAAAAGTTATGTTTTTGTTCATAGCCACTTATGAATATAAGCCCTCGATATGTATGTATGTAATTTCAAGCAACTATTTAAAAAAAGTTCTACACTTAGAGAACAAGTCTGTAATAAAAGCAGCGATTGTCTGCTGCCTATCAGCAGACACTTTTCTGCTATTACAGCTTCGGCATAACAGCAGTTTTCTGCAATCTTACATCACCATTCACACTGCTAAAGAGTTTGCAGTTTGCTAAAATTGGCTGTTGTTAATTAAAATATAAAAATAGATAAGCGTTCATAAGCGAGTTTAGCTCGAATTTTCATTTAAATTAGCTTGGGGCAATATGCATATCATATATATTGCTAAAAACAGCAAACAGCTGTTTACCATATCAGCAGATACAAATCTGCTGTCTCTTTTTTAACAGCAGAAAATCTGCTCTTTCAGTAGACATTCTGCTTTCTTTTACTGACATATTCCTTTGAGTGTACAGATAGATGGATTACAGAGATGCAATTTTGCAGACAATGTCTGTCGGACGAATGTATCAAAATATTTCTCGAAGATCCTGGCAAAAAAATATGAGTGGTTTCCAAACGCTCCAATAAAAATTGCTTAAAAAGTTGGAAAATTAACTAAGTATGAGTAAAGTTTCCTTCTTTCAAAGCCATAGTAAATAGTTCATTTACTAGAAAAAGGGTAGTAGATTTACTTAAAAACATTTCTTTGGATCTAATAAAAAATTATTACAATTGAGTAAATTCAAACCTATGTGGAAGAATATTTTCAAGACTTAAAGTGAGAAAAAAAGCAGAAGTTTTTGTATGGAAAAAATTCCATTTAGGAAATTTGAACTCAAAAATAAGTTTTTTCCTAAAATGAAGTTAAAATGTTTACTGAAATTTATGCCGAGTTCTTCATACATTTAAGTATTAATTCTTGAATATTAATCTAAGAAGCAATTCTCGCTCGTTTGCAGAGACTTATTTCTTAAATAGTTTATGAATTATTCTAAACAACCACTGCAAAGGCGCCTATCTTGCCTTCGCAACAATCATGAGTAATAGCTCAACTCCTTATGGCAGAGGTATCATGAAACTTTTGAGAAATATTTCATGTTGTCATTTTTTGTATCAGTTTTGCATACTCTGAAGCAAAATTATTTATTTGATTTTTTTAGTTAAATTTAATTTATTTTAATTTCACCTTTTTTCCTTGTATAAAATAAAATTTTCCTCTGTTTAAGTAAAACCCGTTTATGAAAAATTTACTTAGAATTAGGAACATTTCAGCAAAATTCTACTTATGTTTAGTAAAAATGTATTTGGTTTCTTAAATTTTAGTTAATTTTAACTCATTATAGGGTTTTTTATGAGTGTAGATGAAAACCCCCCCCCAGGGGAAAATCCTGCGCACGGGCCTGCTCTTAATCGTAAGCTAGTAAGCCCAATCGAACAGGCCTATTGGTAATATCCTTTACATAAAATCATTTAAAAATAAAAACATTAAATAAGTTCGGTCATTAGTTCTTTACAAATTAGCATCACTAAAATATGATCTAGGTTATATTTCTATTCCTATTGATTACACTAGTCAACAGTCAAAATGTACTCGGGATGCGATAATTTTTTCTGTGTAGATAACCTTGACATGAGCTCGAAAAACGCAATAAATTTTTTTTTTCGTTTGGTTTTTGTTTTATTTTTTTTTTAAATTTTAAAATTTTTTTTTGGTTAATTTGTTTCGTCCGGCATAACTCGGGAACCACTAGCCCGATTTAATTGAATTAAATTTTAAAAAATTTAAAATTACAATTCCCTTAATCTGTTCATATATTGTTTTCCTATATTGTTTCCAAGTTAAAAATGAATATATAAAGAAAAAAAATTATTTTTGCCTAAAGATTTAAATTTTTTTTTTTTTAAATCCATAAAAAATCCAAAATGAAAAAAAATGTCAAATCTTATTACTTTTACGTAAAGTCACATAACCTATGAGCAAAATGAGACAAAGATCATGAAAATCGATGCACGCGTTTCGCTTTTATTCGCAATTGAGTAAAGGTATGAATTTCAAAAATTTGCTCGACATATGCACAACTTTGTCTATGGTAAGGTTTTTTCTTTTTTTTGATTCTCAGAATTAACAAAACGGAATAAACAAAGGGTTATTTAATTTTTATGATTGCGTAAGCAAAGTAATAAACGCTAATAAATGTGCGTGAACAATTAAAAGGAAAAAAGGAAAGGGGACTTTTTTAATTATTTGGATTTTCCGTTGGCTACCTGTATGATTTTTTTACAGAAATGCAACCCACATTTATGGGTGGTCATTATTCGGAAAATTTAAGAATTTAAGACACACATGGTGAAACAGGTATGTAGCCACCGTAAAAAAATATACACCCATTTATAAGTACCTGTCAGTAAAATACTAAACAATACACAGTATAAATAGGTCTTCATTGATCGATTTTACTCATTCAACAAGTGTCGACGAACGCGATAGTTAAAATGAGCAAACGTTCGCGAGGATTTGAATGCAATACCAATCCAAGTAATTTTTGTTACATGTGCGGAGAATACGTTTCTGAAAAAAAAACAAGCGTTGTTTTTCACCTAAATTGAGAGATTCATTTGAAGAGAGCTACAATTTAAAGGTCTCAAACATAGATGAGCGGTGGACACCAAGTGTTCTATGTCCAAGGTGCTACGTACAGCTAGCTGACTCAAGGTAAGTGTAGATTACGAAATTCAAGAACATATATAACTTATTATTGAAATTCTTTCAGACGACAGCCGAGAATCATCATGCCAATGCTTTGGAGAGCTCCGCTTTGCCATGTAAGAGATTGCTACTTCTGTCTTAGCAAAAAAACAGGCGTGGGAAAAAATATACGATGGACTTACGCTGCTGTTTCAACAGTGAATTTTCCAGTGCCATTTTGCAAAGAACCAGTGGACCCGCAACCGTCCGTTTCAAGATGGGCATCTAATAATGAGGCGATACATCCAACATCAGATCCGGAGACAGTAGAAACCACATCAGAATGCGAGTCAACATATACATTGCATGGAGGTCAACGCTTATGTTCCCAAGCAGAACTGAACGATTGGGTTAGAGAATTGAAACTCTCCAAGGAAGATGCAGAGTTGCATGCATCGCGCATGCAACAGTTCGGTTTCTTGGCTCCCGGTGTGGTGACAACAATCTACAGGAAGCGTCATGAACCATACGCAAGGTACTACACAAAAAAGACAACATCTGTTTTTGTAAGGACATTCCCGGATTATTTGGTGAACTCGGGTACTCTTACGATCCAGGAGAGTGACGTCTTTTCATCGACAGCAACAAGCAGAGCCTTAAAGCAATTTTACTGCACAACGGCAACGAGAAACCTTCGATTCCAATTGCTCATGCCGTTGACACCAAGGAAACATACGAAGTCATGGACAATCTACTAAAGTGCCTTAACTATGAGAGGCACGATTGGAAAGTTTGTGCCGACCTTAAGGTTATCGGTATCCTTTGTGGATTACAAGGTGGATTCACAAAGTACTGTTGTTTTCTCTGCCTTTGGGACAGCCGCGATCGTCAACATCATTACACCAGGAGGAGTTGGACAGAAAGAGTTAACTTCATCCCCGGCAGCGACAACGTGAAATATACACCACTCATAAAAAAGGAAAATGTTTTTCTCCCACCTCTTCACATAAAGCTCGGACTCATAAAAAACTTCGTGAAAGCTATCAACAAAGATGGCGAAGCGTTCGCCTATTTAAAAACCATTTTTCCTCACCTTTCATCGGCAAAGATTAAGGAAGGCGTTTTCGACGGTCCGCAAATTAAAAAGTTGTTGCAAGACCAACAGTTTGAGCACATTTTATCACCAAATGAAGCTGCCGCTTGGAACTCATTTCGGCAAATTGTTTCCGGATTTCTTGGAAACAACAAAAGCTCAAATTACAGAGAGATCGTCGAACAACTACTCCAAAATTATAAAAAAATATGTCGCTTAAGATACATTTTCTACACTCGCACTTGGACTTCTTTCCGGACAACCTGGGCGATGTGAGTGACGAGCATGGTGAGCGTTTTCATCAGCAAATGAAAGAAATTGAGCACCGATACCAAGGATTTTGGAACGAAGCTATGATGGGGGACTATATCTGGTTCCTGATAAGAGAAACAGACCCACAGACCACATTATTTTTAATTTGAAGGTTTTTATTTTTGTGTTTAGATATTTTTTTTTTAAAACTTTTTTATAATTAATTAATGTTGATATCCTTAGGATAATTTCTTGTACATATATCGAATTGTTTTTTAATTTAAAGTCATATATTTTTGTCACCCAACAAATTTTAATTTTTTTTGTAATAAAAAAGAAAAAACCTTACCATAGACAAAGTTGTGCATATGTCGAGCAAATTTTTGAAATTCATACCTTTACTCAATTGCGAATAAAAGCGAAACGCGTGCATCGATTTTCATGATCTTTATCTCATTTTGCTCATAGGTTATGTGACTTTACGTAAAAGTAATAAGATTTGACATTTTTTTTTCATTTTGGATTTTTTATGGATTTAAAAAAAAAAAAAATTAAATCTTTAGGCAAAAAATAAGTTTTTTCCTTTATATATTCATTTTTAACTTGGAAACTGTTGCTTGTATAGGAAAACAATATATGAACAGATTAAGGGAATTGTAATTTTAAATTTTTTAAAATTTAATTCAATTAAATCGGGCTAGTGGTTCCCTAGTTATGCCGGACGAAACAAATTAACCAAAAAAAAATTTTTTAAATTTAAAAAAAAAAATAAAACAAAAACCAAACGAAAAAAAAAAATTTTATTGCGTTTTTCGAGCTCATGTCAAGGTTATCTACACAGAAAAAATTATCGCATCCCGAGTACATGAAATTTTTTTCATTTTGTTGAGTAGTGTTATTTGTGATGATATGTGGATCAGTCATGCAGTTTATGAACCATTGAACTATAGTGATTTTCTTCTTGGACCCTCCCGGTAGAAAAAAATTTTATTCGTATTAATTTTGGCAAAATTAAATTGTTTCTTGCTTCATCAGAAATGCAGTTGCATAGTTAGAAGGCTGCCGAAAAGCATTTAGATGCGATGAATGCGCAAACTCCATCTGAGATGGACACAAATAGCCTTGGGAACAAAACCAAAATCAAGTTTGGTAGAGCGAACGTGCTATATAGTTTGCGAGAAATATTGAAGCGGTGGATTAGTAATGGAATCCAGCCAAGATTATAACGATCAGTATGCAACCGAATTTAAATTCGGTGTAGTCATAATCTCCAGTTGAAAATCGGATTATTTTCACAGACAACAGCTAAAATTCTTAAAGGAAAGAACGAATGTGAAGACGTTTTGTTAGCCCTATCCCAATGATTCCAATCAAAATTTCTTGTTAAAATTCTAATAAACGTTCCGCTGTTGAATCGTTCGACACTCATGAAAATTATCTTCTAGAATTTAATTAGACTTGCGCTTGCGTCGTTGGCAATTACAGCACTTAAGTTGCCGCTGAACGTACAACCTTTCGAAGATCTGTGCGACGACTAAAGTTATACAGCAATCAAATCCGGTTAGGTGGATCAATAATTCTCTTGGTGATTTTTACCAACCACTACCAGTGATCCAACGGCAGGCTCCTGTCGTTAAGCTAAATGCTTGCGTGAAGACGTCCTATTTATGGAAGCATGTCACAACCATACCATAATCTCCATAATTTTCCAAACAATTGCTGGATTTGGTAATGGAAAAATCGCTGTTTGTAGTTAAAATTTACTAAATAAAACTCATTTTGAGTACATTTTACTTGATTTAAGTACGTACGTACTACGTTTAAATAAACTAGTAAATCAAAAAAATTTTTTTTTTCAAATCCATGCTTTATGCAAGCAGAATTCTATTGGGCCTAGAAATTCTTTTTTAGTTATCTTTTGTAGAAGGAAAAATTACTGCAAAATTTCAGTTTTTTATCTGCCATAGAACGGCATATATTCGAAAATGGGTTTTAACTTCGTATGGGAGTGGCCACGCCCACATTTCCATTACCGCCCATTTTTGTCACAACTACGCACATTAATGCTAGATGCACTTACACAAAATTACAGTAGGTGTAATTTTGGTTTTAACTTCATATGGGAGGTGCCACGCCCACTTTTGCATTACCTCCCATTTTAGGCGCAACTACGCACATTGATGATAGATGCACTTACACAAAATTTGAGCACTATACGTGTCATAGAACTGACACTATTCGATAATATGTTTTAACTTCGTATGGGAGGTGGTACGCCCACTATTCCAATACCGCCCATTTTTGGCAGAACTACGCACATTGATGGTAGATGCACTTACACAAAATTACAGCACTCTAGGTGTCATAGAACTGACAATATTCAATAATAGGTTTTAACTTCGTATGGGAGGTGCCACGCCCACTTTTCCAATACCGCCCATTTTTGGCACAACTATGCACATTGATGCTAGATGCACTTACACAAAATTACAGCACTCTAGGTGTCATAGAACTGACAATATTCAATAATAGGTTTTAACTTCGTATGGGAGGTGCCACGCCCACTTTTCCAATACCGCCCCTTTTTGGCACAACTATGCGAATTGATGCTAGATGCACTTACACAAAATTTCAGCACTATAGGTGTCATAGAACTGACAATATTCAATAATAGGTTTTAACTTCGTATGGGAGATGCCACGCCCACTTTTCCAATACCGCCCATTTTTGGCACAACTATGCGAATTGATGCTAGATGCACTTACACAAAATTTCAGCACTCTAGGTGTCATAGAACTGACAATATTCAATAATAGGTTTTAACTTCGTATGGGAGGTTCCACGCCCACTTTTCCAATACCGCCCATTTTTGGCACAACTATGCACATTGATGGTATATGCACTTACACAAAATTTCAGCACTCTAGGTGTCATAGAACTGACAATATTCAATAATAGGTTTTAACTTCGTATGGGAGGTGCCACGCCCCTTTGTCCAATTGGTCAAATTTTTCCATTTCCTTGTGTTGTCATCGAAAATGATTAAGTGTGCAAAATTTGAGCAAAATTGGTTGAGAAAAAAGCTTTCAAAAATTGATTTCAAATTTTGTGGCACACAAACATATATAGAAAGTAACCTTATATAAAGCATGGAAAAATAAACTTAAATTGTGTAAATGCATACTGGGTGCCAATTTTCTTTAATTTTAGTATATTTTTACTGGAATTTAGTACACGATGAGTGTACAACGATCACTTAACAATATTTGTATACCCTTCACTAGGGTATTATGTCTTTGTGCATTTGTTTTTATACCCTTCACCATATGTTTCGACAGATTCTCTTCAGATTTAGCAAAAAATGAGTCAAATCGGTTCAGATTTATAGCTCCCATACCAATGTATCTCACGATTTGACTTTTTCCGCTCTAAAAGCCACATCTTTTAACAGATTTTCTTCAAACAACAACTCATATTTCAACTGGAAAAATCTGTGGTAAAAGTGGGTCAGATCGGTTCAGATTTATATATAGCTGTCGTACATACACTGTGGTTCATCAGGATAGAGCTAACAACATATTGCTGATATAAACCTTATATCCAGAGATTGGAGTAGAAATTTTCTCTTTTTTGAGACACATAGAAGAGATAATACTTTTTAAATAAAACAACAACAAAATATTCTAAATGCATTAAAACGGTACTTTTTCTCGCTGTTTGAAATATGCAGGGAATATTTGCTTTTTTGTGTGGTTCAACAGAATAGAACCACATTCAGTATTTTCCTTAATTGTTTTATAAAAACAAAATAAAATTAAAGTTAAAGATTGTGGCACTATATATTTTAACATCAAAATGGATAGAAAAAGTGCATTGATTTCGTCGGAAATGATAAAAATAGATGTTTTCCACACTCAGAAAAAAGTATGCCACGGATTAAATAATATGTACTAAAACTGAGGAAAATTGAACTGCGTATAGCGCTAAGGCAATAATTTCTCACAACAAGTACAAACATTTCCTTAAAAATAGGACATGGTTTATACTTGATTCAAGTTCAACTTTTCCTCAAAGCAAATAAAATTTACTCAAAGTGAGGAAAATTTTTCTTTAAATCAAGTAAGTCTTTACTTAATCTGAGGAAATTTTTTAAGAAATTTTACTCAAATCAAGTAAATTTATACTCAAACTGAAGTAAATTTTCCGATTTTCTTCCTCAATCCAAGTAAATTGTTACTCAAACTAAGTAAATTTGTAGTCATATCAAGTAAATTTATACTCAATCTGAGGAAATTGTTCCTTAAACCAAGTAAATTTGTACTCAGCCTGATTAAAATTTTCCTTAAACCAAGTTACTTGATAATTGAAATAAATTATTTCGCTTCAGAGTATGCAACACTCATATGAGAAATGACAACATGGAATAGTTCTCAAACGTTTCATGATACTTCTACCATAAAGAGTTGAGCTATTTCACCATGACTGCTGCGGAGGCTAGATAGGCGCCTTCGCAGTGATTGTTTAGAGTAATATTTGATGTACTTATGAAGAAAGTCTTGACTAACAAACGAGAATTGCTTCTTAGACTACTATTCATGTATTTGTCTAAACTCACTGAAGTATTTTTTATAAGTTCAATTATACTTGAATGTATGAAGAACATGACATAAATTTAAGTACATATATTTACTTTATTTGAAGTAATAAACATACGATTAAGTAAAAACTTCCTAAATGGAATTTTTCCATTCAAAAAATTTCTTCATTATTTTCTATCTTAAAAGCTAGTAAATTTTCTTCCGCACCAGTATGAATATACTTAATTGTAAGAAGTTTTTACTAGATCCAAAAAAAGTTTTTAAGTAAATTTACTACCCTATTTTGAGTATATGTACTATTTCTTCTGGCTTTGAAATAAGGAAAGTGTCCTATTTAATTATTATCGCGAAATCGGTAAAAAATCGGACGAAGTCATAATCTGGTAATGAATTACATATATAAAAAATCAGCACAATTACAATAAAAATAAAAGGGAGGGAAATTCACAGCTTTAACACCTTAGGACAGGCGAAAAATTATTCGAATTGCTCTAAATTCGGCGCAAAAGTAAATTCTAGCAAATCAACAGTTCGTCGTGCTATTTTGAGCAGAGGACACCTAGAGCTCTGAAAACTACAGAAAAAAAATCCATTAAATGCAGCTCGCCAACAACAATGTCTTCAATTTGCTAAAGAACACAATACATGAGATGCACAAAGCCAAGTAACTATTGGATAAGGATTGGCGAAAAGTAATTTTTTCCGATGAAAAAAGTTTGACTTGGATGGCCCCGATGGCTATAACTTTTATTTTCACGATGTGCGAAAAGATGAAAAATTTCTGAGCCGTCATCACATCAAAGAGTGCGGCGTTATGGTATGAGGGCGGTTTCATACTACGGATCTATTGACCTTGTCATACAAAGTATCTAATTTTTTTCCCTGAACCAACACTCAGGGGATGTCCCCTATAAATGCAGTGCATTGCGTTGGTGGAAGGAAGATCAGGTATTGGAAGGAGGAAAGAGGGAGTAGTGTCTGTTGACATCTATTTTGAATTTCTGAATGTCGTAATTGGAGGGAAAGATATTTGCCGGAAGTCGATTCCACATACGAATAGTGCGAGCGAAGAACGAATTTATTCTGTAATGTGTAGTGCGGCCGGTTGTCTAATCGACAACAAATGGATGAGCGTTCCTGGAAAGTCGCGTATCTCTACCGAACGTTCTCACGGGCGGTATAAGATCACGAATTTCCGAAGAAAAAACACCATGAAAGTATCGATAGAACAATGACACACAACCAACATTACGACGGTGTTCAAGGGAGACAATAGAATTGGATATCCTACCGTCGCCTATCAACACCATCGCCCTCCTCTGGACACGGTCAAGTAGCTCCAGTGATGAAGCTGGAGCACCCGACCATATATGGGAGTTGTATTCCATCTTTGGTCTGATGTAGGTAGTATAGATATTGAGAAGATCAGAGGGTGTGAAATGTTTCTAACATCGTTTTAAAAAGGCTAACATTTAAATGCTTCTTTCGACACATCAAATACATGTTTTGTCCAACGAACATCACGTTGTATTTTCATGCCAAGAACATCGAGAGTATCTGATTGCTCAATATCTATACCGTTCATTAACATCGACGACACCGTTGGATCAGTGAATCGCTTGTGAGACAACAATGAGCACTGGGTCTTAGGTTTAAAAGGTTCTGAAAGCTTACGCAATCCGTGCACTCGGAGACCCTATAGGATCCATTGTACATGCATTAAAATCTACTCTATTCACTAAACCCCATTCAGAAATGGCCAGCAAATCCTGGCTAAGTGACTCATCCATCGATCGCCTTTTGTTCTCAATTTCTTGGCGACTAGGTCTATGATCGAATGAGTATGAATGACAGAGGTTGCTGTCATCCGCAAATGAGTATATTGGATTCGAAGTCCGATCCAAGAGGTCGTCGATGAAAATAAGAAAAAGGGAGGGGGAAAGGACAGAGCCCTGTGGTACTCCTGCGGTTAACCTATGCTCGTCGGATGAGAACCCAACTACAAAAACACGTATAGTGCGATCTCTGAGGAAGCTCGATATAAATCGAGAGAAGTCACTACCAACACCAAAAGCGATAAGCTTTGATAAGAGTGCGCCGTGCCAAACTCTATCTAAGGCCTTGGAGATATCTAGAGCAACGACCTTACTTTCTCCAAGCTGGTGGATGGATCGATTCCACTTTTCGGATAGCAGTGTCATCGGGTCTCCCGTAGATCGATTCCTACGGAAGCCATACTGTCGATCATTAAGTAAGTCATTGTTTTCTAAATACCTCACAAGATGGTGGTTAACCATACTCTCCATAACCTTCGAGAGCGCTGATCAATTCGCGATCGGTCGATAGTTAGCACGGTTAGCAGGCCTCACCTTTTTTAAGGATGGGCTGGATGTTCGCAATCTTCCAACGCGCTGGGAAAACACCTGCACGGTATGCAAGGTTGAAAAGATTACGAAGGGGACGGGCAAGCGTCGAAGAGCACTTCCATAGGACAAGTGCTGAAATGCCATCCGGGCCTGGAGATTTATTTACGTCGAGATTTGCGAGAACCCTTTTAACTCCACGTGTTCGAAAAAATATCTGAGGCATGGAACTTAATACATTTTCGATCACGGGGAGTGGGTGATTGCTTTCCGGCAAGGATGAATTCCTTGCGAACGTTTCAGCCAATAGGTTAGCTTTGTCAACCGGGTTAGTGAACGAAGACGTTGTTCGTACAGTACCCTGGCACACATGGTTCTTGTCTGCTTGCGTAGCAGATCAAAATGCCACAATCATTTTTATTTAAACGCCATATCCTGAAAAGTTGGTTAAACAAACTTTTATTAGAGGGTTTATCCGAAATAACTTTAATTGGAATAAATGACTTCATTCCAATCATTTCAGCCGCAGCATCTATATCGCCATTTAGAAAACAAAGTTTCCAATTGAAATGCTGGAAAAAGTTGTTGAGCTCGGCTTAATGTGCCTTTTCGTATATATATTGTCCGCATTGGGGCTGGGGTCGAAGCGACACGAAGAGCGGAATACGAAAAGGATGCTGAAACAGTACAGTGATCCGAATTACCAAGAGGTGCTAGAACGTTAACTTCCCTCTGTGGGGAATAAAGAGGGACAGGGTGTGATACCCAGGTACGTGAAAATCCTGTAGATCAGAACCTCCACACACCTGAGCATCACAAAGAGCAAAAACATCAGGCCGATGGAAATGTTCATGAGCGTACACGGCAAAATAATTCGCTCTCAGCCCTCGTATGTTGGCAAATTGTATTTTAAACTTACCAACCATTAGAACAGACAAAAAGAAAAAACAAAACAAAGTCATTACAGCAAAGAGGGCGGAGTTATGGCATGGGGGCGGTTTCATACAACAGATCTATTGACCTTGTCATACAAAGTATCCAAATGACCGAAAATCATTACTAAAATCTTCTGGAACTAGTTTTTCCCAGTGAATGTTACTAGTGGTGGCCGTCCTCACCGTTCTAGTGGCAATTCTGGTGGATTGTCCATTGCTCCGGTAATAAAGATGGTATTCGTTTCCCGCTTCGCGCCGGACACCTTCGTAGATGATTTGAATTTCTACATTAAGTCGAAAATTGAAGGTGACTTCTATTTGAAATTTTATAAATTGAAGTCATCATTTGCTCAAAGTCGGGCTTAAATCCAATAGCTTTTTTCAAAGAAAAACGATGAAGCTTGATTTATTTAATTAATTAATTTTAAACTCACTTTTTAGAGTGTAGAACATCTAATATAATAAAAATAGAACTTTTCGCTATCAATTCGTCTCAAAATACATTTTTACACATTGATCTGAATAAATCTCGAAGCTATTTTGTGAACCGTTGCCTTCGCAAAATCCTGCGTATAGTGTGGCCGGAATGAATGAGGAACATTGATATCTGGAATAACTCCGACCAAAACCCGATTGTAATATAGATACGTAGGCGATAGTAGCACTCGACTGGACTCACACACTCAGGAAATGGCCAGGCGACATCACCAGAATGGCTATCTATTGGAATCCCGAGTGTCAGTGATATGTTGATGATGACCAACCCATATATGGAGAAGAAAACCCGAACATGAAATAAGAACTACAGGACAAAGTTGGAGTGAATTCAGGCGAGTGGCAAACGAAAGAGATAATTGTAACAGCTTTGTTGCGATAATATAATTTGTGTTCTGCCTAATTAGATCAACATTTTTAAAAGTATGTGTCAGAGAGAAAAAAGTTAAATCGGGAAGGATATTTGTATTAGTGTTATATTAAAACCTGAAACAATATGACCCACTTTCATCATAGATATTTCTAATTGGTACTGTGCCAAATTTGAAGAAAATCGGCTAAAACATGTGGTTTATAAAAACAGATCTGATCAATATATATATTTCTAATTGAAATATAAGGAACTGAAAGTCGATTAAAATATGTGTTTTCTAGAGCAGAAAACGTCAAATCGGGAGTGAAATTTGTATGGGTGTTATATCTAAATCTGAACGGATTTGCTTCAAATTAAAAACCGTCCTCCTTGGTTTGCAAAACTTACTTGTGCCAATTTTTGTGACGATCGGACAATAATCGAGAACTGTACTGTTTTGGGATTAGCCAAGATAACTAATCCATGCTAAGTGAATATTTTTAACATAAAATTATTTAAAAAAAATATTTTTTTATTGAGTGCAAATTTAATTTTTCATTGTTTTTGTTATCGAATGAATAAATCCCTGGCTTTGGGATTTTGATGTCCCGAAAACCCCAGGATCTGGATTTTTGAATCTATCTCTCGATTCGAATATGTTTTCGTATTTTTGTGCAATCGTTAAATATTTATTTTTTACATAACTTATAAAAATTATGTTTTTCTTGAAAATGTCGGAAAAGGGTATGATATTAAAGTATGTGTGATTCCGCAGCCAACGGTGCCAAAATGTTCATTCTATATTTGAGATTTTATTGGTAATTTTAATAACAAATTTATGAAATTCCTCATTTTTGTGCAGATTTCATTTTTTAGCGATAGTTAGAAATCTATTGTTTACATAACATGTTGACAACGTTGGACGCAGAATCGATCATACTTCCCATATTTTTATTTGGTCAAAAAGTGAAACACAGCCGCCTTTTTTGAGAAAAACATGATTTTTAGATGTTATGTAAAATCGATCTAGCTGAGGTAAACGATATATAATCATTATATTTTGTGGGTATTCATAAAACAAAACAGGATATACATAGGAGCGGAAAACAACAACTTATTTTTTCGACCCGGTCTAGCGCACATATACATATATGTATACAGTTGAGCAACGATTATCCGGGATAGTCGGGACCGGAAGCGTTCCGGATAATCGATTTTACCGGTTAATTGAGGAAAACATTTTTTACTCGTTTTTACATAAATCTTTGTTTTATTTATTCAATATGCACACTTACAATATATAATACTTATACATTTTTAATTATTACTTACGTAGTTACTTAAAAAATCATTTAATGTGGTTTGTTTTTTCTTCTTAACCTGAATATTTTTTGCCAAAAGCTTCTCTTGGACACGGTAGATTTGAATTTTATCTTGTTCTGTTCCCTTTGTTCCCGGATAATTGAAGTAATCACGGTTAATCAATTGACATAAAAACATTTTCCTTTATTTATCGACCCCGGATAATTGATGTTCCCGGTTAATTGAATCACAGATAATCGATGGTCAACTGTATGTTTGCATAATTTATGCAACGCTTTATTGTATTTGTGGTATATATACATCATGTTGGTTAAGCCAACGCCCCGTCCCGCCCCATTCCCAAAAAGTACGCCACAGAAACAGATTCACTCATACATACTCCCATACCCATTTGAAGAGATACAATCAATTTAATAAATTGTACAACAACAATAGTTCTGAGTGTGTGGATAGACCAGAATGTGAGTACAATGAGCTTGTGAAACAAAATTAAATTTATTCAGAGCACGTTCACTGCGTAGCTGCCATCAGCCCCCCGAAAATGAACACATGCCGCAGTCTCTGTGCCACCATCTCTGATTGGCTGTAAAGTGCGCATCCGCTGGAACGCTGAACACTCAGTGTACCACTCACAGCTCTGTTGGCTGAGGGGGGTTGGTGTTTTTTTTATTACACATATCTATAGATAATTAAAAACGTTTGTATACATTATTGGAACGTACAAAGATTTCAAGGAAATGAAATGAAAACAAAACAAAACTTCTGATACGATATGGAATGACAACAATTGCAGACAGACTCCAAATCAAACGATTAAATGCGGAGATACGTTCGTACGGACCAAATCTTGGAGAACCTCAACAATGGCTATCCAGTTATAACGACGCAAAGAGATTCATTGAAGGGAAAATGCTAATACAGTTAAAATGGGTTGTACTGATTTTCCACCCTGTATAATAATTTTATTGATCCGAATGAACATTTTCTAAGTCAAATTTGTGGAACATGTAAGATTATTAGTAGTAATTTAGCCTACACTTTGACATAGATTGTCAAACATATTATGAAAGGAAACCATAATGATACCAGCTGGTATAAAAATCACTTTCAATAATATAGTCGTTTGTTTGACTGGTTCACAAGCACACATAGAGCGCTTTTTCTACTATTAACAAAATATAGCCTAATAGTAAGCTCTTTAAGCAACATTATTAAATTCAAATAATTGATAAATAAAGAAACATTAAAACTAGTAAACAGGCGTAAGGGCCATGCCTAAATTCACCATGAAGTGAGTTTAACAGTATTGCCGATTATAGGCTGTCGATTTCGCGTAGAAGTCCTAAACCTAAACGCAAACTTATGTTTATTGCTTTAAATAAATTGTGATGTTTCATTGGTGAAATATTGGAAAAATTTTAAATAACAATCCCGCAGCAATCTTCAAATAATGTGCCCTAAATACTGTTTACTTATTCAGTTATTTTCAGTCCTTGTTATGGAATAACTTGATGCCTTTCGACCAACTTTAACTCCTTTTCCCATTTCCCTCCTCTTCCCATTGTGACCATAAAAGTGCAAATTTGGAAAAGTTCTTTTTTTGTTCTGTACGCCCCCAAAGTCAGCTTTTGAATTATATATATCCTGCTTTCTGCCCAATAAGAGATCGTCACGTTGCCTTTGAGACCTGTTCCAGACATATGCGTCGCAAAGATTTCTGCTGGGGAGGGCTATAACCTCCCACATATTTTGTTAATAAATATTTGTTATATATTATAAGATTTTTCGCAAGTAAACTCAAAATTTGTCATTTATTTGTGCAGTTAAAATGAAATAATAATTATTAGAAGCTTTATATGATAATAAAGTCATAACTTTCGAGTTTGTAGGCGAAAGACGCAGAGAAACTTCAGGGGTAGAAAAAGTAATGAAATTAAAATTTTAGGGTTTTTTGGCATTTCTCTTGTAGAATTTTCAAATTTATATTATTTTGCACATATGACAAAAGAAAAGTATGAAGCAGAATTTCAAGCGAAAAGGCATCGAATAAATACACACGTCTTTAAGCATCAACACCAAAAGAGAAAAAGTACCGTCTAAATTGTGACTTAAACAAGAATTCAGTCTTTTAACATAACAAACAACAATCGTTTAAAACAAAAGATAGTTAATAAAATGTCTTCATTTAAATAAAGATAATATCTTGTATGTAATAATGTATTAACATAAATAAGAATACAATCTTTCATAAGAAACAAAAAAGTACCAGAATGAATAAATAAGAAATATGAATTCTCTTATTCTTAAAAAAATAAATTTTTCCAGAAAAATCAAAATTATTTGATTTCTGTTTACAAACCAATCTACGGAACCTATGAATCGTTCTTCTACTTCCAATTGATTACAAATCTTATAGTGATTACCAATTGATCTTCTCGGCTTCGACCACCATCAATGAGAAAAATCCAAACGATATAACTTTTTCAGTTATGAGATTGATTAAAGCTGAAATTTGTCTTTTCCATCTATCAAATCCAGACACCACAAACATTTCATTATCTTCTCGATACTCTCTGGAAAATTGGAAAATTGCGACATATGAAATAAAACGCTTTCCCACTACATCACTGTATTCTAGATATTCATATACTAATATTTTTGAAAAAGATTTGTTTTGCTCAATCCTTGCCTTGATAAACTAAGAATACATCTAATCAAAATTGTCCGCAGCGGCAGGCCGTGTAGATTTAGGTTGGACTTTTAAATATTAAATATGGGTGTTTATATATAAAGATTTATTGTACATGTTGAAAGTAGATAATGCCGAAAACTTAAAAATGTAAGCATGTTCTGACGAAAAATGAATTTTTTAGTTACTTAACACTAATAATGAAGCAATATTTTTTCTCTGAAAATTCGTCACATACGTATAATTAGATCCCAAGTTGTACAATAAATCTCTAATATTGGCACTGATATATTTAAAAAATTCCAACTGAAATTCCTGAGGGGCTAAGCAAGTTTTGGAGTGGTATTAGACCACTCCAACCACTCCCCTTCTACGCCTATGGTTCCATATCATGTCCTTTGAGATCTATTCTAGGACTGATAGTATAGAACAGACAGGTATGGTCAAGTCATTTGATACCGATTTTAAACTTGTAGTATAAAACAGACAACAGGGTTCAATTCATACCTCCAATGGCTAACCGATGTTAAAGGGACCGACCCCTTCATATATTTGGGTTGGAACTAGGACAGTATCTACCCATGTCCCATGAAACATTTCATGTTCCCGTAGGCTTAGTAATAAATAGTGTTTGCAAAGCGGGATTTTCCGCGGAAATCTCAGGAATTCGCATATTTTTTATTTCTTTTATCCCGGGAAATTTGTACGGGATCCCGCGGGAATTCAGTGGAATCTATTACGTATTATAGCATTATACAAAGTAACAAATTAATTTACCAAACTTCGCTCTTAATACTGAATGCCATATACTTATCATACTCATCATTTGAAGCACAGCATTTATAAACAAATCAAAACTCTTTTTCAATAAAAATTTTTTTCGTCGTGATTTTTCCTTTTTTATGACGAAATTACTTGGATATAATTCATATACTTTGACTTTTTATAAATAAAGTCGGACAGACCGTTCTGGAGTTATTTTAATATACGATAAAAACAAGTAAGGAAAGGCCAAAGTCGGGCGGGGCAGACTATATGATACGCTTCACATCTCACCATTGCAATTCAATTAGGTGAGGATTTTGGAAAGTGTCCTATATCATACCGATGATACCTCACCTTTCTCAATGTATATTTCCAGGTGAAATATAGCTTGTTATGATCAATATGTGCTTTCTAGGCCAGAAAAAGTAAAATCGGCGACATTATATGAAACCTATATATAAACTATAGATATTTCTAGTTAAAATACAAGATGTTGTGCAAAATTTGATCAAAATCTGTTAATTTATGTAGTTTTTAGAGCAGAAGGAGTCAAATGAGTAGTAATAGTTGTATGGGATCCATATATAAATCTGAACCGATTTTACTCATTTTCATCAGAGATGTTTTTAGTTCAAATATAAGGTGTTGTGCTAAATTTGAAGAAAATCTGTCGAAACATATGGTTTCGAGAGCGCAAAACGTCAAATCGGGAGCGAAATTTTGATGGCTAAATCTAAATCTGAACCGGTTTGCTGCAAATTAAATAGCGTCAGTCCTTGGGCCGCAAAACTTAATTTTACCAATTTTTGTAAGGATCGGACAATAATTGCGACCTGTACTTTGAATACAACAATATATGGACTAGGGTTTGCATCCCTGTATTTCCCGCGGGAAAATTCCATGAAATTCGCTATATTTCATTTCCCGTATCCCGGGAAATTCATTCGGGAATCCCGCGGGAATTCAGTAGTTTTTTTACATTTGTTGTACAATAATTTAGCTCATATCGATTTTAGTTAGGTATGTCAAATATTGCAAAATTCACTTTTTCGGTGTTTGCCTGTCAAACTCCATATGAAAAAATTTAAAAACCCGGAAAAATTCGATTTTTGTCATGTATCCGAACTCCCAAAAAATAAGTGAGTCGTTTGAAAATATTTTAAACAATGCGATAGAAACGCAAATAACAATATTGTATTAAAAAGTCAAGATAGCTGTCTAAAGAAAGAATTTATGTATAGTTTTCGAAGCGGCAGTACAAAGAACAGACAACATAAACATTTTATTTAATGCTCTACTGACTACATCTGTTGAATGTGAACGATCGTTCTCCGTCGCGTCCATATATTCCAATAAAATAAGAAATGTCTGATGAGCCATAAATGCATTGTCTGCCCTTAATTCACACATACACTTGCAAATTTTGATTGCATTCATTTAAATAATTTTGAAACTTGATAAGATTTTTGAATTGAATTCTGTAACAGGTTCGTTGTGTAATAAATATTTATTATACTGAACTGGAGAACTCTGGCTAAAGACCATTTTCCATCTATATTTTATAGAATGCAAATTTATTTAAAAATAACATGGTGACATTTATTATTTGGCTCATGTGGCTTCGCAGCGACTTTTAAGTAAATGATTTTCACAAACGAATGAGAAGCACAACTCATGTGCTGAATATCCGTTCAAAAATTCGCACCAAGTAATTAAGCACACATGACACCTTAATAAAATGTGAATGTTTCATTTGAAAAAATAATCTTAACTCATGGTATTGATGGTATTGATGATTTCCCGTGCTGTCCCGGGATTCCGGGAAATTGAAAAAATAATTCCCGTTTCCCGGGAAATAAAAAGTACGGGAAAATGCAAACCCTAATATGGACGGACAGACGGACATTGCTAAATCGACTCAGAAAGTGAATCTAAGCCGATCTGTATAATAAACGACGGTCTATCTCGTTTCCTTTTGGGTGTTACAAACTAATGCACAGAGACATAATACCCTAGTGAAGGGTATAACAGTTTTAAAACTTTAAAATGGAAAAGATTGCTGTATAAAAATAATTTCAAGTTTTTAAACTGAGAATTTAAATACACTATGTATTTAATGTTTCATTAACAACTTAGCTTATATTTGTTGAACGTAAAATATATGTTCACAACATGCATCAGCTATGGATCCCAAAAATAATTAGAGTACTTCAATGCATCCCACATCTTATTAAAATCTGGGGTGCGAGCGTTATATAAGGAATGTGCCCTAAATGAGGTGTATTGCTAGTCGTTATTAGGGATAAACATTTTCCCTTGAGGCCCATTTTCACATTTGGAATTTTTTCTAGCTACAGATAAAATCTTTTTACCATTTTGATAGGAAAAGTACTCAATGTGAAGATCCATTATGATTCGCGTCTACATGATTCTAGCTATAGCCGATTGCAGGCGTTTGGTTGGTGCTATTTGTATGCCTCTTTTCCAATGTAAAAGTACGAATTTCGAAAAATCCGTCTATTTTATGTATTTACGCAATTAGAGGAATGTACACTTGCTACTTGACGCTACACATTAAATTCCCTGTGGCCCGATTTTGCCCTCATTCAATCCCAACCGATCTGCGTCCATTAGACACATTTATAGAAAATTTGAACCTCCTAGCTCATTTGGTTCGGAAGCTAGCGTACTTTCAATGAATGACAAAATGAATCCTAAGATGGAGGGTATAAAAATGAAATGATGTTCGTTGGTAATCGCATCACTTGAGAACGACTGGACCGATTTGGCTGATTGGTACAAACTGTTCGTAACAGTCCGAGTAAGGTATCGTAATCCACTTTTATCACAACTGTCGACAGAAACGACATATTTGTTTGACTCGGTTTTGTTTGTTTATGGGAAATAATAAAAGATATGCTTCATATTGGATATATATATATATATATATATATATATATATATTGGCTTGGTTCCAAGATTTGCATTCATTCATTTCTCATCATCATGCGTATCCATGTGTTACAAGGTCTTCCAGGATTTCTATGGCCCTGGGTTCCGTCGAGTGTATGTCTTGCGATTTCGTCGGGTGGTCTTCTCAGGATATGACCAATGGGATAACGGGATATGGATATGGGATAACGCATTACAACATTGAATAAAAATATATTATTTTTTATTGCCAAGAAAATATAATAAATACTTTTCAAACACATTCGCCGAACAATATGAGAACCGCTCGTATTTGAAAATAAAATCACAAAAATATATTCACTATTTTTGAAAGTTATTTTTAAACAACAAACTTCACTCTTGGCAACAATTTCTATCTAATAATTCAGTTACAACGTGTTTTATAATAAGTTAAAAATGTTTGCATTTCGTTTATGTATGTGCAAATAACGCGAGCTTTCGCTTGGTTTCAATTTGTTGAACTCATTATTAAAATCTATATTTTATAAACCTTTCTGAATTGTTCCCATTTCATAAATTTTTATTAATTAAAGTTGTTTGTTTCGGAGTAAAGTTTAATTTTTTTATTCGCCGTAGCTAGAGTAAAAAGTTGCGCCAGTTCGTTATATGGTGTGTTCGATAAATTGGGAAAATACTCTATTATAAATATATATATTTTTTGAAAATACCAAAAATGTTGACACTTATCTGATTCTGCACAGAGGAACATTTTCTAATCGGCGCAACCGATTTTGGTGCTGCTGACAATTAATTCAGTTATGTGCCGCTAATACAATGAAAGATAAATCGTTCGTTACGTTACGTTGCAGTAACGAAATATAATGTTCCCGTAACAAAAACCAAGTAAATGTAATGATCGTAACATTTAATTCCGAGATGTGTTGCACATAATTTAGCAATTTACGTTATTTTGATACTGCGACAACTCTACATTCGTTGATTGAACGAGTGTAATTGTTTAACAGGCAAATATTAACAAAAAATGTAACTCTAAACCTATAATCAATCATTGTTTTTAGACAAATCCCATATTATTTTATTTATTATAATTGGTATCTAAGGTGACATGAATAATTTTCTGAAACAGTGTTGTTGGAACAATTTTGATATCATATTCGGGTTCAGGACACTGAAGTCTTTCGAAATTGACTCCAGACGTTCCTGTCTAGCAATTAACTAGCTCTTTGTTTGTTTTTTTTTTTATTACAAAAACTGAGGCCAAATATCAGTTTGTGAAGAACGCATTTTCAAAAAGTATTAAAGCAAAGTTGTTGTAAACATTTTAAAAACGCCATATATAAAAATTTAGAACCAGATGTAAACTCGATTTTTTCAGACAGAAGTTACAACTTTTTCTCTTGTTAATTTTTAATTTTATTTTTGACATTTCAACAGTAATAAAGAAAACACATCTGCCGCAAAACGAATATGTTTAAGCTAGAAAATATGTTGTAAATTAGTATCCCAGCAAACCCGAAGAAGTGAAAAAGATGTTCATCTTGTGATTCGGAAGTAGTGAAAATTGGGATCTTCACCAATTAATTTAATATGCATTTGTCATAGGAGTTATCTCTTTTATTTTGAAAGACTTTAAAGTTGTAATGAAGTGTTGCAAAGGAACCACTTTTTCACTAGTTTCCATTTCTGTTTTAAACTATCCGCCAAATGGAGTAGAACAGCAGACATTCTGGTTGCTACTACGGCACTCTAACCATCTCAGCTAACTTCTGTTGTGAGAGGTGAATAACTAAAGCAAAACATTTTTTTCGTTAGAACTGACAATAGGAATCTTAATATGACAAATATATTTATTTAATAAGAGAAAATTAGTATTAAATAACTGAACACTACTTAATTTTACTCATATTATGTACTATTACTATGTGTAGTATAAATTATAAACAAAAATAATAATTATGAAATATTTTGTTAAAATTATACAAAATTAAACATTACCACTGTGACCCTATACTAATCATTCGTTCCCATTCACTTGTGAAAATGATGTTCGTATTCGTTGCGGGATATTAACATATCATCTTCTTTTTGGAAGTTGTTTAAAAGAATTTCCTCAAAAGCGGGAAAATGCACATTTTGATTTTGAGAAGCGATTGAAATGTGCTTCCATCGGAAGTACTTCCATTTTTTTGCTGGAATTTGTTTATATTATACACTGCTTCGCACTCGAAAAAGCCCGTTATTACTTTAATCCGTCTCTGTTTTTCGATATTTTTATTTAATTTTCTTTTTGTGGATATAGTTAAATCTAAAATACTAATTTCGAAACCTTCTATTAGATATCTTTCATACCCAGTCAAAGGAATATGCTTGTCGATGTGAACTATTTTTGATGAACACCCGTACCCAACTTTGAACAAGAAATTACAAGCGAATATCCTTTTATATCCTCGATCTCATGTTTCTAGATGTAGCCGGCCACTTTATAACTTTTTCCCAAAAAGTACACATTTGGAAAAATCACTATAGGTAACATGCGTTTTTGCTTCTCCTAAAACACATACTTTATTTGGTACCACGTTTATCCCTTGTCGTCCTGCATCGTCCTTATAAGTACAAATTTTGAAATATCTATTTATATTCCTCGTTTACGTAATTAAAGGGCTGTACACCATTTATATCCCTTTTTGTCCAACTCACCCCTTTAAAATAAAAAATTTGAAAAATCAAATTTTACTGCGCTTCTACATGGTGAGAGGAATTTACATATAAAATTTCACGATTCTAGCTGCAATACTTTAGTTGGTACCATTTGTATGCCTTTGTGCCGCTCACCCCTTAAAAGTTCAAAAAAGCATTTATATTGCGCTTCTATGTGGTGAGTGGAATTTACATACCAAATTTCACGATTCTAGCTGTAACATGTACTTTAGTTGGTACCATTTTTATCCCTTTTTGTCCAGTTCGGCCCTTAAAAATACAAATTTCGAAAAATCTGTTTATGTTGCAAGTCTACGTTGTCAGAGAAATGTCAATACCGATTTTCACGAATATATTTGCAATACTTTAACTGTTACCATTTCCTCCGTTAAAAGTACAAATTTCGAAAAATCCCTATTTGTAGCTCGTCTGCCTTGTCAGTGCTACTGTCGTTTGGTCTGGACGAAGGTTCGATGTCCCTTTTTGTCCCATTCTTAGTCGGCGTCTACGTCATATTTGAAAATATGTATGACAATTTCATGACTCTGGCTTCAGCCGTTTGTTCCTGGCGCTGGTCAATGATAAGTCAGTCTGTCAAACAGTAACGCAACTCTTTTATATATATACTAGCAGTACCCGCTGCTTCGCACGCGAAAAAGCCAGTTATTTGTTAATTTTATCCGTCTTAGTTTTTGGATAGTATTTATTTAATTTTCTTTTGGTGGATATAGATAAATCTAAAATAGTAATTTGGAAACCTCCTATTAGCTGGCACTCCCACACGTTGCTTACGTTGTCAGAGAAATTTAAACACAAAATTTCACGACTATAGCTGAAATATTTTAGTTGGTACTATTATTATCCCGCTCATTATTTATAAGTACAAACTTAGAAAAATTCGTTTAGATTTGCGCTTCTCGTTGTCAGTGGAACTTACACACCACAGTTCACGACTATAGCTCCAATACTTTAGTTGGTACTACTTTTATCCCTTGTTGCTCACCCCCTATAAGAAAATTTCAAAAAATCCATTTAGATTGCGCTTTACAAACAGTTTACACTCCAAATTTCCCGACTATAGCTGCAATTCTTAAATTGGAACCCTTTTTGTCCCGCCTACCCCCTAAAAAGTACAAATTTCGAACAATTCAATTAAACAACTTCTACATGGTCAGAGGAATTTACATACCAAATTTCACGATTCTAGTTGTAATACATTTGTTGGTATCATTTTTATCCCTTTTTGTCCCGCTAGCCCCTTAAAAGTACAAATTTCGAAAAAATCCAATTCTACTTCGTTTCTATATGAGAAGAGGAATTTACATACCAAATTTCACGTTTCTAGCTGTAATACTTTAGTTGGTACCATTTTTATCCCTTTTTGTCCCGCTCTCCCCTTAAAAGTACAAATTTCGAAAAAAAAAACTAATTTTACTTTGATTCTATATGGTGAGAGGAATTTACATAGCAAATTTCACGTTTCTAGCTGTAATACTTTAGTTAGTACCATTTTTATCCCTTTTTGTCCCGCTCTTCTCTTAAAAGTACAAATTTCGAAAAATCTAATTCTACTTCATTTCTATATGATCAGAGGAATTTACATACCAAATTTCACGATTCTAGTTGTAATACATTTGTTGGTACCATTTTTATCCCTTTTTGTCCCTCTATTCCCTTAAAAGTACAAATTTCGAAAAAATCAAATTTTAATTCGTTTCTATATGGTCAGAGGAATTTACATACCAAATTTCACTATTCTAGCTGTAATACTTTAGTTGGTACCATTTTTATCCCTTTTTGTCCCGCTCGGCCCTTAAAAGTACAAATTTCGAAAAATCCCTATTTGTAGCTCGTCTGCATGGTCATTGCAAGGAACTCACCGAATTTCATGTTTATAGCTACTGCCGTTTAGTCAGGACGAAGGTTCGATGTTTATCCCTTTTGGGCCATTTTATCCCCTAAAAGTACGCATTTCGAAAAATCCAATTTTACTTCGTTTCTATATGGTCAGAGGAATTTACATACCAAATTTCACGATTCTAGTTGTATTACATTTGTTGGTACCATTTTTATCCCTTTTTGTCCCGCTCGTCCCTTAAAAGTACAAATTTCGAAAAATCCAATTTTACTTCGTTTCTATATGGTCAGAGGAATTTACATACCAAATTTCACGATTCTAGCTGTAATACTTTAGTTGGTACCATTTTTATCCCTTTTTGTCCCGCTCGTCCCTTAAAAGTACAAATTTCGAAAAATCCAATTTTACTTCGTTTCTATATGGTCAGAGGAATTTACATACCAAATTTCACGATTCTAGCTGTAATACTTTAGTTGGTACCATTTTTATCCCTTTTTGTCCCGCTCTCCCCTTAAAAGTACAAATTTCGAAAAATCCAATTTTACTTCGTTTCTGTATGGTCAGAGGAATTTACATACCAAAATTCACGATTCTAGCTGTAATACTTTAGTTGGTACCCTTTTTGTCCCGCTCGCCCCTTAAAAGTACAAATTTCGAAAAATCCAATTTTACTTCGTTTCTATATGGTCAGAGGAATTTACATACCAAATTTCACGATTCTAGCTGTAATACTTCAGTTGGTACCATTTTATCCCTTTTTCTCCCGCTCGTCCCTTAAAAGTACAAATTTCGAAAAATCCAATTTTACTTCGTTTCTATATCGTCAGAGGAATTTACATACCAAATTTCACGATTCTAGTTGTATTACATTTGTTGGTACCATTTTATCCCTTTTTGTCCCGCTCGCCCCTTAAAAGTACAAATTTCGAAAAAATCCAATTCTACTTCGTTTCTATATGGTCAGAGGAATTTACATACCAAATTTCACGATTCTAGCTGTAATACTTTAGTTGGTACCATTTTTATCCCTTTTTGTCCCGCTCGCTCCTTAAAGGTACAAATTTCGAAAAATCCAATTTTACTTCGTTTCTATATCGTCAGAGGAATTTACATACCAAATTTCACGATTCTAGTTGTTTTACTTTGTTTCTATATGGTGAGAGGAATTTACATACCAAATTTCACGTTTCTAGCTGTAATACTTTAGTTAGTACCATTTTTATCCCTTTTTGTCCCGCTCTTCTCTTAAAAGTACAAATTTCGAAAAAAATCTAATTCTACTTCATTTCTATATGATCAGAGGAATTTACATACCAAATTTCACGATTCTAGTTGTAATACATTTGTTGGTATCATTTTTATCCCTTTTTGTCCCGCTAGCCCCTTAAAAGTACAAATTTCGAAAAAATCCAATTCTACTTCGTTTCTATATGAGAAGAGGAATTTACATACCAAATTTCACGTTTCTAGCTGTAATACTTTAGTTGGTACCATTTTTATCCCTTTTTGTCCCGCTCTCCCCTTAAAAGTACAAATTTCGAAAAAAAAAACTAATTTTACTTTGATTCTATATGGTGAGAGGAATTTACATACCAAATTTCACGTTTCTAGCTGTAATACTTTAGTTAGTACCATTTTTATCCCTTTTTGTCCCGCTCTTCTCTTAAAAGTACAAATTTCGAAAAATCTAATTCTACTTCATTTCTATATGATCAGAGGAATTTACATACCAAATTTCACGATTCTAGTTGTAATACATTTGTTGGTACCATTTTTATCCCTTTTTGTCCCTCTATTCCCTTAAAAGTACAAATTTCGAAAAAATCAAATTTTAATTCGTTTCTATATGGTCAGAGGAATTTACATACCAAATTTCACTATTCTAGCTGTAATACTTTAGTTGGTACCATTTTTATCCCTTTTTGTCCCGCTCGGCCCTTAAAAGTACAAATTTCGAAAAATCCCTATTTGTAGCTCGTCTGCATGGTCATTGCAAGGAACTCACCGAATTTCATGTTTATAGCTACTGCCGTTTAGTCAGGACGAAGGTTCGATGTTTATCCCTTTTGGGCCATTTTATCCCCTAAAAGTACGCATTTCGAAAAATCCAATTTTACTTCGTTTCTATATGGTCAGAGGAATTTACATACCAAATTTCACGATTCTAGTTGTATTACATTTGTTGGTACCATTTTTATCCCTTTTTGTCCCGCTCGCTCCTTAAAGGTACAAATTTCGAAAAATCCAATTTTACTTCGTTTCTATATCGTCAGCCCCGCTAGCCCCTTAAAAGTACAAATTTCGAAAAAATCCAATTCTACTTCGTTTCTATATGAGAAGAGGAATTTACATACCAAATTTCACGTTTCTAGCTGTAATACTTTAGTTGGTACCATTTTTATCCCTTTTTGTCCCGCTCTCCCCTTAAAAGTACAAATTTCGAAAAAAAAAACTAATTTTACTTTGATTCTATATGGTGAGAGGAATTTACATAGCAAATTTCACGTTTCTAGCTGTAATACTTTAGTTAGTACCATTTTTATCCCTTTTTGTCCCGCTCTTCTCTTAAAAGTACAAATTTCGAAAAATCTAATTCTACTTCATTTCTATATGATCAGAGGAATTTACATACCAAATTTCACGATTCTAGTTGTAATACATTTGTTGGTACCATTTTTATCCCTTTTTGTCCCTCTATTCCCTTAAAAGTACAAATTTCGAAAAAATCAAATTTTAATTCGTTTCTATATGGTCAGAGGAATTTACATACCAAATTTCACTATTCTAGCTGTAATACTTTAGTTGGTACCATTTTTATCCCTTTTTGTCCCGCTCGGCCCTTAAAAGTACAAATTTCGAAAAATCCCTATTTGTAGCTCGTCTGCATGGTCATTGCAAGGAACTCACCGAATTTCATGTTTATAGCTACTGCCGTTTAGTCAGGACGAAGGTTCGATGTTTATCCCTTTTGGGCCATTTTATCCCCTAAAAGTACGCATTTCGAAAAATCCAATTTTACTTCGTTTCTATATGGTCAGAGGAATTTACATACCAAATTTCACGATTCTAGTTGTATTACATTTGTTGGTACCATTTTTATCCCTTTTTGTCCCGCTCGTCCCTTAAAAGTACAAATTTCGAAAAATCCAATTTTACTTCGTTTCTATATGGTCAGAGGAATTTACATACCAAATTTCACGATTCTAGCTGTAATACTTTAGTTGGTACCATTTTTATCCCTTTTTGTCCCGCTCGTCCCTTAAAAGTACAAATTTCGAAAAATTCAATTTTACTTCGTTTCTATATGGTCAGAGGAATTTACATACCAAATTTCACGATTCTAGCTGTAATACTTTAGTTGGTACCATTTTTATCCCTTTTTGTCCCGCTCTCCCCTTAAAAGTACAAATTTCGAAAAATCCAATTTTACTTCGTTTCTGTATGGTCAGAGGAATTTACATACCAAAATTCACGATTCTAGCTGTAATACTTTAGTTGGTACCCTTTTTGTCCCGCTCGCCCCTTAAAAGTGCAAATTTCGAAAAATCCAATTTTACTTCGTTTCTATATGGTCAGAGGAATTTACATACCAAATTTCACGATTCTAGCTGTAATACTTCAGTTGGTACCATTTTATCCCTTTTTCTCCCGCTCGTCCCTTAATAGTACAAATTTCGAAAAATCCAATTTTACTTCGTTTCTATATCGTCAGAGGAATTTACATACCAAATTTCACGATTCTAGTTGTATTACATTTGTTGGTACCATTTTTATCCCTTTTTGTCCCGCTCGCCCCTTAAAAGTACAAATTTCGAAAAAATCCAATTCTACTTCGTTTCTATATGGTCAGAGGAATTTACATACCAAATTTCACGATTCTAGCTGTAATACTTTAGTTGGTACCATTTTTATCCCTTTTTGTCCCGCTCGCTCCTTAAAGGTACAAATTTCGAAAAATCCAATTTTACTTCGTTTCTATATCGTCAGAGGAATTTACATACCAAATTTCACGATTCTAGTTGTTTTACTTTGTTTCTATATGGTGAGAGGAATTTACATACCAAATTTCACGTTTCTAGCTGTAATACTTTAGTTAGTACCATTTTTATCCCTTTTTGTCCCGCTCTTCTCTTAAAAGTACAAATTTCGAAAAAAATCTAATTCTACTTCATTTCTATATGATCAGAGGAATTTACATACCAAATTTCACGATTCTAGTTGTAATACATTTGTTGGTATCATTTTTATCCCTTTTTGTCCCGCTAGCCCCTTAAAAGTACAAATTTCGAAAAAATCCAATTCTACTTCGTTTCTATATGAGAAGAGGAATTTACATACCAAATTTCACGTTTCTAGCTGTAATACTTTAGTTGGTACCATTTTTATCCCTTTTTGTCCCGCTCTCCCCTTAAAAGTACAAATTTCGAAAAAAAAAACTAATTTTACTTTGATTCTATATGGTGAGAGGAATTTACATACCAAATTTCACGTTTCTAGCTGTAATACTTTAGTTAGTACCATTTTTATCCCTTTTTGTCCCGCTCTTCTCTTAAAAGTACAAATTTCGAAAAATCTAATTCTACTTCATTTCTATATGATCAGAGGAATTTACATACCAAATTTCACGATTCTAGTTGTAATACATTTGTTGGTACCATTTTTATCCCTTTTTGTCCCTCTATTCCCTTAAAAGTACAAATTTCGAAAAAATCAAATTTTAATTCGTTTCTATATGGTCAGAGGAATTTACATACCAAATTTCACTATTCTAGCTGTAATACTTTAGTTGGTACCATTTTTATCCCTTTTTGTCCCGCTCGGCCCTTAAAAGTACAAATTTCGAAAAATCCCTATTTGTAGCTCGTCTGCATGGTCATTGCAAGGAACTCACCGAATTTCATGTTTATAGCTACTGCCGTTTAGTCAGGACGAAGGTTCGATGTTTATCCCTTTTGGGCCATTTTATCCCCTAAAAGTACGCATTTCGAAAAATCCAATTTTACTTCGTTTCTATATGGTCAGAGGAATTTACATACCAAATTTCACGATTCTAGTTGTATTACATTTGTTGGTACCATTTTTATCCCTTTTTGTCCCGCTCGCTCCTTAAAGGTACAAATTTCGAAAAATCCAATTTTACTTCGTTTCTATATCGTCACGATTCTAGTTGTATTACATCTGTTGGTACCATTTTTATCCCTTTTTGTCCCGCTCTCCCCTTAAAAGTACAAATTTCGAAAAAAAAACTAATTTTACTTTGTTTCTATATGGTGAGAGGAATTTACATACCAAATTTCACGTTTCTAGCTGTAATACTTTAGTTAGTACCATTTTTATCCCTTTTTGTCCCGCTCTTCTCTTAAAAGTACAAATTTCGAAAAAAAATCTAATTCTAGTTCATTTCTATATGATCAGAGGAATTTACATACCAAATTTCACGATTCTAGTTGTAATACATTTGTTGGTACCATTTTTATCCCTTTTTGTCCCGCTAGCCCCTTAAAAGTACAAATTTCGAAAAAATCCAATTCTACTTCGTTTCTATATGAGAAGAGGAATTTACATACCAAATTTCACGTTTCTAGCTGTAATACTTTAGTTGGTACCATTTTTATCCCTTTTTGTCCCTCTATTCCCTTAAAAGTACAAATTTCGAAAAAATCAAATTTTAATTCGTTTCTATATGGTCAGAATTTACATACCAAATTTCACGATTCTAGCTGTAATACTTTAGTTGGTACCATTTTTATCCCTTTTTGTCCCGCTCGGCCCTTAAAAGTACAAATTTCGAAAAATCCCTATTTGTAGCTCGTCTGCATGGTCATTGCAAGGAACTCACCGATTTTCATGTTTCTAACTACTGCCGTTTAGTCAGGACGAATGTTCGATGTTTATCCCTTTTTGGGCCATTTTATCCCCTAAAAGTACGAATTTCGTAAAACCCTTTCTTAGTCGACGTCTACGTCATATTTGGGAACTACCCTGAAAATTTCATGACCCTGGCTTCAGCCGTTTGGTCTGGGGGCTGGTCAATGATAAGTCAGTCAGTCAGTCAGTCAGTCAGTCAGTCAGTAACGCAACTCTTTTATATATATAGATAGATTGCTACAAACAAAACCCTTTAAATTCGCTAAGTCATCATTTTTGCGAAACCTAGCTAGGGGAATACGCACCTTTTGTGAGAATATTTGCAGGATCTTTATTGCAAAACAAAAATATCCTACTGACAATACTATGACTGACATACTGTCATTACTTAACCCCTCGTAATATCTGGTTTGCAAGAACTAATGACGGGACTATTTCAATGTTTTTATTTTTTGATATTTCTATTGCTTTTACAGCTTAGAATATTTCCCCCCAGTTTTTGTAAAATATTTTCGTCGCGACGAAATTAAAGACGTCATAAAATTCTCAGCCATGCGAGTTCTTTGCTTCCTTCAACATTTATTCATTTTTAATCTAGTGTAGGTATCAGTCACTTGTACCTGTCCAATTCAGGCGATTAGTCTGGAGTAAAATATTTGTAAAATGAAACATAATTTGTAAAATATTTTGACAAAAGCATTCGTTTTTAATTTGTAATATGTCAGTATTTTAAAAAAGCGCACCAGTTACCTAAAATAAATTATTTTTCCTGGGATGAAACTTTTCATTCCCGTTTTCCTGGCAAATTAAAAAGTCCGGGAAATCCCAAACGCTTGTTGGTATATAAGATTCGGTCCCATACATTGTGTCGTTCGATTTGGCTTTATGCCGCGCTAGAAAACATACATTACAATCGCTTTTTGTCATCTAGGAACATGTATAGTAAAAGCGTATCATATCTGTCAATCCTTACTGCTGCGAGTTTAGCTAAAGATGAACTTGTAGTAAATGTGTTGATATAAGCTACATAAAATCACCCATTCTAATAGATATAGGATTAGTGCACAACTTTGTTGTTTATTATTTTTAATTGAATATAATTTTGTTATTAACTACTTTTATGATTTCACATTTTGTCAACTGTGACAAGAAAATGTCAGGCGGTAGATGATGTGACTGATATTGTGTGTGTTATTTTAAATATCATAAAAATGATCCTATACAACATAGCACGTAAAAATGTTTCGAATTACGAAAGCGTGTACTCTTTGAAGTAAATATGCAAAATTTCAGCACCCTACTATCATGGGAATGCGATGCAAATTTGAACTCATTGATGTGCTTTCGTTCAAAAAAGTGGTCTGTTTTTCAAGTTTTCTATCCGACTTATTTTTAAACTGAGTGTTCTGTTTTCTATATTTTCGAATATGACAAAACTAGTCTGAATGTACATCAGTGTCATTGATCACCTTTCTGTGGTTTCTTTTGTGTTCAGTTATTCGCCCGGCAAGTTTCCTGTGCGCTACACATACATTCGTACGCACATCAGAATTCACATGCGTTTGTATGCATATTTATTTGTCTGTATTATTATGGCTGTTTTTCTTTAAGACTGGATAACTAAGCTGCGATAACAAAAATCTAAATAAAATGTTAAAATTTCACTCAAAATAAAAAAATATTTTTTAAAATTGTCGCCAAAAGCAATATCAATGTGTGTGTAAAAAAATAATTTTGTGTTAAACAATTTTGACTTAGCCTGGATAATTATCCAGTCTAAGTCAAAATGATGGATATAGCCTCGATATGCAATAAAGTCGACACAAAATATTTTTTTTGAAAATTTCTTTTGATACATATATTTATATTGTAGTTGGCGACAATGTGAAAAAATAATTTTTTACTTTGAGCAAAAAATTAAATTTTTATTAACGTTTTTGTTATCGCAGCTTGTTATCCCGGCTTAAAGAAAAACAGCCCTATTATCAATTTACAAAGATTACAAAATTTCGTCAATCATTTCATAATTATGATTTCACGGTATCTCCTTTTATCTCAATTTGTACATCGGACAATTGTTTGGAATTGGAAATCCTAATATGAGCTACATGCATGAATTTATGTGCGTACATATATATGTACATAGTACATACATATGTACGGCTTTGTATGAACGACATACGAAATGATAAATGAGAGTTGAAAGGCCCGTATGTGAGCGATCTGCTTTGAATGTCAATGAGCATGACAATCTCAATGACAATGTTGTTATTATTTTTCACTTTATTATTGTCGTCTCTCTTTTATTACGCCTTTTAGTCTCCATCACACCGATTCAGTCCGCACGAAAGGTTTGAGAAGAAAGATTGTATCTGATTCACAGACCTTTATGGAGATGTAAATCATACATACATCCGAACATCATACTTACATGCATACATCTGTGTATGGATGTCACAGTCTTACATCCATCCACTGGTACTCGTCAGCGATTGATGTCCAAAACAGTAGTATTGAATGTGGAATAAAAGGGATACGAAGAGGGTGATAAATGTTGTAATGACCGCAGATTTAAATTACGTTTATACAATACAACACTTTGTACAAATATTTGACTTTGACAAATTGTTTTCATTTAAACGTGACTTGGAACATAGCCGCCGCTAAACACTACCACGATGTTAATGACGATGGTGTGATGATGGTGATGACGTTATTATGTATAAAAGTACGTATGGATGTGTATCGTACAGTGTTGCCATCAAACGAATTACACGTAGGTGATCCAAAAAAGATGTCCGAACTATTCGTAGGCGTTTCGTACCATCCGACATGGTGTCCGGACTTAACGCCCAATAAAGTCCTCCCCACAAATGGACATAACGACCAATTTGTTTTTTAGTGTTGCGACCACCTTGAAAATCACCATAAAGCCCAAAAAGTCTCGGACATAGAGCTTCAAGTTTGAAGGCTTTGCGTAGCCGACTGTGGACATTCTCTTTAAGTCCGTAAAGCAGAAGACCTTTAATCTGCATATTCAGCTTTGGACCTCTCCCAGGGGAGAGAAACATGAGGAACGGTCGTAGGCCGACAACACAGAAGCCCACCGCCTTTAGCCATTCATAAGAATAAAAAATCGGTATGCTCGGCCAAAGAAAGAAATCTTTACTTTGCGTAGGGTTATGTTGTGGTGGCAGTCAGAATGTAGGCATGAACCAGAAAAGGTCCATTGTGGTACCACGGGTTATTACACGCATCATCGGAACTAAACTGTGCTACTCACGAAACACATTATCTTACCGACGAATATTGGGATGACTTCATACTAGGGTTTGCATTTTCCCGTACTTTTTATTTCCCGGGAAATGGGAATTATTTTTTCAATTTCCCGGGATCCTGGGACAGCACGGGAAAACGTCAACATACTGTTTACCATGAGTTAAGCTTATTTTTTACAATGAAACATTCACATATAATAAAGCGCAATGTGAAATCAATTCAAACATCTTTTCAAGTTTCAAAATTAATTAAAGATCAGATATTACGTATTCTATTGGATAATATGGAGCATTAAATGAAATGTTTGTTCTTCGAAAACTTTAAAGAAGGGGCGTGGCTAAAGCGTAAATATTTTTTAGGTTTAAAGAGATTATAAAAACATTTCCAAATATCAAATTGAAAATGATTTTGACTACACTGAAAGAATTATCTTCATGTCTTAATCTCGTTGAAATTTTTCATTAAAAAGTCGCCAAAGAAACATTTCATAAGATGTAAACATGTTTCATAAAACACAAATCAATGAAAAGTGTCATAGAAATTATGAAACATTTCTTAGAAACAATGAAATGCAGTTCTTCATTCGACGAACTTTTGTCATACAAGTTAAATTTTTTTCATAATACGATTTTATGAATTTTTAAATTTTATTTTATGAGAAAGTTTCATAAATATGTCTTTGATCTAAATCAGGTTAAATACTTATGTAAGACTTAACAGAGAACAAATGAGAATTGCTAGCATTCAACCGAATAAAGTCGACACACTAAAAATATAGTTGTAAGTTATGAAATATTTCATAAAAACTATTAAATCTTTCATTATATTTATGAAGACATTTCATAACATAAATATTTTATTGGTTATGAAATATTTTATAATTTTTAAGAATTGTTTTTAATACAATGAAATCTTTCTTTGATCTTATGAAACTAAGCTTCACTAATTTAACAATTTTGTTTTATGAAATATGAAATGTTTATATATTAAGAAAAAAATCACTAAATTTTTGAAAAACCTTTTATGAAATCGCTTAAAAAATATTATGAAGGAAAATTCATTCAGTATACTCGAATGGATGTTATATCGGTTTATTGTAACCAAAGATTATTCCACTTTGTGCGGAAGGTACCAGAAGGGGTGTGGTAATATCGCCCATATTCCATGCGAATGCAAATTATATAAAAGCATTGCCAAATATAAAATCAACAGTATTCCGATCATCTGTATAAAAGTTATGACAGCTTTAATATTACGTAGTTTATGGTGATTTGTGTGGAGGTACTAGAAGGGGTGTGGCAAAACCCGACATCTTTAGTACACTTAAGGCGATTATAAAAACATTAGCAAATACCAAAATAAACTAAGTTTGGGAAAAATATTACCATGTGCAAAGTTTGAATTGATTCCTTCGAGAGTTATCGTGTGCACCAGCCAGACAGACAGACGGACATGGCTCAAACAACTTAAAAAGTCGTAAAACGGATTTGGTCCAAACATAGTTAGGGTCTTATGTCATTCCTTCAATGCCTACCACTTTTTTCTGTCCCAAATGATATGACATGAGGGTAATGAGGGTATAAATATATTAATTATGAATAGAATTTGTCATATAAAATTTGTTGTTTTGGTCTGAATTTCATGAAATTTTGTACCGATTTTACAATTAACGAAATGAAAAACTTCCAGAAGCTTTATCAAAATCGACCTCGACCGTGGTGGTCGCACAACATATACCGGACCAAATTTTGTTTTGATCCGAAAATTTGTATAGAGTTAAGAAATAGCGAAATGATTTAAAATGTGTAGAACTGCAGGTGCGGCTCATGCACCGTTTAAATGCGATAAAGACATGTGTTTAATGAATTTCATAACTTCTGACATGGTTAAGATATTTTGACGCGCGAAGATACGTTGAAAAGTTATTTTCTTGTGGATTTGTAAAAAATAATATTTTTTTCTTGATAATAAAAAAAATATATATTTATTTTTTATGAACAAATCGCATCTTGTTATCCCAACTTAAAGAGAAACAGCCCTAATCTCTTTTACATACTCTGGTGTTGAACCACAAATGCAAAATTTTGTGCAAAGTGACGTTTTGAAATTATAAATTGTTAGTAAATCTTAAATTATCATTTCCCTTTCCTGTAGCTTCGAAAACATAAATTTTTATTTTGAGGCAGCAATAAATTTTTTCATTACATAGTTGTTACTTTAGTTTGTATGGATATTTTTTTAATTTATGAGCAAAATTGTATATAAACCCTGTACGATTTCTCCGCAGACATTAGCATATCAGGAGAACAGTTTATCGGACTTTATTCATAAAGATATCAAAAATTCTGAAATTGGATTATTTGTAACTTTATTCTGTTGTATTCAGTTCATATAAATTATATATTACCATATTTATGGTAGACGACACATACCTAATTAATTATGATCTTTGTTAAATTATGTTGGTACGTTTTCAATTTTATAGTGAAAACGTTTTAAAAAATGTGCTAGAAATCTGCTGAATTCCCGCACAAATTTCCCGGGATAGGGGAAACAGAAAATATGAAATTTGTTTCGCGGGAAATCCCGGGCCGCAAATCCTAATTGTGATGATTCTGTTGATATCAATATTATTCCCGTTTTGACTGTAAATTTACGGAAATCAAAGATCGCGCACTTTCATTTACAAGCGATTCACATTCGAACCTCATTTCGTTTGCAAACTTGCGTATTTCAACAGTCAGACCGATGGTCTGTCTTAGAATTTTACCACGAACCAGAATATATATATACATTGTGTCTCCGATGAATATTTCAAGGTGTGACAAAATAGTGTTTGGAAATGAAAACGTGTTCACGATCTTTCGATACTTGTACTTTTTAGGCCAAAAAGAAATAAAATTGGTGTCGATCAAATGGCTACATATAGAATTCAAAAATTCATACTTTGCCTTTCTAAAGAATTACTTTGATATATATATATATATATATATGTAGTCAAGGGCTATTAAGTTTACTTACTGTTACTAAAACATATTTGTAGATACGCCCCCCCCTAAGAGGGTGTGGTTTTAATTAATTAATTTAAAAATGAAATATCACAATTTATTTAACAAATATCGATATCAGCAAAAAATTTCATAATATTTTATTGCACTCATACGCAACGTGATTTCCCTTTTTTTACAAATTTCACACTTTCAACATCAGTGTACGAATTTCAATTAGGGTTTGCATTTTCCCGTACTTTTTATTTCGCGGGAAACGGGAATTATTTCTTCAATTTCCCGGGATCCCGGGACAGCACGGGAAATCGTCAACATACTGTTTACCATGAGTTAAGCTTATTTTTTCCAATGAATCATTCACATTTTATTAAACTAAAATAAATATATACTTCACAACGAACCTGTTATAGAATTCATGTAATATTAGATCAATTTAAACATCTATTCAAGTTTCAAAATTAATTAAAGATCAGATATTTCTTATTTTATTGGAAAATGTGGACGCGACGGAGAACGATCCTTCACATTAATAGTCAGTAGAGCATTAAATGAAATGTTTGTTATTTATCCTGTCGCTTCGAAAACTTTAAATTCTTTATTTTTGGCGTTCGGATACACGCCTAAAATCTACTTTTCCCGGATTATCAATTTTTCATATGGAGCTTGGCAGGAAAAACCCGAAAAAGTGTATTTTGAGTCTATGTCCGAACGCAGCTTACAAATATTTTGTCATCCAACTGCAATATTTGACATACTTGATTAAAAGCGAGGTTTTTATACAACATTTTTAATTTTATTGTGGAAATGATGGAAAAAATATGCGAAGAAATATGTAAAATTTTCTTCTGAATTCCCGCGGGATTCCCGTACGAATTTCCCGGGATACGGGAAGTGAAAAATGTGCGAATTCCCGGGAAATTTCCCGCGGGAAATCCCGGGATGCAAACCCTAATTTCAATGTTCCAAAATATGGACATGGTAAAATGCTCATTAATTTAGCATTGTTATGTTTTTCATACTATATCATTTATTAGATTTATATCATTTGTTAATTTCATCTGAGAAGGACATTCCTATAAGTAATATCTGTTTTAGTCATGTTTGGTAGGCCATATTTAACTATTTTGGATATGTCCGGTACGGAGATCTTAGAAATCTAAATCTAATTTTACCTGTACCTCTAAAGTCTTCGAAACAATCTTTGAAGTGCTTTGCAAATGAATAAATGAGCGTTCTGAAAGCCCCAAAATGATAATACCTATTTACGGTCGTAGTATGGTTTTGAAGACGTTTTCAAAATAACCATTTATGATTATATGAGCTCTAAAAGAAAAGATTAGAAATGAATACTTACATTAAATTTATTGACACTAAAATTAGAGGTGTGGTTAAGAAAAATTAAAAAGCATTTGAATTTGTTTTTTGCCATGTAAAAAAATATGTGTTTTAATTGTAGCAAATTATGCAAAGCAAATTTTAAAGACGTTTGTCGAGCTAATGCCACATTTTATGGACCTAATTCTCAAACAATGAATATACACAACCTTATTCACATCGCTGATGACGTAGTTAACATGAGGGCACATACAACACAATTTTCAGCTTTTGATTTTGAAAACAGTTTGGCTTTTATAAAATCAATTACATAATCTCCAAACAATCCAATAGCTCAGATAAATAGAAAACTTCATATTTTTCATAAAAAACTTTCCCTACCATTGGTGCACCCAGTAACCACCAGTGCCACCATTTGCATTCTATTAAATATAGATGCAAAATGGTCTTGAGCCAGGACAATATCCCAGTTCAAATCACATTAAATAATAATTTTAATAAAAGTGAACAACATAAAAATGTCTCGCATTTCATTTTATGAACAACCACAGGCAAAGTATTTTTGGAAATTTTATAAAACGGTTTTAATATTATTTTACAGAGTAGTAACATTTTAAGATTTTTCATTTCATTTTATGAACAATTGTAAATTTTGCAAAGAAGTACCCAAAACGTTTCAAATCTGCGCTTTGAAAACGCTGTTTTGGTACTGTCCGCAATTTCTGACTGCGTAGTTCATTTACTAGAAATTTTGTAGTAAATTAACTTAAAAACATTTCTTTGGATCTAATAAAAATACTTACAATTGAATAAATTCATATTTGTATGAATGTGAAGTTAATGTATTCACTGCGTTCTTCATACATTTAATTATAAAGCATAAAAAATTCTTGAATAATAATCTAAGAATCAATTCTCATTCGTTTTCCGAGATTTGTTTCTAAATACTTCAAGAATGATTCTAAACAACCACTGCTCAATTCTTTATGGAAGAGCTATCATGAAACTTTGAGAAATATTTCATGTTCTCATTTTTTATATGAATTTGGCACTCTGAAGTAAATTAATTTGTTCAAGTGTTGTGAAATAATTTCCTCGGTTTCAGTCAATTGAACTTAAATTTTTATTTATATTAAGTTTTGAGGGAAAAGTCAGAAATTTACCCACAGTTTTAGTAAACATTTACTTGGGGTTAGGATAATTTTACTAACACTTTGTTCAGATTTAGTATACATTTACTTGGTTTTAGGAATTATTTGGTTTGAGGAAAAGATTTCAGTTGATTATTATTTGGCGTTGCATACATTTGTCAAGGAAGTCTTATAGAGAGTGATGTAGGGTATAAAGGTTTAAAAAAAATTAAAAAATAAATTTACATACACATGCAGTGGTAACACTGGTACGCCCGTATTTACATTATCTCTATCGTGGTACACATAGAGAGAGCGCGAGTAAGAGAAACGTGTCAAGGGTGAGATATTGCAAATTAACATTCTATATTCAACATAAAATGTTGCACTGTCATTGTTTTATATTGAAAAAAGCAACAACATACAACTGTCTATTCAATCCTTACCTTCGTCTACGACGTCGTTTTCGATTCTTTTGGTCCCTAGTTAACGGTAAATTGGCGAATTAAGAGAGAGCGCACACGCCCAAGCGTTTAATGTTCGATGTCATTTCAATTGAGCAGAACAGTTGCAGCAATTTATCATTCGTTCACGCAACGAGAAGATAGATGATGATTTGCTCCTTTTTCTCAGTCGAAGCACGTCAAATCAATTTCAAATTCCGTCTGTATTCGTAGACACTGTGCCACTTGCATTCAAAGAACAATTAGTTTGAAAAAGTTTATGTTGCTACAACCTGTCTCTATTCCCATCATCACGGTGAACACCATCACTCATGGAGTGGTATGTAACGTCAACATCTATCTACTCGCTCTAGTACGAGGACTAAGTGATGATTATCTCTCTACTCACTCGGTGGTCGAATTCAATTAAAATGCAATAAAAACCCAGCGGAAATCCTGTTCATAGCAAGTGGAGGAGTTAATTTGTAGAAAACTTTTATTGTCGAAACATCTGTTATCCGTTTCGTTGTGGCTTGGTAGCACTCATATTAATGTGTATTATTTGTGTTTTACGAACATATGCATATGTACATATGAATGTATGAATACTGCATCAGCAGTGTAGCATTTAATTTCAGGTGAACATTTACGTATTTTCAGTTGGGATTACCATAATTTGAAAATGTTTCGTTGACTGTGATTTCTCCTAATCATACATATCGAAAAACTCAACTCATGAAAAACTAACTATAACTGGAAATAATATAAGAATAAATTTTTGTTAATGCAAGTTTTGTTAGGGTTTTACGATTTCGAGGTGTCGAGTTTTTTTATATTTGGGTAACGATATACAATAACCACAAAAGTCTACAAACGTCGTTAAATACAACTTTTTATTTATTTGTATTTTCTGGAGACAGGAGATTATTCTCCAATTTCGATCTAACATTATACAATTCTTATTTTATTCATAATTTACTATCGTTTGCAGACATTTGTGGCATACTGTATATTAGGATGGGTTACGAAAATAAATTGCAGCTATCACCCCCCAGAAATGAAAATTGGATTGTATATTTATGAATCAAAATTTATATTTAAAGTGCTTTCAAGGGTCTATTAATTCAGGAAACAATTTTGGACAAAAATGCAACATGAAAAAAATTACACGGGAAACCCATGATTTTTAGGAGCATTTTCAGGAGCGTTATTATGTTATTTCAACTAAGAATTCCTACTGTAAAAGTGATCTATAAGGATCACATTTTAATGTAGCGTCCTTGCAAATGGAACCCACATGTTACATTGGATCTTTTTTTTATTAAGTCTATAGATACAAATATCCTTACAGACTAAAAACGTATACATATATACACTTAGATACTACAAATTTTATATAAATGCAGGATAATTTTTCTTTTAATAGAGGTTTTGTTTTCTGATAATTCAATAATGTGATAGAATTTATTAAATTGAACAAACAGGTGGCGCAAAGTATCATTATTGGCATAGTTTGAACGGAAATAATTATAGTGGATCAAATGAAAATATCTAGTTGGTCTTGTCGGAATATTTATCATCATTCTACTCAGAATAAGATCGGAATGGATGTTGTCTTGATAATATTTTTGTAACTCGAACACATTTAGTTCACATAAAGGAAATAAAAAACAAGTTTCATTACAGAAAAACAAACGGAATAATGGAAATTAAGCAAAAATATAAGTTGGAATTAAATTATGAAATTGATGTCTCCATTGAGGTGCAAGGTTCGTAGTGCGCATGCGAAACTTCAGCACCCTACCATCATCGGATCCACCATGGATATACATTTGTATGACCTCTGTACATATTACCGTAACCTATTTCAAGACAATATACGACATATAGATATAAAAGAAGATGAACCATTGAATACATGGTCCGTAACAAACAAATTATTCTATTTTTTAATATTAAAATTAGACTTCTGAGTGGCTACTAGAAGATGCCATTATAACGGATTTATAACGTCTAAAAGTTTTTCGTATTTGCATTGAAGTCACCAAAAACTGAGGTGTATCGATTTGTCATGATACATGTAGACTATAAGCAAATCTCACTATAATTTAAAAGATTTTTATTTGCATTTTATCATATAATTTTGGCATACATTACTGTATATATGAAACAAGTAAGGAAAGGCTGCGTATGTACCTCGCTTTGATTACTAAACCCAAGTATTTCATGGGAGCAATTTTATGTAGTTCATACAAATTATATAAATTATATGAATATAATTTATATGCTATAAATTCATCTTTAGTCAAATTTAACGAATATGGTAAATAATATGGTAATTGATCCAATTGTCCGACAGACAAATACAGTAGTATACCAAAGACATGCCAAAGTATGGACATATGGGCATTACCCAAACAATTCTCATTGCAATTCAATTCGGTAAAAAATTGAAATCGGGAAGGATTTTTGCATCATGTAAATGTATGTGTTTGACAAAAAATGTTAAATCGGAAAGGACATTTGTATGGGGGTATATTGAAACCAGGAACGATGTGACGCGCTTTCACCATGTCTGTTTATTGGTGAAATATAATATGTAAAATTTGGCCAAAATCGGTTAAACATTCGGGAGCAACATTTGTATGAGGGCTATATCTAAATCTGAACCGATCTTACCCACTTTCACCATTGGTTTTTTAGTTGGATTATAAGATGTTGTGCCAATTTTAAAGAAAAAACGGGTACAATATGTGGATTTTAGAGAGGAAAAAGTCAAATCGGGAGCGACATTTGTATGGGGGCTATATCTAAATCTGAACCGATCATACCCATTTTTTGCATACGTGTTTCTAGTTGCATTATAAGATGTTCTGCAAAATTTAAAGAAAATCGGGTACAATATGTCGTTTCTAGAGCAGAAAATGTCACATCGTGAGCGACATTTGTATGGGGGCTATATCTAAATCTGAACCGATCTTACCCAATTTTAGCATACGTGTTTCTAGTTGCATTATAAGATGTTGTGCCAATTTTAAAGAAAATCGGGTACAATATGTCGTTTCTATAGCGGAAAATGTCAAATCGGGAGCGACATTTGTATGGGGGCTATATCTAAATCTGAACCGATCTTACCCAATTTTTGCATAGGTGTTTCTAGTTGGATTATAAGATGTTGTACCAAATTTAAAGGAAATCGGGTACAATATGTGGTTTCTAGAGCGGAAAATGTCAAATCGGGACCGACATTTGTATGGGGGCTATATCTAAATCTGAACCGATTTCCTCCAAATTCAATACCGATGGTCCTTGGCCAGAAAAAATAACTCCTGCCGAGTTTCATGACAATCGGACAACAATTGCGACCTGTAGAGCAGAGTTACAAGCCGAACCATAATTATCGGCGGCGGCGGCGCTGTTCAAAATGGATCGGCGGCGGCGGCTTTCGGCTGATTTGCCGGCTCGTTCTGTCATTCGAATACCCCTATTTGGAAGGAACAATTTTCTTTTATTTTTTGGCAAGTAGTTCAATATTCGTTAATATTAGCCAATGTTCCAATAATTTAATATTGTTATTAGGGTATCCAATTATTCTGACTTTTATGTTATTCGATTTTTCGTTTATTTGAAAACAAAAAATTTCCAATTAATCGAATAATGAAGTCGAGAGTTATTCTATTAATCGATTAATCGAACAATTGTCCACTTAAATAAAATATAATTAATTAGAGTTATATAGACAAGACACGGCAGTTTACGGGTAGTTCAACTATATATTGAACGTTTATTATGTATCTGATTTTATTTAAAAATTATAACATCAAATTCGAAATTCATTAGAAATGATTTTTTATTATTCGAACAAATATTTGACAAAAATTATTCGATTAATCGAATAAAATTTTATCGGTTGGATACCCTAATTGTTAACTCATACAATTATTTTTTGGGAGAAGGAATCCATTCCCAAAATGTATAATATGGATAAATATATAAATATTTTTGCAATTACAGCTTTTCATGTGAGGCATATTTGACCAGACGTTCTTGAATATCATAATCCTTCCAAAGAATGATATTACTCTAACTACTTTGACACACTAAAGAACACGTGACCACACGTACTGGAATTGACTTATATAAATGAAAGAAAAATCAATATATTTCACAGCAGTAGGTTGTCTAAGTTGACATTTATATTTTCTTTTGTAATTTTAAGTGGGTTGTCTATTTTGGTAGTAAGATTTGACTGAGTTAAAACTCCGTCAAATCACGGCGGCGTGGTTGAAGTCGATATGAGTCGATGAAATCGGCGGCGTGGTTGAGTCGATTTGAGCCGATGAAATCGGCGGCGGCGCGGCTCGTGCAGAAACATGCGGCGGCGGCGGCTTGTCGGCTTAAAATCGGTCGGCTTGTATCTCTGCTGTAGAGTGCGAACAAGCTTAGATGGTCAGCAGACGGACGGACGGACGGACGGACGGACGGACGGACAGACAGACAGACATCGTTAAATCGACTCAGCTGGTGATTCTAAGCCGATCGGTATACTTAAAGGTGGGTCTAGCTCGATTATTTCTTGGTGTTACAAACATTTGGCGCGAAACTAACTTATAATACCCTAGACCACGAAGTGGTGTAGGGTATAAAAACAAAAAAAAAAAAAAAACAAATTATACATTTTAATTTTTTCTCACTTGTATATGTATGTATGTTCTATAAAATTTTAATAAATAAAAAATTCAAAATTGTCAAACGATGTTCTTATAATAAACTAGCTGAACCCCGCCCGCTTCGCCAGGCAAAAACAAAAATGGTAAAATTAAAATCAGGTTTCATATTGATATTATCGTGGTCAGTAATATATACGTTCCAATTTTCAGCCTTCTAGCTAAAAGACACTTTTGCCACGCCCCAACTACCCACCAAACGAAAATTCAAACTCCAGCATCATATTTATCTTTCTTGTGGTCAGTAATTTATACGTTCCAATTTGCAGCCTTCTGGCTCAAAAAAACACTATTGCCACACACATAAAATGAAAATCCAAATTTCGGCATCATATTTATCATTCCCGTGGTCAGTAATATTTATGAACCAATTTTACATCTTATGTCCTTCCTTGGGCCAACACGAATTCATCAAGCCCAAAATCGTGAAAATCAGACGATCCGTTATAAAGTTTTGCGTGTTCACACGGACGACATTCTCTTTTATAAATATAGATATAAAGAAGATAATCGAATACAAAAAATTTCATTCAATCAACTAACGGTCACACCAACCAAAGTTCATTATATGGACTAGCTAATTGAAAAACAACATACAATCAACAAATTCTAATAGCAACAGATATAAAAAATAATTTGGTTGCAGATACCATTTTGGTAGTTAGATGTACTAAAACATTTTAAATTTAGTGTCACTTCAACAAATTATTTATAATTTATAGACAACATTGGTTTATAAATCAAAACGAGGTATATGCAAAGGGAGTAATATAGGGTATCATATAGTCCACCCTGCCCGACTATCGCGTTTCTGGGACTGGAAGAATTAATGGTTGATTGTTGAATAATTATATTCTTCAGGTCCTTATAAGGTAAACTCGATCAGAAAATGAAAAACTGAGTACACACAATTTCCAAGGCATTTCCATTGATCCAGGGTTAATATAAACCCTAGCTGAACCCCGCCCGCGTATATTGTCTAAACAGGTTAAACATAAATTAACTCACACAACAATATAGGAATCTCGGTGTCGATTATACTCTAAAACAGGTTTTAATTTCGTATGGGAAGAGTCACTGCCACTTTCCGCCCATCAAATATACTCTAAAACCGGTTTTTATTTTCAATTTAAGGGTCACGCCCACTTTCCGCCCATCCTTGCACAACTATTTACATTGGATCTACACACACAAAATTTCAGCACGCTAGGTGTTATAGAACTGACAATATTCGATAACAGGTTTTAACTTCGTATGAGAGGTACAACGCCCACTTTCCCAATACCGCCCAATTTTTGGCACAACTACGCATATTGATGCTAGATGCACTCACACAAAAGTTCAGTCTTGTAGCTGTTATTGAAATGAATATATTCGATAATAGGTTTTAACTTCGTATGGGAAGTACCACGCCCACTTTTCCAATATCACCATTTTTTTTGGCACAACTACGCACATTGATGCTACGTGCACTTACACAAAATTTTAGCACAATATTCAATAATAGACTTTAACTTTGTATGAGAGGTGCAACGCCCACTTTTTCAATACCACCCATTTTTGGCACAACTACGCACATTAATGCTAGATGCACTTATACAAAATTTGAACACTCTAGGTGTCATAGAACGGACAATATTTAATAATAGGTTTTACCTTCGTATGGGAGGAGCCACGCTCACTTTTCCAATACCGCCCATTTTTGGCACAACTGTGCAGACTAACAATTAGTGAACTTTCACAAAAATTCAAGACTCTCTGCAATAGTACTGCGAATATGCTAATTTATAAAAAACGAATAAATCCCCAATTTGTGTGGGAGGTGCAACGCCCACCGAAAATATCAAAAATTCATATAGCGTGTTTTACAAAATTCAAATCAGAAATTCCCTATATAAAACACGTTTTCTTTGGATTTTCTTAACACAATAGTAAAGAAAGGTTACAGAAAAAGAAATATTCATTCGTCAAAAGCCGACTTAAGTCAAGAAAACGGAAATTATATTAATTTTTTAGTTTTGAGTTGTTTGATTAGTGAACAATTTGATTGATTTTCTATGTGTTGTGAATGTAGTACATTCGAATTCCAGCTATTCGATTAAGTAAGTTCTTCTTACGTAGGAAGTTTTTTGTTTTTGAATGGAGAATAATCACACTCAACCTAAAATCAATCCGATTTTTGACATTTCTTCCATTATTCGCCGTAAACTAAAGTTCTGTTCTCTTTAGTATCTCAGGGAAGTACCTTGATTATAAGTGGTACATATATTACCTATCACAAGAAAAAACAATATGAAACCCGATCTTAATTTTACCGTCTGTTTTTCTGCCTGGATAAGCGGGCGGGGGTTCAGATAGTAATTTATAAAAGCAGTATTTCATAAAAAAGGAAAAATATTTTTTTTCATCATCTTCGACAACTATACTGTATTTTCAACCCATCTCTTTAAATCATCGGCAGAAATTACCATCTAGAAATTTAATAATGTTTATAATTCATATTCATATAACGGTATTTTTATTTCCACTATGTTTTTATTTATTTTTGTTCAAGATCATATCACTTACTTTCGCTATACTCAATAGAAATAAAAAATGTTCGTTAAAAAAACTATTTCATATTTCAATGCGAAATTCAGTTGTAAATCATAGGAACAGTACGAAAGGTACAATTTATATGGATAGATTCGCTTGAAGGCACTTGCACATTTATAAAACAATTGTATAAACATAGTCAAATATCAAGTCATAGTGCATTCCAGGCACAAGTATTGAATTGATAAAGAATTTAATTTTGTCCAAGATAGGGACAAATGTGTGGGAGGTACTAGAAAGGGCGTCGCAAAGGCATAAATATTTTATAGGTTTAAAGTAATGCCATTTCAAGTATAAAATTGCATCTGATTTCGAAAATGCGAAAAACTTTCCCGAATTTCAGAGTATTCCGATTATAGTTATAACATGATTAATTTAACAGCTTTAAAAGTGGTGAATGGAATATGGTCCAAAAAAATTGACCGCAAAATTGGAAAGAATTTAAAGTGCATTTTCTGTAGGATTATTGAATGAACTCAAAACTATAAGTCTCAATTTAAGCGATGGATATTAGAAATTCTATTCTGTTCGTTATGATTCTGGTAATTTAGGTAATAATGGTTACAAAGAAAGGTCAGAAAAAATCGTAAAATTGTGTGTACTTATCACAACTGGCGACAGAAACGACATGTTTTGTTTGTTTCGCTTCATATTCTCCTTTGCATGGAAAATTTTACAGCAAGCTTATCGACCATCGGCCACAAAAGTGGCCAGTTTAGGAAGGAAAACTGCCGAAAAGCACTCAGCTTGCGATGAATACTGAAATTAACGTAACTCCAATGTGCAACCTTTCAAAGATATAATTATAAATAACATAAGATTTCGCATTAAATTGGCGTAGGACGGATGGTCCTATTTGTCCGTGTCACACAAAAATCTTATTTTTTAAGTACTTAATTTTTTGAGTGTTGGAAAAAGCAAAAATCATTGTCAACACAAATAGAAAAAATATGAGTTTCAAATTGAACGTGAAAAAGGGTTTGATTTAAGTTGGTTCATCAGTTTTTATAATTTCGCCGCTGCCAAGTTATTTTTGCATTGTTGTTTATATTCCAAAATTTTGGGCGCTTGGGCCCTAGGACCGAAAAACTGGTAACCCATAGATGGCATATAACAAATTTCCTGTAGATGGCATATATGAAAATATATTATTGTGGAACTAGTAGGCCCCCAGAGGCCCGGAAAATGGGAATCTGAAGCAAAATTTTTAGTGCGGGTACTAAAAAATATGTAAAAAATATTATTGTGGACTTAAATGTCCTTAAATAATATATGTGAAGAAAATCTGGTTAACTGTAAACTAATATAGTATAAAAAACCAATTTATTTATTATCAGATGACTTTGTTTCGCGCGATTTTTTTTGAAAAAAATTTGAATTTTAGTTTTAATAAAAATAAATGATCGGGCCCCTCATTTTTAATTTTACCACTCTATAACCGATAGTTTGCATCAGAAGTTTATCAAAATTTGCACAACTAAGAATACCTACTATGAATGCCAAATATATGGACCCATATTTTGGTACAACGCCCATAGAAATGTGCCACATTTTACTCTCTTACCGCTCTAGAACCTGCATCCTACACCGAATACCTACCAAGAATGAGAACTATGTAGGTCCGTGTTTTTAGCACTGGTCCCAAGTGTTGTGATAGGCCCACCACAAATGTCTGTCAGATTTATACTATTACCGATGTAAAATCTGCATTTGTCATCGGATCTTGATTAATCTTTCCAGATCATGTTAAATTTACTATCGGAATACCCGCCGGAAAATTAGATCATATTTTTAAATACAACTGTCCCACCAACTTTCATTATTACCGCCTTAGAAACTTCCGATCAACATTAAATTTTCCAGATCATGAATTATTTCACATAGGAACACCTACTGTTCCTATGTGCCTCTGGGCACTCTTCGCAAATCTCGAATTTACTCGATATTTTTTTTGAAGGTCAGAGGATATATTTTGTTCGTAGATTTATGAAATATGAGAATTATCTCTTAATTTTTTTAATTAATTACAGCAGAAATACGGAAGTGACAAAACGAACGGGACAAATATTTCCACTCGTAGTAAAAAATAGTAATTTTCGTTATAAAACTTCAACTTTTGGTAAAAATAAAAGAGAACAAGTTAACTTCAAGTTTCATAATAAACATAATAAATCATTTTCATAATAAATCATTTTTGGTAGACCTTTTTTGGGAGATATCTACTTGTATTTTATCATCTGGATCTCGAACTAAATTTGCAAATGACTTTCTGATTCTTTTTCTGAATTTATTTTAGCACAATTATCCATATATTTTAAATTTTTAAAAAATTGCTGTTAGAGGGTTAAACAACCTGGGTTTAGTAATCAAATCATCCCGCCCGACTTTAGCCGTTCCATACTTGTTTTTTTGAAAGAAGTCTCTCTGAAACATTCTGATCTCCGGCAGTTTTTGTTTCTCTTGTCGAATTCATCGCAATTCTTAAGTTCTCTCTCCGATTTAAAATACTTTTCAGTATATCCTTCTCAGTGTTTTGGCCAATCTTCGAAAATGATCGTACAAAATGCCATCAACATTTTATATTCTAAAATGTTCTCAATTTATAACAATTGTTCCTTCTTCATCTGCGAAAAATGGTACAGCATTTTCACATGGTTTTTTACATTATCCAACAAAGAAAATATTTGAGATCGAAATAAATAATTGTGAATTGCCATTTTTATACCCTACACCACTTCGTGGACTAGGGTATTATAAGTTAGTTTCGCGCCAAATGTTTGTAACACCAAGAAATAATCTAGCTAGACCTGCTAAGTATACGGATAGGATTAGAATCACCAGCAGAATCGATTTAACGATGTCTGTCCGTCCGTCTGTCCGTCTAAGCTTGTTCGCACTCTACAGATCGTAATTGTTGTCCGATTGTCTTGTAATTTGGCCCAAGGACGATCGGTATTGAATTTGGAGGAAATCGGTTCAGATTTAGATATAGACGCCATACAAATATCCCTAAAATTTACACTATTACTGCTCTAGAATACACATTTTACATGGAATCATGACAATATAGTGTTATATTTGAACTAGAAACAGCTAGCGGGAAAGTAGACAACATGGGTACATAGCCCCCATACAAATTTACCTCTGATTTACAATATTACTGCTCTAAAATCCACATTTTACATCGGATCTTGATCTAATTTCCCACACAATGTTACATTTAGACTAGGAACAGCTATTTTGAAAGCCAGCTATATAGGTCAATGTTTTGGTATCGCCCCCATACAAATGGCCCCCAGTTCACACTACTATCGCTCTAGAACCCACATCTTACATTGGATCTTGTTAAATTCTGCAGATCATGTTATATTTCAATAAAGAATACCTACTTTGAAAGTGATCTATTAGGACCCACTTTTTAATGTAGTGCCCTTACAAATGGGCCCCCTTTTTATTATTATCCCTCTAGGGCCCAAATTTTACACCGGGACCTATATCTTACATCGGATCTTTATAAAATTTTGCAGATCATGACTCTGATCCTTTTAGTTATAGGCCCCCTATTACCGCTGTAAAATCTAAATTTGTCATCGGTTCTTGGTCAAAATTTCCAGATCATATTATATTTACTCTCTGAATACATACCCGAATGTATTCCGAGAGTAAATTTCAATGTTTCCAAATACAATTTTCAATATTATCGTTTTAAATCCTTCATATTACATCGGATCTAGATTAAATCTATACTCGTTAAATGTATCGACCCAAAAAACACCTGGGTTTAGTACTCAAAACCCGTTATATATACAGGGTGTAGGGTATCATATAGTCGGCCCCGTCCGACTTTAGCCTTTCCTTACTTTTTTAATATTTGACTATTATTTTCTTTTCTATAATGAATATATGAAATGAAGAAAATAAATATATATAATTTAATTCCATTGAAAGACAAAATTTTAATACATATATAATTTATTTATTCGCATTTGAGAAACTGTTTAGAATTAATTAGCTTGGATGCATGCTTCAGGAGCAATGAAAGTGTCATTCATTTGGAATTCTTCCCTTTTATTGCTGGGATGCATGGTTTAGGTTCATTTTTTGCTTCCGAGTAGTTTTGTTGGGTATTTATATATATATATGATCCTTTTACTCCTTTAGGGAGCATAGGGTCGTAACAAGATTGTTGCAGTAAACGCGATCTGATGCAAGATTTTTAACTTCGTTCCAGCGTAGATGTAAATGGGATAATTCGATTTCAGTTTGCCACTTCCATTTGTGTGATGGTCGATCTCTTCTTCAACTGCCTTTACGGGAATCATTTTCCTTCTGACATTTTCGACAGCTTTGCTGTAAAAAATTGGAAGCTGTCAAATGATTTTTGAATAAGATTATCCGCATGCGGTTAATACTGCCACTAACTACGAACGATTATCATTGTCCATATAAAGGGTGTCTTTTACACATGAAAACATTTAATTTAAATGCGAATATAACAATGAGATTACATAATTTCAAACTGATAAATGGCTCTATTACAAAGATATTTGCATGTTATTAGTGCTTGGATATAATTTGGGGACTGTGTAGATGCAAATTTTGGTGTAACGATGTCACTTTCGTTGTCGCAACGATTTATTCGTTGATGCAACACTTGGTGACTCCCTAATTGGGTTTGTTTTTGGTGTGTGTGTTGGTCACATGTATGCGAAAATATTTAACGATGTCGAGAGTTTCCAGACTGTAATATTGTCGCAACAATGAAACACTTTCGTTATATTAACTCAACAATATAATTGTACTAACGATATGTTGCCATTGCATCAGTGCATCAACGAATTTACACGAATCTAAGTATGTAACTTCATTATTTTTTTTAACTTTTAACTAAAATAACTAAAATATTTAGTTGTAGTGATTTAGTTTTTTTAATTGTTTTGTTAAGCAAACTCTTTACTTTTGTTTTTACTATATTGTGAATTGCTAAAATATTTGATGTGTGAACGACGACAAAGGCGATATTTAATCCCACTGCGTCTTTCGTTAAAGTGTCTTAATTGTTTATAATTCCAATGCGCGCGGTTAAAAGAGAAATAACTTGAGGGGATTTGAAATAATTTTCCTTTATTACTGGGCAGCGCACTATGGTCTCAGTGACCACTTTTCTTGGCAAAAATTCTTGTAATTGTTCTTGTAATCTAAAAGTGCATACTTTGAAGCAACAAAAAATATATAACATTGTAAAGAAGAATTTATCGTTGAACGGTGTACCATTAAAAGTGGGTACATTTGCGATAAGTTGTTAGAAGATATACGCGAGTTATAAGACTAAATTCGTTGGAATCTAGTTCCCACAAAAAAACACCAAAATAAAAACTTTAGTTTTTATTATAACTTTATTTGTATGCTTCAATCTTAAGACTAACTTAACTACAATGAACTTGAATTTGCTGAGTGGACATTTCCACTCAGCATATTCCGCATTTTAGCATAGAATATGTTTCGCAATCGAAATCCAATGGAAACCCATTCAGTTGATGTCGCTAGTTTTCGCTGCGTTTGTTTATATTGTCATTTGAAACGTATTTCATAATAATGTGGTTAATTTTTGCAGTGGCGTAGGGATCGTTGGGGTACGGATACGTAACTCCTCCTCCCCCTCTTGTCAAAGGATTCTCCTGAATTCTTTCGTTAACTTTTATGTTTATGGATTTTCCTTTTAGGACATCATTGTCATACCGATCACCGTCACTACAAATACAACCACGATTAGGATATGTTGGTGTTGTTTTAATTCTTCAATTTTTTCAATATTCTTAGTGTTACTGAGTACAATATCATTAAATGTTATTTTATTTCTAAATAATTTTTTTGTACGTATTAAGATCAGGAATTTTTTCGAAGTAATTTGCTTTTTGGTTCGAAAAATTTTCATTTTGTATAGTAATTTTACAATTTGAGAGCATTAAAATGTTATTTCCATTTATTATATTACTCATATTTTGACTACAACTATTGTTAATTTTCATATTGCGAGCATTTTTAATAATAATAGTTTCATCATCAAATAATTCAAATGAAGTGTTATTGTTTAATACTAATTTACAATTTCCTTTAAATATACAATTCTTTGATAATACTAGATCTTTTAGAGTTTTATCTTCATTGTAAGTATAAGATATATTGTTGATATTTACGAACATTTCTTGTTTTTCTTCTATTTCGTAAAACTTATGGTTAGGCATAGGGATAATTATTTTTACAATATGGTTTGTATAGTTTATAGGTATTTTTAATGAACATATTAAACAAATATAGTTTTATAATAGTACACCCATTTTTATCAGGCTTAACTTATAAAAATCTATATTGTATTTGTCTATTTCTTCAGATGTTAATATTGAGGGATGAAAAATATTGTTTTCTGCTGAATATATATTTTCTATGATTTGGTCAACTTTGTTCTCTAAAAATTTTAATTTAATTAGTTGTTCATTGAATAACAATTGGCTTCTTATCTCAGAGTTCTGTGTTTGGATGGTGTTTATTGCATTATTAATTTTTTTTTCTATCGTCTAAAATACTTTCTTTTATTAAGCATAAGCTCTCGTTGAGATGATTGTTAATAATAACTTGTTGATTAACGGTTTCTACAATGTTATGATTGTTACTGTTAGCAACGTCTAATTTTTGTATTATATTTTGTCTGTCAACGTCATCCATAAGACCGAAGAGCCATTTGTTAGCTGTACCTACGACATTCAGAAGGCCACGTTTATATCTATTATTCGATGGCATAATAGACTTTAGTTTTGTTTTAAGGATGTTTACTTGGAGCTTTATTATGTTATTATAACTGCTACCTAAGTTTACTGTATTTTGTTCTAGGGCATCGATAATGGCATGATATGATAATGATAATTGGTTGTATTACATGTAGGACAATTTTGGTTTCATTTACAATGTTAGTTTCAAATGTATTAAGAATGGTATACCCGTCATCGTTGTCAATTGGGGTTATTTTGAGGTCCGCTCTCGAGATTGTCATTTGGGTTGTTAGTATTATTAGCAGGATCATTGTCTGAAATTGGTTCTGACGAGAATTTCTTGGGTCTTTTTATATTAGATTCATGTATTCCTGCAAGTCTATGTTTTATGAATTTCGGTTCTTATTTGTCTCTAACATTCTATTATTTTTTATAAATCCGACCTGTCTATTTTCTGTATAGGTTTCCCTACTTCGATCTATGCTTTTCTGTTTTATTGTTTTTAACCTTTCGTGTATAGTGTTGTGGTCTACTTTAAAATTTTGTACTTCGAGAGGTGTTATTTTTCCGTTAATGTGTTGTTAAGTCTTTCAATGTCACTATTACATGTATGGCTGCTTGGTAGCATGATTTATCTAAAAATTATTTTATTGTAATTGTATTAAATTCATTATCGAACAAAATTGTTGGGGGTTTTCCTTTTAGTGCTATGAATTCCTGGATTTTATTAGCGATAGTTATGTTATTTCTATTTGGCAAGTGAAAGCATGTAGCATGTTTTGAAAACTTGTCTATGAATACGATAAATGACTGTTTGCTATTCACATATGTGTGTGTGGTGGTTTCTGTTAACCTGAACTAGTTTTTAATTGGGTTTCTATTGTATTTACCTCCACTGCATATGTCACAGTTGTTGGTCTTGGATTTGGGTCTTGAGGTCTGGGTTGTATACGATCGATTTCAGTTTTTCGTATGTTGCCGTTATGCCACAGTGTCCGCTTTCATTTTTATGAAAAAGTGCGATCTGTGTTTTTAATTCATCTTCGGATTCTATGTCCCTTGCCATTTTAGTACATTTAACGAACATTATATGTGTCCACTCTCCTCTTGAGAGTGGACGGTTTGTACGCTTCACGCTCTGGCTGTTCTATTTCTATGTCTTCACCTATGTTTTCTTCGTCCTCCCAATGATTTATTTAATCGTCTTTGATTCGACTTAGGAAATCCGCAATACTATTGTTTTTGCCCTTTATATAATCTATAGAGAAATTATATTCTCCTAGGCTTATTAACCATCTCTGGAGTCTAGGGTTTATATTTCCCTGTATATTTGGTCATTAACCATTTGAGTGGTTGATGATCGCTTTCCAGATCGAATTCCCTACCACACAGATATGGTCTGTAGTATTGTACTGCCCATACGATGACAACTAATTCTTTTTCGATTGTTGCGTAGTTGCATTCGTTTATTCTATTATCTATTTAGGGTTCGAGATGCATATGCAATTGGATGTCATTCTTGGGAGAGTACTGCCCCTATTGCGAAGTTACTTTAAACTTTTTGCGGAAATCGGGGTATCTTAATATTGGCGAGTTAGTAACAAGATCTTTTAGTTTTTCGAATGCAACAAAGTATGCCGGGTCGTTGACATTAATTATCCCATTTTTCTTGAGACATTTAGACATGGGAAATGCAATCTTTGCGTAATCCTTTACGAATTTTCTGTGGAATCCTGTCATTCCCAAGAAAGATTTGATTTGTTTTTCTGTAGTTGGGACTTTAAGTTTTTGTATTATGGATGTTTTATCTGGATTTGGTTTGATACCATGAGTAGTAAGCACATGGCCTAGAAATTGTGTTTCTTTTTTTAGAAAGTCGCATTTGTCGACAAGTATTTTTAACTTCGCATTTCTTAATAGTTTAAAGATTTTTCCTACGGTGGTCATATGTTCCTCTAAGGATGTACTGAACACGAGAATATCGTCCATGTAGACGACACAGGTTTTGTTTATATGGTCCTTTAGGACTTCATTCATCAGTCTTTGGAAGGTTGATGGTGCATTTTTCAGGCCGAACGGCATTCGGATAAACTCGTAATGGCCCGTTGGTGTTGAAAATGCCGTTTTCTTCCTATCCTCCTCTCTGACTGGAATCTGGTGAAGGCCCTTGGCTAGGCCAAGGGTAGTGAAGTATTGAGACCTACCAAGTTTGTCTACCGTAAATTCGTTTAGTTTTCGGTAGTCAACGACGAGTCTGTATTTTCTTATACCCGAGTTGTATAACTTCTTTTCCACTATCCACAATGGACTATTATAAGGAGAGTTGCTTTTTCTTATATTTTTTTTGGTCTGAGCATTTCTTGAATTTGACGGTTTATTTCTGTTTCATGTACCTGAGGGTACCTGTATATCTTCGAGTAAAGAAGTCGTAGTGATTTCATGTTGGACTACGTCCGTTGCTGAGAGAATATCTCCTTCTTTAAAGAAAAGGTCCTTAAATTTTGAAAGTAACCTTTGGGTTGTTTCTTCTTCTTCGGAACTGAGGTGATCAAAATTAAAGTTCCTTAAAATGGTATTTGTTTCTACTGGTTCTAAAGCACATATGCTTTCAATTTCATTTGGGTAGTTGTATTCTTCAAAAAATAATCTGGACCCCAATATATCGATGTACTGCTGGTCGCAGTTTATCTCAATTTTCAAGGCTTTTAAATAATTTTGGCCTATAATGCCGGAAAACTTTTCATTTGAAAAGTCTATTAGCTTCCATTGAAGTGTCCCTGGGTACCTGAATTCCCTAGTAAAAGGAGTGGTCACGACATAGTCTACCTTATTCAATCCGTTGAGTGTTTTATAATAATGTGGCTTCTCTAGAGCTCTTTTTGGGAATTGTGCTTCTAATATGCTACTTTTTAAAATGCTGGTTGTTGAACCAGTATCAATCAAGCATCTAATTTTTTGTTTTCCTATTGTTATTGATACTATTGGTAACTTTGTTTTCGAGGCCATCTAAAAAATTTACTTCCTCTTGAACCTCGGGTTCCGTTTCTTGGATTGTCTCTACCTCCATGTATGATGGGGAGTTTGACTGTTGAGTGTCAACGCTCATTTGTGAAAGTCTAGTTTGTGCTGAATTGTTTGTTCTGTAAGTTCTATTGGTTGGTTGTGTGTTTTGTGTATTATTTTTTCCGTCATTGCTATTGCAAGTAGTATTAAGTTTATTACGATATTTGTCATTCTGATTATGTTTGGAACTAGTGGGTACTTCCCATTTATCTTTTCCTGTCTCGCTGTTCTTCCATGAATTCTGTCCGTCATTTTTTGGCTGTTAATCTGTGGTTATAGTGGATTGTTCTTTTATCGTAAAGTAGCCCTAATATAGTGTATTTTAGAATAATGTCTATAATTTTTCATCCCCATTTAGATGTGCTCTCAAAGGTCCGTCTATTTTTCCTATCATGATGTTGACGAGGTCACGGTCTACACACTGAGGTGAGTAGATCTCTGGCCTTGTGGGATCGAAATCATATATTTGTGCCTATTCACATTTAGAATTTTCGAAAAAACTAAATAATTCGTTCTGATTTCTTATCTTCACTAATCTACAGGCATTGAAGACGTCCGAGTACGTTTTTCTAGGTTGGAGATGATGTTTAAGAACTTCCTTTATCCTGTCCCATGTTGGGTTTGGACCCAACTGTCGTGTCAGGTATGAGTAGTTGCCATTGATTTTCTCGTTTACGATAATCTGTATGCCATACTCCGTCAGTCTGGCGTTGTCACTGCATAGGTTGATTGTGTTTTCTGCTGATGAAATAAACTGCATTAGGCTGACAGACTCCAGTGGTTTCAGCCGTCGGAACTGCTCAATGATATCCCTAGGGGATAAGATGAAACCATTGGTTTGGTTGTTGCTCGGTTGTTGTTGATGTTGCTGGAGTTGCTGTTGTTGGTTTTGTTGGAGTTGCTGTTGTTGTTCAAGGATCAGCCGTTCCTGTTGAACGATCACTTCTTGAAATATTGTGATTTGTTCTTTAAGTTCCTCCATGTCTTCCAAGTTTCTATTGGCGTCAAACTTGTGCAGCTTTTTGCTCATAAATAACTTCTTTGTGAGTTTTTATGTGTGTTCACTTTTCTTTATTTTTGTTTTAATTAAATTCTTTCTTCTTCACTTTAAAGGTTTTAGGATCAGTCTTTGTTTTAATTAAATTCTTTGGAATTTAATTTTCAACTTAAATTCAATTTATATTGAATTGTACTAGGAGTTGTTCTTTTTAGGTTTTAATTCTTCAGAATTAAACCTCCACGACTGCGCCAGTTATAAGACTAAATTCGTTGGAATCTAGTTCTCACAAAAAAAAACACACCAAATAAAAACTTTAGTTTTATTATAACTTCATTCGTATGCTTCAATCTTAAGACTAACTTAACTACAATCTTACTTGCTACAATGAACTTGAATTTGCTGAGTGGAAATGTCCACGCATTTTGGCATGAAATATGTTTCGCAATCGAAAACCAACGGAAAGCCATTCAGTATATGAAACGTATTTCATAATAATGTGGTTAATGTTTGCAGTGGCGTAGCGATCTTTGGGATACGGATACGTAACTCGCGTGACATTTTTTCTGTACTGTAATATTGCACGGTGTGCTTTAAATCAAAATGGTATAAATAAAGTTAAATATTAAAAATAAAGATGAAGGTATGTGTTACAATTATTTAATAGCAGAACATATTTAAAGCAACTGTTATGTTAAAAAGATTATTGTTTTATGTTGCCAGTGATTTTTTTCATTTTCTTAAAAGTCATGACTTAATGTAAGCCTACAAATTGGTAGACCCAAAATAAATAATGTCACGATTTCGTGTTCTTGTTTCTGTTTTGTGGTTTACTGCGGTTTTTGAGAAAACATTAATTTTCCGGATAAACTATTCTTTTCAACTCTTTATCTTTTCAACTCTTTATCTTTTCAACTCTTTACCTTTTTCAAATTTGGCTATAGGAGCACACAAAAGACAGACTAGTATTGAACTTTTTGCTACAAAAGTATGATCGGAGTAAGAGATGTGAAGATTCCGAGCTTTCTACCTGTAAAGACAAGGAAACCGAGTTCTTAGTTCACGCGACATTTATGTCAGCTCGTAAGCTAGGGAATGAGATTCTTAATAAATCAATGGAAAGCTCAACAAGGCCATCCAAAACTACTATTTTCAGGAAAGAATAACACCATGAAAGAATCACTCCATGGTGGAGTGTATATAAGATTCGGCGCGACCGAACCTAACACCTTTTTAATAGATTGAAATTAATTCTATAACTTTTGAACGGATTAATTCAATTCGTTCAATTTATTTATATTTCGCCACGTTGTATATGTTTAGAGTGTCTAAAACCGTAACCCGTTAACCGGTTTTGACATTCCTGGTTATCGAGAAACCCGATTTTTAATGTCGTTTAAATGGGTTATTTATTGAGTGAAAACTGTCCCGCGCTGAGCCGTTCGGCGAACAAACTCATGTTTTACATGGGCGAAATTTTTTCCCCTGAGTGAACAGACAAACAGAAACATAACATAACTTTATGTAGACCATAACACCTCAGATGACGGACGATGATTTGAACTTACGCCAATGATTCTGCTCCAGAACAACTTCTGCACATATACAAAAGTGACATATAATCATTTAAAACGGCTTAAAGTTTTTAAAGGACATAATTATTTAATTTTTTGCTAGTGCTAATAACGCGATATTGGTATCAAACGAGCGAGGACATTTTGGGCAATTTAAGAAAAAATTGCGAGTTTATGTCGATCTTGATGTTCTCCTATTCAATTCCAAATTTCATCCCTCTATGTTGATTAGATAAATCAACAAGAAAAATGTTGATTATGAACAAATTTTCATTTTTATAAACGTCGTCCTAAAAGATTTTTTTACCAAATTTTACATTTTATTTGATAACAAACTTGTCATAATTTGATATATTAGCAATTAGAATGATTTTTTCGCATATACGCGGCGAGAGTAATGTATATACTGAGTTTCATGATTCTAGCTACAGCTGATTGGTTGGTACCATTTTTATCCTCTTTCGCCCAGCCCCACTTTTCACATTTTATGCCTTAAAAGTACGATATTTTCACCCCCTAATAGTGTGAATTTAACAAAAAAAACTTTTTAGTTCGTGTTCACGATATATGTATATTTTAATATGAGGCGGAAATTAAAAAATGCCTTGTTAGGATCGATTTCTCCCATTTTCAATCTCAAGCGATCTGCAACCATTAGACGCATATATTGCTAAATCGTCTTAAAATTTTACCAGGATATAGAAAATATACTTTGTGGGGTCTCCGTTGAATATTTCAAGAGTTTACAAACGGAATGGCAAAATGAATATATCCCCCATCCTAAGGTGGAGGGTATAGAAAAGATGTAGTGATTACACTGAGCTACATAATGAAAAAAACTACTTTGAACGTAAAAATATCGCAATGTGTTTTGGGCATTTTTTATTTTTTCTTGTTTTTGAAAGTAATTCGACTATTTACTAGTCAATAACATATTTAGCTAGTATCAACTATTCCCGCCATATATAAAGGAGTTAAGTAAGGAGTTACTAAATGAGATATTAAAATAAATTTACAAGTGGTTACCAAACAGAGTAATTGGCCAAAATTGAAAAATTACTAAAAATTGTGTTCGACAACTCACACAGTTTTCTTTCAAATACACTGAAAGAATTATTTTCATACTATTTATGATTTTGTCTTAGCCTCTTTGAAAATTTGCATTAAAAAGTCGCCTATTAATCCTAATAATCCTATTTACCCTATCGAAACTTCATCTTATGCAAATGCCCTGAAACTTCAAGATAGTGGACCGAGAGTGAATCAACCGTTGAACACATCTAGCCTCGAAAAATCTATCGAAAATTTAATCAATACAGTGAATAACTTCATGTCAGCAATGCAAAATATGATGCAAGAAATGTTGAAAATGCAGTCAATGCTTCTTCAGACAGTTATCTCGAAATAATGTCATCTATAAAAATTTGTCAGTGGAACACTAACGGCATTCGCCAACATAAACTCGAACACTTTTTAAAAAATATGAATATTGATATAATGTTAATCTCAGAAACACACTTAACAATTCACAATACATTCACAATAAGAGGCTACACAATGTACGACACCAAAGATCCGAGGGGCACATCTTGCGGTGGTACGGCAATTTTAATAAAATCCCGCCTAAAACATCATGTTTTGGGCGAATATAGAAAAACATACCTCCAAGCAACTTCTATTGCCTTAGACGAATTTGTTGACTCATTTGTTGTTTCTTCTGTTTACTGTCCTCCTAAATACGCTATCAATGAAGCAGAATTTAAAAATTTCTTTACTTCACTAGGCAATAAGTTCATCACGGCAGGTGACTTCAACGCAAAGCACACCTATTGGGGTTCACGTCTAATCTCGCCAAAAGGCCGCAGTCTTTATAATACAATATCTGTTTCTGGACTAGATATTGTATCTGGGGGCCAACCATCCTACTGGCCATCTGACTTAAGAAAAAGACCAGATTTAATTGACTTTGGTGTTACAAGGATGTTCAACAGGGAACAAGTCAAAGTAGAAGCCTGCTTAGACCTTAGCTCTGACCACACACCGACAATTTTTACGATACAAACTCCTTTTCTAAGCACTTGCAAACCTACAAGCTACAAAATCAATTGGCTGAAATACAAAAAAAATCTAAGTTCTCACACTCGGCTAGATATCAAACTCCAAAATTCTGAAGACATTGACCAGGGACTTCTCAACATTATGGGGTCTATAAAAATGGCAGCAGAGGTATCCACATCAGCATCACTACGTTCTTCATCTACACCAAAATCATCCACAACAAATATTTCGTTCTTGGATATCGAAAAACTAGTGAGAGAAAAAAGACGAGCAAGGAGACTGTGGCAACAAAATCGATCACCGAGGCTTAAGTCGCTGCTCAACGAATGCAGTAGGAAACTATAAACACTTTTAAGAAACAAAAAGGGAAGATGAATTCTCAAGTTTTGTTGAACAACTAGACCATACATCCAAATCCAATTACTCACTGTGGCGAGCAGCAAAAGATTTCAAACGACCAGTGAATACCGACCAACCTATTCGCAAACCAAATGGTCAATGGGCAAGAAGTGATTTTGAAAAAGGAGAAGTATTTGCTAACTATCTGCGTCAGGTATTCTCACCGAATCCTGCTGTCATTACTCACAACTTGCCTCCAATTCCACATCAAATCTCGCAGTCTCCATGGAGCTTCTCATTCAAATATCTTAAAAAAGAAATTAGAGAATTAAATCCAAGAAAAGCCCCAGGTCATGACTTAATAACTAACAAAATGATAATTGAATTACCGGAAGTGACAAAAAAGCTTGTTCTCTTAATCTTCAATGCTATATCACGTCTCGGGTATTACCCCACAGTTTGGAAAACATCATCTATCACCATGATTCATAAAGAAGGAAAGGACCCTACAAAAGCAAACTCTTACAGACCGATAAGTCTTCTCCCTAACATGTCCAAACTTTTTGAAAAGCTGCTTAACGCCAAACTCATGAAATTCCTAAACGATAATAACATCATCCCAAACCACCAGTTCGGGTTTCGTAAAAACCACAGCACGACTCAACAAGTTCACAGGCTAGTAACAAATATACGCAATGCTCTTGAAGAAAAAAAAAATACTGCTCAACTCTGTTCATTGATGTTTCTCAAGCTTTCGATAAAGTATGGCACGAAGGCCTAATTCACAAAATTAAAATGTTTCTGCCTCCTAATACACACAATCTGCTAGAAAATTACATTCTTGGCCGCAAGTTCATAATTAAACACAAAAGCTACATATCTTCGGAAATTTCTATAAAATCCGGCGTCCCCCAAAGTAGCATCTTAGGTCCACTGTTATATGTTCTATATACCTCCGACATGCCTACTAGCAATCTGGTCCATATCTCAACGTTCGCCGATGACACCGCAATTTCAAGTGTCCATGAGAATCACATCGTCGCATCTGGTCTTCTTCAAGAATATGTAGTTTTATTAGAGAATTGGCTCCATAAATGGAGAATAAAAGTAAACGAACAAAAGTCCATACATATCACTTTTACTCTGCGAAGGAACACATGTCCACCAATTAGCATTAATGGCCTTAGTACTCTCCAGCATACTTCCATCAAATACTTGGGAATCCATCTTGACCGCAGACTCACTTGGCAAACCCACATTGATTCTAAACTTACCCAAATAAAACTTAAATCGCAACAACTCGCATGGCTCATAAATCGTAACTCCAAACTTGGACTCGACTGCAAATTGCTTATATACAAGACTATAATTAAACCAATATGGATGTATGGCATTCAGCTCTGGGGAACTGCTTCAAATTCGAACAATGATAAAATACAAAGAATACAGAACAAAATCCTGCGACAGATTACAAACGCACCATGGTACTTAAAAAACTTAAATATACATTGCGATTTAAACATGCCAACCGTTAAGGAAGAAATTATTCTAAACTGTAGAAACTACCTCAACAACCTAGCTACACATCCAAATGCATTGGCAAGGGACCTAAGAAGTTATGGCGGCCATAACCGCCTGAAGAAACGAGATACTGTCGACATGATTCACTAAGAAGTATACGTATATTCACATATGTTATTGTAAGCTGTGGCAAGCAATAATAAAATATTTGTTAGTTATTTAAGATCTGTACACTTATTGATAGTTTCACTTTGTGAAAGATACAATAATTAAATAATGATTGAATATAAAAAAAGTCGCCAAAGAAAAACTTCATAAAATGTATGGAACATGTTTCATAAAGCACAAATCAATGAAGGTGTCATAGAATTTATGAAACATTTCTTAGAAACTATGAAATTCATTCATTCGATGATCTTTTGTCATACAAGTTCATTATTTTTTATAATATGATTTTAGAAAATTGTCATAGATTTTATAAAGAAACTTCATTAATTTCATGAAAAAGTTTCATAAATATTAATAAACTAGCTGACCCGACAAACATTTTCCTGTCCATATTTCAATTATTTTGTTTGTGATCGTCGTGTGAATGTTTAAAAAAGGTACTTCAAATGTTTAAACAAACCCGGAATGAGATTAACGTTTGCATGGATATCTAATTCAGATTACGGCAATGGAAGTGTCTGCATGTTCGCTTAAGTGGATTTTGAACAATGTTTAGGAACACCTTTCGCATGATTTTGATTTTTCATACGGTGAACTGAAAAAATCAATGGGGATTATAATGCAGAAGGTCAAGATTTCAACGGCGATTTTACTTCAAGCAAGTGTTTTGAATATAATTGTGCAGATTCGTCGTTCTGCAACTCGAAACGCTTGATAGTACTTAATTTAAATGCCGTGAATCACTGGTAGTGTTTGGTAAAAATCACCAAAAGAATTATTGCACCACCTGACCATTTTGATTGTTTCATTAATGGACAGCGGACTTTTATGGTAATTCTATTTGTAACCTTTGCATTTTTAATCTAATCAACATATGCTAACATAATATTGGTTATATCGATTTTTTAACATTAATCATGAGATTGAGAATCATTTGTGTGGAGTCGTGATTCAATTATAACCATAATTGCAAAAAATAATGTTATATTAACTGAAGATTCTAAGGCGATTTCAATTAATAATTATAACTCATCGTAACCTGAGTGTATTTCGACAGTCTTTAAAGAAAGCAGCTGAAATTCCTGATAAAGCAAGTTCGTAACCTGATTTCCCTGTTTATTTGATGACGGATTACGAATTGAAATTATGAACCAAACAAAAATGAGTCAACAAAATATGCCGTTCGTATCGTAAGTTCTGACAAAAAGTGCATAAAATTTAAAGATTTTTTGCATTTTGTCCGAATATTTTGATTATCTGAATTTTATTGAATTTATTTATTTTATTTTTATGAACGAAATAACATAAAAGAATTTTGCATATCCATTGCTTAATTATAGCCTTGATTTCAAACAAATATTCTATTCAGTTTTTTTTAATCATTTTTCTATTTTGCGGTCAACTATCCAAAAGTTTTTTTATCTTAAAACCTAGATCGGACTACCACGAACTTTTGTTGTTCTTTGCAATGAGTATGTCTTTGACCTAAATCAGGATAAATACTTATGTCAGAGTTAACAGAGGACAAATGAGAATTGCTAGCATTCAACCTAATAAAGTCGACACACTAAAATGTAGTGGTATGTTATGATACATTTCATAAAAACTATGAAATACTTCATTATATTTATGAACACAAATATTATATTGATTATGACATATTTCATAATATTTAAGAATAGTTTCTTTAATACTATGAAATCTTTCTTTGATCTTATGAAACTAAGTTTCACTAATTTAACAATTTTGTTTTATGAAATGTTTATGAAAAAATTGTATGAAACATTTCATTTTATTTATGAATATGTGTGGAAAATATTCTTTTCTTTCTTTCAGTGTACAGATTCCTGTTCTACTCGACAATACCTACTAAAAAAATAGTATCACCTCCCATTTGCAGTTTTCTGAGTGATTTTATATGTTGAACAGATTAGAATAACAACGGTGAAGAGATGGTCGAATGGAAGTTATATTTTCAAGCCTGTGGCTGAAAATACTTTGGAATTTTTTCTTTCGGCATTCTTCATAAAAATATAATTTTGTTCATCTAGTTTTTAGTCAAATAATTTTCATTATAATAAAAATTATAATAAAATAAACGACAAATCAGTGGGTAAGCATTTTCTCGTGGACACCGGCGCCGATATATCCGTCTTGCCAGTTCGTGATCCATTAAAAAGGAAGTGTCAAAAATATAAGCTTTTTGCTGCTAACAACTCACCCATTGTTTCATACGGAGACGAAATATTATCACCATCGTTTGGTCTTCGCCGATACTTTCCATGGAAATTCGTTGTTACTAATGTTTCCCATCCCAATAAGACCCAACTTTGGGCTTATTGTTGATATCAAAAACGCTCAACTTATAGACTCAACAACCGGCCTATCTACAAAAGGAAAATCCGGACATCTGCGGAACTATTTTGAGGTGAAAACTGTCTTAAATTCATCACCATACCACAGTGTACTTTTGAAATACCCTGCAATTACTAATCCTTCTACATCCGTTGGAAAATTGTCGCATAACATACATCATGTAATAGAGACAAAAGGGAATCCAGTTACGTCCAGATCTCGTCGTCTCCAACCCGAAAAACTGGATATAGTCAAACGTGAATTAGAGTTTATGATGCAGCAGGGCATTTGTAAGCCATCGAAAAGTTGCTGGTCTTGCGGAGATTATCGCCGCTTAATTGCTCAAACAGTTCCCGACAAGTACCCCATTCCGCATATACACGATTTCACACACGGCCTCCATGGGAAACGATGTTTTCAACATTGGATTTGGTATGAGCATTTAACCAAATACCGGTAGCCCCAGACGATGTACCGAAGACTGCAATCGTTACCTCATTTGGTCTGTTTGAATTTCAATACATGACTTTTGGATTATGCAACGCTGGCCAAACCTTCCTGCGGTTCATTCACGAAGTGCTCCGTGGACTGGACTTTTGTTTCAGTTATATCGATGACATCCTGATCGCTTCCGAAACAGATGAAATGCATTTCAAACATCTGGAACAAATATTTCAACGTCTTCAAGAATACGGAGTAGTAATTAATATCGACACGTGCATTTTTGGTCAAACTTCTGTAAATTTTCTTGGACATCGTGTTGAATCAATCGGCATTAGCCCTCTTCTTTCTGCGATTATCAACTTCCCAAAACCACAAACCGTTACAGAAGTTCGTCGTTTCATTGGTCGATTTTTACAGAAGATTCATTCCGAACGCTGCTACCACTCAAATGCCTCTTCCTGCATATCAAAAAGGAAATAAGAAAAACGATAATACACCAATTGCGTGGACACCCGAGTCTACAGCTGCTTTTGAGAATTGTAAGACTGATCTGTCCAGTGTCGCTATTCTAGCCCATCCAAATGATTCCCTACCGATATGCGTTATGATCGACGCATCTAATATCGCAATTGGTGGGATTCTGCAACAAAAAACTTGTAACGGCTGGCAGCCTTTATCCTTCTTCTCAAGGAAGCTGAACGAAGCACAGAAAAAATACAGCACTTACGACGGAGGGCTTTTAGCTGCATACTCTGTGGTGAAGTATTATCGTTACATGCTCGAAGCACGAGATTTTATTATATACACTAGACCGGTCCTTATTTATATGGACAAATTTATTTTCTCGAATATATGTTACGGCAAGCGTTTTAGTCCCAAAAAGCATAAAAAAAATTTGACAACGATTGGATAATTTTTAGCCGTGCCCCAAGCACCTTTTTGTTTTTGTTATGAGAAATAAGGCAAAAATATATATATTTTTTATTTTATTTACATTTATTTGAAAATTAAGAATAAACTTAAATATTTTTATTAATTACATACTCATAGTAACATTAATATTATTTTAATTTAATAGTGAAGTCTTTTCAAAAGTGGGATAATTCATGTTATATTCTTTAACCACCTGAAAAAGGAATTGTTTCTCCTCTTCGTTGTGGGTTAATTTATTATTATAATCTGTAATGAATTTGGCGCCTCTTTCAGCTGCATCATTCACTACAGATAGGTTTTTACAAATTTGTGATCCGTGAGCGTAGTCAAATCTTTCATTCCAATCCGATGGATCGACTTGCAAAAATTCTTTTGAAATTTCTAAACGATCAAAGAATGCGTGTGTATTGGAATTTACAAAATCGCTTAAATCTTTTTGCGCAAATGTGCCGATATTTGTTGGATTAGTTATTATTCGCTTGCATTTTTCTGTATTTGCTTCAACATTAATTGCCTGAACCATTTTTTTTAATTGCAACACTTACATTAGGATCGAAGAATGAAAGACCGACTGCTTCTTCCGACAAATACCACAAATGATTGCTGATTTTTTGTAGCAAAGCAAGAGCTATATCCCTTTCAGGATAAGCCATAATATTTTTAATTAAATTTAAGTCTTGATTTGGTGCTTCAATTGCTTTAGTGCATCCAAACCAGGCTTTTACATAAATACGAACTACGAACAGACAGACACTACGTATACCGTTTAACTCTTGGTTGGTCATATTGAATTCATTACGAAACAAATACATTTTAAGTGCATAAATACATTTTGACATCCATCGAGCATGAGAAGTTGCACCAGGTATACGAAAGGTGTTAAAATTCGGCACCGTACCACCAAGAAAAGTGACAACTAATTGCAATAATTCTTTGTAGTCGCGTCTGCTATGAGCTTGTTTTAAGTTATCTAGACAGTAATTTAAAATTGTTCCACGTTCTTCAGCAGTCAATACTGTAATAATGTGTTCATCTTCTAAACAACTCTTGTAATTTAATTTGTCAATATTAATCCAGTATTTGCTAAAGCGATTACAAATTAGCACTTCTGGACCGGCTGTAGTAGCCACTCTAATTTCAAACACTTTACGGATCAACAACTCGTAAATATGGTGTCTGCAGGGAAAATATAATAAATCGCGACCTAGTTTTCCTTCAAGCAGAGCAGCAGCACCGCTTTGAACTCCTGTATTATGAGCAGTTGTGTCGAAGCAGATTATTTGAACTAGATCAAGCATTTCATATTCATTTATTGAATTAAACACGGCATCTGATATTTCTTTTCCACTCGAAGATTTTAACTTTGGAATGCCAAGTAGTTTATCGATACCTTGAGATGAGACTATGATTGGCAAGCGGTCAACTTTTTCCCTGCCACTAATTTCTGGTAACATTGTACCATCCCAGTGCAAAACAAAACTACGTGGAATCTGGAAATAAAAACTCAAGTTTCTTAATTTATACTCAAAACATAAAAAAGAAGCATAGGGAAAACCCACATTACAGTACTTACATCAAAGTTTGCTGCAATGTTTTGTGCTGTTGTTGCACGATGCTTCTGACGCATTCGACGAATTGATGATCTATTTAGTATAAGATCTTCGATATCATAGCCCAACGCGTCAGCAGTTGCGCTTAGGATATGAACTGCAGCACCATCAGTGATTTTCCACTTATCCAAAGTTGAAAGCAGTCTTGGTGTAAAAAAAAATTGTTTTACCTCTGGAGATACCTGATATACCTGGATTTGGATTTGATACAGATGTTGATGTTGATGCTACAACTTCAATATCGTTTTCGTCGTCAATGTCAATCATACCTGTTTTACAACAATAATTCTGATTTGCTTAAAAGATAGAATATTTAATTGTATACCTCTTTGAATCTGTTGTTCATATAACTCTTTTCGTTCATCTTCTTTTATTCGACGCTGGTTTTCTTGTTCTTTCTGGACTGCCTTTCGCTTTTCTTTCTGCATTACAATTTTATCCGTTCCTAGCATACAACCTGGTCTTCCTTTTTCTCGTTGCTTTTTTAAGAACTCTTTGTCTTCTTGTATTTTAATTAATTCAAACGCGTTTGCATGTGCGATATCGAATAAATCATCTAATTTATTTTGAAATTCAGTTTCTTTCCTGTTTTGACATTCTGTTTTTCGACCATGATGCTTTGTAATATCTCTCCACTTGTTGTAAAATTTTTCCAGCTTCTCAATGCAGTGTTTTTCATGGTGTGTTGGAATTCGTGCTTTTTGCCAAAACGTGCTGACCTCAGCAACAACTAATCTAGAACTTTCTCTTAAATTTAAGCCAACTATTCTTAAATTATAAAATAAAACTTGTAGCACTTGTTTTCTTCCTGGTAATTTAGCTCCAGTAATTTGGTGGTCCATTACGCCAATTAACATAATGTCATCATCCGATCGAAGTCTTTTGGTTGTCATCGCTTTAGATTTTTAATTTTAAAATGTATTTGTTCGTTTTGGATTTTCTATGAATTTAAAAAATAAAAAATATTAATATTTTAGGCAAAAAATATTTATTTTCTTCATACATTTATTTTTACCGGCTATATATACACATTTTAAAGGAATTGTAATTCTTAATTATTTTTCAATTTATTTAAACAAAATCGGACTAGTGGTTCTCGAGTTATGTCAAAAAAAGAGCACCAAAGGTGATAATTTCCCCTATATGATAGTAACTATCTTTAATGACAAACAATTGTTGGCGGGGGCACGCCTAAAAATTGTCCAATCAAGCTCAAATTTTTTTGTGTATTTTTAGGTTCAAATAGAGAAGTTTTAGCGCTTGCCGTCATACGAATTCGAAAAAAAAGAAATAAGGACCGGTCTAATATACACGGAACACAAACCTCTGACTTTCGCGTTCAAACAAAACCTCGAAAAAGCTAGCCCTCGACAATATCGTCAATTAGACTTCTTGTCCCAGTTCTCTACTAATATACGTCACATTAAAGACATTTCGCGTTTCATCTATTTCTATTTCCGAAGCCTCTAATATTGATTACAAAAAATTAGCTGATGACCAAGAAAATGATGAAGAATTACAACACTGTGTCAAATCCTAACAGCACTTCTCTGATTTTAAAACCGGTAAAGCTCAATCAAGATGCGAAACCTATTTTCTGTGATACTTCAACTGAAAACGTTCGTCCATTTGTTAATGAAAATCATCGCCAAAATGTTTTTCACGCATTTCATAATCTGGCACACAGTGGTTTTACCCCAACGCATAACTCTAAACGAAAGCGATTTGTGTGGCGTAAAATGGGTAAGGATATTAAAAATTGGGTAAAGTCATGTGTAACTTGCCAACGATCGAAAATAACTATTTACGTAGTGAAGTATCATCATATCCTTTACCATTTCCGAATTTACTGGCCATTTCCGAATGGGGTCAAGTTAATAGAGTAGATTTTAATGCACGTAAGACCCAGTGCTCCTTGTTGTCTCACAAGAGATTCGCTGATCCAACGGTGTCGTCGATTTTAATGAACGGTGTAGATATTGAGCAATCAGATACTCTTGATGTTCTAGGCATGAAAATACAACGTGATGTTCGTTGGACAAAACATGTATTTGAAGTGTCGAAAGAAGCATTCAAGTGTCTAGGCTTCTTAAACCGGTGTAAGAAATACTTCACTTCCACTGATCTTCTCAATATCTACACTACTTACATCAGACCAAAGATGGAATTCAACTCCCATATATGGTCGGGTGCTCCAGCTTCATCACTGGAGCTACTTGACCGTGTCCAGAGGAGGGCGATGGTGTTGATAGGTGACGGTAGGATATCCAATTCTATTGTTTCCCTTGAACATCGTCGTAATGTGGGTTGTGTGTCCTTTCTATCGTTACTTTCACGGTGTTTATTCTTCGGATATTCGTGATCTTATACCGCCCGTGAGAACGTTTGGTAGAGATACGCGATTTTCCAGGAATTCTCACCCATTTGTTATCAATTGGACAACCGACCGTACCACACATTACAGAATGAATTCGTTCTTCGCCCGCACTATCCGTATGTGGAATCCACTTCCGGCAGATATCTTCCCAGCTAATTATGATATCCAGGTTCAAACCGCCCCAGAGAGGTTTCGAACATATACTTTTTTAAAACCTTCTAGACTTTCTGATGCAATAAAATATAGAATTTTTAAGTTCTTTTGAAAATAACTCGTCTGAAATGGTAATTGTGCAGTATAAACACGAAACTTACATAAAAATCGTGGACACTTTCTTGAATTTCGGACAAAGGTTATGAAAAATGCAAAAGAACTTAACGAAGAACTTAAAGATTGTGTAATGCTAATTTCGCTAATGGACACCAAATTGTTCGGAAAAGTTTCATTTTATTTAACAGATACCACTTCTTGACATTTGACCAGAGCAATATCTTATGAACTTTTAATGGTGTACTACAATAAATGTTTGGAGATTTAATAAAAATGTTTTTAGTAATTTTAAAAAAGGGTAGATAAGAATCGCCGTGATATCATAATGAAATCTAAAAACATTCTTAATAAAAGCAAATAATTTGCTTGATGCTAACTCGTAGCATAACTATGAGTGCCAAACTTTGGACAAATTTGTAGTAATCTAATTGGAATGAAATCATTGTAAAGCAATTTACCTCTAAATTAATAATTATGTAAAAATCTATTGGCGAGATGAAATACTTCGTTTCTGCGAAAAAGTATTGGAAAAAGTACTTGAATTTTTAAAAAAATACAATTTGCATTTTTAAATTTAATAGATATCGGGTGGGACATTTGTATAAGGGCTATATCAAAACATTGACCATTCCACTTCCACAACAGATGTTCACAAGCCAAATATAATATGGTGTGGCTATTCGTATATTCCGTTTGTAATGTGTGGTTAATAACATTTGCGATGCGACATTTTTATGGAGCTGTATCTAAATCTGAACCGATGTGACCTATTTTCATCACATATGAAACAACAAAGGTTTCTGTTACTTCTAAATGTTTTGGGAGTTTGTAATGATAATACAAATCCATTTCGACAAACGAAGAAAACTGTTTGATCTATCGAGGGCAAATATACCATTTGTATATTTGTATTTCCAAATTTTTTACAAAAAGTGGATATTGCGGTAGGGCATGGTAAACAAATAATACAAATTGGATATTTTTGGAAAATTTTCATTTTCGCGGCAAATATGGCTAAAATGATTTTCACACATGACACTAAGGATCCGACTGAATTTTTGTTTGTGTATTACGAACCAATGTCGCCTGTAACATTTATGAAGTCAGTCGCGAAAATCGTTGCAATTGTTGAAGAATCCAAAATTCGCGGTTGCAATTGCTTATATTAAAACTTTCTCTGTTCGGGATTCTGACATAAATATTCCGAATGAAGTCAGCAATCATATGTTACGCGGGTTTTTCTAAAGAAACTTTTCACAATTTTTGACTTTACAGCCACTATCCTATTTCAGCCTGATAACTTGGGAACCAAAATGCTATTAACCGCGCAATGATGGAATCTGATAATGCGATATGCCATAAATCTAGAAAATTCTTTAAACAAATGTGTTGTAGCGAATTACAACCTTCAGTTATATGCTGCTCCATTTTTGAACTATATTATTTATATTATTTTTATGTTCATAGCCAATTTTGCAGTCACAAACGAACGTGTGAGTAGATAGCCAAATATAGCCAAAATTTCTTCTCCAAATTTATATGGCAGATGACATCCGAATCTGAGAATAGTTTGGCATCAAAAACTCATTTTCGAGAAAATGGTTCATAGCCACTTATGAATATAAGCCCTCGATACGTAAACATATTTCTCTTTGTTCATTTACAACAACTGATGACATGTTTACCGCAAACAAACTAATTTTACCCACAAAAGAAACTCAAAAACGATGTTCACGTGTCTAAAATTTCGTTTCTACGTAATGCATTTTTTCTCTGCGTGTAGGTCTCTATTTTAAAATCTACTTTAAAGTTGCGAAACAATAAGAAATTAGTTTTAACTTACTGCATTTTTTGTCACGTTTTTCGTCTTGCATTTCATCGCGTTATTCGAATTTATACATATTTGAGATTATAAAAATGAAGAAACATTTCCAAATATTTTTTATTTAATCGGAATATGCGTATAAAGATTTTGAGTAAACATCCTGTTACTCATGTAACTCCTGTATAAATTAAAAACTCATTAGACATCATATTTAGGCCCATACTTTATCAAGAAGCATATCAAATTTTCTGCATTTATAATAGAAAAATGCGGGGCATGAAGCGCGGTTAAGCGCCGAGGAATTCGATCGTTTTTTGTCTAATATTTCTTCAAAATATATATGTATGTATGTAATTTCAAGCAAATATTTGAAAAAAGAAGTTCTACACTTAGAGAACAAGTCGGTTAACAAAAAAAAACAGCTATTGCAACAATTTTTTGGTATAACAGCAGTTATTCTGCAATCTTACATCACCATTCACACTGCTAAAGAGTTTGCAGTCTGCTAAAATTGACTGCTGGTAATTAAAATATAAAAATAGATAAGCGTTCCTCTTATATTAGCTTGGAATAATATGCGTATCATTAAAAAGACAATCGCAATATACGTGGTAATAAATTGCTTTATAATAACTTCTATTCAAAAAAGTTTTGTTAACATGTGTATTTAAGTGGTCATACTATTCTGTACATATGCTTAAAGTTTTTTCTATATTGTTGCTGTTTACCATCTCAGCAGAGCAGCTGATCTGTGTACACTATTTCAAGATTTTCGTACTTTTTTGATAACTTTTAATATAAATGTAATTCCTGATTATTAAACCATAGGCATGTTCGATTGGACTTCTTAGCTTATTTTTTATGGATTTCACTCGCTTAACAAGAAAGTAGCTTACTACTCTCATAATGTTGCTGCCAGATTATTCTTGTTGATTAATTAAAAAAAACAATGGATAAAAATGTTGCCACCTTATCAAGTCTCTTAATTTTAAGTAATCGAGAAGGACAAACAATATAATAATAATCTAAAAATAAATATTTTTTATTATTGTAGTAATAAATAAAACTAGGTTAAAATACTGACATATTACAAATTAGACATTTTAAAGATTATTTTTCATTTTACAAATATTTTACTCTAGACTAATTACCAGAATTAAAGGCGTTATAAAATTGGACATTTAAATCGCAGACACAAGTGACTTATACCTACACTAGATTCAAAATTAAAAAATGATTAAGGAAACAAATAACTCGGAGAATGTTATGACATAATTAATTTATAAAATTCATATAAAATAATTACAGAAACATAGTAAAATATTCTAAAACGTAAAATCAATATAAAACAGTTAATATTTAATAAATAAATTCATAAAAAATAAAAACATTGAAATAGTCCATTAGTTCTTACAAAGGGTTATTTTAAAATACCGTAGGATATATTACAATTCATATATGATTTCTCTTGAAAGTTTTCAGGTGACAATTTTAATTATATCCCAATTTTTAACAATTTCTTACTGGTTTCATATGTAAAGTAAATTGTTATTTAAAAAGATTTTCACCTTTTATTACATCGATTCTTGTAGGAAAACAAGAAATTTAAAGTATAACCAGCACGAGAATTTAACTATTGACATTATGTCAGCCATAGTATTGTCAGTGTGATATTTTTGTTTCACAATAAAGATCAAGCAAATTTACTCACAAAAAGTTTGTATTGCCCCAGCTGGGTTTCGCAAAAAATGACTACTTAGCGAATTTAAAATGTTCTGTTTGTAGTAATAAACAAATACCCATTATTATTGTCAGTACTGTAAATATATGAATTTGAAATATATCTAAAATTTCCAATTTATATAGTAAATATAAATTAATGCTCAAAATAATCAATAAAATATTTTTTTAATATTTCCCGTATTCCCGGGAAATCAAAAAACGACTTGGGAATTCCCGGACCACAAACCCTACCGCTAATACATGAATCACTTTGAGGAGACAGCAAACCTCCCTACTGCAAGAGCAGTTACTACAAAAGATCTGGACGAATTATATCAAGTCCACCTAAGTTAAAAAAACAATATATTAAAATGCTCCCCACACTTGTGTTAAATTTGTGGACTGATAAGTACAAAAAGCTTCCATACATCAACATTAAAGTTCACAATCTCAAATCGACTTTCCTTACTGTTGAGTACGTTCTCAGCTGTGTCCGACGGAGGGTCAAGTATTGACAGTCTACTTAGATATTACTGCTTAGCATTTTTGACCAGCGCACACTGTGGTAAATCACAAATCTAGCTGGACAAAATAAAAAAAAAAGTCTGGCAACATTCCTCCTGATCGTTTAATGAGCTTGTCAATACAATAGATACCTGTAATTCATGTTTTGTTTTGTTTGTTTTTAGCTCTGATTAGAAAAACTAAACTTTAAAGTCACTTGTTGTCAACACGTGCATTCAGATTTCAAAGAGAAGCGTATTTGTTGTGTGACTTTGTTTTGTGATTGAAAAGGCTACGGTGATTTTATTGTCATATTTTTTTTTTATTATTATTAAGCGATATTTCAAGGAAATATATTATAAATTGCATTTAATTATTTCCATTGTAAGTATTAAAACAATTTTATTTTTGTGAGAAGTTCAGAAAGTGAAAAAAATAAAACATTTTCTTTTTTCAAGTAGAGTTAAAGCTGTTTATTACGCATAGTTCCGGTGTAAAACTAAAGGGTGATTTTTTAAGAGCTTGATAACTTTTTAAAAAAAAAAAACGCATAAAATTTGCAAAATCTCATCGGTTCTTTATTTGAAACGTTAGATTGGTCCATGACATTTACTTTTTGAAGATAATTTCATTTAAATGTTGACCGCGGCTGCGTCTTAGGTGGTCCATCCGCTTAGTCCAATTTTGGCATTTCCACGTTTTTGAGTAACAGAGACCCAATTGGTGCGAACGGCGACGAATCGAAAATTGGTGGTCATCATTAACACTGGCCGATACAGCTGCGATATTTTCTTCAGTTCGCACTCTACGTAAGCGTGTTGGTGGTTTAATGTCCAACAATGTAAATTTGGTGCGAAATTTAGTCACAATAGCCCGAATAGCCGCTTCAGTGGGTCGATTAAACTGACCATAAAATGGAAGCGCGCAATGAACTTTCTTAACAGAGCACGCATTTTGATAATAAAATTCAATAATTTGCAAGCGTTGTTCGTTTGTAAGACGATTCATGATGAAATGTCAAAGCATACTGAGCATCTTTCTCTTTGACACCATGTCTGAAATCCCACGTGATCTGTCAAATACTAATGCATGAAAATCATAACCTCAAAAAAATCACTCTTTATATTTGGGTGAATCTTTCAAGTGTTCACTTTAAGGTAAATCAAAAACCCATTGCGATTTTTTGCGACCGCCATACATTTTTTTTCACTTTTCCAGTATGACCTCCACTCTTTCGCGAAAGGAAATTTTTGAAGAATGGTTAAAAACTCCCAAAATACAGCGCAAAGATGCCTTATTGACATTAATAATGGATAGATATGGTCTTCAAGATATACCAGAAGAAGTGAAAACAAATCTTAAGGCAAATATAAATATTATTTGTTTTAAGCTAGGCGAAAAATGGATAAAAAGTGGAAGACATCATGGCCGTTTTTTAAAATCAAATTTAGTTTGGCTTGATAAACCGTATGTATTGCCTGAAAGTGTACAACCGAAAAGATGTGAAAAAGCTGGAAGAAACCCGAAAAACTTTGATGACTGCAGTGAAAAATCAAAAAAAGAAAGATACAAAGTCTTTTAGATTCAACTGACCATCGAGAAATTATTAAAGCTAGCGAGATAGTGTTTCGCAAAATGGGAAAGCGAGATTCAGCCACACTTGTGAAAGATCTGTCGGAAGCTTCATCCAGTAAAGGTACGGAAGTGAAAAAAAATTGTAAGAGATTTAGCTCTGAGCCTGTGCCTTTAGTGAGCCTTTCTCCCGATGAAGCCTTATCTTTAATGTTTGATGCTAATTTGTCGAAACATCAATACGACGTTATTCGGCAAAAAGTCAACGCAAAATGCAAAAATCTTTTTCCCTCCTACACTAATGTTCAAAAAGCTAAGAAAAATTGTTATCCAGCTGAAACAGTAATCACTGAGATGTATGCAAAAAGTTCACTCCAGTCATTAGTGAATCATACTGTTGAAAGGCTTTGTTTGGCTCAAAAAGAGGTTTTACTCGGTATTGATGAACTGAAAACTGATGAAAATCGTCTTAATATTTTGATAAAATGGGGATGCGATGGGGCTCAGCAAAAGCAGTATAAACAGAAGTTTTCTTCGGAGGAGGGCCATACAGATGAAAGTTTATTTAGTATTTCAATGGTTCCTATTCAAATGAATTTAAGTTCTACACAAAGAAAAATTATTGTATGGCAAAATCCTGCTCCTTCATCTACAAGATACTGCCGTCCTATCAAGTTTGTTTTTGCCAAAGAGTCCACTGAGTTAATTACTCAAGAAGTTAATTTAGTACAGCAAGAAATTAGAGATTTGTCTCCAACTCTTATCAGAAATGGCGAACAAAGTTTTCTTGTTGAATCTACATTTATGCTTACTATGATAGACGGTAAAATTTGTACTGCACTATCATCTTTAACTTCTTCTTCTCAAACGTGTTTCATATGTGGAGCGAAACCGAGTGAACTAAATAAACCTTCTGTGATTTTAAACAAAATTGTCGATGAACGATCTTTAACCTTTGGAATGTCTCCGCTACATTCATGGATCCGTTTTATGGAGTGTGTATTACACATAGCATATAAGCTTCCTATAATGACCTGGCAAGCTCGAGGACCGGAAAATAAAGCAAAAGTGGCTGAAGTAAAAAAAAATATTCAACAGAGATTTCGAAATGAGATGGGGTTGCTTGTAGACATGCCAACACAACACGGAGGTAATACGAATGACGGTAATACTGCTAGACGGTTCTTTAGAGCAGCAGAAAAGAGTGCAGAAATCACTGGTGTCAATAAAGAATTAATTGAACGGTTTCATATTATTTTGGAAACTTTAGGTAGTGGTTACCCTATTGATGAAGATGCTTTCGAAAGTTTTATTGTTGTCACACGAAATTTATACTTAAAGGAATACCCATGGTACATTATGCCAGTTAGCGTCCATAAAATCCTTTTTCATGGAAAAGACATAATAAAGTCTTGCATTCTTCCTATAGGACAGCTGTCAGAAGAAGCTCAAGAAGCAAGAAATAAGGACACGAGGAAATTTAGAGAGTTGTTTACGAGAAAAACATCGAGAATAGACACAAATACAGATCTTTTCAATCGTCTCCTTATTTCTTCAGATCCCTTTATCGCAAGTTTGCGTCACACTCCCTTTCGAGTTCAAGGTTTGATAACAAAAGAAGTTTTGAGGAGGAAGAATCTTAACGATAAATATGAAAGTGAATAAATTAAAATCTCTATGTGTATTTATGTGTTATTATCTGTATTATTAATGTAATAAAGGAAAAATAAGTAACGAAAACAATTATTATCAAATATTTATTAAAAATATTAAAATTATTTTAATACTAAAAATTAATTTTTGACCTCAATTTTATTTAAAAAAATCTTCTTTTAAAAAAAATTGATTTTTGATAATAATTTATATATTTGAACTCATTTTTTATATAATTCATAAGTGAGAAGTGAACCCAACGCGATTTATTAATTTTGTCCAGCTAGATTTGCGATCTACCACACTGTGCAGCGACGTATAGGAAAACAAATAAAATTAGCGCATCAAATATGCGCTTAGTTATATAGATGAAGAATTGGAGCAACTTCAACAGCTTAAATGAAAAAGGAAGCCTGTGATTTATTAATTCTTATACAGAATATATGTAATACATTGGAACAGGATGAAAACTTCAGTATGTGAGACATAGAAGAGGAATTAGTAAACACTCGCTGGAATTCCATTCCAAGAAAGATACTATGTTTTTGCGAGAACCTCGACTTAATAAACATTCTGCTGTTAAAAGTAAATAAGGAGTACTTGCTGATCCCTGGGATGGAAAAGAATTTAATCAGCGAATTCGTGGATTTCCTTTGAAGATGCAACTATCAACATACAGGGACAAGAATATGCCACTGTTTCAAGTTGTGTTTACATTTTGGAAATGTATTTATTCAAAAATTGTTCACCATTCCATAAATAAATAAACAAGAGAAGCAGTCGAAGTTTGGCATTATAATAACTACTTTGCGAAGGAGAAAATTAAAAAAAAGATTCAAAATTTTGAAAGTGAATGTCATTGCGGCTTTGATGGACTGTTGCCAAAAGAGCTTGCGAACATTAAATAAATATCTACGTATAGTACCTAAATCGAAAATTCTGGTCGATAATTTTCTACTTTGAAATACATATAACAAATCAAGGATTATTTTGAGATATTAAAATTGAAAATTGGGCAATCGCATATATTTTAGAAATTAGCCCACAGTACTTCGATTTTAGAGAACAGTAAAATGCACAGAAAAAATTTTTTGATTTAAACTGAGATATTCTCCTGGCTCAAGATCATTGTGCATCTTATTATTTATAGAATGCAAATTTATTTACAAATGGCTTGTGACACATATTACTTGGCTGCACACTATCATGATTTCCGGCCTGTCAATAATAAAATCTATTTTTTTCGTATTACAGACTTTCAGATTTTGAAAATTAAAAAAAAACGTTATTTCGTTAAGAGATTTTACACTCAAATTTATTTTATTGGAAATTGTGGCTTCGTAGCTTATTATGGCGCCAAAACTGTGTTTATCTATAATAAAGTGCGCTTTTTGAAAAATGTATGAATTTGTATCAACATAACTTATTTTCTTTGAAGGATAGCTTTTGCCTGCACGAAATTGCGCCATTAGAAGATAGGAAACATTTTGCGCAAAAAGTCAGATTTTTTAAATCCAAAGCGTGATTGCTCAATTTTTTCTCATTGAATTTTGAAAAGTACGCAGCGAAATAGATGTAGAAATATCCTTTATTCTCAAGTTAAATCTTAAGCCAATCGGATGAACTCCGATGCCGGAACTATTCCCAAAAAACCCTAACTGATTTTTCTTTAATGTTTGAATACATGAATTGAATTCACTTCAATGGCCCTCAAATTAGCCTACATTTGTGACAGGTAATAAAAATATGCCGCTGAAATGGCATAAGGCCGATTCAAAAATGTCATATCCCCTACAAATTTGACCTTATATCATTTCAAGCTGAAATCGAGTGATTTCGCATTGTGACATTATTAAAAATATTAAATACGATTTGAGAATATGGATTGAATGGATATGAATCTGGACTAAAATTAAAGTTTAGTTCGTTTGATGTGTTATCTCAATATATTTCGCTTTTATCATTGTCAGTACGTGAGCTAGAAGCTTTCAAAGCAACCTTTACAAATCATGATATGTCAAGAGAAACCCATATCAAAAATTGCAATATGAACCAGTATTTTATACACCGAAAGAAAAATGGTGCATTACATGTGCCAGTTAATACTAACGATGTTTTGAATATACAATTGAACTCGTTTTTTCTTCAAATAGTGTCGAAACTCAGTACATGGACGATTATGAAATAATATTATGACTGAGTTATATGTACTAATGTAGCACTTGTTTAGTAGATTTTATTAATATTTCTTTACTTCCCATTCGAATATAAATAATGAAACTCTTTCTTAACCCGAATATAACATTTCTGGATCTGGTTTCATTATTGTGTCATAATTTTTCAATGTGCGTACTTTTGGGTGGTACACAAGATGTAAGTTATATTCTCGTTCATTTTTAGATTAATTCAGCGTAAGTATTTTGGTTTCTCTGTATCAATGAAGCTCTATGTTGGCCCAAAAATAATGACAGATTTCTTTGGCGGAATGTAAGATGCGGAAATGAAGCTTTTCCTACAGTGTACAGATTTTAATAATTTTAGTGCTATTTTTTTATATTATCAGCAATATCTTCTACATTTTTTGATTCGATTTATGTTTGGGGTCTCTTTGTAAAATTGTCATTGTGATCTTTGGAACTTCTAATTCCAGTATAACTTGGAATAAAAGCAGAGCCATTGCAATAGTGGACGTTAGTGAACAAAACCACAATCACCAATATTATAAAAACTTCTAAGTTTCTAAAGCATCGAAAATTCTAGAGTAATCAAAACCGGGACCGGTTAATTATTCTCTTTCTCACAACCGGTTTTCTGAAAATAACCATTTTCGGTTAACCGATTTCACCAGTTAATTCATGCCAATTAAGCGGGTTTTCCATAAAACTAAAATGTATTGTTTTAAAAAAGAAAATGGTGGTGGTATTAAATAATTTCAAAATCATTTGTAGAATCTAAATACGGTGAATTAAGTCTAATTTATTAAAAATCTGTGAAAGTGGGAAACCTTTTATATGCCGATGTATCTACACATATCTACACAAAACAAGACCGAAGTGGTCAAGCTCGAGTATTTTTTGGTTTTAGAATCATGTGGTATCAAACAGAGCGGAGTTTTTTGTACCCTACACCTTAGGATGGGGTATATTCATTTTGTCATCCCGTTTGTAACACCTTGAAATATTCATCGGAGACCCTATAAATCATATATATTCTGGGTCGTGATAAAATTCTAAGACGACATAGCCATGTACGTCTGTCTGTTGAAAACACGCGTACGACCGAAATGAGCTAGGGTGTTCAAATTTTCCACATATGCGTCTAATAGTTGTAGATCATTGGGGATTGAAAGTGGGCGAAATCGGTCCGGAGGGAATTTTTTCCTAACAAAGGAAAATACCCCTTAATATTTAGAGTATTTAAACATTTTTTATTTCCGCCTATAATAACTTAAAATTGTGTAAGGACAAAGCTTGAACACGAACCAAAATGCTATTTTTAAATGGGAAAAAAGCTAAAAACATGAAATTTGGTTTCTACATTTCTCTAATTACGTAGACTTTTAAAATAAATGGTTATTTCGAAATACGAACAATTAAGGGACAACGTGGAAAAAGAGGGATAAAAATTGTACAAACCAAACGGCTGTAGCGGTGTACTCGTATCTCTGACGAAAAGTAAAAAGAGATCTTTTAATATCCGTACCTTTACGTCAAAATGGGAAAGAGGGATAATATGGTAACCGACCGAAACATCGCAATTTATTTAAGACGATAAACATTAGTGGTTGCGGTAGTTTGTAATAGTCAACATGAATAAAAATTATCTTATTTTCCTAATATGGTGTTAAACAGTAAAAAGTTTTGGTTTAATTTTTAAACTTAGCGGAGTTAAATTTAAACTTCTTTGGAATTAAATTTAAAATTAATTCCAAAATAGTTTATATTTTAAACCATATGGTACAAATTTAAATACTTCAGGGAATTGTTTTAACACCATGAGAAATTTGAGAGTTTTTTAATGCTTACTGGGTATAAAAATAACACCAAAATTTATTTAAATATTTCTATAAAAGAAAAACAATTCCATTTGGTTTAAATATAACACCAAAAAAGGCATTAGAAATTTGTTTCTCTTTAGTTTATTACTTTAAGTTTAATTTTAACACCAAAAAAGAATTAAATTTCTCTCATAGAAAAATTTTATTCCTTAAAGTTTAAAAACAACACCTTGTAAGGTATTAAAAACAGCTGTTAAGTTGTGTCTCTCTCATGAGTTTACTTGTTTTGGTTTACAAATATAACAAGAAAAAGATTAGTCATACAAACAAAGTAAGAAAAAAAGCATTATAATGTTCGTCAAAGTTAAAAGTGGTGGAAAATTTTACATAATTAAGATTTCTGATCCAGAAAGTGAGGTTTTCACTCCGAAAGGAATACTACTTTCAAGTGAGTATTGCCTACAAGCGTTTACCAATTAAATACTTTGTTAATTAAAGTTTTTCAATGTTAGTTATAAACAAGCTGAATCTTAATGTAGAAGGCAGAGAACTTGTGTTAAAAGATCGCGACGGTGCCGACATTGCTTTTGAGGAGCTGGCAGGAATAATATCGCAGTACAGTTCCTGTAGTTGTTTTTTTTTTGTAGAGTTTTGCTTTGAAGAAACAACTTCAACAATCAGCAGCATAAATTTTAAGAAGGTAAGTAGAAATCTGTTTGATTCCTTTCCTTTTTTGTGATATGTATAACAAATATTGCAGGAATTAGAATGTTATTTAAAAAATGGAGATTTTTCTGCAATATTTGATGAATATTCAACAAAGGGAACATTAAGCGATAGCTCTCGACGTTGTGTGGTACGTGAATCCATCCATTTTTTGCGCCAACGAAGTGGCAATTATCCGAATCGCGAGTACAAGATTTCATTAGCAGAAGTAATAATACATCTGTTCCCGGCTTATAAAGTTGAAAACAGCAATTGTGGTGGCATTGTAAGTATTTATCTTTATTTATAAAGTTCGATTGTTGCTTTCAATTTTTAAATTCTTTATATTAACTTGACTTGTCTGCGCCTGGCCGGCTGGCTGGCGGGCAAAACTTTGGATTGATTTTTAACATCTTTCCCGTGATGCAATCGAGCTGAAATTTTGCAGGCAGACTTTTGGCGAAAATAAAAATTAACTGTCAACATCTCAGGCCCCTAGGGTCACGGAATATGGTACCTCCCATACAAATTTTTTTTTGCTCCTATTTATCAGATATCAAACAAAAATTAGTGTAAAATGGGAAAACATATGCTTTAAGAATACATTTGTATTTAGTAAATTATCTCTGATTGACCTCAAAGATTTGAATTTAGAAATTCAAAACTATTTCTATAATCTTAATGTACTTTCAAAAGTATTTGTAACTAATAAATTTGAATTTAAGTACGGTTACAATTATAGACCTTCATTCATTTTATATTTAAAAAAAGAAAGCGCATTTTTCATGTTTGGTAAAATAAGGCAAATATATGTAGTTCGTGAAGAGCCTTATTTACTTTTAGATACATATATATATAAGTAAAGAATTAGACAGAATCACAAATTCATATGAGATAAATTCACATAATATATCAAAAATACTTAGTTTTAAGGAGATAGAATTTTTAAGGCCATATGAATATTATATGATTAACTCAAAGCAATACTTATTAACACCCGATGTTCTACCACAATAAGAAATTGTATTACTTAATTTATGTTATTATGAAATAAATGAAATATATATTAAAAAACTAACCATTAAATTTGTTTTATTTATTAAATTTTATAGAAATGGTGTTAGTTTTACACCTGCCTATATTAAAAGCAACGCCCTTTTAGCATACAATTCATTTGGTTGGGTATTGAAATAACACCAATTCGAGAATATAAAACATTCCGAATAGTATTAATCAAATTCTTATTAAGAATAAAAATAACACTTAGTTCGGTGTATAACTTATTCCACAGGGCATTAAATTAATTCCTAGTTAGGTATTAAATATAAATATTTTGGTTTTATTTTAACACCAAAAAGGTTTAAGCCGTAATACATATTGGTGTTATTTTAATGCTCTAAAAAAATAAGAAACAACTCTCTCTCTCATTCTCTCTCTTTCAATCTCCTTAAAAGTATTCCATAATGGAATAGATTTAATACTTTTTTGGATTTGTTATATATAAACACCGGCTCGGCATTAAAATTAAACCAAAACTTTTTACTGTGTACATTCTTACGCGAAATCCGGTGCCTCTAATCTGCCGGCAATACAGCCCGTGGTGGAGGGTATATAAGAACTTAACACCACTTTATATGTTATTTAATCATATCTTATCGTTTTTCATTACACATTCAAAATCGGAAGCCGGTTTTCTAAAAATCCTAATTTTAGAAAAAACTGAAAACAGGCGAAAAACGTGGTTATCAACAACCCAACGACTGGAATAGTGTATTTTTTCTGAAGAACTTGCTATTGTCATGACTTAAACTTCTCAATTCTTTTGTTACCCACGGCGGCTCAGAGACATTTACTGGTACAGACAAAGAAGAACAGAATTTCAACAAAATGTAGTTTTCAGGTAAAAGTACTGATACATCTCCATTAAACGAAGGCTAAATAATACTAGAAATACAATTGGTGCCTTCAAAACAAAAACTAATATCATGCTCATCTCGGTTAAAAGTATCAGTATCATCAATGTTAATACATAAATTTAGTGTGGGGTCTTCGGGAGTTATAAATGTTGCAGATATGTTGCAAAATACAAGATAAAGTAATCAATTATTTTCATTTCGGACAGTATTAAATATCTCCAGACATAGGTCACACATTACATCAAAAAGATTTCAAAATATCCTATAGAAACCGGAATAAGGTTTCCGTTTGAAGGACTAAAAGTGCAAGATACATCGAGCATACTGATATCCCCAAAAACTAAAATAACATCATTCATTGAAGCCATTCCAAAAATCGTTTTAAACATATTAAGGTGATACATATATATTTCTAAATCAGAATAATAAATACATTTCTCCTTGCAAATTTCAAACTCAATGTCATTATTAGTAGAAACCTCAATTAAGGAAGAAGAAATCAAACAATGCACGAGTAAGACGATATCTATACATATATATATATAAATCAATGTGTGTCTGTATGTTGCGTATAGGACGCCAAACCGGTGGACCGATTCGCCTGAAAAATTTACTGTATATATCTTCTGGACGCAGGATGGTTCCTGGATAGTCTAGGCCATGATGGGACAAAGGGGGGTGGTACCTACCACACAAAAAATATTTTAAAACTATCACAACAGGCATACCGATAGGTGGATTTGCTCGATAATTTTACTGCAGCTAACTTCTGGGCAAGGGATGGTTCCAGGATATACTAGGTCATTATACGAAAAAGAGGCGTGGTACCGCCCAAATAAAAATATATTTTAAAACTATGATAAAACACGTTGCGAAGTGCGGATTTTCTTGTGACTAACTTCTGAATGGTGACTATACAATGGTCATGATACAAATGGAGGTGAGACTGCTCACACCAACTATATATTAAAATTATCACAAAACACGTAACGAATGGCGGATTCTCTTGAAAATTTTACTGTATCTAGCCCGTGGAAAGGGGATGTTTTCAGGCTATAATAGGGGAAGACACGACAAATGGGCATCACAAAAACTATATTTTAATACTATAACAAAATACATTGATTCACTTGAACATTTTATTGTAACGAACAGAGGATGACCCTTGACTATAAAAAGGTCATGCTACAAAAAGGGACGCGGTTCCACCCAAACAACAATATTATAAAGTAACACGTGCCGATTTTTTTTCTGTCGCTACGTTCAGGTAAGGGTTTGGTTCTTGAATATAAGAGGTCATGGTATGAACAATTGGCGCGTCTCATCATACTCAAACCAAGCAAGGTGTTCCAGTAGATGGGTATCAAAATGTTTACGCTTCATATGCATTGGGCCGTGTTTATACCGTACACCCAAACAACGCAGAATGTTATTAGTTAAAGTGAGAGGACCCACTTCAGTTTCAAATTTAAGAGCAGTTGTGAGAGGCGTGTTAGAAACTGGGAGACCACATTAATGTATGCTTCTGTCAGCTGTCATCCTCTCCAGATACGAACTTTGTTTGCGACAATATTAAGAACTGTGGGAGAACCTGTGGGAAAAATTCAAAAAGGATATGAGTGCGGACATTTTACATCATTATCGCACCGTTGCGATTCTATATCATTTGCGATTAACATTTTCAACGATATGCTGATAAAAATTTAAGACATATGCCTAGCTATCAGCAACAAAACTCTTAATTAATATGGAATGGTGGTGCGTTCTACCATTGACATTACTGATCGAGATTCGCTAAGAGAACGGCAATTCAATGTTAAAGACTTGCGTTTGCAACAAAAAACCTCTATTAATTGCAAAGAAACAAGTGGCCTCTGACAAAATTATAACTGCAGTAACAAATGACAGCGGCGGCCTCTTTTCTCGATGCACCAGGAGGCACAGTTAAAACCTATCTCATCAGTTTTTGTATTAGCGCACATCCATATCAAAATGGGATAGCTTTAGCTATTGCTTCCCCCGGTATTGCTGCTACATTATTGGATGGAGGACGAAGGCACATTCAGCGTTGAAATTGTCATGGAATATGCAATTTGTTGATTCTCCACTCTAATATTGGCAAAGTTCAGGCATGGTGAAAATGCTCAAAACATGCAAGCTGATTGTGTGGGATGACTGCACCATGGCACATAAGAAATCCCTACAAGCGCTTAGTCGGACACTTCAAGATTTAATATCAAATACACAACCAATCGGTGGAACTGTTATTTTACGCTGGAGACTTCCAACAGACCTTCCAGTAATTCCAAAATCAGCACCCGCATCTCTGGCGATATGTACAAAAAATTAATCGGACCACCAATATGTGTGTACATCTGCATCACAATGACTCAGCAGCTCATTTTTCGAAACATCTACTGGATGTTGGTAATGAAAAATATCAGTTGATGCAGTGAAAAGGAGTATTACATTTTCAAAAAATTTCATTCAGGAATCAAATCAGCATTTAATCGAGAAAGTCTTCCCACAAATTACCACAAACTATGGAAACAAAGAGTGGTTTTACGTCCGTGCTATATCGGCTGCAAAAAACAACGATGTTAATGCAATCAATAATTTAATTATGGAACAAATTTCTAGGTGAATCATGAATGCGGATGAAGTTGTCAACTATCGAATTGAATTTCTAAATTCTTTGGACCTTCCAGGAATTCCGCCGCAAATGTTATGTCTTAAAATTGGTTCACCTATAATTCTCCTAAGGAATGTTAGTCCTCCTCGATTGTGCATTTGTACTAGAATTTCTGTCAATAGACTAATGCCCAACGTCATTGAAGCAACGATTTTAAATGGAAAATCAAAAGGAAAAGATGTCCTTATAACACGCATTCCGATGATTCCCACCTATTTCAAACGACTACAGTCGCCTAGCATTTTCAATGACTTGAAGTTTGTAGATTGAATCTGGAAAATCCATGTTTTTCACATGGTCAGTTATATGTTGCTTGCTCTCGAGCCCAAAAACTTTAATGTACTTCAACAAGGTGGAAAAATTGTAAATATCGTGTATCCCTCTCCAATATATCGTGTAGCACTCCAATGAAATACTGACTAACTTAATTACTAGACACAAAATACATTCTTAGAAATAATTACCATAATTAATTAACTCTCTAATAAATGTTTTTTTTAAATGTTTCATTTTCTTTAAAGAAACACTGAAAAAATTACTTAAATTTTCATGAAGTTTTTATATTTTAAAAATGTAAGTTATGAATTTAAATAAATAAGTACTAATTTACAGAAGTAACAAGTAAGAAGGCGTTAAGTTCGGCCGGGCCGAATCTTATATACCCTCCACCACGGAGTGCATTCCACAGTATTACCAGCAGATTAAAGGAAGTCGACTTTACATAGAAGCACAGTGCCATATTACGAAAATTGTGATATTTTTATGCACATTACTATATTTGTTTACTATTTCAAACTATAATGTATACTTATGCGCACTGTTTAAAATCGACTACTATATATAAATAAAATGCTGAAATTGTGAAAGTGAACATGCCTAAATATTAAGCGATTGTCAGTCGCCATTAGAAAGAAGCATTTCCAGTTACAGACAAAGTGATAAGAAAAGTATAAATTTTAAAGATATCCCCATTCGCCCCATTCTCCACCCAAATGTACAAATTAAAAAAAAAAAACCTTTTTTGAGTCTTCATAGTCAGAATGTATACACCGAATTTCATGATTTCAACTTCAGCGGTTTGGTAGGTTCCATTTTTATCCCTCTTTTTAATTATATCCCTTAAAAGTACGAATTTCGAAAAATCCCTCTATTTTACGTGTCTATGCAATTAGAGGGATGTACACACCGAATTTCATGATTCTAGCTGTAGTCGTATCATTGGTACCATATTTTATCCCTTTCGTCCCATTCGCCCGCTAAAACTTTTATTTTCTTTGTGGTGCTTCCAAGCTACGAGAGGAATGTCCGCAACAAATTTTAACTGTATGAAAATAAGAAATTTAATTAATAAGCCAAGGCTACCAATATTTGTATACTATATATATAATGGATATAATACTTCAATTCACAAAGTTAATATAATGGAGCAATCATAAATACCCAAAATATTGGGGGATAGAGAGTGTACTTTCAGCTACAGTCGTTTGGTTTGTTGTATTTCCATCCTATTTTAATTTCAAAAGAATAAACTTTGAAAATATCTTATCTCTCACGTACGCAGTATAAGACAACTTCATGATTCTACCATTTTTTGTCGTAAAAGCAACAAAATAAAGTACGAACTTGAAAAATAAATATTTTACGTGGCTATGCAGTCAGAGGAATGTATACACCGAATTCCATGATTCTATCAGCGGTCATTTTGTTGGTACCAATTTTATCCCCTTTTCCCAATTTTGCCCCCTCAAGAGTACGACTATCTAAAATCTCTTTATTTTACGTATCTACACAATTAGAGGGACGTACTCACTGAATTTCATCATTCTAGCTGTATTCGTTTAGTTGGTACTATTTTTATCCCCTGTACCCATTGTATCCATTGAAAGTACGAATTTGAAAAAAACGTTTTATTTTTCGTGTCTACGCGCTCAGGGGAATGTATACTCCGAATTTCATGATTTTAGCTGCTGTCATTTGGTAGGTACTATTTTTATCCCCTTTTTCCATTTGAACCCCAAAAAGTACGAATTTTGGAAAGTTCTTTTATTTTACGTGTCTACGCAATCAGAGGAATGTATATATCGAATTTCATTATTCTAGGTGCAGCCGTTAGGTTGGTACTATTTTTATCCCTCTATCCCCATTTAACCCCTTAAAAGTACGAATTTAGAAAGAATGCTTTTATATTATGTATCTACTCTATTAGAGGAATGTACACGCCAAATTTCGTGTTTCTATCTGTTGTCGTTTGATAGGTACCATTTTTATCCCTTTTTGTCCCATTTCGCCCCCTACAAATAAAAATTACTCTATGGTGCCCTTTTATGCTATAGAGGGAATGCGCATTGCAAATATCAACTAAATACAAGCTAATATGTTCAAAAAACATGCTGAAATAATCTAAATATTAGGGGTATTTTCAGTTCTTGTGAGGGAAAATTTTTTTCCCTCTGGGCCGATTTCGTCCACTTTCAATCCCAACCGATCTACAACCATAAGACACATTTAGGAAAAATTTGAACCTCCTAGCTCCTTTAGTTCGGCCGCTATCGTGCTTTCAACAGGCAGACAGACAGACGGACATGGCTATATCGTCTTAGAATTTTACCACGACCCAGAATATATATACTTTATGGGGTCTCCGATGAATATTTCAAGGTGTTACAAACGGAATGACAAATATACCCCCATCCTGGAGGTGGAGGGTATAAAAATATGAAAAACAAAAATTGCGAGCATACAAAGTTACATACATAAGGAAGACGAAAACTGGACTACTACTGGACTCCAGGTTGATTTGTCCAAAAGCACTTATTTTCGCCCCACTGTGTGATACATTCACACATGCGTTCATATTTTCCATTTAAGAATATTAACCTTATAACTGTGGTAAAGATGCGGCATTTGTACATAAGTTAAATGTATAAAATCTGAAATTTAATTTATAATTTATTACATTTCAAGTGATGAGATAAAAATTAAAAATGTATAAAATTTAAAATGATTTTAAATTGAGTCTGTGATTCATTTCATATGTATCGATTAGAACATGCGCGCACAAACCCAGATGATCATTATCATTTTATGATGCGATCATATTTGTTAGCGACGCTCAATCGAATCGAAAATTATGTGTACACACAGTCACGTTCATAACTAGATATGCATGTGTGTGAACAACTTGAATATACTCAACTGTTAGTTGACCATTGACCAATTTACTTGGACTGATGCTCCCTGTACATACCTACCAGCATAATGTGGCCTCTCCAGCACACGAGACGTGTAAATCACACTCCCCCATAACAACCCTGTATCGATATTCAATATTGAGTTAAACTGTACACATGAATTGGCGATTTAATTAAATTATTTTTTATTTCGACTGGAAAGTCGAACACCGAGGTACACGGTTTTGAAAACATCATAACTAGAGTTTGTACATTTGTTTGTACCGTCCAATTGGACCCATACCGATCAACATAGAATCACTTTGGTAATCGACTTAGACATGTCCACGTCTCAATTATTGTCCGATCCTAACAGTAATTGGGACATTTCTATGACTGCTTAGACGTGTAAAATGAGATCTTGTAAATTAAATGGATATATCGAAATTCGTACTTTTAAGGGGTAAAATGGGATAAAGGGGATGGAAATGGTACCAACCAAAGGGACCTCTAATCTGCCGGTAATACTGTGCAATGCACTCTGTGGTGGACGGTATATACGATTCGGAGCGGCCTAACTTAACGTATTTTTACTCTTTATTGTGTATTTGTATTGTGTATTTGTATTGTGTATTTGTATTGTGCCAAATTTGTTCAAAATCGGTTGAATTATGACGATTCTACAGCATAAAAAGTCAAATCGGGAGTGAAATTTTTATGGGTGCTATATTTAAATCTGAACCGATCTAACCCACTTTTACCACAGATGATTTTAGTTGCTATATAAGGTGTTGTGGCAAAATTGAACAAAGTCGGTTAAAATTTGTGCTTTTTAGTTCAGAAACAGTCAAATCTGGAGCAATATTTGTATCTTAACCGATCTTACTCACTTTCACTATAGGTGTTTCTAGTTAGATTATAAGATGTTGTACCAAATTTAAAGACAATCGGGTACAATGTGTGGTTTTAAGAGCGGAAAAGTCAAATCGGGAGCGACATTTGTATGGGGGCTATATTTAAATCTGAACCGATTTCTTCAAATTAAATAGCGTTCGTCCTTGATTCACAAAACTTACTTGTGCCAAAGATCGGACAACAATTGCGACATGTACTTTGACGGACGGAAAGACAGACGGACATTGCTAAATCGACTCAGAAAGTGATTCTAAGCCGATCTGTATAATAAACAATGGGTCTATGTTGTTGCCTTTTGGGTGTTACAAACAAATGCTCAAAGACATAATACCCATACATAATAAATAGTAGGTGAAACAAGTGGTAGGGTTTTTATTTTGAATCTAGTGACGCCTTCAATTCTGACGATTAGTCTAGAGTAAAATATTTGTAAAATATTTTGACAACAAATAGTTTTTAATTTGTAATATCTAATATATTACTAATATATTATTTTAAAAAATCACACCAGTTACTAAATGTTGATATTTTAAACCATATTGGAATGAAACTTTTTCATTTCCGTTTTCCCGGGTACTTGAATACGAATTCGGTTTTGGCGTTTACTGATATTTTTATTAATGAACTCGAAAAAATGGCTTAGGCCCCCCATTCACGTACAGTTTTAACTGTCAGTTTGAACTGTTCAGCTAAAACTGTCAGTTGAAACTGTATGTGTGTGGTATATAACTGACAGTTGTACTCAACTGTTCAGTTTAACTGAGAAATATAAAAATTTTATATTTTTAACTGACAGTTTTAACTGAAGTGAACGTGTGTGGGGGTTCGCTGTACTGTTCTCAGTTCAATTTGTGTCGAGCGAGAGTGCGTATCATCATGTCGCGTAAAAAGAACCAAGTAATAGTTGATTTTATTGGAATATATAGATCTGAACCTTGCCTATGGCAAGTTAAGTCTAGCGAGTATCATGATCGCGCCAAAAAAGATGTTGCCTACAACAAGCTGGCGAAGAAGTTACAAGAACTAGAGCCTGACGCGGAAAAGAAATCTGTTTTGGCAAAAATAAACAGCTTAAGATCCGCTTTTCGCAAAGAAAAAAAGAAACTTGAGTCATCAAAGAAGTCTGGAGCATCTGCAGACAGCATTTACAAGCCGTTACTTTGGTACCGAGAGCGGCCAAACCGTCCTGCTCGTTCGAATCCATGTTAAAAACTGAAGTACTGAACTGGACGTGTGTGTACATCTCAGTTCACAGTTTAAGACCGGCAACTCACGTACAGTTATAACTGACAGTTTTAGCTGACAGTTAAAACTGTACGTGAATGGGGGGCCTTAGAGTGTTCCTTCATACATCTATGAACAAATTTCAAAATCAACAATTTTTCTAAAAAATATCCTCAGATTTAAAAGTTCTATTTATTGGGGGCCATAAGACTCCAAAGATATACATTAGAGTGGCTTCTTTTGTGAGGAAGGAAAAAATGTTGTTGATGTTCCCGACTAAAATGAAAGATTGGTTTGTTTTATGTATTTTCCGAAAATATTTCACTTTTATCATTGTCCGTTCGTGAGCTGGACGCGTTCGAAATAACCTCTATAAATCAGGTTTTTCTTGAATAAAATTCACGATGAGATGGTATTTAGAAAAAAAAACGGCTAGAAATTAAAATCCGACCCGAGGCTTATCAAACCATATTAAAAACTTGCAATATGACCCAGTATAAAGGGCAGATTTATACTATTTTAGTGCAATTTTTGATGCATTCTTTATAAAAAATGCAATAACTTCCACATTTTTAGTTCGATTTATATTTTTAGGGGCTCGTTGGAGAGATATTGATAACCAATTGCAATTTTAAGGATTTACTAACCCAATAAGGGTCGCAAATTTTGTTCTTACTGTTAATATTCAGTGGGTTAAATGTGAAGTAAAAACTTTCAGTTGGGATTATTTGCATCGTAAACACATTCTAGTCTTATATAAAGCTAATTTTTGGAAAAAATTGAATAATTTAAAAATTTCCCCCTTAAAAATCAAAACATGAAAAATCTACATAATCGTTTTAAAGGGGAAAAATTGAAATGGTTGTTAATGTTAAATTAACATAGATAGACACATGAAATTTAAAGTATATTTAGCAATTGTTCTTTTCTTTCATTTTATACCCATATCGCCATTGTATGACACACAAAAATACGAAACTAAATTAGAGAAACATTTACATCCTCTGGAAATTAAATGTCCTGTAAAAAAGTCAAACGACCACGAAATAAAAAACTGAGTATGGGTTTTCTTATTAGTGACCTATAGTTTCACTTCCATATAATATTGTTCTTGGGAGGGAAAACATGTCGCACGATTTTATTGTAACATCGTATGTGAAGTTTTCCTCTCAAAATTTCAGATGTTTTTTTTTCAAAAATTGGCTTTTTGTAAGACTAGAATGTGTTTACGCCCCCATATTTCAGTTTTTACATCACATTTAACCCACTGAGAACCAGCAGTAAGAAAAAAATGTCGGTCCTTAATGGGTTAGGAAGTTCTAAAAATTGCAATTGGTGATAAATACCTCTTCAACGATCCAACAAAAACACAAATCTAACTAAAAATGTGGAAGTTATTGCGGTAAAAATTGCATATTCTGGGTTAAAATGCATGTTTTTAACACGGTTTGATAAGTCTCGGACCAGATTTTAATTTCTAGCAGTTTTTTTCTAAATACCATTCTCACCGTGAAATTTATTCAATAAAAACCTGATTTATAGAGGTTATTTTGAACGCGTCCAGCTCACGAACGGACAATGATAAAAGCGAAATATTTTGGGAGAACACATAAAACAAACCAATCTTTCATTTTAGTCGGGAACATCCACAACTTTTATTTTGTCGCCACTCTAATATACATATATAGTGGTTGTTGAATCACAATTGTTTTCATTTTGTTGCAAAGTGTAATAAACCGTCCCCCAACTCATCCTTTTCAATTCCCATTTAAATATGGATTGGTTGGATCTCTGCAAGTGTCTATAACGCGTAATTGGATCAAATCATCGATTGCACAACATGTAAGTTTTCATTGTACATACTAATGAACCTCACTTTGAAGCAAACGGATACGTAACTTGGTATGTAGGCACATTTACAAATACATTTGTACATATTTAATTTCAATGTGAGTGCATAGATATACATACATTTTAATATTTTTTGAATACATGTCTGTGGATATGCTTGCTTACTAGCTCATCGATTCCATGGGAGTGCAACTTGTTCAGCTTGCTTGTATTAATAAACACACTGTCCACCACCCTCACATATTATCATATTACTTTCGTTGTGACCTCTTATCCACAAATGGTCTTGTACTCGTAATAATGACATGAATGCCTTCATATGAATTCCTATGATATTCATATTTACGAGAACATGTCAGCGACGGGCAAAGGGATGTGAAGGCCTTTTTGGCTGGCCTTGATTTGCATTCCGCGCACACGCCTTTGACATGGGCTCTGGTATCTTAACGAAATATGGTTTATAATTGAAAGCGATGAAAGTATAAGATATATATTAAGAGCTTATTGTTGAGAGCTGTACATATTCATATTTGACCATTTTCCCTTTTCAGGAACATTACTTACTCCTACACTCGTAGTTAGTACTAGAGCCCACCAAAATATACTGGAGAAAGGAATCCCGAAAATGGCCCAAAGAAAAAAATGGTATTTCAATTTCAAGCCACATCTGCTAGACCACAAACAACGGTGGTTGTTTGTAGAGTTTAAACGCGGACGTAGATTAATAAGGGATCTAAAACTCATCGATATCTGGCGTGTTTTATTTGGCATAAACAGATCCCGCTTAACACTTTTAAAAAATGTCTTAGGATGCATAAAAGTAACTAGTTACACCAAAAGCGATAATTTTATTATATCAAAACAATAAGCCGGTTCGTTTATGGTTTCAGTGGAGTAACATTATATAAAACTAGCTGTTCATCATTTTCTTGACTGAAAGTCTCGTTCCGTTACAAAGTCGTGGTGGATTTATATTTCGAAGAAGAATGATTGGTACGCCAATTTTCAATGTAATAACGTGCGGTGGTATGCCTGGCAAATCAAGCGAATTCAAGAATTCAGTTGGATAGTTGACAACTTCGTCTTGATTCACCACAACTGGAAACGTCATGACAGGATTAACTTTGATTGGGTGAGGTTACTTGCGCATATGACTGACTTTGTTTACACTCTTTTTATGTCAAAATTATTTAATTTGCTTTGTTCGCTTTATTATACCCTACACCACTTCGTGGTCTAGGGTATTATAAGTTAGTTTCGCGCCAAATGTTTGTAACACCAAGAAATAATCGAGCTAGACCCACCTTTAAGTATACCGATCGGCTTAGAATCACCAGCTGAGTCGATTTAACGATGTCTGTCTGTCCGTCCGTCCGCCCGTCTGCTGTCCATCTAAGCTTGTTCGCACTCTACAGGTCGCAATTGTTGTCCGATTGTCATGAAACTCGGCAGGAGTTATTTTTTCTGGCCAAGGACCATCGGTATTGAATTTGGAGGAAATCGGTTCAGATTTAGATATAGCCCCCATACAAATGTCGGTCCCGATTTGACATTTTCCGCTCTAGAAACCACATATTGTACCCGATTTCCTTTAAATTTGGTACAACATCTTATAATCCAACTAGAAACACCTATGCAAAAATTGGGTAAGATCGGTTCAGATTTAGATATAGCCCCCATACAAATGTCGCTCCCGATTTGACATTTTCCGCTATAGAAACGACATATTGTACCCGATTTTCTTTAAAATTGGCACAACATCTTATAATCCAACTAGAACCACCTATGCAAAAATTGGGTAAGATCGGTTAAGATTTAGATATAGCCCCATACAAATGTCGCTCCCGATTTGACATTTTCTGCTCTAGAAACGACATATTGTACCCGATTTTCTTTAAATTTGGCATAACATCTTATAATGCAACTAGAAACACGTATGCTAAAATTGGGTAAGATCGGTTCAGATTTAGATATAGCCCCCATACAAATGTCGCTCACGATGTGACATTTTCTGCTCTAGAAACGACATATTGTACCCGATTTTCTTTAAATTTTGCAGAACATCTTATAATGCAACTAGAAACACGTATGCAAAAAATGGGTATGATCGGTTCAGATTTAGATATAGCCCCCATACAAATGTCGCTCCCGATTTGACTTTTTCCTCTCTAAAATCCACATATTGTACCCGTTTTTTCTTTAAAATTGGCACAACATCTTATAATCCAACTAAAAAAACAATGGTGAAAGTGGGTAAGATCGGTTCAGATTTAGATATAGCCCTCATACAAATGTTGCTCCCGAATGTTTAACCGATTTTGGCCAAATTTTACATATTATATTTCACCAATAAACAGACATGGTGAAAGCGCGTCACATCGTTCCTGGTTTCAATATACCCCCATACAAATGTCCTTTCCGATTTAACATTTTTTGTCAAACACATACATTTACATGATGCAAAAATCCTTCCCGATTTCAATTTTTTACCGAATTGAATTGCAATGAGAATTGTTTGGGTAATGCCCATATGTCCATACTTTGGCATGACTTTGGTATACTACTGTATTTGTCTGTCGGACAATTGGATCAATTACCATATTATTTACCATATTCGTTAAATTTGACTAAAGATGAATTTATAGCATATAAATTATATTCATATAATTTATATAATTTGTATGAACTACATAAAATTGCTCCCATGAAATACTTGGGTTTAGTAATCAAAGCGAGGTACATACGCAGGGAGTGGTGTAGGGTATTATATAGTCGGCCCCGCCCGACTTTAGCCTTTCCTTACTTGTTTTTATTTGGAATAGCTGAACCGGCAAACGTTGTTTTGCCTACAAAGTTTTTGTAATGCCAAAGGGTGATAAAAAATATTCCATTATGTTTGCAGTAAATGTAAAGATCACGGGATAATGCCACACCTAATTAACAATAGGCAAATAAACCTGCAGTTTACTTGAATATTATCAAGAAGAATGTAAAATAACTTTTGTAGTATTGTACTGTGTACATGGACATTTGTTCTCAACTAACTGGTCTACCGGAAAATGTTTGATACAGTGTATATGTAATAGCCAAATATTGATGTGTGTGGGCGGCGCCTCGGTCCTTCTTGCCAACTTGTTTCCAAATAACCTGTTCATATCTCTAGGCCAAATGTACCATACTGTTAAATTTTCAGTACGATAAAACTATTATTATGATTTTTTTGGGTTCTGCTGAAGACTTCAGCATAACCTTTGGTCTTGAACCAAAATAAATGACAAACACATATTATTATGAATGTTATAACGGATTCTTTTCAAATGGCCGTGGCATCGCCCACTTCTAATCTGGCTGTAATTCATACTGTAATAACAACATATATACCAAATATCATCTTCATACCTCTGATAATTCATGAGATACAGCCGTTTAAAGTTTCAAGTTGTATGCCACGCGCACTGATTCGATCCCGCAATTTTTTTGTTGGGTCATGTATTTTCCTGCCAAATGCATTCACACAAATTTTCAAGGCGATTGGTGAAACAGTCCTCCAGATATTGCGTTTTCAAAAATAGAATCCATCTGTCGAAAATTGGTCGTACCAACTCAGAAACCTTCGCGGGCTCATGCACAACAACTTTGCTGAAGATCATCACATGATCCAATGCATAGTTTACGATTCTATAAAGGACATACATACAGACAAACATTCATTTATATATATATAGATGAGAATTAATAGTTTCTGATTTCTAGTTTCTGGTGTAGTAGTTGCTTTATATGCGACCAAAAACATTTTTTGAAAATTCTTAAGTCCTTACAATTCATCGAACAAGTACAGATCAGAAGAAAAAACGTTTGTGGCAAATAAAACACGCCAATCCACAGTAGTCACGTTATTCAAACCAAAACTTTTAAGAATTCCGTAATAAGGTTAATTTCTAGGGAGTCCTTTAAAACACAAATTGGATCAAAAATGTGGAACTTACTGTGGATTTCATAAAAAATGTATTGAAAATAACTCTAACATCGTAAAAATACAAAGGTTTAGTAGTCGAGTTGGTAGAGTGTCTCGGCTATCAGCGTGGGGGTTGTGGGTTCGATTCCCACCAGAGGCTCTGGTCTGTCGCTGCAATAACTAGCTACAATGGTCTTAGTCACCCCGGCTCAATCCCTGGACCCAAAATTAGAATATAAATTTACTTTGTATTGTAATTCATAATAAATAAAAATACAAAAGGTTACCTCGTAAAATGCAAAAAATCGCAATTCGAAATAAATTCAAAATAACTCATTAATTATTCTTAATCTATTTCTAAAATTTAAGAGATGTAAAATAGTGTGATTTTTTATGACTCAGAGAAAGTCAAAGTTTTAGATAAATTGTATATCTTTCCGGTTATGTAAGGTAGTGAGTCATTTTAAAGTGTAGCGACATAAATATAAAGAATTATTATTTAGAAACGTTTGTACTTACTTTTATTTTCCACGTTTTGCCCTAATGAATTATTGCCAACAGAATTCGAGATATACACACTTAAAGTTGACCAAGCACCGCTGAAATCGCAAGAACATTTGTAGACAAAATTGCATCAATTGATTTTGACTCACAGATATGTAACGATGCATTATATTTAGCTCAAATAAAAAGTCTTTGTGTTAAAGCAGAATTACAATGGCACTTTAAAATTACACAATTAACTGGTGTGATAAAGATATTCAAGGTATCAATGAACCAAGTTGTAAGTCTTTTATTAAAAATATGTTCACATATTGATTAACCCATTACCGCCTTCTGTCACCATATGAAGATATGCGTTGATGGGTTAAAACAGTTGTAAGTCGTTTATTGAAATCAAAAAATAAAATTTTGGCAGAAGACGTAAGCTTTGTAGTCTCGCTTTCTTACCATCACACAACACTCGGTATACGGAGAATTAAGTTAAAATTGAATGTCGGTTGAATTTTTTCAATTTTACGAACTGCCAAAAATTTCAAATTTTAAGGAGATTTAAATTATGTGTAAGTTAAGTTAGGTTGAAAGGGTTGCCTGCTAGTAGCGAGTTTGGTGTGTTCACTTCTTCCGAGCCTTTTCTGGCACACTCGTCCGCTTTTTCTTTACCACGTATATTGTGATTTGATGACTGTTTAATTTAGGGCTTTGAATGCAGCCATACTATCCACATACATCTTGAGTTTTGTGGAGGGGGCAGATTCATACATTTTTAAGACTTGTGTAACCAACCGATGATATTTATTTATTTTACTATAAAATATATTTCGATCGCCGCCTTTTTTGAAAGTATTTTATACATTTGTGCTTTAATGAAGCTGCTCTGCTTTAAAGAATCTTTTAGTTGCTTTAATCTAAACACATCAATGAAAGTGTTTCTTGGTGTGAAGAGGCCTGTTTCATTCAGGGCTACGTTCAATACCAAAGAAGGCCTTTAGAGTTCCCCCACTGAGTGCGAACTAGCAGTCATTTCTGGGGAACTGTCTTGTGAAGTACAAATGTATGGATATGTATTATGATCTGAATAGAATTGTACGTTCATATGTATGTATGTCTGTTTGTATGTTGGCTGTCGTTGTCGTTGATGCGGTGGGGTGTACGTACGGTGTCTTTCTGAATGGGGAACTGCTATCACATATATTGGAGTTGGTTGTATCGCATGTATTGTTTGTAATTATCACCTTATTTGTAAGCCTTTGTAAGGATTCTTAACAATTTAATATCCTTTTATAATTCCTTGTTGTGTCTTTTCTTTCTCTGCTTTGTTTGTCCACGTCAGTTCGTTCCTGTCGTTAGTTTGTCCTTGCTTTGAAATCGGTACGATTGATTTTCTCAGATAAGGACACCGCACCGCAATCAATGAAACCGACTCTGTTCCCCGTCTACTGGTATGTCGTGTAATCCATATGGTAGACTACTCCGGCAAACACACTCGATTAGTTCTGTTTGGACAGATACACTTGCTCTAAAAGGATTGTGGTGGGATTTAGTGCGAATTATTTTCCAAATAAGTACTTGTGCCTTTGTGGTAGTCGGTGGTGGTTGTACTAAGTTGGAAATCTGATTAAGAGGTATTGCGATTCCTAGATAGCCCCCGCACACATGTCGCAATTACAAAACCGAATTGGCACGTATTCTTCCTACCTATATATGTATGTGTGTATGAGTAGTGTTTTGAAATTGATTTTGTTGTTATTAAAATCGATTAGTATTATTTTTATTTATTTAATTTTGTTCTTTTATTCAATGACATTTCGAAGCCGTACAAGTTATTTTTGTTGTGTTATTGCACCAGTCGTAGGCGTTTTAGTTTTATACAAAATGTTTTTCAATTCTGTTTTATGAAATACAAGTAGCGACGACAACAATGTGTAGGTATTACAGCAACAATTTCTACTCATACATGCAGAATAATTCAAAATTAGTTTGCAGACGACTGGATTTGCTGTAATTAGGTGAAAATGGACAAATATTTATACTCGTTGTTGTCTGCATTTCATAGAAACGACGCCCCAGTATATATTGTATTTGCTTTGAATTTACAGTATTGTAAATTTCGGCTGAAAAAACAGTTTTCGATTTACACGTGGGATGACATGGGAATCTTATAGATAAGGGATCATTTCCCTAATAAATACATCCCGATTCGGGATGTAAAAAACCGGCCCTCTTGGTGAAACCGGTTTTCGGTTTGTTCAAAAATTTACAATTTTTAAAAAACCAGCTTTCGGTTTTTATATAAGCTAAAATGGATCATTTTATATTACGTTTATACTTTTTTGAGGTTATTTTCTAATTTCATTTCTACATTTTAAATGAAAATTCACTTAAATCTCCGATCTTGTTTATTTGAATTACCAAATTATTGTGAAGTTTATTTTGATCTTTCTTTTGGACACCACAAGAAATATGTTAGGGAATCTTATCAAAAATTTGCACAAAAAAGTAACAAATATGAATTATAATAATTTGTTGATGTTAATATACAGGAGGTGTTCATAAATTCGCTGTTAATATTATTATTAAATACAAATTTTGTACATTTTCTCTCTCTCGAGTCTCTTCTTTTTTACTGCCAGAGTGATATGTTTTAATTTCGCGCTCAATTAGATTTACGATATTAGACGTGAATGTTGGATCGAATAAGACATGATTTATTTAGGCTTCGATGTTACACGTCAAGCTCCAAACGAAGCTATTTGATATCGTACTTGTTTTTTTCAACGTCAGAAATCAATGTTCTGGGAAAATCTTAAACCTGTGGTATTAAGAGATGTTTTGTAATTTAAAAACCGGTTAACAGACATGAAAACACCGGTTTCCTCGGTTTGTCGAAAATGTAAATTTTTAAAATAACCGGTGGACAGTGTCGGAGATAACACCGGTTAATCACTTTTCGGGTTTTGCCATCCCTAATACCGAACACTCAGAAATTTGTGCTCATTACACTGTCCGACAGTCAATATCACAATTGAACCAGATAATATACGTCTAAATCTATAGGTGAAATGGAGTGAATTGGCGTTTTTCATATTTCCTCATCCTCAATTTTTCAAAAATTATTTTAAGTGCTTATTCACACTATATAATACCGGTATTAATGTCAAATAAGAGAGGAGAATATCTGTTAAAAATACTTTAAACATCATGTTTATGTTTATATTACTTTAGCATTAATAATCATTTCAAGTTTTCCCTCTTAAAATGTAAAATATGAAAAAACTAAATGAACTAATGTTTCTTAATTCTGAACATTTATTGAAGATTTCTGCCTTGCACTTACTTTATTTTTGGCAAGTTCAAGCAAACTACAACAACTAGTAACGTGAAATTTGGTGTGTACATCGCGATTTGAGTGATGTGCACACTATACAATATAATATAAAATTTGTACCGACCAAATGGCTGGAGCTAGAATTATAAAACTAAGTGCCTATATTCCTGTGACGCGCAAAATATTGAAAAATTCGGGGAGAGTGGGGTAGAAATGGAACCAACCAATCGGCAGTAGCTGGGAAGTAGGCAGTAGCTCGTCTGTCTATGTGAAAGGTTGGAATAGAAAATTGGCGAAATGGGCCAAAGTGAACAATTTCAAATTCAAATCAGATGGTTTTTCAGAAACAAAACTCATGCTTACAAAAATCAGCGCAGTTTCATTCCGATGGTTATCACATATGCATCGTATGTACTTTCACAAAATACTAATAAGTTTTCAGTTGTCTAATAAGTTAAGAACAAAAATTTATATTTAAAGTTTTTGCAAGGGTCTACACCATTTCCAAGTGCATTTCAGTTATAGCGTTCACATTGGCGTGGTACAGTGAGGACGGATCATACCCTAAAACCTCAACTTTGCATTGTTGCGAGCGATGCTAGCACATATTGTTATCTACTTGGTTCAATGGAACACTTTGTTTATCGTTGATTCTCACTTCGCCAATTTGAACGTTGCTATTAGTATTTTTCCTGATTTAAGTTATGTCCTTAACTTAACCAACATATTTGTTGCGAAAATTCTGACGCATCAAATAAGGGTCTCACTTACATTGTTGCTATATTTTGGGTTCTGCAGAAAGCTTCAGCGGACATTCAATATTTACATTCGATTGTTTCTCAAAGTCTACACAAACACATTTCTTTGCAGATCGTGTCACTCGATCGTATAGTCTAAGGCCGTTTAACCCATATGCGTATGTGTATATATATTAATGTAAATATACGTACTGATGTGTGCTTTACGGGAAAATGGTTTGAAATGATGTGGCGTCAATGGCAATAAACCGTTGAGCTGTGTTTAACTTTAACGTGCATACATACATTCGTACTAATAAATACCAAGACGAATCCAAAGTATTAAAACTTTAAATCAGTATTTGCCTGGCCAGTTGCCTTTCGACTATTATATGTTTGTGTAGAGTTTCAAAATGCTGTAGGTTAAAAATATAGTCCAGACACTGGAGTTAAAAATATGTTGTATAATAGGGCTGTTTTTCATTAAGCTGCGATAACAAAACCCTAATAATAAGGTAAATTTTCTCTCGAAATAAGTGTATGAAAAAATTATTTTATATTAAAAACTTGGACCTTACCTGGATAATTATCCAATTTACAAATACATGTACAAATTTTAGTCCGTACGAGGTATTTTGTGACACTATTTCTTTGTTGGTGAACTCGAAAAATAATCAAAAGATATACGTAATTTTTACCTAAAAATTATAGTTGGTAGTTTAGATAAAATAAAACTCATTTTGAGTAATTTTTGTGTACGAACGATAAAATTAAATTGAATGGGGACCAAAAAATTCCAATTTCCTTAGTAACAGATAGGCCCATCATTTATTATACAGATCGGCTATCCATTCTTGTAATCAAATTATAGGTCGCAATTATTGTCCGATCTTAAAAAATAAAAAACTTTTCAAATTGTTTATATTGTTCGTTTCCTTATAAAATTCTAAATAAACTGTTGAAAAGATCGGTGCAAATGTGTTACTTCAATTATAATTTATACGCGTCTAAAAAGAAAACTTCAGGTAGGTTTATAAATTTTTCGAAGACTTACTTTAGACGTATTTAATGGCCTTCTTGAAAAATTTTGATTAACGGACCTACCCGGTAGGTCCTCTCCAAAGTTGCCAATTTTTCAATACATGCATCGACTAGAATATGTTTAGAAAATTTTTAACCCCATATTTAGACGTCTTACTCAAGGAGTATTACCACATTCCTGAGGTAAATAAAGAAATGACCACTTAGTAAAAAAATCCAAAAATTAATTTTTTTCCCATTTTGGGAATTTGAATGCAAATACTTTGTAGCCATTCTTTTGGGAGCCTTTTTGTATTAATAATTCAAAACTTCGTTATCGCATTTCAATTTTTTAATATGAATTTGTTAATTATTCTTTCTAACATTCTCCTATACCCCGTTTCTCTTCCTCAATATTATTCTATCATACCAACCATAACACATTACCAGACTATCTCCTCTCTCTATTTTCTTTATATTAACTTTATGGGTACCACAATGGGCCTCTATATGCCTCCGAGTGAAACTCGCTACTTGCGGGCAACCTAAGCTAACCTAATAATAAAAGTATCTTCTCATGAGGAAAACCCAAAAATTTTCCGGTATATGTACATTAGGATGGGTCACGAAAATAAATTGCAGCGGTCACCCCCAAAAGTGAAGATCGGATTGTTACATGATGATCCACAAAATATTTCGTCACTGGGTCAAGCCATCTGTGAGCTAATCGCTCCTGAAAACACCTCTAAAAATCACGTTTTTCCCGTGTATTTGTTTCTATTGTATTTTTGACCAACATTTTTTCTGTATTAATAGACGTTTTGAAGCACTTTAAATAAAAAATTTTATTCTTGTCGTAGAATAACTCATTGGTCGTATTATTGGACATTTATAGTAATTTTATGTGGATTATTTTTTGAAGTGAAGTTTTAACAGGAAATTATGATATTTCAAATATAGAAACTGGCTTCTAGTTAAAAAATTGTTCATTATACAACAATATTTTGGCTTTTTCCGGAAGAATTTTGGAAGGAAAACTATATATGTTACTTTTCAGAGAAAATATTGCTTAAATAATTAAAAAAATACGCTACGGTCAACTTTGATTTTATGTAAGGAATGAAGGGCAAACCAGATAATTGTCAAAACAAGTAAAAAGGCCTTAAGTTCGGCTGGGCCGAATTTTATATACCCTCCACGACGGAGGGTATATAAGACAGATTAGTGGCTGTCGGCTTTACATAAAAGTGCGGAACCATATTAGGAAAATTGTGATATTTTTAGTACATTACTATATTTGTTTACTATTTGAAATTATAAGGCATACTTATGCGCTCTGTTTTAAAAAAATTGCATTGCTTCATTATAATAATGAACTATAGTATTGCTATATATAAATACAATACTGCAATTGTAATCAAAAAGTGAACATGAGGCAGTAATCTTCAAAAATGTGTCCTAAATATTAGGTGTATTGTCAGGCGTCATTAGGGAGACACCCCATTTGTAATTTCTTGATTCAGTTACAGACAAAGTTACTAAAAAGTACAATTTTCAAAGATTCGTTATATTTCGGGCTCACATTGGAATGTACATATCTAATTTCATGATTCTAGGTTCATCCGTATGCTTGGTACCACTTTTATTCTTTTTATACCCTCCACCTCCAGGATGGGGGTATATTCACTTTGTCATTCCGTTTGTAACACCTTAAAATATTCATCGGAGACCCCATAAAGTATATATATATATATTCTGGGTCGTGGTAAAATTCTAAGACGATATAGCCATGTCCGTCTGCTGTTGAAAGCACGATAGCGGCCAAACGAAAAGAGCTAGGAGGTTAATTTTTTTCCTAAATGTGTCTTATGGTTGCAGATCGGTTGGGATTGAAAGTGGGCGAAATCGGCCCAGAGGGAAAAATTTTTCCCTCACAAGGACTGAAAATACCTCTAATATTTAGAGTATTTCAGCATATTTTTTGAACATATTAGCTTGTATTTGGTTTGGTTTGAAGGACCAGAATGCTCCTGCATTCTTGTATTTACTTGATATTTGCAATTCGCATTCCGTTTATAGGATAAAAGGGCACCATAGACTGATTTTTATTTGTACGGGGCGAAATGGGACAAAAAAGGATAAAAATGGTACCTTTCAAATGACAACAGATAGAAACACGAAATTTGGCGTGTTCATTCCTCTAATAGAGCAGATACATAATATAAAAGTATTTTTTCTAAATTCGTACTTTGAAGGGGTTAAATGGGGATAGAGGGATAAAAATAGTACCAACCAAATGGCTGCACTTAGAATAATGATTGCGTAGACACGTAAAATAAAGGAAATTTTCGAAATTCGTATTTTTAGGGTGTAGAATGGAAAAAGGGGATAAAAATTGTACCAAACAAATGGATGCAGCCATAAAATTCGCTGTATACATTCCTCTGACTGAGTAGACACGAAAAAAGGTTTTTCCGAATTCGTACTTTCAAGGGATTCAATGGGAGCAGAGGGATAAAAATGGTTCCAACTAAAATGCTACAACTAGAATGATGAAATGAGTCGTACTTTTAAGGAGTAAAATGCGAAAAAAGATAAAAATGGTACCAACAAAAAGGCCGCAGTTAGTATCATGGAATTCGGAGTATACATTCCTCGGAGTGCATTGCCTCTAATAGAGCAGATACATAATATAAAAGTATTTTTTCTAAATTCGTACTTTGAAGGGGTTAAATGGGGATAGAGGGATAAAAATAGTACCAACCAAACGGCTGCACCTAGAATAATGAAATTCGGTGTATATATTCCTCTGATTGCGTAGACACATAAAATAAAGGGAATTTTCGAAATTCGTATTTTTAGGGTGTAGAATGGAAAAAGGGGATAAAAATTGTACCAAACAAATGGATGCAGCTAGAACCATAAAATTCGCTGTATACATTCCTCTGACTGAGTAGACACGAAAAAAGGTTTTTCCAAATTCGTACTTTCAAGGGATTCAATGGGAGCAGAGGGATAAAAATGGTACCAACTAAAAGGCTAGAACTAGAATGATGAAATTAGTCGTACTTTTAAGGAGTAAAATGCGAAAAAAGGGGATAAAAATGGTACCAACAAAATGGCCGCAGATAGTATCATGGAATTCGGAGTATACATTCCTCTGAGTGCATTGCCACGTATTTTTTCCAAATTCGTACTTTATTTTGTTACTTTTACGACAAAAATGGTAGAATCATGAAGTTGTCTTACTGCGTGCGTGAGAGATAAGGTATTTTCAAAATTTATACTTTTGAAATTAAAATAGGATGGAAGTACAACCAACCAAACGACTGTAGCTGAAAATACACTCTCTGTCCCCCAATATTTAGGGTATTTATAATTGCTGCCTTATATTTACTTTATGAATTGAAGTATTATTTCCATTATATATATACATAGTATAAAAATATTGGTAGCCTTGGTATATTAATTAAATTTCTGATTTTCATACATTTGAAATTTGTTGCGGACATTCCTCTTGTAGCTTGGAAGTACCACAAAGAAAATAAAAGTTTTAGCGGCCGAAATGGGACAAAAATTGGATAAAACATGGTACCAATGATACGACAACAACAAGAATTATGAAATTCGGTGTGTACACCCCTCTAATTGCATAGACACGAAAAATAGAGGGATTTTTCGAAATTCGTCCTTTTAAGGGATATAATTGAAAAAGAGGGATAAAAATGGGACCTTCCAAACCGCTGAAGTTGATATCATGAAATTCGGTGTGTATTCTGTATTCTGACTATGAAGACTCGGAACAAAAACGTTTTTTTCGAAATTTGTACATTTTTACTTTTCTTATAAAAATAATGCAGTCACTTTGTCTGTATCTGAAAATGCTTCTCCCTAATGGCGACTGACAATCGCCTAATACTTAGGCATGTTCACTTTCAAATTACCGCGTTGTATCTATTTATTGTAGTCGATTTTAAACAGTGCGCATAAGTATACATTATAGCTTGAAATAGTAAACAAATATAGTAATATGCGTAAAAATATCAAAATGAAATATGGCACTGACTTCTATGTAAAGTCGACATCCTTTAATCTACTGGTAATACTGGAATGCACTTCGTGGTGGAGGGTATATAAGATTCGGCCCGGCCGAACTTAACGCCTTTTTACTTGTTTTTTTTTTTCATTTTGACCCTAAAAGTACGAATTTGGGAAAATACTCATAATTTGCGTGTCTACGAAGACAGACGAGTATAAACACTGAATTTAATGATTCTAACTACAGCCGTTAGCTTGATATCAAGTTTTGATCCTTAAGGTACGAATATTGAAATATATTATTATTTTTCGAATCTAGGCAGTCAGAGCAATGTACACACCGAATTTCACTATTCTGACTGCAGCCGTTTGGTTGGTACCTTTTTTGTCCCCTTTTGTCCCATTTTCTGCCTAAAAGTACAAATTTCGAAAAATTCCTTTATGTTTCGCGTCTATACAGACAGATGAATGCATACACCGAATTTCATTTTTTCAACTTCAGCGGTTTGGTTGGTACCATTTTTATCCGTCTTTTCTAATTGTATTCCCTAAAAGTACGAATTTCGAAAAAATCCCTCTATTTTACGTGTCTATGTTATTATAGGGATGTACATTAGAGCGTACCAGGTTACAAGTAAAAAAAAAAAAGTTCGCCGTACACCTTCGAATATGAAGTATTATTGAAAGGTAGTTTCAAAAAAATTTTTTTTATTTTTTTATGCCGAACGTAGGGGTCGCGCTTTTACATTTTTCTATATAACTTCTGCATTTATAAACGGATTTTAAAGTGTGATACATCGATGTTTTTGTCCGATTTTTTTGTCTTTGAAGTCATTGAGCTCAAACATGATTCATGCTTTTATGCGAGCTTTAATTTTCGATTATTAGAGTGGTACATTAGGGTAGTAGCAACTGAGAAATGATGGGTAAGTACCAGAAGGGGGTGCTTGAGCTCAATGACTTCAAAGACAAAAAAATCGGCCTCGTCGAGACAAAAACATCGATGTATCACACTTTAAAATCCGTTTATAAATACAAGTTATATAGAAAAATGTAAAAGCGCGACCCCTACGTTCGGCATAAAAAAATAAAAATTTTTTTTTTGAAACTACCTTTCAATAATACTTCATATTCGAAGGTGTACGGCGAACTTTTTTTTTGAGGTACGCCCTAATGTACATACCGAATTTCATCTTTCTAGCTGTTGTCGTATCATTGGTACCATTTATATCCCTTTTTAGCCCATTTCACCCCCTAATTTTTTTTGTATTTTCACGTTAGTAGAGGAATATGCGCAACAAATATCAAGTGTATAAAAACAAAAATTTTCAAAAAATTTCTTAAATAACACTACTCAACAAAATGAAAAAAATTTCATGTACTCCGGATGCGATAATTTTTTCTGTGTAGATAACCTTGACATGAGCTCGAAAAACGCAATAAAATTTTTTTTTTCGTTTGGTTTTTTTTTTTAAATTTTAAAATTTTTTTTTGGTTAATTTGTTTCGTCCGGCATAACTCGGGAACCACTAGCCCGATTTAATTGAATTAAATTTTAAAAAATTTAAAATTACAATTCCCTTAATCTGTTCATATATTGTTTTCCTATACAAGCAACAGTTTCCAAGTTAAAAATGAATATATAAAGGAAAAAACTTATTTTTTGCCTAAAGATTTAAAATTTTTTTTTTAAAAAATCCATAAAAAATCCAAAATGAAAAAAAATGTCAAATCTTATTACTTTTACGTAAAGTCACATAACCTATGAGCAAAATGAGACAAAGATCATGCAAATCGATGCACGCGTTTCGCTTTTATTCGCAATTGAGTAAAGGTATGAATTTCAAAAATTTGCTCGACATATGCACAACTTTGTCTATGGTAAGGTTTTTTCTTTTTTTTTTTGATTCTCAGAATTAACAAAACGGAATAAACAAAGGGTTATTTAATTTTTATGATTGCGTAAGCAAAGTAATAAACGCTAATAAATGTGCGTGAACAATTAAAAGGAAAAAAGGAAAGGGGACTTTTTTAATTATTTGGGTTTTCCGTTGGCTACCTGTATGATTTTTTTACAGAAATGCAACCCACATTTAAGGGTGGTCATTATTCGGAAAATTTAAGACTCACACATGGTGAAACAGGTATGTAGCCACCGTAAAAAAATATACACCCATTTATAAGTACCTGTCAGTAAAATACTAAACAATACACAGTATAAATAGGTCTTCATTGATCGATTTTACTCATTCAACAAGTGTCGACGAACGCGATAGTTAAAATGAGCAAACGTTCGCGAGGATTTGAATGCAATACCAATCCAAGTAATTTTTGTTACATGTGCGCCATGCTCGCCACTCACATCGCCCAGGTTGTCCGGAAAGAAGTCCAAGTGCGAGTGTAGAAAATGTATCTTAAGCGACATATTTGCTCTAATTTTTTTATAATTTTGGAGTAGTTGTTCGACGATCTCTCTGTAATTTGAGCTTTTGTTGTTTCCAAGAAATCCGGAAACAATTTGCCGAAATGAGTTCCAAGCGGCAGCTTCATTTGGTGATAAAATGTGCTCAAACTGTTGGTCTTGCAACAACTTTTTAATTTGCGGACCGTCGAAAACGCCTTCCTTAATCTTTGCCGATGAAAGGTGAGGAAAAATGGTTTTTAAATAGGCGAACGCTTCGCCATCTTTGTTGATAGCTTTCACGAAGTTTTTTATGAGTCCGAGCTTTATGTGAAGAGGTGGGAGAAAAACATTTTCCTTTTTTATGAGTGGTGTATATTTCACGTTGTCGCTGCCGGGGATGAAGTTAACTCTTTCTGTCCAACTCCTCCTGGTGTAATGATGTTGACGATCGCGGCTGTCCCAAAGGCAGAGAAAACAACAGTACTTTGTGAATCCACCTTGTAATCCACAAAGGATACCGATAACCTTAAGGTCGGCACAAACTTTCCAATCGTGCCTCTCATAGTTAAGGCACTTTAGTAGATTGTCCATGACTTCGTATGTTTCCTTGGTGTCAACGGCATGAGCAATTGGAATCGAAGGTTTCTTGTTGCCGTTGTGCAGTAAAATTGCTTTAAGGCTCTGCTTGTTGCTGTCGATGAAAAGACGCCACTCTCCTGGATCGTAAGAGTACCCGAGTTCACCAAATAATCCGGGAATGTCCTTACAAAAACAGATGTTGTCTTTTTTTGTGTAGTACCTTGCGTATGGTTCATGACGCTTCCTGTAGATTGTTGTCACCACACCGGGAGCCAAGAAACCGACTGTTGCATGCGCGATGCATGCAACTCTGCATCTTCCTTGGAGAGTTTCAATTCTCTAACCCAATCGTTCAGTTCTGCTTGGGAACATAAGCGTTGACCTCCATGCAATGTATATGTTGACTCGCATTCTGATGTGGTTTCTACTGTCTCCGGATCTGATGTTGGATGTATCGCCTCATTATTAGATGCCCATCTTGAAACGGACGGTTGCGGGTCCACTGGTTCTTCGGAAAATGGCACTGGAAAATTCACTGTTGAAACAGCAGCGTAAGTCCATCGTATATTTTTTCCCACGCCTGTTTTTTTGCTAAGACAGAAGTAGCAATCTGTTACATGGCAAAGCGGAGCTCTCCAAAGCATTGGCATGATTATTCTCGGCTGTCGTCTGAAAGAATTTCAATAATAAGTTATATATGTTCTTGAATTTCGTAATCTACACTTACCTTGAGTCAGCTAGCTGTACGTAGAACCTTGGACATAGAGCACTTGGTGTCCACCGCTCATCTATGTTTGAGACCTTTAAATTGAAGCTCTCTTCAAATGAATCTCTCAATTTAGGTGAAAAACAACGCTTGTTTTTTTCAGAAACGTATTCTCCGCACATGTAACAAAAATTACTTGGATTGGTATTGCATTCAAATCCTCGGGAACGTTTGCTCATTTTAACTATCGCGTTCGTCGACACTTGTTGAATGAGTAAAATCGATCAATGAAGACCTATTTATACTGTGTATTGTTTAGTATTTTACTGACAGGTACTTATAAATGGGTGTATATTTTTTTACGGTGGCTACATACCTGTTTCACCATGTGTGAGTCTTAAATTTTCCGAATAATGACCACCCTTAAATGTGGTTTGCATTTCTGTAAAAAAATCATACAGGTAGCCAACGGAAAACCCAAATAATTAAAAAAGTCCCCTTTCCTTTTTTCCTTTTAATTGTTCACGCACATTTATTAGCGTTTATTACTTTGCTTACGCAATCATAAAAATTAAATAACCCTTTGTTTATTCCGTTTTGTTAATTCTGAGAATCAAAAAAAAAAACCTTACCATAGACAAAGTTGTGCATATGTCGAGCAAATTTTTGAAATTCATACCTTTACTCAATTGCGAATAAAAGCGAAACGCGTGCATCGATTTTCATGATCTTTGTCTCATTTTGCTCATAGGTTATGTGACTTTACGTAAAAGTAATAAGATTTGACATTTTTTTTCATTTTGGATTTTTTATGGATTTTAAAAAAAAAAAATTTTAAATCTTTAGGCAAAAAATAAGTTTTTTCCTTTATATATTCATTTTTAACTTGGAAACTGTTGCTTGTATAGGAAAACAATATATGAACAGATTAAGGGAATTGTAATTTTAAATTTTTTAAAATTTAATTCAATTAAATCGGGCTAGTGGTTCCCGAGTTATGCCGGACGAAACAAATTAACCAAAAAAAAAATTTTTAAATTAAAAAAAAAAAAATAAAAAAAAACCAAACGAAAAAAAAAATTTTATTGCGTTTTTCGAGCTCATGTCAAGGTTATCTACACAGAAAAAATTATCGCATCCCGAGTACATTTTCACTGTTGACTAGTGTAATCTAAATATTAGGTGTATTTTCAGTCCTTGTTATGGAAAAATGTTTCCCTCTGGGCCGATTTCGCCCACTTTCAATCCCAAGCGATCTACAACAATCCACGACCCAGAATGGGGTCTCTGACGAATATTTCAAGATGTTACAAACGGAATGACAAAGTGATTATACCACCATCCTGGAGGTGGAGGGTATAAAAATATTATGAAGAATATTAATGACCAGACTACAGTGCTGTAGTGGGTAAAGCGTTTTGTTTCTTATGCCGCAATTTTGATACCAGAGAGTATGGAGAAGAAAACGAGATTTTGGTGTAAGGTTTTGATAGATGGAAAAGAAAATTTTCTGTTTTAATCAAACTCATAATTTAAAAATCGTGCGGACTTTTCTCATTGAATGTGGACGAGGCCAGGTGTCTTGGTAATGACTATAATATTTCCAATTCTGAAGTAGAAGATCGATTCTTAGGTTTCGTAGATTGTTCTGCAAGCAGAGAAGCCCATTATTTACATAAATTATTATTACCGACTCAAGGAATAGCTGATAGTGGTTACTATTGCGCTAAATATGTCTTCAAGACATTACAATAAGCCCATCAACTTCAATATGTTGAGAGAAAATGTTTATAGAAATATTTATCCAAATAAAAGAAGTTTTTCGACGATGCGTCGAATGAAAACTTGGCTAAGATCCATCATGAACTAAGATCGATTTTTAAATTTGTCAAACTTAAAAACGAAACGAATTAGTAAAATAGTTTGACAATCTTAGTGATCAGTCGACCTCGGATTTTTTTCATAATTTTTTGCACAATTTTTGCATTTGTTTTTCTTATTTTCCCCATACTCTCGAATATTTTGTATTTGGATGATAAAACTTCTAAATGCAAAGTTGATTTTAAATCGGATCAAAAATGTAATATATGCAAAAATCCTATGTTTAGTGACTAGCTCCATTAGAGTTAACCAGATGTTACTGATGTCAAATTCAAAACGAACTGATATGGACATCTATATTTTATAGAATGTAAATTTATTTACAAATGTTATGGTGACATTTTTCTTAGCTGCACCTACCAATATCATAATTTTAATATGATTTAATATTTTGCTTTTCGTGTCATTTTCACCCTTGAATAAATACGAAGCATAACAAACAATTTTTTTTAAAGGCCGTGGGAGGCTATAGCCCTCCCCAGCAGAAATCTATTGTTACGCCCCTGATAACATGCAGGTGACAATAAGGTATGTAATACTTCTTCGTCTAATTTTATGGCAGGGGTAAAATATGAAATCAATTATTTCCCTTTATATAGCACAACAGTCAAAATAAATATTTTTTGAATTTGTCGAACTGTTTTTAGCACATTTAAAGAGATTTTGCACTCAAATTTGTTTTATTAGAAATTGTGGTTTCTTAGGTTTATTATGACTTCAAAATATTTTTAAAAATGTCCTCTTTGAACAACACAACACTTTTTGCCTTCATTCGCCTTTGGCGAAATATATTTGGAAAGATTGTGGGTTCGCCGTTGTTTCAGGGTAACTTTTGCCTGCACGAAATTGCCCCCTTGGAAGAAATGATACATTTAGTGCAAGTCAGATTTTTTAGTTCCAAAACGCAATTTGCTCGTTTTCTTCTCAATCGGAGTTCATTTGCCGGTACTATGCCCTAAAACCCAAATAACGCCTGATTTAGCAGACAAATCGAATTACTACATGATAACTGCATATTGCAACTTATTCAGGAGTAAACATTGTCATCGTTTTATTGATCGTATACCTGAATATCACTTAAATTATCCTAAATGTGTATGTTCACACTTATATACATATATATCTTCTATAAATAAAAATCAAGGTGTGTTTGTTTGTCTGTATGTTCCGTATAGGAAGTCAATTTGCTTGAAAATTTTACTGTATCTAACTTTTGGACAGGAGATGCTTCCTGGATATACTAGGACGTGATAGGACAAAGAGACGTAGTACCGCCCACACGTAAAATATTTTAAAATTATCAAAAATTACTCATTTTACCTTCCAAAGCATACGAAGTAGGGAATTAGGGAAGAATATACCCTTGCAACACCGGGTACAAAATGCTTGTTACTTATAAAATATAAATATACTTAAGAAACTTTTAAAATTGAACTACAGTCGAACTTCCATATAGCGAATCTCAAGGGGACCAAAAAAAATTCGTTATATAGAAAATTCGTAATATAGAATTATTTTAATTGATTTTTCAAAAGAAAATACCTAAAAAACACCTCCAAAATCAGTTAAGAAATACCATCGGACTTAATCTTGTGTAACTCGAGAAAAAGCACTGAGAGCGGTGGCACATCTATACGGTTTAGTTGTCTATGATGTGAATCTCACACACAAAAACAAATAAAAAATGAAAATATGTGTGTGTATGGTGAGAGTGAAAAATGTGTTTATGTAAAACTCGTTATACGGAGATCAAAAACGCATGAGCATTCGAGTTACGGGCGTAGAAAAAATTCGTAGTAAAGAAATATTCGCTATAAGGAAACTCGTTATAAGGAGATCAAAACATACTGAAAATTTAACGAAATTGCAGTGTTCTGGAAATAAATTCGTTATATAGAGAACTTCGTTGTACGGAAGTTCGTAATAGAGAAGTTCGACTGTAGTTTTGTATTTCTTGAAATACTTCATTTAAATATTCTGATACAGTATTACCGTTATCACATGCCGAAATTCCGGTTACGGTAATTCCAGCATTTGATGGATAACAGTCCTTTTTGGCGGAAATAATATCGTGATATGTCGGAAATATATCATTTTTTTCCATTGTACGCAGTCTTAGATGAATATTGGGTTAGCTATAAGTTCGTTAAAGGCTTTTGAAGGAACAAATTTCTGTTGGTCCAAAGTCAGACATTTGTTCAAAAAGGATATTTTTAAAAATATTTATTACAAAAAACTATATTTGTCGCAAACATAGTCATTATAGAGCAAAGAAACCGCAATTCCCACTAAAACAAATTTCAGTTGAAAATCTCTTAAAATGTGCGAAAAACAGTTCGACAAAAAAGAAATTACGTTTTTATTTAATTTTCAAAATCTGAAAAACGTGAAAATCTGTAATACAAAAAAAAAATAAATTGTTTTCGCATTATGAACAAATACGTAAAAATATATTAAAAACATAAAAACAAAAAAATAAGAATTTTAATTTTCTTTAAAATCGAAAAATAGTCAAGTTTGTACCGATTTCTAAAAAATATCCGATTGCCCGATTTTTAATGTTAATATCTCAAAATAGTTCATGGGTTGTAGTCTAAATAGAAATATCTTGGCTAATTTTGATTTTTTGCAGAACTAAAAATTGTCTAATAGAACCAAAATTATTGAATTTTGGCCGATGGATTTTGATTCTGAACCACTATGCAACGTCTATATATAGACATCGGCGTATACTGGCCACGTTTATAGCCATAGTTGGACACCGGAACGAAATTGTACGTTGTTGCAACGAATTTGGTCATTGAAAGTAAATCAAAGTCGGCGTTCGTTGATGCAACGAATCTTGATTTAATGGAAATTATAGTTCCACAACCAATATGTTCGGTGCTGCAACAACTGTTTCGTTGCTGCAACAAAGTTATTTCGTTGCTGCAGCAATGATGTTTCGCTGCTGCAACAATGCTGTTTCATTGCTGCAACAATGATATTTCGTTACTGCAACAACTCTAATTCATTGGTGCAACAACTGTTTTGTTGCTATTAAATTAAAAATTTTCGTTAGTTGATTTTCAAAAACAAAACGTCCGGCCTCGACGTTTTTCTTTCAGTATAGATAATTTAGTTCCATGATGACTACCAGTGGACTTCGAAGTGATTATTCGCAACAGCAGCTCAACTACTTAAGGCAGAACTCCAACAACGTGAATGAGAATTACTATCGAATACATCCCAAAAACACACATACTAGAAAAACAAATAACTTGTGTGTTTCCAACGAATAAATTGTTGCTGCAACGATATCAGTTTCTTTGTTGCAACGAATGAGTTGTTGAGGCAAAGTGTTCCATTCCAAACTCCAATTTTAATAAATTTTGACAAAATAATATAGATTTATATAAAAACAATGATCATAATCACAAATTTATAATTTTTTTGTATTAATAAAAGTTTTCCTATGTAAAAAAGGAAAGAGAGTATTTTCGTTACATCAACGAAACGTTCACATCGTTGCAGCAACATGTCGGGTTGTTGTGGGAACGTAGTATATATAAATATTTTTTGTTCTTATTTTGCTTACTAGTTCCTATTTCCAATGATTCGAAAGTATTGGTTATAAAAATTCCAGTACACGCTAAAAAACATTTTTACATGAATTAATAATTAAATAATAACTAATTGAATATATATTAAAAATAAATGAAATAATTTAATTTAATTCAAATTTATTAAATTTTAGTTTATTTTTTAATTGAGTAAAATATGATAAAAATTTATTTTATTTACCCATTTAACCCTTTCATTCCCTATGTTGCCTATAGGCTACATTACGTGTAAGTCCTATAAAATCACATATTTGGCCGAATTAATATTTTTATTTTTGTATACATATGTAACGAAGATTATTCAAAAGAGATCCAACAAATTCGGTAACTTGGGTCTGCCTAGGAAGGCGAAAACAAAATTGATGTTTCAAATTTAAATAATTTGAGTTTCTTGTAATTAAAGTTGCTTAGAATTTCTATTTATTTTTATTGAATTTCTTCGGGTACAAGAAAAACTGTCTTTGTTATTCGAAGTTATACATAATACAGATTTTTATAATGAAGAAACATTTAAAGAATTATTTTTATTTAACCGATATCTACAGACATTTTAGGACATGTTGCTCATGCCCAGTATGAATTATAACGCCAAAACTATATATAAATCACACTTAGACCCATACCTCATCAACAAGCTTAGTAAATTGTATATATTTATTAAAAATCTGTCATTAGAGAATTTAACCCAACGTAATAGAAATGAGTAAATTTTTTAGACTCAATTTTAATATGCTCCAGTATAAAAAATGTATGTATGCAGCAATTGCAACAGTAGGTCACTATTTCATGGTCTAGAACGAAATGAACTGTAATTTTAAATGAGGAGCTTGTTCTCGATATAGCATAATCGAATTCTTTGAAATAAAACAAATTACATTTGGGATCATTTGGGATTTTTATACCCTCCACTAGTGTATAATGTCTCTGTGCATTTTAGACCCGTCGTTTATTATACAGACCGGCCTAGAATTAATATCTGAGTCAATTTAGCAATGTCCGTCTGTCTGTTCATCTATTGTTGTAATCAAAGTACAGGTCGCAATTATTGTCCGATCTTAACAAAAATTGGCACAAGTAAGTTTTGTGGTTCAAGAACGAACGCTATTTAACTCATATACATATATATCCCCCATACAAATGTCGCTCCCGATTTGACTTTTTTCTTTAAATTTGGTATAATACAATAGAAACACCTATAGTCAAAGCGAGTAGATCGGTCCAGATTTGATACCCCATACAAATGTCGCTCCCTATTTACCGGATTTTCTTCAAATTTGACACAACATCTTATAATCCAACAAAAAAGACCTGCGATGAAAGCGGGTAAGATCGGTTCTGATTTAGATATAGCCCCGTACAAACGACGCTCTCAAATGATTATCTGATTATATTTTACCTTGAAACGTACATTATGAGAGTGGATCACAATGGTCCATGAATAGGGCCTATACAAAAATCCTTCCCGTTTTCACTTTTTTTACCGAATTGAATTGCAATGGGGTAGAAAGTGGAGGGTATCATATAGTCGACCCCGTCCGAAAAAAGGAAAACATTCATCTGGCGATTATGGTATAACTTGGTATAATTTATCTTATTTTAGTATATTTTTTTATTTCACTTAAAATTTACTTTGCATAAACAATTATTACTTTAGATATTTTGAGAAAACATTATTTTCAAAGCTTTCAGCAAAGCGACAAACATTCGTATATACAAGACAACATGCTAGGTTATCAAGTCCACTAAAAAATAATTAATTATGTTATAGCTAGGTAACTTATGTCAAATATAAGCTATATCACATATAGTTGAAGTTACGGAAAATACTTGCAAATACTGGTAGAGATAGATACGTGATCTAGATATGCTTCTTATAAATACACGGCGAAAAAAGTTATTATATGTTTGTCTGTAAAAAATTAAAAAAAATTCCAGACATGTTTTCACTTAAGTGATTAAATATGGCTCATGTCATCATTTCCATCATTGAAGGTGCACAATATTAATTAATACGGGCTTAGCATAAATTATTAGTATAAAAAAGATAAAATGGCAAAATAACACAACTTTACTTTACGCTTATAGCGATTGGTTTGGCGGTGTATGTCTTGATGACGATTCGTCGACGATTCTGCATCTCTGCAAATTAACACTACGCGGCTGTGGTTGAACAAGACCTGATGAAGAATTTCCATTTTGAATAATACTTTACAACAATTTCAAACTTTTTCCAAAATTACGGGGTTCTGACAATAAATTCTGAAAGAGGAGACTAAAAAAATATACGTATGTCGGCGTTTTTATACCCTCCACCTCCAGGATGGGGGTATACTAACTTTGTCATTCCGTTTGTAACACCTTGAAATATCGACCTGAGACCCTATAAAGTATATATATTCTTGATCGTCATAAAATTCTATGACGATCTAGCCATGTCCGTCCGTCCGTCCGTCCGTCTGTTGAAAGCACGCTATCTAAACGAAAGGAGCTAGAACGTTCAAATTTTCCATAAATGCGTCTTATAGTCGTAGATCGGTTGGGATTGAAATGGGGCAAAATCGGCCCAAAGGGAAAAATTTTTCCCTCACAAGGACTAAAAATACCCATAATAATCCCTGATATTTTAGCGTATTTAAGCATGTTTTTTGAATATGTCTGTTAATATTTGGTATACGCATCCCCCTACAGCAAAAACGTGCACCATAAAGTGATTCTTATTTGTAGACACGGAAAATAAACTGTGTAGACACGGAAAATAAACTGATTTTTCGAAATTCGTACTTTTTGGGGTTAAAATGGAAAAAGGGGATACAAATAGTACCAACCAAATGACCGCAGCTAGAGTCATGCAATTCGGAGTATACATTCCTCTGACTGCGTAGACACGAAAAATAAACGAATTTTTCGAAATTCGTACTTTCAAGGGATACAAGGGATATTTTGCACTATGTACGTCTGATAATGGATTTTCAAAATTTGTACTTTTGAAATTAAAATAGAATGGAAATACAACCAACTGTAGCACCCACTATCTACCAATATTTATGGTATTTAAGCTTTTTGAAAATATAAAAATTTATTTTTTTTGATTTGAAATAAACAATGGTTTGAAATAATTAAAATATTACATTTATTTATAAAATTATTTTTTCAATATTTCTATTTATTTTGGTTTGGCTATATTAAACAAATTATATTTTCCTGTGATATTACTGAACTTCTACGAAAACCGACAACCTCTGTGGAATGCAATCCATGGTGGAGGGTACATAAAGTTCGGCCCGGCCGAACTTAACGCCGTTTTTACTTGTTTTAGATCACATCGGAATTTAATTTTATGGACGATTGAAGTTTTTCAACTCTGGCCTCTTCTTGCAGAATATCGGTGTATAAAACTATGTTTTCTTTACATCTGAGGCATATGGTATGTTCAGCAACTTTGTAGATAATGATATGGCGAATATTTGTATAGAACATATTAACCCTCTAACTACCCCTCATAACGACATTTTTGGCTTTATTTTAACAAATTGTAAAAAACACCCCGAAAAGGGGGAAGTGCGGGGATGAAATGTTCTACAAAAATGTTGGTCAAAAATTTTACTATATATGTCAGAATACTCCAAACCCCAAAACACAAACGCCAAATATCAATCAAATTCAAGATTTCCCATTAAGGGTTAATTTAGTTATTGTTCAGTAGGGGTGGGATAGTGCACGACTTTGGGATTTTGATATGCTAGAACCCCCTATTTTGAGAGGTTCGGAAATAAAATTCATGAGCCAAAAAATGGGGGTGGTGGGGCGCTCATCGGGGTCAAAGGTAAGTGGTAAAAACATAAGGTATTTCAAAAACATATGTACTTCACCACGCTTTTTTTATAATAAAATTCAAGATGCATTCAACATGCGTATACAATTTTGAAAAATTGTAAATAATAATGATTGCAGTGTAACTGAAATTTGTGTGGGATCTGACATTAGTAAATCGATATTGATCGATTTCGCATGTAGCCTGAACATGCTATTAGTCTATAACTGGATATAAAATTGAAAAGTCTACGAAGAACACCAAATCGGAAATTGCTAATTAGCGCTCTAATATTTTGTTATTGTGATTTTCTTCTTCTCTTTAGTTTTAATTAATTACTTTCGAAAAGTTCTTATTTCGAAAAAAGAAACTTGTAAACCATTTTTATAAGGTAAGTTTCATTCAATTTGAAAAAGGATTTAATTCATTTGAAAATGGTTTCATTTTATTTAAAAAAAGTTTCATTTATTTTGAAAAAGTTTATTTTTGGCTATGTACATATATTTTATACAATGCAAATTTATTTGCAAATGGCATGGTGATAATTATTACTTGACGACACACTACCCCTGTTATGATTTCCAGTCAATGGCGACCTTTTTCAGATGGCTTCATTTCATTTTCTTTAAAAAAGGTTTCATTTAATTTGAAAAAAGTTTTTATTTAATGTGAAAACAATTTCATTTTCAAATGCCAGGCATTAATAGGCATTTATCACAACACGATAGCATTTTCGGCTTCACACATTGCCGCAGGCACCAAACAGTCAAAAACAGCCATTGGTTAGCTACATAATGTGTGGTTTTTCAAAACAAGCATGATAGCTATTCTCTGCTTTTTGTTTTTTCTGTTTTGTTACATTTTAAAGCTGGTTAGTGCTTTTTATTTAAAAAAAATTATATATAATGAGATAAAATGAACTAAAACTTTGAAAATTGATCTTCGTATTGCGCTAAAGCAATATTTCCTCATATCAAGTTCAAGCTTTTCATTGACTTGATTCTAGTTCAATTATCATCAAACCAAGTAAATATTTCTTTTTTACTAAATCTAAGTAAAATTTTGCTGAAATTTTCATAAAACTAAGTAAATTTTTACTCAAACCATGTAATTTTTTATTTAAACTGAGGAAAAAAATTAGTTCAATTTAACTAAAAATAATTCAAACAACTGATTTTGCTTCAGAGTATGCAAAACTAATACCAAGAAGTAAAAATGGCGTTAAGTTCGGCCAGGCCGAACTTTATATACCCTCCACCATGGATTGCATTTCACAGAAGCTTATTACAGGAAAATATATATTTTTTAAATATAGCCAAACAAATACAAATATTGAAAACATAATTTTATAAATATATTTTTATTATTTCAAACCACGCTTATAAGGCAAGACTACCAATACGTTTACATATCGAAATAATACTTCGAGTCAATTCAAAAAATAAATATTCTTATATTCATATTTTCAAGAAGCTTTAATACCATAAATATTGGTAGATAGTGGGTGCTACAGTTGGTTGTACTATTCCTTCTATTTTAATTCCAAAAGTACAAATTTTGAAAATCCATTATCTCACGTACATAGTGCAAAATAACCTAACTTCACGATTCAACCAGTTTTTGCCGTAAAAGTAAAAAGAACGAATTTGGAAAAATATTTTTATTTTGCCTGCACAGCACAGAAGTCAGAATTCCATGATTCTAGCTGCGGCCATTTATTGTATCCCCTTTTTCCCCGACTGTCTAAAATCTCTTTATATTACGTGTCTACGCAATAAGAGGGATGTACACTAGAGCGTACCAGGTTACAAGTAAAAAAAAAAAGTTCGCCGTACACCTTCGAATATGAAGTATTATTGAAAGGTAGTTTCAAAAAAATTTTTTTTATTTTTTTATGCCGAACGTAGGGGTCGCGCTTTTACATTTTTCTATATAACTTCTGCATTTATAAACGGATTTTAAAGTGTGATACATCGATGTTTTTGTCCGATTTTTTTGTCTTTGAAGTCATTGAGCTCAAACATGATTCATGATTTTATGCGAGCTTTAATTTTCGATTATTAGAGTGGTACATTAGGGTAGTAGCAACTGAGAAATGATGGGTAAGTACCAGAAGGGGGTGCTTGAGCTCAATGACTTCAAAGACAAAAAAATCGGCCTCGTCGAGACAAAAACATCGATGTATCACACTTTAAAATCCGTTTATAAATACAAGTTATATAGAAAAATGTAAAAGCGCGACCCCTACGTTCGGCATAAAAAAATAAAAATTTTTTTTTTGAAACTACCTTTCAATAATACTTCATATTCGAAGGTGTACGGCGAACTTTTTTTTTTGAGGTACGCCCTAATGTACACACCGAATCTTATCATTCTGGTTGTAGTAATTTTGTTGGTACTATTTTTATCCCTCTATACCCATTGTATCCCTTGAATGTACGAATTTGGAATTTTTCGTGTCTACGCAGTCAGAGGAATGTATACTCCGAATTTCATAACAAAAATCGCTTTATAGTGCACGTTTTTGTTATAGGGGGGATGCCCATACCCAATATCAACAGACTTCATTCCTCGTTTGTATATAGCCCGATACAAATATTCTTCTCCATTTGACAAATTGGGTCAGGTCATATCAGTCTATGATTAGGACACATACAAAAATCCTTCCCATTTTCACTTTTTTACCAAATTTAATCGTATTCGTATAGAATGTGGACTGTACCATATAGTTAGCCCGTCCTCTTTTAGCCTTTCATTACTTGTTATACCCTCCACCTCCAGGATGGGGGTATACTAACTTTGTCATTCCGTTTGTAACACCTTGAAATATCGACTTGCGATCCTATAAAGTATATATATTCTTGATCGTGATAAAATTCTAAGACGATCTAGCCATGCCCGTCCGTCTGTTGAAAGCACGCTAGCATCTAAACGAGAAAAGCTAGGACGTCCAAATTTTCCATAAATGCATCTTATAGTCGTAGATCGGTTGGGATTGGAACTGAGCGAAATCGGCCCAAACGCAAAAATTTTTTCCGCACAAGGACTAAAAATACCCACAATAACCCCTAATATTTTAGAGTATTTAAGCGTGTTACTTCAGTATGTCAGTTTGTACTGACTTGATACTGAGTATGCGCATTCCCACTATAACAAAAATGTGCACCGTAAAGTGATTCTTATTCGTGGGGGTAAAATGTGACAAAAAGCCATAAAAATGGTACCTAGGAAACAACAGCAGCTAGAAACACGAAATTCGGTGTGTAAATTCCTCTAATTGAGTGGATACATAATACAAAAGCATTTTTTACAAATTCGTACTTTTAAGTGATAAAATGGGAACAGAGGGATAAAAATAGTACCAACTGAGCGGCTGCGCCTAGAATAATGAAATTCGGTGTATAAAGTCTTCTGATTTCGTAGACACGTAAAATAAACGGATTTTTTCGCAATTCGTACTTTTTGGAGTTAAAATGAAAAAGGGGATAAAAATAGTACCAACCAAATGACCGAAGCTATATTCATGAAATTCGGAGTATACATTCCTCTGACTGCGCAAACACGAAAATACAAGATTTTTTCCAAATTTGTACTTTCAATGTGTACAATGTACTTTGAGGTTATACAATGGGTACGGGGGGATAAAAATAGTATATAGTATAAAATTATTTTTTCATTATTTGTATCTGTAATATTACTGCACTTCTATAAAAATCAACAACCTCTGCGGAATGAGATCCATGGTGGAGGGTATCTAAAGAAAAGGAAATCTATATATATAAAAGAGTTGCGTTACTGACTGACTTGTCATTGACCGGCCCCCAGACCACACGTCATGAAATTTTCAGCGTAGTTCCCAAATATGACGTAGACGTCGACTAAGAAAGGGGGGTACTAAGGGTAGGGGGTAAAATGGCCCAAAAAGGAATAAACATCGAACCTTCGTCCTGACTAAACGGTAGGAGCTATAAGCATGAAATTCGGTGAGTTCCTTGCAATGACCATGCAAACGAGCTACAAATAGGGATTTTTCGAAATTTGTACTGTTAAGGGGCGAGCGGGACAAAAATGGATAAAAATGGTACCAAATAAAGTATTACAGCTAGAATCGTGAAATTTGGTATGTAAATTCCTCTGACCATATAGAAACGAAGTAAAATTGGATTTTTCGAAATTTATCTATAAAGGGGCGAGCGGGACAAAAAGTGATAAAAATGGTACCAACTAAAGTATTACAGCTAGAATCGTGAAATTTGGTATGTAAATTCCTCTGACCATAAGGTACCATAAAAATGGTACCAACTAAAGTATTACAACTAGCGGACAAGAAGGGATAAAAATTGTACCAACTTTAGTATTACAGCTAGAATCGTGAAATTTGGTATTGACCATATAGAGGTACCATAAAAATGGTACCAACTAAAGTATTACAACTAGCGGACAAGAAGGGATAAGAATGGTACCAACTTTAGTATTACAGCTAGAATCGTGAAATTTAGTGTGTAAATTCATCTGACCATATATAGGTGCAGTAGTTTGATTTTTCGAAATTTGAGGTGCGCGGGACGAAAAGGGATAAAAATGCTGTACAATCCTTTAATTACGTAAGCGCGGAACATAAATGGGTATTTCAAAATTTGTACTTAAAAGGGGGATACGGGACAACAAGGAATAAATGTGTTACCAAATAAAGTACATATTTTTAGGGGAAGCAAATCTAGAGAGATCGAGGATGGTTGTAATATTTTGTTCAAAACTTTGTAGAAAATATAAAAATTATACATACGAAGTAGTTCATCTAAAAGAGTGCATATCGACAAGCACATTCCTTTGACTGTGTGTGAGTGCTAGGTTTCCAAATTACTATTTTAGATTTATCTATATCCACCAAAAGAAAATTAAATAAATACTATCCAAAAACAGAGACGGATAAAATTAACAAATACCTGGCTTTTTCGCGTGCGAAGCAGCGGGTACTGCTAGTGAGAAATAAAGTAAGAAAAAAATGCTGCTTTAAATTAAATTAAAGTATTGTCCGATCGGCAGTAACATTTTGTTTAAATTTTACGACAATCCTGCTTTAGGGAAATCATTGGTTTTAAAATGTACCATACCAGAGAATCCCACATAAAGATAGTCTGTGCTTAATATCCCATATGTATGTATGTCGGTGGCGACTAGTGTAGCGATTGAAGCATTGTGTTAAGCGTCTCACAATATACAGATTGTATTCGTATTTCGTTAAATCCACATTTTGATTGATAGTAATCTGTTTTGATTTTGCTGTTGTTTTTTGCCAGTTCCAAATAAATCTACGAGTTTTATTTATAATCGTGTTATTAAAAGTTTTCGTTTTGTTTTCGCTGGCTGATGGCATTTAATCAAAAATGGTTGTGGTTAAGTTTTTTTACACATGCGCACAATTTTATGTCAGAGATTAACGATTGCAGTCATTAATTCTGCAAAATGATCATTTATGCAGAAGTTTGGCTTAGAGGGAGTTAAGGGTCTCCTTTGATCGAGTGGCGTAAAGCATAGTTCGTTCGTATCGTTTGATTCAATGGTGTGAGTTCCTTCGTCTTCGGTTTCAGAGGAAATTGAATTTTATTGAATTTATACAAAGTTGCATTATGAAAGAGGAAATGCTAATGTGCGCTTTGATTAAAGTCCGATTTTAAAATTGGATGTTCTCTCAGACATCTTTTTGGAGATGTCCCTAAAGTAGCTGAACGGCGCAACAGAAGAATGATTTGTCCAAGAAAGTACTGGTGATATGAGTTCGGAATTTAGAAGACATGCCATAAACTGAATTTCTGTATACACAAGATATTCATATACGTTCTTTTTCCGGGCTTCTAACTAGGGAATAATTCAAACAAATTATAAAAGTATTTCAACATAGACTACCAGAAGTAATGTAAAAATTACACAAAAATTTCACTCGGAATACCTATACTCTACACTAAAAAAAATATCTTCATAATATCTATGACTTTGTCATAACCTCAGTGAAAATTTTCATTAAAAAGTCGTCAAAGAAGCACTTCATAAAATTTATGAAACATGTTTCATAAAGCACAGATCAATGAAAAGTGACATTGAATTTCTGAAACATTTCTCAGGAACTATGAAATGTAGTTCTTCATTCAATGAACTATTGCCATACAAGTACAATTTTTTCATAATATAATTATGAAAATTTTCTTAGAATTTATAATAAAACATCATTATTTTTATGAAGTAGTTTCACTAATATTACTAATTTCTGCTAAGTTTCCAATATAAACAAAAAAGCGGAAAACGTCTCACTTGTTTTAGTTGCGGGAGATTGGTTGACTGACCAGTCATTGTGAAAACCTTTGCGATGAATATGGGCATCCCCCAGTGGCCTGGACGCTTTAAAATACACTAAAAAATACATTGAAGCGGACGCTACAAAAACAGAAGTACTTTTTATGCTCTTATAGAAATATACAAAGTTCAGCGAGAACTTTGTTTTTCCATATATACATGTAAATGAAGGTCAGAGTATATTTTGTTCGTAGATTTATGAAATATGAGAATTATCTCTTAGATTTTTTAATTAGGTACAGCAGGAATACGGACGCTACAAATATTTCCACGTGTAGTGTAAAATGTAGTAATATTCGTTATAACACTACTACTTTCAATGATAATAAAAGAGAGTTAACATCGAGTTTCATAATATTACTACGTAATCGAAATAAGGAAAAAATAAAGTTAAAAGCTATTAGAGTGGTCTGCTTTTTGGAGGACCTTTTTTGGAGATGCCCACATAACTTTGACCTAAATTAGGCTACAAACATTGAAGAAATGAGAATTGATGTAGTGTTGTGTTTAACCGAATGTTAAATGTTGTGTTTAACACTAAAAATCTATTTGTATGTTATAAAAAGTTTCATAATAACAACAAAATCCTTCCTTATATTTATGAAAATATATCATAAGACAACTATTTTATTGGTTATGACATATTACATAATCTTTAAGATTTTTTTAATACAATGAACTTTTTCTTTGATTTTATGAAACTAAACTTCACTAATTCAACAATTTTATTTTATGAAATGTTTATGTTTATGAAAATTGCATGAAACATTTTATTTTATTAATAGTATTAAGAAAAACATCACAAAGTTTATGAATTCGGTTCATAAATATTATGAAGGAAAATTCTTTCAGTGTATGGATGTCAAATTTCAAATTTGATAAAACCGATGAAACCGGCGAATACAAAATAATATTGAAACATAAGAATTCATTTTCATTTATTTTCGTTTGGACGCCAAAATAAATAACTTAGGGATGCTTTAATTTTATCAAAATTGTTCACAATAAAATATGTCTAAATCAGCTATGCTGTCAGAATTCAATATGAGATTTCAAAAGTCTTTATAAAAGTCATTTTTCAAAGTCATATTTTCGAAGATTCTATTTTTGATGGATATACACCAGATCATAAATATAATGTCAGGGTATTCAAAAGTTGTATACGTTCCGTTGTTAATGTTATTATTTAATACACATTTCGTACTCTTTCTTCCTCCATCAATGCTGTCGAATCTTTTCTTTATTACTGTCGAATTAATTCATTATTATAATTCAGCTCTCAATTCGCTTAAACTCCCCATTTTGTTAGACGTGAGAGCAGTAACGCCTGTATCCAATAACGCATGATTCCTATAGGTATAAACCCTCATTCTGCTTGTCTACCCTATACTATACTGTGGTTTTCTGAATTGATTTCTTAAAATTTTTATGTTCTCAATCTTAAGCCTCCGGTATTAAGAGGTCAGATCAGTTTATCTTCACTATTTCAAGTTCTCTTGCGTAAGGCTCCTATTTTTATTGTAGAACAAGTCCACGAACTTAAAAAACCGGTAGACGGTGTTGGAAGGGGGGTGGGTGTAAGACCTCTTAACCGGCTTCGGATTTGACATCTCTACTATACTCTTCTTTCTGTATTCTCAGTCATTGAAGACTGTCACCTGGAGGAGCGTTATAGATATTCTGCCTAGGGTTTGCATCCCGGGATTTCCCGCGGTAAAATTCCCGGGAATTCGCACATTTTTCATTTCCCGTATCCCGGGAAATTCGTACGGGAATCCCGCGGGAATTCAGTAGAACATTTTACATATTTCTTCGCATATTTTTCCATCATTTCCAGAATAAAATTAAAAATGTTGTATACAAATTTAGATCACGTCGAATGCCAAATATTGCAGTTGGATGACAAAATATTTTTAAGCTGCGTTCGGACATAGACTGAAATCCACTTTTCGGATTTTTCCTGTCAAGCTCCATATGGGCATCTTCCAGAAAAGGTCTACAAAAAAAATGAAATCAGACCACACTAATAGCTTTTAACTTAATTTTTTCCTTATTTCGACAACTTTTTTATTATGAAACTTGAAGATAACTTGTTCTCTTTTATTTTTACTAAAAGTTGAAGTGTTAAAGTGCAAATATTTGTCCCGTCCGTATTTCTACTGTACCTAATTAAAAAAATGTAAGAGATAATTCTCATATTTCATAAATCTACGAACAAAAAATATCCTCTGACCTTCATTTCATTTTCATTCAGGAAAAACAAAGTTCTCAAAAAATCGGTGAACTTTGTATATTTCTATAAGACCTTGCAAAGTACTTCTGTTTTTTGTCGCGTCCGTTTCGATGTAAATTTGTTTATAATTTTGTACTAACTTGTAGTAAATCCTGACGATATATTTTTAAAATGTAGTACTCTTTAAGCGCTTCAGAGCACTAAAGAGGCTGATCGACTTTTTCAGTTTCTTCGTTCGGGCCACTGGGAGATGCCCATATGAAAAATTTAAAATTCGGCAAAAGTAGATTTTGTGCGTGTATCCGAACGTCAAAAATAAAGAGTTAAAGTTTACGAAGCGACAGGACAAAGAACAAACATTTCATTTGATGCTCTACTGACTATTAATGTGAACGATCGTTCTCCTTCGCGTCCACATTTTACAATAAAATAAGAAATATCTATTCTTTAATTAATTTTGAAACTTGAAAAAATGGTTAAATTGATCTCACATTGCGGTTTATTATAATATGATTTCTGTAACAGGTTCGTTGTGAAACATATATTTATTTTACTTTAATAAAATGTGAATGTTTCATTGGAAAAAATAAGCTTAACTCATGGTAGACAGTATGTTGACGATTTCTCGTGCTGTGCCGGGATCCCGGGAAATTGAAAAAATAATTCCCGTTTCCCAGGAAATAAAAAGTACGGGAAAATGCAAACCCTAATTCTGCCCATTAGCGGTTCTCTTGATTCCTCCTATCATATTGTATTGAATCTGCACTGATGTCTTGGATCATGGTTCTCTACATCCATTTCGAGTGGACGGCGCAAACAGCAACACTGCATGGTGTAGGGTAAGCGAACAGAAATACTCCTCCATAATGTTTTCAATCATCATGTCGATCACTATATTTGATTGATACCCTTAAGGCGAGAACACGTTTTTTGTGCATCTTTCGACTGAAAACATCTCAAAAAGATCGTTAAATTTGAACAAACAATTTACGAGCATGAACACTCACACACATACACGTATACATGCGTTTGTATGTATGGATATGTATGTATGTATACACACTGATATCGGGCGCGGAATTAAAACAGAACAAATTATTGTTTTTTATATTAAATCGAATTTTATGATCATTAGCATCGAAGAAAATATTATTACCCTCATAAAAACATTTTATTTCGAAACATACAAATGATCTCAACTGATTGATTTACCAAAACGAACAAAAATCATTTAATTTGATCAAATGATTACGTGCGTGTTTGTTTGTGTGCGCGAGAAATATTCGTTGAGCGATCTGATTTTGTTTTGCTTCATTTTTACCGCCCAACAACAAACAGCGAGTGAATATATATATGTATGTACAACTCACGCGTATCATCGTTGGTGTCAAGGAATGGACTTGCAATGCACCCACCCAGTTGGAAACGTCCATCAAGACGCGTGGACTACCATTGCAAATCGTTGCCGTCAATTCGGCGACAGTGCAAACAGAACGTGGACAACATTTGCCGACAAGTATCTGCAAAAATATGTAATTAACCGAGTCGTTTTGTATGGAAGAAGAATAGGTGTCCGAACCTAAATTGAAATCATGGTTTCTTCTATGAAAACCCTCAAAATATTTCGGTTCTATGTATCTTTTTCCAACTCTGAGCTGTAATGTAACACCCTAAGAATTTTTGGAACAAATCTTGAAGACAGCAATATTTTCGCCAAGTTTAGTTTAAGTTCGGAGATGGACTGTTCCATTTCTGTTACGCTCGCACAAATCTTTGGATAAAATAAAATCAACATAACCTATATATTAAGGCGGACCTTATTTTTATACCCCCACTCTACAGAGTAGGAAGGTATATGTATATCATTTGGCACAGAAAAAAGTGTAACGCATTGAAGGAGTGACTTAAGACCCCAAGTATGTTTGGACCAAATCCGTTTCACGTCTTTTTACGTTGTTTGACCCATGTCCGTCCGTACGTCCTTCTGGCTGATGTACACGATAACTCTCGAAAGGAGCTAAGGAATCAATTCAATCTTTGTACATGGTAATATTTTTCCCAAACTTAGTTTAAGTTCGAAGATGGGCGAAATTGGCACTCCCCTTCTGATACCTCCCACACAAATGACCCATATTCCTATGTTAAATTAAAACTAATGTAACTTCCAAACGGATATTCGGAGTCAGCTATATTTTCGTATTTGATAATGTTTTTATAATCAATTTAAATGTACTAAATATGGCGGGTTTTGCCAAGCCCCTTCCAGTACCTCCCACACAAATCACCCAAAACTACGTAAAACAAGTAAGTAAGTTTCAGGTGGTTAAACCAACTTATAAAGGGTGGTTAAATTTTAAGGGCTTAACTCATCCCTTATCTCTTGAATTGTTGCTGGCTTATCGACGTACACCTTTTCTTTCAAATAACCCCAAAGAAAGAAGTCCAACGGTGTCAAATCACATGATCTTTGCGGCTAATTAACATTGCCACCCACAGTAACTGACTGATCATTTTGGAAAAAATACAGCGCGGTGATGCCGCCAGCCCATAAACCGCACCAAACAGTTACTCTTTGTGGGTGCATTGGTTTTTCGCCAATCACTCTTGGATTATCATTCGCCCAAATGCGGTTATTGACGAGTCCACTGAGGTGAAAATGTGCCTCATCACTGATGATGATTTTCTTCGATATGCATTTTGATTTGAACGCCCATTTTCATAATAAGCCTGAATAACTTTAACGCGTTGCTCGATTGTATATCTTTCCGTGGCTCAAATTGAGTTAGTCTGGAAATGAGAAATGTCAAATGAAATGCAGAATAAAACTTGACGTTTAGGTGTGGTTCACATTCAACATTGGCCCCTACAATTTAACCACCATATACTCTCACTCTCAGAGAACATGTGTGTGGAAGGACTCAAATTGCAACTGATGGATGGTCGCAATACTCTGAAATTTAACCTTTGACAATGCTTTTATGGACGTTTAATGCATTTAACATAGGGGTGATGTTGTCTCACCTCCTCTGGTACCTCCAACACAAAGTGTCATAAACTTTGGTTACAATAAAACCGATATAATGTCCATATTCATTCATAGTCAAATCATTTGTAATTTGATATTTGAAAATGTTTTTATAACCACTTTAAACCTAAACAAGTAAGGAAAGGCTAAAGTCGGGCGGGGCCGACTATATAATACCCTACACCACTCCCTGCGTATGTACCTCGCTTTGATTACTAAACCCAAGTATTTCATGGGAGCAATTTTATGTAGTTCATACAAATTATATAAATTATATGAATATAATTTATATGCTATAAATTCATCTTTAGTCAAATTTAACGAATATGGTAAATAATATGGTAATTGATCCAATTGTCCGACAGACAAATACAGTAGTATACCAAAGACATGCCAAAGTATGGACATATGGGCATTACCCAAACAATTCTCATTGCAATTCAATTCGGTAAAAAATTGAAATCGGGAAGGATTTTTGCATCATGTAAATGTATGTGTTTGACAAAAAATGTTAAATCGGAAAGGACATTTGTATGGGGGTATATTGAAACCAGGAACGATGTGACGCGCTTTCACCATGTCTGTTTATTGGTGAAATATAATATGTAAAATTTGGCCAAAATCGGTTAAACATTCGGGAGCAACATTTGTATGAGGGCTATATCTAAATCTGAACCGATCTTACCCACTTTCACCATTGGTTTTTTAGTTGGATTATAAGATGTTGTGCCAATTTTAAAGAAAAAACGGGTACAATATGTGGATTTTAGAGAGGAAAAAGTCAAATCGGGAGCGACATTTGTATGGGGGCTATATCTAAATCTGAACCGATCATACCCATTTTTTGCATACGTGTTTCTAGTTGCATTGTAAGATGTTCTGCAAAATTTAAAGAAAATCGGGTACAATATGTCGTTTCTAGAGCAGAAAATGTCACATCGTGAGCGACATTTGTATGGGGGCTATATCTAAATCTGAACCGATCTTACCCAATTTTAGCATACGTGTTTCTAGTTGCATTATAAGATGTTGTGCCAATTTTAAAGAAAATCGGGTACAATATGTCGTTTCTATAGCGGAAAATGTCAAATCGGGAGCGACATTTGTATGGGGGCTATATCTAAATCTGAACCGATCTTACCCAATTTTTGCATAGGTGTTTCTAGTTGGATTATAAGATGTTGTACCAAATTTAAAGGAAATCGGGTACAATATGTGGTTTCTAGAGCGGAAAATGTCAAATCGGGACCGACATTTGTATGGGGGCTATATCTAAATCTGAACCGATTTCCTCCAAATTCAATACCGATGGTCCTTGGCCAGAAAAAATAACTCCTGCCGAGTTTCATGACAATCGGACAACAATTGCGACCTGTAGAGTGCGAACAAGCTTAGATGGACAGCAGACGGACGGACGGACGGACGGACGGACGGACGGACAGACAGACATCGTTAAATCGACTCAGCTGGTGATTCTAAGCCGATCGGTATACTTAAAGGTGGGTCTAGCTCGATTATTTCTTGGTGTTACAAACATTTGGCGCGAAACTAACTTATAATACCCTAGACCACGAAGTGGTGTAGGGTATAAAAATATTTACGCTTTAGCCACGCCCCTTCTTGTACCTCCCACTAAATTGTCTCTATCCTAGGTAATATTAAACCCTTCATACTTCTATACTGGTGCGTGGAATCCACTATGACTTTATATTTGATCATGTTTTTCCAATTGTTTTATAAATGTGGAAGCTGGGACCATGTGACACGAACCTCCTAATACTAAGTATCCTGCCTTACATAAAAGTTAATTCTTTATAACTTCCGTATATATGTTTTCTGAGAGTGAGTGTATATATAAGTCGGTTTAGCCGACTGAAGCTTACTTACTTGTTTTATTTTCGATTATTCAAAAGCGTAGGTCACTTTGTGTGAGGTTAAGAAAAAAAAAAACAATTGACAAAAAATAAGAGCTTGATCGGTTAAAAATTGCCTTACCGCAAGCATGTTGTTTTGAGATCAAAAATGGAATGAAGCCCTAAAATAAAGAATACTGAAATTACATCAAGTGTAAACGCTTTGAATCGCATCGTAAATCAAAATATGTTGTACCAGAAACAGCCTTTCTGTCCCTTTGATACTTTTACTCCCCATTTGTACCCTCCATCACCAACCTTCAAACGGGTCGTGGTTATGTTTAACGCATTTCGAAGTATGGATCATTGTCTGCAAATGCAGAAATTAATTGAGAATGGAATAAAATTTGCTTTTTTCGAATATAGTTCACCAGTAAGAACACTTAACTGGCGAGCATTCTCAAGGTAAATTTATTTTTCCATCCAATTGTGATATTGCCACTTAAATCGGTCTCTGAAAACAAATATTTTTGAAGAGTTCATTGCCTTGGGCATCCATCGTGCGTGGTGAATGGATATGAGTTCGCTCATATCACAGTCAATGAATAATAACACTACTCAACAAAATGAAAAAAATTTCATGTACTCCGGATGCGATAATTTTTTCTGTGTAGATAACCTTGACATGAGCTCGAAAAACGCAATAAAAATTTTTTTTTCGTTTGGTTTTTGTTTTATTTTTTTTTTTAAATTTTAAAAATTTTTTTTTGGTTAATTTGTTTTGTCCGGCATAACTCGGGAACCACTAGCCCGATTTAATTGAATTAAATTTTAAAAAATTTTTTACAATTCCCTTAATCTGTTCGTATATTGTTTTCCTATACAAGCAACAGTTTCCAAGTTAAAAATGAATATATAAAGGAAAAAACTTATTTTTTGCCTAAAGATTTAAATTTTTTTTTTTTAAAAATCCATAAAAAATCCAAAATGAAAAAAAATGTCAAATCTTATTACTTTTACGTAAAGTCACATAACCTATGAGCAAAATGAGACAAAGATCATGAAAATCGATGCACGCGTTTCGCTTTTATTCGCAATTGAGTAAAGGTATGAATTTCAAAAATTTGCTCGACATATGCACAACTTTGTCTATGGTAAGGTTTTTTCTTTTTTATTACAAAAAAAAATTAAAATTTGTTGGGTGACAAAAATATATGACTTTAAATTAAAAAACAATTCGATATATGTACAAGAAATTATCCTAAGGATATCAACATTAATTAATTATAAAAAAGTTTTAAAAAAAATATCTAAACACAAAAATAAAAACCTTCAAATTAAAAATAATTATGTGCTTTTGTCTTTCTTTTATATTGTTGTGGGTCTGTTTCTCTTATCAGGAAGCAGATATAGTCCCCCATCATAGCTTCGTTCCAAAATCCTTGGTATCGGTGCTCAATTTCTTTCGTTTGCTGATGAAAACGCTCACCATGCTCGTCACTCACATCGCCCAGGTTGTCCGGAAAGAAGTCCAAGTGCGAGTGTAGAAAATGTATCTTAAGCGACATATTTGCTCTAATTTTTTTATAATTTTGGAGTAGTTGTTCGACGATCTCTCTGTAATTTGAGCTTTTGTTGTTTCCAAGAAATCCGGAAACAATTTGCCGAAATGAGTTCCAAGCTGCAGCTTCATTTGGTGATAAAATGTGCTCAAACTGTTGGTCTTGCAACAACTTTTTAATTTGCGGACCGTCGAAAACGCCTTCCTTAATCTTTGCCGATGAAAGGTGAGGAAAAATGGTTTTTAAATAGGCGAACGCTTCGCCATCTTTGTTGATAGCTTTCACGAAGTTATTTATGAGTCCGAGCTTTATGTGAAGAGGTGGGAGAAAAACATTTTCCTTTTTTATGAGTGGTGTATATTTCACGTTGTCGCTGCCGGGGATGAAGTTAACTCTTTCTGTCCAACTCCTCCTGGTGTAATGATGTTGACGATCGCGGCTGTCCCAAAGGCAGAGAAAACAACAGTACTTTGTGAATCCACCTTGTAATCCACAAAGGATACCGATAACCTTAAGGTCGGCACAAACTTTCCAATCGTGCCTCTCATAGTTAAGGCACTTTAGTAGATTGTCCATGACTTCGTATGTTTCCTTGGTGTCAACGGCATGAGCAATTGGAATCGAAGGTTTCTCGTTGCCGTTGTGCAGTAAAATTGCTTTAAGGATCTGCTTGTTGCTGTCGATGAAAAGACGCCACTCTCCTGGATCGTAAGAGTACCCGAGTTCACCAAATAATCCGGGAATGTCCTTACAAAAACAGATGTTGTCTTTTTTTGTGTAGTACCTTGCGTATGGTTCATGACGCTTCCTGTAGATTGTTGTCACCACACCAGGAGCCAAGAAACCGAACTGTTGCATGCGCGATGCATGCAACTCTGCATCTTCCTTGGAGAGTTTCAATTCTCTAACCCAATCGTTCAGTTCTGCTTGGGAACATAAGCGTTGACCTCCATGCAATGTATATGTTGACTCGCATTCTGATGTGGTTTCTACTGTCTCCGGATCTGATGTTGGATGTATCGCCTCATTATTAGATGCCCATCTTGAAACGGACGGTTGCGGGTCCACTGGTTCTTCGGAAAATGGCACTGGAAAATTCACTGTTGGAACAGCAGCGTAAGTCCATCGTATATTTTTTCCCACGCCTGTTTTTTTGCTAAGACAGAAGTAGCAATCTGTTACATGGCAAAGCGGAGCTCTCCAAAGCATTGGCATGATTATTCTCGGCTGTCGTCTGAAAGAATAATAAGTTATATATGTTCTTGAATTTCGTAATCTACACTTACCTTGAGTCAGCTAGCTGTACGTAGCACCTTGGACATAGAGCACTTGGTGTCCACCGCTCATCTATGTTTGAGACCTTTAAATTGAAGCTCTCTTCAAATGAATCTCTCAATTTAGGTGAAAAACAACGCTTGTTTTTTTCAGAAACGTATTCTCCGCACATGTAACAAAAATTACTTGGATTGGTATTGCATTCAAATCCTCGGGAACGTTTGCTCATTTTAACTATCGCGTTCGTCGACACTTGTTGAATGAGTAAAATCGATCAATGAAGACCTATTTATACTGTGTATTGTTTAGTATTTTACTGACAGGTACTTATAAATGGGTGTATATTTTTTTACGGTGGCTACATACCTGTTTCACCATGTGTGAGTCTTAAATTTTCCGAATAATGACCACCCTTAAATGTGGGTTGCATTTCTGTAAAAAAATCATACAGGTAGCCAACGGAAAACCCAAATAATTAAAAAAGTCCCCTTTCCTTTTTTCCTTTTAATTGTTCACGCACATTTATTAGCGTTTATTACTTTGCTTACGCAATCATAAAAATTAAATAACCCTTTGTTTATTCCGTTTTGTTAATTCTGAGAATAAAAAAAAGAAAAAACCTTACCATAGACAAAGTTGTGCATATGTCGAGCAAATTTTTGAAATTCATACCTTTACTCAATTGCGAATAAAAGCGAAACGCGTGCATCGATTTTCATGATCTTTGTCTCATTTTGCTCATAGGTTATGTGACTTTACGTAAAAGTAATAAGATTTGACATTTTTTTCATTTTGGATTTTTTATGGATTTAAAAAAAAAAAATTAAATCTTTAGGCAAAAAATAAGTTTTTTCCTTTATATATTCATTTTTAACTTGGAAACTGTTGCTTGTATAGGAAAACAATATATGAACAGATTAAGGGAATTGTAATTTTAAATTTTTTAAAATTTAATTCAATTAAATCGGGCTAGTGGTTCCCGAGTTATGCCGGACGAAACAAATTAACCAAAAAAAAAATTTTAAAATTTAAAAAAAAAAAAATAAAACAAAAACCAAACGAAAAAAAAAATTTTATTGCGTTTTTCAAGCTCATGTCAAGGTTATCTACACAGAAAAAATTATCGCATCCCGAGTACATTTTGACTGTTGACTAATGTAATCTAGTTTCTTATATTCGTCTTTTCTCTAGATAGGCATGACGCAGCTATTAATTACGGATCAACGATGGCATCGCACACTCGAGTTGCGAATGCATTTTGATTGACTTTTTCCAATTTTATTCTAAAGGTTGTTGTGTTTCTAAAAAAATAAATAAATGATATACCATATTGTAGAAGGAATATATTACCGTCTTTCCTATAATCATAAGTATCGACAGACAGTTTTTTGTCGATACTTATGATTTCAATTAAAACTAGTAAATCAAAAAAAAAAATTTTTCAAATCCATGCTTTATGCAAGCAGAATTCTATTGGGCCTAGAAATTCTTTTTTAGTTATCTTTTGTAGAAGGAAAAATTACTGCGTTATCAGGAGCAGAAATAATAGATTTTTAATTTGTGGTTTGTATGGGAGGTACCACGCCCCTTTGTCCATTCCCGCTCATATTTGCAGCAGCACTTAAAAAATGCACACCAAACCGACGTACCAAATTTTGTTCAAATACCGTTATCAGGAGCAGAAATAATAGATTTTTAATTTGTGGTTTGTATGGGAGGTACCACGCCCCTTTGTACAATCCCGCCCATATTTGCAGCAGCACTTAAAAAATCCACACCAAACCGACGTACCAAATTTTGTTCAAATACCGTTATCAGGAGCAGAAATAATAGATTTTTAATTTGTGGTTTGTATGGGAGGTACCACGCCCCTTTGTACAATCCCGCCCATATTTGCAGCAGCACTTACAACATGCACACCAAACCGACGTACCAAATTTTGTTTAAATACCGTTATCAGGAGCAGAAATAATAGATTTTAATTTGTGGTTTGTATGGGAGGTACCACGCCCCTTTGTCCAATTGGTCAAATTTTTCCATTTCCTTGTATTGTCATCGAAAATGATTAAGTGTGCAAAATTTGAGCACAATTGGTTGAGAAAAAAGCTTTCAAAAATTGATTTCAAATTTTGTGGCACACAAACATATATAGAAAGTAACCTTATATAAAGCATGGAAAAAAGCAGCATACATATGTCATGAATGACTTTACACATACCAAATAAAACCATATTTTTTATTAGTTAGGGTTATTAAAAATAAAGCAAATTCCATGCAAAATAAACTAAACATACAACAAAAACAAATATTTCTGCATTTTGGCAGTGTCAAGGAACTCTATTCACAAATGTAAGCCTTTACGCTAATTTTGTACTAAGTTAGTATTTGGTATGACACCCCTTTGCATCCACCACGCATTGTAATCGTTTTTTCATGGAATGGATCATCTTTTTCATGTCATAATTGCTCGGTATTTTTTGCCATTCGTCCAATATAGCTGCTTGGAGTGCTGTCATGTTTTAGGGCGTTTGGCGACATTTTTCCTCAAATGGACCAACAAATTTTCAATAGGGTTTAGGTCAGGACTTTGAGGTGGCGTATCTATAACTTCTCCGCAATTATAGAGAAGCCACATCAGCACCATATGTGACTTATGCTTAGGGTCGTTATCCTGATAAAATTTGACTTGTGGTTTGTTTTCCCTGATGAAGCCAATTTTCCTCGCGCTACTTACCAAATTGCTCTTTAGGATGTCTAAATATTGTTGAGCGTCCATGCTGGTTTCTATAAAGGTTAAGTCTCCGACTCCTTTGCTTGAGATGCACCCCCAAATCATAACTGACATTTTTCCAAACTTAACAGTTGGAATGATGTTTTGGTATTTATTTGGATTTAGTACATTGTAAATTGTCTTTCGTGTTACTGAAAACATGTCCGATAATTCTTTTGCACTTTTTCCCAATTCGTGGTTATAGTAAATCAGCTGAATTACATCGAACGACAATCTTTTGCCTGACATTTTTAAAACACGTTATTTGACGAAGTGATATCCATACAACGTAAACTGATCATCAACTGACTGAATGACTTAAAAAAGGCGAGCTGTGAAAAGAGTTTCTTGACACTAATAAAAATTACCATAAGATGTTTTTGTCTTGTTTATTACAACATGATTTATCGTTTCTTTTTGGCCATTCCCTTGCAAATGCTGTATGTAGTCGCAATATATAAAAAAGAAACAAGCTAAAAACCAGAAAGTGACCTTTTCATAAAAATTATTTTGAAAATTATTATTTATTTCTAATGTGTAAACTGATTCCTGGCATACTGTATTTCATAAACATTTTTGCTATATACGAAAATTGTATATCCAATTATGAAAATTGTAGAATATTAGAAAAACCTATGGATTATCACAGCTCAACAGATATTTCATCTACATTGAAATAGTTCTTCGATTATATGTATGTTGCTGAAGGCAAGCAGTAATGGATTCCTTAAAGAAAATACATACATACATATATTAAGAAAAGTTTTAGGAATATATGAAAACCGTTGAAAACTGCATTATGTGTTACACTCTTTATACTTCATTGACATTCTTCTTATATTTCGACCATTCTCCTTTCTCTCGACAGCATCCATAGGCGCCGTATGGTTATAATTTGTATCATATTATTTGGCAATACAAATGTGTCGCTGTTTGACTTATTTATTTTGATTTATTTCTCCAGCTATTTCATCATCCATAAAGCCGAAATAAAGGCCACATTTTCAATATTTGACACAAAAATTTTGTTTATATACATATATGTAATAACATATACATATTCGTGTATGTATATATTATTAAAAAACTAAATCTAATGAGTAGTTTTTTAGCCATTTTAAAAAAGTATGTCATATATGCATTTTGTAATTTGTTTTAAATTGGTCCGATGGCTTTGAATTACAAGTTGAAATAAATAAATCAAATCAAATCAAATTGATGTAATTACTATTTTAAACCAATGTTTATATTCATCTATTACATTTTTGTTGAAATATTAAGGGTAATAATTTTTTCTCTGCATGTAAGCGCTAAGATTTCAGGTTACAAGGTAATGATTGCACCTAATGTCATTCACAAGGTATTTCAATTATCTTCCAAATGTCATTCATATTAATAGTTAATATATATTATATATATTTATTCCTTTTTTAACTCCTATGAGGAGCATAGGGCCACAACAAAATTATTATATCTAATTCTATCTAATGACAGGTTCTTAATTTCGCTCCAGTTTATTCCGGTGTTTTCAATTTCCTTTTCGAGCTGTCTTCTCCAAGTATGCGCCGGGCGACCTCTTCCTCGGCTGCCCTGTGGATTCCATTCAATGACTTGTCTAGCGATGTCATTTGGGGCCTTCCTTAGAGTGTGGCCTATCCACTTCCATTTCCGTTCCATAACATTCAGATGTATTGGCATTTGGTTTGTCAACGTCTATAAGCTGGTATTCGAGATTGTCTTTGGCCAGTATATTTTTAGCAAGCGTCTTAGACAGCGATTTGTAAAAGATTGTAATCGCTGTAGAAAATGTGATTAATAGTACTTACAAACTCAAACATTTGATTACATTATTACGGCTAACATTTTTACTTATTTTCTAGCATAGTATATACTAATACATTTCATGAACTTTGCACAAAATGCTAACGCTGTGTTGCAGCAAGTATAAATAATACATTTTTGTCAATATACATTTATATTCTCTTAAAAAATTGACATTTTTGGTTTTAACTTACAAACTAATACTTATTTCTAAAATTTACAATACTTAAAAGCTGGAAAGTTATTGTCGTCGACTAACGACGGCATCCTCATTAGGAATATATAAACCCTATCAAAATCTGTGGAGTCATAGGGCCGTGCGCACGATTTTCCCCTGGGTGGGGTTTTCATCTAGTTTTACAAAAAATTAAGCAGGTGAAAATTCTGTTAATTACTTTAGTCAATTTTCAATCAATGTTCAATTTTTCTCGTGAAGTCTAGTCAGTCTATGGCGCAATGATAAATGACATTAATTTGATTACGCGAGCGTTTGGAAACCATTCATATTTTATTACCAGAATCTTCGAGAAATATTTTGATACATTCGTCCGACAAAAATCGTCGGCAAATTGCATTTGAGTAATCCATCTATCAGTACACGTAAAGGAATTTGTCAGTAAAAGAAAGCAGAAAGTCTACTGAAAGAGCAGATTTTCTGCTGAAAAAGAGACAGCAGAATTGTATCTGCTGCGATGGCAAACATCTGTTTGCTGTTTTTAGCAATATAGAAAATAGCAATGTACAAATATAATTAAATATACATGTTAACAACGCTTTTTTGAATAGAAGTTATTATAAAGCAATTTATTACCACGGAAAGATATTGTGATTGTCTTTTTAATGACACGCATATAAAAGGAAATTCTCTTATCTAGTTTTATATTTTAATTAACAGCAGTCAATTTTAGCAGACTGCAAACTCTTTAGCAGTGTGAATGTAAGGTGACGTAAGATTGGAGAAAAACTGTTGTTATGCCAAAAAATTGCTGTAAAGCAGAAAAGTATTTGCTGATAGGCAGACAATCGCTGATTTTATTAACAGACTTGTTCTTCTTCTTTTTTTCAAATAGTTGCTTGAAAATACATATATACATACATACATATATATTTTGAAGAAATATTACACAAAAAAAACGATCGAATTCCTCGGCGCTTAACTCTTCAGGCCCCGCATTTTTTCTATGATAAATGCAGAAAATATGATATGCTTGTACAAAGTATGGGTCTAAATATGATGTCTAATGAGTTTTGGGGTTTTTAATTTATACCGGACATGAGTAACAAAATTTTTACTCAAAATCTTTATACGCATATTTCGATTAAATAAAAAATATTTGGAAATGTTTCTTAATTTTTACAATCTTAAATATGTATAAATTCTAATAACAAATACAGTTTTTCTGTACTCGATGAAATGCAAGACGAAAAACACTTAAACATACTAATAATTGGTATTTTAGAGTTTCATCTTCCTATGTAGATCCAAGTTACTGAATTTGTTGTTTCTCTTTTGAATAATACTTGTTACTTATGTACACAAATATAAAAAAAAAATATTAACTCTGAAAAGCTTGACAAACAATTTCAGTAAGTTAAATCTCATTTCTTATTGTTTCGCAATTTTAAAGTAGATTTTAAAATAGAGACCTACACGCTGAGAAAAAATGCATTATGTAGAAACGAAATTTTAGACACGTGAACATCGTTTTTGAGTTTATTTTGTGGGAAAAATTAGTTTGTTTGCGGTAACATGTCATCACTTGTTGTAAGTGATGTTCAATCCTTTTACAGCATACTTGCGGGGGGTGAAATGCGACGAAAGGGGATAAAAATGGTACCAATCAAACTACAATTGCTAGTAACGTGAAATTTGGTGTGCACATCCCTCAAATCGCATATACACGTAATATAAAGAGATTTTTTAAAGGGGTAAAATGTGAAAAGGGATAAAAGTGGTACCGACCAAATGGCTGCAGCTAGAATCGTAAAATTCGGTGCCCATATTCCTCAGACTGTGTAGACGTGCAAAATAAAGAAATTATTCAACAAACTTTTAGGGGGGAAACGGGGATGCAGTTATAATTATGACATACACCGATTATTACTTCGCTCTGGCTGCGTAAACTCAAAAGCTATTTTTTGATATTCGTACCTTTAGGGTCAAAATAGACAAAAAATGTCAAATGGCTGCGGCTAGAATCATAAAATTCGGTGTGTAAATTCCTCTGACTGTGTTCTGATAGAGAAAGAGGATAAAGATGGTACCAGATTCAAACTGGTATCAAACAAATGTCTGCAGCTTCAATCGTGAAATTAGGTGTGTATATTCCACTACGCAAAAGATAATGGATTTTCGAAATTCGAAATTTTCGCAGAAAATGTGATAGAAGTATAATTAACCAATCGACTGTTGCTGTAACGAAATTCAAAGTGAATACACCCCCTGACACTGTGAAAGGTTGGAATTGAAAATGGGCGAAATCGGTCCAAAATGAACAATTTCTTCCTTAACAACGAATGAAAATACCGCATATTTTTGAATATTATCACTTTTTTAATAAAATAAATTAATTAGTTAAATAAATTATTTAAACATCTATATCCTTTGGAAATTAAAAGCCCTGTAAAAATGAGAAAAAATGACCAAATGGAAAACTGAGTACAGAGTTTTTCGTTTTGTCCAACAGGGTAGAAACATATACTCCAGCGCAGTCGAGTGGCGGGATACCTACCTCACCCTTCAGACTTATGATCGCTCTATAGCTGAATAAATGATTGCATTTAACGTCCGCTTTCTTTTCTATTGTTTTTGTTGTTGTAACATATTTACGTTTCGGCAATAAAATGTTTTTATCGATTTCAAACTCTTATGATGCTAAGTGAGAGTTTTTCAATGTTAGCACTTAATACAGTACTTAAAAATGATTATACGAGTAGTTATCGCTAATATTTAGCTTTGCACGTTCATTAAATGTCCGTGCCTACATTTCATGGATGCGCTTATCGATCAATCAGGGGGAAACGAATCATAAGAAATAGTTTTAGTTTTGAATATTTTTTGGCGATCATAAATCTTATACAGAGCAAAGTAAACTGTGCTGATATATATAACTTTAAAGGTAATTTCTGAAGGATTTATGAATCCACTTTTTATATATAAAAATTGAAAAAGAAAATAATGCCAAGCAAAAATATTTTTTGAATTTAGAAAACAGTAGCCTCCCCCACGTATCACGGAAACTACACCTGCGCCCCACCACCAGTTCTATGCAGTATTTCGTACTAATTTGTGCACAAAATGGGAGAAAATTTAACGACCTATATAAATTAAAACAAGTAAAAACGGCGTTAAGTTCGGCCGGGCCGTACTTTATATACCCTACACCATGTATTGCATTCCACAGAAGCTATCGATTTTCGTAGAAGTGCAGTAATATTACAGGAAAATGTATTTTTTAATATAGCCAAACCAAAAAAATAAAAATATTGAAAAAATAATTTTATAAATAAATATAATATTTTGATTGTATCACACCACGCTTATAAGACAAGGTTACCAATACATTTACACTATATATATCAAAATAATACTTCAAGTAAATTAAAAAATAAATAGTCTTATATTTATATTTTAAAAAAAGCTTAAAAACCATAAATGTTAGTAGGTAGTGTGTGCTACAGTTGGTTGTATTTCCATTCTATTTTAATTCCAAAAGTACAAATTTTCAAAATCCATTATCTCACGTACATAGTGCAAAATAACCTAACTTCATGATTAACCAATTTTTGCCGTAAAAGTAAAAAAGTACAAATTTTGGAAAGTCTTTTTATTTGGTGTATTTATGCAGTCAGAGCAATGTATATACCAAATTCCACGATTCTATATGCGGCCATTTAGTTGGTACCATTTTTATCCCGTTTTTCTCTTTTACCCACTTAAGAGTACGACTTTCTAAAATCTCTTTATTTTACGTGTCTACGCAAATGTACACACCGAATTTCATCATTCTAGCTGTAGTCGTTTTGTTGGTACTATTTTTATCCCTCTGTACCCATTGTATCCCTTGAAAGTACGAAAATGAAAAAAAAAAATTATTTTTCGTGTTTACGCAGTCAGAGGAATGAATACTCCGAATTTCATTACTCAAGCTACGGTCATTACGTTGGTACTATTTTTTACCCCCTTTTCCCATTTTAACCCCAAAAAGTACAAATTTCGAAAAATCCGTTTATTTTACACAGTCAGAGGAATGTATACATCGAATTTCATTATTCTAGATGCAACCGTTTGGTTGGTACCATTTTTATCCCTCTATTCCCATTTTACCCCTTAAAAGTACGAATTTGGAAAAAAAAAACTTTTATATTATGAATCTACTCAATTAGAGGAAAGTACACACCGAATTTTGCGTTTCTAGCTGTTGCCGTTCGGTAGGTACCATTTTTATCCCTTTTTGCCCCATTTCATCCCCTACGAATAAGAATCACATGCTGAAATACTCTAAATATTAGGGGTATTTTTAGTCCTTGTGAGGGAAAATTTTTTCCCTCTGGGCCGATTTCGCCCACTTTCAATCCCAACCGATCTGCAACCATAAGACACATTTAGGGAATTTCGTTCGGAAGCTAGCGTACTTTCAACAGACAGACGAACATGGCTAAATCGTCTTAGAATTTTACCACGACCCAGAATATATATACTTTATGGGGTCTCTGATGAATATTTTAAGGTGTTACAAACGGAGCATTCACTTCGTCTATGAATCGAAACAGCCGACTATCTGGTTTCTACTACGGCACTCTAGCTATCTCAGATATCCTCAGTTATGAGTGGTGAATAACTAAAGCAAACCATTTTCTTTGGTACAACTGACAATAGGAAACCTAACAAAATATTTATTTAATATGAACTAATATATAATGCAAATATATATCAAACTAGTTTTTTGTACCCGGCGTTGCACGGGTTTTCGCCTTCCTTATGTATGTAACTTTGTATGCTCGCAGTTTTTGTTTTGTGTATTTTTACTTCTGTAAATTACCAAACCCTTTCCTGAACGTAGCGGCAGAAAAAAATCGGCACGTGTTACTTTATAATATTGTTGTTTGGGTGGAGCCGCGTCCCTTTTTGTAGCATGACCTTTTTATAGTCAAGGGTCATCCTCTGTTCGTTACAATAAAATATTCAAGTGAATCAATGTTTTTTGTTATAGTTTTAAAATATAGTTTTTGTGATGCCCACTTGTCGTGTCTTCCCCTATTATAGCCTGAAAACATCCCCTTCCACAGGCTAGATACAGTAAAATTTTCAAGAGAATCCGCCATTCGTTACGTGTTTTGTGATAATTTTAATATATAGTTGGTGTGAGCAGTCTCACCTCCATTTGTATCATGACCATTGTATAGTCACCATTCTGAAAATATCCTCTGTTCACAAGAGAATCCGCACTTCGGAACGTGTTTTATGATAGTTTTAAAATATAGTTGTGTGGGCGTTGCCACGCCTCTTTTTCGTATAATGACCTAGTATATCCTGGAACCATCCCTTGCCCAGAAGTTAGCTGCAGTAAAATTATCGAGCGAATCCACCCATCGGTATGCCTGTTGTCATAGTTTTAAAATATTTTTTGTGTGGGAGTACCACACCCCTTTGTCCTATCATGACCTAGACTATCCAGGAACCATCCTCTGTCCAGAAGATAGATACAGTATAATTTTCAGGCGAATCGGTCTACCGGTTTGGCGTCCTATACGCAACATACAGACACACATTGATTTTTATATATATATAGATTAAATTAGTATTAAATAAATTAACACTATTTAATGTAGTTTATATAATATAAATTAATAACATAAATAACACAGTGCAAATGAAACCAATTGCAAATCTAAGTTGACATTATCCATAACAAAAACTTCAAGGGTTATTTAGTTCAGTGCACTTTTGAAGATGGGGATTTTGGAACGTTGTCTAACAAGAAAAGATCTTTGAAATTTGATAAAATAATGTTTATCTATTTTGGAAAGTTGTGATATCTTACTGTTTTGGGGTCGATGAATTCATTTTTGATGTTTATTGTTACCTAAAACTCACGCTAGATGGCGCTGTCATATAAATTGTGTATTTCTTGTAGATTTTCTAAGAAAACGGTGAAAAATCAATTATTGATGTTGACTTCATTGTAAAAAGTATTTATACTGATATTACTAGCGGATATTATGTTTAACGGCGAATGCATACCAACACATATAAGAATATCTGTTAAATTACTACATACACAACACAAAGGATGACGGTTAAACGTATTAGAGAACATGGAAATATTCAAACAAAAGACAAACGATTATGCGTTTTCATTTATGCGTGTAATAGAGGAGGCATGGTATATGTTCCAATACTAAAACCAGATGTAACCTCCGTAGTATATACAAATGCTGCAGAGACAATTGGATACGATCCTACTTACGAGCCTTCTGAGTTTAACAATATCACAAAACTGGTTAGATGAAGTACTAGAACACGTAAATATGTCGAAGTGTGATTCTGAGTATGTTGCACGTAAACTAAAACAAAACAATTTACTAGAACCTGGTGTAAGAATAGCTGCTTATCGTAATCGCCATGCAGTATTTCAACAATATTTCTCTATCAACGAAGAAAATACATTCGTTTACTGTAATGATATTGAAAAACTTATGGCAGAAATGGGTATGAAGTATGTTCCTCATAAATGGAGATTATTTATTTATTATTATTTATTTTCTTCAAACACCAGTATGAAAACGAGAAGCAGATAGTGCAACAAAGAGTTCAACGTCTCTTGAAAGCCTTTGAGGAACTTGAACAGCCGCCCACAGTTTTAATTTAAAAAATGCTATATTTTATGAGATTTTTCGAAAGTTGTTTTTTATGCTTTGTATTTATTCACGGGAGAAACTGAATGGATGAAAAGTAAAAATTAATTCATATTGAAATTATAATACCACTAGATAGTGTGCAGCCAAGTAATAAATGTCACCTTGTCATTTGTAAATAAATTTGAATTCTATAAACTATAGGCCTGTTCGATTGGGCTTACTAGCTTCAAATTAAGAGACTTGATAAGGTGGCAACATTTGTATCCATTGGGCTTATTTAAATATATGAGAGATACAAATCTGGCACTACCATACTCGGTAACTAAGAGAGTAGTAAACAAGCTATTTCTCGACCTTATAGATCCAAAATGTTCTTGCGCCACGACATGTAGAAGTAAAGAAGAAGTATTTACATGTATGTCACAATGTATTAAACTAAATAAGATACAATAGTATTAAAATAAATAAGATCAATTTGTAAAATTCTGAGAGACCAATCTTGTATTTTTTCAGCATGTACAGAGGAAATAAACTAGATGCTATGTTAGGTGATTTATGCTGGTAGTTAAAGAGAAAAACCGATGAAGAGGATACTGACGAAGAGCAAGAAACATAAATATACAGAGATCCACTACCTACTACTTCTGGAGCTGTTGCTACTTCAAACATGCAAATTGAGAGTGATAGTGATGACGACTAAGCGGATCCAAAATGAAATCCAAATAAGATATGATACTTTTAAACAATAAATCGTTTTTGTAATAAAAACAATATTTTTTTTTTTTTTTGATAAAAACAGTTTTTTTTTTTGATAAAAACTGTTTTTTTTCCATAAAATTTTTGGTAGAAGTACTGAGAATAATGAAATGTACATCGTAATATCAGTAGAAATGTGTTTTACAATGAAACCAACATCACAACAATGAAGCCAATACACCGTTTTTATGAAAAACTACAAGAAATAGCACCATTGTATGATAACATCTAGCGTGAGTTTCAGGTAAAAATAAATATCAAAAATGAATTCCTCAACCCCAGAAACAGTAAGATACCATAACTCTCCAGGATAATAAAAATATAAGCATTATTTTATAAAATGATATTCAATGATATTTCCTTGTTAGAAAGCGTTCAAAAATCACCAACTTCAAATGCATGTAAAAAATCTCGCACTGAACTAAAATATGTCAACTTTCATTTGGTCTCGTCCTATTCCTATTCGGAAAGTTCGTTAAAATATTTATTTTTTTTTTGAATTACAATTACAAAACAATAAATATGTATTTTAAGCAAACATGTTTAAATTATAAAATAATAAGAAATTAAATATTGTTTATTTATAAAAGTAATAAAAAATAAAAAAATCCTCGAGGCACGATTCGATTTACCATACTTAAAATTCGTTCTCATTTACTCATTTATTCGCGAATAACGAAATGTTACCAGAGAGGTTTCGAACATATACTTTTTTAAAAACTCCTAGACTTTCTGCAGCAATAAAATATAAAATTTTTAAGTTCTTTTTAAAATAACTCGTCTGAAATGGTAATTTTCTGGCAAAATTATGTAAACACGAAAATTACATAAATTTCGGACAAAGGTTATGAAAAATACAAACAAGCGAATTGTGCCTATTTCAAGATTGTGTAATGCTAATTTCGCCACTTCTTGACATTTGACTAGAGCAATATCTTATGAACTTTTAATTGTGTACTACAATACAAGTTTGGAAATTTATTAAAAAATCTTTTAGTAAATTTAAAAAAGTGTAAATAAGTCTCACTATGATATCATAATGAAATCTAAAAATTCTTAATAAAAGCAAATAATTTGCTTGATGCTAACCCGTAGCTTAACTATGAGTGCCAAACTTTGGACAAATTTGTAGTATATCTAATTGGAATGAAATCATTGAAAAGTAATTAACCTCTAAATTAAGAACTATGTAAAAATCTACTGAAATTCTTCGTCTCTGCGAAAAAGTATTGGAGTAACCTAAAATTTTTTTATGTAGAAATTTTTTTACTTATACAAAAGAATTTACAATACTTTAATTTGTAAATAAAATACAATTTGCATTTTTAAAATTTCTATACTCTCTGAGAATGATGTAAACATATTTCTCTTTGTTCATTTACAACAACTGATGACATGTTTACCGCAAACAAACTAAAATTTAGTAAAAATTTACTTAGTTTTAGGAAAATTTTGCTTAAATTTAGTAAAAAATTACTTGGTTTTAGGAAAAATTTACTTTGATTTAGGAAAATTTCAGCAAAATTCTACTTATATTTAATAAAAATGTGCTTGGTTTCCTAAATTTTAGTTAATTTTAACTCATTATAGGGTTCAATTTTTTATGAGTGTTGATGAAAAACCCCCCTAGAGGAAAATCCTGCGCACGGGCCTGGAAACACTTACAAATTTTAATTCCAAAAACCAAATAATTGGTATTTTAGAGTTTCGTTTTCCTACGTAGATCCAAGTTACTGAATTTGTTGTTTCTCTTTTGAATAATACTTGTTACATATGTACAAAAAATACTAACTCTGAAAAATATTTGACATAAGTGATAAATATAACAAAAAATTTAGTAAGTTAAAACTCATTTCTTATTGTTTCGCAACTTTAAAGTAGATTTTAAAATAGAGACCTAAACGCAGGGAAAAAATGCATTTCGTAGAAACGAAATTTTAAACACGTGAACATCGCTTTTGAGTTTCTTTGGTGGAAAATGAACAAAGAGAAATAAGTTTATGTATATCAAACAGTGTTCTTCGTTTGTCGAAATGGATATGTACTATAATTGCAAACTCCCAAAACATTGGAAGTAACAGAAACCGTTGTTGTTGCATCTGTGATGAATCGCAAATGTTACATCTTAGCGCTCTACAAGCATCAAGCAAATTATTCGCTTTTATTAAGAATATTTTAGATTTCATTATGATATCATAGTGATTCTTTTCTACACTTTTTTAAAATTACTAAACGATTTTGTTATTCACTTTCCAAACTTATATTGTAGTACACAATAAAAAGTTCATAAGATATTGCTCTAGTCAAATGTCAAGAAGTGGCGAAATTAGCATTACACATTCTTGAATTTGGCACAATTCTTTTAGTTTGGTTGTATTTTTCATAACCTTTGTCTGAAATTCAAGAAAGTGTCCACGATTTTTTATATAATTTTCGTGTTTTCATGATTTTACTGCAAAATTACCATTTCAGACGAGTTATTTTAAAAAGACCTTAAAAATTCTATATTTTATTGCTTCAGAAAGTCTAGAAGGTTTTAAAAATTATATGTTCGAAACCTCTCTGGGGGTTCAAACCCCCCCCTGCGCACGGCCCTGGGTGTTTCTTCTTGCATTTCATTGAGTACAAAAAAGCTGTATTTATTATTCGAATTTATACGTATTTAAGATTATAAAAATGAAGCAACATTTCCAAATATTTTTTTAATTAATCGGAATATGCGTATAAAGATTTTGAGTAAACATCCTGTTACTCATGTATATACTGTAGATAAATTAAAACCCCAAAACTTATTAGACATCATATTTGGACCCATACTTTGTCAACAAGCATATCCATATTAATATTCTAAGAATTCGATTGTTTTTTGTGTAATATTTCTTCAAAATATATAAGTATGTACTTTCAAGCAACTACAGGGTTTGCCAACAAGAGGAGTTATTTCGGTATTCAAAGAAAGATGCCATTTTTTGGGATAAATGATCGGATGTTTATTTCATAATAAAGAGGAATGTATGCCGTTAATAATGAAAAACAACATCAGCAAAATGGCCACCACGACCACGCTTACAGGACCATATCCTTTGCATGCAATTTTCCATAACCAAATCGCAAAGTGGCTGCCCTATGAGGTCTTGAACGACGCTGGGCTGTTGGCACGTAGCACGTAGCCAACAGCCCAGTCTTGTTGAAAGCAAACGTTATCCAGATCAATGCCATCCAACTACGACCATAAAAAATAATTATTCATCTCTCGATAGCTCAATCCATTCGCCGTAACTGTTGATCCAACCTCATTTTCTAAAAAGTAAGGTTCAATAATAATTTAATAACCCCACACGATGAGGATGGAGAGGCTTCTCAACAATAACTCTTGGGTTTTCTGAGCCCCAAATGCGACAATTTTGCTTGTTGACGTAGCCACCGAGGTGGAAATGGGCCTCATCAATCAAGATGATTTTTCGATGGTATTCCGGATCATGATTCATTCATGAATTTTAATAATTTCAATGCGTTGTTGAAGCGTGTATCGTTCCATTTTAGTAATGGCGTAGTTTCTACTTGTCAAATGACAAAGAATAAAAGCTTCAAAAGTGACAGCTACCGAAATACCGTGTGATTCAAAATAACACTTCTTGTTGGAAAACCCTGTATTTGAAAAAAAGAAGTTCTACACTTAGAGAACAAGTCGGTTAATAAAATCAGTGATTGTCTGCTGTCTATCAGCAGAAACTTTTCTGCTATTACAGCATTTTTTTTTTGCATAACAGCAGTTATTCTGTAATCTTACATCAACATTCACATTGCTAAGGAGTTTCTGCTAAAATTGGCTGATATTAATTAAAATATAGAAATAGATAAGCGTCCCTTTTTATATTAGCTTGGGACAATATGCGTATCATTAAAAAGGCAGTCGCGATATCTTTCGTGGTAATAAATTGCTTTATAAAAACTTCTATTCAAAAACGTTTTGTTAATATGTATATTTAAGTGGCCATACTGTTCTGTACATATGCTTAAAGTTTTTTCTAAAGGGTGTTTTTTATTGGGGTATACGTTGGCATCACTTTTTTAACTGGCGGCCATTTTGTCAGCTGTCAAGTGATTAATATTTAGTTTGGTTTGCCATTTCATCATGAACAGGTTGACAAAAGAACAACGCTTGCAAATCGTGCAAATTTATTTCGAAAGTAATGGTTCAGTTTGCGAAGTTCACCGCAAGCTCCGTCCATTTAGCGCACGTCACAATCGAATTATTGAAGGAAACATTCGATGAGCGCATAATTTCGCGGAATGGACCTGTCAATTGGCCACCAAGATCGTGTGATTTGACACCATTGGATTATTTTCTTTGGGGATATGTGAAGTCGCTCGTCTACGCCAACAAACCAGAAACGTTAGGGGACTTGGAAGCCAACATTCGTGGCGTTGGGTGAAAATTGGCATAAAATTATCCTTCCAATAAAGCCAAATTGATGGACATTAAAACGATTTTCTTGTGTTTTATTTCAATTCGAATGATTTTTATTATGTGTACATTAGAGCGTACCAGGTTACAAGTAAAAAAAAAAAAGTTCGCCGTACACCTTCGAATATGAAGTATTATTGAAAGGTAGTTTCAAAAAAATTTTTTTTATTTTTTTATGCCGAACGTAGGGGTCGCGCTTTTACATTTTTCTATATAACTTCTGCATTTATAAACGGATTTTAAAGTGTGATACATCGATGTTTTTGTCCGATTTTTTTGTCTTTGAAGTCATTGAGCTCAAACATGATTCATGATTTTATGCGAGCTTTAATTTTCGATTATTAGAGTGGTACATTAGGGTAGTAGCAACTGAGAAATGATGGGTAAGTACCAGAAGGGGGTGCTTGAGCTCAATGACTTCAAAGACAAAAAAATCGGCCTCGTCGAGACAAAAACATCGATGTATCACACTTTAAAATCCGTTTATAAATACAAGTTATATTGAAAAATGTAAAAGCGCGACCCCTACGTTCGGCATAAAAAAATAAAAATTTTTTTTTTGAAACTACCTTTCAATAATACTTCATATTCGAAGGTGTACGGCGAACTTTTTTTTTGAGGTACGCCCTAGTGTACATACATATATATATCAACAGATGAGCCTACCTACCTAAATAATAAATACGTATTCGTACGTATGTATATATGTATGTATGTGTATAACTAGTTCAGTGATCATTAGTCGGCATGGTGTTTATTTAATTTAGCCAAGTTCCCAAATCAATTTCACATCTTACGCAAATTAACAAATGACGCACACACCAACCACACACACACACGGCACATCCTTGACGCAATCTTCGTGGAATTGTGAGAAAGTGGGAAATTATCAAAATGCTGGCGATGAAGACGATCACATCAGATCCATTAACGACACAAGATACAATTATCAGACATAATCCATCCATCTGCACTCATACTGACTAACCCAGTGAACTGTACGTGTGTGTATGTGATGCATGCGTATCCAACGTCTGTATGTCGAGTGGATGTATGTTTTTGTTTGGGTGTTGCGATTTGGTATCGTTGGAAGAACAAAACTTGCTGCTGCCTCATACTGCCAGACAAATAATAATAATGTTGTTGTTGCTGTTTTTAGTCTATGTAGATTGTAGCGGGTATGCCTTGGGTTTTTGTTGTTTCATAAGTCACCTGTCAAAACAAATTAATCGGATTTTCCATTTTGCATAGCGGCTGGGCGCGATACCAAACCGGAGCAGGGCGTTCGTTGTGCCCGCGAAGGAAGCGAGTGAATGGATTTTCTTATTTGATGTTGGCCTTTTGTTTTTAATAAAATTACTTTGTGAAATGTTGGAAAATAAACTAAAAAGCTTGTACCGATTTATAAAACACCACCACCAACAACAACAACAGCAGCAGCACAGTCAACAGCAAAATCAACGATTTTCAGTTGGATCAGGGGATCTTTTTATTTTGATACAAATGGACAGCGCCAACTGCAAATGTTAAAAGCGTCGTTGTTGATTCTTAATTATTTCGCTTTGATTCCAGAGATAAAGACATTTTCTATTAGCGTATGCTTGTAGGAATATAAGAATGTATGTATGTATGTACATTAAACCGGGTCGGTCTGTAGGGAAGAAAGCAGTTTTTTATTTTAAATAGTCCCAAAATAATGCATTGTAGAGTATGCGTGATTCTGAATCCATTTGTTCTATATCAGCAACACTTTGAGAATTTTGTGTGAAACAGGTGCTAGGTTATCTCGGTTTAGAAAACCTCTCTAATGAGCATTTATCCAGACTTCGTTTAACTGAAAATGAGAACGTGATGGTGAATAAAAGACACATGAAAAATAGATGTAACAGAAAGCTGAACATAAAACTGCCCAACTATTGAAATATATCACAATTTATTTTATTAAAAATCATTATATCTCTTACGAAACAATCTACGAATTCTTGGCTGTTACCTTACATAATTGTGGTTAACATTTCTAGTGTAATTTGGTGTCCAAAACACGAAAAAAATATTATAACAAATTATAGTAAGTAATGTTTTTATTTTTTTAAATTCCAATTTTTTATTTTTCAAAAAATGCATAAAATAAAAAGAAAATAATGTCTATTAGAAAAGGATCTATGGATTGATGTTAAAGTTGTGACCCATTTTGTAACAGTAGGGGAAATTCCAAAAAAATCATGTTTCATAATTCTCCATTTGTAAATTATGTTTTTGCCATGAATGGTGAATTTGCCATATGTGAGAGAGTCATACTAAAGTCGGGACTAAAGTGATAAAAATACAGTTTTATGAAAATTTATAAAAACTGGTAGGCGGTTTTTTCGTTTTTGCAAAAAACCTGTGGTCGAGTTTTTCGTAATGAAAATAATGTGAAAATTTTACTTTTGAAAACAATGTTAGTGCCAATTTACTTTAAGTTTACGATTTTTTACTTTTCTTGTCTTTTGGTGTATGTATTAATTACGATGACAGTTATTTTTAAGTGGTAATTAAGCCTCTAGATTTCGTTCGCACGTGAATTCGTCAAATGTGAATTCCAAAATAGTCTGCCTCCAATTCAGTCCCGGAAAGGCTAGTATGCTAACTAGACTTAGAACTGTTTAAAGGGGACAACATTCAAGTCAAGTCAATTCTGTCAAAAGTTATGCTCGAAATTGTTCTAACTTTCATAATTAAGTTTTTAAATGTAAATAAACTCAAATGTACATAATATAAATAAAAGTAACAAATAAAATCGCTATTTAAAGAAATTAAAAAAAACATAATTTTTTGAAATCATCTTAATTCCAAATTTAACCTTAGATTTTTTCAAATAGGCATTATTTCTTCGCAAGCAAGATTGTAAAAATTTAAATAATAATTTCTTTCGATTTTTTTGTGTTTTAAAGCTTTAAGAAAAAATTTAAAATATTCTTTAAAAAATTTTGTTTTTGATTTTACGCCACAATCTAATAAATATTTTTAGGTCTGAGACACAAAAAAAGATTTTGTTGCATAGTATTATTAAAGTCGTTGGCGCACCAAGCTAATATCAAAGACTTGGTGCGATTGGACTTACTAGCTTAAAACAAGTAAAAAGGCGTTAAGTTCGGCCGGACCGAATCTTATATACCCTCCACCATGGAGTGCATTTTACAGTATTATAGGTAGATTAGAGGCTGTCGACATTACACAGAAGTGCACTACCATATTAGGAAAATTGCGATTCTTCATTATTATTATATAAATAGTCATCTACTATATATAAATATTAATATAATTATTAATCAGAAATCTTCAAAAGTGTGCTATAAATATTATTAGGTAGAAACAATTTCCCTCAAGCCCGATTTTCCCCCTGCACTACCATATTAGGAAAATTGCGATTCTTCATTATTATTATATAAATAGGCATCTACTATATATAAATATTAATATAATTATTAATCAGAAATCTTCAAAAGTGTGCTATAAATATTATTAGGTAGAAACAATTTCCCTCAAGCCCGATTTTTCCCCTTTGCAATTTCTTGATTCCAGCTACAGCCTAAATTCGTACCTCTTATTTTTCGCGTCTACGTAGACAGGCGAGTGTAAATACTGAATATCATGCAACCGTTTGATTGTAGGCAAATTTATGTCCATTTAGATCCTGATGCTACGAATATCGGAAGATATAATTATTATTCGCGTCACTGCCGTCAGAGGATTGTACACACTGAATTTCATTATTATTATGGTTAGCCGTTTGGTTTTCCACCTAAAAGTACAAATTTCGACAAAATCCTTTTTATTTCGCATATGAATATACACACCGAATTTCATTATTATAGCTGCAGCCGTTTGGTTGGTACTATTTTTATCCACATTCACCCATTTCCAGAGCTTTGGTAGGTACCATTTTTCCCCTCTTTTCAAATTGTATCCCTTAAAAAATATCTCTACATTACGTATTTAAGAAATTAGACGGATGTACATTCCAAATTTCATGATTCTATCTGTTATCGTATCATTGGTACTATTTTTATTCCTTTCAATCCCAACCGATCTGCAACCATAAGACACATTTAAAGAAAATTTCAACCTCCTAGCTCATATCGTTCGGCCGTTATCGTGCTTTCAACCGACAGACGGACATGGCTAAATCGTCTTAGAATTTTACCAGGATACAGAATACATATACTTTATGGGGTCTACGTTGAATATTGCAAGGTGTTACAAACGGAATGACAAAGTGAATATACCCCCATCTTGGAGGTGGAGGGTATAAAAATATGAAAAGTAGTCAACTTTGGGATAATTTATAACAAACGCGATTTTCAACGTTAATATCTAAAAATAATCATGAGCTCTTGGCTAATTTTAACTTTGTACAAACGCATAACTTTTTACTAGATCAAAACTTAAGGATGTCAATGTCTGAATTCGGTGTTCATGCGACTGTCAATGGAGCTTCTACATATTTGGCGATTACCACCCAAATGTAATGAGGTTTGTACTCACTCGCATACAGTCTAGCTGTATTCATGTGTATGTAAAATTTTATATTATTTTTCATTGGATTTAAACCGACAGAGAGTGCGATACATGAATAGTCCGATCTTGAACATTTTGTTTAATGTAATAAACGTCAGGGCGTGGTAGCGGAAGTGTTAACGAAATGACAAATGTACACACATACATACATACATATTTTTCAGTTGGCTGCAGAGCGCATCACAATTATGTCAAATTGTGACAATTGAGGATTGTCAACTTTACGAGATCGAGAGAACAAAACAAAAATCGTTAATAACTTTTGTGGATGCGTTGTTGTTGTTGCTGTCTCCTTCCTTTCCTAGACCCAACAGCAAATCATAAAATCCCTGCGAGCAGCCTGCTCGACAAATAGAGTATGGATGTTTGGCGAGCGTGTGTGTGTGAGTACGTCTGTAGTTCGCAGTTCACTCATAAATTATAAAAAATCGTATTCGTCATATCACTCCAAATCTAAATCATATGAATATTATGAATAGATTCAGTGTTTGGGCGTGTGCATATATGTGAATATGCACCCGTGCACATGCTCACACATTCATATATTCAAAATATAATACAGTGGAATCCTGATATAACGGCTGTCGATCATGCACGTTGTATCGAGCACTGTTTCGTCATTGGCTTAGGACGGGTGGTCGTGGGGGCCTAAGCCACCCCCAGAACAATTTTAGTCTCCCCCAGAATTTTAAATTAGTATAATACAATTTATACTATTTGTCTGCGTCACACAAAAATCTTATTTTTTTAAGTACATCATTTTTCAGTGCTGGAAAATCAAAACATTAAAAATCATTGTAAACACAAAACTTAGACTCGATAACCATAAATTTGACTTAATTAATAATTATCCAGGCTAATTTTTAACATAGAATAATTTTTTCAAAATTTGTTTTCATACACACATTGATATAGCTGTTGGCGGAAATTTTAAAAAATATTTTTTTATTTTGAGTGAAATTTGATTTTGTTAAGATTTTTGTTATCACAACCCAGTCTTAAAGAAAAACAACCCTATTACCCGTGTGGCTATAAATCTTTTTTGACATTTTAACAACAAAAATTGGGGGGACTATATGCCCCCAGAAGAATATCTCTCCTACGCCAATGTGTTTCATTATCACTATTTGTGTACGATTATTAATTACATTAGTTTTCAAACATTTTGCCGAAGGATAATAACTTAACATACAACCAGGCGCGATCAAAATGCAATGCAAATATTAAAGATAGACGACAATAAGTTTATGTCTATTTGTTGAGCCTTTTTCGAAAACATTTATATGAATGCAGACTAGAAAAAACTATGTTACGACAAAAGAAAGTTCTTGAGACTATAATGTATTATCCCAATGCACTATAATAATATCGTTAACTATAATTACATACATAATGAACGCATAGTCATATACCGCTACTTCGTACGCGGAAAAATGGTATGGTATTGACAGTATTTTGTATCGGTATTCAAACTGTTTTTTTATATTTTGAAATTGCCTTAGTGTACGGATATCACTTTCAGCGTAAATCGTTTGTAAACGCTCACAACTTTTGAAGAATCGCTACGTATTCAGAGGTATATTTACACTAACTTTTCGCTACGATTTAAACACCTTGTATAAATTAAAAAATCAATTTATACGTAGTCAATGGTTTAATTTATAGGCAAAAAATGGAAACAAATTTTCTACAAAAAATCATATAAAGTAAAAAATTATTTGCACGTTTCATTCTTAAGCTGTGAAAATTATATTATTATCATTAGGGATAGAAAAAAAGTGTAACGCATTGAAGGAGAGATTTAAAACCATAAGTATGCCCCAAGTCCCTTTCACGTCTGTCTGACTTGCTGGTATACACGATAACTCTGGAAGGGACTTAAAGAATTTATTCAAACTCTGCACATAGTACTATTTTCCCAAACTTAGTTTAAATTCGGAAATGGGGAAATTGATATACACCTTATGGTACCCAAACAAACGACCCGTACGTAAAATTAAACCTAATATAACTTCTATACTTTCCATGCAAGTTGACATAAGCTTTGGTCAAAATAAAACTGATATTCTATATGTATGGTTGAAATTAGTTGTCGAGATTTTTTTATAATCACTTTAAACCTACAAAATATGTATGCTATTCCGCGTCCTTTGTAGTCCCTATCCAAGTGAAAATTAAAACCATAACTTCTATACAGGTGCGTGACTTGAAATCTGAACAAACATTTTGTATCTATCTTTTATTTTGCCAGGGATAATGACTATAATGTTCACACATAACTCTTTCTGTGCCACTTGTGCCCTTAAACATACAAATTTGGAAAAAATAATTTATGTACTCGGAGAAATGTACACACCGAATTTCTTTTCATATTCTAACTGAAAACTTTGGTTGGTACTATCTTTATCCCAAATCCCCAAATTTTGTTGGTACCATTTGCAACACTTTTGATCCGCTTCCCCCTTTAAAGTACACATTTGTTACAATCCAATTGTATTGCAGTATCCATTTTAATCGCTTTTTTCCAAGTTCAACTTAAAAGTATAAATATTGAAAATCAGTTAATGTTTCGCGTATACACTGTCAGAGGAATATACACGCCGAATTTCACGAATCTAGTTTCAGCCATGTTGTTCGTGCAATAGGGATATAAAAAGGTACGAATTTCGAAAAATATATTAACTTTGTGTTTCTATGCATGTACAAACCGAATTTCATGATTGGTACCACTGTTATCCGTTTTTACCCAAACTCACACCTAAACGTTTAAATTTATGAAGAATATTACAATGTTTAACCCATTTAATCCCTTAAAAGTACAAATATCGGAAAATACCTTATTGTTACTCATCTACACTGTAAGAATTTTACCGAATTTTATTATTGTAGCGTCATCCATGTTGTTGGTACCATTTTGTATCCCTTTCTACCCAATTTCACTCACAAAAAGTAAGAATTTTGAAAAATATTTTCTTAGTCGCATTCGTGCTGTAAAAGTAATGTCCGATCCGAATTTCATGATTCTAGTCCCAGTTGTTTGGTCTGGGCTGGGGTACAATTTTTAACCCATTTAGTCCCTTAAAATAACAAATTTCGAAAAATGTCTTCTTATCAGTGATTTGCGCTATAAAACGAATATACATACCGAATTTCATTATTGTAGCGTCATTCGTATTGTTGGTACCTTTTTTATCCCCTTTTCCCCGTTTACCTATCAAAAAATTCGATAATTTTGTGTTCTGAGGGTTTTGAGGTATGTACACACCAAATTTTATTATCCCAGCTCCATCCGTTTGATTGGTACTATTTTTATTCCTTTTTACCCGATATCACTCACAAAAAGTACGAATTTTGAAAAATATTTTCTTGTTCGCATTCTTGCTACAAAAGTAATGCCCGTAATCTGCACTGTAAAACGAATATACACACCGAATTTCATTTTTGTAGAGTCAACCGTGTCGTTGGTAACTTTTTTATCCCCTTTTCCCTTTAAAAGTACAAATTTCGAAAAATACCTCCATTTTGCGATTCTAAACATTTTGAGGGATGTACACACCGAATTTTGTGGATTCAGCTCCATCCATTTTATTGGTACTATTTTATCCCTTTTTACTCGATTTCACCCCCAAAAAGTACGAATTTTGAAATATATTTTCTTGGGCGCGTTGAAGCTGTAAGAGGATTTTTTTTACCAAGTTTCAAAATTCTAGTCCCAGCCGTTTGGTCATTGCGGTGGTACCATTTTTATCCCTTTTTACCCCATTTTATCCCTTTAAAGTACAAATTTCGAAAAACTCACTTCATATCCGATTTCTACGCTGTAAGAGAAATGTACACACCAAATTTCATGATTCTAGCTTCAGCCATGTTGTTGGTACAATTTTTGTCCCATTTAACCCCCCAAAAGTACGAATTTTTAAAATGTCACTTTTTGGGATGTCTTCATGCCGCTAAAGGAATGTCCATAACAAATTTCAAGATTCTAGGCCCAGCCGTTTGGTCATTGCAGTGGTACTATTTTTATCCCTTTTTACCCGATTTCACCCCCAAAAAGTACGAATTTTGAGAAATATTTTCTTGGGCGCGTTGAAGCTATAGAGGAATGTTTGTACCAAATTTCAAGATTCTAGACGCCGCCGTTTGATCACTGCGGTGGTACCATTTTTATCCCTTTTTACCCCATTTTATCCCTTAAAAGTACGAATTTCGAAAAACTCACTTCATATCCGATTTCTACGCTGTAAGAGAAATGTACACACCAAATTTCATGATTCTAGCTTCAGTCGTGTTGTTTGCACCATTTTTGTCCCATTTTACCTCCCAAAAGTACGAATTTTCCAAAATCCACTTTTTGGGATGCCTTCATGCTGCAAGAGGAATGTCCATACCAAATTTCAAGATTCTAGGCCCAGACGTCTGGTCATTGCGGTCATTTTACCCCTTAAAAGTACGAATTTCGAAAAACCCCGTCTTATCACACCTCTACACTGTAAGAGAAATGTAAACACCAAATTTCATGATTCTAGCTCTAGCCGTTTGGTCTGGGGAGTGATCAGTCAGTCACTCAGTCACTCAATCTCGCAAATTTTTTTTTTATATATATAGATTTTCTCGTTTAATTGTAATTTATTAAATGTTGGTCATTTATGTATACGACTTGTATTCTAATCGTGCAAATCGACGTAATGCTCAACGAAAGTATTAAATATATATATGTATATAGGTCTATGGTTTGGTTAAGAACCGACCCCTCAATTGGATGGATTTTCCCTATTTTCATGTTTGAATGCTCTATGTATTTGGGCCGGTATATCGATATACGTATATTTTAAATCGCAGTATTTGAACATAACATCAGATTAAATCAGTATTTTGCTGCATTTCAGACATTTTCTTTCTGAGGGAAAGTAATGCCTTCATTATTTCTTTGAAGTTGCTGCTTAAGAACAACAATCTTCTCCCATTCTACCCAATGAATTAGCAATTCATTTTATATATTTATTCCTATGGTTCCAGTGAACCTATACCGCTTTCATATTAAGCTTTATGTTATTTTAGCGTATCAGCTGAAAACACTGCAAAAACATAATTTCAATATTACTGGACTTCTGACCTTATTCCAAAATTCTATATTCTCTAAATCTTGCCGAAAATTTCCCATTTCGTGCGTTTTTTATTCATTTGATTTTGAATTTGTCCGTTTCATTTATTTTATTTTACATTTGTTCGTTATAAACCGTAGCTACAGTAAACATTTTGTTCGTTAATTCGGGTGTGCCTAAAATCGGGAAACCACTATAAATTAATCAATGTTTGAAGAAAATTTGTTCGAAAAGTTATTTGCTTTGAGAAATGTTATTTTTTATACACACAATTTCGTTGTATTTTTGTTTGTTTTGCTACGGCTGTGTTTTTTCTTTCATTTGAATGCGGAATTCCAAGCATCCTATCCAATTGAATAATAACCGAGCGAGTATAAATGTGGCCCGCCACTTGGCTGAATTGATCACTCCTACACTTTTGTTCGTTCACCACGTACGTGCATATATACGTATTTGTGTGTGTGTGGATCTGTGTGAATTTGTGCCCCAAAGATGTACTAGTGGGGATTCAAAACAAACATCAGACCAGCCAACAACAATATCACCAAAGATATGTCAACCACTAGGTGGATTAATTAATCAAAGCGTTTGTGTTGTGCTTTTTCGTTTTGCTACGGATTTCTATATGAATCCATCACCTTTTCAATTCTGTGTTTCTTCGTGCATGTGTAGCATGTGGACACACACATATATTATATGGAGAGAAATCCGTTCAGTGACGAGAAGAGGGGAATGATGGCCTTCTACTAGGCCATGGTTTTAGTCGGCACACATAACCTTTGTCCTGGCCCATTCGATAGCAATTTCTGATTAGCATAAGAAATTCCAAACTTTGTGCATTAAAGTACTGACATTCGTTAAATACTTCAAAGATTATTAGTAAAATATAGGATTTGATTGACACTTCTTTGGATTTACTTTACACTGAGTATATATCTTATATCTCTGACTAGCAGTAACCGCTGTTTCGCACTCGAAAAATACATTTATTTGTTATTAGATAATAAATAACTGGATACAGATAAATCTAAAATGGTAATTTGGAAACCTCATATTAGATAGCACTCATACACAGTCAAACGAATGTGCTTGTCGAATTGCACTATTTTTGCTGAAGTCCCTTCGTATGTATAATTTTTATCATTTTCTACCCAGTTTAGAACAAAAAATTATAATCGCAGAGTTTTAATATTTTCGATCTGATATTTTAGATGCAGCCAGTCATTTTATAACTTTTGGCATATCTTTCCCAAACAGTACACATTTTTAAAAATCACTATAAGTAACATGTGTTTTTGTTTCTCCTAAGAACATGTACTTTATATGGTACCACGTTTATGCCTTTTCGGCCCGCATCTTCCTTATTTTACATACCCACTTTCACGATTCAAACTGTAATACTTTAGTTTGTACAATTTGTATCCCATTTTGTCCCGCTCACGCATTTAAAGTACAAATTCCAAAAAGGAGGAGGAATTTGCACACCAAATTTCAGCTGCGATATTTAAAATTGTACCAAGTAGAAATTTCGAAAAATCTAATTTTACTACGCTTCTAGATCGTCAGAGAAATTTACATACCAAACTTCACGATTCTAGCTGTAATACTTCAGTTGGTACCATTTTTGTCCCGCTCACCCATATAAGTACAAAGTGCGAAAAATCCATTTAGATTTGCGCTTCTACATTGTCAGAGAAATTTACACACCAAATTTCACGACTATAGCTGCAATACTTAAATTGGTATCACTTTTTGTCCCGCTCACCCCTTATAAGTACAAATTTCGAAAAATTCATTTAGATTTGCGCTTCTACATTGTTGGTACCATTTTTATCCCTTTTTGTCCCTTTCGCCCCTTAAAAGTACAAATTTTGAAAAATCCATTTATGTTGGAAGTTTACGTTGTCAGATAAATGTAAATACTGTTTGCACGAATATAGCTGCAATATTTAAATTGGTACCATTTTTATCCCCTTTTGTCTCTCTCCTCCCTTAAAAGTACATATTTCGAAAAATGCCTATTTGTAGCTCGTCTGCATGGTCAGTGCAAGGAACATACCGAATTTCATGTTTCTAGCTATTGCCGTTTAGTCAGGACGAAGGTTCGACGTTTATCCCGATTTTGCCCCATTTTACCCCCTAAAAGTACGAATTTTCTTAGTCGACGTCTACGTCTTATTTGGGAACTACCCTGAAAATTTCATGACCCTGGCTTCAGCCGTTTGGACTGGGGGCTGGTCAATGACAAGTCAGTCAGTCAGTAACTCAACTCTTATAAAGAGTGATTTTTTTGAGGTTAGGATTTTCATGCATTAGTATTTGACAGATCACGTGGGATTTCAGACATGGTGTCAAAGAGAAAGATGCTCAGTATGCTTTGACATTTCATCATGAATAGACTTACTAACGAGCAACGCTTGCAAATCATTGAATTTTATTATCAAAATGCGTGCTCTGTTAAGAAAGTTCAGAAAGAAAGAAATTGTGTTCAGCGACGAAGCTCATTTTTGGCTCAATGGGTACGTAAATAGGCAGAATTGTCGATTTTGGAGTGAATATCAGCCAGAAGCATTGCAAGAGCTACCAATGCATCCAGAAAAAGTCACAGTTTGGTGCGGTTTATGGGCTGGTGGCATCATTGGACCGTACTTCTTCAAAGATGATGCGAATCGTAACGTAACTGTGAATGGTGAGCGCTACCGTGAGATGATATCCAACTTTTTTTTGCCCAAAATGGAAGAACTGAACTTGGTTGACATGTGGTTTCAACAAGATGGCGCTACATGCCACACAGCTCGCGATTCTATGGCCATTTTGAGGGAAAACTTCGGAGAACAATTCATCTCAAGAAATGGACCGGTAAGTTGGCCACCAAGATCATGCGATTTGACGCCTTTAGACTATTTTTTGTGGGGCTACGTCAAGTCTAAAGTCTACAGAAATAAGCCAGCAACTATTCCAGCTTTGGAAGACAACATTTCCGAAGAAATTCGGGCTATTCCGGCCGAAATGCTCGAAAAAGTTGCCCAAAATTGGACTTTCCGAATGGACCACCTAAGACGCAGCCGCGGTCAACATTTAAATGAAATTATCTTCAAAAAGTAAATGTCATGGACCAATCTAACGTTTCAAATGAAAACCGATGAGATTTTGCAAATTTTATGCGTTTTTTTAAAAAAAAAAGTTATCAAGCTCTTAAAAATCACCCTTTATATATATATAGATTAAAAATATATTAGAAATAACTCTGTCTCATTCAGGGCCGTGCGCTGGGAGGGGTTTTGGCGGTTCAAATCCCCCCCAGAGAGGTTTCGAACATATACTTTTTAAAACCTTCTAGACTTTCTGAAGCTATAAAATATAGATTGCAGTAAAATCATGAAAACACGAAAATTACATAAAAAATCGTGGACACTTTCTTGAATTTCGGACAAAGGTTATGAAAAATACAAACAAACTAAACGAATTGTGCCAATTTCAAGATTGTGTAGTGCTAATTTCGCTAATGGACACCAAATTGTTCGGAAAATTTTCATTTTTATTAACCGATACCACTTCTTGACATTGGACTAGAGCTATATCTTATGAACTTTTAATTGTGTACTGCAATAAAAGTTTGGAAATTTAATAACAAAATTAGTAAATTTAGTAATTTTAAAAAAGTGTAGGTAAGGATCACTATGATATCATAATAAAATCTAAAATATTCTTAATAAAAGCAAATAATTAGCTTGATGCTTGTAGAGCGCTAAGATGTAACATTTGCGATTGGACATTTTTATGGAGCTGTATTTAAATCTGAACCGATGTGTCATCACAGTTGCAACAACAACGGTTTCTGTTACTTCCAATCTTTTGGGAGTTTGCAATTATAATACAAATCCACTTCGACAAGCGAAGAAAATTGTTTGATATACACAAACTTATTTCGCTTTGTTCATTTACAACAACTGATGACATGTTTACCGCAAACAAACTAATTTGTCCCACAAAGGAAACTCAAAACGATGTTCACGTGTTTAAAATTTCGTTTCTACGGAATGCATTTTTTCTCGGCGTCTAGGTCTCTATTTTAAAATCTACTTTAAAGTTGCGAAACAATAAGAAATGAGTTTTAACTTACAAAAAATTTTGTTATATTTATCACTTATGTCAAATATTTTTCAGAGTTAGTATTTTTTGTACATATGTAACAAGTATTATTCAAAAGAGAAACAACAAATTCAGTAACTTGGATCTACGTAGGAAAACGAAACTCTAAAATACCAATTATTTGGTTTTTGGAATTAAAATTTCTAGTTGTTTTTTTTTGCATTTCATCGAATACAAAAAATCTGTGTTTGTTATTCAAATTTATACATATTTAAGATTATAAAAATGAAGAAACATTTCCAAATATTTTTTATTTAATCGGAATATGCGTATAAAGATTTTGAGTAAACATCCTGTTACTCATGTCCTATATAAATTAAAAACCCCAAAACTCTTTATACATCCTATTTAGACCCATACTTTGTCAAAAAGCATATACAATTTTCTGCATTTATCATAGAAAAAATGCGTGACTGAAGGGTTTATTTGTGATATTTCTTCAAAATATATATCGAGGACTTATATTCAAAAGTGGCTATGAACCATTTTCTCGAAAATGAGTTTTTGATGCCAAACTATTCTCAGATTTGGATGTCATCTGTCATATAAATTTGAAAAAGATTTTTTTCAAATGCATTTTTTTTTTAATTTTCTGATTTGGCTATCCCCTCGCACGTAAATTTGTGACTGCATAAGTGGCTATGAACATAAAAATAATAGACATAAAATAGTTCAACAATAGAGCAGCATAAAACCGAAGGTTATAATTCGCTCCAACGATTTTGTTTAAAACATTTTTCTAGTTTTAGGGCATATCGTACTATCAAATTCCATAATTTCGCGTTAATAGCATTTTGATTCCCCAGTTATTAGGCTAAAATAGGAAAATGGTGGCTGTGAAGTCAAAAATTGTGAAAAGTATATTTTGAAAAACGGCGTAACTTTTTATTATATTGAGAATACCAAAATATTTCTTTGGCATGTGATAGCTGACTTCATGGGGAATATTTGCTTATGAAAAGCTTCAGAATTATGAATGAAGAAAGTTAAAATATAAAGAATTGTATCGGCGAATTTTGGATTTTTCAACAATTGCAGCGATTTTCGCGACTGGCTACATATATGTTACAAGCGACCAATCTGACGGATGAAGCTGGAATCTTTAAATTCGCTGTGTACATCACAGAAAATGCGTTTTCTATACAACATTGCCAAGATTTGATGAAAAAAGTCATGGAGTTTACAATAAATCTTATTCTTATTTCAACATTCATAGTGCTCAATTTTAAACATACAAAAGTGGCTATGAACCATGAAACCGCGAATAATAGGAAATTTCGAAAACTTTTTAATCGTAGCAATTATTAATCCTTTTTTGATTAAAGTGTAGAAGAACTGTTAATAATTTCTCTTTAAATTAAGGAGAAAATCAGTTTTTTCGCTCTCCTGAACAGTTATGTTTTTGTTCATAGCCACTTATGAATATAAGCCCTCGATATGTATGTGTGTAATTTCAAGCAACTATTTAAAAAAAGTTCTACACTTAGAGAACAAGTCTGTTAATAAAAGCAGGCACGTTTCTGCTATTACAGCTGTTTTTTTTTTGGCATAACATCAGTTTTTTGCTATCTTACATCACCACTCGCACTGCTAAAAAGTTTGCAGTCTGCTAAAATAAAATAGATAAGCGTTCATAAGCGAGTTTAGCTCGAATTTTCTTTTATATTATCTTGGGACAATATGCGTATCATATATATTGCTTAAAACAGCAAACAGCTGTTTACCATCTCAGCAGATACAAATCTGCTGTCTCTTTTTTAATAGCAGAAACTCTGCTCTTTCAGTAGACTTTCTGCTTTCTTTTACTGACATATTCCTTTGAGTGTACTGATAGATGGATTACTGAAATGCAATTGTGCCGACAATGTCTGACGGACGAATGTATCAAAATATTTCTCGAAGATCCTGGCAATAAAATATGAGTGGTTTCCAAACGCTCCAGTAAAAATTTCCTAAAAAGTTGGAAAATTAACTAAGTATGAGTAAAGTTTCCTTCTTTCAAAGCCATAGTAAATAGTTCATTTACTAGAAAAAGGGTAGTAGATTTACTTAAAAACATTTCTTTGGATCTGATAAAAAATTCTTACAATTGATTTCTACGTTGATGATCTATTTTACAATACGATTCCACCATTTCGGCCATTCCATAAGAAATGTGATATCTATTCGCTCTTCCTTTTGGAAGTGGAGGGCAGCGACGTCAACACAAGGGCTGTTTTTCTTTAAGCCGGGATAACAAGCTGCGTTAACAAAAACATTAATAAAAATTTATTTTTTTGCTCAAAATAAAAAATTCTTTTTCCACATTGTCGCCAACTACAATATAAATATATGTCTCAAAACAAATTTTCAAAAATATTTTGTGTTGACTTTATTGGACTTAGTCTCGATAACCACAATTTTGACTTACACTGGATAATTATCCAGGCTAAGTCTAAAATTTTTAACACACAATTATTTTTTCAAAATTTGTTTTCACACACACACAATGATATTGCTTTTTAAAAAATTATTTTTTATTTTGAGTGAAATTTTAACATTTTATTTAGATTTTTGTTATCGCAGCTTAGTTATCCAGTCTTAAAGAAAAACAGCCATACTATGGCGAAGGACTGTCTACGACAAAAAGGAGTAAAACGGAGGACGAGTAAAATTTTAGATACAGAAGGGTCGGCTATGTAAAAATTTGTGAAACAGATTTTATTTGTATTTCGTATAAAAACATCTGCCGTTCTCTGTTTACAAATTCTGGAAGCATAGAAACTCTAGTATCAAGAGAACCTACACAGCGACACATAGTGACGCAAAGAGTGTGTAAAATCCAAAAAATTACAGAATGCAGTATGCAGTGATTTAGGTTGTACCGATCAACCACAAACATACATACAAACATACAAAAAATAATCAAACAAACCACATTGCTGGTTTGTTGTACCCGAAAAGCACTAAAAAGCACCGTGAGCCAATGCGAAAATCACCACCCATTTTTAATAAAAGGTTTTTCGGTCTCCGTACCTGTTTAGAAAAAGCACCAAAATTACAACGAATTATTTTATAACATCAGTGAATTTTTAAGGCTAGCATTCGTGTGTGGCGCAATCCGACCAACATTTTGCCGAAAATCGATCAAAATCCATTGTTCCGAACAAACTTTTAAACAAAAGAATTATTTTATCCATTTTAATATAGTTTTTATGTATTAGTTAATAAGTATTAAAGAAATATTCCAAAAGTATAACTATATTAATGGAAGAAAGAATGGAAAGAAGCTCATCCTTAAGTCTGATACTACGTTCCACATTTCAGGTGAAAATTAAGCGAAATATAAGCAAAACAATCTTTTGTAGCAATACGAGGAACATCGTACGAAATTGTCACAACTTTGGCTTTTCGCTGCATATCTATAACGATTCTCATCGGCGCTTTTTCGAATTATTAGTTATTCGAAAATCATGATTTTTTCATTATTCGAAAAAATATTAAAAAAACATTCGATTAATTAAAAATATAATTATATAAATGATATTAAAAAAATATCGAGGGCTTGTATTCAAAGGTGGCTGTGAACCATTTTTTCGAAAATGAGTTTTTGGTGACAAACTATTCTCTGATTTGGCTGTCATCTGTCATATAAATTTGGAGAAGAATTATTTTCCAATAGCCATTTTTTCAAATATTTCTGATTTGGCTATGTGACTGTACGTTAGTTTGGGATTGCATAACACAGTGCAACACGAAAAAAAATAACCATATACGGACACCGCTACATGATAAAAGACCAAAAAAAAAAAGACCCGTGTTTTTTTGTTTCCCCCAAAGTCATGCACTTTTTTTTTATGGGCCCCCAGAGATTTGAGGCCTCGGTGTAATTTTTGGAAAAAAGTGATCATATTCTCAGGCTCATATCTTGCAAACCGTTCGGAATTTTGATTTACTCTCTGAGGCAAAGTTCTAGCTCTTGTCATAAAGAACAAAAATTGTGAACATATAAAATCAAAAAAACTTCATCTTCAAGGTCAAAATCGCAAAAAACTTAAAAAAATTCGATTTTTTTTAACCTTTTTTCCCCTGTTCAGGTCCATAGGTAGCAAACCGCTGAAAATTCAGGGAAACAATCAACTACAAAAATGTACCTAAGATCTCAATAAACAACTTTCTAGAACATATGAACTTCCTAGGAATTATTCTTAACACCGTTTAGGTAGCGCTTAGGTAGCGCTTAGGTAGCCGCAAAATTGAAAAATTTCCCAAAAATTTCACTGTGCAACATTTTTGAAGTCATTTCAAAATAACCATATACGGACACCGCTACATGATAAAAGACCAAAAAAAAAAGACCCGTGTTTTTTTTTTCCCCAAAGTCATGCACTTTTTTTTTATGGGCCCCCAGAGATTTTAGGCCTCGGTGTAATTTTTGGAAAAAAGTGATCATATTCTCAGGCTCATATCTTGCAAACCGTTCGGAATTTTGATTTACTCTCTGAGGCAAAGTTCTAGCTCTTGTCATAAAGAACAAAAATTGTGAACATATAAAATCAAAAAAACTTCACCTTCAAGGTCAAAATCGCAAAAAACTTAAAAAAATTCGATTTTTTTAACCTTTTTTCCCCTGTTCAGGTCCATAGGTAGCAAACCGTTGAAAATTCAGGGAAACAATCAACTACAATTTTTGTTCTTTGTGACAAGAGCTAGAACTTTGCCTCAGAGAGTAAATCAAAATTCCGAACGGTTTGCAAGATATGAGCCTGAGAATATGATCACTTTTTTCCAAAAATTACACCGAGGCCTCAAATCTCTGGGGGCCCATAAAAAAAGTGCATGACTTTGGGGGAAAAAAACACGGGTCTTTTTTTTTTTTGGTCTTTTATCATGTAGCGGTGTCCGTATATGGTTATTTTGAAATGACTTCAAAAATGTTGCACAGTGAAATTTTTGGGAAATTTTTCAATTTTGCGGCTACCTAAGCGCTACCTAAGCGCTACCTAAACGGTGTTAAGAATAATTCCTAGGAAGTTCATATGTTCTAGAAAGTTGTTTATTAAGATCTTAGGTACATTTTTGTAGTTGATTGTTTCCCTGAATTTTCAGCGGTTTGCTACCTATGGACCTGAACAGGGGAAAAAAGGTTAAAAAAATCGAATTTTTTTAAGTTTTTTGCGATTTTGACCTTGAAGATGAAGTTTTTTTGATTTTATATGTTCACAATTTTTGTTCTTTATGACAAGAGCTAGAACTTTGCCTCAGAGAGTAAATCAAAATTCCGAACGGTTTGCAAGATATGAGCCTGAGAATATGATCACTTTTTTCCAAAAATTACACCGAGGCCTCAAATCTCTGGGGGCCCATAAAAAAAAAGTGCATGACTTTGGGGGAAACAAAAAAACACGGGTCTTTTTTTTTTGGTCTTTTATCATGTAGCGGTGTCCGTATATGGTTATTTTGAAATGACTTCAAAAATGTTGCACAGTGTAAGTGTTTTTGAAAATGGAGCAGCATAAAACCGAGAGATGTAATTCTCTACAACGATTTTGTTTAGAACATTTTTCTAGATTTAAGCTATCGTATCAAATCGTACTATACAATTCCATCATTTCGCCGTAAATAGTATTTTGCTATCCTCATCATCAGGTTGAAATAGGATAAATGTTGGTTATAAAGTCAAATCTTGTGAAAAGTATCTTAAGAAAAACCCGCGTAACTTTATATCATATTGAGAATAAGAAAATATTTTTATGCCATAATCCTGGATAGAGAAGGTTAAAATATAAGCAATTGCAGCGATTTTCGCGACTCATGTAGTCAGTGTTATAAGCGACATTGGTTCTTAATACACAAACGAAAATTCAGCCGAATCCCTTGGATGGATCGCGAAAGAATTACAAAGCAAAAATGTCATTCATGAAAATCATTTTAGCCATATTTCCCGCGAAAATGAAAACTTTCCAAAAATATCGAATTTTTATTTGTTGTTTATTGTGACCTGCCGCATTATACACCTCTTGTAAAAAATTGAAAAAAAGGGATAAAAATGGATGAAGGTGGAATCTTTAAATTCGATGTGTACATCCTTTTTCTACACAATATTACCAACATTTCATTAAAAACGTTCACGAGTTTACAATAAATCTTATTTATATCAGGCCTATCACAGAATTCCATTCCGATCGAAACAAAAACCGAAAAATTCTTTAGGAATGAAACCTCTTTTGGTTTACTAAATGGAATTGGCATTTTTAGTTAATTAAACACAAAAAATGATCAAAAGAACTTTTTGGATTAAATAATATTATTTTCAGAGTCATTACTAAGGAATCAATATAATGTTTTATACCTTGTCAAACATAGTATTGCCACCTATTTTTTGTGGAAATCAAAATAGGCTTGTTCGATTGGGCTTACTAGCTTAAAATTAAGAGACTTGTTACACATTGGTTGTATTTAAATGGGTCAACAAGAAAAATCTGGTGGCACAACTAAGAGAGATGCAAGCTACTTTCATGTTTAGCGAGTAAATTCCATACAAAAATTAAGCTAGTAAGCCCCATCGAATAGGCCTAATGTTCCTTGAAGAGGATCCGAGGCATTTTTCAACAGAGTGCTGACATCTCTATGTCTCCATTACAGCTAATCCGGGCATGTTTTGAATTTTTAAGGTTTAACTTCTTTAATTACAATATTTAAGAAATATGAAATTTATTTTTTACTTTGTTTACTTCAAACATATGTTTTTTGTTTTGATAAGCATAAAATTGTCATATCGAATGCGAAAAATCAAGGATGTTCACGTTTTTGGGAATTGACGACGGAATCTGAAGAAGGTAAAACGAAATCGATCCGAATGGAATCTACGGAATTAAACCATTCCCAACGAATTCTGTGACAGGCGATTCATTTTTTTCTCTTTTGATTTTCATATTAAAAACCTCCCATAAAATCACAATAGGATTGAAATCGAATGATTGATAAGTACATCAATATTCTAAGTTGAACCAATTCCTTGATAAAAAAACAACCCAAGACCTTTATAGTGCCACTTTCGTGCTTTACGGTTAGTTAGGATTTCACATTTTTTCCTTGTGGTCTGCGTCCATGCTTTATTCCATCTGAGAATAACACAGTGTTACATTTCTGAACACTCCTGTCGATGTAGCCTTTGGCAAACTCAAGTCTGGCTTTCTTGCTTTGCTGACGTTGTTCTGGTCATCGGAAAATAATGCGGCTTCTGCAGGTCGTCTACGGATCGTTCTTTCACTAAAGTACAAATATAAACAACAGATACAGTAGGATCCTTTTGAAATGTCCTTTTGATCAAGTACTTAATGTTGTTTAATTGTTTAAATGTAAACGTTTCTTGCCATTGCCATAAACTATACTATACAAAATTAAAATTTTATATAATAAACTTTCCTCTAATTATATTCTTCTGCTAAAATTTAACATTATTGGAAAGTTTCAGTAAATTGGACAAATTTGCGACCCTGATATAAGGAGGTCCTATAGTTTTGTCCGTTTAAGTGTTTTGTGGTTTTAAGTGTTTAATCAATGTCAACTTTATGTTTATAAAGTTATGAATTTAGAAATATTCATTCTATATCAACAATAACCATATATGTTAACAAATTTAATATACAAGATGAAGATTAAAATCGTTTAAAGTCGTTTTCGTAAAAAAGGTATGAAGAAAATGTATTATAGGGGGTGCATTAGTTATGGCCAATACTGTATGTCTCGAAGAATAAATTTCTGGTTACAAGAACCACAAAAGCGAGAATTGAAGATCAAAAAATAGAAATGCAGTCAGTGTATGGACATTTAAAGAAAATGTAAAAAGGAACACATTTAAATTGTCTAGATAATTGTGATTTGGGTTTATTTTCAATTACCAGTCCACAGTCTAATTAAATAGAATTAAATTGAATGCTGGGTCTGAAAATAATGTTATATATGAATATATTTTCCAATTATAATTTCAGGAAAGTGGTGTTAATAACTCCAATTGGTATGTGTGACGTGGAAGTGAGATAAAAAAGAATAGATTTTTTAAGCGCTTTCCACTTTACTTTACTTTTTTGGAACAAATGCTTGTAGTTCCATTAAGAGTAATGATCTGAATAAATTCGTTATATGGAGATTGACAACGCTTCATCAGGAAATATTCGCTATAGGGAAATTCGTTATGAGATCAAAATACACTAAAAATAGAACGTAAACACATTTTTCTTAAATTTGATTCGCAATAAAGAAAACATCGTTATATAGGGGTTTCGACTGTAATTAAAAAAGAAAAAGTATCAGACCATTTGTGAATAAATTTGCATTGTATAGAATGGAAAATAAAAATAAATTACAATACTTTCGTCGATATAATATCAGAAATGCTCAACTTTGCCGTATTTATTGAACAACACAAACCGGATACTCGAAGCAAATACTCAATACTTCTCCGCCACACAGCATGCGTGGTAATGCTGAGGCTCGGACTTTATTCGATTCGGGTAGTTTATAAATATTTTGAAATATTCAAAAGTAGACGGACGGACGGACATACACCCTCCTTCTCGCGTGGAAAATCATGTGTAGCACATTCGTCTTCATTATGATAGGCGCGTATCTCATATTGTATTTGCCCATGCGTATGTATGTCGGTAGGTGGCTATGTACTTACATATGCATACTTCCTTACATACATATATGTGTGTGTGTGTGTGTGAGTGTGTTGTGTTTAATGATTTTTCTTATTATTTCCATAGTCTGTCTGTTTTTAATGGATTCCTGTCAATCACTGAACATTTGTGATTGATTAAGTGACAAACAGTCGAAATCTAAAATGAGTTCTAAAAAATAGACACAAATCTTAGCATGGCAAGACGGGAAGTGAGAAACTAGAACACCATTCCGCAACAACAACATTCTGTTGTATATTCTGTCTCCATATAACGACAGACGTCTGTCCTTTCCATGGAACGGATATAGGACAGCAAGCATGAAAATGTTTCATATTCGACACGAACAACTGGATCTGATGTCGATGTTAAAAAAATACATCTCGGTGTCTGAAGTATTTTCCCCGAATGATTTGCCACCGTCGAAATATATATTTTGATTCTCACCCATTGCAATTTTAATTAAAATTAGGATGAATCTCACGCACAGAGTGATCGAAACCAATGTATAAAGCCGTTTCTTTCTCAAAGTTATGATTTTCGAGCAGTTGTTTAAACCGGCATTGCAATTTCAACAAAATTAATCAACGAAAAAAACATACCTTAAATCTGTCCACACAGTTCCTACTCATCTACATCAGTTTTAAAGTTAGTACTGCGGCAATTCTTTTATAATTTTCTCAAATTGCAAAAATAGCATATTTTCAAGACATATGTATCATATATATTTAAAGGAGAGTCATGTACTGCCACATTTTTCGAAAATTGTTCGGTGGCATGGAATAACCGATATGTATTACACCCAGAAAAATTATATAATATACATGAAATTATATAATATACTCAAACATATACACTGATGATATACTATCTAGTTTGGCTGAAAAATATTTTCGAAGTGGAATGTACGTGTAAATGTTCAAAAAAATCACAATTTATTTTACTAGAAAAAGGAAACCACATTTTATCTCCCAAAGGTGCATACGAACAGCAAACACTGAAATACAATAGGATGGTAAAGTTAAATACCTAGGTGTTGTGCCGATTCCAAAATGACATGCAAATATCATATTGGATATTGGATTCTGGATGATTTTTTTTAATTTCCTGGGTCATAATGAACATAGAAAACATATGCAAACATTTTGTACTTGTTTTACAGATTTGGGTCTTAGAGGGTTAAGGAGGTAAACTTGAAATAGAGGGATGAAAATGGTACCAACCATATGGCTACAGCTGGAATAATGATTTCTGCTGTGTGTTTAGTTAATACAGAAGATTTTGTTTATAACGGCCATCAAGGGACCAGTCAAATTCGTCGTTACAGCCGATCGTAATAAGCAAACACATATATATTTAAGCAAAAAATATTCTTATTTGGATCATGATCAAAATTTTCAGATCATGGATTTGGACGTATTTTTCACATTACGTCATATTTCAGTTAGGAATAGGAATAATAATCGACACTGTCACACTGCAATTCGAAAATTGGTCGATTTAGTTTGACAAACGAATGTTTGTAAACAAAGCAAAATGTCAACAATAGTCACAACAGCCGCAATGGAAAACTCTAATAAAGAAAAATTAAATGCAGTGCAGACCAAAGAAAATAGACTTGAACAAGAAGAACTTTCGGACTCATTTAAAAAATCGAGCGAGTTACGTTAGATTAAAATGTGAAAAATAAAATTTAAGAGCGAGCTGTCGTCGGTTTTGACAGAAATCATTCAAAATAACATAAAAATTTCAAAATTAAGAACGCCGGGAACAAAGAAGAATACGATAATTTTTGCCTTATTTTTCAATAAATTTTTTTGCAATTAGTTAAAAAAAATAAAATAAGTAAAATGGTGACAAAATTCGAGTAAAATACGACATAGTTTCTTAGTATTTTAATGTTGTTTGTCGTTGCTTTGTGCTGTTTTCTTTAGTTCATTCACAATTAAACAAAAAACACGAAAAATATTCATTTTGAAACACCCATTCTTCACCTAAGAGTGGGAAAATGAGTGTCGCTCTTATATTTACATTTTAATCTAACGTAACTGTCAGAAATCAAAGAGTCGGACAGATTTATTATTTTTGGTGCAGACTAGCCGTCTGAAAAGGAAAAAAATTCTTCACTTTATATTTTTGCAGAGAAAACTGCGAACGACATATCAATAGTATAGTTTGGTATTATCCAAACGTTTCCATTCTGTTATATGCTAAGGATCCTATTATGGAATGTACTTTTTGATAATATTTCCATTTTGATGGTAATCCTCCTGATGGACCCATTGACCGTATTTCATCCCCAGAAGACAAAAAAACTTAGTACGTACATTTGCAATATGTGGACATTTCGTCTGTTCGATAGCAGGCCTTTTATATTGTCCTCCCATAGAGCTAACAAAACAAATTCCATTTGTATACCCTCCACCTCCTCCTGTAACACCTTGAAATATTCAACGGAGGTCGTGGTAAAATTCTAAGACGATTTAGCCATGTCCGTCTGTCTGTCTGTCCATTGAAAGCACGCTAGCTTACGAACGAAATGAGCTAGGAGGTTGACATTTTCCGTAAATTTGTCTTATGGTTACAAATCGGCTGGGATTGAAAGTGGATGAAATCGGCCCAGAAGGACTGAACTAATATTTAGACTATTTAAGCATTTTTTTTAATTTCCGATTTTTATACGCGAGAAATTTGTTTCGTACCTTATTCTAGTACACACATTGTAATCATCATCATTGCAATCATCAAAAAGTACAAACAAAATTTAGAGGGTGACATACATAAACATATGTTTTCATGGAGTCTGAACTATCTAACCGGGGTTTTACCTAGAATCTTAAAATTAGATATGTAGATTCCAATATGGTCTCGAAATATAACGAATCTTTGAAATTTATACTTTTCAGTCTGCAACTGACAATACACCTAATATTTGAGGCACATTTTTGAAGATTGCTGTTTCATGTTCACTTTTTGATTACAATTGCAGTATTATATTTATATATAGAAATGGATTATATTTTATTATGTTAATGAAGCAATGCAATTTAACTAAAGCAGTACGCATAAATATGCCTTATAATTTTAAATAGTAAACAAATATAGAAATGTGCATAAAAAAGATCACAATTTTCCTAATATGGTTCCGCACTTCTATTTAAAGCCGACAACCACTGATCTGACGGTAATACTGTGGAATGCACTCCGTCGTGGAGGGTATATAAGATTCGACCCGGCCGAACTTAACGCCTTTTTACTTGTTTCTGCTTATAATGTCGTTCTTTCCTGAACATTTAATTGAACTAATTAAATTTAACAAACACTTTTAAATATTTCACATTTATTACTTTTCTTGTTCCATTTTTGATTTGACAGAGAAATTAAAGATAAATGTCAAATTCTTCTTCTTGTTCTTGTTCTCCTATAGTTCAGACACATAACCATACATTTTTCAAACTTTTCTCATTTTTACGTGCCTATATATTAGATTTCGAGGTCGATTTTTAAAAAATTTACCTGATTTTAAATTTTGTATGGAAAAGGCACTACATTTGAGTTCGATTTGGCTCGAAATCTAGTTAAACTAGATTTCCTCTGCAGTCTGACAAGGTTATAACTCTTCTTTCTTAGTTACACACAAATGACTTTCCACTAGGGCTGAGGAGTCGATGCAAAATTTATTGAGTCCAACTCCAACTTATTGAACGACTCCTACTCTTAGACTCCGACCCTTAGACTACGACTCCACACCCCTGTTTTCCACAACAAGTAAGAATTTTTGTTTATTTATAGCGACGAAAGAGCACAAAAACAAGTGACCGGAATGGTCGTTATAACCTAATTTTCTATGTAAAACTAAAAGTTGGTCGGTTTTTCGTCGCTATATCGATCATTCCATGTCAAACCGAACACCTTTTTTACATCACCATTTCCGATTTCGTTGAAACTTTGTACGATAACTAAACTTTATAAAATATTTGATTCGTAGAAGACGAAAAAAAGCCGAAATTTTTTTCAAAATATATGACCAATTGAAAATTGCGAAAATCAAGAAAAACGTACCCAGGTATGAACATTGAAAATTGTGCAGTGAGAAAACGCGTGGGCACAATTCAAAGAATGATGGCTTATTTATGTACTTTTCGCCGGCGGCTATTGACTGCTACTGACAACAATTCTGTGTATTTCTGATTTTTCTTCTTCTTTTATATTTTCACTATGAAAACACCAAACTAAAAATTCAGAAAAAATATAGGCATATTCCCTGATCGATTCTAAACAAACCCTGCACTTTTCAGCTTGGAGAAATAACGGGTTGTATTAAAAAAACATTTACTAAATTTAGTCGCCCGAAAAAAGTATTTTCTGAACGATTGTTCATAAAATAACATACACACACGTAGTTTTTGTATGCTTAGCTAACGGGAGTACACTAGAGACACGCAAAAATAGTGTTTGGTGTTGGTAAAACTGCGAAAATTAAAAGTTTTATTGATGTCTTGAAGAAATAAAAACACTGGTGTTATCAAAAATTATGTGATAAATTTATTCAGGGAGATACAATTATTTCTTTGTAGGTAAAACGGGAAAAATTAATAAATATTTCAATATACATACATACATACATACATACATACATACATACATACATGTAACAAAATTTTATGTTAATTAAGTCGTCGCATCCAGGCACAATTCAACAACAACAATCATGTGTTGGGGTGTATACAGCACACACAAACAGAATGGTAATGGAAAGTATATTTACTTACAATTACCTTTAAAATAAGCCATCATTCTTTGAATTGTGACCACGCGTTTCTCACTACACCATTTTCAATGTTCATACCTCGGCACGTTTCTCTTGATTTTCGCAATTTTCACTTGGTCATATATTTTGAAAAAAAAAAAAATCGGTTTTTTTAAATACGTGTAAAATATTTTTAACAGTAGAATATGTCTGCAAAAAATCGTTAAAATCGGAGTCGTGGTCGTATTTTTTTACGAAAATCGTTCGGTTTGATATGGAATGAACGATATACGAAATGTCGTTATAACCGAGGACGCTATAAACGAATTCTACTGGGTTACAAACCCATACTTTTAGGTGGTGAAATGGGGGCAAAAGGGGGGATAAAAATGGTGCCATTGAAAAGATAAAAACTAGAAAACTGTACGTTCCTCTACAGCAGTTACACGTAAAATAAAGTCATTCTCGGAATTCGTAATCTTAAAGGGGGAATGTGGAAAAGGGTTAAAATGGCTGCAGTTAGAATAACGAAATTATGTTGTGCTTTAGAGAGGTATCAATCAAGCCACTGTAGTTAGAATAATTATAAATCGATATACATTTCGCTCTGGTTGCGTAGACTCAATGCGATCTTTCGCTACTGGAATTTTTAGGGTCAAAATTGGATGACATATGTGCAGGTGGCTGCAGCTACAATCATAAAATTCTGCGTGTACGATTGATTTAAAGATTTTTTCGAAATTTGTACTTTTTGGGAAAACGGAGCGAAATGGGATACAGTAGCTGTGGCTAGAGTCACGAAATTCTATTTATAAATTTCTCTGACTTCGTAGACGCACAAAAGAAAAGTCTTTCTCCAAATGCATACTTTTACGGACAAAATGGGATAAAAGAGATAAAACTGGTACCAAGCAAACGGCTGTAGTTAGATTCGTAAATTGTACACAAATACCATGTTTTTTCTGTTTAATTGACCATTTGGTTTTCTTAAGGCTTGGTTTTACTCATGTGAATTTCTGTTTTTTTCCTGCCTCTGAATTTTCGTTTTTCACGAGCCCCTCTATATTAAGGTGTCGATTTTTACTTATTGGGAAAAGGTTACGCAGTAAAGTAGTATGTACTTTTCATGTACTTACGTACGACAAATCATTCGTCATTCGAATTCTGCCTAATCATCTCTCGCGAGATGCAGACAGAGAAACAATTGTGGCACTAGAAGTACGCATGTTCTGTTTGAGACACCCTTCCGCGGATTCAGTGAAAACAAACAAAAAAGAAGCCTGTGCAGATGTGTGCCGACTCGGAATATTAATGATGAACTTAATGTCGCTGGGCTGCTGTTATTGGTGTTTATTATTCAAATAACACCAAAAGCGGACGGTTCAATATACCGAGTAATGGAAAAACAAACACAGCGAAAACGGGAAAGAAAAGAAATGGAAAACTGTTAAACTGTTAAAAGACTCTGTTATTCGTGGCCAATATTCAATTGGTGCGGCTGATCGTTTGTTGGGAAGGTTGGAATGACAAATTAAAAATGGTTGTTATTGTTGTTGCTGCTGCTGCTGATGTTATTAATGATGTTTTAACTGGTGTTTAATTAATTGCTACTCAACCCCTGGCAATGTTCGTTTAATTTAGTTTGAATTTGAATTGTTAATAGTCATTATGTAGAAATGAATGCTGAGTGTTGACTGTTTCTACGAGTATTCCATTCCCCATCTCTGTACGACCAATACCAATATATTTTTTAATAAATCTCAATAATTGCTTCGGGCCCTCCCTACGTCCAACTAAATTCATTTGTTATACTCATAGAATAACTCGTGAATGTAATCCGAAATTCCTAAATTGAACAACACGAACCCAGCCACCTTTTGACACTGCAACGAAGAAAATTCGTAAAGACTTTCGATATACATATGAACATACATATATACATACTGCCATTCAGATCTCCATATGAAAAAAAAACTAGTCATTTTAAATCTGACGCCTAGAATAAACGTATTACTAGATCATAGTTTATTATATTTCATCTAGGAAAACCTACATTGAGAGTAGATGAGATTGGTCCATGGTCAGTCGACATTGACAGACATTGAAGCCAGCTATTTATATTTGACACAAGTTTCTTCACAAAATTCTTAAATCTTATGATGAACCCTATATCAAGACCAATGACAGTGAACACATACTACGTATTAAATTTTACTTTTTAACAAATTAATTTAAGTCGTCAAAATGTGAAAATTTCAAATGGAATTATTTATTCTCTGAATAAATATCAAATCAATATCACAAAAAATATCAATTCGTAAAAACTGATTTAAATCGCTGCAAACAAAAGTTCCGTTCATGTTCTTTCGTTCCGTTCTAATATAAGCACCTGTTGTTTCTCCAAAAAGCAATATATGTTTGATAATGCAGCCATCAAAACCCAGGAGCGGATGATACAGCTACTAGCATTAATTCCGAATTAAAATATAGTACTATTTCAGTTAGTCCACGAAACGTACATTCCGATCGGAACAATTCATTGTTTGCGCATTTCATGCAGGCATGTCCCAGAAGTTTTGCGAAGTTCGATTCATTTGATTTTTTAAAAAACGTAACGAATTGATGTGCTTCTTTCTAGAAAATAATACGTTTTGTGATAATGGTAAATACATGAACTTTTTAAAAAATCTGATAGTCTTTGTTACATACATACATATATATGTAGGCATTGTCTCGTTTTTCTTTTGGACGGCAAAATTTTGCGAGGATAACAAATACTCGCAATAAAAAATGTTTTTTTTTTTTAACATTGTCGCCATCAATGGACGAAAACTAATTTTGAAACAATAATTAAAATTTTTGGATTTAAGTTCAGAAATGTAAACACAACACATTTTTTGAAAATTTCGTTTAATGCATAATCCCAATTACGCCCATTTCCATTAATTAACCCTCTAGTGCATAGCAGCGCCTACAGACGGGATCTACAAAAAAATCAATTTGATAAATATTTTTTAAAATTCTAATATTCCTACTTTTTAGAAGTGTAGTAGAAGCTTCAATCTGCGTTTCTGATTTTTCAGATTGGCAACATTCCTTCTAGTTTTTGAGTAATGTCAATTTGAAGTGTCAGGTGACATTTTTCTCGTGATTTTCTTTGCAAATAAAAAGAGTATCTTTTTTGGTGTCCCTTTCAATTAGGAAAAATGCCAACATGTAAGAAAATTTACGTTCTTTCGGTAAGTGGTTGACCTGTTGTGAAACAAATTTTTACAGGTGCGTAAATTGGAACATATTCAACTCCGCCTTGAGGCGGGGTCATGCATTGTGCAGTTCACTTGTTCAGCCCCTCACTTCCTAATAGTTTCAAATTTATTGTGTTGTAACAATAAAACACATATGACCGAAGGTGAAATTCGCAAATTTCTACAACATTTAAAATCGATGAGGTGGAACTGCGTAATTTTTTGGGAATTTTGTTCGCATTGCGGAAAATATGGCTTGCATCCTATACGCCAAGCTATGACTTGTAATCGTTTTGAACACATTCAAAGTTAATTTCAATGACGATTCATTGCGTATTGAGAAACCTGGTTATGATCCTTGTAATTCAACGAACGTTTTGTGTTGATGCGCTACAAAGATGAAAGGAAATCCAATTGGCCGGCAAACCCTCACAAGATGGGGGAGAAGCTGTTTGTACTTTACGATTCTTCAGGTTATTCCTATGCTTTCGAAATCTATTGGGCGCTGGGGATAACAAAATACTTCAGACCTTGGTGCTGCATCAAATGTGGTTGTAAGACTGTCGCAAAATATCCCCAACAATAGCAATCACATCCTTTACTTCGAATATGTTTATAATTCATTGGGATTGTTATTATACCTGAGAAGTCGTGGGATTCGCAGCCTAGGTACAGTAAGACCAAATCGTGTACCAAACACAAAACTTTCAACAAATGCTGACAATTTGTTAGCACGCAAAAGCCTTACTCTTCAAAAGCAAATCGTTGGGATCGTAAAACAAAAATAAATATAGAATTGAATTTTGTAGCTACTATACGCGAATTTGGATGGATTTGGTTGACGGACTAATTGGTCGATACCACATAAAAATGAAGAGCGGAAAGTGGAATATTTTATTATTTTTTATATTTGATCATATTTTGGACGTAGCTATGGTAAACCCATATCATATCTACAATAGACTGAGTAAAGATGTCGAAAATTGTCCAGTCAAGAGACTTCAGAGCAGAAGTGGCAGAAACACTTTGTTTGATAAACTCGGTGCAACCTGCCAAACGTGGTCGTCCATCTCATTCAACACCCCCACCAGCGGCTAAAAAGACGTATCTGCCAGTGAACAATATTAAATACGTTCAAATAGGACACAGGTGTGTTTTTTTGACCGCTCGGACAAGAAACCGTGGAAGTATCCCAGATGTACATCGGAAACGGAGGCATTTTGTATTAAATGTAAGATCAATTTATGCAATTCTACAGCAAATATCAAGTAAATACAAGCAAATAGATTGAAAAAAGATGCAAAAATACTCTAAAATTAGGCGTTGTTATGGGTATTTTCAGTCCTTGTGAGGGAAAATTTTTTCAGCGTTCGTTGCTGCAACGAAAATGTTTAATTTAATGCCAAGAATATTTTCGAAACCACATTGTTTCAGCAAGGAAACCGCGTTGTTGTAGCAACGAAACAGAGTTGTTGCAGCAACGAACAACATTGTTGCAGCAACGAATCAGCATTGCTGCAGCAACGAAACATCATTGTTGCAGCAACGAAACAGTTGTTGCAGCATCGAACATATTCGCATTTGCATCAACAAAATTTTGTTCGTTGCAGCAACGAACGCCGACGTTGGTTGACTTTCAATGACCAAATTGGTTGCAGCAACGTACAATTCCGTACGTTCCGGTTTTTCTTTCAGTATAAGACGCATTTATGGTAAAATTGGACGTCCTAGCTCCTTTCGTTTAGCGTAGCGTTTCGTTTTCGGTAGCGTGCTTTCAACAGACGGAATGACATGGCTAGATCGTCATAGAATTTTATGACTATCAAGAATATATATACTTTACTGGGTCTGGGGTCGATATTTCAAGGTGTTACAAACGGAATGACAAAGCTAGTGCACCCCCATCCTGGAGGTGGAGGGCATAAAAATTACACGGTAAAAACATTATTTTAGAGGTGTTTTTAGGAATGTTTATCTCACAGACGGTTTGACCCAGCGACGAAATATTTTGCAGATCATCATTAAACAATTCAATCTTCAGTTGAAGAGGGGTAACCACAGCAATTTTTTGTCGTGACCGATCCTGCTGTACATATGATAGTTGGGAGCATTTGTCACATGTCCAATGAAACTTTCTTCCTCTGAATTTGCAAAACGAAAATAATTAAAAGACTAGACTAACAACTGGAGTATTGAAAATGTGGTATCAGAATATAGAAGGTGTGGCAATTATGCCCACCCACTATGCCACCTAATGTTGATATAATAGCTATTAAAAAGGGTGTAACAATTTTATGGAGTTACGCTAAAGCTAAAATAATCTGTATACACAGTCATAAATGACGATACAAGTACGTTATTTTTCAGTTACATAACATTTTCATACTTGAAGCGATATCGAACTTGGCTCGATTGTTAGTGTCAAATTTTCATGGGAGCTGACGTTTGAAATCGACGATATATCAATTGCAGCTCAATTTAAATTTAGGTAAAGAACAGTAGAGAAATATCAAGGAATACAGATTTTTGGCCGCATAGAAATATCAAGGAATATAGATTTTTGGCCGGTTCCCAAGAGCTTCATCATAAAGATGTTCGACTGTAGTATCAGTTCATTCATTGTGCGATTTCCTTATCTTTGCTGGCCAAAATGAACTATCGCTGACTTTTTGTTTAATCTTTCCGATGTGTTGTCGTTGTGGGAATGTAAACAACAGATATTCAATAGATATTTGAAGTAACGGAACGGAAGTACCCACAAAATGTCTAGAAAAAGACATTCGTTCACATTCAAATATTTGAATATATCGATACATATGTATGTATGTATGTACATCATACATATATGGGTATATAGAGATACCCATCGGTTTTGTCGGTCTAACAATAGCAATTATTAAAAAAAAAATTATTTAAATATGAATGAGGTGTGAAATTTGAATTGTATCAAGACTAAGACGACCACAATAAAATTTTACAGGAAACTCACATAGAAATATGACGTAAATTTGTTATCTGTTTCGCCTTTCTCAAATAGGTTAATACTTTATATTTTGAAAAATACGTACATTAGTGTTATTATTCTTTATAATCCACCCAGAATATACCGAGGAATATTTTAGCTATTCCCGGAATGTTAATGTATAGTTCATTAATTTCAATATGGGAATTTCAATATAAAGTTTCTAGACGGACAACCTGTAAATATTTATATATGTATATATTTTGAAATGAAATATTTTGAGCTTTCTTTCGTTTTTGGTACGGAAATACTACTCTTTCGAATTAAAATTAAATAATTTGTCATTTATTTTGGTTTAGTACCAAAGGTTGTGCTGAAGTCTTCAGCAGAACCAAAAATTAGCAAAAAGGCATAGTGAGACCTTTATTGTTGCAGCTAAAAGTGGACTGTACAGTTTCTATGGGCGCTACCCCATCTCGTCAGAACTTTCGCAACGAATGTGTGTCTTTGACTTAAATCAGGGTTCGTATTAGTACCAGCGCTCACATATGACAAATGAGAAGCGCTAACAAACAAAATATTCCACCGAACTAAGTCGGTGGAATAATTTTCTTAGTTCCTAAGAACTAAGTTCTGAAAATTTCAGAATATGTACATCAGAAATGTACTGGGTTGTGCCGGAACTTCAGTTTACAGTTACAAGTTCCATGCTTATCTGTATATCGAATGTCTTCAGCAAGAATGACGAAAGACTTATTGGTCTAAATTCGTTTGCGAATTCATGACCTTGGGAATGAACACCACTCTAACATTCCTCCAAATCGCTGGTTCGTAACATAGAGAAACACATTGATGGTATATCATTGAAAGCCTTGGAACTTTGAAGAATCTTTTTAAAGCACAAATTATCGTTCCTTGTTCCAGAATGTTGCAGAGGTCGCATGAGTTGCTATGAGACCACATGCCCTTATTCCTCTTTACATAGGTGCGGCTTGAGTGCAGGGTCGTGCGCAGGATTTCAAACGTGCAAAAGTGGCTATGAACCCTAAATCCGCGACTAATAGGAAATTTCTTTTTAATTGTAGCAATTAGTAATCCTCTTTAGATTAAACTGTAGAAGAATGATTCATAATTACTCTTAAAAGAGAAGTAGTGTTTTTGTTCATAGCCACTTATGAATATAACCCCTCGTTTGTCGAAATGGATTTGTATTATCATTACAAACTCCCAAAACATTTGGAAGTAACAGAAACCTTTGTTGTTTCATATGTAATGAAAATAGGTCACATCGGTTCAGATTCAGATACAGCTCCATAAAAATGCCGCATCGCAAATGTTATAAACCACACATTACAAACGGAATATACGAATAGCCACACCATATTATATTTGGCTTGTGAACATCTGTTGTGGAAGTGGAATGGTCAATGTTTTGATATAGCCCTTATACAAACGTCCCACCCGATATCTATTAAATTTAAAAATGCAAATTGTATTTTTTTAAAAATTCAAGTACTTTTTCCAATACTTTTTCGCAGAAACGAAGGATTTCATCTCGCCAATAGATATTTTCATAATTATTAATTTAGAGGTAAATTGCTTTTCAATGATTTCATTCCAATTAGATACACATTTGTCCAAAGTTTGACACTCATAGTTAAGCTACGGGTTAGCATCAAGCAAATTATTTGCTTTTATTAAGAATGTTTTTAGATTTCATTATGATATCACGGCGATTCTTATCTACACTTTTTTAAAATTACTAAAAATTTTTTTATTAAATCTCCAAACATTTATTGTAGTACACTATTAAAAGTTCATAAGATATTGCTCTGGTCAAATGTCAAGAAACGTTAATTAAAATATAACTTTTCCGAACAATTTGGTGTCCATTAGCGAAATTAGCATTACACAATCTTGAAATTGACACAATTCGTTTAGTTCTTTTGCATTTTTCATAACATTTGTCCGAAATTCAAGAAAGTGTCCACGATTTTTTATGTAATTTTCGTGTTTTTACTGCAAAATTACCATTACAGACGAGTTATTTTAAAAAGAACTTAAAAGTTTTATATTTTATTGCTTCAGATAGTCTAGAAGGGTTTAAAAAAGTATATATTCGAAACCTCTCTGGGGGGTTTGAACCCCCAAAACCCCCTAGCGACCGGCCCCCAGCGATCGGCCCTGCTTGAGTGTCCCTTCGAAATCACTTTGCTCAATCCTACTGAGTCTAGTCTGGTGGTCTCTATAGAATTGCAAAAATCGCTCCAGGAGATGTCTTTGTTAACGTTGAGGTAAAAATATTACAACGTCCGACAGTCCATATTACACTTGCAGCGGAAGATATAAGTATGAAACTATAGCGAAGTGCAGTTAATTGGCGCTTTTAGTTGCTTATTTCCCCATCTTGTTGCCCCTTAAAAGGACTACAAAATTCTAATTTATTTTTATTTTAATTTTTATTAATCATAGGGTGTTAACAAAAATTTAAAAACATTTTTGGAAAAATGTATCCTTTGGAACTTTGTAGTCCTGTGAAGGGGCAACAGGATGAGGAAATGAAAAACTAAAGACGCCAATAGGGTTCATCATGTCTATAGTTTCAGACGTATATCATCTGGATCAAGCAAAACGGCATTTTTTAAAAATTGTCGTACGGTGTTATCAATAAAAAAATTAATATAGTTTTCGAATTTAGAAAGCCAAAAGACATCAGACATCATCGAAGTATAGCATAGACGTAATACAATTCATGCAACTCAATGCTTTTTAAGTCTTCCATACGTTGAAAATTAATAGGGGAACAGCTAAATTCAATTCATTCAGAATCAAACTTAAAGACTTTGAATTTGGCTTGTATGTTCTCCATTTGAAGGACAGAACATTGTATTGTTGAACAGATTCCTACCAGTATGGCGGCCCTGTTGTATTAAGGTTTTAGTAAATGATGTTTTCAATTAAACCTTAGCTTAGCTAACATACATTTGCAACAGCACGCAATCACAATCTTATTTAGCCTACACAACTTTTTCTTTCAGTGTATTGTTAATTATTTAGTTGCGTAGATTTAGAATTTGGGTGAATCTGTATATCTCGGGTCATACGCACTTCTATAACTAGAAACCCAAATGACACCTAACTATAATTTGAAAACAGCCATCCGCCCAGTCACGGACACACTTCCATGGAAATAAATACGATAACAAATCCTATCTCACAAAAAGGGTTACTTTTCGCCTTATCAATCAATCTTTTTCACATTCGAATATATTTGGCATTCCTCTGTGTGTGTGTGGTAATACTTGTGCACACACATACTTAGCATGATAGTACGTCCATTGCTTCATTAATTACAAAATGATGGAATGGTCCCACTTTCCTTCCCTCCATTTGTATACTTCGCTCTGCGATGAATTTCAGTTTGAATAGATGAATACCGACATACATCTATTATACATGCGTATAAATAGATGTACAGAAAAACACTTTTCTGGGCTTCCATATCAGGATGGATGTGGGGTAGATGGGTTCACGAATGATGCGTATTATAGAACTGCTAACAAAAATTGCCAAATTCTCGTGGCAAGGGTTTCCAGATGCAGTGCTATATATTTAAAAGCTTTTGAGACATATGTATATAAAAGATGGACACTTAGCATGTATTTTGTATATTTCCAATTAAAGTGATCCAATTTACCATACATATATAGTTGGCAATAGGAACTCAGGGGTCTCAGGAACCTAAATAACCGCGCGCGAACATTTTTAGAAAACATGTGTATGTAATTAATGAACTTCTTCTGAAAAATAAATAACAACCATGACTTTGCACTGGCTCTATTTCAATGATACTGCCGCATTGATCCGCAGTGAAAATGGAACCAAATCCCCAGGAACTGGGACCATTTGCCATTATGAATTAATAACCCACCATTAAATATGAAATAACACCCCAATAAGAATGAAAAATACCCCAAACGAAAATGAAAATCGTTATGCCCGGCCGAAGGCACGAACAGTGACCCAGGTGAAAAATGGCTCCGATTGCCCAAGATCGTTAAGCTGTAAACGCTGTAAACATTTACTCTGCGTATCCGACTTTGGACGTAATCCTAAGAAGGAAGCCATTAAGGCATTTACTAAACAAAAACCTTGTTGGGCAATTTTTCGAAATCGGGGCCAATATTCTTAAAATGCAAAATAGTCCGAATTCAAAAATGCAAATCACACTAAGTAAAAAATGAAGCCTCACGCCAAATTTACGTTTTGTTGTGGTCAATTCAAAATTTTGGGGTTATTTTTCATGTTTGCGTTGGGTCCATTTTTCACTGGGCTCACTATTCGTAGAGCCGATCCGGACATGCGACTTCAGAAAAACCCATCGACCCTCCCTTATTCTAAATTAAAGGTTGAAATAACCATAAACAATTCTTAAATTTCTAAACTTTTATTTCCTTCAAAATTGACTGAATTGTTTTCTCAACAATTAATTATTACTTCGGTTTAAGTTAATATAATTTTAGTATACGGACTTCCCCGTCCACTTAATAGCCTTATATTATTAAAGATTGAAACTAATTACATAAAAACAAGTAAGGAAAGGATAAAGTCGAGCGGGGCCGACTATATGATACCCTTAACTTTCTACGCCATTGCAATTCAATTAGGTAAGATGGAAAGTATTTTGTATGCTTACAGGTGAAATATAACTTCTTCTGATCAAAATCTGTTACAATATGTGTTTTCTAGAGCAGAAAAAGTACAATGGGCGTCAAATGCACAAAGACATAATACCCTAGTGAAGGGTATAAATATGATGCTAACAAATAGAAGTGAAGTGAGCAGGCATATCACGGCGAAAGACTTCAACGGGTTTCCAATAGATTGCACTTCTTTTCTGTATCATCAGATTTGCTGTTGAATGAGATAACACTTTTAAGGAATACGTCACGTGTGTACTCATATACGCATCATGGGGTAATTATGTTTTTGGAGTAATTTAATATGTTTGAGTAGGCACTTCCCAGTTCACACAGAAGGAGTAATGCAATTTAACACTGACTGGTCTTGGGCTAAAATCAGAGCTGTTAAATTTCGATTACGATTAGTAATCAATTACATTACTTTTTAAAAGGAATCGTAATGATTATATAATCCACTATTCAACAATTTCTGATTACTAATTGATTACGATTACAAATAATCAAAAAATAATCAGGATTACTTGCGATTACTGAAAAATAATCAAAAGTAATCAAAAATGAGTTCGACTACTTTAAAAGATTACTTTTGACTATTTTTGATTACTTTTGATTTTTGTGATTAACAAATGTAGTGTTGATTTCCGAAAACATCTGCGCAATATTTTCAGCGGTGTGTACTCCAAACATTCTTGTGCATGCTAAAGCTGCCGATTTGCGTTCCAAATTGTCCGTAAGCCAATGACACGTATATCCAAGGAAACTTCTGTGGTTTCAAGTAATCCTGATTATTTTTTGATTACTTGTAATCGTAATCAATTACTAATCGTATAAAACTGAATGTAATCGTATTGTAATCATTACTTCTACTTTAAAAAAAAAGTAATCTAATTACTAATGATTACGATTACTAATCATTACTTAACAGCTCTGGCTAAAATGCTATTTTTCATCACAATCTGCAACAAATTATCCCTCTTTTTTGTCCGGATTCAAAATTTTAATTTATGTGTACATTTATTTCGCAAACTGTCACAAATGGATAGAAATGTTGCAAACTTATAATTGTTATCCAAATAAACCTTTTCGAAATAGGTAACCCGTTTATCCCCTGTTTGCTTAGTGGGGATAAAAAGGTTGCTTGGATTCAATTAAAAAAATTCACGAGTTCAAATTAAATATTATTCAAAAATGGTGATAAAGATATTCAAAGAATCAATAAAGAAATTTGCAAGCCGTTCATTGAAAATATTTTGCATAACACTCAATAAATAAATTCACATATTGACTAAATAGTTATTGAAAACAAAAAATAAAATTTTGGCCGAAGCTACTATCGAACCGGAGATGTTTGAATTGTAGTCGCGCATTCTTACAATCGCACTACGCTCGGTATACGGAGAATTATGATAAAGTTGAATATAAGGCGATGACGCGCATGTCGTTGCTTTTTTGTCAATTTCATGAAGTTCCAGAAAATAATTTTAATTGAGCGCTATTGAGTTTCAAATTTTGATTAATCTTTTCAACAATTCAAATAAATATTTGTTCGAATATATTTGTTTTACTTTAACAACTTTTTTCGTTGAAATTATCAGGAGCACTTTTTTCTGTGTATATACGTTTTAAAACTCTTATATTATTTATGTCAGAAATGGATTTCAGTTTACATAGGGAAGGATAAACTTAAACATTTTACTGGGTTAAAGTGTTTATAAAAACATTTTCAAATATACAATTGCAACTGATTTCGACTATCGGTATGGATATGTCAATTTGTGTCGGAGATACCACAAGGGGCGTGGCAATCTCGCCCATATTCTAGGTGGGTATAACGACTATACAAACATTGTCAAATATCAAATTTTAGAGTATTACGGCCATTCGTGTATAAGTTATAAGAGCTTTAATTTTACGTGGGTTAGGGTGATTTGTGTGGGAGGTACTAGAAGGGCCGTGGCAAAATCCACCATATTTTGTTCACTTAAAGTGCAAAGTATGAATTGATTCCTTAACTCCTTTCGAGAGTTATAGTGTACACATATAAAGAGTGATTTTTTTGAGGTTAGGATTTTCATGCATTAGTATTTGACAGATCACGTGGGATTTCAGACATGGTGTCAAAGAGAAAGATGCTCAGTATGCTTTGACATTTCATCATGAATAGACTTACTAACGAGCAACGCTTGCAAATCATTGAATTTTATTATCAAAATGCGTGCTCTGTTAAGAAAGTTCATCGCACGCTTCCATTTTATGGTCAGTTTAATCGACCCACTGAAGCGGCTATTCGGGCTATTGTGACTAAATTTCGCACCAAATTTACATTGTTGGACATTAAACCACCAAGACGCTTACGTAGAGTACGAACTGAAGAAAATATCGCAGCTGTATCGGCCAATGTTAATGATGACCATCAATTATCGATTCGTCGCCGTTCGCAGCAATTGGGCCTCTGTTACTCAAAAACGTGGAAATGCCAAAATTGGACTAAGCGGATGGACCACTTGAGGCGCAGCCGCGGTCAACATTTAAATGAAATTATCTTCAAAAAGTAAATGTCATGGACCAATCTAACGTTTCAAATAAAGAACCGATGAGATTTTGCAAATTTTATGCGTTTTTTTTAAAAAAAAAGTTATCAAGTCTTAAAAAATCACCCTTTATATAGAGCCAGACAATATCCCAGTTCAAATGAAATTATTAGCTTCTGAATGCGGAATTATTTCAAGTGAATATGCTATTTTAAATTTATTAGATATGGTTGGCCCACCGGTGGACATTGTATATTCGCCTCAAGGCTCTTTTATAAAACTCAAAGAACTTTACTGCAGCATTTATTAATATGGATGATTATATGGATATGGACTTGAATCATCTACTAACCTCATGGAATCTTACACGTCTGTACACCACTCTTCATGGTAATTATTAATTTTGGTTTATTATTTATCAGTAGCGCTTATAATTTTTATTGTTTTAATATAAACAAAACAGAAAAAATATTTATTAAAATTTGATTTGAACTGGGATATTGTCCTGGCTCAAGACCATTTTGCATCTATATTTAATAGAATGCAAATTTATTTACAAATGGCATGGTGACATTTATTACTTGGCTGCAGACTACCACTATCATGATTTCCACCCTGTCTAAAGGTTTCATTCAGGTGGCTTCGCAGCGACTTTTCAACATCAAACCCGGCCTCTATAAGGAGATGATTTTCACAAACGAACGAGAATCACAACTCACTTGCCGAATTTGCGTTTAAAAAATCGCACCAAGTAATAAAGTACACATGCCATCTTACAAGCATCTCATTGAGTTGCATATGTAAGTATGTGTATATACAGGTATAGTTACCCAGCAATACTTCTGCCGTGCCAACGCTCATTTGTTTTAGTTTTTTCGTTTGAATTTTTTTTTGGTCTGTAATCAATATTTGATTTGAACTGGGATATTGTCCTGGCTCAAGACCATTTTGCATCTATATTTAATAGAATGCAAATTTATTTACAAATGGCATGGTGACATTTATTAAAATTATTATTATAAAAATGGAAAGCAAATTTAAATAAAAACAAAATTTTTGTTTGTAGTTCCCAAACGTTTGATACAGCTGGTAGCACAACCAAAGTATGTCAACAGCAAATATATTCGAAGAGACAACAAGCGGAAAATTAATTTTGAAGTACTATGAGAACAAAAAGCTCTTCATGACGAACAAAGATATCTGCTAATGAACACCATTGCACATTTTTTACAAGAAACAGGAATTGATTTCTCTGTTTCACAGTGCTCTGATTTCGAGAAAGAAATATGTTCCATTTTTCCAACTGAAAAAATGGCAGCCATTTTCATCAACTAATAAGGTTTAACATCTTTTAAATATTTAAAAATATTTTTATCTTATAAGGAGTGATAACACTGTGGAAAAAGGGGGAAAATATACAACAAACTTTCAAATTTGTAAAGAATTCAAAGGGGGATTTTAAAAGTGAAAGACAGTACCACCGAGGAGTAGGAATTAGTCAAAAATAGTCATTTCATTCAAATTTTTTTTCTATAAATGATTTATAATTTAATATATAATATAAACGACTAAACTTTTTATAGAACATGACGAAAATCATATTTTTGCTTTAAAATATTTACGTTCTCATACAATAAATGCAGAAGAATATGATATTTATTGGAGGCAATGTGCTCGGCATCTCTACTTACAGAACAATCTACGAAACCTAGGTATCGTTCTTCTTCTTTAAGGCATCTGGCCTCCCCCCCCCCCTTAAAGGAGAAAAATCCACGCGATCTAACTTTTTACGTTATGGGATTGATTAAAACAGAAATTTGTCGTTTCCATCTATCAAATCCTTACACTACAAAGATTTCATTTCTTCTCGATACTCCCTGCGACTAACATTGCGACATGCGAAACGAAACGCTTTTCCCACTACAAAACTGTATTCTGGCCATTCATTTACTTCATAACATTTTTTGCCCTCCTATCGTTAAAATAATAATCAAAACTGACCGTGCGGATTATTGCACAACTTAAAAGTAGATAATGCCGAAAACTGAAAAAAAATAAATGCCAAGTTGTACAATATATACTTGTGTGAACACCCCCAATAATGATATTGATAAATTTAAAAAAATCTAATTGAAATTTCTGGAAGGGGGATAAAAAAGTACTGGGGTGTTATTAGATCACCCCATTCCTACGCCTATGATTAGATTGAATTAAAAATTATGGACTGATAAAAATCCAGCACATGTACATATAAATGATCTTTCATAGTATTACTTGATTTACATCTAGAATCTTTATTTGTTCAATAAATGACCATCCTTTTTAGAATTTTTAAAAAGATTTTCAATGCAATCATAAAGAACTCACTATTTATATCAAAAATTGTTAATTTTAAATCACAAGAAAAACCTTAAGCGGTCCACTTAATACCCGCTTAGTTTTTAGCGGCATAACATTAGTTCTCAAAATGGCACCTGAACAAAATTAATTGCTTGTGTGGTAATAAGTCAGTACATTTGTGCAATATAAATATTTATTATACACTAATGATAATATTATTACATATTTGGAGCACAGTTTAAAGTTTAACCAGCACGAGGGTTTATGTATTGTTGGTATGATATTTTTGTTTCACAATAAAGATCATGCAAATATACTCACATAAAGTTTGTATTCCCCTAGCTGGGTTTCGCAAAGAATGGCTACTTAGCGAATTTAAAATGTTCTGTTTGTAGTAATAAAAAATACTCATTGATATAGTCAGTAATCTCAAATTTCCAATTTATATAGTAAAAAGTAAAATTAATGTTCAAAATAATCAGTATTTTTTAATATTTCACGTATTCCCCAAACCCTAATCCTGATATCGGGTCTGCTTCCGTTAGTGATAAGTGAAATCATGGCTTTGGAATGAATGCAAGTAAAACGGAGCTGGTACTCTTTACCAAAAGGACCAAGATTCCAACCTTGAGACTACCCCGTTTAAGTGCTGACGGGTCATTGGACAGTTGTGTTTTGAGATCTTTCTTCTTGCCAGTGCCAGTGGAGTTTGCAAAATTTAATACGAAACCTCCGTCAGAAGGTAACGGTCTGTACATTTTAGAGACTTGTCTGATTTACACATTGTAATTTAAGAATACTTCTGGGTGTAACCGAGTAATATGGTTATTGTTATCTGCAGACCACTTCTCTCCGTGTATACTTTTGGACTGAATAGTTTTTCTATTATTTTCAGCGTATCCGCACCCTGAAAAATAGTTCATGGAAACTTATTAAATTTAGATGTACTTATGTCACCCAGAATAAAAGATTCGTTACCAAGTATTAATTTAACATTTTTTTGTTACCAATAAAGGGGGTGCTTTAGTTTTGTCCGTCTTATTTTTTGATCATAAATGTTTTTTAGGTTAAATTTTGATTTATAAAAAGGTGACCTTCGTAACTTTTTGTCTGCAATAAACATACAAATAAATCAAATTAGTTTACTATAATAATTTAATAACGTAATTTTCATAAAATAATTAATATGTGAAAAATATGTACTGAGGGGTGCTTTACTTATGGCCAATACTGCACATAAATCAATGTGTGTCTGTATGTTCCGCATAGGACGCCAAGCCGGTGGAAACATTTTCGTCGATTGAAACATTTTCTGTAACTAACTTTGAGGCAGAGAATGGTTTCCGAGCAATGCCGAGTAAAAAAACTAGTCTTTCAAAACTTTGTTAAGTTGGTTAAACTTAACAAAGTGTTTTGGTAGCACTTGATTCATGTATTTTTGAAAAGCTGTTTCAAATGTTTAAACAGAACTGAAATAAGAACAAGTAAAAAGACGTTAAGTTCGACCGGGTCGAATCTTAAATACCCTCCAACACGAAGTGCATTTCACAGTATTACCGGCAGATTAGAGCTGTCGACTTTACACAGTAGAATAGGCCGCATTAACCATATTAGGACAATTTTAATATTAATATTAAAACTATAAGGCATCCTGCACTGCTTAAAATAAATTGTGATGCTTTATTATTTACTCAGGCTCTCCTCTTGATTCAAGCTACAGATCAAATGTCTTTATCATTTTGATATGAAATGATCCATGTTTCGCGCCCACAGTGGAATGTGCACTTCTATTGCTTGGTACCAGTTTTATTACTATTTTCCCTTTGATCCGAAAAGGGCGAATTTTGAAAAAAAAACCCTCTTTATTGCGCGACTACGCATTCAGACGCTGAATATCATAATTCTAGTTACAGCCGTTTGGTTGGTACCAATTTTATCCCATTTTGAACGTAAAGGTACGAATATCAAAAATCTATGGGGTCAGAGCAATGTACACACCGAATTTCACTATTCTGCAATCTTTTGTTGGTACCATTTGTATCCCCTTTCGCCTCATTTTCCGCCTATAAGTACAAATTTCGAAAAATTCCTTAGTGTTTCGCGTCTACACAATTATGTGAACACATACACCGATTTGTAACTACAACGGTTTGGTCGGTACCATTTTTATCCCTTTTTCAATTGTATAAAAAAAAACTAAAATATAAAATTTTAAAAATACAAATTTCGAAAAATGTCTCTATTTTACGTGTCTGCGCAATTAGAAGAATATACACACCGAATTTCATGTTTGTAGCTATTGTCGTATCATCGGTACAATTTTTATCCCTTTTGTCCCATTTCAGCCGCTAAATCTTTTTTTACTTGTAGTGCTTTCAGGCTTCAAGATGAAGGTACGCAACAAATTTCATGTGCTTATAAAACAGAAATTAAAAAAAAAATACTTAAATAACACTGTGTGTTAAAAAAAGACCAACAAAAGACCCGTGTCTCCCTCGGTGTCATTTTTGCAAAAAAGTGATCATTTTGTCAGGCTCATATCTTGCAAACCGTTTGGAATTTTGATTTACTCTCTGAGGCAAAGTTGTAGCTCTTGTCATAAAGAACAAAAATTGTGAACATCTTCAAGGTCAAAATCGCAAATCTAAAATGTTGTTTATTGAGATCTTAGGTACATTTTTGTAGTTGATTGTTTCCTTGAATTTTGAACGGTTTGCTAGCTATGGACCTGAACAGGGGAAAAAGTAAAAAATCGATTTTTTTAAGTTTTGCGATTTTAACTTTGAAGAATTATTGTTCTTTATGACAAGAGCTACAACTTTGAGTAAATCAAAATTCCAAACGGTTTGCAAGAGATGAGCCTGAGAATATGATCACTTTTTGCAAAAAAATGTCCCCAATGCCCCAAATCTTTGGGGGCCCATAAAAAAGTGCGTAGTGGTGTCCGTATATGGTTATATTTTTATACCCTCCATCCCCAGGATGGGGGTATACTAACTTTGTCATTCCGTTTGTAACACCTTGAAATATCGACCTGAGACTCTATATTCTTGATTGTCCGTCCGTCTGTTGGGATTGAAACTGGGAGAAATCGGCTCAAAGCGAAAAATGTTTCCCTCAGAAGGACTAAAGATACCCATAATATTCCCTAATATTTTAGAGTATATAAGCACATTTTCCAATATGTCTGCTTGTACTTACTAGTTATTGGGTGTACGCATTCCCGCTATAACAAAAACGTGTACCACAAAGTGATTTTTATTCGTAGGGGTGAAATGGGGCAAAAAGGGATAAAAATGGTACTTTTCAAACGGCAACAGCTAGAAACACGAAATTTGATGTATACATTCCTCTGATTGCGTAGACAAGTAAAATAAAAGAACTTTCCAAAATTCGTACTTTTTGGGGTTCAAATGGAAAACGGGGATAAAAATAGTACCTACCAAATGACCGCAGCTAGAATCATGAAATTCGGAGTATACATTCCTCTGACTGCGTAGACACGAAAATAACACGTTTTTTCCAAATTCGTACTATCAAGGCTACAGGGGATAAAAAATAGTACCAACTAAACGAGTACAGCTAGAATGATGAAATTCGATGCGTACATCCCTTGTGTAGATACGTAAAATAAAGAGATTTTAGATAGTCGTACTCTTGAGGGGGCAAAATTGGAAAAAGGGGATAAAAATGGTACCAACAAAATGGCCGCTGATAGAATCATGGAATTCGGTGTATACATTCCTTTGACTGCATAGCCACGTAAAATATTTTTTTTTTTCAAATTCGTACTTTATTTTGTTGCTTTTACGACAAAAAATGGTAGAATCATGAAGTTGTCTTATACTGCGTACGTGAGAGATAAGGTATTTTCAAAATTTATACTTTTGAAATTAAAATAGGATGGAAATAAAACAAACCAAACGACTGTAGCTGAAAATACACTCTCTATCCAGCAATATATATATACATAGTATACAAATATTGGTAGCCTTAGCTTATTAATTAAATTTCTGATTTTCATTCAGTTAAAATTTGTTGCGGCCATTCCTCTTGTAGCTTGGAAGCAACACAAAGAAAGTAAACGAAAAAGAAATGGGATTTTTCGAAATTCGTACTTTTAAGGGATATAATTAAAAAAGAGGGATAAAAATGGGACCTACCAACCCGCTGAAGTTGAAATCATGAAATTCGGTGTATACATTCTGACTATGAAGACTCGAAAAATGCTTTCTGGGGATATCTTTAAAATTTATACTTTTCCTAATCATATATAGTAGTCGATTTTAAATAGTTCGCATAAGTATACATTATAGTTTGAAATAGTAATGTGCATAAAAATATCACAATTTTCGTAATATGGTACTGTGCTTCTATGTAAAGTCGACATCCTTTAATCTGCTGGTAGTACTGTGGAATGCACTCCGTGGTGGAGGGTATATAAGATTCGGCCCGGCCGAACTTAACGCCTTCTTACTTGTTTGAATTGACTTGAAGTATTATTTCGATATATATATATAGTGTAAAGGTATTGGTGTCCTTGCCTTGCAAGCATGGTTTGAAATAATAAAAATATTGTATTTATTTATAAAATAATTTTTTCAATATTTGTATTTGTTTTGATTTGGCTATATTAAAAAATATATTTTCCTGTAATATTACTGCACTTCTACGAAAATCGACATCCTCTGTGGAATGCAGTCCATGGTCGAGGGTAAATAAAGTTCGGCCCGGCCGAGCTTAACGCCGTTTTTACTTTTTTTGTAATTTTGATATCTGGAAAATAGGACATTGTTCTAATATGAGAATTAATATTTTACTGGAAATAATTTAATTAAAAATCAATTATTTTTTATATGCTGCAACAAATAAAAAGAAATAAACAAAATTTCACTTTTTAATGAAAACGAACTGTTAACAATCTAATGTTGCTCCAAATTGCTTAACATGTTAAGGCAGAGAATTCCATTCTCGATCTACGTTATTTCTAAAAATTGATATGCACGAAGAAACTTTGATTTTTGTAGTCAAAGTTTTTTGGTTTCCATGACATATTCTTACAATATATTTCATACATATATCTTTGACTATGCTTTTGTTTGTCTTAATATTTTTCAGCAACATTTATTAATTTAAAATTATAATTCCTGGCACAGATTTATCGGCGGTAGTATGGATCGTTATCTACCCATGTATTACAAAAAATGTGCCTTATGTTATGAGAAACAAGACTTTTTGCACCGCTTGCCTACATTTTTTGTTGCCTTGCGTAGAGAGTTAAGGGTTTTTAAGTCTAAAACACTGCAGATTTCGGAAAGTTCATACATGATGTTGTAGGTACTTTAATTGTTTAATTTTTACTCTGACTTTCAAAAACTTATTTGTTTAAATTCCTTCCAACAATATTTTTAAATAAATTATCGATTTATTTTAAATAAATTATTTTGAATTATTTGTACAGACAATGTCTTATTAACAATTGCACACAATCATCTACAATTGGTGACCCAATGGGTTATGATGAATCGTGCAGTCACCAACGGAACCGAATAAAGCAGATCAAGAAATTTTGGCATTCAAGACACCGAATATTCATGAATTTTTTCTAATTTGTGGAATTACACAAAACAACAAGAAATAAGGGCAGTGCATAAAGGCTGATGCAATTTTAGCCAAAGCCATCAGGGCCGTGCGCAGGAGGGGTTTTGGGGGTTCAAACCCCCCCAGAGAAGTTTCGAACATATACTTTTTAAAACCTTCTAGACTTTCTGAAGCTATAAAATATAGATTGCAGTAAAATCATGAAAACACGAAAATTACATAAAAAATCGTGGACACTTTCTTGAATTTCGGACAAAGGTTATGAAAAATACAAACAAACTAAACGAATTGTGCCAATTTCAAGATTGTGTAGTGCTAATTTCGCTAATGGACACCAACTTGTTCGGAAAATTGTCATTTTTATTAACCGATACCGCTTCTTGACATTCGACTAGAACTATATCTTATGAACTTTTAATTGTGTACTGCAATAAAAGTTTGGAAATTTAATAACAAAATCGTTTAGTAATTTTAAAAATAGTGTAGATATCATATGATATCATAATGAAATCTAAAATATTCTTAATAAAAGCAAATAATTTGCTTGATGCTTGTAGAGCGCTAAGATGTAACCTTTGCGATTGGACATTTTTATGGAGCTGTATCTAAATCTGAACCGATGTGTCCTATTTTCATCACAGATGCAACTACAACGGTTTCTGTTACTTCCAATGCTTTTTGAGTTTGCAATTATAATACAAATCCATTTCGACAAACGAAGAAAACTGTTTGATATAAACATATTTCTTTTTGTTCATTTACAACAAGTGATGCCATGTTTACCGGAAACAAACTAATTTTTCCCACAAAAGAAACTCAAAAACGATGTGCACGTGTCTAAAATTTCTTTTCTACGAAATGCATTTTTTCTGCGTGTAGGTCTCTATTTTAAAGTTCCGAAACAATAAGAAATGAGTTTTAATTTACTAAAATTTATCACTTATGTCAAATATTTTTAAGAGTTAGTATTTTTTGTACATATGTAACAAGTATTATTCAAAAGAGAAACAACAAATTCAGTAACTTGGATCTACGTAGGAAAGCGAAACTCTAAAATACCAATTATTTGGTTTTTTGGAATTAAAATATCTAGTTGTTTCTTCTTGCATTTCATCGAATACAAAAAATACTGTATTTGTTATTCGAATTTATACATATTTAAGATTATAAAAATGAACATTTCCAAATATTTTTTATTTAATCGGAATATGCGTATAATGATTTTGAGTAAACATCCTGTTACTCATGTAACTCCTGTATAAATTAAAAACCCCAAAACTCTTTAGACATCCTATTTAGACACATACTTTGTCAAAAAGCATATCCAATTTTCTGCATTTATCATAGAAAAAATGCGGGACTGAAGGGTTTATCGCCGAGGAATTTGATCGTTTTTTGGTGTAATATTTATTCAAAATAGATATCGAGGGCTTATATTCAAAAGTGGCTATGAACCATTTTCTCGAAAATGAGGTTTTGATGCTGTGGCTATGACATAATACATATGCTATGAACATAAAAATAATAGAAATAAAATAGTTCAACAATGGAGCAGCATAAAACCGAAGGTTATAATTCGCTACAACGAGTTTGTTTTAAACACGATTCTAGATTTAGGGCATATCGTACTATCAAATTCCATCATTTCGCGTTAATAGCATTTTGACTGCCCAGTTATTAGGCTAAAATAGGAAAAATGGTGGCTGTAAAGTCAAAAATTGTGAAAAGTATATTTAGAAAAAAAACCGGCGTAACTTTTTATTATATTGAGAATACCAAAATATTTCTTTGGCATGTGATTGCTGACTTCATGGGGAATATTTGTGTATGGAAAGTTTCAGAATTATGAATGTAAATTATAAGGAATTGCAACGGCGAATTTTGGATTTTTCATCAATTGCAGCGATTTTCGCGACTGGCTATCTTTAAATTCTGGAATCTTTAAATTCGCTGTTTACATCACAGAAAGTGCGTTTTCTATACAACATTGCCAAGATTTCATGAAAAAAGTTATGGAGTTTACAATAAATCGTATTCTTATTTCAACATTCATAGTGGTCAACCGCGAATACTAGGAAATTTCGAAAACTTTTTAATCGTAGCAATTAGTAAACCTGTTTAGATTAAACTGTAGAAGAATGATTAATAATTTCTCTTCAAATTAAGGAGAAAATCAGTTTTATCGCTCTCCTGAAAAGTTAAGTTTTTGTTCATAGAATATAAACCCTATGTATGTAATTTCAAGCACATATTTAAACAAAAGTTCTACACTTAGAGAACAAGTCTGTTAATAAAAGCAGCGATTGTCTGCTGCCTATCAGCAGACACTTTTCTGCTATTACAGCTGGTTTTTGACCTAACAGCAGTTTTCTGCAATCTTACATCACCATTCACACTGCTAAAGAGGTTGCAGCCTGCTAAAATTGGCTGTTGTCAATTAATATATAAAAATAGATAAGCGTTCATAAGCGAGTTTAGCTCCAATTTTCTTTTATATTAGCTTGCGACAATATGCGTATCACATATATTGCTAAAAACAGCAAACAGCTGTTTACCACTCAGCAGATACAAATCTGCTGTCTCTTTTTTAACAGCAGAAAATCTGCTCTTTCAGTAGACTTTCTGCTTTCTTTTACTGACATATTCCTTTGAGTGTACTGATAGATGGATTACTGAAATGCAATTTTGCCGACAATGTCTGACGGACGAATGTATCAAAATATTTCTCGAAGATCCTGGCAATAAAATATGAGTGGTTTCCAAACGCTCCAGTAAAAATTTCCTAAAAAGTTGGAAAATTAACTAAGTATGTGTAAAGTTTCCTTCTTTCAAAGCCATAGTAAATAGTTCATTTACTAGAAAAAGGGTAGTAGATTTACTTAAAAACATTTCTTTGGATCTGATAAAAAATTCTTACAATTGAGTAAATTCAAACTTATGTTTTAAGTTTTAAATGAGAAAAAAATCTGAAATTTTTTGTATGGATAAATTCCATTTAGGAAATTTTAACTTAAAAGTGAGTTCTTCATACATTTAAGTATTAATGAACTTATAAAAAACATTACATTACAACAATTAACAAATACTTTATGAATTATTCTAAACAACCACTGCGAAGGCGCCTATCTTGCCTTCGCAACAATCATGGAGTAATAGCTCAACTCCTTATGTCATTTTTTGTATCAGTTTTGCATCCTCTGAAGCAAAACTATTTGTTTGATTTTTTTAGTTAAATTGTACTTATTTTAATATCACCTTTTTTCCTTTTATAAAATAAATTTTCCTCAGTTTAAGTAACAATTTAATCGTATTGAGGAAAAAATCAGCAAAATTGTCCTCAGTTTGAGTAAATATTTACTTGATTTGAGTAAACATTTATTTAGTTTTAGGAAATTTTCAGCAAAATTTTACTAAGATTTAGTAAAAATTCACTTAGTTTTAGGAAATTTTTGCTTAAATTTAATAAAAAATTACTTGGTTTTAGGAAAAATTTACTTAGATTTAGGAAATTTTCAGCAAAATTCTACTTATATTTAGTAAAAATGTACTTGGTTTCCTAAATTTTAGTTAATTTTAACTCATTATAGGTTTATCTTTTTTATGAGTGTAAATGAAACCCCCCCAGGGGAAAATCCTGCACACGGGCCTGAAAGCCATGAACATGTCCATTTAATGCAGCCAAAAAATCTCCAAAACAAAAAGCCAACAATTGCTAATGCAAAAAAACTAATACATTTCAGCGATAGCCAAAGAAAGCTAACGCTTTTAACATCGACAAGCCACAAAATAAAAAACACAAACCAGATTAAAAATGAAACAAACCGTACATTCAACATCCATGTTTGTTTCCGAAGTTTCAAATGTTAACGCTATTGTCTGCAAAGGTTATTATCAACAAAAGTCTTATTTGTAAAGGCGAACATGACGACGCTAATTTCTCATTTACTATTACTGGTTGACGAATGCAACTGAAATATTAGAATAATTAATTAAAAATTAAACAAATTACAAACGTTTTTTTCGTGACATCAAGCTGAACAAACCCAAAAGTAAAGTTTATGAAAACCATCACTCTGAAGAGTAGGAGGAGGAACCGAAAAAAAGTGTAACGCATTGAAGGAGTGACTTAAGACCATAAGTATGTTTGGATCCGTTTCACAACATTTTAAGATGTTTGAGCCATGTCCTCGAAAGGAGTTAAGAAGTTAAGCAATCAATTCAAATTTTCTACAGGGTAATATTTTTCCAAAATTGCCACGCCCCTTCTGGTACCTCACACACAAAAAGACCATATTCCTATGTTAAATTAAAACCAATGTAACTTCCAACCGGATATGCGGAATTAGCTTTATTTTGGTATATTATAAAGTGTTTATAAGCTGTTTTGTTTTTTTTTTTTATTATTTGATCTTTTCTTTTCATAGATTTTGTTGTAACTACTTACTCGGGTTCGATATCATTTGTTTTTGTTTTCTTAGATAGAAAACAAAGTGTTTTAAAAGAAGTTTGCGAGGCACATATACAGAATCGATAATCACCGGAGTAGTTGTTGCATTGCACTGGGCATTTATAAGGGGGAGTAGCGTCCCTGGAAACGATCGTCTGCCTTGTTAGCAACCGAACCAATTAAATGTCACACACTTCTTTTAAAATACATTGTTTTCTGTCTAAGAAAACAAAAACAAATGATCTCGAACCTGAGTATGTAGTTACAACAAAAACTGTGTTTATAAGCACTTTAAGCGTGAAAGATATGGCGGGTTTTGCCACGCCCCTTCTGGTACCTTCCACTGCTGTTACAACTTATATACGGATGATCGGAATACTCTGAAATTTGGCCTTTGACAATGCTTCTATGGACGTTTGATGCACTTGAAATATGGGCGACATTGCCACACCCCTTCTGGTACCTCCCACACAAAGTGGCATAAGTCTTGGTTAAAATAAAACCGTTGTAACTTCCATACGGATAGTCAAAATGTTTTGATAATCGCATTAAACGTAAAAAATATTGTCCTAGCTAAATTTAAATTCTTCACATAAATTATCCGAAACGAAGTCAAATTTAAGTCCTTATAAATTGCATGCATATGGTATCTGAGAGTGAGGTAGCTTCGCAGCGACTTTTCAACAACATACCCGGCCTCTTTAAGTAAATGATTCTCACAAAAAATACTTATGTTTGATCCACCCAGTGTCTGCAATTTCGTATTTTTAAGATCGAAAAGTACAAAAGGAGAACACCAGTAAAATTCCGATTCCGTGTCACATGGAATTACTCCATGGTAGTTTAATATTTGTCGGAAACATGAATAAATGAGCTTTAATTTTATATGCTACTTGAAAATATTGGACATTTAAACAATTCTAGCTGGTTAAATTGTAACTGAACATTTCTTTACTGCATCAGGGGTATACAGTTTTTAACTTTTTCTCTACCCACAAACCTGTCCTAGTCCAGCCCTGCGAGAAAACAAGACTACTGTAACGGTCAATCTAAACGATAGACCATTACAATCAGTGATGATTCCTATGCCCTAGATCACTGTGTCCAACAGTGGTGTCAGAATTTCTCGGTTTTTGACGTTTTCAATGTCAATATTAGCAGTTTGACGATTTGACTTTTTAGTCTCAAAAAAGACTTCAATAATAATTTCATTTTTATAATTTATGCAAAAATGTCAACAAAAGTTCGTTCAATAAACAAAAATTGTAAATTGTAAAACATCAATTTTTAGGTATTTCTTAGTGGATGCTTAGAAATAAGTAAGTAAACATGTAAGTTTTAGTCGGTTTAATTCACATTACACCCGCTTTTCGATTTTTTTCTTTTCTTGAGCATTGCAGATACAATCTAAAAAGTGAGTTGAAAATTACTATGGAAAAGTGTGTAATTTTTAGCAGCAATGATATCATTGAAAAGTAATTTACCTCTAAATTAATAATTATGTAAAAATCTACTGGCGAGATGAAATTCTTCGTTTCTGCGAAAAAGTATTGGAGTAACCTAAGATTTTTTTATATAGGCATTTTTTACTTATACAAAAGTAAGTACAATATTTTAATTTTTAAATAATATAATGCAATTTGCATTTTTAAACCCTACACCACAGGGTACAATGTCTTTGTGCATTTGTTTGTAACACCCAAAAGGAAACGGGATAGACCCCTCGTTTATTATGCCGATCGACTTAGAATCACTTTGTGAGTCGATTTAGCGATGTCCGTCCGTCTGTCCATATATTCTTGTAATCAGTGTCCAGGTCGCAATTGTTGTGGGAACTAAATGAAACTTTGCACAGCGAAGTTTTGGATAAGGACGAACGCTATTTAATTTGAAGCAAATCGGTTCAGATTTAGATATAGCTCTATAACAAATTTTTCTTCAGATTCTACTTTTTCCGCTCTAGAAACCACATACTTCAACAGATTTTCTTCAAATTTAACAAATCGTCGTATATTTTAACTAAAAAAAAGCTCTGGTAAAAATATGCCAGATCAGTTCAGATTTATATATAGCTCCCATACAAATGTCTCCTATGATTTGACTCTTTCCGCTCTAGAATCACATATTTTAGCAGATTTTCTTCAAATTTGGAAAAACTACTTTTATTTCAACTAGAAACAACTCTGGTAAAAATGGGCCAGATCGGTTCAGATATATATGTATATAGCTCCAATACAAATTTCGCCACTGAATTGATTATTCCCGCTCTAGAAATTGCAGATTTGAACAGATTTGCTTAAATTTGCTCATATTTCAAGTACAAACATCTATGGTGAAAGTGGGTAAAATCGGTTCAGATTTATATATATCTCCCATATAAATGACTTCCCCGATTTAATTCTTTCCGCTCTAGAAACCACATATTTAACAGATTTTCATCAAATTTGGGAAAGCGTGTTATATAGGGTCCGCCATCTAACGTTTTTTTTTTCAACTATTCAACCGTTGGACTATTATTTGTGGGGTGCCCAAGGCAGCCATTTGAATGAAATTATTTTCCATTATTAACCGGAAGGATTGTACTTTCAAATAAAAAAAGAAATTTGAGAAAATATTCAGTAGTTTTTTATAGCATTTTCAAAAAAAAGTTATTTGGCGGACCCTATATTTCAGAAAACCTATGCTAAAAATGTGTTAGATCGGTTCAGATTTATATATATTTCAGAAAACCTATGCTAAAAATGTGTTAGATCGGTTCAGATTTATATATAGCTCCCATTCAAAGTTTGTGTTTAAATTTTCTTACAAATACAGATAAAAGTATGAAATTTGTAGGTTCCACAGGGTATAGAGACTAGGTGTAGAGTATCATATAGTCGGCCACGCCCGACTTTAACGTTCCTTACTTGTTAAATTTCTTTCAATTCAAACGAATGTTGTACCCGGGTGTATAAGGGCTATATAAAAACATTGACCCACATATTCCACTTCCACAACAGATGTTCACAAGTCAAATATAATATGGTGTGGCTATTCGTATATTCCGTTTGCAATGCGTGGTTTGTAACATTTGCGATGCGACATTTTTATGGAGCTGTATCTAAATCTGAGCCGATGTGACCTATTATCATCACAGATGCAACAACAACGGTTTCTGTTACTTCTAAATGTTTTGGTAGTTTGTAATGATAACACAAATCCATTTCGACAAACGAAGAAAACTGTTTGATATAAACATATTTCACTTTGTTCATTTACAACAACTGATGACATGTTTACCGCAAACACACTAATTTTTCCCACAAAAGAAACTCAAAAACGATGTTCACGTGTCTAAAATTTCTTTCTACGTAATGAATTTTTCTCTTCGTGTAGGTCTCTATTTTAAAATCTACTTTAAAGTTTCGAAACAATAAGAAATGAGTTTTAACTTACTGACATTTTTTTGTCATATTTGTCACTTGTGTCAAATATATTTCAGAGGTTATATTTTTTTATTTTTGTACATATGTAACAAGTATTATTCAAAAGAGAAACAACAAATTCAGTAACTTGGATCTACGTAGAAAGACGAAACTCTAAAATGTCAATTATTTGGTTTTTTGGAATTAAAATTTTTAGGTATTTATTGTCTTGCATTTAGTGCATTTGAGTGTAATCATTTCGAAAATTGCAAAAACTTTAAAAAATCCCACCCGGCTATAACACTCCACATCAATATTTTAAAAGTAATGAAATTACCTTCAAAACAAGGTATAATACATCAAAATCGGTAAAGTATTTAGGAGTTACTTGCGATTGAATGAACACACCTTTTTGAAAAAGTTGTATTTTTTTCACTGTTATTTTGACCAATTGTGAAAAAAATTCCAAAAATACGTATGTATACAATATTTTTATGAGAAGAATACATACATAAACTTTCAAAACAATCGCAGCTATCGAGGTCAAAACCCGTACCGCTACACATGGAATGACTCATGTACTTTCAAGCAACTATTTGAAAATAAAGAAGTTCTACACTTAGAGAACAAGTCTGTTAATAAAAGCAGCTCTGCTGCCTATCAACAGACACTTTTCTGCTATTTTTTGGCACAACAGCAGTTTTTCTGCAATCTTACATCACCATCACCACACTACTATAGAGTTTGCAGCCCGCGAAGAATGTCTGCTGTCAATTAAAATATAAAAATAGATAAGCGTTCATAAGCGAGTTTAGCTCCAATTTTCTTTTATATTAGCTTGCGACAATATGCGTATCACATATATTGCTAAAAACAGCAAATAGCTGTTTACCATCTCAGCAGATACAAATCTGCTTTCTCTTTTTTAACAGCAGAAAATCTGCTCTTTCAGTAGACTTTCTGCTTTCTTTTACTGACATATTCCTTTGAGTGCAGTGCCGTGGGGTTTTGGGGGTTCAAACCCCACCAGAGAGTTTTCGAACATATACTTTTTAAAACCTTCTAGACTTTCTGAAGCAATAAAATATAGAAATTTTAAGGTATTTTTAAAATAACTCGTCTGAAATGGTAATTTTGCAGTAAATTCGTGAAAACACGAAATTTACATAAAAAATCATGGACACTTTCTTGAATTTCGGACAAAGTTTATGAAAAATACAAACAAACTAAACGAATTGTGCCAATTTCAAGATTGTGTAATGCTAATTTCGCTAATGGACATCAAATTCTTCCGAAAAGTTTCATTTTAATTAACCGATACCACTTCTTGACATTCGACTAGAGCAATATCTTATGAAATTTTAATTGTGTACTACAATAAAAGTTTGGAAATTTAATAACAAAATATTTTAGTAATTTTAAAAAAGTGTAGATAAGAATCACTATGATATCATAATGAAATCTAAAAACATTCTTAATAAAAGCAAATAATTTGATTGATGCATGTAGATCGCTAAGATGTATCAGTTGCGATGCGACATTTTTATGGAGCTGTATCTAAATCTGAACCGATGTGTCCTATTTTCATCACAGATGCAACAACAATGGTTTTTGTTACTTCTAATGTTTTGGGAGTTTGCAATGATAATACAAATCCATTTCGACAAACGAAGAAAAATATTTGATATAAACATATTTCTCTTTGTTCATTTACAACAAGTGATGACATGTTTATCGCAAACAAACTAATTTTTTCCCCATAAAAGAAACTCAAAAACGATATTCACGTGTCTAAAATTTCGATTCTAGGTTTCTGCGTGTAGGTCTCTATTTTAAAATCTGCTTTGAAGTTGCGAAACAATAAGAAATGAGTTTTAACTTACTCAATTTTTTTATATTTCTCACTTGTGTCAAATATTTTTCAGAGTTAGTATTTTTTGTACGTATGTAACAAGTATTATTCAAAAGAGAAACAAAATGAGTCATTTGTCATATAAATTTGGAAAAGAATTTTTTTCTAAAGCCATTTTGTTAATTTTCTGATTTGGCTATCCACTCACACGTTAGTTTTTGACTGCATAATTGTCTGTGAACATAAAAATAATAAAAATAAAAATAAAGAAGAATGATTAATAATTTCTCTTCAAATTAAGGAGAAAATCAGTTTTTTCGCTCTCCTGAAAAGTTGTGTTTTTGTTCATAACCACTTATGAATATAAGCCCTCGATATGTATGTATGTAATTTCAAGCAACTATTTAAAAAAAGAAGTTCTACACTTAGAGTACAAGTCTGTTAATAAAAGCAGCGATTGTCTGCTGCCTATCAGCAGACATTTTTCTGCTATTACAGTCTTTTGGCATAACAGCAGTTTTCTGCATTCACATTGCAGTCTGCTAAAATTGGCTGCTGTTAATTAAAATATAAAAATATATGTGCGTTCATAAGCGAGTTTAGCTCGAATTTCCTTTTATATTAGCTTGGGGCAATATGCGTATCATTAAAATGACAATCGCAATATCTTTCCGTGGTAATAAATTGCTTTATAATAACTTCTATTCAAAAAAGTGTTGTTAACATGTATATCTAAGTGGTCATACTGTTCTGTTTTTTCTATATTGCTAAAAAATCCTGCGCACGGCCCTGTTTGAGTGTACTGATAGATGGATTACTGAAATGCAATTTTGCCGACAATGTCTGTCGGACGAATGTATCAAAATATTTCTCGAAGATCCTGGCAATAAAATATGAGTGGTTTCCAAACGCTCCAGTAAAAATTTCCTAAAAAGTTGGAAAATTAACTAAGTATGTGTAAAGTTTCGTTCTTTCAAAGCCATAGTAAATAGTTCATTTACTAGAAAAAGGGTAGTAGATTTACTTAAAAACATTTCTTTGGATCTGATAAAAAATTCTTAGAATTGAGTAAATTCAAACTTATGTTTTAAGTTTTAAGTGAGAAAAAATCTGAAATTTTTTGTATGGAATAAATTCCATTTAGGAAATTTTAACTTAAAAATGAGTTTTTTTTCTAAAATGAAGTTAAAATGTTTACTGAAATTTATGCCAACTTCTTCATACATTTAAATATTAATGAACTTATAAAAAACATTTGAAATTGTTTAAAAAATTATTGAATATCAATCAAAGAAGCAATTCTCTTTTGTTTGCAGAGTCTTATTTCTTAAATACTTTATGAATTATTCTAAACAACCACCTATCTTACCTTCGCAACAATCTTGGAGTAATAGCTAAACTCCTTATGGCAGAGGTATCATGAAACTTTTGAGAAATATTTCATGTTGTCATTTTTTGTATCAGTTTTGCATACTCTGATGCAAAACTATTTGTTTGATTTTTTTAGTTAAATTGAATATATTTTAATTTCACTTTTTTCCTTGTATAAAATAAAATTTTCCTCAGTTTAAGTAAAAATTTACTCGTTTTGATTTGAGTAAACATTTACTTAGTTTTAGGAAATTTTCAGAAATATTTTACTAAGATTTAGTAAAAATTTACTTAGCTTTAGGAAAATTTTTCCTGATCATTAGATCTCGGAATCATTTGAAAGCATGGCGAAAATAAGAAAAAAATGCAAATATTGTGCAAAAAATATTATACAAAAATCGGAGGCATTCAAACTATCTTACTAATTCCTTTTCGATATTTAAGTTTGACAAATTTAAAAATCGATCTTAGTTTATGGTGGATCTTAATCAAGTTTTAATTCGGCGCATCGCCGAATCATCTATCATCGGAAGACTTATTGCAACTTTTAAAAAGTTTATAACCATTTGGATAAATAATTTTATCAACCTTTTAGTTTTTTCGTTTGATTTATTTTGGTCTGTAATCAATATTTGATTTGAACTGCATCTATATTGGATTAACCTTTTCTCTCAACATATTGAAGTTGATTGGCTTTGTTGCAATGTCTTGAAGACATTTTTAGCACATTAGTTTCCGCTGTCAGCGATTCCTTGAGTCGACAATTATCAATTTTAATTTTGTGCCAGGCAGAGAATAAAAATGGGTTGCGTTTTTTAGAACCCCAAAATTGCGACATAAGAAACAAAAAGCTTTTCCACTACAGCACTGCGCTTTTCCACTACGCCTACGTCGGCAACCATAAAATTATTAAAACTAATTATTTTTACTAAATCTGTCACACTTAAAACAATATTTTAGGTAATATCTACCATCAGGAACTTTTATGTTTAAAATATAAGATAAATTACTATGATTTTTTTTCATTGGTCTATTCACTAAAAAATCTCTAAGAAGCACTCCCGTATGTGTTGTTGGAGAATGATGTTAAATTGACGCCAAAATACTCATCTCACCCCAATGAATGGAACTGAGTATATTTCGAACACAAACCTAATTTTATTTAAATATTTAACAGTCGCTATTCTTATTTATCTACGTTTGAATTCTTGAGTCGACTACTGGTACATGCCGAACATAGGGACACTTATCCTATTGCTGTTATTTTCAAGTTTATTGCTACTAATTTCTATGTCATGTTTTTTGTGCGTATGTTTTTATTTGTTTTTTATTGGGGTATAGAACTTTAAGTTGGCATCACTTTTTTAACTGGCGGCCATTTTGTCAGCTGTCAAGTGATTAATATTTAGTTTGGTTTGCCATTTCATCATGAACAGATTGACAAAAGAACAACGCTTGCAAATCTTGCAAATTTATTTCGAAAGTAATGGTTCAGTTCGCGAAGTTCACCATTTTATGGTCGACATAATCGTCCATCAGAGCAATTAATTCGGTTAACCATGGATCGTTTTCGCACTACGTTTACTCTATGTGATAATACGCATCCGCAGAGACGTCGAACAGTGCGCACCGAAGAAACAATTGCCGCTGTAGAGCAAAGTGTTGAAGAGGACCCGAATGAATCGATTCGCCACCGTGCACAGCAATTGGAGAAAGTGGTTGAAAATTGGACCTGTAGAATTGGCTATATTCGAGCCAGCCGCGGCGGCCACATGCCCGAAATCATATTTAAACATTAATGGCATAAAATTATCCTTCCAATAAAGCCAAATTGATGGACATTAAAACGATTTTCTTGTGTTTTATTTCAATTCGAAGTTCTATACCTCAATAAAAAACACCCTATATAATCATTTTTTGACTTTCGTTGTTAATTCTCCAAAAATCCAAAATCATAGTTGACTTTTTCGCGACTGAATATGTATTTAGATATGTATGTGCAAGACAATTTCAAGAAAATATATCCGTCTTCTCGAAGCAGTAATAAATCGAACACTCGCAAAAGGTTCACGCCCTTTTACAACAACAGCCACGACAAGCAATCACAATAATAATAATACATTTCTACGTACATACATATGGATGGGATGTACATATATAAATGCCAATAAAACATACGAAAAGCCCCAAAGAGAAGCGACAATCAAGCACAGACACATAAGTCTGTTCGACGGCGTTCAGCACATTTTAATAATGAAAAGGGCGTTCTGTCAGATACAAAGTTGAGCGAATGACTTTTTTATAACCCACCTAACGACAGCGGCAACATAAACAACCGTCTATACAAACCCATCCACATGTATGGATGTGTACTAGCCTTCATCTCGTGAGCGACAACGAATGCTGAAAGCAGGCACCAGAAAACGAAGTGTACGAGGCGCATAATCGAGAGAGCACAAAATACCTACTTTTATAATGAAAAGATTACAATTTCCAATTTGAATAGATGAAACGGAATCAAAACAACAACAACGCACGAACCACATACATACAGAAATAACAGCTATCATCGCTCAACGCAACCCCCACCTGGCTTGGTTGGCAACGACGAACTCCGATTGGCTGCGCGCGCGATGAAATAAATTTTATACACGAAAAACCAAACAAAATAAACTCGGTAATGATAATGATAGCCCATACAAATGAAGAAACGAAAGAGAGAGAGAGAGCACCGCATGTGCGAAGAGAGCGGGCGAAATTAATTTATAACCAGAATACAACCATACACACGTACCGCATTCGTCGTTCCAACAACACCCAACGGAGCGAGCGGCAGTACGCACACAAACACACATCCATACGTCTTCTGCACGAAGCCGATGGTAATCAAAAACGAAACCGACAGACTTGTCTTTCTGTTGTTCAGTTATCGGAAACCCAAAAGAGTTGGTGGAATGAAATTGAACTTGAACTGAGAATATTGACAATATAAGGAACTGAGCGAGAAATGCTATGGAAAGGAACACAATCACTCACCACTCGCACAGTGGAGGGAATTTTAATTTGTTGTGTTTCATTTTGATTCACTGATATAAGACATAATCCTATTTAAGACAAGAAACTTGGGGCTCTAATTCCTATTAAAGCGGAGTTTAGACCAGGGATGCAAAACCATAACTTCGGGTTTGTGCCATCGATCTTATTAAAGCGTACTTCTTTTGGACCTTATTGAACCAAAAGATCCTTAAAATTCTAAGAGACTTGATGAAGGGGAAGCAATGTTATCAGTGGGTTTCTGTTAAAGGGGTCAGAAAGAATTATTTGACATCAATTGCTATTGTTAAGCGAGTAAATACATACAAATTGTACGCTAGCATACCCAATATAAAACACATATCGTACAGCTCCTATGTTTGGTCACATCTTCTGATCTCGGGTGGAGTTTTTGGCCTGGTTGTTTTAATATAAATATTTACAATAGACTGAATTTCCAATCCTGACGCCCAGAACGTCACATTCAAATACGACGACGATTTTTTCTATTTAACCGAAAGTCCTTTAAATTAAATATCATAGCAGATATATTTTATTCATTAATATATACAAATATTTTCACTATTTTGCGTACATCATTATTATTAGTAACTAAATTACCCTAATTTTCTTGTTGAAATATTGGATCTTTGCTATGGCGTTGTTAATGCCATTATTATTTTAAAGGTCTTATTTTTTATCCGAAATGGTACAATTATCTATTGGTGAGAGAAATCGCATGAATCGTTAAACTGCAAATCAGAAATCTCGTTCTTGTTGTTAACTTATAGCTACTTCTGGGTGATTCCATTGGAACGGGCGTGACATATTCATTGACTGAGAGTTTTACTATACTGCCAATTGAAAACGGCAGTTTAAGTTTAAAATATTGGAGATATACAACAAACAAGCGCGTCATGGGTGTGATCTTAGCTTTGAAGAAAAGCTTGAGGTTTTACTTATTTTCTTGAATTTGGTAATGTTCTTCCATTATATGCTTTTATTCATTTGTGGTAATCTTCTAAAGTATACGTTACCGACATCTCTTCATAAATATAGAAAATATAGGATATTTAAATTTTAACGGGCGTGACGTTTTGACGAAAATCCTATTACGACGCCAGTCTATATCGGGGAAAGGAAAAAAAGGGTCACTTTACGTGGAATCACCCTTTTGCAAATGATATTGATTTTATTTTTCTAAGAAAACCAAATACGTTGACAACATTTAGAAACTAAAGGCAAACCACAAATCCGCAAGAACATCTTCGTTACAAAAGCATAGAAAATTGAGGAAAGTTTCTGACGAAAAGCGGTTTATTGTCGATAACCCGGATGACTGTAATTACTATTTTCATGACATCAGAAGAATGAACAATTTCTAATTCGCCATCAAGGATGATGTTTGGTGGTATCATATTCTCTATGGCGCTTCTATTTTGTTTTTTTTTTTGAGTGAGCAAAGAAAACTGTCGAGTTCAAGGTCATTAGTCCGGTTCGATTGGGCTTACTTGCTTACGATTAAGAGACTTGATAAGGTGGCACCATTGTTACCCATTGGTTTTTCTTAAATGGATCAATAAGATAAATATAGCAGCAATGCTAACAGGGTAGTAAGCTACGTTCTTGTTAAGCGAGTAAATTCAATACACAGTTTTCACATAGAGATGAGCTCGTTGAAGCTATAAAGACGCTCTGGAACGAATTTTCATTGAATAATCTTGCGTCTCTCTTCAATTCTATGTAAACCCGAATTTATGACATATTTTAAACAGAGGAGGGCATACTAAGCATTATATGCTGTAAAGTAATGTAAAATAAAATAAAACTGAAAATTGCACTTTTAATTAATTTTAATAATGTGTGTCTAATCTAAGTTAACAATAAAATCATAATTGTTTACAAAAACAATAGCGAAAAGACATTTAGATTCAGACGTTTGTGCGGCCAGTCGATACCCCAAAGCAATTCTTCTGGATGATAAATCGGCGATAATGCCAGATTATCATCCGGAAGTAATCTGAATGATATCGCTAAAATGTCATCTGGAAGATAAAAATGGGATTACCACCTAGAAGAAAAAAATCAATTTTCCATATTTTAATTCTATAATGAAGTGGTAAATGAAGAACTACAATAACAACATAACATAGTAAAACATAAAGAGTAACAATATGGAGATATATGAACACCAGAGGTAATTATTACAAATACTCTGGAGCCCCGATTTGCGTCGTTAATGGGGACCGGAGAAATGCGACGCAAATCGAAACGACGCAAATAGAATCGACGCAAAAACGGTGCTCTAGTGTAGTTTGTTTAAATTATACCAATGCTGCTGCTGTTTTTTGCATTCTTTTCATTATCAATCTGGGCCTTCGCATAAAAAACATGTACATATCTGATAGTAATATTGACATTTTTGGAAATAAAAATATAACAAAAAAAGGTACATATGGGCAACTCCCGTAAAAGGTCCACCAAAGAAGTTAAATCAGACCACATTTAAGCTTTTAACTTTATTTTTTCCTTATTTCGATTACTATTACGATTATGAAACTTAAAGTTAACTTATTCTGTTTTATTTTCATTAAAAGTTGAAGTGTAATAACGATCATTACTTCTGTACAAAACAAAAAATTCTTCATATTTATAAATAATTTATTTAACCCTTCAAATCAAAAAATAATCAGGATTACTTGCGATTACTGAAAAATAATCAAAAATAATCAAAAGTAATCAAAAATGAGTTCGACTACTTTAAAAGATTACTTTTGATTACTTTTGACTATTTTAGATTACTTTTGATTTTTTCTGATTACTTTTGATTCTCGCGAAATCGGTATGAGAGTCATAGTAGTCTGTTTGTCAAAACTTTTGACTTTTCAATATATGTCAGTTTTGATTTTTTCTGTTCTCGTTCTTTTGCCAGCTAAAACCGAAAGGTAACGGTAATCGCAAGTAATCCTGATTATTTTTTGATTATTTGTAATCGTAATCAATTAGTAATCAGAAATTGTTGAATAGTGGATTATATAATCATTACGATTCTTTTTAAAAAGTAATGTAATTGATTACTAATCGTAATCGAAATTTAACAGCTCTGCATACATATTAGAGTGGCTTCAAAATAAAAGTTGTTGATGTTCCCGACTAAAATGAAAGATTGCTTTGTTTTATGTGTTCTCCAAAATATTTTGCTTTTATCATCGTTCGTGACCTGGACTCGTTCAAAATAACCTCTATAAATCAGGGGTTTCCTGAATAAAATTCAAGGCTAGAATGGTATTTAGAAAAAAACCTGCTAGAAATTAAAATGTGGTCCGAGCCTTATCAAACCATAGAGGGTAAAATTTTAACATTTTTGTGCAATTTTTGTTGCATTTTTTATAAAAACCGCAATAACTTCCATATTTTTAGTTCGATTTGTGTTGGATCGTTGAAGAGGTATTGATCACCAATTGCAATTGTTAGAACTTTCTAAACCATTAAGGGGCGACAATTTTTTCTTTCTGTTTTCTAGTCTTACAAAAAGTTAATTTTTGAAACAAAAAACATCTGAAATATTGGCCTTTCAATGGATAAATTGGGAGGAAAACTTCACATAAGATGTTACAATAAAACCGTGCTACGTGATTTCCCTCCGAAGAACGAAATTATATAGAAGTGAAACACTAATAGGATAACTCATACTCAGTTTTTTATTTCGTGGTCGTTTGACTTTTTACAGGACTTTTAATTTCCAAAGGATGTAAATGTTTCAATAATTTAGTTTCATACTTTTGCGTGTCAGATATGGGTATCAAACGAAAAAGAAGAACATCTGCTAAATATATTTTTAATTTCATGCGTTTATCTATGTTAATGTGGCATTAAAAACCATTTAAATTTTTCCCCCTTTAAAAAGTTTATGTAGATTATTCATGTTTTAATTTTAAGGGGGAAAATTTGAAAAGGTTGAATTTCTTTCAAAAAATTGGCTTTATATAAGACTAGAATGTGTTTACGATGCAAATAATCCCAACTGAACTGAAAAACCAAATAATTGGTATTTTAGAGTTTCGTCTTCCTACGTAAAGAGTGATTTTTTTGAGGTTAAGATTTTCATGCATTAGTATTTGACAGATCACGTGGGATTTCAGACATGGTGTCAAAGAGAAAGATGCTCAGTATGCTTTGACATTTCATCATGAATTTTACATTGTTGGACATTAAACCACCAACACGCTTACGTAGAGTGCGAACTGAAGAAAATATCGCAGCTGTATCGGCCAGTGTTAATGATGACCACCAATTTTCGATTCGTCGCCGTTCGCACCAATTGGGTCTCTGTTACTCAAAAACGTGGAAATGCCAAAATTGGACTAAGCGGATGGACCACCTAAGACGCAGCCGCGGTCAACATTTAAATGAAATTATCTTCAAAAAGTAAATGTCATGGACCAATCTAACGTTTCAAATAAAGAACCGATGAGATTTTGCAAATTTTATGCGTTTTTTTTTAAAAAAAGTTATCAAGCTCTTAAAAAATCACCCTTTAGATCCAAGTTACTGAATTTGTTGTTTCTCTTTTGAATAATACTTGTTATATATGTACACAAAAATAAAAAATATTAATTATTAATAAATTAAAATATTTGACATAAGTGAGAAATGTGACAAAAATGTCAGAGTTACAACTCATTTCTTATTGTTTGATTTTAAAATGGAGACCTACACGAAGAGAAAAATTCATTACGTAGAAAGAAATTTTAGACACGTGAACATCGTTTTTGAGTTTCTTTTGTGGGAAAAATTAGTGTGTTTGCGGTAAACATGTCATCAGTTGTTGTAAATGAACAAAGTGAAATATGTTTATATCAAACAGTTTTCTTCGTTTGTCGAAATGGATTTGTGTTATCATTACAAACTACCAAAACATTTAGAAGTAACAGAAACCGTTGTTGTTGCCAGGCCCGTGCGCAGGATTTTCCTCTGGGGGGGGGGGTGTTTTTCATCTACACTCATAAAAAAGTGAACCCTATAATGAGTTAAAATTAACTAAAATTTAGGAAACCAAGCACATTTTTATTAAATATAAGTAGAATTTTGCTGAAATTTTCCTAAATCTAAGTAAATTTTTCCTAATTTTTTACTAAATTTAAGCAAAATTTTCCTTAAACTAAGTAAATTTTTACTAAATCTTAGTAAAATTTAGCTGAAAATTTCCTAAAACTAAGTAAATGTTTACTCAAATCAAGTAAGTATTTACTCAAACTGAAGACAAATTTTCTGATTTTTTCCCTCAAAACGAGTAAATTTTTACTTAAACTGAGGATAATTTTACTTTATACAAGAAAAAAAGGAGAAATTAAAATAAGTTCAATTTAACTAAAAAATCAAACAAATAATTTTGCTTCAGAGTATGCAAAACTGACACAAAAAATAACAACATGAAATATTTCTCAAAAGTTTCATGATACTTCTGCCATAAGGAGTTGAGCTATTACGCCATGATTGTTGCGAAGGCAAGATAGGCGCCTTCGCAGTGGTTGTTTAGAATAATTCAAAAAGTATTTAAGAAATAAGTTTCTGCAAACGAACGAAAATTGCTTCTTAGATTAATATTCAAGAATTTTTTAAAAATTTCAAATGTTTTTTATAAGTTCATTAATACTTAAGTATATGAAGAACTCTGCATAAATTTCAGTAATCATTTTAACTTCATTTTAGGAAAAAAACACATTTTTAAATTAAAATTTCCTAAATGGAATTTTTTCCATATAAAAAATTTCCGATTTTTTTTCTCACTTAAAACATTGAAAATATTCTTCCACGTAATTTTGAATTTACTCAATTGTAAGACTTTTTTATTATTAGATCCAAAGAAATGTTTTTAAAAGTTTAAATGTGATTTTTTTTGATATTCGGCCTATATTTTTAATTTATTATTTAAATATTGAAAAATTCAAGCTCGAGGCGAGTAAATCTACTACCCTGTATCTAGTAAATGAACTATTTACTATGGCTTTGAAAGACGGAAACTTTACTCATACTTAGTTAATTTTTCAACTTGATACATTCGTCCGACAGACATTGTTGTCAAAATTGCATTTCAGTAAACCGTCTATTAGTACACTCAAAGGAATATGTCAGTAAAAGAAAGCAGAAAGTCTACTGAAAGAGCAGATTTTCTGCTGTTAAAAAAGACACAGCAGATTTGTATCTGCTGAGATGGTAAACAGCTGTTTGCTGTTTTTAGCAATATATGATACGCATATTGTCCCAACTAATATAAAAGGAAATTCGTGCTAAACTCGCTTCTACACGCTTATCTATTTTTATATTTTAATTAACAACAGCCAATTTTAGCAGTGTGAATGGTGATGTAAGATTGCGGAAAACTGCTGTTATGCCAAAAAACAGCTGTAATAGCAGAAAAGTTTCTGCTGAGCAGACAATCGTTGCTTTTAATAACAGATTTGTTCTCTAAGTGTAGAATTTTTTTAAATAGTTGCTTGAAATTACATACATACATATCGAGGGCTTACATTCATAAGTGACTATGAATTTCTTCTTAATTTGAAGAGAAATTATTGAAGAGAATATATTATTCTTCTACAGTTTAATCTAAAAAGGATTACTAATTGCTACGTTTAAAAAGTTTTCGAAATTTCGTATTATTCGCGGTTTCGTGGTTCATAGCCACTTTTGTGTGTTTAAAATTGAGCACTATGAATGTTGAAATAAGAATACGATTTATTGTAAACTCCATAACTCTTTTCATGAAATCTTGGCAATGTTGTATAGAAAACGCATTTTCTGCGATGTACACAGCGAATTTAAAGATTCCAGCTTCATCCGTCATTGTAACATATATGTAGCCAGTCGCAAAAATCGCTGCAATTGATGAAAAATCCAAAATTCGCCGTTATATTTTAAATTTCGTCATTCATAATTCTGAAACTTTGTATACACAAATATTCCCCATGAAGTCAGCAATCCAATGCCGAAGAAATATTTTGGTATTCTCAATATAATAAAAAGTTACGTCGGTTTTCTAAAGAAACTTTTCACAATTTTTCACTTTACAGCCACTATTTATCCTATTTTAGCCTGATAACTTGGGAACCAAATTGCTATTGACGGCGACATTATGGAATGCTATAGTACGATATGCCATAAATCTAGATAAATGATTAAAACAAAATCGTTGTAGTGAATTACAACCTTCGGCATATAGCTTCTGCATTTTTGAACTATTTTATTTATATTATTTGTATGTTCATAGCCACTTTTGCAGTCACAAACTAACGTGTGAGTGAATAGCCAAATCAGACAATTAAAAAAAATGGCTTTAGAAAAAAATCTTTTCCAAATTTATACGACAGATGACATCCAAAACTCATTTTCGAGAAAATTGTTCATAGCCACTTTTGAATATAAGCCCTCGATATATATTTTGAAGAAATAAATAAATATTACACAAAAAACGATCAAATTCCTCGGCGATAAACCCTTCAGTCCCGCATTTTTTCTTTGATAAATGCAGAAAATTGGATATGCTTTTTGACGAAGTATGGGTCTAAATAATAGGTCTACAGTGTTTTAAAGTTTTTAATTTATATAGGACATGAGTAACAGGATTTCCGATTAAATAAAAAATATTTGGAAATGTTTCTTAATTTTTATAATCTTAAATATGTATTAATTCGAATAACAAATACAGTTTTTTTATATTCAATGAAATGCAAGAAGAAACAACTAGAAATTTTAATTCCAAAAAACCAAATAATTGGTATTTTAGAGTTTCGTTTTCCTACGTAGATCCAAGTTACTGAATTTGTTGTTTCTCTTTTGAATAATACTTGTTACATATGTACAAAAAATACTAACTCTGAAAAATATTTGACATAAGTGATAAATATAAAAAAAATTTAGTAAGTTAAAACTCATTTCTTATTGTTTCGCAACATTAAAGTAGATTTTAAAATAGAGACCTAAACGCAGGGAAAAAATGCATTTCGTAGAAACGAAATTTTAAACACGTGAACATCGTTTTTGAGTTTCTTTGGTGGAAAATGAACAAAGAGAAATAAGTTTATGTATATCAAACAGTGTTCTTCGTTTGTCGAAATGGATATGTACTATAATTGCAAACTCCCAAAACATTGGAAGTAACAGAAACCGTTGTTGTTGCATCTGTGATGAATCGCAAATGTTACATCTTAGCGCTCTACAAGCATCAAGCAAATTATTCGCTTTTATTAAGAATATTTTAGATTTCATTATGATATCATAGTGATTCTTTTCTACACTTTTTTAAAATTACTAAACGATTTTGTTATTCACTTTCCAAACTTATATTGTAGTACACAATTAAAAGTTCATAAGATATTGCTCTAGTCAAATGTCAAGAAGTGGCGAAATTAGCATTACACATTCTTGAATTTGGCACAATTCTTTTAGTTTGGTTGTATTTTTCATAACCTTTGTCTGAAATTCAAGAAAGTGTCCACGATTTTTTATATAATTTTCGTATTTTCATGATTTTACTACAAAATTACCATTTCAGACGAGTTATTTTAAAAAGACCTTAAAAATTCTATATTTTATTGCTTCAGAAAGTCTAGAAGGTTTTAAAAATTATATGTTCGAAACCTCTCTGGTGGGGGGGGATTTCATTCCAATTAGATATACTACAAATTTGTCCAAAGTTTGGCACTCATAGTTAAGCAAGCAAATTATTTGCTTTTATTAAGAATTTTTAGATTTCATTATGATATCATAGTGATTCTTATTTAAACTTTTTTTAAATTACTAAACGATTTTTTATTAAATCTCCAAACATTTATTGTAGTACGCAATTTAAATGTCAAGAAGTGGCGAAATTAGCATTACACAATCTTGAAATAGGCACAATTCGTTTGTTTGTATTTTTCATAACCTTTGTCCGAAATTCAAGAAAGTGTCCACGATTTTTTATGTAATTTTCGTGTTTTTACTACAAAATTACCATTTCAGACTAGTTATTTTAAAAAGAACTTAAAAATTCTATATTTTATTGCTTCAGCAAGTCTAGATGGTTTTAAAAAGTTCGAAACCTCTCTGGGCGATTTGTACCCCCCACCCCCCACACTTGCGTACGGCCCCGTCTGTATTAGTTTAGTATTAACAACCAAAATTTTGTCTCTTAAAATTCAAGATATGAATAAACTAAAAAACTAAGGGGTAAACTTGAAATAGATGTTAATGCTGAACTAATACTGATAGAAGCCTGATACTTAAAGAATTTTTAATAGATATTCTCCTCCTTTGATTTGACACTAAGATAGGTTCCGAACATGTTTATTAAGCTGGGTCGCGGGCCATACAAATGGAAAAACAATTTCCAGTCACCCCATAAATAAAGTTTAACGTTCCTAGATCCAAGATCAAGCCGTCTGTGAGCTAAACGCTCCTAAAAACACCCCCCAAAAAATATGTTTTCCCGTATAATTTTTTTTACATAGAATTTTTGCCCAAATTTTAGATTTTTTTCTGAATTAATAGACCCTTGGCAGCACTTAAAATATAAATTTTGATTCTTGTCCTAGAGTAACTTATTGGTCGAATTATCGAACGTTTATGGTAGTTTTTTGTGTTTTTTTATATTGACAACTGAAAACTTTTCCGTATTTGGTGATAGTAGTTTATGAAAAATAAATACCTTTCGAATGATGTATACATTTGAAAATCGGAAGGAAATTGACGCCGCAGCGCTCATATTTTGAAAAGATTTTGACAATTATTTTATTATAAATTCCAATGGTGTATCAATTCAGAAAAAATTGGACATAAAAATTACACGAGAAAAGCATGGTTTTTAGAGGTGTTTTCAGGAGCATTTAGCTCACAGATGGCTTGACTCAGAGACGAAATATTTTGCAGATCATCATTAAACAATCCAATGGGGGGTGACCGCAGCAATTTATTTTCGTGACCCATCCTAATGTATATAGGGTACGAACAAGTATATAAGTATGTGTTACCTCATGAGCAGCTGTTTGTTAATCAGGTTAGGAGTGCCATTGCCAGACCCTTTCGAACTAGAATTGCAGCGTGAACGTGAATGCGACAGAAACACATTAAGCCAATTGGTTCGAACAATTGGCAAAGAACAAGGATGTGGATCACTTTAACTGAACAATTCAAAATCAAATCGTTGGTTCACTGCATTCCTTCAAATCAATCGGCTGAGTGCCACTATGTCATGCCATTTGTAAATAAATTTGCATTCTATTAAGTATAGATGCAATATTAAAATATTGCTGTATAAAAACCTCACAGAATATTCGATAAAATAAAAAAAATAAAAATAACACGTCATACCATAATACGCCATACGGAGGACATTTCGGTATAGAAAACAATCTCAAATATATGAAACATGTAAGGAAAGGATAAAGTCGGGCGGGACGACTATGTGATACCCTCCTACACCACTCCCTGCATATATACTAAACTTAGGTTTTTATGGGGGCGATTTTATGTAGTTCATATACATTATAATTGCATCCTTAGCCAATTTAACGAATATGGCAAAAGTGATGAAAATCTTTTGCATTACGTTACTCATACAAGTGATGGGCCTACACACAAACAAAATCGGTGTGATCCTATCGCATTGTATCTGATCCTAGGGAATAATATAACTATTATTTTTATCAAGATCGGATGTAATAAGTTGAGTTTAGAGAGCTATGTAAACAAATCAGAAATTGATAATAAGTAGTTGCAATGTCTTTGCGTAATGCACCACTTTTTCTGTAAGTGTTCCTAACTGAAATTTCACGTGATGTAGAGGGCCCATTTGTAAGGGCGCTACAATAAAAAGTGGGCACTTATAGATCACATTCAAAGTATGTATTCATATTTGATACTCTGAAAAATATTATCAAGATCCAGCGCAGTATGTGGGTTCTAGAGTTGTAATAGTAAAAACTTGGCCCATTTGTAAAGGCGCTTCATAAAAATTGGGCCGTTATAGATTACTTTCACAGTAGGAATTCTTAGTTGAAATATAACATGATCTGCAAAATGTTATCAAAATCCCACGTAAGATGTGGGTTTAGTGTAATCTGGGGCTCCAGTTGTACGGGGGCTATACCAAAACATGGACTCATATAGTTGACTTTCATAGTAGGCGTTTCTAGTTGAAAAATAACATGATGTGTGAAGTTTCATCATGATCCGAAGTAAAATGTGCATTTTAGAGAAATAATAATGTAAATCGGAGGTACATTTGAATGGGGCTATATCAAAACATTGACCCATGTGGTCCACTTTTACATTAGCTGTTTATAGTTCAAATATAATATGATCCTGAAAATTTGGCCATGTAAAATGTGTATTCTAGAGCAGTAATAGTGTAAATTATAGGGATATTTGTATGGAGGCTATATCTAAATCTGAACCGATTCAAATTCAATACCAATCGTCCTTGGCCAAAAAATAACTTCTGCCAAATTTCATGACAATCGGACCACAATTACGACCTGTAGAGTGCGAACAAGCTTAGATGTACAGCAGACGGACGGACAGACAGACATCGTTAAATCGATTCTGCTGGTGATTCTAAGCCGATTCGTATACTTAAAGGTGGGTCTAGTTGAGCTAGACCTTATTTCTTGTTGTTACAAACATTTGGCGGAAAACAAACTTATAATACCCTAGTCCACAAAGTGGTGTAGGGTATAAAAATCTCAAATATATTCTTGGGTATTCTTCTTGTTTGGCCGGCGACCAATCCGAATTGGTGCGAATCATCGAAATCGGTCGATGCGTCCTTGAGTTATAAGCGTAGTAACTAACGCCACTCTCTTTTATATACATAGATTTTTTTTGAAAAATTGTATCCTTTGGAATTTGTAGTCCTGTCAACGGGCAACAGGATGAGGAAATGAAAAACTAAAAACGCCAAGTAACTCCATTTTGCCTATAGTTTCATACGTATATCATCCTCCACATAAGGATGGAGGTATGTATATTCACTTTGTCATTCCGTCGTAACACCTTGACGTGTTCAGTGGAGACTCCATAAAGTATATATATTCTGGGTCGTGATAAATTCCAAGGCGATCTAGCAATGTCCGTCTGTTGAAAGCACGCTAACTGCCGAACGAAATTAGCCAAGAGGTTCGAATAGGGCCAGAGGGAAACAATTTTCCATAACAAGGACTGAAAATATCCCCTAATATTTAGATTATTTAAGTATTTATTTTGAAAATTTCTGATTTATATACACTTGAAATTTGTTGCGACATTCTTCTTGTAGCTTGAAAAAAGCACACAAAGTAAATAAAAGATTTAGCGGCTGAAATAGAAAAAAATGGGTTAAAAATGGTACCAATGATACGACAACAGCTAGAATCATAAAATTCGGTTTGTACATCCCTCTAATTGCGTAGACACGTAAAATAAAAGGAGGGATACGATTGAAAAAGAAGGATAACAATGGTACCAACCAAACCGTTGAAGTTGAAATCATGAAATTCAGTGTATACATTCATCTGAATGTATAGATGCGAAACATAAAGGAATTTTTCGAAATTTGTACTTTTAGGCGGAAAATAGAAAATAGACGCGAAAAACAAGGAGATTCTTCGATATTCTATCCTTCAGGGATTAAGTTTGCCACCAATCAAGTGTATGTAGCTAGAATCATGAAATTCGTCTGACTGCGTAGACGCAGTAAATAAGTGGACTTTTTGCAAATCCGTATTTTTAGGTTCAAAATAAAGAAGAGAATAAATCTGGTAACAAGCAAAGGGCTGAACCTAAAATCGTGAACTTAGAACACGAAACATTTTGGATCTTCAATATTAGTACTTTTCCTACCAAAATGGTACGGACAATTGGGTTGTAGCTGGAATCAAGAAAGTGAAAATGGGAAAATCGATCCTGAGGGAAATTGTTTCTACATAATAACGTCTGACAAGGCACCTGTTTATTTAAATCAGTGCACATAAGTATTCCTGATATGCACTCCGTGGTGGAGGGTATATAAGATTCGGCCCGGTCGAACTTAACGCCTTTTTACTTGTTTGCAATTGTTTTCTGTTTCTCAACAGTGGCCAGAATTGAAGTTATTATTAGTATATGAAGGTGGTGTGGCTGTGCTGTTGCACTTTGCGTTCCAGCCTTTTCCCTATGACTTCGCTTTCATATAAATAAATTGATCTAGTAGCCCGTATTGTGTAGCGCATTGTCGTCACCTTCACATAGTAAATTTAATATTGCTATCAAGTTGTTAAATTTCTTAATTAGCAGGAATTCAAACTGTATTTTGCTAATAAGTTGTTGTCATACAAACCTATCTTCGAGTCCATTACTTTGTACACTTGTCCGGAATGGGCCCACTGTGCAAAATCACATACTACAACATTGGAAATATGTCAGAAAAAACTTTTACGTTTGATATTAAATCTTCCACGGTATTATTCTACTCAGAGATTACACCTACTCTAAGATTTACAATACAAATCACAAAAAACAGACAACTTCCATGCTCGTTGTAATCTATCGGAAACCCCATTAATACTTATTATATTAAATTAATTCTTGTTCGAGCAGAAAGAGTGAATGTCTGTCCATTCATTCGGCTGGTGTACACGATAACTCACAAATGAATATTTTCCTTAAACTTCTGGTACCACCCACGAAAAGTATTTTAAACGCAGATACAAATGTTTATATGCAAACATTTATTAAGCTTTTTCAACATGAAATCTTGTTGTTTAGATCAAAAACAAAACGATTTTGATTTAATAACTTAACACTTTCTTCACAACGACTATTAGGACTGGGTCCATAAATTTATCAATGCCAATATTAGGGTTGTTCAGATAAAGATTTATTGTACAACTTAGGATCTACACAGAGAAAAAAAACATAATTAAATCAACAACGATACAACGTTGCACAACTTTTTTTAAACAATGCTAAATTAACATTGAAGATTTTTGAAATATCAATTTACATCGTTCAAACAACAATGTACGATATTAATTGCAGCAAGCTGTTACTTTTGAGTACTCGTACTTATTGAATAACTGGTACTCAAATACTCCACACTCTCCCAACACTAGCACGCATAAACACAAGTGTGTCGAAGTTGTATCAAATTGAGAATTACAAAACAAAAAATTAAATGCTTCGACATATGAGCGTGGAGTATTCAGAAGAGGAGCCAGAAGAGGATCCTGACGAGGAACTAATGGCAGATCTCCTGCAAAAATTTGACATGGTCAAGATTATGCCGTTTCTAAAAAGTAAGTAAACAAATCACATCTGTTTCCGTACGAACTACTTCATAAATGGACTTTGTCGTTGTAAAAAGTAGTACGTTCCGTTGCCGGAAATTTGTATTGATATTTCAGATTCCAAAATTACGTACAGTACCTAAACATTGAAGATTTAAAAGGAGTCATACTGCGAGTGGGTCTTCGAATTGAATTCCGCGAAAAATTATTTGCATGGCGAAAGAAGAAGGTGGGATATTTTGATATCTTTATGGTCTTATTAATTAATTTGTATTTTATGTTTAGTTAGGGATTGATAATGAGGTCTTGTTGGTGTCAGAAAATGTGCAAGATTGGATAAAACAGATGTTTAGTTGTTCATCGCTGGCATCAACTTCACATTCACCTTTGCCCTCTCCAAGATCAGATTTATCTCTCGATAAGATAAGTAAAGGTATCGACAAAAAATTTAAAATGAGCAAAGTCTTTTGGGTTTTACGTTTTCCATAAATAATAAAAAAACTTATGTCAGAAATAAATAAATAAGAAAGGAAAATCATTTGAAAATTTGCATCATTTTAAATTTAAGGGAATAGTACAGGGTAAGTATGTGAGCATTCATCATCGCGAAATATTAAACTAACAACGTTCCACTGTAGATTTAATTTGGCCCGTGATTAAATTAAAAACGTTTTAATGTTGATTTTACAACGTACGTTGTAAATATAATAACATTTTTTCTATATTGATAACAAAATGTTTGCATTTTAAAAGCAACATTGATCATTATTATATCAACCAAAAAGATGTTAGTCGCTTTTTAATACTGTTTCATTATAGATTCAATAATGTTCTATATTGTTTTTAAAATTATTTTTTCTGTGTGTAATTCTTACATTTTCGGCATTATCTGCTTTCAAGTTGTACAATAAATCATTATGTAGTAAAACTCATATGCGCTATTTAACCCTATCATGCCTATTTAACCCAATGTTGCCTATAGGCAACATTGCGAGTTAGTCCTATAAAATCTTTAAAATCACATATTTTGCAGAATTAATAATTGTTATTTCTGTTTGCGTATATAACGAGGAATATTTGGTAACTTGGGTTTGCGTAGGAAGGTGAAAACAAAAGTGAAGTCTCAAATTTAAATTGTTTGAGTTTTTTGTAAGTCGAAATTGTTTACAAATTCTTTTTATTTTTATTGGATTTCTTTGAGTACAAGAAAAACTGTCTTTGTTATTCGAAGTGATATATAACAAAGATTTTTAAAATGAAGAAACATTTTAAAATACTTTTTCTGTTTAACCGATATCTGCAGTATAAATAAGAGCATAGTAAGTTTTATATATTTATTAAAAAGTAAATTCGGGCATGAGAGGTCCAACCTAAATCCGTACGGTCATCCGCTGCGGTCAATTTTGATTACATGTATTCTTTTTGATTGAAGAGCAAAACAAATCCTTTTCGAACAAATAGTATGAAGTGCTGTTGTCTTTGTTTCGTATGTCGCAATTTTGGTCCCAGAGAGAATGGGAAAGAAAATGAAAGAAAATTGCGTGTGGATTTTTCTCATTGATGCTGGGCGAGGCCAGGTTCATTAAAGAATTTAGAAGGAGAAGAACGATTCCTATATTTCGTAGATTGTTCCGTAAGTATAGATGCCGATTCTTACATAAAATTATTTTGATTTTTTTTGGGAAAAAATAAGATGGAAGAATGGACTTCAAAGGGAAATAAAAGAAAAAACACAAATTTGTAAATTTCGGAAATTATTCTTGCTATGGGTAATTCCATTAGAAAACGGCCCAAAAATTTTGTATTTGGATATTTTGATGAAATCTGGCCCGTACATTCTACTAGTGGTTAGCATTTACCGATGCTCAAAGTAGTACGTTTGAGTTTTACAGTCATTCAAAATTGGTGTTCTTGGTCGTTTAGTGAAGAGATGGATTTTTCATTTCTTTTCTTTAAATTCATAGTGGAGTGATCATAATTTCAGAAACTAAAAATGTTTCTCAAAATGATTATCTATTAAAGCAGGGCGAAGTTGCAGTTTTTGGGTTATTCACATATTGTTATATTATTGCTACATACATACCAATACTCCTTCTTCAATTAATTTGAGAAAATAATTAACTATTTTTTGCTTTAAATGATTGTTGTTATTTAAAAGACTGAATTCATGTTAATGTAATATATGTACTTATCATATAAAGCTTGTAATAATTCTTATTTCATTTGAACTAGGGCATTGTCGTCGCTCAAGACCATTTTGCATATAAAGGGTGATTTTTTAAGAGCTTGATAACTTTTTTTTTAAAAAAAACGCATAAAATTTGCAAAATCTCATCGGTTCTTTATTTGAAACGTTAGATTGGTCCATGACATTTACTTTTTGAAGATAATTTCATTTAAATGTTGACCGCGGCTGCGTCTTAGGTGGTCCATCCGCTTAGTCCAATTTTGGCATTTCCACGTTTTTGAGTAACAGAGACCCAATTGGTGCGAACGGCGACGAATCGAAAATTGGTGGTCATCATTAACACTGGCCGATACAGCTGCGATATTTTCTTCAGTTCGCACTCTACGTAAGCGTGTTGGTGGTTAAATGTCCAACAATGTAAATTTGGTGCGAAATTTAGTCACAATAGCCCGAATAGCCGCTTCAGTGGGTCGATTAAACTGACCATAAAATGGAAGCGCGCAATGAACTTTCTTAACAGAGCACGCATTTTGATAATAAAATTCAATAATTTGCAAGCGTTGTTCGTTTGTAAGACGATTCATGATGAAATGTCAAAGCATACTGAGCATCTTTCTCTTTGACACCATGTCTGAAATCCCACGTGATCTGTCAAATACTAATGCATGAAAATCCTAACCTCAAAAAAATCACTCTTTATATCCAGTCAGAAAGTACGGACGGTACCGTTTTATAAAATTTCCAAAAATACTTTGCCTATGTTTGTTCATAAAATGAAATGCGAGACATTTTTATTTTGTTCAGTTTTATAAAAATTATTATTTAATTCATTATCAGGAATATAAAGGTGTTGTAGCAGTTGTCCTATCCTCGCATTTGGTAAGAATACACTTAACTTCTACCATTTGTATACGAACTACGTTACTATTTTCCGATGAATTACATCTTACCTCTACCAATGTTGGTAGAAGAAATGATTAAAATTTTTACACTAAAAATGTCCTGAACTATCATAATATTGTTCTTTAGTAAACACACATTGTCAGCTTCAGGAGCAGAAATTTGAACATTTTTAATATTTATAATTCGATAGCTGCGTAAATCTTGTAGATTATTGTTTTGTAGAGTATACTGCAATCCATAACACAGTCCAACTCTAATTTTTTGACAGAGATCAATTGAATTGAATGAATTGGGATAATAAAGATCCGCAGATTTCCAATCTTTTTGAGAGCTCCAAATTCCTATGTGCGAAGTATCTGTCACCTAATTATCCAAAATCAATTCGCCGATTTCTAAAACCAAATACATTTGAGCTATGTGCCATGCCAAATAACATTACGTACTAAATACGCAACCTCTTGAGAGATTAGGACGACAAATTTCGTAATTCATTCATGCCTGGCATAACGGGTATTATTATGCTATATATGTATGAGAACTATGCATAATAGTCTTGGCAACCGTCTAGTTTTCGTCGGGACCGACTAGTTTTAAAGGGGAATGTCCCGGCGACACTCTGAACGGGATGCCATTTGTCCCGTTTTTAATCGTAGTTTTATAATATAGGTCCGATTACGCCCGTTTATATGCTTAACTATAGATAATTATGATGTAGAAGTATGACCCTTTTGGTATAGAATTCATTGATTTGGGCAATACTTCTTCAAATATGTCTTGTTTTCTTCGTAAGATGTCAGCCACTACAAAATATTCCTTGTAAAAGGGGTTTTAAATTCTTTTGTGGGATCATTGCTTTATTCATAGATCTTTTACATATTGACTTTGTTTCCTTCGTTTCAATGTAAAGTATTTTCACCAAAAAAATATCGTTTTCGAGTATAGAAAGGCAAAAGACACCAGAAAATATATCATAGTCCTTCGACAAAATATTTGTAAACTAGTGTAATTTTACAAAATATTGTATTTTCCTATAAATATTTACAAGAGCGGAATTATATTTACGTTTTTGTTTTGTTAATTTTTTAAGACTCTCGAGATGGCACAAGGTCGATTTTCAAATGTTTGAGCTTAAATGGCATAATAGCCTTTTCAGACTGCTTGCGAAATCAAGCGACTTCAGCTCGTCAGATCCCTTGCAAATTTGACATTTGTAAATCGAACTTATGTCATTTAAGCTCGATATCACATGCAGTCTGGAAGACTATTACAATGTGTTGTGTTTTTTAATAAATGAAATATGAAAATAATTATAAACGAATTTGTTTTATTTTTTTATGCCTTTTAGCCCCATTATCACCAAGTCTGGGTAACCTACAGTCACGGCTAAACAACAGTTATAGTTGTCAGTTTTTGTGGAGTTTGACGTCTATAACCAGGTGCCAAGTCTAATTTCGAATGGTCATATCAGCGATATGATTTATTTATTCCTCACACACGTCTAATTTTTTTAAAGAAGGAATAACATGGGTATTGAATTCTGTCAGATGTGGCACGGAATGTCTCGTATAGACATATATATAAATAACATCAACAGACCGACCGACCGACCGACCAACAAGACAAGATGTCATAGTTTACTTTCTTACTTGGCATCGGCTTGGCATGAGTAGCGTACCTGTGATCTCTGAGAAATCAAATCAGAAACGTAACAACTGGAACAGAATTGAATTGAAACAAGCACATGCTCACATACAGAAACGCAATGCGAACAACTTAAACGAACAGATTCGCAGCCAGACACGAAGCAAGCAAACAAACAAATCCAATCGGAATTTATTAATGTATCCAGTTTTTGCTGCTGCTGCCGCTCGCGCTGCTGCTGGTTGTGTTTGTACACTTTTATTTCGAGTCGACATTTTTTGTTTCATTTTGTCTTGTCCTCTAATCAATCCCAACAACAAAAACAATAGCACACCAGCAGCAGCACCACCACCACTGCCAGCACTGACACTAACGACCGACGAATGTCCCAGAGAAGAAGATGAGTGCAGAGCATGGCGAGCGTTTCAGTTCTCAATTCGATTCCAATACGAATCGAATAAAATAACACACAACAAATGAATTTGGTTCGCTGTCGTTGCTATCGTTGTTGTTGTTTCCCATTTTTGTTTCGTCTTCAGCCCTCACGCCGCCCATTGTATGCCGTTCCCCGCCAGCTGCTGCTGGTGGTTAATTTCTTGTTTAATTCCATTTCTCATTCGGATTGTGATCGTCGTCGTCCACGCAACGACGTCGTTTTTGTGCGGAACTGACAGTGTTTTGTTTGATTCATATCAGAAAGAAGAAATAACAAAAATAAAAACAACAAGAACAAGAACAAACAAAAAGGAAATAATAAAATAAAGTGAAATAAATTCGATAGCAATTCGCCAAATCAATCCTGAAACAGTGTCTCAACCAATAAATTGTCCGTGTGATTCGTTAATCGCGAATAAACGTTTGCCGTTTGCAATTGAAGTGGTCGAAGCAGAAAAAAAGCGAGGGGAGAACAAAAGAGGAGGAAAAAGAAAAACAACGGTTCATGTGTCGGATTTGCCAAAACTATCAACTCAAAAGTGCGAATTGTCTGTGTTGCAATCATTTGTTTTCAATTTTGCCAAAATAATATAACAACAACAACAACAACAACTGCAGAAAATTAACTACAATATGTCTAACGGTTTCCACTCGTACACTTTACACTGTGAATTGATCTGAGGATCGATCCTCTCTCGCGCTCGGTTTACGATATTACATACGATCTAGACGTGTGTGCGTGTGTGCATGTGTGTTCGTGCTCTGGCTCTATTCTGTTCTGTGACATTTGGCGGCATATGCAAGTCTGGCTGGTTGGTGACCTGAAGTATCGACGGCAACGGCAACGGCAACGGCAACAGCAACAACAAAAACCAGAACCAGAGGTTAAATAAAATTGCACATTCGTGTTGAGAGCGTGTGTGTGTGTGAGTGCGGGCTCGCGTGTGTGTGCGACGGTGTTGCAAGTTCTTCAAACGAAAGACATTCAAAATTTTGCACCTAATGCAACTCAATACGATGGACTGCACCGGGCGTTCGAATGCAACTGAACGCGATTCGGAGCTAGGAGATGATATGGTAAGCTTGATGATGAATGATACCCTTCTCGCCACAATGTTGACACCGGGTTCCGAAATTTAAATCGTAACTTAAGTGGCCGTCGGTTTTTGATTTGCAAATTTCAATTTCCGTCGGGGCGTTAGTAAAAAGAACACACAACAGCTAACTATTCGATATTAAGTGGGAGTGCACGATGTTGTGGGCGAACAGTCGCCTATATGACCCGATATGGTCGCCTTGGAGTGTAATTCCACAGTGCCTACAGAGGTATTTGGACGCACTTCATTGGCAAAAGTAACGGCATATCAATTTTAAACAAATCTTCCGAAAACTCCGGGCTGCCTCGAGTTGGAACATCCTCACTGAATCCATTTGTCATCTCTCTGTCGTCTTCATTTATTTGTGACGCTCTACAGTTACTATTTTATGAGATTATAAAACATATAAACACAACTTTGGAGAAGGTGTCAACTACAAAAAGGTAAACACAAGACCCTTGGCGGATATCGCCTTGAGGTGCAAAATATTGGCCTTTGGCAGAAATTGGAGAGACGATGCCAAAGACAATATTCTACTTTTTATTTTTTTAATCGGAATTATATGTTTGAAGCTAACACCTACGCCATGCCACGTTATTGTTGTAAACCCATCATAGTGGTTGACACCAGACAGTGGAGGATGTGCTGGATCGAGAAATAATTTTGCTAAAATGTTTTAGATTGTCCGCTATTGAAAAAGTGCTAAACTCGAATAATCAATATTTTCCAACAATTTAGTCGATGCCAAATATTGCTATTAATTGAAAATTACTTCAAACAGGATAATATTGAACCTTAAAATTATAAATTAGTGAATATCCTATCTCCCTTCGAGTGGATTGAGCGCCAATATGTTCATGTCCATGCTCACTTAGGAACACAAATGTGAAAGGAAAAAATACAAATTTCGAATACAAAAACGTAGCAAAATAAATAGTGAATTATGATTCATTCATAAGGCACATAAGGAATGATTTAATTCCGCAAAAGTTGATTTCGATCTTGTTAAATCTTCCAATTTGAATAACGTTCAGTCTGCAAGAAGTAGACAGGAGACTTTCATAATATTGAAACCACACCTTTGAATGTGGTGAAGTAATGTGGGAATATCTGCCCTACAAGCACGGAAAACTTCCGAAAACCGATCTTTTAAGGTCAGTATAATAAACTGTTCAAGACTAAACGCTTAGCTATGTGACAGCGATCTTTATGCAATTGTATATCTTGAGTGAAATATTTCTCGTCAAATATTGTCCAAAATATATGGACTAGTTTTTCGTATATGTATGTCAACTAAAGTAAGTACATATGAATGTATTGGCATAAATAAGGTGTTTGTATATCGAGGGTTTATATCAACAAAAATACAATTTTTCAGGAGAGCGAAGAAACTATTTTTGCTCAGTTTCAAGAGAAATTATTAATCATTCTTCTACAGTGTAATCTAAAGATGATGATCATAATTACCACAATTCAAAAGTACATATTCAAAATTCCCTATTATTCGCGCTTTTATACTTTACACACTTATACTTTACATTTGAAATATGAACACTATAAAAGTTCAAATTGGCAGATATAAATTATTGTTCAAAAATATAAATTGTAATATATTTTCCCAATAGTTATTCAATTCAATTGGCGGTAACATAAAACAATATAGCATAAGTGACAGAAGTAAAATAAATTGAAAGGAGATTGTGACGTTTTACTATTAGTTTGTCTTCTCCTATTTTGAACTACTTTTAATTTCATTTTTCATGACACATTTTCGAGAAAATGAACACTTTTGAATTGAAGTTCTCGAAATGTTTAGAAGATTTAGGTTCAATGACACCTATCCACCAACGATTGCTGTAAAGCCTCGCCAACGGAGTCGTCCTTAAACTGGAGTGGTCGCAGTTCAGTGACTGTTCCCTCTCAGATGTGTGTGGGATTTATTTTAAAGAAAGTCTAATTATTAGCGGAGCGAAATGTAAATACGTCGTATTCAAAAACTGAATTGTCTCACAATCTCGACGATCGGTTGCGTGTGAGTCCAAAGCAAATATCAATTACTATTCACAAATGAAAGCGATTAGAAAATTCCCAGACGGACTGACAATAATTGGGCATTGTTGGGGTATTTTCAAGAAATTATCACTTCACCTGTAGACGAAGAAGTGAGTGGCCCACACACGAGGGGGGGGATGGTTGTAAACAATAAATGATTATTCCTATGAAAATTGGCTCTATAAATAAACTCTATTCTTTGGGCATCAACTGCATGTCCACCATTCACTACGTCGTTAGGTGTGTGTGTGTGTTTGTGTGAACACCAAAACATGCATACATACAATCGATAGCTTATAAAAATTCGGCTTAATGTAGATATTTTAGATCGGAAAACAAACAAATCCCACAAACAGTGACGGAGTAGACAAAAAGGAACAAACACCGAGTCTGCCAACAACGGAATCGTTTAAATTCGAATTTACCCAAAATTAAACTGTTAAATATTGTCTTTTTTCAACTCGTACAAGTACATCCCCTCCCCAGATGACAGATGGCAAAGCGCGAGAATAGAGGTCTCGTCGTCAGCAGCCGGCCGGTCGGTCGGACGGACACAATGGTCCGGCCCGGTTCGGCTGTATGAAACGAAAGCTTTTCGCGTTAATGTGAATGACTTGTATTGATTTCTGATGACGCTCGTCGCCGGTGACGCATTCACGATGGACGCTGCGGCGTTTGTCGACCGAGCAGGGTTCCCACACCGTCCACGACCGACCATCCACCATCTATCCCAAAGATCAACCAGCCGTGTGGCCGGTTGGTCAGAGCCAGCCAGCCAGCATCGAATGTAAACATTTTCGTCGACTCTTTGTTTTTTATTATTTGCCTCTGTTAACTCGTTTTCTTCGTTTTTTTTTCATCTTCTCACTGTCGCTTATTTGGGCACCTTTATTATTGTTTTTTAATTTCGATGGTGTTCACACGTAAATTAATTGTTCAAATATTTGGATTATTTGTTAGCAACTTAAATGAATATTAAATGGGATTTGGGACTTTAATAAACGTTTGTCGTTGTTTATAAAATTTCAAATAAAATCTCACATTTTCGATGGAATCGATTCGGGTTTGCTGGCAGTTTTGCTCTTGGGTAATCTTGGTAGCTCTCATTGCGTCTAAGCTGTGTGCTGTGCTGTGTTCACATCACACAGTCGGACCGTTTTAATAAGGGAACTTGCTACTCAGACTCGAGCTTGAGTAGCGTCGATTGTTTATACGCTTACAAATGAGATGGATCCATTGATTGCCTTCCATCAGCTGTGGTAAATATACTCGATAACATTTCGGTACACATTAGTCGTGGTAAAATAACATGAGCCTAGATCTAAATTCAATTATTTCAATTTTCGGTGCTGGAACTGAGGACGTCTTGCGCAAATGTGCCGAATATGTATGTCAGATTTGGTGAAGTTTTTTGCGTTGGTCCCACCTGCTTCGATTCCATGAAACGCATAATAAGTAGTGACGTCTGCCTACGATATGTAAACCATTCGTCACGCTTCTCGCAGCGTAACTCTACCTCATACATATGTTGTATTTAGAATTTTCCCTTTTCCGCAGTTCAACATCAATACATTACGGCCATTTTGTGCCGAGTTTGCGACAGTTTTTCACACTGTGTAGTGAGATATTAAGCACGAAAAAATATATGTGTACACTGAATTGAAATGTTCGAAATCGGCCTAGAGGGATTTTTCGCTGGGAGAACTGAGAATGTACTTTAAAGCCCCAAATATACACAATAGTTTTGAAATATGCCATTATTTATAACATAATAATTTTTTTGAACTGTACTCAATATAAATAGTGTTTGGCACCCCTCCCCCTTTGTGGACCTTGTACACTGATGTCTGGCCTGCCATGCCCATGAAATCTACTTGAACAAAAATCTAATCAAACATAATTGCAAAGGGCCATGGTTGTTTGCCATATGCACAACTACCGTAAAATAATTCCCACGTCCCGACGGTGGGGGGGTTAATATTATTAATATTATACCCAATAATATTATTAATATTATACAAATTTCAAAATTTATGAAGCGATTTCATAAAAGGTTTTTCATAAATTTAGTGAATTTTTTTCTTAATATGTATGAAAAAATCATAAAAAATGAAACGTTTCATACAATTTTTTCATAAACATTTCATATTTCATAAAACAAAATTGTTAAATTAGTGAAACTTAGTTTCATAAGATCAAAGAAAGATTTCGTAGTATTAAAGAAACAATTCTTAAATATTTTGAAATATGTCATAACCAATAAAATATTTGTGTTCATAAATATAATGAAGGATTTCATAGTTTTTATGAAATGTTTCATAACTTACAACTACATTTTTAGTGTGTCGACTTCAACCTGATTTAGGTCAACGACTCTCGCAATGGTGGTGTGTATTGATTGGTTAGTCAACGAGTCACACTTTTTTGCTTTTATCTTTATATTGGAAACTTCATTGGAAACTATTTATGAAACTCTTTCATAAAATTAATGAAGTTTCTTCATAAAATCTAAGAACATTTTCATAAATCATACTATGAAAAATAATGAACTTGTATGACAAAAGTTCATCGAATGAAGAACTGCATTTCATAGTTTCTAAGAAATGTTTCATAAATTCTATGGCACTTTTCATTGATTTGTGCTTCATACATTTTATGAAATGTTTCTTTGGCGACATTTTAATGAACATTTTCATTGAGGTTAAGACAAAATCATAAATGTTATGAAGATAATTCTTTCAATGTTGTACCGCACTTCTATGCAATGTTGACTCCCACTATGCTGTCTCTAAGCTGTGGAAATTATCGCCCTTTCAAATGTTTTTAGTGGAAATTCTGTTCTATTGGAAAAACCCAATTACAATTCTCTCCGTACTCTCTATCATATCTTCAAATGTATAGTTTTATTTTTCCATACAAATGTTATGTTAATAATACAAAATATCATAAATAAAGGAAGTGATCACAGTCGACGTGTCCATTTATAGGTATGATTAATTCCGGAGCCAGTCCCTACTTTGTCCTCTTCCTACAACGACATCCCACTTAGTTCCTGCCAGTCATCAATGAGCAAATCAAATTGATTGTACTCCCTTGGTAAGGGTCTGGAAAAGTCACAACAGCCGACCCTGCTGCCACACTCACAATCAGTTTGCGACAATCTACGTTCAATATTCGAATAGCTAGCTGGACACGAGATGATGGTTATGAGTATATTTTTGTTATTGATTTAATTAACTCGTTCTGTAGAACGCTTTGGCACGCCGTCAGTTCCCTTCTCTCGGCGAGTATGTAGGAGTCGATTTGATAGATCTTTATCAAGCACTTCATCATCAGTGTCGTCGTCGTCATCAACATCATCATGAACAACATCATAATCATCGACACTTTATAAATTTCAATAAAATAAAATGCCCCTTTGTGGTGGTGTGCGCGCGTACGCATTTAATTTTAATTGTAATTGGACATCATCACCCACATTCGATTCCGGAATCACGTCTTGTATTTATTTAAGAGGCACAACCACGGCATGAGTATTCTATGGTGGAAATTTGGAATTTCGAATCTTTATGATACGGGCATTACCCTCTACTTTTTCCTCCAAATGAATTCAATTTCGTTTCGATTCAACTGTAAAATCAAAACTGAAAAATATTTAGTTTTTGGCAAAAATCACATTCAATTTTACGGAGAAATTAAATAGTGGCACTTAAAAAGTCATAAATTTCATAGAAAATATTTTAATACACAGCCTATAAACAAAGGCATTACCAAACACAAGCAGCGGCGGCAGCGGCAGCAGCAGCAACAACAATAAAATCTAATGAAGACACTGCGTTCACGCTCGTGGCCGACCGATCAGATTGTTGAATGGGTGGTTGGCTGGCTGGCTGGCTGATTGTAAATATATTTAGTAGCGTAGCTCGAAGCATCAGCCTTCCCCAGCTGATAATTTATATAATGTTTTAATCATGTGTGATTATAAGAGTTTTATGAGTTCTCAGTTTTCTTCCTTTCACGCATAATTACATACTCATGTATTTATAGTTTATGTAGCTTACGTTGACCAGATTTGCCATTATACAATTAAATTGGACCCATACTTGTGTGGCCCGAATGTAATTTGTCGATGTCTGATCATTTCTCAAAAGTTTAGTGCTTTTTTGCATCCGAAGCTACAATATCAAACGTTTCAAAACTCGAAAACAACATTAATTTTTTATGGATAATTTTTCATTCTTTGTTTATTAAAATACCTATTTTCGTCAAAGGTAATTTTAATATTTAATATTTGTACTCTAATTTTGGATCACGCCGCTTATATTTTCAATTGAAGGCAATTATGATGGTTATCACATAGAAACAGCGGTTTAGAAACAGTCCTCATAACATTGAAAAAATAATTCATTCTTTCGAAAAAATCATATTGCTGACACGTAAAATAATTGTTTATGAATTTACCTGTTTATATGTAAGAGATCTATGGATAAATGTAGAAGTTATGACAATATGACAATATTTGTTGACTCAAATTATTTTTTCAAATCATATAATTTGAAATCAATCGATTTTAACTTTCTCTCTGGATTTGAAAAGAAGAAATCTGGAGCTTTCGACAGATATATAGCTTAATTGAGAAAACATAAGAAATCTGTGTACTTTTGTCCAGCAAATTCACTTTTTAAGCAATTTTCAACAATTTTTCAACTTAGACAATGTTTTTGCACATTATTTTGTTTGGTAACCGTACCACGAGTAATCTTATTTAAGTTACACATTTAGTAAGGAGTAAAACGCCGCATTGTCTTAAAAATCCGTCAGTAATTCACTGAGTTATTGAAGTTTTTATAAATACCAAATTTTTGCAAAAATACAAGTATATGTATTAATTCAGAAAAGAAAATTGACAAAAGGGCGACATTGCATTGGGAAAACATTGTTTTAGGAATGTTTAGCTAGTTCTTCACCGACATCTTGATACAGGGACGAAATACATATGTACATATATTGCCAATCATCATTAAACAAGCCAAACTTTATTTCTGGAACTTTACTGGACTTTTTTATTTGCATGTGGACCAAGTCTAATGTCTGACCAGCTGCCTTGATCCGTCCAACGCTTCGATTTCGTCCATCGACAACATTAACACGTGCTGGTCTGGGCGTCCCAACGGATGGTTCCCACATTAAATCTCCAAAACTTCACACAAGAGATTTGAAAACAAATCGTTGTTTTTTTCTCGAGTGTTTTTGACACACGCATCCATGCATAGTGCACACAGACATGGGCCACATACAATGTGTACTGAAAAGTAAATCATGCAACGATTTTTCCTTTGTCTCTCTTTCTCTATTTTTTGGGTTGACTTTTGGCCAAATGGTCATGAGGTGCGTGTGAGTTTGTTTCGTGTGTTGCCCTACACCCAGCAAGGTACGGAGCACATGACATGGCGATGTTTGCGGCAAAATGCATACCCGCTTCTGACGACTAGTTTTCGTTCTGCGGCGATTCATTCACTTCTTTCGCAATACAATGCTTTTGCAGCCACAAAGAATTTTGGGAAACTGATTCGATAAACACTAGGGTGACACGTTCAAAGAGTTATCTAATAACACTTAACGCATGTGTATGTGGGTGCTGCTTATGGAGAAAATAGAGCTAAAATCATAACAATATTTCCCGATGCTGCCAGCGATTTGTGTTAGTCGCCAGAGAACTTTAGGTTTTGTATTCGGTCTCAAACTATGAGGAATTTAATATTCGATGCGGAAACATTTCTAAACAAGAGCAATATAATAATGCCCATTGCAGAACTGATGTAGCAGTTCAACATTGGGTCCTAGGAATGCCAATATTGGGTCAATTTCGGAGAAAAAACTGTACGAAATGACGCCGACTGATGGTGTAGGTCATCAGAAAGTCGACCTGGATTTAGGTTGTGTTTGTTTTTAATTTATCAGACATTCTAATACAAAAATAAGCATTCTTCATTGTTGAAAATGTTTTTATGGGTATGTATGTATATATATAACTAAATGTTTTTCGAATCGTTCATGATGAACGACCGATGTGATTATTCAGATGTAGAATTTTAATTTTATGGGCCTTTCCATTGTATTCTGTCATCATTTTGATTGCTAATGTGTATACAACTCATGGGTATATATGTAGATTTATGTATTAAGTTAGATATGTAGATTAGGGTGTCCTATCACAAGAAATTCAAATACAAAATAGCACAAGAGGTATTATGAAGATACGAACTGAGAAATAATTGCCGGAATCACATCCATTTACTTACGTCTGTGTGCTGTAGAAAGATCTCAAGCCCACTAATTTCTGAAGTAGACTTAATGATGCAAACGTGTTCCGACAGTCATAGTCTATGCCCTGGAAATCGGTACCAAGCCATGTTAAATTTATTTAGCCATGCGTGATGACGACATATACTTCGACATTTATCCACACATTTTATTCAAATGTGCGTCGTGTTCTTCGTCTACAAAGATGGCCATAACTACTACATTAATCCAAATATCTTTTACATATAGACATTGTTTTCTTTGTTAGAATGTTTATCTATTGAAAAATAAAACAGAATATTTTTTTTCCAATTTTCTTATACTTTTTTGTTTGTTCGTGCCAGCAATTTTTATTCGAAAAAACTCTCAAGTACCCTTTAATTGAACATATAAACGAAATTTGAAATTTTAGTAAACATTAAAAAATATATCCATAACACAATATTGTGTTGGTTTTATGAATCAGTATTCCTCAATTTACACAAAAATAAATTTTTATTTTAGGTAGGTTTAGGTGTTATAGAAGAAAACGTAAGAGTGTATTTTCCAATGATATAAATTTGGACATACTTTTCCGTCCGTTTTGTTGCCTCCGAATTTCAGCCTAATTAAAAAATTTAAGAGATAATTCTCATATTTCATAAATCTACGAACAAAATATATCCTCTGACCTTCATTTACATGTATATAAGGAAAAACAAAGTTCTCAAAAAATCGCTGAACTTTGTATATTTCTATAAGACCTTCGAAAGTACTTCTGTTTTTTTGTCGCGTCCGTTTCGATGTAAAATTGTTTATAATTTTGTACTAATTTGTACTAAATTCTGACGATATATTTTTAAAATTTTGTAAATGTATGTAGCGCGTTAAAACACTAAAAAGGCTGATCGACTTTTTCAGTTTCTTTCTTGTTTTTGGCGTAGTTTAAGGCGTGTGAATGTCGCGTCCGGTCCACTAGGAGATGCCCATATGTCCTCTACTCTTTCTGAGTAATATAATACACTAAATATTATTTTAAAACCACTAAATGCGTACATTTGTATATATTCGTAGTCAATTTTTTTATTTGGACTAGTACTTCCTCGTATCTGAGATGTAAAGCCTTCCTTCCATATACACGGATGGCTATCTACAATTGTATTGAAATTCGAGGAGGGTATCGCGTTGTCGTAAAGCTGAGTCGAAGTGGAAATGACTGACGGACGGGATTCCATTTTTAATAAAATAAAATGTCTGAGTGTTCGTGTGTGAGAGGGTTCATCCAATTTTTCAAAATAAACGAGCGAATAAAAATGTTAATTAAACAGCCAAAGAGCTGAGCTGAGTTGCAAAGCTGCACAGCAGAAAAGGCGAAGCGAGAAATGAAAAAGAATCAGCTGCTAAAACGAAATCATTAAAAAACCAATTATCAAAATGCTAATAAAACAAACATGCATTCATACATACATTCACCACCAGCCACCAGTATCGGTGTGCATGTGTGTATGGCTGTGTGTGTGTTCGCAAATCCCAATACGTGCATACACACACACACACACACACACTCATGTACAGCAGTATAATGTGTAACGTATGGATATGGGCGTGGTTAATAATAATGCACATACATAAGTACAAAACACAAGGCAAAAAACACACACACACACACATCACTCAGTCAGTCACCACTGTACGGTTGCACGTTGTGCCGTGGCATGCTCATGCATAGCTGGCGATAATCGGGGGATATTGTAATGTTCGCAATGCCTCTTCCTCTTCTTCCTCTGCTTCAAAATCAATGTGAACCCAATTAAATGGAACATTTGCACACAGCTCGCCATGAATGGTACGCCCTTTCATCTCGTTGCATAGGTGCTTGTCTCAGTGTTGCCATTTTTTTGACCAGACGAAGGCAAAGCGTGTAAAAGGGCGCGAAAAGCAATATTAAATATTATAAATATTTAACTTTGAACAAGAATTAATGGCGCTGTAGTCCCGAAATGGTGTGTAGCTTCTCATTTTGTAAACGCGGAAGCTCGCACTATTTTTCCTACACTTCGTTGTTGTTGTGTCAAATCTTTTACGTTTTCATTTTAAATTTACAACGGGAAAGCTCGCGTTTTGCAACATGAGCCTTATTTATTTTAAATTTTGTCTTTAAAATTCGATCTTGAAATCAACAAATAGACAGCGCGCACTCAGAAAAAAAAACATTCTTAAATCTGAGTAAAATCCATACTCCCATTTAGATAAAATTTCCTTACGAGAAGGAAAATTAAATAGATATGAGTACACTTTCCATATTTCAAAGTCAGAAGAAATAGTACATATACTCAAAATAGGGTAGTAAATTTACTTAAAATCATTTTTTGGATCTAGTAAAATCTTCTTGCAATTAAGTATAAAATTTACTAGCGTTTGAGAAAGAAAAGAAAGAAGAAGAAAATAATGAAGAATATTTTGTAATGAAAAATTCCATTTAGGAAGTTTTTACTTAAAATGTGTTTATTACACAACTAAAGTAAATATATGTACTTAAACTTATGCCATGTTCCTCATACATTCAAGTATAAATGAATTTATAAAAAATACTTCAGTGTGTTTAGAAAAATACATGAATAGTGGTCTAAGAAGCAATTCTCGTTCGTTAGCCAAGACTTTCTTCATAAGTACTTCAAATATTACTCAAATCAATCACTGCGAAGGCTCCTACATAGCCTCCGCAGCAGTCATGATGAAATATCTCAACTCTTTATGGTATAAGTAAGATGAAACGTTTGAGAACTATACCATGTTGTCATTTTTCATATAAGTGCTGCATACTCAGAAGCGAAATAATTTATTTCGATTATCAAGTAAAGTCGTAGTCAGGCTGAATACAAATTTACTTGGTTTAAGGAATTTCCGAAAAATTTCCTCAGAGTGAGTATAAATTTACTTGGCATGACTACTAAAATTTACTTAGTTTGAGTAACAATTAACTTGGATTGAGGAAAAAATCGGAATATTTTCCTCACTTTGAGTATAAATTTCCTTGATTTAAGTACAATTTCTTAAAAATTTTCCTCAGATTAAGTAAAGATTTACTTGATTTGAAGAAAAATTTTCCTCAGTTTGAGTAAATTATACTTGCTTTGAGGAAAAGTTGAACTGGAATCAAATGGAAAATGATGCATTTTCAGCGCTCTGTCTGATTTAGGGCTTGCAATGATCAACTGTTTTTTTTTTTTTTCAAAAATAATAGCATACGACCAACCTCAATAAATCTGCTTGGGTTTGCGTGATGACAAATTCAACATATTTCAAAGGTGCAACATATTTGTCAGGGCATCATTTTATCAAAAAGAAAACGTCATTCTCAAAAGAAAATTATTTCTTGAATATATTTGTAATGTTCATTTTTTCCCCAAAAAATCTTCACAAATGACTACATTTGTGCGATAAACACCCTGAAAATTTCAGAGTAGGATCGTCAGTTGTTTCTGTGAAATTAGGACAGGTCTAGAAGAACTCAAGTGTAAAAATAATATAAAATGCTCTGGAGTTCTTTTACACTTCTGACTGTATCTCAGTGCCTAATGAGAGGCCCATTCTGAAATTAACAGAGTATTCAGAACATAGATGTAGCTATTTGCTGAGAAAAATAAAAAAGAAACAAAATGGGGATTTTTATAAAAACAAATTTTCAATATTAAAAAAATGTGTCAAATAAAAAACTAAAACACAGAACAATAGCTATGACTGGTTGAGTAAACCCCATTTCACAAAATATGAAAAACTTCAACGGTAAAGAGTTGCCACAGTTTCCAATATTTTTTAATTTTTTTGAATGTTTGTCTTCAGAAATGTTTAACTGCTGATTGATGTAGTAATATATTTGCTATATATAGTGCTATCGTGACTCAAATATCCCATTGACTAATTGAATTCATAAGTGCACTTAATAATTTCACAATTTGCCATTTGGAGTCGCGCTCAGTAGCCCGTATGTGGGCTACAGGTTGATTTTACACGTGCAATTTCGTCACAATACATTTTCCATGCAAAGGTTCCATTATTATGTCCAAAAATACGATTTGGAACCACTGTGTCGCAGTGGACATATGTAACATTCCTTTTAATTTTCCACTCCATTGCTATGCAATAAGGCGGGGAACTGCCAGCCAGAGCTGCTTGCTTTATTGAATTCGATGTCCTTAATACAATATTTAAACGCGCTTAAGAGCTAACTTTAGTCATTCTTACATTATTACTAACAAAGTATTTTTCTAATTCTATATATTCTAACGTTTATATTTTGTAGTTATACATACATGTCACTTATGCTAAATCTATAATATATCAAAAAATTTTCCCCAAAAATACGAATTACTAAAAAGGGAGTTAGTCATCATTTTTTATATAAAACTTAAATTAACACTTAACACTATCACTTATAACTACTATTTACAATATAGGGTGAACCATTGTCTGTTCCAATTATTGGCATGTGTTGTATACGAGAAGTATCGTCCAAGTCAAAACTACCTAACCTTCGATGGTAGAATAGGAGCTTACCATCTCTATACAAAATACCCTCCCTCTCCAGAGTCAAAAGACCGACAGGAGGTCGGTAGTTATCCTCTAGTAGTCTTAGCAGATTGGTATCTAGCTGAAGACTATCCCTAAGCAGTCCGTTATCCAAGGAGGCAGACCTATCTAGGAACCGCCAGCTAGAGCTGTGTGAATTGAGTACGAATTACCAGCGCAACAAACCGCGAAACAACAACAAACATTAATTTACAACAACAAACATTTAATTTAATTTACCAACACTCATATACACGCGTAAATACACATGTATGGTTGTATTTATGCACTTGTATATATTCAGTGATTGCCAGAGTGATCTAAGTCACCTACCCAATATAAAAATGCATAAATCGCGCTTTTGGCATATGATTTGTGTTATGCTGCATCATCATCATCATCGCCTAGCACCATCCGCAAGATTTATTGTACAACTTGAAAATAGATTATGACGAATACATAACAAATTTGGTATTTTTCGTTGGAAAGTAAGTTTTATCTGTAGCATAAGCATTAGATCTCAAGCAAATTATACAATATTTGTATCTGAAAAGTCTACGCAAAACTATCTATAATCGCATTACAGCAGCGCTTAAAATAAAGAGGATTTTCATGTTAGACCAATCAAATTTGGTGATCGCGTTTGGTATTGGAGTTAGACTAAAGAAAGGTAGAGAAGATGTTCCATGGCGAAAATTAAAGAACGGCGGCGAACAGGGGAAGAAATGTTATGTTTAATATAATGGCCCTTTTCTTGATTTAAATCAGCTTCTGACGAATGGATATTTCTTTTTGTGACCTTTATTTGATATTAACCCAAGAAATTTTAAAGGAAACGTGGAGTTTACAAAATTCATTAGAAAATTTTAAGAATATCAATCACATTGATTGGAAAATATATGTTAAACGAATTATTAATTTCGAAATCTGCGCAACCCGTCTCATTCAACTTCTACATATTTTTACGAAATGTTTTTTACTCAACCAGTCATAACTTTTGTTCTGTGTAGTATACAAGGGACTCATAAATTAATAATCAATATGAGTACCTCTCTACTATATGGACAGATCACAATAGTGTTGATTTTTTACAATAAATAAATTGTCGAATGAAGGCTTAATTTTCGTACAGTGGACTTGGTAGACACGTGAATGAAGTCGCAGATCATATATTTTATTTAACTGGTGCATGATTTCCAAAAAAATGATGTGTTCAAGTCAAACTACTCTTTTTAATTTGTTGTTCCTTTTTTCCACAATCAGCACAAATTATACGCCAAAACAATAGCACTTTAAATTCTACATTAGAATAAGTTGTTCATTTTGGGACGTGAGTGCCAACAAAATTAATTTTCCGAAAGTTAAAAATCGTTCACTTAAACACGAATTGTATGAGACTTAGCCCACTGTTATGATCACAGACGCATGCGGAACGCATGTATTCGAGAGTACAAGCGCAGGCGCACACATATCCATACCTCTCTACTGGGGTTGCTGCCACATGCCTTGGATGAGTTATGTCCAGCTTTCATGTCCCGAAAACATTTGTTTATTTAAAAAATAAGAAATTTAAAATAAAATCATACACAGTAAGTGGGCTAAGAAGGCATTAAATTAAACTCTGCTCTCAAATTTAAATGTTACGTTTGCAATCATTTTGTTTCGGTTTTTAAATATATTTTTTAAAAAATATCCAACATTACTACTCAAATTAAAGTTTTTATTCGTCCATGAAATTTGATGATGATATCCCGTATTTTTACTTTTGTCATGTGGCAACCCTACTCTCTACCCATGCATCAAACGGCGGAATGTGGCGGTTTGTCCGTCTTCCTTTACACGATCTCATGGTGGCAAGGGTTACTTTAAACCGGTTTTTGTTTTATGTTCTTGTTAATTTGTGCTTTTTCGCGTCGTTTTCGGCGTTGCAACTGACAAAACTAACCATATCAATGCACACATACATATGTAATTATGACTGTATGTATGAATATGTACCCAGCGGGAAAAAGAAGGCGTCCGCAAGGCCTTCTCACATGCCTTCTTAGGGAGGCGCAAGGCATAGTTGCTGCATTCTATACTCATTTAAAATTAACAAAGGGTAAGATTGGAGAGCAAGGCCTTCCCCTCTCGCTTCTATTCGCAGGCCTTCTAGAAGGGCTCTGACAAAACGCGATCTAGAAGGCATCCTACCAAAGACCTTATGGAAGGCCTGCAAGCAAAGCCCTTCTAGAAGGTCAAAAAATAAGGCGCAAAATTAAAAAAATATAACGAACCAATAGACCAGCATTTTTTCAATATTTCTGGCCTTGTTATTGACAGTGTATTAATTTTCAATAATATTCTTTCAACATTTTCAATTTCCTCGGCTGGAATTTGAACTCATGGCCTTCACATTGCTAATCGGACGTGCTACCTTCTAAACCACAGAACTTTATTGTCTGTTTTCGTAGAAGGCCTTCAGGAATGGGTGTCGGACGTGTAAAATTATCGATTTCTGAAGATATTATGAAGGATTTCATAAATATTTTAGTAAAAAGTAAGTGAAGTTAAATATTTTTTTGATCTATCCCCTATAAGTATTGGATTTGTACACAGTACAATAATAGGAGTAGCCGATAAATATAGGGCCGTGTCTAAATAATAAAGGTGTTCCGTACTTCTACTGTTTATAATTAATTATACACTTTGTAACACCGGGAAATTATCATATCATATTCGGTATTTGTATGGGGTCTATATGAAAACATGGACGGATGAAATATAATGCCAAATTGGAACCCAAACGGCTAAAATATGGAGACACACCCGAAGTGACATTTGTATAAAGACTATAACTACATTTGGACCGATTTGCTATTAAATAGCGTTTCATTTGATTCGGTGAGGAATTGCGACCTGAATAGATGCACAGACAGACATTTCTAATCGACTCGGCAAGTGGATCTATGTCGATCAAAGGCACAACGACAACAACAACAAATCTTTTTATCATTAAACAAACAAAGCACTTAAAAAATAATTTTATATAAATAATTTTCATTAATTAATATTATAAATTTATTTTAATTAACTTCAAATCAGGAGAATTGTGAAGATATCTTTCATAAAACTCGTAAAAATAATAAAATCGACACACTCCGTATTGCTTTCATTCTCCTAGCACGCTATCAGGCCGTCTAAAGGAAGGCAATGAAAAATACCCATTGGATATACATATCTAATAGGAAATGAGAAGGCCTTTATAAATGCCTTCTCAAAGAAGGCAGTCAAGAATGAGTATAGGATTTCTAAATGCAAATGATTGGGCCTTCTGGTAGGCCTTCTTAGAGAAGCGAGGTGAGAATGTGCCCCGAATCTTTTTTCATGCGCGAAGAAGGCCTTCTATTAGAAGGCATACAGGAATGTGTGTCAGATCCGAAGAGAAGGCATTTTGGAAGGCCTTCTAAGGGAGGCCTTCCAACTTTTCCCGCTGGGTACTTATGTAAACACACAAAATCGGTACTCGTGCGAATGCGAGTACACAAACACATACACGAAGTATATGGCCATGTACATAGATTACATCCACACATAGAATAGTATGTAAAATAGCTCTGTTTCGAAAAAAATTCTACTCCAACCTTAATTGGGACAAATGTTTTAAACTTCCATAAATAAAATATTTTATTTTATTTATTAGCCCTGTTCGATTGGGCTTACTAGCTTAAAATTAGGAGACATGATAAGGTGGCAACCTTTGTATCCATTGGTTTTATTTAAATAAACCAGATATACAAATCTGGCACCACCTTACTCGGTAACTAAGAGAGTAGTAAGCTACTTTCTTGTTAAGCGAGCAAATTCCATGCAAATATTAAGCTAGTAAGCCCAATCGAACGGGACTGTTTATTTCAATAGTCTGTCGAAATCACATGTGTATACGAAAGTAATATACAGTGGTGTACACGAATTTAGCACATTCACCACATGTAACTTTATAAAACAAATATTTCAACTTATTTTTATGTTTTTTTTTTGCCCGGTATTTTTCTAAAATATTACGTAAGATTACCATTTAACGTTGTTTTTGTTCGGTTGTTATGTTGTATTTTAGTTTTATTCAATCTAAAGTATAAATAATACGAAAAGTGATTGGACAGTAATTTAGCACAAATTAAAAAAACTTTAATAGCTGTACATCTTCTGGACTTACTCTCCACTGGAGACATAAAACGCTCCATTGGAATAGCATATCAGGAATTTTGAGTTTCATTCAAGAGATCGAGCAAATTTTTGGGTTTTATTGTTATAATATGTTGCTAAAGTCCATTCCATAGATTCTCAATAGTATTGAGATCTGGTGACTGTGCTGCACCATTTTAAAAATCTATTCTGTTCAGCTCCAAACAGCTCTTCACTGGCGTTGAGTGTGTTTTGGTTGATTGTCGTGCATAAAACGCCACTTAAGTGGCATGCTTTTATCTGAATATGTTATCATAGTATCAACAAGTATATTTTTGAAAAATATACTGATCCATTAGTGCATCGATTTTGTGTATGGACCAACACCGTGTCCAGAAAACGCAGTATACACCATCAAATTTTCGCCAACAAGCTTTACCGTCTCATATTTGTACTGCATGTTTGGAGGGCACAATTCGTACTATTTCCTATTAGATCCGCACCGACAAATGTTCGATTCGCCAATACAGGCGATATTTTCCCAAAAATCGTGAATTTTTCAAAATGCTCCTGAGCAAATGACATTTGACACTGTAAGTCATTTTTTGATACGTGTGGCTTATGTTCAACAATGCATCCAAATATTTTTTTCATTGGTTCTTCTTATGGTTCTTGAGGAAATGCTGATGTCAAATTTTGCCGAAAGGTCTCTCTGAATCACAATTGAGCTTTTAAATGGATCTGCTACGCAGGTTTTATAAATTAAAAATCCGATTTATTGATTGTTTTTCCCGGCGTATGACATTGTGCGACACTTTTGAAGCACACAATCTGTCTGAATCAATTTAGAATGTTTGCAATATCCCCAGCGATACTTCCACTGTTGCCTCAAAGTACCATTTTATCAAATGTGCTAAATTTGTGTCCAGCCCAGATTACGAATTACTTGCAAATACATGAGAGTACAAGAAAAAGGCATAAAATAATACGAAAAAATTATGTGGCTTACTGATCACACCATAAGCAACACTAAAAAACAAATATTTGGCGCAGATTTCTTTATCAGAACAATTTATTTGCTATTATAAACAACACCACTGTAAATCGAATTTCAATCAATTTTTCAATAGGAACCGAAAAATCTATATCGAATTTCGTATAAGATCTTCAATGATCTTAAACCAACATTCACATGCAATATATGCAAAGATATCGAACATTTCCAAAATCTTGCTTTGGGTAGGACTGACTGACTTTTTGTGTGCACCGTGAGGTGAGTCTACTGTGAGCGTCAAAATAAATTAAACACCAAATAATCTTATACATAAAATAGTTTTATTCAATTCATTGGTATTTTAATAAGAATTAAACTCATGAAAATAGTGGTCAAAAATATGTTATGAAAATATTTCACACTTTTATTAAAAAAAAACACTAAAATGTACTCGCCAAAGTAAAGTATACACTTTTGAAAACAGAGGGTCTTGTAGACATTAAGTCGACAATAGTTTTAGCCGTGTGATACGATTTTCTGGTAATTTTTGCTAGAAATGTGACTTTCTCTATTTTTGTCCAGATGTTACCACTGGTGCTCAATGTGATTAGGTCTAGGGACTGTAGTGGATGATCTACAGTTTTCAAAATTTTGGACAAATGTTTAGAATCGTTGTCCTGTTGGGATACGCAGCATTGATTTTTAAAAAATTTAAATAATCTTATTTTTTTCATTCACAAGACACAAGATTACCGACTCCCGATGCCGCCATACATCCCAGACCATAACAGAGCCTTCACCCTGTTTTTTTTTGTAAATCGTGAATTATTTTTTAACGTTGCTTACCCTATTTTTCTTGCCCAATATTTTCATTAATTTAATTCCTATTTAATACTGATGAATTTTACAATATTGGTTTTGATGCATCACTTTTTATCGACATAAAACAATGTTCCTCCTTCAAAATGCAGATTTGACACGATACACATTCAAATTGAGACTGGAGTTCATAGGGGTCTAGGAACCGAAATATGTACATATTCTGACGTTCGACGTAAAGTCGTCATATCATAAATTCATGTGAAATGTTCAGCTGGAAACTTTAAAATGTATACTTTGTTGGACTTTTTCAATGTTTTTTTATTTTTGCTATATTTCTCTGGCATATTGATAAATATGCAATCATTTTTTTAAATTTATTTCATAAGTTCGAATATTTTCCCAGTTTTTTGTAAAATATGTTCGTTTCTAGATGAAGGAATCTTCTAAATTAAAGACGTCACAGTATTCTCAGTCAGACTAATTTGTTGTTTTAGATATACAAGTTCTTTGTTTTTTTTAATCATTTTTAATCACCACTAGATTGCGACTTAAAAATCCAATTTACGAATCGACGAAATGTTTTAGAAAAACATTTTTTTACATTTGTACATCAGTATATAAAATAAAACACACCAGTTACTAAAATAATGTATTTAAACAATATTGAACATACCTGAAATGAATTATTTTTTCCCGGAATTCCCGGGAATGAAACTTTTCATTCGTAATGAAACATTTCATTTGATATATATATATATATGTCCATAAAATCTCACTCCGATTTCATTCTGGATCCATTAACCCACTATGAGCTAGTTGAATACTTTTAAAGTCCATGACACTTATTTTATATTAGCAAACTTCAATCTCTTCAGCAGTGTGAATGCTGAAGGAAAACTGCAAAAAAAAAAATTGTTGTAACAGAAAAATTTGCTGTTATAGCAGAAAAGTGACTTTTGATATGCGGCAAATAATATTTGCTGTTAATAGCAGACTTTGCTCTAAGTGCAGACTCGGTATTAGATACTTTCAACATTCATTCTACTTTTTGTGGCCAATTATAGGATAACGAATTCAATTCTGTCTAAATACCCCCATATTTAGAGGTAATTTGAAAACGAATTGTGCTCGAGACAAAATATTTTAGGAATAATCATTAAACAAAAAGAACAAGGCCGAAATTAAACAAATTCTAAAAACTACTGTAAGAATAGGGTTTTGATTATTATTTTTTTATTGAAGCGATTAGAAGGCTAAATGAAAGGGAATTAATAAGTTAATGGGATCATGAGAGCATTTGGATCATTTCTGAAATGAGTTGATTTGCTTCGTGCTGTTTACCGGAAATAATAGCCAACTATGAAGTATTAGTTGTAATTGTTAAGAAAAGTAAATAGGAATAAAAGTAAAGGAAAGTAAATCGAAACTCTCATACAAAACGAAATCGTGACAGCGAAAACATTCGATAATACTATGCAGCAACTATTCGTGAAGGACTGTGTATAACATATTCTGATGTATTTTGGCGTTATAAACTAGAAAATGATATTAAACAAATTTTATGGATACTTTTTTTTAATTTTTGCTAAAATCAATGGCACCTTTAGTATTTGTATTATTTGTTGGACATATGGAGGAGAAAGGCCTACAAATATTCGACAAAAGTAAAAATTAAAAAAGAAACATAAAAATGTTTATGTATCGGAATGCCTCATTACACAGAAATGACAAATTTTTAGGTCTCGGAACGAATTTGTATTTTAGTTCTCGCCATTCAAGGATTGGCCCGAGAATTCCTTTTTCGATTCGGAAATGACATCCAATCAATGTGTTGCAAGTATATAGATAGACGTGGATAGATGTTTGTATATTAGGCTGTCCCATACGAAAATTGTTTTGCCCGATGCGTATTTATGCACTGATTATGGAGAAAATAAAGGAAAACAAATTAAAAACTATTTTCCCAGGCTACCGTCTGTTTAAGGTAGGCATCCCAGTTTATTAATCGGAATTTTAACAAAATTGATGGCAAAGGTTCCTGTCATGGGGAAATTGTTGATAAACTACGTGCATGGAATAATTTTGGTCCACCTCGTGAGTGATCTAATTTGTTTTGACTTCAATCGCCGGTAGATTTGATAATTTTTGTCTTTTCCCATCAACACTGTTTGAAAATAGCGCTTTGTGGGACATCCTAACATACATACAATTTAAGTATATGGGTTTTCTAGGCAATTTGTCGGGAAATCATAAAAACAAAATGGGAATCCACACATGGATGTACGCATACATACATACGTACGTATGTGGATTTATGAATGTAGTCGTACCATATGCCACGCATGCACATCCGTGGAATCCTTGCCGGGTTTAGCGCATCAAATTCGACGCATGCGCCCGTAATCTGGGAAAACACATATAATTCGATCATTACTAAGTAAGGACTATAACTAACGAGCAGAGCGGGATAGAGCGAGCGAGCGAGAGACAGACTAATTCTATCGCAGTGTGAGATTCGTACCTAAGTATGGATGTATGCATGTGTGTGATATATGGATGAGGATTTGGTTAATGTTGTTATTGTGTCGTTCGCTGATTATGGACAATTCCAAGAAACTCAAGTGGTGGCATTGTGTGTTTTTGAGTAGCTACTCGTTGGCCTGATGTCGATGGTAAAGGCGACAATGCCTTAAATCCCGTTGCTCTGATGTTTGCGATTGAGCTGGTGCTGGTGCTGATCCTGTTGAACATGCTGCGCCTAGATGGCTGATCCTTGTGTTGTCGTTTGTGTCAATGGCTTCCATTGGTCGGTCTACAAATATCACGCTGTAAGTGACACAACAACATCCTCTGTCGTCCTGCTCAATGTACAGCAGAGCAAGCGCAGACAAATGCAAGGCAGCCCATGCGGTAGTCACATGATAAACAGATTAGGGACGGGATAAACATCTCCCTTGCTCAAACTAACCATGAAGAATATGTTGAGAATCGATTACAATAAAAGGATTTTCACGCCTATTGCGGAGATACTCTAATAATCTCCCGGCCGTATTTGTGCGAAAGCCTACTCGGACAATGTCTTCAAACTGTAAATGTGTAATTGTCTAAATATGTTATATCGATTTTAATTTTGCTTCGTTTCAATTTGAATTCTTACCAAAAATTCGTTTATTTGGGCGCAGAAGGTAACTTTTTTTGGGACGTGGTTTTGTCAAAATTAAAATATTTGCTTACATGTGTGAAATCTTACTTTGCGGATGTAAGCCCCACAGGGTTCTCGAAATTTCCCCAATAAAAATTGAAAAGAATCAAAATAGAAATTATAAAAATATTAAATTTAAATATATGTACAGTGAGTGTCATTAATATTCGACATTCGCATTGGTGAAAGTTCAAACGCCCACTAATCTATATACATTATTTAAATATAAAACTTTATTTCATAATTTCAATTCACCTTTGGATATGCTTCAACTAAATCTGAAACCGACCTTTAAGTATGAGAATAGCCCCGTTATTGTTTGGGGGGTTGTGGGGGCAATTAGTGTAGAAGAATTGGTATTCAATGAAGAAATTCTAAATAATGAATGTTATTTGAGGATATTTAGAGAAAATTTAAAGTAAAGTACGGCCAAGATAGGTGTTCAGGATAGCTTCAAATTTTATCAGGGCAACGATCTGAAACACAAATCACATTTAATCCAGAAGTAGCTTCTTTATAACTGCCCAAAGTGCTACACCCTCCTCCCCAATCCTCAGACATGAACTCGATAGAAAACTTGTGGGATGAATTATTGATTAAGAGATAAATTAATATTAACATTTTCATCTATACATGATTGTTTATTTTGTTATTAATATTGTTTATACTAATGTTAAATGTAATTTCTTTAATTTTTATTACGAATTATTATGAATTTTGTTCCCAGTGATTTTGCATATCGATTAACGTTTGTTGGCATATATATTCCATTAAATTGAATACGATCTAATTCAGATTACGCCAACGGAAGTGTCTGCACGTTCGCTTAAATGGACTTTGAACAATGTTTAGGAACACCTTTCGCATGAATTTGATTTTTCATTCCATGAACTGGAAAAATCGCCAGGGAATATAATGCAAAAGGTCGAAATTTCAACGGCGATTTTGCCATTGACACTTTCAAGCAAGTGTTTTGAATATAATTGGGCAGATTCGCCGTTCTGTAACTCGAAAGCTTGATAGTACTTATTTAGTTTATTGGGTGGAGTAGGCCGTGGAATCACTGGTAGTGTTTGGTAAAAATTACCAAAAATCATTAATATACAGTGGATTTTATGCAAATTATATTTTTTGTCTTTGCATTTTTAATCTATGCAACATATGCTAACATAATATTGGTAATATCGATTTTTTTAATATTGACATCAAGAGAAGCGGATTTAAGCGTATTCAATAGCAATTTGATTGCTATGAATGAGCTGTACGTCCTTTTTCAACAACTTAGCTGCAATTTCAGAGGAGGTAGGTAAAATTAAATTCTGTGAGAGAATCGTAGCCAAAATCTACACGATCAAAATAATCTTATGGTCCCAACGTCCAGAGGATAAACTACAATTCCATCTTTCAAAACTTTCATGAGTGTCGTACGTTAATTGCCATTTAAAAGCGGAGTGTGCTTTCAAAATGTCTTCATTTTCGTGCTTTTCTTTAAGAAGTGTTTCTTCAATATGCTATTCGTTAATTTCCCATTGTCATTGTCAAAATAATCTGGTATTAACTGAGGCGATAGTCTGCGGTTGTCAACATAATTTTCTATAGAAACAGAATCCTCCAATTCAATGTTTTTCGCAACTATATAGATGAAGCAAGCATCGCTTTAATTTTGCGAGCGAATTTTTGCTAAAATTGGTACGATTATTCTCTTCCCACTCTTGATTAAATGCTTAGTGCATCGGACAGTGTGGCGCTGTCATTCCCAGTTGGGCTAATATTAATCGCATGTCTTCATTCAATGCCTCATTGTTCAGAAATATCCTATTTGTATTTGGTTCAAGAATCGATGAAAATACATGAAATATCTGTAACTGGATTTCCCTGTTCCCTGACTGATTACTGGAATTGACTGGAATTATGAACCAAATAAAAATTAATCAACAAAATGTGTCGTTCCTAACGTTAGATCTGACAAAAAGTTCATAAAATGTAAAGATTTTTTGCATTTTGTCCGAATTTTCTGACTTATCTTTATAATTATCTGAATTTTTGTGTTCAGAAAAGTTTCGCAGAATCATAAGTTCTCAAGTGATGTGATTACCAACGAACATCATTTAATTTTTATTATATAGATTTAAATTGAATATAACAATAAACTACTAGCAAAGATGGCATATAGTATATAAATCTTGTTGTACGAGGTAGACAAATTTCTTAAATAAATAAATAAATTTGAACGCCGAATTCGCCTTCACTCAACAACCTCCACAACCAAACTGAAATAACGCTTACATGATGAATAGAATAAAATACGAATTTCCTGTACCAGAAAAATCGTACGTTTAAAAGTGTTGGTCTTATTAATTATCTTTATTTAAGAAACACCGAATATTAATGACGCTATGATTTTTGATGTAAATGAAGGAATGTATTGTTTTTATTGTTTGTAATCAGTCAATGAATATTTGATAATGGTGAAGTAACATTATAAAATAAAGTTTGATGCTTAAATACCGTCTTCCAGGCGGTATTTCTTCCCCTCATAAGGAGAAACACAACCGTATTTTTTATGAAGAACATGACTCTTAAAGGTTATGTCCTGGTTTGATGGACACGTTTCACAATTTTTTACCACTTTTCTTTTGAAATTAAAATAAGTGTTCCGTAGTACATGATTATGATTTTATAACATTTAGGTATTTATATCACAGCAACATTGCATTCCTTAATCTGAGTAAAATTCGTACTTCTCAATTTTACTTCAACAATTTTACTCCAATTTAGTAAAAATTTCCTTTAAAGCAGGAAAATTAACTAAGTAAAGGGTGATTTTTTAAGAGCTTGATAACTTTTTTTTTAAAAAAAAACGCATAAAATTTGCAAAATCTCATCGGTTCTTTATTTGAAACGTTAGATTGGTCCATGACATTTACTTTTTGAAGATAATTTCATTTAAATGTTGACCGCGGCTGCGTCTTAGGTGGTCCATCCGCTTAGTCCAATTTTGGCATTTCCACGTTTTTGAGTAACAGAGACCCAATTGGTGCGAACGGCGACGAATCGAAAATTGGTGGTCATCATTAACACTGGCCGATACAGCTGCGATATTTTCTTCAGTTCGCACTCTACGTAAGCGTGTTGGTGGTTTAATGTCCAACAATGTAAATTTGGTGCGAAATTTAGTCACAATAGCCCGAATAGCCGCTTCAGTGGGTCGATTAAACTGACCATAAAATGGAAGCGCGCAATGAACTTTCTTAACAGAGCACGCATTTTGATAATAAAATTCAATAATTTGCAAGCGTTGTTCGTTTGTAAGACGATTCATATACTGACATACTGAGCATCTTTCTCTTTGACACCATGTCTGAAATCCCACGTGATCTGTCAAATACTAATGCATGAAAATCCTAACCTCAAAAAAATCACTCTTTATTAGTAAAGTTACCTTACTTCAAAGTCATAGCAATGAGTTAGAAAATTTTGCTTGAAATCATTTCTTTGGATCTAGTAAAAATGTCTTTTAATTGAGTAAATTCATACTTGTTTGGAAGAAAATTTCCTATGTTTCAAGTAAGAAAAAAAATAAGAAATTTTTCGTATGGCAAATAATCCGTTTAGGAAATTTTAACTAGAAAATAAGTTTTTTCTTAAAATTAAGTTAATCCGTTTACTGAAATGTATGCTGTTTTCTTCATACATTTAAGTATTAATGAACTTATAAATAATTACTTCAAATTGTTTAAACATTTCTTGAATATTAATTCTTAAATACTTCAAGTATTATTCTAAACAACCACTGCGAAGGCTAACTCATTATAGGGTTCACTTTTTTCTGAGTGTGGCTTTAGTGCACTGAATTCATTCGAAATTGGCTTCAAATTTTTCTCTCTAGCGATTCACTTGGCGTGTGGAATATTTTAGCCCATTGCCATTGACGATTTTTTAAAAAACTATTTTGTAGATTTTGGGGATATAGTGTTATCAAATTCCTACAAAATTGTTCTTGCTAAATTTATTTTTCCCATGATCCCATTTAGACCAAATGACAATATGGCAAAAACTACAATTTTGTAAGGTTTATTATGAAAAACAGTAATAACTACTGAGCCAATTGAGGACGAAAATTAATCAAAACTGTAGTTTTTTGCGACGCTTTCTGGTGGAATTTTGGGAGGACATTTTGATATTGCTTACAATGTGGCAAGGAAATAGTGCTTTAACTTAAAAAAAACTCTGCTACAATTGTGAAAGCGAAAATACATTAAAAAATATATTTTCCGAAATTAAAAAATTTCTATTTTATTACATCTGTCTTCTTTCATTTATGTCCCATATCGCGGCATAAAGTCGAATTTCGGCTGCCTGTGTCCAAATCCAAAAATATATTATCCTATTTGTAATAAGGGCGATAATAACAACAATAACAATAATACTAGCCAACGGCAACAGTCAGCAGAGTGCATAATTATAATAAATCAATGTTGCCGCCGTTGTTGCTGGTAATTATTGCTCACATGCCATGCATTCGACCGATATCGTCGATATCGATTTGTTGTTGGCATAGCTGCTGACTTTGGTTTTCAGTTGGCTTCTTTCTTTTATGATTCTTTTTTAAGGAGAACGAGCAACACACACACACACACACAAAAATAAATTATTTTCTAATAATGGAAAATTTTAATTGAAATTTTATCATGCATTTCAGGCGACAACAGTGTTCGACACAACTACACATGTACGAACTCATACTCAATGTACACACAATATGTATGTACATAGGTACGTACATACGTATGTATATTTATCTGTCACACTCTGAAATGACGGGCATAAGAGAACGGTGTGGGTTTAATTTACGTTAAATGAGTGAAAACGGTTTTTATTAAAAAAATATACGGTGCAGGTAGCGGCGATAAATGCGAAAAAAGACGCCGGCATCACTACTTTTGCCACTGTGCCAATAAAACCACAGATATGTACGTGTGTATGTAGCACCGCACCGCACTACACTACACTACACTACACTACACCATACTATACTATACTATCTACTGCGACAGCACATTGTTCCAAATGCGAGAGATACCAGTGCTGCGAACCCAAGAACGGTTCCTCAGAAATGCGCGAACGTTCGTACAGTACCCACTCGCACAGTGACATGCTCGCAGGCGTGGAGGAGTACCGGCATGTATGCCATGGTATGGTATGGACGTGTATATGCATGTTTATCTCAATGTTTGGACTTGCACTGCAGTTCACTTCAGATACATACATTAAACAGCAAAAATGACATTAAATTGTAATTACTTTTGTTTAGTTATTACGTTACACACACATGCATGTACACGGGGCGGACATTATTGTTGCCTTTTTGATAAGAACGGAGGGAGAGTTTTACTTAATGAGTTTTTTAATTATTAAATAATAGTTGATATAGTACTACTATTATTATTATTGCTATTGGTAATGGCAATGGCAATGCATGGTACCTAATGTGCGAGCAAACTTTGTACCATGGAATGGGGAAAAGTGTCGCCAATGAGTTGTTAATCTTGGTAGGGAGGGGGAGGTGATTGAAACTTAAAAAAATAGTTTTGTCCACTTATTTTCATGTATGTGCCATAAGACAAACAAACAAGTAAGGAAAGGCCAAAGACGGACGGGGTCGACTAAATGATACCCTCCACTTTCTACCCCGTTACAATTCATTTCGGTAAAAAAAGTGAAATCAGGAAGGATTTTTGTATGGGGCCTAATCATGGACCATTGTGACCCACTCTCATAATGTATGTTTCAAGGTAAAGTATAACGCGTTCTGCCAAAATATTTATGGGGGTATATTAGAACCTGGAACGATGTGATCCGCTTTCACAATGTATGTTTATAGTTAAACATTAAAACGGTTAAACATTTGGGAGCAACACCGATCTTACACACTTTCGGTATATCTGTGTTTAGTTGGATAATGAGAAGTTGTAGCAAATTTAAAGAAAATCGGGAACAATGTGTGGTTTCTAGAGCGTCCTTTAACAACAAAACGTACTTGTGCCACTTTTTGTTAAGATCGAACTATAGTTGAGACCTCTAATTTGATTACAGCAATAGATGGACAGACGGACATTGCTAAATCGACTCAGAAAGTGAATCAAAGCCGATCTGTATAATAAGCGATGGGTGTTACAAACAAATGCACAAAGACATAATACCCTAGTGGAGGTAGCAATGAAGTGTGCTCTTGATATTTTGTGGTGTCATTAATGGTTTTCATTGATGGAAAGAAATCTGTAAGAAAAAATCATTTTTGAATAATTATCGAAGTCTTTGATTGTATTGTACTCTAGTTGATTCCCAACATACCAAATAGGAATAAAACCGCAATACTACTTGAGAACAATATTATAAAAATAGTGAATTCACAATGAGTTTTTAACAATGCATGAGGAATTCTTATAATACACAACAGTTTCTCAAGTTCGCACACGAACTTTCTTCCTTTATTGTAGTGTTTCATTTGGTGAAAAGTGTCAACAAGGCACGCTTCATTTTTGGACAAATTTATTTTGTGTTTAGTGTTCGATTTCAAAGTGAGTGTACGTGTAATTGTGTTGTGTTAAAAAATTGGTAATATTTTAATAAAATAATTAATAATGCATAATAAATATAAAAAAGTGTTCGTAGAGAAACAAAATAAGTAATTTAACTTCTTTTCAATAATAAAAACCAAAAAACTAATGTATTGGATGTAGATTTAATAGCAGCCCAGCTGTGTTGCTATAAGAAGTAAGTTCAATTAAAAATATTAAATGAAAATATTAAACCATAAATTTGTACATGTTATAGATACAGCTTTATCAGTGGACAACACGGAGGACAAGTTCATAAAAGACACGCGAACGTCCGCTAAAAATTGTATTAAGCTGCGAAACAATTACCCAAAATGTGAATATGAACATTAAAATTGTGAACTGGGATATTGTCCTGGCTTATTTTTTTACAACTAATTTTTAATTACAACTGAAATGTACAAAAAATGGACTGAATTAATAAAATTAATTAATATTAACGAAAATTACCAAAAAAACAGAATTTAAAAGTAAGCTTATTCTACAATTACAAGGATAAGCTTAAGACAATATTATTTTCGTAAGCTTATTCTATAATTACAAGGATAAGCTTATAGTAAGCGTACACATTTAATATTATCAAGAGGGTTCCGTTTCGATTTTTCTACAATTGTTATACAAGCATTTTCAACTGGATTCTCAACTCTTTTTCAAGCTTGAGGGTTGTGTTGGTAAGCTTATTATAATATTATTCTCAAGTCATTTGGTATGTTGGGTTATATTTACTAATACATTTGAACCTGGATAAGTGGGAATCCTCTATTATCGGGACATTTTTGATATACGTTGGCCTCAAAAACAATGATATGTTTCATCGGTGGAATGAAGTACAAGTACATGTTCTACCAAAGAGATTGACATTTCGCTTGTAGACCCTTTTTAGAAAACCGGTTTCGGTTTCTTCGAAAATTCACAATTTCAATATATACATTGCCTTTCGGTTTCACATTTTTACAAAACGGATGAAACGGGGACTAAAATATTTTGTCAATATTTGCGGAATATAAAGTATTTCATTTATTTATAGATGAGTTTACTCAGTAAATTGCAAATTGCGCAATTTGGAATTTGAGCAACAGCATGCGAGAAAGTGGAGACATGGTCACGTTGAGATCTTAGGGGAGAACAAACTCTTACCAAACCGTTCCACAGGTCAAGTCAATTGATAGGCGGACAAGTTTGTGGCCAATTTACAAAATAAGTTGAGTTCGAAGCAAGTTTTTCACATGTCATGTCAGGCAGACATGTTAGGATTATATTTGTCGAAATCCTTGTGAATTAAATCCAAACTTTCTCTCAAGTAATTGACTTTATCTGTGGGACACTTTCAAATATTTTTGAGAAGTTTTGGGTTAAAGTTATATCTACTCTCATCATTACTTATACTTTCACCCAAGGCTTTAAATTATTCTCCATAAAAATGTATCTTCCAAATCAAATTAATGTCATGAACACAAACAGGATCATAAAGGACCCTCCGTTTTCAGATGTTTCCTGTGATAAGCGCTAAAACTTCTAAACCCGGTTGATTGAACTGCCAACACCGGTTTTCTTAGTTTTGCGAAATTAGCATTTAAACCCCCGATGGTCACTAACACCGGTTGACCGATTTTCGGTTTTCACAGACCTAATTTCAATGCAAACCTATATAGTGGTCTGGCAGGGTATCCTTTTGCGTGACATGATACGGCAATTTCATATTTTGAACATGTGGTCTAAGTATTTTTCAAACTGATTTCCAATTAGCCAAAAATAAACCGCTTTCTTTGTCCCGGTACTGTGTTATAGGGAAATTGATGAATGTCTTAACAAATAATATTTTTATTTCGTCTTGGTTAAGATGTGCAAAACCAGTTTAGTTGGGTGTTCGGCTGATTGATTGACATAATGTGGTGAATTGTCATTATTGGCCTGTGGTGGTCCAAGAGTCCGTTAATGCCGCTGTCTTGGCGAAGCTAGAATCCGAACTTATTAAAAGAAGATCCATCCATCCATCCATTCATCCACTCATTCATATAAAATCAGTCAGCATAATTAAACAAAATGTGCTGATTTGTTGTGTGTCTGTATGTGTCTTCGTTTCTGTAGCAATTTTAGGCATTCCTAAGTAATATGGCCGAATGTATAACCAGGGGTCATAGCATGATCTTTAATGGGCTACGTCTTCAATTAAATCAAAAGCAGCATCCATATGCCCTGGAGATGATAAATATCATCAGTCCAGTATGTTTGCCTATGTGCGTGTGCGTGTGCGTGTATTAGTGTGGGGATATATTGCTATATATTCTCAAAATGAGCATAATATTGAAATAAGTTTGGAAAAAACTAAAGCAAAATCACTAAATACTATTTGGAGAAATCATTTATCATATTTTTCATTCATAATTTGGCCAAAATGGATGGGACCACGAATGAATGAGCGAACGAATCTCATGGTTCGCCAATGGAGGAAGAGAAACGGCGACGACGATCACAACACCAACATCTGTAAGCGATCAATCGATCATTCGTTTGATCGAACTAATGAATGAATGACGACGGACTGACTGACTGAGTGTCTGAAGAAAGGAATGAATGAATGTATGACCCCAACGAGCTGAGCTGTAAACTACAAACAAAGTTCAATGGACTACAAATGATTCTCGGGCACGGAACAAACAGTCCACATTATAGCAAATCAAACGACGCCAAATTGTAACCATCATCATTATGGGCTACAGGCACAAAGATCACATTCGAATTGCGGAAATCGTATTTAGTACCGGCCAATAACTTAAACAAGTCAATTCTCGACGTGTTAAGAACACACACATACACAGCGAACACCAAAAGCGCCAAAGCTCTGGCATATCGATCGTCCGTACAAGATTACAGCCAGCGACTAGACCAGGGAGGGAGGAAGGAACGCGTACTTGAGCCACAGTGTGGCAGCACTTGAATGCATTTTGCATTTAATGAATTAAAGTCGCTTTATTCGAAATCACTGGACATAACTCATAACTCGAGGCGCGCACTGGGCCGGAACGGGGACGGGGATGCACGTTGGGCCACACTTCTCTCGCGGACGTGGACGATAAACGCCTCGGAATGGTATGCGCGATTTTCAGCGAAAAGCACGTTTTCATTTCATAGCAATTCAGATGTTGCGCATGACAAGGAAATGCACTGAATTTGTAAACGTCATGCAACGCCCAGCATGTGACATAAGCATTTATCGCACCAGCAGAACGCGAGAGGACAAACAGCGGACGCACAGACGGACGGACGTGTTGTTAGTGTTGTGCCATAGTGTCATATCGTTGAATCGATCGATCGATCGATTTGGTATTGATCAGTGATCGTTTCCCTTCTGTACACGTAGATTTGTTGCCACAGTTAATGTGTCTGTGCGGCTCTATTCCCCGTTCGTTCAACGCCATCCAAATGCCAAGTCGTGCCTTACACCTCTCCTCTTGGCAACGTTGTAACCACGGAGTGGGAAACGCAGTTCCTTCTTTTTTTGTCCACGTCTCTTGATCTCTATGAGCGTCGTCGTCGCAAGACCAAACAAATGTCGGTCATAATATTTTACTTGTTGCATTAAATGTTGCAAATTAATATCGTTTAGATTGTGTATGTGTGTGTGTGTTTGTGTGTGTGTGTTTGTGTGTTGTTGTTGTTATTGAATCCTTCATTTATGATTGGAACTTGTTTGTTTCTTTGCAGTCACATGAGGACCACTCGGATGACGAACTGCGCGACTGTGACTCTGTCGAGGGTGACCATATGACAAGAGTCGGCTCACGCCTGAACACATCTATGACCAGCAATGGTGGCGACATGAGTGGCCACGAGCATCCCAGCGAAATGCAAATGAGGTTTGTGAGCGCTGCTTTGCCTGTCCAAATCCCCCAACAAATTCACTAACGTTTTTCAAATGTGTATTTCCCCCACAGTCATCACCATCAATTCCCACCCAACCATCCCTTAAACGCTTTAAATAATTTTATGGGTATAGGCGGTCTGCATGGCATTCCCAGTTTGCAACACAACGATGTCCTGGAGAAGCTCAAAATGCAAGTTCGTGACATGAAAGTGGGATTAATGGTAAGTTTTTGGGGCATTCACGAAGACAGTAGGGTGTACTGAACAGTTATCAATTGCAATTTAAATTACCGTACATATTCTATTCAGTACACCCTAATGTACAGCATGAATACCCTAAGTTTGTGAAAATGTCACTCTATTTTAAATTGAAATGATGTAGGATCAGGAATATGCCGCTGCTCATGCGGCCGCGTTCGGCGCAAACGTTCTGCCCACACCCATAAATACTGCCTTTACATTGCCACCCACCACTATGGCATCATTCACGCATGCCGCCCAGACATTGGCGGCCCAGGCCGGCAATAACATGAACTCACATTTGAGTGCAAATTCTTCGTCGGCTCCATCGGCCGGAGGTGTATCCATGGCCAATGGCAGCCACAGCAACAACAATTCAAGTTTCTCGTTTACCTCACCAACAGCGCCCAGCACAAAAGACGGTAAGTCGACGATTGAATCATTGAATTAGACGTGTTTTACTTGGCAAGCGAGTTTTGTTTTGCCAGGAAATGCGAAATTCTCAATCAACTGCCGAAATATTAAATACGTCCCTCCGTCTCTCTCCATCCTTTTCTCTTGCAGTGAACCCTGCCTCGAATTCCTCAACATCCAGTGAAACTTCAAACTCTTCGCAGCAGAATAATGGCTGGAGTTTCGAGGAGCAGTACAAACAGGTCCGACAGGTAAGTCGAATTTATTTTAACGAATATTTCCAGTCTTCATCTTCACGCCAATTGTAAGACGTCAGATTGGTATTCGGACCTCATTTGGTCCTTTCGCGTCGCATCCTCTGTAATTATCTGGTCACAGCATCGTCTGTATGCAAATGAAATTATCTTCCCAAAGCAAAACCGGCTCTTCTTCTTCTTGGAAAAAGGTGTCAATTCTTCAGTTCGTCTTTGACAACTACTCGATTCGAGTCTCCTCTATAGCGCTCATTATCACCGCGAACGCGTACGATACGGAGATCTACTTGAGATTTTAATGAGCCCGCTGCATCGCAATTCCCATTCCAGGCATACTGTGTGTGCCCACTTACTCTCGCATGCTTGAATATCTATCTATGTATGTATGTATGTACGAGTATGTTTATCTACGTGTACGGACGGATGTAGTCCCAACAAGCAATTACCCGGAAAATATACATTCAACAGCCGTCGTCTTATCTGGGCACAAGTGCGCTTGAAGTTGTCGTAAGTGTGAAGTCGTGAAGTTGTGAAAGGGTTGAAAACCAAATACAACTGCTTGTTTTCCCCCTTTTCTGACAAATTTTCACACAAATCAACCCAAAAGTGAGGCAATTGTTGCCCACTTCCTGCGAAGGAAAACTTTTACATGCTTGATTTACAGCTGACCGCCTCTGTGTGTGACTGCTCGTACGTAATCCGCAGAACGCGTTTTATATCGTCTTGTTATAAATTTGAGTCCTCTTCCCAATGACTAGGACAATCGAAATCCTTATTGATGCAACCACTGTTTACTTGTTTAAACTCTGTTAAATTAGCGGCAATGGTCCCTTCAATAGGGCTATTTTCTTTTTACCCCATGGGTAAAATGAAGCCTGTTGTTCCCAGAGTTAGAGGATGGTACTCGAAATCACAAACTGACACAAAGTATTTATTTATTTATTTATTATGAACTTGCTGACCCGACAAAAATTTTCTTGTCCATATTTCAATTAGTTTGTTTGTGATCGTCGTGTGAATTTTTGAAAAGCGATTTCAAATGTTTAAGCAAACGATTAACGTTTGCTGGCATAGCTATTCAATTTAATGACACGATCTAATTCAGAATTCGCCAATGGAAGTGTGTGCAAGTTCGCTTAAGTGGCTTTTACCTTTCGCATGCGTTTGATATTTCATACGGCGAACTGGAAAAATCGATAGGGAATATAATGCAGAAGGTCGGCATTTCAAAGCCGATTTTGCCATTGACACTTTCAAGCAGGTGTTTTAATTAATATAAATTTCGTAATGTTTTCCACAAAAGGACGTATTCGAGCACTCATTTAGTTTATTGGGTGGAGTACGTTATTGGACAACCATGATCACCGGCACAGTTCTTCGACAGTTTGCACGTTGGAAGTTCTTTAATATGCGTATTCAATGGCAATTTGATTGCTGAATGAGCTGTTCGACCTTCTTCAACAACTTAGCTGCAATTTCAGATGAAGGCGGTAAAATTGAATTCTGCGAGAGAATCGTAGTCAAAATATACACTATCAAAATAGTCTTATGGTTCCAACGTGATCGTCAGAGGATATTCACTATAATTCCATCCTTCAAAACGTTCGTGAGTGTCGTACGTTAATGGCCGATTTAACAGCGGAGTGTACTCTCAAAATGTCTTCATCTTCGTGCTTTCCTTTAAGAAGCATTTCTTTAATATGCTATTCGTTAATTTCCCCACTTCCCAGAGTCATTGCAAAAAATAATCTGTATTAAATGAAGATTCTGAGACGATAGTCTGCGGTTGTCAACATAAGTTTCTCTAGAAACAGAATCTTCCAATTCAATTCAATGTTTTTCGCAGCCATATATACCATGTTCGCTCAACGACATACGATTTGGAGCAACGTATGGGAACATGAACTGAAAAATCTAAATATCAACATTCGCAATATCAATATAATTTTTGTAGTGCAAATGTCCAGCAATTGTTTTGAAAATACTCCAGATTGGCCGTTCCATAACGCATTATTCTGTTCGTAAATCGAAAATCATCTTCCAAAAGAATCATTGAACATTGCGCCATATTACACTCCTCCGGACCGATCATTCATTTATTATTATTATTCATTTATTTGTGGAAGAAAAATCTAACAATAATTTTGAAAACATACCTGCAATATTTGTACTCTTTATATTCGAATTCGTATTTGGAAAAGTTTGTGCGGCTAGGGCGATACCCCAAAGCAATACTTCTGAATGATAAGTCGGCGATATTAATAGATTCGGAAGAAATATAGATGATATCGTCAAAATATCATCTGGAAGATAAAAAGGAGATATCATCAGAAGACAAAAATGTAATTTTCCATATTTTTCATATTTTGATTCAATCAAAATAAAGTGATGAATAATGACATACAATAACATCATAAATAATAAGTAATCATAAAAGAACTAAGAGTTATAAATTAAATAGATGACATCAGAGCAAAATAATACAAATTGTAAGCTCAAATTATGTTGGGTCTGAGAAAGAATCAAAGCATATACCTGATAATAAATCAGAACATGCCTTTAATTGCAGAAATGAAATTATAATTTTTAATCGAAAACATCTCCTTGCTACCCATCCAAGTAAATGTGGTGGCCAAGCGGTCGGTTAAAAGCTTTTAGAGAACGAGTCTTATATATATCAAAACCCGCTAAAACGACAATATATGGAAATGATCGCTGTTCCATCCGAGCTGCGTGCTTAACGACAGACGTGAAGTTTTTCAGTTCGCGCTCTTGAAAATTGTAGCAATTCTAACCAAGAAATTAAAGGAATTTAGTACTGCCTGGATTAGGTAGAAACAACAACCTTTAGCTTCCATTTTTCAATGACAACTTTCTTTTCACAGTGCCAGCCATGTCTGACACGAGAAGGTTGCGATTTTCAAAACACCAACAATTGGATTAATGAATTCATCCATTGAGTGGCGTGGTAGTTCGGTTCTGTGGCGATGCCTCCTCCCATGTGAGAGCATCTTTTAATTATCCACCTGTTTCAATTAATTTTGAAGTGTGTCTCGAGCAAATGAAGCGTTTACGATTATAGTCACTCATTGTGCGGAATTGAATGTAACGAATTCAATTCACTTTCCAATTAATCGAATGTGGTGCTGCAGCCACAGCAAAAAGCAATCCTGGCATCCGTATAAATAGTGTGAACCACAACAGCTTACGGACATTAAGGGCCCGTAAAGTGTTCGTTCAACTACTTGTACGGGGTTTATGACCACCAAAGATATCTCCCCATTGCTCATATCATTACCCAGGACAACAGCAATTATTTCCTTTCATGGATTGATGTGCCCGTGTGTGTGTTTGTTTGGCTACTCTGGTGTTATGGAACTGTCGATGAAGACACTCCACTCCACGAAAGGAGTTGTCCGTTGATTTCATTTATTTTGATTCGGTTTGATTGTGTTTTTGCGGCCATAAAGTGCAATTCGTTCTGTACTTTAATAAAAACCGAACACCGACCACTTCATTCCAACTGCCATCTGGGTGGTTGCTAAGCTCACTAGCTTGTGGCGAGTTGGCTAACCGCCATCTTCAGCAAATAGCTATTGCCCATAGTGTGTTGCCTCAGAAAGAAATCCGGTGTGTGCCTCCTCTGATCGCATCATTTTATGAGGATTATTCTCGTGGTTAACTCTTCCCATACACTCACAGCCATGTATGTCAGTGCAATAGGTGTCTGTCGATTACCTCCAAAGCTGTGGTGGTGGATGTGGGTGTTGTTTTTGCGGTACCTAGTTGCGAATGAAGGTATACGCAAACTAATAAATGCGGCTAGGTCGGCATGTAAGTAGAATGCCGAAATGCTAATTAATCCTTTTTCGAAACACACACACACATAAATAAGCACAACAATGGTTCCCTTAAGTGGCGTAACTTAGAATTTTGCGAAATCGTTTTCTTAAATATTAAGATGTATTCCAGCGTTTTTTATCGCAATATGTAAAAAACGCGATCTCGAAAAAATTTCAGAAGGAAAAATTTGATAAATTTTATGACATTCCAGCTCCATAGAAAACAGCGGTTTATTGGTTACAATAATTTAAACACACTCTCATCATTTTCCAATATATTTGACATTGATTTTAAAAATCTATATCTTCTAAACGATAAGCTTGTCACAAAAATAAATACATACATATTTTTTCCATCATCAGATGACCGATATTACCCTATATACAAAATTTTATGTATTTTGCATTCCAATAAAATAATTCGACACGGAAAGGGTTGTGAAGTATATGTAGCCGATCCGCCGCAATTGTAACTAATTGATTTCATTAAGTACTACTTGAAAATGTCTAAGAAGAAGAATCTAATATTTGCGAATATAAAACTACACACCCAATCGTACAAATGCTGTCTTCGTCTTAAAAAAATGAGAAAAAATAGTATTACATTCAAAGCACATAGAAAAAAATGTCTTTTCGAAGACAAAAAACCTTTAAAAAACAAACAAAAACACGTTATAAAACGTCAGTCGACTAAACCGACTTACTCTCAGAGGACATATCTATGGAAATTATAAAATCGTACAGCCATGGACAGTAAATTAGCACAAAGCTTTGTTATAAATCCAATCATAGGTTGTTTTTAATGAAGTGGATTCTTTCGGCTTGCGCGTCCAAACTGCTGTGCGTCATTCAGACGTCTTCCGATGAGCAAGCCGAAAGAAAATTGGAATTTCAGTACAAAATAAAATAATGTACATACATATAAAAACATTTTTAATATCGTGTTCGAGTTTAAAATACGTCAGAAAATGTTATACTTAGCCCATCGATAAAATAATTTTAAATTAGTGTTACTTGCATTATTATCATTGAAACATAACGTAGCTATGGAGATAGTGTTATGGAGACAAAGTCTTTTCAGAAAACCCTAGGTAACACTATAGACAAGAATCCAATGGTATTGTCAAGCAGTACGCGACGACATGTCGTCTACATCGATCGAAATTAGGCAGAAGCATCCAGGTACTTCGCAATTTTAGCAGTTAGCAAAGCCACCCAGATGAAAATGAACATCATCACTTGATTGCGATGATTTTGCTGTTAGAAAACGAGCGATAAATTCAACTGAAATTCCGAGTTATTCCATTGGATGCATTGGTGGACGGTAGTAGAACAACGTGCCGAATATGAAATGAGAATCCCATTAAGACGATAATACACCTGGGACTATATACGATATATAATGATCATACATGTGGCTGGGGATAGACACCGAATATTTTTTGTGTTGTGTGGACCTCATACATACATATGTATGTGTATGTACATGCTCGTCTGTTTGTATGTACATCTCATCAAGATCGTTTTTGAAGGCGGTACCAAATAATTAATTATTCGTTTTTTCATCTTTGATATTTATTCACATCCACGTCCAATATTCGTGTGTGGATAATGGATAATATTCACACACACACACACACACACACACATGTACATACACACACGTACACAGAACGAATTTGCTCTAAATATTAAAAAGCTTAATGATGTTTGAATGGGGCCCGAAGCCATTTGTGGTAAGGGGAGTGGGGGAGAGGAGGAGAGGGTCCGTAGTCGCTGTTGCTCGCCTCGTTCACATCGGCTCAACTCGATCCAATCGCACGTTGGGAAAAACATTGGAATATTTTCCATATTTATAATATTTCACTTTTTGTCTGTTTTTTGTCTTTGTTTTTGTGGTCGGTCGTCTTAAACAAATAACTTATCAATCAAAATAACAACTATTTTTAAATTAATTAATGATGGCATTTCCTGTGTGCGAGAACGTATGACTTGATGTCTGTCTGCATGACGATCCGTCCGACTCTGCTTCTCTCTGTCTGTCTGTTGCCCTGTCGGCCACTCTTGGATTTACATTTGGTGGGATACTCGCTCTCTCGTATTTACGCGCCGCCGTATTTTCTTGGATGAACCCCATCGAGCATAAGTTGTATACCCTCCATCATCGAATACATTTTGTCATTGCGTTTGTAAGTGCTAGAAATAAACGCATAGCTCTTTATACGGCCTAGATACGTTCCGAAAATTTAGAACACAAAGTGGAATCCCCTATAACGGGTTGTTACATTTCATACAAATCCATATTAATGGCCAATGATCGATCGATCATATAAAGATTTAAATCTCAATGGAAAAATATTATAAATTTATATTATTGATGCAAGCAACCCTTAAATACGTTAATGTTAATTGCTACAGGACTTTTGCCAGAGCCTTTAGTCACAAATCTCATCAACACTAATAAGAATAAAATTCCGCTGAATAAAAGCATACAAACCTTGGTTTGACGGCATACTGAAACAGAAGAGGTATCTTAAGATTTGATGGAGCTGTTGTTCGTGGTCTGGTCACCCACATGACCGAATATAGTGAAAACAGTTTTGCGTTATTCGTCGGACAGAGATCGAAGAAGAATTTTCATTTCCCGAGCACCAGTTAAATCTTTGAACTTTAATTTTATTCCCGTAACAACGCATTAGTTAAATTATTTAAAGCGATTATCCGCTCCATTATGCTCCACATTGGAACGAAGGGAGTAAATATAAATATGTATATGCATATATGTATATGTATAATGGAATATTTGCCTCAATTGTAAAAGCCGCAATAGCGAAACGCCGAGATGAAAAAGAGAGATGAGTATAGTGATGTATGTATGGGGTGCCCATTGTGTCGCCTAAACATACAGAGTACGCACATCTTTTAAAAATGTGCCAGATATGCCAGTCCTCGGTCAAAATTTCTGCGCGCTACTATCTTGGATAGGCGATGCACGTCAGGCATAAATTTCGATGACCACAGAGCAAATGTGAAATTTTGTAGTATCCAACGTCGCTAGAAACATATATCGGATGTTCATTTTTCGGCGACGTTTTCTATCAACTGTGCCCAGTTTGGCTTGTCAGATTATTTCGAAAATCGTGGTTCAGTTCGGGAATCTTACCATGCGCTACCTCCATAATAGTCCGTCTGAGCGCATAATTCGGCCCGTTTTCATACCACGAGATTCTAAATGACAGTGCGCATAGGCAGTATTAAAGGGCATGCAAATGAGTGATCTGGCTCATTTTTGGCTCAATGGACATGCTAATGAGCACAATTGCCGCACTTGGAATGTAAAGAATCGAGAAGAGATTCATGAGGCACTGTTACATCCATAAAATGCACTGTTCAAAATCAGCTCAGAATGAAAGTGTTCCATAATATAGGGAAATTCAGAATTATCCGTACAAAGTCCATTTCAATTTCAGACAAAATCAAAGGATATTCAGAACACAATCCCTATTGCACACAGAACATACAAATCAAATTTCGAATCCTAGAATATCTTTGTGTGAGAAGAGTTTTAATGAATCCCAACGTCCGAACAGGATGTTCGCCGGAAAGGAGATTATTGGTAAGGAGCAACATCAGTACGGCAGCGATGTTAAAGTGAAATGCATTAATGTTTTAATAATTGATCGATAAAAAAGAATTAAAAAAGAAGAATCACTTATTTGAGTATTTGGATGGCAACGAATCAAATCAGAAAACATAGCATGGAACAGATTTCACCTCTCGGTTGCACAATACATGGGTGCTCTCAGCATTTCAAAAGGGCAGGAACCATACCCGTTAATTCCAATATGGGAATGATAAGCTCAAATATTTTTCTGTAGATCTCGACCACAAATATTGTAATATCTGAAGAATCCAATCTAATATTCCGAGAGGACTTAACTGTATTGGCTTTACTGGCTGGTCATAGCGGATCGTCGTACATCTTGGTGGAGGGTAAATGCGATTCGTCCCTACCCTGCTTAACTCCGCATGTACTTGACGCTGTTGTTGTCGTCGGCTTCAATTTCGATCGGTAACAATTTCAGAGTTCTCAGCAGTGCCACTAGTTTCGGCTGTGTGTGCGAGTCCATTAATTGTGTCTGCATGGCACACAATACGTACATCTTTAACTGTAATTATGTATGAACTTATCATACATACATATGAGCGAAAGAGAGAGAGAGAGAAATCCGTCCATCCATTCGTACATATGTATGTACTAAAAATAATATTCAATTTATGAAATATTGTATTTTAGTAGATATAAATGATTCACACACACGCATACACATTCACATACTGTAATGCACGATGTACATACGTACGTTCACACATACCTCTGGTTACAATTAGTCGGTCATACCCATGTACACATGTATGGATGGATGGATGTATGTTTGTAGCAACAAAGTCGAATTTCGCCGATGTACGAGTGTGCGGATCAAAAGATGTTGGTTGGTTGGTTGGTTGGTTGACTGGCTGGTCGTTTGTTGGTCCGTCGGTTGGTTGATTGCTACGCTGTTGTTGTTGTTGTTGTTGGTGATGATGGTTGATGGCTGACGCTGTTGTTGTTACCACAGTCTCTTGTCTGCTGTGACTTTCAGTACTCGAAGCGAAGCGTTGGACAGACAGACAGACGTGTTCGTCGGTTCGTACGACTTTTTCGATACACTGTTCCATGTTTAATGCTGTGGATGTAGCTGCGGCCGCTGGTGTGGTTATTTCATTTTAGTTGTTTCTTAAGTTTAGTAAATTGAAATTGAAATTTCCATTTTTAATCTCGAAAAGGGAGAAAACAACGAAACGCTCAGACATGACCGTCCATATAAAGATGCCTTTTTTCTTTGGCGTTTTTTGTTGTTTTTGGTATGGTTATTTTTATATATTTGGCTTTCATTAATCAATGTCAATTGCTATACTTTTTGGTACAAAATAATTATGTACGCGAGCAGTGAGCATCTAAATTTGTACGTAAGTACATCCGTCCATACATATCCACGTTTTCCCTTAATTATAGTTTTATGTTGATTTTCAATGTAGAGTAATTTCATTTCAATACGGACTTCATGTGCGATGTACATTTTCAGTCTGCCGAAACTCATTCCCATTCAAATTGAGACATGCTATGCTGGACGTACATACATACAGAGTACATGTCCAGCATTCCAATTAGGAAGGCCTTCCTATGCGAGGCCCTATACTATTTCAGTTTACCTTCTTAAAGTTCTGATGCTGTGGCATCCTGACTCTCTCATTGGCAAAGCTATGGCTTCGCCATATCATCTTCCAGATGATGATTGCAAAGTAATTCAGATGGTATTCGCTAACAATCGTTTAAGACCGACACAAGGGAAGCCATGGTTGGTAGAAAGTGTTGGTGCCTGAGCTAGACTAAACATCCAAAGTTTGAGCATTCGAAGTGAGCGATTCCTTTGTAGCAGTGATTCATTCCATTGAAAATCGACCCACTATTCTAAGATTAGGGTTTCCTCGGTATAATGGTCTTTTCTCGAAATTTGGCGTATTTTCTCTCGACGCTGAAACTGATCACAAATACAAAATATATATTAACACGGCATTAGAAAATATTAAATTTATTCTAAAAATGTTAAGGTTAATCCCAGTAATTTCAATTAATAGAATGACTACGGGTAGAAACACCTTGTCCAGGTCGGTGTACCCAAGAGTAAATGGTTTACACAATAGGTATCTAGGCACTACTTGTGGACATTACTGACATTAGTTCCTATTCTTATTTGTTCACTTTATTGCCTTCGAGAAATTTAGACAATTTATACATGGATAACCTGCAAAACGCATGCTTTCGGACACGTGCCCCAATGTCTGCGTTAAAATATATGGTTGAAAGTTAATATGCTATCATGGATAATCTTAAACGACGACTAGTTCTGTGTAAAATCTGTGGCGTTTGGTGGTCACTATGCGAAATAGGTATTTTTGAGCTTTAGCCACAAATTCATAGATTATTTGTAATTCTGAATTATGTGGAGTAAATCATTGTCTGTCCTATTCACATAGATATATTTTATGGATGCTCTTGCTTCCAACTAATTTATGTACTCATAATTAGTATGTACAATTAACATCTACCTATAGCCAAAGCGGGCCTGGCTGTTTATACCTGTTGTCCGCCACTGGGTATGAATATGTGATGGTGTGTGTATGTGGGAATTGACCAAGAATTTGGAATTTCCTTGTGATTTTAACTGTTATTAAAAAATCGTATTTTTCTTTCAAAGATAATGTTACGGCCGCCGATATTTCGCTATAGATACATACAAACCTACTTATGCTTATATGTGAACATACATAAGTTCAAGCACATATGTATATATGCATGTGACTTCAGTGGGTTCTTCCCTGACCGACAGTTACACATTTCATTGGCTGCTCTTTCACATTTGCTAAAGTTACTCTATACTTAAATCGTTGGTATACTGCGTCAATGGACCAACTTTAATTTCTCTAGCCTGAGCTGGTCTTGATTTAATTCCTCTTTCTTCAGCTAACAGCTTCGACAAATCTTCTGGCACGTGTCGTTCTTTTAAGTGAAAGAAGTGTAATCTTCACTTCTTCAACTTCGACCAACTTCGTGAGTCTGCACTTTTTTTCCATCTTCTGATCGTCAGCCGTGAAACATATGAAGTCGTTCTTATTCTGACAACTTTTCAGCTATACAGTTCCCTGGGTGTTCCTGTGGGCCTGACACACAAGAGAGTTCAAAATCAATATGTTTAGTCATCTCCTGCAGAGATGATCGATTGTCCTGGATTGTTCTTCAATTTAGTGTCATTGGGTCCAAGGACCAGATGACAGCCATGCCACACGATTAGACGTTGACGCCAGCATTCGCCACAACATTTACTCAGTTTTTGAGTAAGAATTAGGAAGACTGTGGAACTACAATGGGTTCAAATGAACTATAATTTAGGAAAACTGAACTGCGTGTAGCGCTGTACTTTTTGTACTTATATTCACATTTTCTGGATCGAGCTTTATTCTAGCTCAAATCAAATCAATAGCTATTTTATATAAGTAATTTATGTAATTTCAACGGGTAGATATTTGGGCTTATGCATGGTAATGATTTTTTTTCGAATGGTCCCTATTAGATTATTACACCTGTAGATATATATTTGTTGAAATTACGGGCATTAAGAAAACATAAACCCATAATAAGTTCAATTGAAAGCAAACAGAGACAATTTTTGTTTTCAAAATATATGCAGTGTAATTATTACCGAAACGATTAGCTAAAATAAGATCAGAACTACTGAAACCGAGTAAAAAGTTTCCCATTGATTGAGATTAAATGAAACGCACACAAAAAATTATAGATAGTTTGGCCACAAAGTGTTGAGCTTCGTGACCGCTGTGAAGGCAACGAAGGATTTGTTTTCTTCTCTAGAAAAATATATTTTAACTTCTGGTTTTAATGGGTTTAAAACAAAAATGTTTTTTTAGATTCTCATGTAAAGATAACGTGACCATCTCTTATTGGGCAAAAAGCGGGATCGTGAAAATTTAATCAAAAAAACGTAAATATAACAAGTAAGAAGGCGTTAAGTTCGGCCGGGCCGAATCTTATATACCCTCCACCACGGAGTGCATTCCACAGTATTACCAGCAGATTAAAGAATGTCGAGGGAATGCGAATTGCAAATATCAAGTAAATACAAGCTAATATGTTCAAAAAACATGCTGAAATACTGTAAATATTAGGGGTATTTTCAGTACTTGTGAGGGAAAAATTTTTCCCTCTGGACCGATTTCGTCCACTTTCAATCCCAAGCGATCTACAACCATAAGACACATTTAGGAAAAATTTGAACCTTCTAGCTCATTTCGTTCGGCCGCAATCGTGCTTTCAACAGACAGACGGACAGACGGACATGGCTATATCGTCTTAGAATTTTACTACGACCCAGAATATATATACTTTATGGGGTCTCCGAAAAATATTTCAAGGTGTTACAAACGGAATGACAAAGTGAATATACCCCCATCCTGGAGGTGGAGGGTATAAAAACAAAGCTATATAATTTAATATAAATAAAAATGAATGTGTTTAGAATATTTATGACAGGCGTGCAAAACAAAAAAAAAAAGATTTTTTCGTAATTTTAGGGTCACAATGGGAAAAGAGGCAGATGGTACCAACAATACGGCTCTATCTGGAATCTTGAACTTCAGGCTCCCCTGATTGTGTGGACTGTTAGGATTGTAAATTGGTCCGAGCCATCAAATTTTTCCCTAACAAGGACTGAAAATAATTAGATAAGTATACAATATTTAAGGAATTTAAGCACATTTTTTAAAGATTGCTGCAGGAGTGTTCGTTAAAATTATTTAAACCACAAACACAATTTGTTTAAATTAGTTAACATATGTCGGCGTGTAGTTGACTTTAACGCAATGTCGAAAGATTAGGCGTGGCTGAACGTAACGCTTTTTTTCTAGTTTTAATGAATTTTTAATGAAAAATATATTGAAAAATTTTTCATAGTGTTAAATACGATCTTTCAAATCAAAAAAAATCTACACATAATTTATATATGTTGTTTAAAGAGCTGTCTATTAGGCTAGAATTTCTTGGGACTATATTTTATTAATAGTAAAAGCTATCTAAAGGTGCTTATGAAACTGTCAAACATACGAAATTGCTTTTTATATCAGCTAGTAGCATAATGTTATCCTTTCATAAACTGTTTGCCAGTCTATGTCTTATTAATATATGTTTTAAATTAACCAATTGGACGACGCATTGCATTTAATTTTATCAGAGTATGTATTAAATTGATATTAATAATCTTAAATATTCCCTTAAATCTAGAGCCTTGATATATAAAAAGGACAATTAATTAAATATTTTAGAAATTGTGGACCTTTTTCGGTTACCAAAAATTTATTAAGTGACAAATTTTAATTCATAATGTACTAAAAATAATTTAAAACAAAAAAGCGGGATTATGCAGGACTTTTTGTAAAAAAGCGGGATGTAAAATTAAAACGGGACTGACTATCAAAAAGCGGGATAGTCCCGCGAAAAGCGGTATGGATGGTACCCTTATGTAAAGAGGGTCATATCATTTGCATTTATCCATAGATATTTTTCAAATAAGCATTACTTTCTTACTTAGGGTGCTAGCTATTAAAAAATAAAACAACAAAAATATTTTTCCCCATATTTTCCTATTTAAAAATATTTTTGTCGACAGTTCCTAAGCTACTGCCTCTGGATGATGGCGATATTCAGACAATTTATAGCCCTTACCCTTACCTTCTGTTTAGAGAAGTTTCTAGAAGACAATACGACATCTCCGAACAATAGTATGCTAAGCCCGTTTAGCATGTTTTCAAGTTTTTTTGTGTGTGTGGATTTATTCTAAGCCAAATTTCTAGTATATTTCTACTAATTGATTTATTTACTATGAAATAAGGAATACTTAAGATAATTTTCTTATGTTTAAGGATGTTTTAACTAAGCCGAAACTATGTACTTTTGTCTAAATTGGAGTATGCATGCTACTCAAATCTTGGGAGACATTTTTTACAAATATTCTAGAAATTTGAACCCAATGGTGTATTTCCATTTAATTTTTCTTGAACTCATTGAAGTTATCCCCAGAAACACTGAATGTGGTTCTGAGTAGATGTCGCAAGTATTATGCCAAGAATTATTTGGAATTGACGAAACGACAGTATCGTCCGGCTGTAGCGTTTATAACGACCTCTCTTTAGCTATATCCATTCATTACCCACTGTATTGTATCATCATTGTCATTGGAATTATCAGGACGTTATAATATCAAAGATCTGTTTCTAAATACATACAACGTAAGTGTAGTTATTTTATATATGGAAGTTGTGGACTTGTCCCTTGTATTCGGCGGTCGATATAGACATATTCCACTGTATTCCTTTTCAAATAAAAAATCGAAAAATATAAATATTTTTACGATACTGTAAGTACGAGTACTAGTAAATATACATACATACAATTGCATGTGTGCGTTTGTTCAAGTGCATATATATTCCTACATATGGATTTAACTCGTATCCTTCAAATTGTCCCCATCTAAACGAGAAAACAACGAAATTCATCGAACACAACACACACATATGCACAACGCCCATATGCTGATGTAAATTGATACTATGTAGTGGTGACATTTGGTGACAAATCTCCTGAATGTATTCCTGATTATCATCCATGTCCTTCTTGGTGAGCTCGTAAACTAGCCGGACGCTCAAGGATAATAACAATAATACGAGTAACTGCCAGTCCATACAAGTATGATGAAGCTCTTGGTAGTTGTATCCAATCTCAGACAAACTCCGACAACCAGAAGAGAGCGCAGCTCTTGCGCCGTTGATATTGTTGGTCCTCGGTATTAGAGAGCACGTTAGGTTGTCGTATCTTTCGTATGCCTTTTCTTTACATTCGCATGTGTGCTGCGAGTGTACATATGTATGTGCGCAAACATGTATGAAGACGCTGGAGAGCTGGAAGCTATAATGCAATCAATGAATGCACCCTCTCGAACTATTTCATACTCACACACATTGTTACGAGTGTGCGTGTGAGTACGATCAATAAAAAACGAACTGGACTGGACAAACGATCGTAGCGTCGATTTGGGGTTTCCAGGAACTATCTAATTACGCATACAAAATGGTTTAAATGTTCGTGGACTTAATCTATTAGTTCGCTAGGCTAGGTAGTTGCATACTACATTCATACATATGTATGTATGTATGTAGGTAGAGAAGAATGCGTTTTACTGCCTGGTCGGATTATATTGAAGAAGCCTGATATAAAACGAGAACATTTTTTATGGGTCGTCGTTGCCGTCGTAGTACGTTTATGATTGGTCTAAATTTTCCCTGTGCGTTTGATATACTTTTGTCTTTTTATTACCTCACGTCGTTGTTGTTCTAAGTCAGGTTTGGCGTATCTCATAACAGGGGTTGGTTGGTTAGTTGTTGTTGTTGCAAGATCATTAATATCATTTGTCTTCTTCCTCTTATTCGTGGTCGTCTTCTAACAGAAAAAGTAACGAAGTTTTCAATTCGATAACACACACACACACACCGAGGCAAACCAATTCACACTCAGTACACAATCTGAGTTTGTGTGTGTGTGCATGTATGAAAGAGAGTGTGTTTTCACATGGTAAGGTTGGGTTGGTTGGGCCAAGGAAAGTGCGTATACGCGCGCTTGCGAGAGTTTGTCTTCGTGTGTGTGTGTGTGCAGAGAGAATCGATGTGATATTTGGTTGATTGTGCGTATGTCTCTCTATTTTTAGTCGATTAAAGACCTTTGATATTGAAACATCATCGGCCTATTAAAAGCGGATAACTACAACCACGCAGCCAAATAAAATATTAAAACGAATACGCGATCCTACCACCGAGTGACGAGGAATTATCGTAACGTCTTTACTCTCCATATTAGAGTGGTGCACCAAAGAATGTGATAAATATTTATACAAAATCAAATCGGTCGGAGTTAAACGTTGAGTAAAATCAAAAAAAAAAAAAATAAAACAAGTTTCTGTGATCCCTCTGTGCTTGTTTTGAGTGTCTTTATTTTTCAAACAAAAGTTTTGTACTGAGTGTAGGAAATAATTTAAAAAATGCTGATATCTGAAGATCAAATACAAGAGGTAATTTTTAAAAGACAACAAATCGTGTCTATGTTGTTGTGATCATCACACTCTCGGGATGGATACTCGGTTTTGATTGATATCAAAGTGTTACGCCTACGATGCAGACAGAGTGCAACGGTTAATAATATTTTAAAGAACAACAACAATAACAAGAAGAAGAAGGACTCATAACTACCGCCCCATCCTACATTTGTAAGATGTACGCGAAATCCATACAGCTCCGCATTGCTCCACACTGTTCCATCATCATCATCAGGACCAGCATCAACATCAGCACCATCAACACCGGCATCGCCGTGGTCATCATATTCCATCGTTGGCATGTCGAGATATGCTTAAAATAAACATCGTTTTATGTGGCATAGCATCGTGTAACATCATTTGTGCAACATCCATTTCATTACAACAACAAAACGACAACTGAAGCAAAACACAAAAGCCTAAACTTAACATTTCTCTTCTTTTTTCAAATCCGTTCATAAACATTCATGTGCCATGTGCATGTACGTATGTATGTACAACATACGAGTAAATTTCCATCGCGCAAAACCTTTGAGAAGGAGTTGAAAATCTTTAATCATACAGTTGGGACAGGGAAAAGATGGAATTCTCTTCCTTGTGGATGAGTAGTCCGTCCATAAGATGACGGTGTTGCACTTATAGCTAAAATGGCAGAACTCATCCAAAGAGTAGAATACTGCTGTCTGTCTATATGGCTAATATCCAGTTCGAATCGGAGATGTGGCAACTAAAATGTCTATTGTCAAGAAACGACCAATAAATAAATTTTAATTCTATGTTTTTGTACATATGTGTCTACATAATGTTCCTTCAATTGTATTGAGCACAGACATGAGAATTGTTGATACAAAATAAGCGACTCCCATAAATATTTCAACTGTGCGCCGTTTTGAAAACTCCTTCAAAGATCTGGTTTTCCATCACAAACATACACGGAATTATATTTGCGGTCACACATAATGGAATGCCGCCAGATTCTGGATGCTTCATATTTTGTCAGCTTAATCCCAAGAGGGCGTAACTGATATATATATTTTTTTTTTTGAGATCGCGTTTTTTACATAATCCGCGATGTTTCTATCGGAATATGTAAAGAACGCGATCTCAAAAAAATTATATATATACACCCTTTTCGAATTAAGGTAACGATAGAGTTCTATGAACACTTTTAGACTCACAAGATGTTGACTTGATTCTTCATCATTAATTTTCCATAGTCCATTGACAATATTCAACCGATTTCAAATCGAATCTCCTCTACTGCACTATCCTATTTATTTATTGTATTATTTAAACATCCTCATCCAAAATGTTTCAAAACGGGTGTTGACAACGAAACGAATATCCTCTAATGTGGATCACAAAAACTAAGGTATGAATATCAGCATCCATTTTTGTAAAAATAATTTGAAAATTCTGTTGCTTACAAAAATTGATTCAGCGATATTAGCATCATTCGAAAGGTATTGATTCTGTTTATTTTTTACAAAATGCTTCTACGAAATACGAGGTTAGTTGTCACTTTAAAAACCAGAAAATTTTTATTAATAATTCGACCAAAAAGGCTCTGATCACCTTTCTGCGAGACCCTTAATACACAAATTGGACTAAAAATGTTGAAGTTATAGCGGATTTTATAAAAATACATCAGAGTAGGACAAAAAACCTAAACATATTATTTATAAGGCTATGTTGATTTTTTTTAATATAACCCATCATAACACTTTCAGAGAATATCATTTTAAAAATTCGTGACCAAAATTAAAAATAATTAAATGTTTGTAACACCTAATCAGAAATGAACTATTTAACAGGTTAATCCAATTGCGAAATGCAAGATTTTGAAAATACCTTTGTCAGCAGGATTTTCATCTATTTTCCGCTAAATGTGTGGTTATGTTGTTGTTTTCGCATAATCCTTGTGCGTTGTTGTATGATTATGAATGTCACAGTCGGTGTCAATGAATGCATTCCTTGGAAGGAATGGGCTGCAATCTTTGAGGCGTATCCAGCTTGCTACGTGCTTCCGTAGTTCCATCAACTGGACATTCTTCGTGTGACAGTTATTCTTCATCTGGGACCAGTTTTTTTTTAATCTGACCTTGTTAAATCTGATGGTTAACTAAACGCAGTTTAAACTTGACACAAAGGTGGTCTCAGATCTATCACAATCAATCCCATTCAATGCTGAGCATGCTTGCGTGTGTATGTGTGCGTAGCCGAATCTCAGTTGATCACAAAGCTTTAAAGTTAACAAAGTTCTTGGCTAAATGGCGCTGTTCGTATTGTGTGGCTCTATTTGATTGCAGGTTTGGGCCAACTAAACACCGCTTTCCAAATTACAGTCGTTTGTATGGATAATGATGTGCGTGTTGCTGCAACACTTTTTCATAACCAGTAGCTAAGCACACGTTTAAGCATAATTTGCAGCTTTTAGTCGTAAACAATGCTTCCAAAAACGAAAACAACGACAGCCCAGGCTTTTTGCGAAAGGAAGCCCAGAATGAAGTGATTGTGCTGCAGAGTTGCATTCTATGTACTTATCGCATGTCCACTGCGTACATATATTTAGGACATTCAATTCGGTTCATGAATATACCCCGTGATTATGGATTTAGTGTGTCCTCCCCGATGGGATTATGGACAAACATGCCAGTGGTGATGTTGATGATCTTATTAGGCCGCTTTTCGATGCAAAATATCACAACAAATTAGAGCCATTAATCTTTCCACACCTTATTTCGGGTACACCGAATAATTATCGTGTTAAAGGCAAGCGGCGACGGCCACATTGCGTTGACAACCACCAATGATGGTGATTCTTTTGTTTGGCTCTGCTGTCTGCAGCTCTGGCCCCTCGCCTCTCTCGCTCTTTCATTGGCATATTATCACCACCACCCTGGGTGAATGCGAGTTCGAAAAACAATAACAGCAGCAACAACAACAGCCACAGCAGCAATAATAAAAGCGGAACCCCATGCTACCGTAGAGTGGAAGGAAGGTAAACAAACATCTGACTGATAAAGATCTTGTTACCGGTGTAGCCGGCCGTAATGCAGTGTCATGAAATTTGCGGGTTGTTTTCCGCTTGTTTGGATGGAAGCGAATGAGTGAGCGAGTGAGCGCTGATACTGATGCTGGTGATGGTGATGATGATGATGTCGATTCATTTTGTTTTTGAACGCAACCAAACTGGCGCACGAGCCAACTGGCCTGGCCGGCACTTGCGGCTTCATTTGTTCTTTAGGGGTTTGTCCAAAGTGTCAAAATAGGTATTTTGTGTGTCTCATTCAAGCGCACCTTGAGTACCCGAGTGGAGTGTGAATGAACGAAGATCTAGGTGTTTATCCGCAGACGAAGTCATTAACTGATTGTTTCCTCATTTCTTCTATTCTTTTGCAGCTATACGAAATCAATGATGATCCCAAACGCAAGGAGTTCCTCGACGATTTATTTTCGTTCATGCAGAAAAGAGGTAAGTCCTTCTAATAGTTTGTAAATTTGTGGTAATTTGCCAGTTGGCCATACATCATAACAGAGCTGCTGAAAACAATTTTAGTGAATATATGTATACAGACCCCTACTTTTCGCACGTTCTCATTGAGAACGTCAATTGTTTCCATCTAACCTGGCATGGGCAGTATAACAATTTAGATCTAGTCACGGAATATACTCGTACAAACAACCGTGAACTGATTTTAGAGGTTCAAAAATAAGATTCACGTGTTGTTCTAGTCATATTTGGCAGCAACAGTTCGTTTGCTTCCGCATATTTGGACATTGATGTTGGACAGTCAAGTTCCCAAATTCCAACAATAGTTTTACAAAATAGGATTTTCAAGTAATTTGGGGGACTATTCTTTGACACAGGCGCATTTTATGACGTCCTTAATTTAGACGATTTATTCAAAATCCTGGTGGGTTTAGTTTTTGTTTTCGACTAGACTTAAAACAATGATCAAGCCCAAGAACAGGTTCCGTGCAGAGCAACAGCTTCGACGGAGACACTTTCAATTGTCAACAGCTTGGCATGGCCAAAAGAGTAGAATGTCAAATTCCCAATTCTTAATTGGCACTGCCGTCAAGTGAAAACGGGGTAAATGTTAATGTTGTTTACTTAATGGCGTCTCCTGATGCATTTCTTGGATTTTTTATTATGAGTGTTATGACTGGCAATAAAAATTATTTATAAATGCATTAAATATTATTGTTGTTGTTGTTGCATTCGTATAATAAACAAAGACAAAAACAAAACAAAAACAAGACGCGGGACATTATGCATTTCTGAAGTCGTATAAACCACATACTCGAGCGACTACCACCAGATCTCGACATCAACAGCATCGAATCATGCCACACACCACACATGCTGACTTTTATATTTCAGAATCCAATCCCATCCATACCCAACACTATCCCTCCATCGCCATAGAATCTAACGGGCATTGGGGTAGAGGGGGGAGTGGGGGTGACGACTGCAACCGAAGAAATATGAACGATTTCATTAAAATCTCAAGAACATCAACGTCAACATGATTGCTAATGACATGATCAACACTTGAACGATTCGTCACTTCCCAAGGCATGCATATAGTCAAAGATACCGTCTGTACATGCCACATATGTATGCATGAATGTTGCGCTGTGCTGTGTATGTGTCCGTCCGTCCGTTTTATGGGCAAAACCAACCAAAAAATGCACTCAATCCGAGAACGGTGGCATTTTCAAATGAAAAAAAAAACAACAGCCGACCGACGTTGTTCTCCTTTATTCATATTCGTCGTTGCTGGTGATTTTAATAATAAAAATTAAGTTAATTAAATGTCAAAGTCTCATTTTCGTTGCAGTCAAAATGAACAAAGCACAACAGCATCGATGCACAGAAAGAAATATTGTTCGCAAATGTTCGCACTAGTGACTGGTGAATCGATTCCGATTCTAATCGAGAATCGATTTTATGGGTCCAAAACCGATTCTTTTGGAATCGATTATACGCGTCAAACATTATACTGGAATCGATTATGATGCTTCGGAATCGAAATTTATTTTAATAGAAAAAACCGAGAAGTATGTACAATTGTCGGTAACAATTTGTGAAATTTAAAAGTTGGGAAATTTTTAAGTTGTGAATTTTATAATTAAAAACAAAAGAAAATGTGGAATTATTAAAAAACAAACAGGCAGTGTGGAATTATTTTAAAGAAATTGAAAATGGTTCAAAATATAGGAACTCAATATGTCCCAAACAGTGTTTTTTTGTGTGGTAACACCTCCATACATCCCAAGCATTTGGAAAAGTTCACAAAATGTGGCATAGATATTGCAACATATACTTAAAATTTCAATGCAATATTTCGCGAAACATTGAAAATCATTATTATTTTAATATGAAGATCTTCTAGTAAATATTTAATAAGTCGTCGCCAAAATATCATTTCATTAGTGCATCTTCATTAGAATTGTCGTCTTTTTTTTTTCAAAAAGTCGTTTGCAAGTTGAAGAAATGTTACATAAAACTCGAATTCCCCGGTGTATGAACAGCGGAACTCGAAAAAATCCAAACACGGTCAGTAAGCCTGTAAGAAGACAGGCAACTTTCAAACTATATGCTTTTGTTAAATAAAAATATAATTATTTGTGATTTAAAATAATTATTTTTTAACAATATTAAAGACATTGCCATTGTTGTCAATATAAAATGTTTTATTGATTTTTTATAAATTCACAGGTAAATACTTTTCAAACGTATCTTCATGCTTTCAAATATTTCTTACCAACATAAACTTCTACATTCTGCGAAAAATCGGAAGACAAATTTTAATTTTTGATCCATTTTGCATAGAATCCAATATACTGATTGTATGATTCAACATTTCAACCGATTCCGATTAAAAATCGATTATCAGGTCCGATTCTTCGATTCTAGGAATCGGATTGAAAAATAGTTGATCGGGAATCGAGAATCGATTCTCGCCCTTGATTACCATTCACTAGTTCGCACCCCACAAATTACTGTCACTAAAATCCTTCACACACACACACACAAGTCACTAAACACAGGCCGCTGACCAGACAGTGCACAATTACACTAATTCCTTTCATTCCTACGGGGAACATACATAATCATGTTTCATTTTTTTATTTTGTGCAGTGTACACAAAACAAACAATCTCCAATTTAAGTGTTTTATAATGGCGTATATTTGATTCGCACGTTGCGGGCTGTACAGATTCCAATTCAAGGTTCAGTCAAAACTCAAAATGTTCAAATCTTGCCCTTAGTATTTTGTTTGAATATCAACGGGGCTCCCCTTTGGAGTAGACATAAAGTGCCATTTGCGAAAATTAAACTCATTACCACCAACCGCCTTCTCCCCCTCGTTGTCCCCCGGGCATCATGGTGCAGCAGGCGGCCGCTCTGTGTTCATAATGATTTAAAGACTCGCAAGCCTCTCCGACGACACTCAATATTGCATCCATCAGTTGATGTGTCACAATGTGTCACATCATAAAAGTTTATTTCGAGATGTTTTCATATTAAAAATGTTAAATTCTTTATGACATTTGATGCATTCGACGAAGATTTCTTTAATAGGAACAGCTATTACATAAACCCATTAGAACAGCTCCGACCCACCGACTCACCGCCGACGTGTTGGTTGTATTATTTTTAGTTTCGATTTGTTTCAAATGCAATTCTTCGAATCCAAATCCCCACGATTTTCAGATCGAGATCAAGTGGATGCCTCATTTGTTCTTGACTATCATCATGGACCCCATAGTCCCACAGCCAGCCATGACGATTCTAAAATTATTTATACCTATCAAAGTGTCATTTTGACATTTCGATCAGAACCAGTCGCAATCCTTAGACATGGGCACAGAACATCATTAAGGCATGTCATGTACATATATACACTAATACACTGTACGTATGTACTATTTAGATACATACCTATGTACATTAAGGTGGAGTAAAGCATAGATCCGCTTTAGAACTTGTGGTTAAGACACAAATGTTTTTAGATTGTTCTACAGATATACTCTGATAATACAACCACATTCAACTTATCGGGAGAACTGGATTTTTGTGAAATTTGCACTCAACTGAGATATTGGGATACTGCATATAGCAGTTATTGGGTGCAATTTAGAAAAATATGGAGCGTTTAAAACAAGTCACTAATCAAACAACCTGAAACGAAACGGAAAAAGGAAACGAAAGCACGGTAACCCAAACAATCTATAGAGAAGGTCACCCACGATTACGAATATGGCCGAAGAGTGTATAGTTGAGTGTGGTTCCGAAAAATAAAAAGAAAGAACCTGAAACTTGATCAAAATATTTTGTCCACCCATAGAAGAAGTATGTTTGCTCCACCCTAATGCATATACTTACGAACGAACGAAATTCGTTCTGCTTCCAATTTACGACTATGTGAATCAAATATCATCGAATAATGCATGAATGAATCGCATCGTAAAATGGTATAAAACATATGTTTCACATCTTGCTGCTGGGTGCAGTGTTGCCTGTGCCGGTCGGTGGCAATGATGACGACCGCTTAGTCAAATGATGATTGAAATGACACATTAATGTGTGTATCTATCCATCCATCCATCCAAGAACAGCTCGAATGTGCATACAAGGAGACAAGCTAGAAACAAGAATCACCTCACAGGCACAACAACACACAATGGAAGAAGGCCGAACCACAACCCCCCCCCCTCCCCACATTTCTCGGGGAATTTTTTTAGTTGAAGTATATTGAATTTCAAAGACTTGTCAGTCCCGTTTGCCCCGAAAGCGCATCATGGCTGATCAGATGACATGTTCACCGACGAAGAGGGGGGGAGGGGGGGTCATAACCGACCTAAGTTGTGGTTACGTAACGTTGGAATGACCATCTAACATCAGCCACACTCACTCGTGTTGGACTCGACGAAGTTCATCTGATCAATTTCCATTCGTCAGTGACCTGCAATTAATTGTTTTGATTGCTTTGATTGTTTTTTGTTTTGTTTTCTTCCGTCGGCTAATAAGGACTGGACTTCGAGTGTATTTCAATTTGTTTACGCACATAAAAAGTGAACATTTCGATTCAGCCTTCCACATCGTCGGTTTCTTTCGCTTTTTTATTTTGTTGTTGCTCAATCAACATGTCCATCATCATGGCCGTTTTAGTTCTCGCTCTCCTCTACTCTCCTTTCCTTTGTTTGGTTTGCGCGAGTACTGTCTCGGAATGACTTGTGTATGAACATATTTTGATTGATACCTTTAGGCCATTCCACAGGTCCACACATACACACGCGTCCGTCCGCACACTGCATACCTCCACGGCATTTGTTATGCCAAAAGCAAAACACACACGGGACCCATAAATGTTGCATTAATGCCAGAACAGTCGGAAAAAGGCAAAAAATCGATAAAACAGAACAAGAACACAAGCCAAACAAAAGAACAACAACAACAACTACAACTACAAATAGCATAATTAAACTACAAATTAGTTTTTTATTACAAATTGTTTGGGTGAGGGTGTCTAAAGATCTACTTAAAGACCATTAAAAGATCATTTCTATTTCTATCAAATTGATCAAATGATGGATGGCGCGCACTGCATTGCACCATAGATGGCCACCCTAGCTCGGAGCAGCTATTCTATAAACAATTAGTGTCTGTAATTGCTGCCATTTGTTGTGTGAGTACGTGATAGAAGATTTAAAGAAACCGTCGATTATCCCAACACTGGCTTTGTTTGAAGTCCCATAAATCTTATGCAGATCATTAGTTTCCGATCCTGGGCGGTAGGGCTTATGCCATTAAATCTTTGTAATTACTGCCAATTTCTGAGGAGTTAAGTAATTTGATTTGATTTTTGTGGACTGACAAACACGCTATAATTCTCTTCGCTCATAATGCTTGTTTGGCCCATAAGTACAAGCAGCTAGTGGTGGGATAAATGGGAGATATAATTGTCTTCCAGCACACGTTGGTTTCGTTATCTAAAAATGTGGTCTTCAAGTCAGGCGATTAAAAAATATATTTTTTTGGCGCGTACGTCCAAAGCTATTATTGATTTTTCAAGATATTTATTTCAATTCAAATTCAAAAATTCCAGCCCATTGGATTCTTGATTTAACAACAACAATTTATCTTTAGTGGTCTTTGTTAAATCGAAATATATCTGTTTTTTGTTTACAAACAAGTGAGAATAATTACAATATAAATGTCACCATGCCACTTGTAAATAAATTTGCATTCTATTTAATATAGATGCATATAGATGTCTTGAGCCAGGACAATATCCCAGTTCAAATCAATTTTTTTAATAATATGAAATCCTGGTGCAATTAGTTGCTCTTATTTGCAATCAAACCCATTTTCTGGAAATTGTAAAATCCTGTCAATTTATCGAACAATTTGGATTTGGATGCAAGTTGTATATTTCGCAGCTCCATATGACGACTAATTATGATATGCTCTTCTCCGGTGGTGTATTATTTTTTCCAATTAACAATTTTTCCAATATGTATGTGCATACATATGAACATATGTATGTATCCTATGTCCTCGTTGTCGTTTCGTTTGTATCTAATTGAGAACTTATTGTTATTGTTTTTTGTTTTCATTGCAGGCACACCCATCAATCGCTTGCCAATTATGGCCAAATCCGTATTGGATCTTTATGAACTGTACAATTTGGTGATTGCTCGAGGAGGTCTGGTCGATGTCATAAACAAGAAGTTGTGGCAGGAAATCATCAAGGGCCTGCATCTGCCGTCGAGCATAACAAGTGCAGCATTTACGCTAAGAACACAGTGAGTGAACGATGACTAACTATTCTACCTTATCCACCCATACATATGTATCCATATGTATGTATGTACATACATATGTATACAATAATGTATTACTTTTACATACATACGTACATATGTACATATGTACATAGATACATACATATGTATTAGTTTTACATATTTTTTACTGCGAACGTTCTTCTTTTTTGGTGTCATAATGATAATAGACAAAAATTATGGAGACGAGTTGTTGTCGTTTCTGTTGCCAATTGCCAAACCACAGTGAAATTGGTTTTTAAACAGACGGTTATTGTCTAACAACAACAACAACAACAATAAAAAAAAGGTAAAACGACAACAACAACACCATCAACTGATGATGGAACCAACAAAGCAATGACGAATACATTTTGAACGACGAACGAACAAACAATCAAACAGGCTGACAAATTGTAAATTGTCGTGGTTGTTCGGACGGTCGGTCGGTCGGCGCATTAAGGAAAAACTCAAAGTTTGTCGAATGTGTGCGGATTATGGGCGTTGCTGTGGAGGATTCGGGAAAAAGCAAGGAATGGGAGGAAAGCAACAGCAACGACCACGACCGCAGTTTAATATTCATTCGTTTGTTTTGCTATTATTGCTCTCTAACAATGAATTCGCTTTGAATTTGCCACAGCGAATGTGAATGCAAATTGAAAACTGTGCTCTGCTGTTAAACTTTACTTAATTCATAATTTATTGTAGCTTGGTTTTCACATCACGTTCGTCTGTCGTCCGCAGCAGCCACAGTCACAGCCACAGCAGACAGACATTTACGTACGAACGACGCTCGTCAATTGAAAGCGCTTTTCAATGTGCTTTTGTTGAGCGTGAGTGAATGAGTGAGTGAGTATGGATGGCTATGGCGCATTTTGGGTTCGTCGTCATCTTGTCAGGCAGTCAATCATGTTTGAAACTTGCATTTTATGCGTCTCTGTGTCTCGGCGACCAACACCCAAAACCGAAAACGCCGTGTACCAAACCACATCAAACGCTCTATGGAAGTGCTAAAGGCACCCCACATCCCCTCCCGCAACGACCCAGCTACGCGTAAAGTGGCGTAGTGGTCGGGTCGATCGGTTAGACAGACGGACACATTTAACTGGTTTGTTGGGGACGGGGGGGGTGGCTGAGTTCTTTGCATGGCTCTGTGTGTATGTGTCAATGACTCGAGCGATGCCGCGTCTTCATTTTGTGCAATAAACATTTTATGCTTCCATACTCGCGTGGCAAGCAGCAGACAGCATACATTTGTAATGTTTTCACTTGGATAGCCCTTACTTTTGGATCGCCTTAAATAAAGTGGAACCACTCAAAGCGATTATGAGTACGTCCGCAAAGCCGTAACATTGGTCCACCATAGCTTGCTCGGCTAAAAATAAACATAAATTGCAAATATTTTATTTTATTACAACAGTTCAGCCGCTACTTTTGCAAAATTTGTTGCAACAAATCAAAATGGCGTCTATTTCGTTCCGTCGATATAATCTCTCTCACAGTCACACACACACACACACAGTCGCCCTCGTCACAGGGCTGACCAATGGTTTTGCTTGCTTTGCTAAATAACACTTTTATTTGTTAATCTAATAAACAGTGTAAACAATACGCTCAAATATCAGCCCATGCACATGCACATCAACACATTTGCACGCAGATGTGTGGATGTATGTATGTGCTATGTTCGAAATGTCGCTATTCGTGTGTGCCCGGTTGGAATAATTGTCGTCGATGTTTCCATGACGATTTTTTGACATCGACATTCACGTCAAACTGGACGACAATAAATCCATGTTCAAGTTCAATTGAGCTTTGCTGACGCCGTGTTTTTCAAAATAAATTTGAACATTTTGCAAACGTTGATCCGGTGTGAGTCTACTCTTGATGAGTTACCGAACCAACGTTGTCACGGGAGACCTTGTTGGCAATTTATAGTTTTCCGCCTCCACAAAAAGTCCTTTACCACCAGCCAGCACAGCCATGTCGAGGATTTTATAAAATATCATGGAGATATACAGAGATTGATATAAATCCCATATAAATAAGGATGATCAGTTGAAAAGTGGCGTGGAAATAATGTTCGCAGCTAGTGTCATGTCAATAGATCAATTTGTTTCACCTGAGGAAGCTTAGGAAAGAGATTTTTTAGCGCAACGGCTTTGAAGTTTTTAATTTGGACCCAAATGGGTCAATTTTTTGTTTTGACTCTCTGACGACATTAATGTGGTGCTGCGTGCGTACACCTACCTAGTGTGACATTAGAGGCACTCATTGCAAGCCAATCCTTCCACCAACTGCCAATGTATGTACATACATACACACCTCCCTTTGATATAAAGCGCACTTACATAAATATGTGTCTATTACAACAACAAGTGTTGTTGTGTAATTTATGATAATATTAACTTTCATCGGAATTTTTATACACATTTGACGGGCTGAGAAAGAGGTGCTGTTGCGCGAGTGTTGATTGCATCGACAATCTCGGTTAGATCAGAGATCTGAATGGGTCTGCATGGCATGGCATGGTATGTACGCATGAGTGTGTGTGTATAGATGTATAGATGTCGTGTCGTTGCAGTTTGCCTAAGTCAACAAAACAACGTCATTTTAATGATGAATACTTGAAAATTCAAATGAAACTCTCTACAATAAAGTGACACAACAAAATGCTAATAGGAGTCCGGAGTCCGGAGTCTCCGGTGTGACGATGCTGACGACGTCGATGATGATATCGCTTAAGAAGGAACCTCCTTACCTGTTGCAGCAACCCCATCATTCTCAGCTCATTTTATCAAATACACTCACACACACTTGCGTTGCAGCACCCAGCCGCGCCAACCAACAAGAAACAAAACAAACCAAAACAGTTTTCTTTTATTTCCATCCATCCATCCTCATTCTCTCCACAAGAGAAGGCAAAAAGCAATTGTTGACTCTAAATTGTGTTAATTAAATTAAAAAATGCTAATGGAAATAATATTGAAAACTATGCAAAGGTTGAAGTGAACCGATGCACAGAGACGGCGACGACACGGAGAGAGATGATGAGAGGAGGGTCAGCTATGTTGCCGGCAAGGGCGTAGGGTGGGAGTGACGTCGAACGTGAGGGAAGGGAGGGAGGCATTAATGCTGTATCAGGTGTGAGTTAACATGCATACGCTTCCCAGAGCCAACACACCTTTCGAGGCATTCATCGCTGCTTACGATGCGTGGTGGAAGTCTTTGTGTGCGAGGATAAGCAATGCCAATTTGCTTGTTTGCTTGCGTTCGAGTGCAATCATCATCTCTGACACCCTACGAATCCCACTCGGCCACAATGCCACTCTGGAAGTCTGTGATGCAATGATGCACCACCAGCCACGCAGCCACCGGCAACCAGTACAATGGAGTACAGTTCATTCGTAATCATGCCTATAATAATTAGCAGCATGTCTCACGTTGATGTTGTTGCGCGTTCCGTGTTGACTTAAGCGTCTCGCAGCAACAGAATCGTTCATCCTTTTTTTTGTTGCTTAGTTAATGTTTACTTGATAATTCACAGAATGTACACGCACACACACACACAGAGAGAGATCGACGGACACAAAGGATAAAACAAGCGGACCATCATCTTGAGATTCAAATGAATCTTGGTTATGTTTAACCAACAAATAAAAGTCCCGACAAAAACTTCAACACCATCGCATGCATGTGCGAGTGATGAGCATAAATGCCGAGAATCGTACATTAATCTGGGTCGCGACCAACATACAACAAGTTGACAATATCTTCTTGTGATTCTAAAAAACGTGCTCGCATTCTTAAATCTGGAGATATTTTCAGTCAGTTTGTGGCTTAAACTTGAGTTTTCGGAAAAGCGTTAAAAACTAAATTTAGTTTATATGTATACATGCCGTGTTTTCCGTGTTTCCTTTCTATCAAAATCACACCTTGCGTATATTTTAGGACAGCCTTTAAAGGAAACAACAGCTGCTCATTGGATAATGATTCTAAAATTGAATTCTAATTTTTAAGTTGATAACAATATTCCAAATTAAATTTTGAGATGGTAAACCCACTCTAATGCAAATATATACACACGCATGTTAGGGATGCCGATCGCGATGAAAAAGAATGTTTCCAATATATAATTAAAATATTTTCAATACAACTAAAGGCATTCTAGGAATGCTGTAGACCTGGAAAGCTTTCTGTTGAACCCAGGTCACATTTTATTTCACTGGGAATAGCAACGACTCCCACCACTTTTCAAATTTAATGAAGATTTATCTTTCATTATTGTCACATCACATCGCAAGGTACAGAAAAAAGTAAAGGTAATTAGACTGGACTCGGACGTTGTCTTCAAAATCCAACCAAACTCTATTGCAATAGGATTGTTTATATACATATATATAGAGACTTTGATTCTTCTTCTGTGAACACTTTTCAAGCAAAAATGTTGCTTCATTTAGTAGATATATGTAAGTGTTATGTAACTGAAGAAAACTTTTTATTTCTTTAGAAAATTCTTATATAATTAAGTTTTCGACAAAAACTACCTTCACTTTCTACAATAATTCTTCATGTTTAAACATCCCTAATAAGAGCTATATGAAGACCAAGAGCAAATTTTGAATCTCTACTAAAGTAAAAGTAATTAGACTGGAATTGGACATGACCTATTAAATGACTCATTCAATTTGCATTCATACTTCTTAACTCGGACGTTTTCTTCAAAATCCATCCAAACTCTATTGCAATAGGATTGTTTATATATGTCAAGGAACAATGTTGCTTCATTTAGTAGATATGCGTGTTCAGTAACTGAAGAAAACTTAGTTTTATTTAGAAAATTCTTATGTTTTTTTGACTTCAATTTCTACAATAAATTTTCATGTGTAAACACCCCTAATGAGAGTTATATGAAGACCAAGAGCAAACTTTGAATCCCTACTAAATGAAATAATCAGACTGCCACGTGAAATGTTTGTTGAAGGGTTTTGTACACAGTGGGTCGAGATTTAATACAACCAATGAGGTATGTCTTCCAGACGGGCATCCCTAATACACATGCATATGGATGTACAAGTGTGCGTTCTTTATTTATTGATTGAGTGTTTATTAAATTAAATGCAAAATATTGCATGTGTGCGTTGATGAATTACAAACAACAACAACAGACAATGCGAAGTACAAATATCACAACACTAACCACAAAGATGCGGCTCATGCGCACAGTCGTTGACTTTGCGCCCTCTAAGGCGTCTCCTCTTCTCTTTTCTTTGAGATTTTTGCCATCCGTCCACGGGTTTCGTGGGTTGCTGTTTACCCATCTTCTGCTTGTGGTCATAATGAAGCTGGTCATTTACTATGTGCCATCATGACCATACGATCGATGCGAGTGCATGGGCGCTACAGGTGGTAGGTGATGCGAGTACGAGTATATTGTGGTGGCCCGTTTGTTTGTTCACGCTACGTTTCGATGCTAATAAATACCATTGAAGACGTCAATGGACACCGAAGTTCGATTTGAAATAGAACTTGAATTGACATGAACGATTTGATCTTCTCATCGACAATAACTAAAGTGTTGCCTCTCTCTTTGTCCTTGTCCACTTGCAGGTACATGAAGTATTTGTATCCCTATGAATGCGAGAAGAAGAACTTAAGTACACCGGCTGAGTTGCAAGCGGCAATTGATGGCAATCGTCGCGAGGGTCGTCGTTCCAGCTACGGCCAATATGAGGCTATGCACAATCAAATGCAAATGGTAAGTGGGACATCTTTAATGCCAGTGGTGTAGATCGATACGTTATTAATTATTCTGTGCAATTACAGCCTCCAATGGCAAGGCAAACTTTGCCAGGCGGCATGCAGCAAATGTCTCCGTTGGCTTTGGTAACACATGCTGCAGCGGCCAACAATCAACAAGCGCAGGCTGCAGCTGCGGCCGCAGCGGCTCATCATAGACTGATGGCGCCCACATTTGGCCAAGTGCCAAATTTGGTGACGCAAGAAATCGAACAGCGAATGATTGAGTATTTGAAATTGATACAAGTGAAAAAGGAGCAGAGTGTCTTGAGCAATGGGTCGGCAGGAATGGGTCTCTCGCCTCATCACCAACAACAACAACAACAACAACACCATCAGCAGCAACAACAGCAGCAACAACAACAGCAGCAGCAACTACAACAGCGCCAGCGATCACAAAGCCCAGAGATAAGTCCGAGAGAGGCCTTGAACGCGTTGGAAATGTCGCGTGTAGCTTTGTGGCAGATGTATCACAACAATACCAGTCCACCCGCATCGGTGAATGCTTCGCCACAAGGTGGCGCTGGAAATGTTTGTGGTGGTGGTGTTGGCGCGGATGCTCAACGGTAAGTTTGACAGATTCGATTCATCGAAGACAACAACCACATCAGTCTTAGTTCTAAACAAGTAACTTTCATTCCAGCAGCGAAGCTCTGAACCTTTCGGATTCGCCACCAGGTGTCACCACAATAAAACGTGAACGCGAACGCGAACCCAGCCCGGATATGAGTGAACGTGATGATTTCCACCACCAACCACCTCCAGCAAAACGTGCCGGATTTCCAACCAGCTTTTATTTACCACCCGGCATGAGCAGCATGGCCGCTGCCGCAGCGGCTGTTAATTTCCACTACAAAAGCAACCACCACGATTCGGATGGTGAGGGCGACGAGGAGCATGATGACGATGGCGACCACAACACAACCGCGAACTCTTCCCATGACGACCCCATGGAACGTCAACAACTGAATGGCATAGCCGTTCGACCTCCACGTCATCATGGTAGCAACAGCAGCGTACACAATGATAAGTCTGATGATTCTGCTATTGAGAATTCACCCTCCACTTCGGCGGCATCTGCCGGCAATGGTCATATATCGCCCGTATCCACTAAAAAAGTCCATCTATCCAAACAGCATGTCCAACATAAACCCTCCGAGTCGAGCGTTGTCGGCAGTGGCGCTGACAATGACAACTTCACGACAGCCAGCTCTTCGTTGGGTCCTTTGGATGCACTGAATTTGTTATCGGGAATGCAGTTCCGTGTGACTCGTAACGGTAAGTTTGACTTGCATTCGCATTCCGCCCACTTAAGGCTAATATATTCCTGGACTATATTCCATTATAGGTACGAATGTAAATGGTGAGCAGGAGTTGGTGGTTAACCTTGAATTAAATGGTATCAAATACTCGGGAGTTCTTGTTGCGAACACGGCAAATACTGCAGCCACAACAACTGCGGTCGATGGTGTTTGCATCGGCAACAATGAAAACAACAGAGGTTTGTGCCCCAGAAATGACAACATCAGTCCCAACCTCACGTCGCACTGCATCGAAGCGCCGAAGACCTTAGCAGCCATCGACACGAACGATACACACGAACTGACAATGCGTCATACCGAAGCACTAGCACAGACGAAACTCACGAACCCTGCGTTAACAAATGGCCCCAACACAGCCACACTGAAGGATGCCCTGATAACATCTTAGGCCAAATCATCACACACATACACACGTTACAACATAATTAAGTTGAATGAAGGCAAACCTTGAATTGTTGATGTCCTCTTGTTGACGTCTTAGAGAAAAACATCACAATAACTGTAAATAGAAAATATCAACAAATAGGGAACCAAGTGGCTGCTGACAGACAACCAACCGAGGCAAACTACTAAACATAGAACAACACTCCTAGAGTGAAAACACTTCTACGAAGCAAAATCAACCAAATGTCGGCAGAAAAATAACAGCAACACACTTATTGCCCAACCGATAACCCAGCACCCAGCACCCAGCACCCAGAACCCAGAGTCACATGATGGATGTTCGTACGTTCATAAGCCTACTGCTGGGCCATGTACTCACTCTATACTCCAGAGGGATGGAGGGACTTACTAAACATACCAAAGGAATATTGTTCTAAAACATCATATATATACACACACGCAAACATATTAGAAACATCAACGCCAAGCACCGGCAGGCAACAAGGACGGCGACGATGACGACGACACATCGACATCGACACCGACACCGAACAGCAATAACATGATTTGATTTTAATTAAACATTGAATGAATGAACGAACGAAACGCTCCCACCCGCCCACGCACCTATGAAATCAAACAGGATCAGCCGTTTTTACTAGAGTTTCAAATGAGTACCAACCAGAGCACTAACGGCTCGGAAGTGGAATTTTGTAAATATTTGTATTTGTTTGAAGGATCAAACGAAGATTGTATTTAAGTTAGACAAAGACCATAAAATGTTTAAGGACGTTGGTTGGTTCTTGGAAACAGGCACTGATTGGCAGCTCGCCGGTTCAGTGGTTCAGCGGGTTGTTGAGACAGAACTCACCCTCATGTGCATACATTACGCCGACGACGTATCCTATACATAGTTCTAAGTTAATATTAAATTTTACATTTAATGTGTATTTATAAATAAGTATTTAAAAGTAGAAACAACAAACAACCAGGCGACGTTTAAAGAGGAATGTCTTCGTAGTCAAACGGATACATACAATACTAAATGTATCTGCTGCTCATTCGTACCTACTACAATGTATGTACGTATGTCAGTTGCTATTTACGAACTTGAGAAACATCATCACGACCATCACCACCACCACCAAGAGAAGGACATGGTAAATAGCACATTCGCAACATATTCAACCGTACCCTCCAACCCTCCATTGAAAAGACATGACCAAAGCTAAACAAAATGTGGGCTTGTTTCACTGTGAAACAAATAAAAATAAAACTTCAACATTGGACCGACCGAGACTACAGGACATGAAAAGCTGACATCGACTTTCGAATTCAATTTCTATCGCCACCCTCTCTCGCTCCCTGCACCGATTCTGTTTTGCTGTTAGACGAAATAGCTGCACTAACGTGCGACCCTCCCCCCATTATTTTTTAATTGCATTTCACATTTCTAGATTAAATAAATACAATTACTTATAAACAACAATAACAAAAATAACAACAACAAGAAAAGACACTTATGTAGATGTATTTAAATTAATTTTAATTACAAATATTTGTATCTAGAGTTACACATACTATTATTGTAAGTCCAACTGAATGGTCTGAAGGTATTCGGACCATTCGATGATCGATACAATTTCCATATGAATTTAGCTTGAATTTACTCGTACATTGACGAGCAGACGCTGTTCGATCAGTTGATTAAGTATCCCTTTTTGTGTAGTCGATTAAGCAGTTATCCTTCCTCATGTTATGTGTAAATATACCCCCAACCAACACCATTCAAACCGATACAAAAAACTATAGTCGTAGTTACCAGGAACTTATTTAAACTAAAGTAGTCGTAAATGAAAATAGCAATAAAATATATTTAATATGATGCCTAAACCACAGTTCTTTTTATTTTCAACCGCATGCTGCGAACAATCGTAGTTCAGGCCACAACATACGGAGCCCAGAATTAAATTTAAGTATACGCACAATGGATAGCTCAGACGAACATACATGCTTGTCTTACTTTATGCCATTCCGGGAGTGGTGCGGACTATGGACTATGTCAGAACCCACAACAACAAGTAATCCAATTTTTACCGTCCCACACTCAAATGAGTCTAAAGGATTGTAACAGGGGCTAATTGAAGACGTCTTGTCTACAAACGTACATACAATGTATATATGCACATACATATCAGAGAAATTAAACTGAGTGAACGTTGAAAGTATCAATTATTGAACTGGGATATTGTCCTGGCCCAAGACCATTTTGCGTCTATATTTAATAGAATGCAAATTTATTTACAAATGTCATGGCGACATTTATTACTTGGCTGCAGACTACTACGATCATGATTTCGGCCATGTCAAAAGTCATTTCAAATGGCTTCGCAGCGACTTTTCAACATCACACCCGGCCTCTTTAAGGAAATGATTCTCACAAACGAACGAGAAGCACAAATCACTTGCCGAATTTGCGTTAAAAAAAACCGCACCAAGTAATAAAGTACGCATGCCATCTTACAAGCATCTCATTGAGTTGCATATGTAAGTATGTGTATATGCAGGTATAGTTACCCAGCAATACTTCCGCCGTGCGAACGCTCATTTGTTTTAGTTTTTTCGTTTGTATTTTTTGGTCTGTAATCAATATTTGATTTGAACTGGGATATTGTCCTGGCTCAAGACCATTTGTAAATAAATTTGCATTCTATTAAATATAGACGCAAAATGGTCTTGAACCAGGACAATATCCCAGTTCAAATCAAATATTGATTACAGACCAAAAAATACAAACAAAAAACTAAAATAACAATTATTGTTTTTGTGCGTTCGCGAACTTGGAACAACAAGGTTCAACTGCATCAAGGGCTGTTTATGGAAAATGCATCTTCAATGTTTATTATGATTTAGTTATAATTTTGTGTGGCAACCATTAGTCACACTGTCCAGCAGAGTTCTGACAATAAGAACTCTCGCTCAAACATTAACATACAACACTTTTTTCATTTAATATAACGCTCCCTTCGATCAAAAAATGAAATAAAACGAAACTCAGACCAGCTGGACTATTAGTTCATTCTACAAAAATTGTCTACTCAACATGCCCTTTCCGAACTATAGGCCGCTACTCTGTTCCAAAAATGATGCTGGCCAGTGTAATTTTTTGTTAGTTTTGTAGTGTTTGATTGGTTTCGGGTTTCTTTGGTACAACACTTTATATTTTGCTTAGATGGGTAACATCGGTCCTTGTGTTGGTATATCGCCCATACAAATGTCCTCCTGATTTGGTTCTTAACGCTCTAAAAGTCACGTGTAACAGCCTATTTTGATCAGATTTTGCACATACCTTTATATTTCACCTACACTCAGAAAAAAGTATGCCACGGATTAAGTAAATATGCACTAAAACATCAAGTACAAACTTTTCCTTGAAAATAAGACATGCTTTGAACTTGATTCCAGTTCAACTTTTCCTCAAAGCAAGTAAAATTTACTCAAACTGAGGAAATTTTTTCTTCAAATCAAGTAAATCTTTACTAAAACTGAGGAAAATTTTTAAGAAATTTTACTCAAATCAAGTAAATTTATACTCAAACTAAGTAAATTTGTAGTCATGCCAAGTAAATTTATACTCAATCTGAGGAAAATTTTCGAAATTTTTTTCCTTAATTCAAGTAAATTTGTACTCAGCCTGACTAAGATTTTCATTAAACCAAGTAAATTTGTATTCAGCCTGACTACGACTATACTTGATAATTGAAATAAATGTTTTCGCTTCAGAGTATGCAGCACTTATATGAAAAATGACAACATGGTATAGTTCTCAAACGTTTCATCTTACTTATATAATAAAGAGTAGAGATATTTCACCATGACTGCTGCGGAGGCTAGGTAGGCGCGTTCGCAGTGATTGTTTAGATAATATTTGAAGTACTTATGAAGAAAGTCTCTGCTAACGAACGAGAATTGCTTCTTAGACTACTATTCATGTATTTTTCTAAACACTCTGAAGTATTTTTTATAAGTTCATTTATACTTGAATGTATGAAGAACGTGGCATAAATTTAATTACATTTATTTACTTTATTTGAAGTAATAAACATATTTTTAAGTAAAAACATCCTAAATGGAATTTTTCCATACAAAAAAAATCTGCATTATTTTCTTTCTTAAACGCTAGTACATTTTCTTCCGCACAAGTATGAATCAGAGAACAGAATGAATGCATTCGTTTTTAATGTGCATTCACACATTCATTGCTTCTGCCATGCATTCATTCAACAACAACAACTAATGCTACTGCTATTGCATGCATTCATTGTTTTTGATGATTGCCTTTTTCACACTCTTATTTATAATGCCGTTACATGTCAAGCAACGAAATCAAGTGATGACACATTAAAAAATAAAAGTATTCGTTCCATTCGTTTAGTATTCGCACCATTCGTTTGATCTTTTGGACTTTTGGTAAAAAATGCAGTGTGAAGAAATTTTGGAAAAAATAAATACCGGTGTTTTTCATACCATTAAGAAAAACAGAAAAAGTAAAATTTGGAAAATGTTTTCTCTCATACAAAATGAACATAATGAAATAATTAATGGATTTGTGCATTGTGAAAAGTGTAATCATTTGTTTAAATACAATGGAAAACAAACTTCAAATTTAATTCGACACAAATGCTACGTAGAGCAGAATTCAATTATAGAGTTAAAAAAGTGTGCAGAAGAATTTATAAATATATGCGCCCAATGGGTTGTAGAGGACTGTCGTCATTTTCTGCCGTTAGTGGCAAAGGCTTCAAAAAACTAGCTCAATCTCTAATAAATATCGGAGCAAAGTATGGAAATCATGCGGATATATTAGATCCCACAACAATATCAAATCGAATACAAATCAAGGCGAAGGAAAAAAGACATGAAATCAAAAATGATGTTTAAGAAGCGGTGATTAGTAATATGGCGTCAATAACAACCGACTTGTGGACGGACAATTTTGTAAAAAGAAATTTTTTGGGTGTTACATTTCATTTTATGAAGGAATCGCAGTGAAACGCAGTGTATTAGGTGTAAAGTCAATGGATTTTCAAAGTTGCACAGGAGAACACATTGGCTAAATTAAAATGTGTTTTGAATGATTTTGAAATAAGTAGTATAGATAATGTTAAATTTGTTACAGACAGGGGATCAAACATTATAAAAGCTCTGAAAAATTATACACGCCTTAACTGTTCAAATCACTTGTTTAATAATGTGTTGCAATCTGCTTTGGATAATACTACGGAATTACAGCCTATGCTAGTGTCTTGCAAAAAGCTGGTAAAATATAAAAAAAATAATTTACAGCATATGTTGTCGACCTCATTAAAAAACTATTGCGTAACTCGCTGGTAACCCCACTATAATTTGTTTAAATCAATTTTGAACAACTGGGTTGTGATACAAGAAATACTTGCACAAAATGCCGAAATGTATAGAACTGATGAAATTCATTATTCAACGCTCATAACTTTAGTAGAGCTATTCGAAAATTTTGAAAAGATTAGTAAGAAATTACAAGCTGTCAATTATGTCACAAGCAACTATGTTTGTTTGTCAATAGAAAACCTAAAGAATATATGTGCAATTAAAACCTCTGATTCTCCGACTTGTTTGTGTATCCCCCAACAAATCGTTCTTTGCATGGAGTAGTTCTAAGCGAGGTAAAAAGTTTTCAAAAAGTGTTTCACAAATTTTAAGTGAACAAAACTGTCTACCACCCCCAAACAGTGGAATACATCAAATTACAAATAATAATTCTGGTACAAGTGACTTTGAATTGTTTTTTCTGAGTTCATCAATAGTCCAAACCTTACTATAGAAGAAACCGTCTCCGATGAAATTAATCGTTATTCCTTTTGCCATATCAATATTGATATAAACTGCAATGCTTTAGAATGGTGGGACAACCACGTTGCGGAATACCCTAGACTGTCTAAATTTGCGAAAGCAATTTTAGCTATCCCTGCAAGTAGTGCTGCTTCGGAGAGAGTTTTTTCTGCAGCTGGCAATTTAATTACTGAAAAAAGAAATCGATTAGGCCCTGTTTTTAAATTCAGTTTATAAATATGAACAAACTTAATATGACAATAGGTCTTCTCATATATTCTTCTTCCTACCAACAAGTATCTAAAACAAGGGGTAACAAACATATATCAAATAGAGTAACAACAGAGTATTAAAACTTATTTATATAAGCTTTTGAACTTTTGTCAATTCTGTTAGCCGAGATATTAAATGTTTGTTAGTCTTTGTCTTAGGTACTTCATTATTTTATTTGCAAGTATTTTTTGTAATGACTATACAATAGGATTTCCTTAAACGTATTTTTTTAAATAAAATATTTTCACTTTTTCCTATCTTATATACATAATTAAAAGAATTCTTATGTATACATTGTTTCATATCCTGTAAAAACGGAATTTCTGGGGGCTTAATTTTATTTTTCTTTAATTTTTAAATTAAATATAAAATATGTATATATTTTCTTAACCCTAGAAAGTCATCCTTATTTTTTGTACACTAACGTTTGTACACTGCGCGTCGTCATTTTGACGAAGGATGACGGTGCAGGGTTAATGTTTAAGTGAAGAAAATAGAAAACACCAAAAATACAGTAAAATGTTTCACATATTTTTTTTTCGTTTCATTCAATCAACAATGAGACCATTCATACCATTCGTTCTGTTTTCGTCGGTTTTGTGAGTGTTAGGTAAGAATAACGGAAGACATGCAAGGCAATGCAAGATGAACGAGATCCTGCCAGGATGGTGGACTCGTTAGGTTCTCAAAGACGGAACCTTGTGAGAAGCCTGTGTAGTGTGGTTGTTGTTGCACGAAAATGCAAACAACGAAATCACAAGTAACACAAAGTAACGTAAGTAAAAGGCGTTTACTTACGCGTTGGTTCCTTTAAATAAAAACACTGACGGGTTCGGTGTTTGAGAAGTATATTTTATTATTTATTGACACGGTGGTCTTTGGAAAATCACTTGTACCTTTTGCGAAACAACAAAGCAAAGTGATCATCACAAACATATTAAGTTGGCTGCAATCCTGGCCTACCAGTGTCAGGGATGACACTTAGTCGTTGAGATCGATCAAGTCGATGTCATCATCGACAGGACCTGATCGATCTCAACATGCCGGCCCCCTTGCACGGGTGCAACATTATGGACCCCAGCCAGCTGGTCCAACGCAGACACTATCTGCTGGACTAACCGTTGAGCGTCTGGATTGGGACTCTCCACGTCCAGCAACATTTGCTCCTGCCTCTCCTGCTTTGGCTTCCGTTGGTGCTGGGGCTTTGGACGTTGAGCCCAGAGATACAAGCCGGCCGATTTTAAGCCGACAAGCCGCCGCATGTTTCTGCACGAGCCGCGCCGCCGCCGATTTCATCGACTCATATCGATCTCAACCACGCCGCCGTGATTTGACGGAGTTCGAACTCAGTCAAATCTTACTACGAAAATAGACAACCCACTTAAAATTACAAAAGAAAATATAAATGTCAACTTAGACAACCTACTGCTGTGACATATATTGATCTTTCTTTCATTTATATAAGTCAATTCCAGTACGTGTGTTCACGTGTTCCTATAAATAACAATATCTATTGTGCTGATTTAGTGTGTCAAAGTAGGTAGAGTATTATCATTCTTTGGAAGGATTAAGATATTGCCTCACATGAAAAGCTGTAATTGCAAAAATATTTATTAAATTGTCCCTATTATACATTTTGGGAATGGATTCCTTCTCCCAAAAAATAATTGTATGGGTTAACAATTAGGGTATCCAACCGATTAAATTTTATTCGATTGATCGAATAATTTTTGTCAAATATTTGTTCGAATAATAAAAAATCATGATTTTCGAATAATGAATAATTCGAATAAATTGTCACAAATAATCGATTAATCGATATTATAAGTTTTGCCTTTAAAAACTTATGAAATCGTCGTATGCTTCGTATGATAAATTGATTTTGAATAGCCAGTTTGCTCCATTTGGGTATTTTTGATTTGTATGCTCCACATATATTAAAATAACGATTTATCCGACTTCATTTAAAAATAGCAATAGCTTCGAAATTATTTAAAATTTAAAGAATAGTAATTTCATAGAATAGTAAATTCATAGAAAAGTTGAGGTTAACACCGTGATAATAAAGTCAGTTCTGTTATAAATCATATGATCCATATTCGAAAAAAGTCAATGGATAACTTCTGATATTATGCTCATTTAAGGGAATGTTCTTTATTTTGATAAGATATTAAGATTTTTGTCAACTTCTAATGAATTTCGAATTTGATGTTACAATTTTTAAATAAAATCAGATACATAATAAACGTATTGAACTACCCGTAAACTGCCGTGTCTTGTCTATATAACTCTTATTAATTATATTTTATTTAAGTGGACAATTGGTGTTTGTCAGTCCGTCGTCCGATGCACTTGTGTTTCTCTGTCGTCCGTGTTGTGTGCCGTTCAGTTTTGTGTTAAATAAAAAAGAAAAAATTCAAGCAAAATTACAGAAATCAAAAACAACAAAATAGAACTAATGAAACAACAACAATAACCGCGCCGCGCCGCGCCGACCAAAAACAACAAAACAATCCAACTACCTAACAACAATAACATCGCAGCAGCATCCACAACAGCCGCACATCACTGACCACACATTTTATGTCCGCTCCGTAGTGTGTGCGTTGTCCCCTTCCTCCCGCCTTCACATTCGTGCAGTGCAGTTGACACTCTTCTCTTTCTGTCGTTGTTCGCCCAATGCTTAAGGCATAACACTGAGCATTGGGGGAATACAGCAACGGCAGGGAGAGGAGTTTGGCAACTGTAGCTGCATACTGACTCTGTTTTGTTTTTTTTTTCTTGTTTGTCTGTTCTAATGGTGGGTAAGTTTAAAGTACAATTTGCCAATGTACGAGGGCTGAGAGCGAATTTTTTTGCCGTGTACGCTCATGTACAATTCCATCGGCCTGATGTTTTTGCTCTTTGTGAGACCCAGGTGTGTGAGGATTCTGATCCACAGGATTTTCACATTCCTGGGTATCACACCCTATCCCTCTTTATCCCCCACAGAGGTCTTTTGGTATACGTACGTAATGATATAGTGTTTCAGAGCCGGCATAACTTAAACTCTGAAAATCCAGAATTTAAGTCCCTTTGGGTTAAATTCAAGATTGGAACACACGTACTACATTTCGGATTTGTGTATAGAAGTCCAAACGCGGAAAGGGAGGTATCCCTAAGTGGCTTTGACGCCCTTTCCGATTCAATCACAAAAATTTTAGAGGATTGTCCTGACAGTGAAATTGTGGTTGCTGGCGATTTCAATGTCCATAATTCCTCTTGGCTTGCCCATTCGAGTCACTCAACACCGGAGGGTCAATACGCCGAGCTTTTTGCCGCGCATAATGATTTGACGCAACTAGTGAATGAACCGACTCACATTCCGTGTGTCCAAGGGCATCACTCTAATATTCTTGATCTTTTCTTAACATCACACCCTGAAAAGTATAAAGTTAACGTTCTAGCACCTCTTGGTAATTCGGATCACTGCATTGTTTCAGCATCCTTTTCGATTTCCGCTCTTCGTGTCGCTTCGACCCCAGCCCCAAAGCGGACAATATATATTTACGAGAGGGCACGTTGGGCCGAGCTCAACAACTTTTTCCAGCATTGCAATTGGAAACTTTGTTTTCTAAATGGCGATATAGATGCTGCGGCTGAAATGATTGAAAATATTATCTTGATTGGAATGAAATCATTTATTCCAATTAAAGTTATTTCGGATAAACCATCTAACAAAAGTTGGTTTAACCAGACATGCAAGGCTGCTGTCATATCCAAAGAAGAAGCATTCAGGAAATGGCGTTTAAATAAAAATGCCACAACTGATCTGCTACGCAAGCAGACTAGAACCATGTGTGCCAGGGTACTTAGACGTGAAAAGTTTCTGTACGAACAATGTCTTCGTGCTAAAATTCTTGCTTCTCCCAGGGGAAGTAAGAGCTTTTGGTCATTTGTGAGAAGAGTAAAGGATAACTCCTCATATATCCCAACTCTTGTTAAAGATGACCAGATATTCACTAACCCGGTTGACAAAGCTAACCTATTAGCTGAAATGTTTGCAAGGAATTCATCCTTGCCGGAAAGCAATCAACCACTCCCCGTGATCGAAAATGTATCTAGTTCCATGCCTCAGATATTTTTTCGAACACGTGGAGTTAAAAGGGTTCTCGCAAATCTCGACGTAAATAAATCTCCAGACCCGGATGGCATTTCAGCACTTGTCCTATGTAAGTGCTCTTCGACGCTTGCCCGTCCCCTTCGTAATATTTTCAACCTTGCATACCGTGCAGGGGTTTTCCCAGCGCGATGGAAGATTGCGAACATCCAGCCCATCCCTGAAAAAGGTGATGCTATTAATCCTGCTAACTATCGACCGATCACAATTTGCTCAGCGCTTTCGAAGGTTATGGAGAGTATGGTTAACCACCATCTTGTGAGGTATTTAGAAACTAATGACTTACTTAATGATCGACAGTATGGCTTCCGTAGGAATCGATCTACGGGAGACCTGATGACACTGCTATCCGAAAAATGGAATCGATCTATTCACAAGCTTGGTGAGAGTAAGGTCGTTGCTCTAGATATCTCCAAGGCCTTTGATAGAGTTTGGCACGGCGCACTCATATCAAAGCTTATCGCTTTTGGTGTTGGTAGTGACTTATCTCGATTTATATCGAGCTTTCTCAGAGATCGCACTATACGTGTTGTTGTAGATGGGTTCTCATCCGACGAGCATAGGTTAACCGCAGGAGTACCACAGGGCTCTGTCCTTTCCCCCTCCCTTTTTCTTATTTTCATCGACGACCTCTTGGATCGGACTGTGAATCCAATATACTCATTCGCGGATGACAGCAACCTCTGTCATTCATACTCATTCGATCATAGACCAAGTCGTCAAGAAATTGAGGATAAAAGGCGATTGATGGATGAGTCACTTAGCCAGGATTTGATGGCCATTTCTGAATGGGGTCGAGAGAATAGAGTAGATTTTAATGCACGTAAGACCCAGTGCTCCTTGTTGTCTCACAAGCGATTCACTGATCCAACGGTGTCGTCGATTTTAATGAACGGTGTAGATATTGAGCAATCAGATGCTCTCGATGTTCTCGGCATGAAAATAAAACGTGATGTTCGTTGGACAAAGCACGTATTTGATGTGTCGAAAGATGCCTTCAAATGTTTAGGCTTTTTAAAAAGATGTAAGAAATATTTCACACCCTCTGATCTTCTCAATATCTACACTACCTACATCAGACCAAAGATGGAATACAACTCCCATATATGGTCGGGAGCTCCAGCTTCATCACTGGAGCTACTTGACCGTGTCCAGAGGAGGGCGATGGTGTTGATAGGTGACAGTAGGATATCCAATTCTATTGTCTCCCTTGAACACCGTCGTAGTGTTGGTTGTGTGTCATTGTTCTATCGATACTTTCATGGTGTTTGTTCTTCGGAAATTCGTGATCTTATACCGCCCGTGAGAACGTTCGGTAGAGATACACGACTCTACAGGAACGCTCACCCATTTGTTGTCGATTGGACAACCGGCCGCACTACACATTACAGAATAAATTCGTTCTTCGTCCGTACTATCCGTATGTGGAATCGACTTCCGGCAAATATCTTTCCCTCCAATTACGACATTCAGAGATTCAAAACAGATGTCAACAGACACTACTCCCTCTTTCCTCCTTCCAATACCTTATCTTCCTTCTACCAACGCAATGCACTGCATTTATAGGGGACATCCCCTGAGTGTTGGTTCAGTGAAAAAAAATGTTCGATTTATCGGTTAACTTCATTATAACACTCTCAAATGGTGGATTCTCAACCCTCCAAACTGCAACCCAGAGGTGAACAGAAAATTGAAAATACAAAGAAACACGATATTACTTTACACGTATGGGGATCTTCACTCTGACACCGAGACTTTGGTGTTTAGCCTCCCACTTAGCCCTCCCATCCTCGGCTCGACAGTTCCACAAAAATTGATTTTTTTGAGCCCCGATTCCCACACTCTTCAGTCCAAACTCACCTCATGCTGTTACGTACCCCTCTCTAATAAATAACACTTAGCACGACATTCTATTATACGACACTAAACATTTTATTTAACATATTGACTTCTATCGACTTAACATTAACTATAACCCTAATACACAATTCTTTTTTTCTTGACACCTAATAACGAATAATACCTGATGAAGTTTATTAGTGATTTTTGTTTTCTTGTATAGGCTAAATCCAAAGATCAATAACCAAGATTTTTTTTCGATATCGGCCGCTTTTCCGGCCCGCAAATTTACTTTATTCCTACCTACTAAACGATCTATCTTAGTGGTGAATTTTTAGCAATTTTTTCGCCTTTTTTTACTAATCAAAGATATCGTCGCCTACGGAAATCTAATTTATTTTTCCCTTGCCTGTTTTCTACTGAAATTAACTTTTCAAGGTATTATCCCTTTAACCTTACACTAATTAAACAATATATATATTTTTTTAATCTACTTCATCTAACTAATTCCGCAGTGTTTTCGAATATTTCTTGTCTTTATTCCCAGATTAGCTTGACAGGATTAAATAAACTGGGATATTCCACAATTCACACGTCGGTTACAGCACACGATAGTCACACAACACATATATCAATTACCTCGTTTTCTGGGTATAGTATGCAATGGAAATGTAATCGGGAAATTGTCCTAATTTCAACACACAATACTTCCTGTCATTAAATACTTTCGTTTTTTTGTAGATGCTGATGTTTTCTGGTTATTTCGTTCCAGTAGCTCAGTGTTGTCGTGACCAACTCGCCAGTGGCTCTTTACTGATAACGCCGATGCAGATACAAAACTGGAGGCTTTCTTGGCCAAAAAAATCGCTGGCCCCCGTATGCTCGAATCGCGGAAGCCAGATATGAATTCCTTTGGGAGTTGGAATATCTATTTACACATAACAAAAAGAAAACAAACACACACATAAACACACATGTTATAAAGCTCTAGTTTTACTTTACAAAACACTCACTTTATTTTATTTCAAAACGCGACAACACAGGTTAGTACAAGGCCAACGGCAATAGTTCACACTATATATTTTAAAACGTTTATTTATCACTGGCTGTTTAGTTTATATTAGCTTCACCGTCAAGTTGACAACGGTTGCCTGTTGCTTCTTCACTTATTTGAATTTACAATAGATGACCAGGTAACGTTTATTTACCTTGGGTATATACAACGATTTTTAAGGCGGAATCCTATTGTCATAACAAATGCCATATTTTTCATATACAACGTAACATCCCTGTCGCCTGTCATGTTATTATCTACAACCGACTGAACACTCCCCTCGCGAACAGGTGCCAACACTACTTCCCTAAACGCAAGTTTTACCAAGATCGCCTCATGCGTCAATCCGACACGCAACAGTAAATTGGAAATTTTTTGTTTTCAAATAAACGAAAAAGAGAATAACATAAACGTCCGAATAATTGGATACCCTAATAACAATATTAAATTATTGGAACATTGGCTAATATTAACGAATATTGAACTATGTACTTGCCAAAAAATAAAAGAAAATTGTTCCTTCCATTTTCCCAAAATTGACAAATAAATAGGGGTATTCGAATAACTGAACGAGCCGGCAAATCAGCCGAAGGCGCCGCCGCCGACCCATTTTGAACAGCGCCGCCGATAATTATTTTTCGACTTGTAACTCTGGTTGAGCCTGGGACGGTTGCTGCTGACGAAGACGCATGCGTTGTCTCGTGTTCGGCCGCTTCTGCTGTTGGCGCCGATTTTGTTGACGTTGCGGCTGTGAGCGTTGAGGTTGTTGACGTTGTAGTTATTGTCGTTTATGTGGTGGTCGCTGCGGTCGGTATACGGACCTACTCCTCGGTCCTGGCCCACTCGAATATTCTTTTAAAAAAGACCTACTGACACCAACGAAATTTGTACCATTATCTGACATTAGACACTTCGGCCGGTCCCTTCTTCCTATAAATATGGTGAAAGCAGCAAGGAAGACGTCAGACGATAAACTTGAGCAAGCTTCTAGATCTACTGCTTTTGACGCGAAGCATACAAATATGCATGTATATGATTTGTGGTACGGGGAGTTTCCCAACATACCAGCCTTAATCTGAAATGGTTCAGCAAAGTGGACACCAGAATATGTGGATGGTAATGACAACGATGACCATTCCAATGGTAAAGCAGACATAATCTGGGTCCGTATCCTTTGCTTATACTGAACACATATTAAAACATCCGTGGACACATCTCTTAATTAACCGTTTCAGACTGGGAATATAAAATTTATTTCGAACAGTACTCATCGTAAGGGACACATCTGCATTGACGAGTACTTTATGGACGAATTCGAGAAATATTTGACAAAGTTGAGATGAATTCAGAATTATTATCGGAAATCTCTCATCGTATGTTATTGATGCATTGGCGAGTCGCCCATTAACTCGAATCACACTATGACCATCTTGGAAGGGATTCAGGGCGCGCAGAGTACTCTGTCTCGACAAGGGCTTTGAGGTACTCAGTTCATCATATTCTTGGGTAAAATGGGAGCATTGTGTGATCAACACCAAGAACATCTTCGCGTGAATAAGTTCCGCTTGTGACAGCGGAATACCAGCGGCCTTAATATCAGATTTTTTGCATGCTGCACTAATAAATCTATACATATAAGTAATGACAGATAAAGCTCGGGGATAGGACGAAAATCGATTTATTTGTGTGGAGAAATGAATCCTTTGTTCTGGTGCAGTCGGAGACGGTGGACTTGCCAATGTTGGCCAATTATCCTGCGACCTTAGAAGCCAGGCTGGACCGTGCCACCATCTTGAATTTTGCGATAAATATAGAGAATAACATCCCCGAGTGCCAAGATTTTTCCTAAACATATAATATGGGCGATCGGCTTTATTTACCATGATTTGGCGGTACATTTCCTCGATGTCACCATTGAAGACATATCTGTACAAACGCCTGTTTAAAATCACTGCTATAGGTCGCTGGTTCATATCCGGCTCGAAGGACCATGAACGAGATCCTGCCAGGATGGTGGACTCGTTAGGTTCTCAAAGACGGAATCTTGTGAGAAGCCTGTGTAGTGTGGTTGTTGTTGCACGAAAATGCAAGCAACGAAATCACATGTAACACAAAGTAACGTAAGTAAAAGGCGTTTACTTACGCGTTGGTTCCTTTAAATAAAAACACTGACGGGTTCGGTGTTTGAGAAGTATATTTTATTATTTATTGACACGGTGGTCTTTGGAAAATCACTTGTACCTTTTGCGAAACAACAAAGCAAAGTGAACATCACAAACATATTAAGTTGGCTGCAATCCTGGCCTACCAGTGTCAGGGATGACACTTAGTCGTTGAGATCGATCAAGTCGATGTCATCATCGACAGGACCTGATCGATCGTCAACACAAGGCAATGCATGGTTTTCGTCGTACTCACTTTACTCAATTGAATCATGTGTTGTCTTACTGAAATGATGTGAATTGACAACAATATGCTCATTTTCTTTGATTTCATTCAATAGCATGAAATAAGGCGCTCAAACTTTTCTCTGGTATGAATATACTTAATTGTAAGAAGTTTTTACTAGATCCAAAAAATGTTTTTAAGTAAATTTACTACACTATTTTGAGTATATGTACTATTTTTTCTGGCTTTGAAATAAGGAAAGTGTACTCATATCTACTTAATTTTCCTTCTCGTATGGAAATTTTACCTAATCTGTAGTAAAATAGTTAAACTAAATTGGAGTATGGATTTTACTCAGATTTAAGAATGCTATTTTTCTGAGTGTAGGAACACCTTTAGTAAATGTGGACACATCGGCCCATGTTTTGATATAGCCCCCATACATATGCCCCTCCAACTTGGCGTCTTGCCGAACAAACATATTTCAAGTTTTTGGGTCAATTTTGGCAAATTGTTGTGTCTTGACAACACCAAAAATACAACCCTTTTAATATTTTAATTTATTTTAAGGAACAATAAAAATACATGTACGCGGTGATTCATCGTGAGGTTTGATTTTCAATAGGCTTTTTTGACAGATCACCCATGACTCATGTCACTGCTTTGTCATTTTTGTTCAGTATCGTTTGGCAAGTCATCATAGAAAGACTCACAACAGCATCACCAAATTGTTCAGCTGTATTACGAAAGACTGTAGTGAATCGATTTATAGCCGTTCTCAGCAGATTGGCTTGTCGTATTCGACAATTGGCATATTTTACGTAAGGATCTGGGCCAAAATTCAAATTGAGCAAGAATTTAAGCCAGGCGACTTAAATGTGCGTGTTATTTTCAGTGAATATGCTCTCCAGTCGCTATACTCGAACGAGTCGCCCAAAAATGGCCTTCCGAATGTGCACCTCAGACGTAGTCGTGGCCAACATATCCATGCTATCTACAAATTCCATAAATTGTTCTTTTAACCGCAAATAAACGTCGAACGTTTTGTTCCCCCGAATTTTTCTTTTCCCTAGATCAAACATTTTGTATCCAGAATTTACAAGATGATGAAAATGCAAAAATATATTGGGATGCTTCAAATATTAGTATCTGTTATATTTTAAGAGAAAAATTGAAGTCAAACTCTGAAAAATCTGGAACACAAATCACTTTTAATCCAGGAGTAGCTTCTTTATAACTGTCCAAAAGTGCTCCACCCCCTTCCCCAATCCACCCACCTAAAATGTGTGGGATGAATTGGACCGCCGTATTCGCCGCCACTCAATAACCTCCACATCCGAACTGAAAAAACGATTACATGAAGAATGGGATAAAATGCGAAAAACCGTGGAAATTATGCCAAAACGAGAAAAGCCGTTTCTCTAAGCCTAATAAATACTATATGTTAAAAAAAAACACGTTTTTGTCTTATTAATTATCATTTTTTCAAGAAAAAAAAACGAATATTAATGACGCTACGATTTTTGATGCGGGTTTGAAGCTCATCTAATGGTGAATTAAGATTATAAAATAAAGTTTTATATTTAAATAACGTACATGGATTAATGGCCGAATATTAATGAGACTCACTGTATAGTCTCGTGTTTAGGAGGAAAACCGCATCGCACATTATCTGTTCGCCACCAAAAACTCAAGTGAACAAAAATGAAGAAGAATGGCGAACAAATGCAATATTCCAAAATTTCTATTTTATTTTACTACACGTGGAAATATTTGTAGCGTCCGTATTCGTGCTGTACCTTATTAAAAATCTAAGCGAAAATTCTTTCTTTCTTGTTTTTGTCGTAATTAAAGCGCGGGCCACTGAGAGATGCCTATATGACTTTAATAAAGCTTGTGCTTACAATTGGTGAGAATTTCAGAAAGTTAATTTTGTTTACCATCATTGTGGCTTCATTTTTGAAACGATTTGACGTTCCGTAATAATCTGTTTAAATTAACAACTGAGAACTACATTTCATCAACGTAAGATTAAATTACTGTTACTAGTGTGTCTTCTACATTAAAATGAAAAATAATAATAAAAAAAAACAAGTAAGTAAGTTTCAGTCGGGTAAACCGACTTATATATGTATACCCTCACTCTCAGAGAACATAAAGTTTACTTTGTGCCGGATTATGTGTGCGAGAGGTATTGGAAGTTTGTGACAATTGGACGCAGCTTCCACATTCGTAAATAATTGTAAAAACATGATCAAATATGAATAATGGATTTCAGGCACCGGTATAGGAGTTATGAAGGATTTAATTTCACCTAGGGTAGAGACATTTGTGTGGGAAGTACTATAAGGAGCGTGGCTAAAACATAAATATTTTTTGGGTTTAATAACATTTTCAAATATCAAATTGCAACTGATGCAAAGTTTGAATAAATTCATTAACTCCTTTCGACAATTATTGTGTGAACCAGCCAGACAGACGGATTGACATGACTCAAACAGCTTAAAATGTGAAACGGAATTGGTCCACACATTTATTAATGTGTTCTTCAGTCACTCCTTCAATGCATTACACTTTTTATCCCAAATGATATATACCCTCCTACTCTTTAGATTGAGGGTATAATTAATTCATATTGAAATCATGATATTGGTAGTGCACAGCTAAGTAAAAAATGTCATTTTAAATAAATTTGGTTTATACAAAATATAAATGCAAACTGGCTTTGAGCCGGGACAATATTTTATATTACATCAACAAGAAATCAGTCTTTTAAAACAACTACAATCGCTTAAAGCAAAAATATTTAACAACATTTTATTAATTAATTAAAGAAGAAGTATTAACATGTATGTATCAATGTATTAACATAAATAGGAATACAATCTTTTTTATAAGAAACATACAAAGTGTCAGAATAGAATAAATAAGAATTAAATATTAATTATCTTACTCTTAAAAAACATAAGTACTGCCAGAGAGTTATAGATATCAGTTCGTGTGCAATTTGGCATTAGTAACTTCTGGTTAACTCCAACGGAGGCCTCTAATTTTTGCATATTTTTAATTGTTCATCCGATTTGAAATCAAATTTCCATTTATAAGCTTTTGCTTTATTTAAGAGCATGGGGAAAATAAAATATTGTGCAGAAAAATTATGGCAAAGATATGCAAAAAATCCAAGGTCTAGCGTAAGATTATCATCAGCAGCTACAAACTATTTTACTAATTCGTTTTCGTTATTTAAGTTGAACAAATTTGAAAATCGATCTTCATGGTGGATCTTAGTCATATTGAAGACGATTGGCTTATTACAGTGTCTTGGCGAATAGATTCCTTGAGTCGACAATTAACAAATTTAATTTGTGTGCCAGACAGTGAATAAAAATGGCTTGTGTTTTTTATTTTCCCTTTAAAACTATCACAACAGGTATACCGATGGGAGGATCCGCTCGATAATTTTACTGCAGCTAACTTCTGGGCTAGGGATGGTTCCAGGATTGTTATGTATCTTTGTACTTACTATTTTGTTATCCAGTGAGTGTGCTGATGCTCGAAAATGTCCTATAAATAAACTCGCGTAATTTCTAATTACTTTGTCACTCTATACTTAGATGGAATGTGTAGTGCCGGCGAAGCGAGGGAGCTTTACCGGTGGCATTATGATTTAGCCATAACTGCTTTGCGTGGTACTGTTGATGGTCTTCCAGCGTAGCTCAGTCATGCGTGGTGTTCTCCAGCAGATATGGCTCTTAAAGCGCAAAATCACATAAACAAAAAACTACAATAGTACCACTTGTTGGTGCTAACTCTCAAAAACGCTTTCATCTCACAACGACGTACCTGCTGGGTGGGATTCTGATGTTATTTAATCCCATTTTCCCCTCCCTATGGACCACCCTTATGGCCCCTTTGGCATCTCACTAAGACTAAAAAACCCGTTTCCTTTAACCACTTATTATATAAAGAGCATGATGATGGTGGAATATTATCTGCTGATTATACGTATTCATTTATTTTCATAGTGTATCCTAATTACGTATCTACTTCTTATATTTATAGGCGTACATATAAATAACCATAGTAATCATAGTATATAATTGAAAAAAAAAAAATTCAATCTTAGCATTTCAAATATATGGAGGGGTATGAAATTCGGTTTAATTTAAAGAAAACGAACATTTTGTTGGTAATGTCTTTTGGTCATTAACCATCCAATACAATTAACATTTATAATTATTAAATAAAGTAATGAGTCAAAGTTTATATCTATACATCAAATGGTGCTTAATACTGCGGCTTCCTCGAGCGACCGCTCATACCGCGAAGGATAGTTGACACTGTTAGCGTTATTGTCAAAATCTCATATATTGATATCCAAACTTTGAAATTTTATTTTACTGATTAATCTACGAGTCACAGTAAAACAAAGAGAAATCGCGACATAAGCGATCGCTATCGAAACCCGCAGAACTACTTTGAAAATAATCTTAAGATTAATTAGCCGGCCTTTCGTCGGAATTTGTTTAAAAAAAGGAATTGGGAGACAATTATTTGCAGTTGTTGTTTACAATTTCACAAGAAAAAGACAAATTTTCTCTTTTTATCGATAACAATTCGTATCGATACATTCTCCTTTTGAGGTTTCTTTTTTTGATTGGAACAGTATAATATGAGTATAAGAAGTTGATATGGAGGAGACAAATAAAAACTCGAAAAGCTCTCCTGTCTTCTTTCGCCTCATTGGTATGCATGTACTTCCCGCTTATACAAAACTTAACTTTCTATTACTACGTTTACACTACGGTGAAACTTATCTGTAGTTGGTTGGACTGAAACTCCTCCTACTTGAACTTATGGTGTACGGCGATCACGTTCTCTGGGTAGATTCCGCAGACTCGCGGAGAAGATGTGGACTTCTGTTTTATTTCTAAATATCGTTGCCAATGACCTGGTGTATAGATGTGTTGTGTTTCTACTTTTGGAACAATAGTTGTGCGCACGCTGCTACACCCACGTGATGGAGTTCACCGTATAGGTTTCAGTACAGTATTGCGCCTCTCTCCTTTATTCACGTTGGCGTAGTGGTGTCGTTTACCGCCGAGATTATTGGGCACCTTCCGTTGCGCGAATAAATCCGCGTCTTATTCCAATAGGAAGGATTGCCTTAAAGTAAGACATTATTCAAAACACTATTTATAATTCTTTCCACTATCTTTACCACTTAATGAAACTAGCTAACTAGAATTTGAAGGCACGTGTCATTTACAAAAGAATATTTTATTAGATCAGTCTATTCAACTGCACGGCGCCACACTTTGTACACGAGTAATTCTAGCTAAAACGCGCTGCACCATTACATGCAATTTTGGCTAACCATTCTAGCCGCTATTTTCGAAATAACATACTAGTAGTCGAGAATTAGCAATACTCTTACACACCACTATGACTCGTACTAAATTAACACAACTCTGTGGATTGCGACAGTGTGACATTACAGGATATACTAGGTCATTATACGAAAAAGAAGCGTGGCACCGCACACACAAACTATATTTTAAAACTATCATAAAACACGTTCCGAAGTGCGGATTCTCTTGAAAATTTTATTGTGACTAACTTCTGAACAGATGATAGTTTCTGAATGGTGACTTTACAATGGTCATGATACAAATGGACGTGAGGCTGCCCACACCAGCTATGTATTATAATTATCACAAAACACGTAACGAATGGCGGATTCTCTTGAAAATTTTACTGTATCTAGCCTGTGGGAAGGGGATGTTTTCTGGCTATAATAGGGGAAGACACGACAAATGGGCATCACAAAAACTATATTTTGAAACTATAACAAAATACATTAATTCACTTGAATATTTTATTGTAACGAACAGAGGGTGGCCCTTGACTATAAATAGGTCATGCTGCAAAAAAGGACGCGGCTCCACCCAAACAAAAATATTATACGTTCAGGAAAGGGGTTGGTTTTTGAATATAAGAGGACATGATATGAACAATTGGCGCGTCTCCTCAAACTCGAACCAAGCAAGGTGTTCCAGTAGAATGATATCAAACAACGCAGAATGTTATTAGTTAACGTGAGAGGACCCACTTCAGTTTCAAACTTAAGAGCAGTTGAGAGTGGCGTGTCAGAAACTGGGAGACCACATTAATGTATGATTCTGTCAGCTGTCATCCTCTCCAGATACGAACTTTGTTTGCGATAATATTAAGAACTTGCTCGCCATCTAACCCAAAAGACCTGTGGGAAAAATTCAAAGAGGATATGAGTGAGGACATTTTGCATCATTATCGCACCGTTACGATTCTATATCAGTTGCGATTAACATTTTCAACGATATGCTGATTAAAATTTAAGACATATGCCTAGCCATCACCAACAAAACTCTTAATCAACTTGGAATGGTGGTGCCTGAACGTTCTACCATTGACATTACTGATCGAGATTTGCTAAGAGAACGGCAATTCAATGCTGAAGACTTGCGTTTGTTTGTCCCAAAAAAAAAACTCCATTAATTGCAAAGCAACAAGTGGCCTTTGAAAAATTATAACTGCAGTAACAAATGACAGCGGCGGCCTATTTTTCTCGATGCACCAGGAGGCACAGTTAAAACCTTTCTCATCAGTTTGGTATTAGCGCACATCCATCCATCCAGCGTTAAAATTGCCATGGAATATGCAATTTGTCGATTCTTCAACCTGTAATATTGGCAAAAGTTCAGGCAATGCGAAAATGCTCAAAACATGCAAGCTGATTGTGTGGGATGACTGCAGCATGGCACACTTCATTTCATTTCATTTATTTTACAGTCTATTGAATACAAACTTCTTTACAGACTACAACTTAAAAATAATCTTAAAAATAAATTAAATCGAATATCTTTAAAAAATTAAACATATTTAAAGCATAATCAAAATCACTACATAACCTGTTAGACTCCTTTAAGATTTAATATCAAATACAACCATTCGGTGGAACTCTTATTTTGCTAGCAGCTCAATTTTCGAAACATCTACTAGATGTTGGTAATGGAAAACTATCAGTAGATGCAGTGAAAAGGAGTATTATATTTTCAAAAAATGTCATTCAGGAATCAATTAAGCAATTAATCGAGAAAGTCTTCCCACAAATTACCACAAACTATGGAAAAAGAGTGGTTTTACGTCCGTGCTATATCGGGTAAAAAACAACGATGTTAATGCAGTAAATAATTTTATTCTGGAACAAATTTCTAGGTGATTGCACACATTACAAATCGATAGACAGTATCATGAATGCGGATGAAGTTGTCAACTATCGAATTGAATTTCTAAATTCTTTTGACCTTCCAGGAATTCCGCCGCAAATGTTATGTCTTATAATTGGATCACCTATAATTCTCCTAACATTCCTTAGTCCTCCTCGATTGTGCATTTGTACTAGAATTTCTGTTAAGAGACTAATGCTCAACGACATCGAAGCAACGATTTTAAATGGAAAATCAAAAGGAAAATATGTCCTTATACAACGCATTCCGATGATTCTCACCGATATACCATCCGATTTCAAACGACTACAGTTTCTGATTCGCCTAACATTTTCAATGACTATAAACAAAGCGCAGGTATAATCACTTGAAGTTTGTGGATTGAATTTCACATGATTAGTTATATGTTGCTTGCTCTCGATCCCAAAAACTTTAATGTATCGTGTATCCCGAAGCACTCCAATGAAATACTGACTAACTTAACTAATAGACACAAAATACATTCTTAGAAATAATTACCATAATTAATCAACTCTCTAATAAATGTTTCTTTTAAATGTTTCATTTTCTTTAAAGAAACACTGCAAAAATTACTTAAATTTTCATGAAGTTTTTATATTTTAAAAATGTAACTTATGAATTAAAATAAATAAGTATTAATATAAACTAATTTACAGAAGTAAAAATATACAAAACAAAAATTGCGAACATACATAAGGAAGACGAAAACCCGTGCAACGCCGAGTACAAGAAGCTAGTATATAAGAAAAATCAAATGTTGTTCGTTGGTAATCGCATAACTTGAGAACGGCTGAACAGATTTGGCTGATTTTTGTTACAAACTGTTCGTGGTAGTCCGAACTAGGTTTTAAGATGAAAAAACTTTTGAATAGTTTGTCGTGTGCGCTTTTGAGAGATGGTGGCGCCACCTATCGGTTACGAGGAAGATTCCCGTTTTGTTTTTGTTTTTTTTTTTTTGGTTCGAGGCAACTCTGGCAGCAGAGCTCTTCAATCTAGGGAAAAAGAAGAAAATGTCAGCTGTCATGCTGACAGAGAGAGCAAGATGAATGGGAAAGGCGAGGAAAAAGGCCTTTTCCGTTCGAGTATTGGCCGCAGGTTCCGTGGAGAAAAAAAGAAAAGGCAGTCGAAGAGTATTTTATCTATATAGCAAGATCACAAAGAAAAAAATAACAACAAGTTTTATTCAATGTTGGTTTAACTTAAGCGAACAAACTAAACCAAAAAGGCTAAAGATTAACACCTTTTAACGCAAAGTAAAAGCAATCAAACGAAAAATTAAAATCGACAAAATATCATAATTTAAATTGATCTGGTAAATGTGCCTAGAACCAGCCAGCATCCCGGAACCTCGGCCACATCGTGGGATACGTCAGCTCCTGAATCTGAAGCACCACCAAGCCTGGGGTGCGACGACACAGGACAGGCACCGGACAATACGGACGAGACCTGAAAATAAAATATAAGCAAAAAATTAGGAAAATCTATTGAGGTAGGGTAGACATTTTTAAGAAACGTAATAAACTCGAGACAGGGTTGCGGGGTTTGAATATTTTCGGGAGATAAATGCTTCAATTTTTTTAAAATGTCGTCCCTATAAAGGAAAAGAAAAAAGGAATTAGTTTTTATAAATATTTTATTTGAGGTTGAATTTACACTGAACATACGAACTCATATACGAATATACTTATACTTACGGAATACGAACATACACACAAACATACCTCGGAGGCAGTATCACCGCATTAGCCAGAGCTTTTAGATGGGAGGATAAAATGTTCCAGTGCTTCCAGAGCGGCTGAAAATATAATGGAAATTATATATATATTTTTTTGAAATTTCAATGTTTTCGGCTGAACTCTTGAATTTTGAATTTGTTTTAAGGTTACAGTCCATTTCAAAGAATGTTTTCTTTTTCTATTCCAAATAAAACGACAAATGGATTATTATAATGTTGTAAAAACAAACAAACATGTGTCATGAGTAATTAAAAAGGTTATGGTTCCAAGAGGGAGGGGATACTTGGCAGTACATCAGCCAAGGATCATATGTTTGAGTGCGGTGGTCTAAATTACCTCGTGAGTATATCCGTCTTTGGTGTTTCTTTCTCTCGTTGTTGACTTGTTTCGGGTTTCCCTTTTTGTATTTGTTTTTTTTTTGTTTATGAAGTCCGGTATGATTACTGTGTGTTACTGTCCAGAGTGTCCAGATTGTCGGCAAGAACCAACACCATCCGGCGAGCCATAGCCTCGCAAAACGCCAGCATACCAATAACGCCAATAATCGGGCAAGACATTTGATGCTGGGGATGATATCCCATGATAAGGTGACAGTACAAGTTGACTGCTAAATAGGAAATTGTTAAAAAACTGAAAGTGCCTTTTTCTATAGAATTTGTTAATGAACTCAAGGCTATAAGGTTCAATTCAAGCAATAGATATGCAAAAAGTCAGAAAATTCGGACAAAGTGCAATGAATCTTTATATTTTATGCACTTTTTGTCAGAACTGGCGATAGGAACGATATATTTTGTTGATTCCTTTGTGTTTGGTTCGTAATCAGTCATCAAATAAACAGGGAAATCCAGTAACATATATTTCATGTATTTTCACCGATTATTGAACCAAATACAAAAAGGATATTTCTGAAAATTCACAATGAGGCCTGAGATTAATCTATATATATAAAAGAGTTGCGTTACTGACTGACTGACTGACTGACTTATCATTGACCAGCCCGCAGACCAAACGGCTGAAGCCAGGGTCATGAAATTTTCAGGGTAGTTCCCAAATATGACGTAGACGGTTTTACGAAATTCGTACTTTTAGGGGATAAAATGGCCCAAAAAGGGATAAACATCGAACCTTCGTCCTGACTAAACGGCAGTAGCTATAAACATGAAATTCGGTGAGTTCCTTGCAATGACCATGCAGACGAGCTACAAATAGGGATTTTTCCAAATTTTTACTTTTAAGGGACGAGCGGGACAAAAAGGGATAAAAATGGTACCAACTAAAGTATTACAGCTAGAAACGTGAAATTTGGTATGTAAATTCCTTGACCATATAGAAACGAAGTAAAATTGGATTTTTCGAAATTTGTACTTTTAAGGGACGAGCGGGACAAAAAGGGATAAAAATGGTACCAACTAAAGTATTAAAGCTAGAAAAGTGAAATTTGGTATGTAAATTGCCCTGACCATATAGAAACGAAGTAAAACTGGATTTTTCGAAATTTGTACTTTTAAGGGGCGAGCGGGACAAAAAGGGATAACAATGGTACCAACTAAAGTATTACAGCTAGGATCGTGTAATTTGGTATGTACATTCCTCTGACCATATAAAAACGAAGTAAAATTGGGTTTTTCGAAATTTGTACTTTTAAGAGGCGAGCGGGACAAAAAGGGTACCGACTAAAGTATTACAGCTAGAATCGTGAAATTTAGTGTGTAAATTCCACTGATCATATAGCAGCGCAGTAGTTTGATTTTTCGAAATTTGTACTTCTAAGGGGTACGATGGACGAAAAGGGATAAAAATGCTGTACAATCCTGTGTTACCAAATAAAGTACATATTTTTAGGGGAGCAAAAACACATGTTACCTATAGTGATTTTTCAAAATGTGTACTTTTTGGGAATGACTGGCTGAATCTAGAAACATGAGATCGAGGATATAAATGGTTGCAATTTTTTGTTCAAAACTTAGTAGAAAATATACGAAGTATACGAAGTAGTTCAGCTACAATAGTGCATATCGACAAGCACATTCCTTTGACTGTGTGTGAGTGCTAGCTAATAGGAGCTTACCAAATTACTATTTTAGATTTATCTATATCCACCAAAAGAAAATTAAATAAATACTATCCATAAACAGATAAAATTAACGAATAACTTGCTTTTTCGCGTGCGAAGCAGCGGGTACTGCTAGTATTAATATGAATTAATTAATATAATTAATATGAAGACATGCGATTAATATTAGCCCAAGTAGGAATGACAGCGCCACACTATCCGATGCACTAAGAATTTAATCAAGAGTTGGAATGCAATACAATAACTATGTGAATACGATGAATAGATGCTTACCGAACACGCATGCGGCTTATGAACGATGGCAAAAATGAAGACTGCCGAAATGCACTCAGGTTGCGATGAATGAAACTCCATCGTGCAACCTTTTAAAGTTCTGAAATAGCCAACGTTTCGATCGGTCCGGAGGAGTTTACTATGGCACACTGTTGATTAAGTGCTGTTGATATAGCGAATGTTGGTATTTAGATTTTTTCAGTTCGTATTCCCATACCTTGCTCTCAAAATCGTGTGTCGTTGAGCGAACATGCTATGTGGGCTGCGAAATTGGAGGATTCCGTTTCTAGCGAAAATTATGTTGACAACTGAATTTCCAAGTTCAGCGTACTTGCGCAGACTACCGCCTCTTAATATCAGATTATTTTTTGCAATGACACTTCAAAGTGGGGAAATTAACGAATAGCTTATTGAAGAAATACTTTTTAAAGGAAAGCACGAAGATGAAGACATTTTGAGAGCACGATCCGCCGTTAAATCTGAAATTAACGTACGACACTCATGAAAGTTGTGAACGATGGAATTGGAGTGATTACCCTCTGGTCGATCACGTTGGAACCACAAGACTATTTTGATCGTGTAGATTTTGGCTACGATACTCTCGCAGAATTTAATTTTACTATTTCATCTGAAATTTCAGCTGAGTTGTTGAAAAAGGTCGTTCCGGTATATTCGACGTCTCACATAAAGTCTTTGGAGAAATTACACCGAAATAGACATGCGATTTGTATGCTAAAGTATAGTTTGAGAAGATGGTTATAATTGAATAACGACCTCATACAAATGATTCTCATGATTACTATTAAAAAATCGATATAACCAATATTATGTTAGCATATGTTGCACAGATTAAAGATGCAAAGATGAAAAATAGAATTTGCATGCATTATATTCCCCGTCAATTTTTCCAGTTCACCGTACGAACAATTAAACCCATGCGAAAGGTATTACTAAACATTGTTCAAAATCCACTTAAGCGAACGTGCAGACACTTTCTAAATTAGATATCCTTGACCGTATCATTAAATTGAATGTCTATATCAGCAAACGTTACAATACAATACGGTACAATAATCACTGAGAATAATTTTTTCTCATTCCAGATTTGTTTTAACACTTGAAATATCTTTTCGAAAATTCACACGACGATCATAAACAAACTAATTGAAATATATGATAAATGATATGATAAAGCGTTTCAAATTTTTCGTCGTTTATGTGGGCGGATGGGGCGTCGTGCAACTACCCAGCAAAAACTCTCATTACCAAGAAATGTGGGGAATAAAGCAAAAGCGAAAAACTTCACTACTTATTTTTCGGATCCGTTTCTAATAATTTTTATAAAGGGATTGTAAAAAATAAGTACTTCCACGCACGCTTACAAAAAGTTGATAAATAAGTACTGGTTGGTAAGTATGTTGGTTGACGTTGTTGTGTGTTGTGGTTGGTGGTTTGAACACAAACAGAAAAACATTTCTAGCAACTTCTTTATGTTTCAAATTTTGTATGATAAACAACGTCACACCGGCAAGCGAACGTATACACAATAAGTACAGTTTTGTTGTTGTAACAAAAGGAACAGATCAATAAGGAGAATGCTGAATGTGTCTTCCTTTCTTCTTATTGTTGTTGTGTTGATAAGATAGTATTATAATACTATTTTACCAATAAAATAAAATATTTTTTAATTCCAATATAGTTCAACCAGTTAACTTTATGATTCTGCAAAGAAATGACTCGCATTCCGCGTAACATGCGCACGCTTCGATTGACATGAAACAACTAAATTTGGTTCAACAATCGAAAATATCAAATCGTTTTAATCTTCGAGCGACGGTCGCGGTAACATGGAAATGGATGGAAGATAAAGTTATACACAACTCAATGTGTAGCAAAACATGGACTTTCTGTTATTAATAACTACTTTTGTAAGCCATTATAAAGTGGTCATTATTTCATACTTCAAAATAATTCAGGGCGTATTGGGCAGTCATTACTAGGTAATGCTAATAATAATGATGTGCCATTACCGAGTTTTTGCTGGGTATAATAGAAACATTAGACTTGCACATGCAGTGAAGCGCTTTGTTTTAGAAATAAACATACATACACTCACTAGAAAAAGTCTGCGTACACTAATATTTCTTAGTAAAATTTCAACTTTTTAACTTGGGATAATTTTTATATTCACGTTTTTTATAATCTTTTCTGCATTTCCCACCAATAAAAATTAAAACTAGGGAAGTTATATTCGGCTTTTTGATTCAAAAGTTATCGATAACTTTGTGTCATTACCGAAAAAAGAGGTGCAAGAGGAAGTCTGCGTACAAATGCTTTAAAACGGGGAATCACGCAATTCTTCTTGGGGTTTTCACGCCAATCACATGTTTCACTTCAAGTACACAGAGATTAATCATATTTGAGTGTTTTGTTTAACGTTGACAACATAACATGCCTTATAAAAGAAAAGACACTTATGGAGAACAGGCAAATTCCTGCGTGAACTAGGAGTTATGGTGGAGCTGAGCCATTCATCTATTCAGCGAGTTATCAACAATTTTCGAGAAACTGGAACATTTGTATCAGGACCCCGTTCTGGCCGCCCGAGAAGTCTTACTGAAAGAGATGAAAGGACCGTAGTTCGAACTGTAAAGGAAAGAAGCAGCACAAAACTGTCTGATATAAAGGAAATGGAATTTGTTGAATCTACAATGAATGTTGTCGATTATTTGAACATTCTCAAAAGAAATGTGAAACAGAGCGCTACGAATTTGGTTCTTGGGAGTGGATTTTAATTTCAACATGATAATGACCCCAAACACTCAGCCTACGTTGTCCAGTCCTGGCTATGTAATAAAAATGAAATGATGTTCGTTGGTAATCGCATCACTTGAGAACGGCTGAACAGATTTGGCTGATCTTTGTTCAAAGTATTCGTGGTAGATAGTTGACCGCAAAATAGGAATATTTGTAAAAAACCGAAAGTGCTTTTTCTATAGAATTTTTGAATGAACTCAAGGCTTTAAGTCTCAATTAAAGCAATGGATTGTCGTGTGCACACTAAGTGTGATTTTATGCCAGCGCCACCTAGGAGTCATATATCGCAAATGTAGGGACGATCAGTGCGAAATACAACTCTACTGTTAGTGCAGTTGTCGTTTTGCAACTGTGGGTGGCCTGGAAGAAAAAAAAACAAAAGTTGGATGATGGAGAAGGTGAAATGGCTGGTGGTGGCAGGAAGAATCATTCCTTTTTGATGGAGATTTCCTGGCAGCCGGAGGTGGGACCGAGCAGCGAATTTGAATAAAAATACTTGAGTTTATTTTGTGAATCTATGATGTATTTTATTGAAAATGTCATATACAAAAGTTACACTGAAAAGCTAGAAAAGAAAAAGAAACATTAAAAGAAAGAAAAATACAAACATTAAAACGAACAACACAGTTGTATAAAAAAAAGAACTTAACAATGAAAGTTAAATTAGGCCAAACGGCTTAAAAGTGTCTGAAATTATTTCTACGAGGAATGAACTAAAATATTGGCAATAAATGTTGGTGTAAAGTTTACAATAAACACCGAAAATAAAAGTAAACGTACAAAAATTAAACTTAGATAAAAACTTAAAAGTAAACAGTCAAAAGTAAACGTATATTAAAGCAAACCACATCACGAAACAGCATCCCCCACCTCCTCTGCATCATCGTTGGACCACCAGCTGTTCCATCTACATCCGGATTGGCGAGCATCTGCTATCCAGCAGTGCGGAGCTATAAGGTTTCCTAGGACAGCCGGACGAGACAGACCAAAGACCGACTTACACTTATCTACAAATAAAGAGTTTTTGCTATAATAACAGGGTAGACATTTTGAGTAATTTCACTAGGAAAGTTTGCATTGTTTAGTTGGCAAACGATACTGACCAGTCTAGGGTTGAGCTCAGACCTAGGGAAGGTTAGGTTAGGCCATTTGCTTGGAGAGATTTCTCCTTTGTTCGTAGGAATGTCGTCCCTGAAGGGTGAATTTGACCTAAAAAGAAGAAGAATGTAATTAAAACTTTTTATTTAAAGATAGTAATTTAGGACAGACAAAACTTACCTTATTTGACTAGGACAGACAACTAGGAAACCCAGAGTGAGATTACGAAGATCCGCAAGCCTTGTCATCGCCAGAAACCTGAAGAAAAAGGAAGAGAAATAGTATTAGTTGTACAATAGTATTATTTTACTTAAAAATTTTCAATTAATTGTTAAATCTTGGATTTTTTTATTTTGAATTTAAAAATGTTTTTTTTGTTAAACTTTAATTAAATTTAAAATGTATTTTGTTTAATTTTAAAATAGTTTTTGTTAAATTGAATGATTAAGTTTGTTTTGAAATATTGAATAGTTTTATGAATACTTATCTTAGATTATAAAAGTATGTGTTCACTTGGTGTTAGTTTCTTTTAATTTCTGTGAAATAAAAACTAGAATGGAATATTATAATGAAATATGAAATGATAAAAAGGCATTATTTCGAAATGGAAGGTTAAGGAAAGTTAATGGGTAAGTGATCTGCCGCAGTAAGGAAAGGACAGGTGAAGGGAATACGGGGTAACCTAAAAACAAGGCCGCGGTTACCATGGTTGGGGAGGGTAGCGCCTGGACACCGAATAAGATCATGCGTGTCCCAACAAAACCGAAATGCGTCTTCTACAGTTTTTAGAAAGAAATAGGTGGCAACAACTTTCAATTGGTTTTCATTTTTATAGTCCCTCCAAAAAGGCTGGTTGAAGTAAGTTTTTTGTCAACTGTCCGAGGTGATGTTGCTGGCAAGAATCGCGCCCTGAAGCTCTGAGCCACAGCCGGAGCAAACGCCAACAGCCAGCGACCGTCAGCACATCATCTCCCTCCATGCGACAGTGTTCGCTCCTCAGGGACACGACAGGATATGCAACTTTCTTTTATGTTATGTTCGCTATGATTCTGAGAACGTTTTCGGTACAGAAAAATTCAGAGAATTATAAAAAAAGTCAAAAAAATCGGACAAAATGCTAAAAATCTTTATATTTTATGCACTTTTTGTGAATTTTCAGAAACTTGCTGTTTGACATTTCTGAAAATTCACATTGAGGCATTGATTGAAGACATGCGATTAATATAAGGTAAACTAGGAATGTCAGCGCCACACTATAACGATTTGAAAGAGTGACTTAAGGCACTAAGTATGTTTGGCCCAAATCCGTACAAATTTTGGCAAAAATTCGCTCGCAAAATTCATCAGGAATTTCAGCTGCGTTCTTTGAAGACTGCCGAAATGCACTCAGATTGCGATGAATATGGAAATTAACGAAACTCCATCTTCGAAACTCAACCTTTACAAAATCTGAGGTGGCAAAGTTTTGATCGGTCCGGAGGAGTGTAATATGGCGCAATGTTCAATGATTCTTTTGGAAGATGATTTTCGATTTACGAACAGAGTTATGCGTTATGGAACGGCCAATCTGGAGTATTTTCAAAACAATTGCTGGACATTTGCACTACAAAAATTATGTTGATATTGCGAATGTTGATATTTAGATTTTTCAGTTCATGTTCCCATACGTTGCACCAAATCGTGTGTCGTTGAGCGAACATGGTATATATGACTGCAAAAAAACATTAAATTATAAGATTCTGTTTCTAGAGAAACTTATGTTGACAACCGCAGACTATCGTCTCAGAATCTTCATTTAATACATATTATTTTTTGCAATGACTCTGGGAAGTGGGGAAATTAACGAATAGCATATTGAAGAAATGCTTCTTAAAGGAATGCACGAAGATGAAGACATTTTGAGAGTACACTCCGCTGTTAAATCGGCCATTAACGTACGACACTCACGAACGTTTTGAAGGATGGAATTATAGTGAATATCCTCTGGACGATCACGTTGCAACCATAAGACTATTTGATTTTGGCTACGATTCTCAAGTAAATACAAGTTGTTGAATGTGGTTTGCGGAAAACATTACGACATTTATATTAATTAAAACACCTGCTTGAAAGTGTCAATGGCAAAATCGCCTTTGAAATGTCGACCTTCTGCATTATATTCCCTATCGATTTTTCCAGTTCACCGTATGAAATATCAAACTCATGCGAAAGGTATTCCTAGACATTGTTCAAAATCCACTTAAGCGAACTTGCACACACTTGCATTGGCGAATTCTGAATTAGATCGTGACATTAAATTGAATATCTATGCCAGCAAACGTTAATCGTTTGCTTAAACATTTGAAATCGCTTTTCAAAAATTCACACGACGATCACAATTGAAATATGGACAAGACAATTTTTGTCGGGTCTGCTAGTATATAATATAAATGTCATTTGCAAATTCATATATTCGAAGATAAATTTTTTGGTGGAAATATACAGGAGATGTACACAAATTCGCTGTTAATATTATTATTAAATACACATTTCGTACCTTTTCTACCTCCATCAATGCTCTCGAGTCTCTTCTTGTTTACTCATTTAGATTTTCGATATTATTAGACGTGAATGTTAGATGGAATAAGACATGATTCCTTTAGGTATACACCAATAACAACATTAGCAATAGCATAGCGGTCAATGGCTTCGATGTTACACATCAAGCTCCAAACGAAGCTATTTGATATCCCACTTGGTTTTTTCAACGCCAGAAATCAATATTTTGTGAAAATCTTAAACCTGCGGTATTAAGAGGTCAGTTCAGTTTAGCTGCGAATGCTAGTAAACAAATCATTACTCTCACATTTTCTTGCGTACTTTTATTGTAAATACAATATATCCACGAAATACAAATGTTTTGTATTTTAAAAACCGGTTTGCCGACATGAAAACACCGGCTTCCCCGATTTGTCGAAATGCCAATTAAAAAACGGTAGACGGTGTAGGAGTTAACACCGGTTTTCGGTTTTGACATCCCTATCTCCTATCAACAAATGACATGGTGTCTTTATATTATTTCTCAATATCATTAGTATATTCTCAATTTCAATTTGTTTTTTCTCATTTTCAGTTTTTCGTTTTTCAATATCAAATTTATATTCTCAATTTTAATTTTAATTTTCATTTCTGAGTAAAGCAAATACACACTCAGAAAAAGCCACATATTATGTAAAACTGTGCTGAAACAGAGGAAAATGAACTTCGAATAGTGCTAAAGCAACAGTTCCTCATATCAAGTATGAACTTTTCCTTAAAAGTGGAACATGTGTTGTACTTCATTCTAGTAATTGATTAATATTGACTTGATTTTTCTTAAATTTTACTATATTTGAAAAAATATTTTAATATATATTTTAATTATTTTTCTATCATTGGAAACAGTTTTGAAATTGAATTATATTTTATTTTTTATAAATTCTATAAATCTTGATTTCAATTTGTTATGGGAAAATAAAATAATTACCTTAATAAAGTTGGATTGTTTTATTCAAAAAAAAAAAAGAAAGAAAAATAAGTTTCTATGTTGCAAATAGTATGTTGACGCTTTCCCGTCCTGCCCGGGATCACGGGAAATTGAAAAAATATTTCCCGTTTCCCTGGAAATAAAGAGTACGGGAAAAAGGCAAACCCTAGTTCCAGTCCAAGCCGATATCCGTAATTGAATGGTGCGATTTTCGCAAGGTGTGACCTATCTCCATCGCCACTTTCTTCTTTTTGTTTGAATCTTTATTGGGTTTTCCTTTGATACGCTCCACAATGTATCGTTTGAAATCGTTTTTGGCCAAAATATACTACAAATATTACTGAGACATTTATTTATAAAGGATTACAGCTTCTTTTTTACTGTGTCTGTCTCCAACCATATCGCTTCCATAGAGGAGCGTTGATTTCACCCAAGCATTGTCGATTTTAGGTTTTGTGGTTCTAAAGAGTGATTTTTTTGAGGTTAGGATTTTCATGCATTAGTATTTGACAGATCACGTGGGATTTCAGACATGGTGTCAAAGAGAAAGATGCTCAGTATGCTTTGACATTTCACCATGAATCGTCTTACAAACGAAAAACGCTTGCAAATTATTGAATTTTATTATCAAAATGCGTGCTCTGTTAAGAAAGTTCATTGCGCGCTTCCATTTTATGGTCAGTTTAATCGACCCACTGAAGCGGCTATTCGGGCTATTGTGACTAAATTTCGCACCAAATTTACATTGTTGGACATTAAACCACCAACACGCTTACGTAGAGTGCGAACTGAAGAAAATATCGCAGCTGTATCGGCCAGTGTTAATGATGACCACCAATTTTCGATTCGTCGCCGTTCGCACCAATTGGGTCTCTGTTACTCAAAAACGTGGAAATGCCAAAATTGGACTAAGCGGATGGACCACCTAAGACGCAGCCGCGGTCAACATTTAAATGAAATTATCTTCAAAAAGTAAATGTCATGGACCAATCTAACGTTTCAAATAAAGAACCGATGAGATTTTGCAAATTTTATGCGTTTTTTTTTAAAAAAAGTTATCAAGCTCTTAAAAAATCACCCTTTAGTAATCTGCGAACTTCTCCATGTTTTCGCAACGTGGCGAAAGCATTTCTGGCCTTGTTTAATCTCCCAGCATGTATATATTTTTCCCGCTGTATATTTTTGTATATGTATATTTTTCCCGCTTTTGAGGATGTTCTTTTAAATAACTTCCAAAAAAGCAATAATATGTAACCTTTACGAATAGCATTTTCACAAGTGAATGGGAACGAGGTTTTAGTATGGGGTCACAGAGGTGAGGTTTCCGGTTTGCACCCAGAAGGTCTCGGGTTCGAATCGTGGCTCGGGGAAAAAACTTTCTTTTCTGTTCTTTTTTACTACTTTTATAAATGTTTAATTTTGTATAATTTTAACAATTTAAAAATTCTTTCTTAGAAAATACAAATTGGCAGTTCTAACAAACAAAATGGTTTGCTTTGATAGTTAGAGTGTCTTAGTAGCAACCAGAATCCGCTGTTCTATCCCGGCAGATTTTTTAAAATAGAAATACAATAACTTTTAGGTCTTTCAAAATAAAGGACATCCCCCCTATGACAACACCATGTTAACTTCATTGGTGACGATCCCAATTTTCACTACTTCCGAATCACACACTTCTTTGGCTGCTCTCTTTTTGTTGGGCTATTTTGTACATCTGCGAATGGCGGAATTATTCGGTGGCTTCCCAAGTAGCAAGCGGTGTCAACGTGTTGAATGGCTTGATTATCAATGATGATTTGGTGTTCACTACAATTATTTAGACGCTTTGCGAAAGTCTTTTGTATGTTTACTTCCAGTCCAACACACATTAGATAGATTTCGTCTGCATAGTCTAAATCTTCAAGCTGGCTTTGCGGACCCCATGATATGCCTCTTTCCGGGTTAACAGTTGCCACATGATGTTGTCCAGAACAACTGCAAATAACAAAGGTGAAAGTTGACATCCCTGCCTTACACCCATATTGGTATTGGGTGTATTCATCGTCAGGATTGCCAGATATGGGGACTTGTCCCCAACCACGGGGATTCTTTGATCGTCAAAAGGACAAAAAATATGAAATGGGGACAGGGTATGTTTGTGGGGCTTTTTTAATATTACGGGGATTTTGTGGGAATATTCGAAGTACTTTGAAAAATATTTATTTATATTTATATTTACTTGACCTCAAACAAAATAAAAAAATTATGTATTTTTTGTTTTGTTTCATTATTAGGTCGCCTAACAAGGAAGTAGCTTACTACTCTCTTAGTTACCGAGCGACACCTTACCTCTGTGACCCCATACAAAAAATTCATTCCCTTAACACATTATCGACTATTTTGGAAGTTGTTTAAAAGAACTTCCTCAAAAGCGGGGAAGTATTGGGTATTAAGGCAAAACGTGGCAAACTCGATGTGTAAATTCCGCAATATAAATGGATTTTTCAAAGCGTTACAATAAGGGATACAAATGGTACCAACCAAAGTATTACAGCTTGAATCGTTAGCTCTTCTGATAACGAGGCAGACAACGTGAAAGTCGATGTGTACAGCACTCTAACTACGTAGACACGCTCCATAAATAGATTTTTCAAAACTGTTACCTTTACAGGGGATGCGAAACGAAAATAAACGTTGTACCAAATAAGTACCACCCTATTTTTTCAAAATGTGTACATTTTGGAAAAGTAGAAAAAATTATAAAACGGTCGGGCGCCTCTACAATCATGAGATCGAAACTGGATAGAAAGGGATACAAATGATACACTCGAAGGCAGTTCAGCTAGAATAGTGCAATTCGGCAAGCGCATACCTCACATACTTATGGCTGCGTGCGTATTTCAGTTATCTAAAAGAAGGTTTCAAAAATACTATTTTGCATTGTTTTATATCCATCAAAAGAAAATTGAATATAACTATCCAAAAACAGAGATGGATAAAATTGATAAGAAGTTACTGACTTTTCCGCGTGCGAAGTAGCAGGCACTGCAAGTTTGATTATGCCTTATAGTTCTTGTCTACCTTCATTAAGATATATACAATAAGTAAGATATATACATTTTGGAAAGAGGAATTCACGAATCGGGAAACACATGACCACAATAATTCACTCAGCCGGATCTTTGGAAGGTCCCAAAATCGATTTGGAACTACGGTGCATCGGCTCTTCATCAAATATTCAAGATCATGTTAGATAAGGATCCATGTTTTGTTATAGACCCCATACTAGGGATGTCATATTTTGGAGGGACAAAAAGAGCACACCTTTTAAAAAATAAAAATATTTATTTCAATTTAAATGTAAATTTCATTGAAATGTAATTCATTCCCACATAATATATAACAGAAAAATATATAATACAAATAAAAAACAAGTAAAAAGGCGTTAAGTTCGGCCGGGCCGAATCTTACATACCCTCCACCACGGAATATGTGGAATGTATTAGCGGCAGATTTACATCGAAGCAGGGCCGTGCGCAGGGGGGGTTTTGGGGGTTCAACCCCCCCCCAGAGAGGTTTCGAACATATACTTTTTAATACCTTCTAGACTTTCTAAAGCAATAAAATATAGAATTTTTAAGGCCTTTTTAAAATAACTCGTCTGAAATGGTAATTTTGCAGTAAAATCATAAAAACATGAAAATTACATAAAAAATCTTGGACACTTTCTTGAATTTCGGACAAAGGTTATGAAAAATACAAACAAACTAAACGAATTGTGCCAATTTCAAGATTGTGTAGTCTAATTTCGCTAATGGACACCAAATTGTTCGGAAAATTTTCATTTTATCGATTAGATACCACTTCTTGACATTCGACTAGAGCTATATATTATGAACTTTTAATTCTCTACTGCAATAAAAGTTTGGAAATTTAATAAGAAAACCGTGAAGCAAATAATTTGCATGAGCGCTAAGATGTAACATTTGCGATTGGACATTTTTATGGAGCTGTATCTAAATCTGAACCGATGTGTCCTATTTTCATCACAGATGCAAAAACGACGGTTTCTGTTACCTCCAATGTTTTGGGAGTTTGCAATTATAATACAAATCCATTTCGACAAACGAAGAACACTGTTTGATATAAACATATTTCTCTTTGTTCATTTACAACAAGTGATGCCATGTTTACCGCAAACAGACTAATTTTTCCAAAAAAAAACGATGATCACGTGTCTATAATTTCGTTTCTACGAAATGCATTTTTTCTCTGCGTGTAGGTCTCTATTTTAAAATCTACTTTAAAGTTGCGAAACAATAAGAAATGAGTTCTAACTTACTAAATTTTTTGTTATATTTATCACTTATGTCAAATATTTTTCAAAGTAAGTATTTTTTGTATATATGTAACAAGTATTATTCAAAAGAGAAATAAGAAATTTAGTAACTTGGATCTACGTAGGAAAACGAAACTCAAAAATACCAATTATTTGGTTTTTGGAATTAAAATTTCTAGTTGTTTCTTCTTGCATTTCATCGAATACAAAAAAATGTATTTGTTATTCGAATTTATATATATTTAGGATTATAAAAATGAAGAAACATTTCTAAATATTTTTTTATTTAATCGGAATATGCGTATAAAGATTTTGAATAAACATTCTTTTACTCATGTCCTATATAAATTAAAAACCCCAAAACTCTTTAGACATCCTATTTAGACCCATACTTTGTCAAAAAGCTTATCCAATCATAGAAAAAATGCGGGACTGAAGAGTTTATCGCCGAGGAATTTGATCGTTTTTTGTGTAATATTTCTTCAAAATATATATCGAGGGCTTATATTCAAAAGTGGCTATGAACCATTTTCTCGAAAATGAGTGTTTGATGCCAAACTATTCTCAGATTTGGATGTCATCTGTCATATAAATTTGGAAAAGATTTTTTTTCTAAAGCCATTTTTTTAATTTTCTGATTTGGCACGTAAGTTTGTGACTGCATGAAAAAAAAATAATAGAAATAAAATAGTTCAACAATGGAACAGCATGAAACCGAAGGTTATAATTCGCTACAACGATTTTGTTTAAAACATTTTTCTAGATTTAGGGCATATCGTACTAGGAAAAATGGTGGCTGTAAAGTCAAAAATTGTGAAAAGTATATTTAGAAAAAAACCGGCGTAACTTTTTATTATATTGAGAAACCAAATATTTCTTTGGCATGTGAGTGCTGACTTCATGGAGAATATTTGTGTATGAAAAGTTTCAGAATTATGAATGAAGAAAGTTAAAATATAAGGAATTGGATTTTTCATCAATTGCAGCGATTTTCGCGACTGGCTACATATATGTTACAATCGACCAATCTGACGGATAAAGCTGGAATCTCACAGAAACTGCGTTTTCTATACAACATTGCCAAGATTTCATGAAAAAAGTTATGGAGTTTACAATAAATCTTATTCTTATTTCAACATTCATAGTGCTCAATTTTAAACATACAAAAGTGGCTATGAACCATGAAACCGCGAATAATAGGAAATTTCGAAATCTTTTTAATCGTAGCAATTAGTAATCCTTTTTAGATTAAACTGCAGAAGAACGATTAATAATTTCTCTTCAAATTAAGGAGAAAATTTGTTTTTTCGCTCTCCTGAAAAGTTGTGTTTATGAATATAAGGCCTCGATATGTATGTATGTATGTAATTTCAAGCAACTATTTAAAAAAAAGTTCTACACTTAGAGAACAAGTTTGTTAATAAAAGCAGTGATTGTCTGCTGCCTATCAGCAGACACTTTTCTGCTATTACAGCTGTTTTTTGGCATAACAGCAGTTTTCTGCAATCTTACATCACCATTCACACTGCTAAAGAGTTTGCAGTCTTCTAAAATTGGCTGTTGTTAATTAAAATATAAAAATAGATAAGCGAGTTTCTTTTATATTAGCTTGGGACAAATGCGTATCATATAATTGGTAAAAACAGCAAACAGCTGTTTACCATCTCAGCAGATACAAATCTGCTGTCTCTTTTTTAACAGCAGAAAATCTGATCTTTCAGTAGACTTTCTGCTTTCTTTTACTGACATATTCCTTTGAGTGTACTGATAGATGGATTACTGAAATGCAATTTTGCCGACAATGTCTGTCGGACGAATGTATCAAAATATTTCTCGAAGGCAATAAAATATGAGTGGTTTCCAAACGCTCCAGTAAAAATTTCCTAAAAAGTTGGAAAATTAACTAAGTATGTGTAAAGTTTCCTTCTTTCAAAGCCATAGTAAATAGTTCATTTACTAGAAAAAGTGTAGTAGATTTACTTAAAAACATTTCTTTGGATCTGATGAGTAAATTCAAACTTATGTTTTAAGTGAGAAAGAATCTGAAATTTTTTGTATGGGAAAAATTCCATTTAGGAAATTTTAACTTTAAAATGAATTTTTTTGTTGTTTGTATGTATAGTTGGTCTGTTATGTTGTATGTCTTGTCATTTATGCTGAAGACTTCGGCACAACAACCTACGGTCTTGAACCAAAATAAATGACAAGACATACAACATAACAGACCAACTATACATACAAACAACAACAATACACACGAGGTACAGTGAAGACGGGACATACCGTACAACAACAACCTTTGCATTGTTGCGAGCGATGCGAGCACATGCACAACATTGAATTGGCAGAGTGAGATTTTTAGTGTGTCGACTTAGTTCGGTGGAATATTTTGTTTATCAGCGTTTCTCATTTGAAATATGTGACCGCTGGTACTAATATGAACCCTGATTTAAGTCAAAGACATACATTCGTTGCGAAAGTTCTGATGAGATGGTGTAGCGCCCATCGAAACTGCGCAGTCAACTTTCAGCTGCAACAATAAAGGTCTCACTTTGCCTTCTTTGCTAATTTTGGGTTCTGCTGAAGACTCCGGCACAACAACCTATGGTCTTGAACCAAAATAAATGACAAGACATGAATTTTTTTCTAAAATGAAGTTAAAATGTTTACTGAAATTTATGCCCAGTTCTTCATACATTTAAGTATTAATGAACTTATAAACAACATTTGAAATTGTTTAAAAAAATAGGGAATATTAATCAAAGAAGCAATTCTCGTTTGTTTGCAGAGACTTATTTCTTAAATACTTTATGAATTATTCTAAACAACCACTGCGAAGGCGCCTATCTTGCCTTCGCAACAATCATGGAGTAATAGCTCAACTCCTTATGGCAGATGTATCATGAAACTTTTGAGAAATATTTCATGTTGTCATAGTTTGTATCAGTTTTGCATTCTCTGAAGCAAAACTATTTGTTTGATTTTTTTAGTAAAATTGAACTTATTTTAATTGCACCTTTTTTCCTTGTATCAAATAAAATTTTCCTCAGTTTAAGTAAAAATTTACTCGTTTTGAGGAAAAAATCAGCAAAATTGTCCTCAGTTTGAGAAAATATTTACTTGATTTGAGTAAACATTTATTTAGTTTTAGGAAATTTTCAGCAAAATTTTACTAAGATTTAGTAAAAATTTACATAGTTTTAGGAAAGTTTTGCTTAAATTTAGTAAACAGTTACTAGGTTTTAGGAAAAATTTACTTTGATTTAGGAAAATTTCAGAAAAAATTCTACTTATATTTAGTAAAAATGTACTTGGTTTCCTAAATTTTAGTTAATTTTAACTCCCCCCCAGGGGAAAATCTTGCGCACGGGCCTGCATCGAAGTACACTACCATATAAGGAAATTGTGATATTTTTATGTACATCACGTATTTGCATATTTGTTTGATATTTCTGTAAGGAATACTTATGCGCACTGTTTTAATTAAATATTGATGCTTCATTATTACCATATTAATAATAGTCCTCCGCTATATAAATATAAATCTTCAAGTGTAATCAAAAAGTGAATTAGAGGGATGTATATTCCAAAATTTCTAGTATATTCCAATACCACAAATTTTATCCTAATTATTATATTAGTAGATGTTTAGAAATAGTTATCCCATTTTGAACATTCTTTATAGTTTTAGTTTTTTCGTTTGTATTTTTTTGGTCTGTAATCAATATTTGATTTGAACTGGGATATTGTCCTGGCTCAAGACCATTTTGCATCTATATTTAACAGAATGCAAATTTATTTACAAATGGCATGGTGACATTTATTACTGGGCTGCAGACTACCACGATCATGATTTCGACATTCATTACAGTTTTATCTTTATTTCGGTATTGAAAAAAAATTAAGTACATTGATTATTAAATTATTAAACGTTCGTTTTCCATGTTTTCAATAATAAGGGTTTCGACTCGATCTGAATCCGACAATATTTACTCGGGTTCGTGTTTGTCAAGTTTTGTTTTTCTACTTCAAGACTTTCTGTTTATACGAAGCCTATTTTGAATTAAAAGATATATGGTATTTGCAGAAAAAAATAATTTCCAACAAAAAAGACGAATTTCGAGTCAACTTTCCGGGATTCACATCTACTCGAAACTAGTGAAATGAAATATTAAGGTTTAAATGAAACGTATTTAGATTTTCGTTTCTCTAATAAATTATCATAGATATTAAAACATCATATTTTTAATAAATTAACTTCTGGAATGTTATTACGAAACCATAAAACTACTCTGCTCTTTGTTGTATGTGCTTTTCTCGCGTAGTTTTCATTGGTAATAAATACTAAACTATTTTGCTCGGTAATTTCTTTACGCTCCAATATACTCACGATTCGTTGCATCATCAATAATAAAAATAAGAGAACAGTGATAAAATAGAGCACTTTTGCGTGATATTTGGACTATTTTGTTTTAGGAGCGCATCTCGTAAAAAAAAAACAGATCGTCTGGCACGCTATTCCAGCTAAAGAACTCACATTTTACATCGGATCTTGATCAAACTTTGCATATCATGAAGTCATTGTAGTTAAAATTTAGATGATTTATGAAAAAACGAATGTGTAAAGTAAATACACATTCACGTTCATTATTTGCACTTGTAAAGAAAACATTAAACTATTTATATTAATTTTACTTAAATTCAGTAATGGTTAATTTTCGGTATTGTAGTCTAACACATCTCTTCCATCCAAGATACGTTTTATTTCGTGAGTCGCACAGGTTGGTTCCGATGAGGGCTGTAAAAGCCCGTCATATCACTATGGACCTCTTCTGGTCTAAGTGAGTCACATGCTTGATTTCTGACTACCACCACAGCCAACCCTACCCTAATAAACTCAAAAATTATAATTTAAGAACTCTCTGTGTCGTAGAAGTGAATAGGGGCATTTCTCCAGAAAGGTCCACCATGCTCGAAAAATAAAAAGTTGAACAAATATTGTTTCTGTCTTGTATTAGTAAACGAAAATATAATTTAATTCAAGACTTCAAAGCCTAGCTAGTTACAATAATGATCATACGGATTGCATTCATTCAGTTGCATTCATGTTTTATTCACTTTTTTATCTTAAGACCATTTTTATACCCTCACTTCACAGATATATATCATTTGGGACAGAAAAAAAGTATGTCTGGATAAAATCCGTTTCACAACATTTTAAGGTGTTTGAACCATGTCCGTCCGTCCGTCCGTCTGGCTGGTGTACACGATAACTCTCGAAAGGAGTTATTTTTCCCAAACTTAGTTTAAGTTCGAAGATGGGCGAAATTGCCACGCCCCTCCCACACAAATGATCCATATTCCTATGTTAAATTAAAACTAATGTAACTTCCACACCGATACTCAGAATCAGCTATATTTTGGTATTTCATAATGTTTTTATAATCACTTTAAGGTACTAAATATGACGAGTATTGCCACGCCCCTTCTAGTATCTCTCACACTCTCTGAGAGTGAGTGATTTCTTACTTGTTTCTTAAAATATTGCTTCACGCAGCGCTCTTCTATGACTTTCTACTGTATCATGTAGTGTAAAATATAGAAATTTATGTCACATCACGTAACGTCACGTCACGTTCCTCATTATAGGTTGTAAAAACGTGAACAAGTTTTATTAACTCGCCGAATTGTAAAACAGATTAAAAATAATCCAAATCATATAAAACGAAAGTTTTATCAAAAAAGTCGGACGCACTTCACACAGCTGTACGTTTTTGTAAAGAATAAAAAACTGACATATTTTTTACCATCCCCGTCCGTAGTAGCTTCCTTTAGTAATTCCATTTTAGAAATTATGGAGCTTCTTATGTGGTACACAAAAATAAAAATAATTCTAAGTTTTTCCTTGTTTATCCTTTGAAACGTACGACAGAAGTACTAAAGAAATGCCCATATAGTTCTTAATATGTTTTAGTTTCACAGGGGAGCTCCCCTGCCCATTTCTTGCGCAATTGTACACACAGTACTGGATGTACTCACACAAAATTTCGGTAATCTCGGTGTGCATATATTTAATAATAGGTTTTTACATTCGTATGGGAGGTGCCACGCCCACTCTACACCGCCCATATTTTTCACGACATCAATACTAAGTAAACTCTCACAAATTTACAGGACTCTCGGTGACATAGAAATGGATATTTTTGATATCATATGTGATGTACCACGCCCACTTTTCGGTTATCGCTCATTTTTTGCACAACTATATAGATTAATACTGAATGAACTTTTAGCACTATAAGTGTCCAGGCCTAAGATACACCTGAAGCAAGTGTAGATTAAAAAAATTGATTGTTCAAATTAGGGCAAATTTTAACAATCAAATATGGTTGAAAATAGTTAATAATCTAATTCCATAGTTTTTATAAAAATTGCAATCTTTCAATCTATATACATATAAAAGAGTTGCGTGACAGAGTGACTGACTGATCACTCCCCAGACCAAACGGCTAAAGCTAGAATTATGACATTGGGTGTGTACATTTCTCTTACAGAGGAGAGGTGTAATAAGACGGGATTTTTCGAAATTCGTACTTTTAAGGGGTAAAATGGGTAAAAAGAGATACAAACACCGCAATGGGCCTAGAATCTTGAAATTTGGTATGGCCATTCCCCTTGCAGTGTAAATGCAACCCAAAAAGTGTCATTTGCAAATTTTGGGGGTTAAATGGGGCAAAAATGGTACCAACAACTCGGCTGAAGCTAGAATCATGAAATTTGGTGTGTATATTTCTCTTACAGCGTAGAGACCAGCTATGAAGGGATTTTTCGTAATTCGCACTTTTTCAATTTCAATTTATATTTATTAGTATAATATTACAGGTAATTTCTTATTATATATGATACAAAGAGTTCAAGATTAAATCTTTTTCTTCTTAAATATTAATAAAGTTGTTTGTATTTAATAATTTACAATATTGACAAAATTATACAGAAGGAAAAATGTTCAAAAACCTATGTGAACTTACAATAACCTAAACTAGAAATGACTATAGTAGCCATTTTAGGATGAGACCAGCTCACTAATATGCGTGTACTCAGAATCTGCAGATCTATTCAGCAACTATCAGTCTAATTCAGTCTAACGGCAACTATCTCTATATTTGATGAAGAATGAAGCCTTTGTGTTGAATAACACCATGGTAAATTATAAATATGTTTTAATAACTTGTTCTGAGCTACCTGCAACTTTTTAATGTGACAATTTGCTCTTGTGGACCATACGGGAGCTGCTTAAAATATAATAGATTGAAATATTTATTTAAATATTATAATTTTATTCGCAATGCTCATGTCATGGCTTCTTCGCAGTTAATCATGATTTTCCATTTCCTAAAATAATTTAGCAAATTATGAATAGCAAATTGAAGACTTGATATAATGTTGGATGCCAAATGGCTGTGTCATCAGCAAATATAGACATAGAATTCTAACAAGTGGGTGGACAGTGTTGTGTTCGCGTCTAAATGAATGAAGTTTTTGAAATTCGTATTTTTTAAGGTAAACGCGAAAAGGAGGATAAAAAGGTACCAAAACGCGACTAACGCTACAATCTTGACATTTGGAACGGGCATTACTTTTATAGCACGAATGCGATCAAGAAAATATTTTTCATATTTCGTAATTGGGTAAAAAGCGATAAAAATTAAGGGTAAACGGGGAAAGGGGTACCAACAACACGGCTTACGCTATTATCAATTCGGTGTGTATATTCGTCTTACAGCGTAGATGAGTGATAACAAGAAATATTCCAAAATTTGTACTTTTAATTCTTTAAATGGGTGAAAAATAGTACCACCGCCCTTTTGCTAAATTCGTACTTTTTGGGGGTGAAATTGGGTAGAAAGTGAAGTGATGGGCTGCAATGGTACCAATTATGAAAGTGATAAAAATCGTACACACCAAATTGGGAAAATAGGGATAAAGATGGTACCAACCAAAGTTTTCAGCTAGAATATGAAAAGACTATTAGAAATTCGGTGTGTACATTTCTCCGAGTACGAAGACGCGCAACATAAATCAATTTTTCGAAATTTGTACGTTTAAGGGCGGCACAAAAACGTCTGAAAATGGTACCCACTTACTAACATAAAAAATGTTTAGAAATTTGAGAAATAAAATGATAAAACCTGGATTGTGTTGGTTTTGTTGTTATCTTTGTATTTAAATTTTGCCCAATATTTCGATTCGACTTTGTCGATCATCTTCAGGGGTGTTACACTAAACTAAATTACAAAAATATCACAATTAACATACATAAAATTTACTAACAATCGACTATTACAATAATTACATTTCAATAAAACGAACATTGTTCCTTCAAGAGTTGGCGGTAACTAATGTGTATTTTCTCTTTCTGTTTTTGTTTACAAGTTGCCTATTTATGTGTGAGCATCCGTCTGTGTCTGTCTTATAATTTAATCTCTTCTCTGTCGGAACTTCTAATATATGTAGCATTTCTAAAGTGTATCTTCTATTGTAGTGGCTCTCTGCTGCTAGTATGTCGACGTCGTCAAAGTTCGGTTTGTGGCCAGTCACTGCACAGTGGGCTGCCAGAGCAGTTTTTTGCTCCAAAGGATTGTCAAAAGCTTTATGGTCGGATTTGTGGGAAGATAGTCTAGTCTTTAATTTTGTCTTTGTAGTGCCAACATATATTTTGTTGCCTAAGTTGGACTTGTCACCGTTACATCTAATTTTATATACCACGTCAGATTTTTCTTCTTTTTTTTATTTTGTCTTGCTAATTAGCTTGTCTATGGTATTGTGTGTTTTCTGTGCTACATTAACATTAAAAAACATAAAAAATGTTTGTTCTATTTATAAGTTTAGATTTCAAGTCGTGCACCGGTATACAAGTTATATGTAAAGAATTTTATTTTACAAAGGGTGTGGCAAAAGCATACATATTTTGCATTTTTAACGTGATTATAAAAACATTTTTAAATCTAGAGTTGCAACTGATTTCGACTATCCGTATGGAAGGTTCATTAGGCAAATACCTATGCCTATTTGTGTTCGCCTATATTCAGGTGTGTGCAGCATGAATAAAATATTCCCAAAGAACGAATTTCATTGTATTCCGATCATCCGTATAGAAGTTATGAAAGATTTTACTTTATGTAAGTAATGGTGATTTGTGTGGGAGGTACAAGAAAGGTCGTGGCAAAACCCTCCATATTTCGTACGCTTCCAAATATTTTACTAGGAATATGGACTATATGTGGGGGTACCATAAGGGGTATATCAATTATATCGATATCCGTATTTAAACTTAGTCTAGGAAAATAATACTTTGTTCAAGTTTTTGAATAAATTCCTTAACTCCCTTCGAGAGTTGTCGAGTACACCAGCCAGCCAGACAGACGGACGTGACATTGATTTAGGACATACTTAGGGTCTTAAGTAACTCATCTTTTTCTATAGCAAATGGTATATAAGCTCCTACTATGTAGAATGCTTAAGAAAGAAACGGACAAAACAAATTCTACTTTATATGATTTTTTTAAAGAAAATTGTTTCAATTTTGGTGCCTTCTTAAATTAAAATATTGATGGATGGGGGACACAAATCAATTCGGCGCATTGTAGCGAGTACTTGCATACTGTAGTGTACTCCGATTCTTTAATAGCAAATGTGTTTACATTTGGGCATTGGCGTCGTGTGTGTCCACTTTACTGTGGAGTCTTGTTACACTCTCCAATGCCCAGATTATGATTGTGTTTATGTTGGGCATAAGTGCCCTTTGTTCTAAAACGATTCTTTGTGGTACACTGCTGACCCAGCACAAATGCTCGATCGCTTCGCCATAGAATCTTTAAGTTAGATATTAAGAAATCAGTCTTAAGTGAGTCTTGAATAAACGAGCAACGCTCAAAGAAACAAACCTAAATTAGTTTCATTTACACATACAACATTTTTATATTATATGGCGATCCTGCCATGGTCCTGATGGTTACAGTGCCATTAGGACAGCGGCAAAAAATAAAAATTTTCGAAGTGAAAAAGTGAACTTTAAAACGATTAAACTGTGACTAAAAACAGATACGAACACAAGGAACACAAAATGGAATCGCAATTGTAAATTATTTTTTTTTCATATTAAAAAAAAACTATAAAATTAAGAAACGTGTTTCTAAATAATGAATGAAACTAATACGATTTTTTATAAAAAGATTACAAAAAAACAATCACAATAAAAATTGCAAAATTAATGTCTTAAAATGTTTAAGCAGACAAAATGAAAAAATTGCAAACAATCAAAACAATCAGAAACTAAAAATACAGAAATTACTGTCTAAAAAATTATAAATATGCTATATAAATTGAAATTAATACAAATGGGCATGACAAGACTTAAAGTTCAACACACATTATGCTCCAGATGATGGTGATGATGCCTAATATGATCAGACCGGGCAATAAGAAGAAAGCTGGTCAAGAAGTACAACAAGAACAGCAGCTGCATAGAAAAATAAGTAAGTATGTAGAGTGGAATTTACCACAGAATATTAGAAACATAAGAGAAAGATATTTAAAAAAAAATAAAATTTAGAATGTGTCAATACGTTGCAAAAAAAATTATTTAATTTATTTATTTAATTAATAGAGGAATTCTAATAAAGAAATTTAAAAAATATGTATGGATACAAATCCATCGTCAATGAATCAGGATTTATAAATTATACAATTTAAGTCTCACTCCACTACTTTTAAAGTGAAAACTGAATTAAATCATTTATTTGCAAAGATTGTAAAAGTATCTGGTAGTAGTTAGATCAATACTTAAAAGTTGTATTGCTATATCACAATATTGATATATTTTTTAAGAACGACATTCACGGCAAATCAAAATGTCTCTGACTGTAATTGATTTTTTAAATTTAGCTTCAGATCTGATTTCAGACTTCGATGGCAGGAGTGAAAACCTCCAAAGCTTTATTGATTCAATTTTACTGGTGGACTCAATAAAGGAAACTCATAACAATGTGGCAGTCCAATTAGTAAAAACAAAATTAAAGGTAGCTGTGAGAAACTTGATTTCAACAGAGGGGAGTCCGTAGAACTAGTTTCTGCAAAAATAATAATAATTTCTGCAAAATAATAACTTGAAAATGCTTACATTTCTGATGGACTCACACCCGCGTTAGCATCTAAATATTCAACTCAGACAGCTGTCCGTGCGATAATTAGAAATGCAAACAATAAAAGGATTAAATTAATTATAGAATGTGGAAGATTTGAAAATATGAATGAGTTAATTGCAAAATTTTTAAATAGTTGTACAGAGGCATACGGTAATCCAAGTAGAAATTTAAATTTGTTGTCTGTTCGTGATTATAGTGATATAAAAAGAAGAAAAAATACTGAAAAATTCAATTATTACCAAAAGAGAGATAAATATAATGATACAAATAGTGATCATATGTGTAATAGAGTACACAATATAAAACAGTGTTCGAATAGAGACCCCCAAACACAAAAACAGACATTGGTATTTGAAGCGCTTGATACAAGCGAGTGCAGGAAATATACTAGAGTGCATTTTACAATGGGCAAATTTGTCGTCAGAAAAGGCAAAATTTGATTTGCTAATGGAAAATTTGATTTATATCAATTATTTCCAAGGCTTGAAAAAGTAGTCAGTATAAGGAAAATCACAATAATGCAATTGTCAGTAAATGACAGGTTTTTTGACGTCGTCCAAATAAAGAAGTTTAAAGAAATCGGTAATAGAGTGTTGCAAAGGTTAAATATAGTACTCGTCCCAATAATGATACGAGTTAGGTCTGAAAAGGATAGGAATAAAATTATTAAGGAATACCACGATTATGGTAAACCAGGGATCACACGCATCTTAACGAAAATAAAACAAAAATATTATTGGAAAATATGACAAGAGATATAAAACACGTAGTTGTTGTCAGTTAACGAAATCACTCAAAAGTGATAAAAAGCATTTGCCAATAACGACAATCGCTGTCAATCCATTATATAATGCTGAATCATATAAAAAGGATGGTCCCTATAGACCTCAGAGACCGCAGAAAAGACAAGAAAAACTTAAAAGAAACTGGGACGTCCACTAAACAATAGATATCTGCATCCACATCAATACGATGTGGACCATACGAATCGTGAAATAATTAACGATAAAAAATTGTTTTATATAAAAAAGTCTTTAAAAACATGAAATAAAAAACAATAAATATCCTGTATTTGTAATAAATATTAAGTCATTGACAACTAAAATAAAAAATTTCACATGTGTACATGTTCTTAGAATAATCAAACAATCATATGATTATTCTTTTTCTGCGAAGGGCAGATAGTCATTTTGTACGAATGATCATTCATGTAATTTACCAAAACAATATAAGATCATTCTTTTTGAAAAGGGAGGTGTAGCGAGTACTTGCATACTGTAGTGTACTCCGATTCTTTAATAGCAAATGTGTTTACATTTGGGCATTGGCGTCGTGTGTGTCCACTTTACTGTGGAGTCTTGTTACACTCTCCAATGCCCAGATTATGATTGTGTTTATGTTGGGCATAAGTGCCCATTGTTCTAAAATGATTCTTTGTGGTACACTGCTGACCCAGCACAAATGCTCGCTCGCTTCACCATAGATTCTTTAAGTTAGAAAAATGATCACTTTCTTGTGTATTTTGAAGACATAAGATATAAGACTACCACCACATGAAGTTTGCAACATTTTTGAAGTTTATAGTAATGTTCCCGAGACAATTACGTGCTATTGTAAAACGTAACAATTGTTACACAGAACATTGCTTCATAGTCTCACCTTCATTTAGCGCTAATAATTCACCAATATAAAGGGTGTCCCAAGAAGAGCGCAATTTTTTAATTTTTAAATAAAACACAGATATTTAAGAAAAAATCGTGAAACTGTATTATATCGTAAAGTAGACAGAGTGAGGTTATGTATGGAACAATATATCGTGCAGATGACAGCCGCTGCTTTGCTGGCATGCACGCGATCTTTTAATGAAATTTTCAATGACCGTTTTGCATGAATGCTGCCATATTTCATTAATGCAGCGTCCAATTTCGTCTTTTAAGGCTTGAGTCGTCGTCGGCTTATTCGCGTAAACCATCGACTTCAAAAAACCCCAAAGAAAAAAATCTAATGGTGTTAAATCGCACGATCTAGGCGGCCAATTCTGATCTCCAAAACGCGAAATAACACGACCGGGAAATGACTGATGCAGCAATTGAATTGTTTCTCTGGCTGTATGACATGTGGCGCCGTCTTGTTGGAACCACATGCCCTCCACATTCATTTCTTCAATTCTAGGCAAGAAAAAACTGGTTATCATTTCACGATACCGAACACCATTGACTGTTTGCGCTTGACCTGCCTCATTTTCATAAAAAAAGGTCCAATGATTCCTCCAGCCCAAAAACCACACCACACAGTGACACGTTGAGGATGCATTTGCTTCTCGTGAATCACTCGAGGATTTTCCGCACCCCAAATGCGACAATTCTGCCTATTGACGAAGTCATCAAGATGAAAATGGGCCTCGTCATTGAAGATGATTTTATCGGCAAAATCAGCATTTTCATGTTGTCTCTCCAATACCCAATTAACGAACTCCCTTCGCTGTCCATGGTCAGTTGGCTTCAGTTCCTGAGTCAATTGAACTTTGTATGCATGAAGATGCAAATCTTTCGTCAAAATTCGCTGCAAAGTGGATTTGGAGACACCAATTTGCTGAGCTCGGTGTCGAATTGAGGTGGATGGAGTTTGAGCGACATCATCACGTACAGCTGCGACATTTTCGGTCGATCGACCTGGTCGATGGCGCGTTGTTGTCTTTACATCACTAACAGACACAGTTTCGGCAAATTTATCCATTAATCTCTTTACAGTTGACTCTTTTGGAGCATTATTGTGACCCCAAATTGATCGCAATTTGCGAACTGTAGCCGCAAAACTTTCACCATTTTGGTAAAACAATTTCACAATGAGAATGCGTTGTTCATTCGTGTAGCGTTCCATTTTTACTAACCTCGTACCTTCTACTAACAAACAATAACAATTGTTCAAATGTCAAACAATGACACTTCGAATGTTGCCAGATTTAAAAATTGCGTTCTTCTTGGGACACCCTTTAAGTCATCTCAATTATTGGGCAATCCTAACAAAAATTGGCATATGTAAGTTTTGCAGGCCAAGGACGAACGCAATTTATTTTGAACAACATCGGTTCAGATTTGACTTCCTCCGCTCTAGAAACCAGATAATTCAATGGATTTTCTTCAAATTTGCCACAGCATCTTATATTTCGACGAGAAACATCTATGGTGAAAGTGAGTTAGATCGGTTCAGATTTATATATATTTCCCATGCAAATCCGCTTTTAAATCGTTCGCGATATCGCTTTTCCCGCATTCAATTTTAATGGGGTAGAAAGTGGAGGGTATTATAAAGTCGGCCCACAAGACTTTAGCCTTTCCTTAGTTGTTTTGAATTAATTCTGTAACTTTTGACTTTTGCTTAGATGATCTGCATTGGGATTCCTAGTGGGTATGAGGGCTACTGTGTGAGTACGATAAAGTCAGTCATTCTGACTGTGGTTTCATCGAATAAAAGCATGAAATTAAAGCATTAAATCAAATTTTTCACAAGATTATAAGTGCTTATTAAATGAAAATATTCAAAAAATGTATTAATATTTATTGCGTGTACAACTCAATATAACAATAGCTTATAGCTTATAATTTTCGTATAAAATTTGCATAAAATATAAATACACACATCAATAAGAAGTATTTTAGTTACAAGAACAAAATTATTTTTCATAAATAAGTAGACAGAAGAATTTTATGCAAAACTCAATTATAGTCCGATGGAGCTCAAATTTGGTATTTAGACAAATTTTAGTGCTGCAAATCTAATTACGATTGCATATCTAAAATATGACATATGCAGTGAATGTGCAAACAAAATATTGCATATGTCTTTGTGCATTTGTTTGTAACACCCAAAAGGAAGTGAGGTAGGCCCATCGTTAATTATACCGATCGACTTAGAATCACCTTTTCAGTCGATTTATCAGGTCGTAATTGTAGCCAGAACCAAATGAAACTTTGCACAACGAGGTTTTTCGGGATATGGACGAACGCTATTTAATTTGAAGAAAATCGGTTCAGATTTAGATTAGCCCCCATACGAATTTCACTCTCGATTACCACATATTTTCACAGATGTCTTATTAGTCTATGATTGGGAAACATATAAAAATCCTTCCCGTTTTCACCGAATTGAATTGTATTCGGACAGAAAGTGGAGGGTATCATATAGTCGGCCCGCCCGACTTTGGCCTTTCCTTACATGTTTAACTTTGTATCTAACTACAAAATAGTACAATGATGGTTTTCTTTAACAAGTAACACACCCAGCACACTCACACTCTCTGATTTCTTTTAAATCTATATAGACCCAAGGTTTAGTCTACTTAAGTTCTTGTGTTGTTCTACAAGCATAATAACACCCCAGAACTGTTTTAGCCCTCCCCAGGATTTTCAGTTTGAATTTTTAAAATTTTTCAATGCCAATATTAGGTGAGTTCATAGAAAGATTTATTGTACAATTTGGCATCTAGTTCTACGTATCTGAAGACTTTTCAGCGAAAAATATTTCTTCATTACATATTAGCGGTAAGTAATTGAACAAATTCTTTATTCATCATCTACATTTAAGTTGTACAATAAATCGTTATGTATAGACACCCATGGTCAATTTTGATTATATGTAAGGATTGAAGGGCAAAGCAGATTGTTTTCAGAAAAATATTATGAAGTATATGAATGGCCAGACTACAGTGCTGTAGTGGAAAAGCGTTTTGTATCTTATGTCGCAATTGGTACCAGAGAGTATGGAGAAGACAACGCAATGTTTGTGGTGTGAGGATTTGATAGATGGAAAAGGCAAATTTTTGTTTTAATCAAATTCATAATTCAAAAATCGTCTGGATTTTTCTCATTGATGGTGGGCGAGGCCAGGTGCTTAAAGAAAATTATTAATTACTATAATAATTTCAATCAATTCTGAAGTAGAAGAACGATTCATAGGTTTCGTATATTGTTCTGTAAGTAGAGATTATTATTTTGATTGTATTGAGAAAAAATATGGAATATGTGCTAAAAAATGTCTTCAGAACATTGCAATAAGCCAATCTACTTCAATATGTTGAGAGAAAATGTTGATAAAAATATTCATCCAAATGTTTATACAATTTTGCAAAATTGCATAAGTCTTCCAATGAAAGAAGTTTTTCAGCGATGTGTCGAATTAACTAAAATCGATTATTAAATTTTGTCAAACTTTAATAACGAATCAGTAAAATAGTTTGTAAGTGCTGATGATAATCTTTGGCATCATTTTTGCATTTGATTTTCTTCTTTTCCCCGTGCTCTCAATTAACTAGCTGAACCCCGCCCGCTTCGCCAGGCAAAAAGAAAAGAAATGGTAAAATTAAAATCAGGTTTCACATTGATCTTATCAAACTGTTATTATCGTGGTCAGTAGTATATACGTTCCAATTTTCAGCCTTCTAGCTAAAAAACACTTTTGCCACGCCCCACCGCCCACAAAACTAAAATACAAATATTTATCTTTCTCGTGGACAGTAATATATACGTTCCAATTTTCAGCCTTCTAGCTTAAAAAAAACACTATTGCAACGTCCACTAAACGGATGTTCAAATTTCGGTATCGTATTTATCATTCTCGTGGTCAGTAATATACATGTACCAATGTTCAGCCTTCTAGCTCTCAAAAACCCTTTTGCCACGCACCACCGCCCACGAAACGAAAATCCAAATGTCGGCATCAAATTGATCTTTATAGTGTTCAGTAATATATATGTATGTACAAATTTTCAGCCTGCTACCTCTCAGAAATACTTTTGCCACGCCCCTACCGCCCACGAAACGAAAATTCAAAATCCGGCTTCATATTTATCTTTCTCGTGATCAGTAGTATATATGTACCAATTTTCAGCCTTCTAGATGAAAAAACGCTTTTACAACGCCCCACTGCCCACCAAACGAAAATTCAAAATCCAGAATCATATTTATCTTTCTCGTGGTCAGTAATATATATGTACCAATTTTCAGCCCAACGCCCACGAAACGAAAATTCAAATTTCGGCATCCAATTGATATTTATCGTGGTCAGTAATATATACATTCCGATTTTCAGCCTTCTAGCTCAAAGAACGCTGTTGCCACGCCCACTCCGCCCACAAAACGAAAATCCAAATTTCGGCATCATATTTGTCATTCTCGTGGTCTGTAATATATACATATGTACCAATTTTTTAGCCTTATAGCTCTCAAAAACATTTTTGCCATGCCCACTCCGCCCACAAACTGAAAATCCAAATTTCGGCATCATATTTATCATTCTCGTGGTCAATAATATGTATGTACCAATCTTCAGCCTTCTAGCTCTCAAAAACACTATTGCCACGCCCCCTCCGCCCACAGAGCAAATTCTATAGCCTATAGTTCCTTCCAGACCTGCATCTATCTGTACTGAAAATTTCAACAACATCGGTTCTGCCGTTTACACGTGATTGCGGAACAAACAAACAGACAGACAGACAGACAGACTTACACTAAGGTTTTATAATATTAATAGGGATAGGGATGGGGAATAGGGATAATAGGGATTTCAATGATAAAACTTCTAAATGCAAATTTGATTTCAAATCGGATGAACAATTCAAAATATGCAAAACTCCGGAGTCTAGTGCCTAGCTCCGTTAGAGTTAATCAGAAGTTGCTAATGCCAAATTCCGCACGAACTGATATCTTTAACTCTCCGACAGTACTTATGTTTGTTTAAGAGTAACATAAATAATATTTAATTCTTATTTATTCTATTCTGCCACTTTTTATGTTTCTTATAAAAAATAATTTATTTATCATATAACGCTTGCTATAATTCTTACTTCAGTTGAACTGGGATATTGCCCCGGTTCCAAACCAATTTGCATCTATATTATATAGATTGCAAATTTATTTACAAGTGACATTGTGACATTTTTTACTTAGTTCCACACTACCAATATTATGATTTCAATATGAATTAATTATACCCTCCTACTCTGTAGAGTATATATCATTTGGGACAGACAAAGTAACGCATTGAAGGAGTGACTTAAAATCCTATGTATGTTTGGACCAAATCCGTTTCAAACCCTTTTAACCTGTTTGAGCCATGTCCGTCCCTCCGTCCGTCTGTCTGGCTGGCTGGTGTCCACGATAACTGTCGAAAGGTGTCAATGAATTTATTCAAACTTTGCACATGGTAATATATTTCCCAAACGGATATTCGGTATTAGCTATATTTTGGTATTTGGCTATATTTGGTTTTTATAAGCACACAAATCACCCTAACCTTCCTAAAATTAATGCTGCTATAAATGTGAAATTTGACCTTTGACAATGATTTTATGGACGTTTCATACACTTGGAATATGGGCGATATTAGCACGTCCTTTCTGGTACCTCTCACACAAAGTGGCATAAGCCTTGGTTAAAATAAAACCGATAGAACTTCTATACGAGTAGTCAAAATCAGTTGATAAATGTTTCTATAATCACATTAAACCTACAAAATATTAATTCTTTAGCCACGTCACTTCTAGTGATAATACCCACTCTGGAGCTAATCAAAATCCATATTGTAGAATATATCTTTCTAACCAGCACTGGTATATATACACACTTAATGATTAATTGGCATGAAGCACCGCCAGCCTATTGTAACCGCCATTTTAACCTTTTTATATATCAAACAAGTAAGTAAGCGTCAGTCGGCTAATCCCATTTGATAAGGTACATGGTTCCAAATTCCACAATTATAAAACAGTTGTAAAAACATGATCAAATATTAAGTCATAGTGGCATGGAAGTTATAAGGAAATTAAATTTACCTCCGATGGGGACAATTCGTGTGTCAGGTACTAGAAGGGACGTGGCAATAGCATAAATATTTCAAAGGTTTGAAGAGGATGAAACAAATTTTCAAATATCAAACTGCAACTGGTTTCGACGATCCGAATGGAATTTGTGCCAATTGTGTGGGAGGTGAATGCAATGTCTATAGAAACATTGCTGAACGCCAAATTTCAGAGTATTCCGATCATCCGTATGTAAGCTTTAATTTTACGTAGATTATGGTGATATGGCAGTGAGAGGTACTAGAAGGGGAGTGGTAAACCCCGCCATATTACGCACGCTTAAAGTGCTTAAAAAATCGTTATCAAATACCAAAATATTATTGCTGATTCAGAATATCCATTCGGATGTTACACTAGTTTTAATTTAATATAGGAATATAGCCCATTTGTGAGGGAGGTACCAGAAAGGGCGTAACAATTTCGACCATCTTCGAACTTTAACTAAGTTTGGAAAAAATGTTACCGTGTTCAAAGATGGAATTGATTCCTTAACTCCTTTCGAGAGTTATCGTATACACCAGTCAGCCAGACGGACGGACGGACATGACTCAAACAGCTTAAAAAGTCGAGAAACGGATTTGGTCCAAACATACTTAGGGTCATAAGTCACTCCTTCAATGTATTACACTTTTTTCTGTCACAAATGATATATACCCCCTGTAGAGGGTATGTGTCAGATGAATGTCACAAAAGGAAAACAATCAGAAAATTGCCCTTGTGGGGCATTACCATTTCGATACAACCGCTGTCTATAAATAAGACATAATGTCTTTCCTGACTGACGGACTATCTTGCTAGGTCTTTCTAAAAAAATCATTACTAAAACTTTCATATCGCAAAGCATTAGAGAATGTTTAGTGTTTTGTTAAACCCATATCGTCGCTCCGAAGGTTACTTCGCGTATATCATCTGTTCTTTCTCTACCTAGTATGGTTTGTGAGATATTATGGGGCCATATGGAATATTTTGAAAATTTTACTGATTTGCTGAAGACGAATAAAACTTTAAATATGCATGAAACATTTCTATAATTTTTAGCGGTAGTTTTTTTAATTTTGAGGACTGCAGATTTCTTTTAACTTTAGAAATCGGTCTATTATAAATAAAGGCAAGTAAAAACGGTGTTAATCGAATCTTACATTCCACAATTAACTATCCATTGCAAGTCGAATTTATTTAAAAAAAAAAAAACAATTTTTTATTTTTAGTAAAAAATTAAATTTTATTAACGTTTTTGTTATGGCAGCTTGTTATCCATTTCAATTTCCAAACATTTCAAAAAATAAATAACATGTAGTACAAAGGTGTGCCTAAAAACACCAGTAAGTGGAGCGTAGTGAGTATCCTAGAAGTAAAAATTTCAAAAAATCTCTTCATTTTTCGTGACTACGCAATTAGGAGGATGTACATTCCAAAGTTCATGTTTCCAGTTGTCCTTTTGAGGGAAACATTTTCCATCTGGAGCGAATTCAACCAACCGAAATTTTATTCGTTTGCTTTCAATAATGCTTTCAATTCGCAGACGCACAGACGGGCATGACTAGATCGTCTTCGTATGTTACCACGACGTAGAATCAATATAAATACTTTGAGGTCTACGATTAATATTTCAAGGTGTTGCAAACGAAATAGCAAAATGTCCGTCCTAAGGTGGAGAGTATAAACATACTGTATATATACTGGATGTACGTGAAGATAACCTCGGAGATAAAATGGAGTGCAACTTTTGTCAACTTATTTTCACGTATGTGCCATAAGAAAAAATGTTTCCCAAAGGTGGCGTATCCATTAAAATTTGAAAATTTGTTTGGCAAGAAAAATTTCATCCATGATAATGGATATTTTTAAACAAATCGATGTGGAATTGCTAGCTATGTATGTGAAACGATGATATGTTGACTTCTTACTCAAATTTGGATGTATATGTATACCCCCACTAGGTTATTATGTATTTGTACATTTGTTTGTAACACCCAAAAGGAAACGAGATAGACACATCGTTAATCACACAGATCGGCTTAGAATCACTTTCTGAGTCTGTCTGTCCGTCTGCCCATCTATTGTTGTAGTCAATGTACAGTCTCAATTATTGTCCGATCCTAAAAAAATTGGCAGAAGTTAGTTTTAAGGATCAAGGACGGACGCTATTTAATTTGAAAAAAAAAAATCGGTTCAGATTTAGATATACCCCCATACAAATGTCGCACTGGATTTGACTTTTTCCGCTCTAGAAATCACATATTGTACCCGATTTTCTTTCAATTTGGCACAACACCTTATAACACTATCCCCTTTCCATCCCATATACATATATATAAATATAGAGAATCCCATATACATACATATGCTGGATTCTCTGAAAAACGGATCAAAAATTACAAATTTACTCCTGATTTTTTTCACAATTTAGAATTTAGTACGAAATACAGTGTAGAAATTACTATACCGAAAATGGGCATATGTTACACGCCTAAATATGAAATTATTTATATTTGCATGGATGTGAACAAAATATAATAATTTTCTCAATGTGGTACTGCATTTCCTCGTTAAGCGGGCAGATTTTAATCTGGCGGTAATACTGTGGAATGCACTCCATAGTGGAGGGCATAGAAGATTTGATTAACACCGTTTTTACTTATTTTTATTCCCAACACAATAGTCAGATTTCTAAAATTCAAAGAAATCCACAGTCCTTAAAATTAAAAAAACTACCGCTAAAAATATAGAAATGTTTCAGGCAGATTTCAAACTTTCAAAATATTCCATATGACTCCATAATATCTCAGAAACCATAAGAGATAAGGATTGAAAAGATCGATAGATCTACAAAATCCCAGGACATTGTATAGGGTGTTTTTTATTGAGGTATAGAACTTCGAATTGAAATAAAACACAAGAAAATCGTTTTAATGTCCATAAATTTGGCTTTATTGGAAGGATAATTTTATGCCATTAATGTTTAAATATGATTTCGGGCATGTGGCCGCCGCGGCTGGCTCGAATATAGCCAGCATATGGGGCCGTATGTTGGCAATAACGCCACGAATGTTGGCTTCCAAGTCCCCTAACGTTTCTGGTTTGTTGGCGTAGACGAGCGACTTCACATATCCCCAAAGAAAATAATCCAATGGTGTCAAATCACACGATCTTGGTGGCCAATTGACAGGTCCATTCCACGAAATTATGCGGTTAACCGAATTATTTGCTCTGATAGACGATTATGTCGACCATAAAATGGACGGAGCTTGCGGTGAACTTCGCGAACTGAACCATTACTTTCGAAATAAATTTGCACGATTTGCAAGCGTTGTTCTTTTGTCAACCTGTTCATGATGAAATGGCAAACCAAACTAAATATTAATCACTTGACAGCTGCCAAAATGGCCGCCAGTTAAAAAAGTGATGCCAACTTAAAGTTCTATACCCCAATAAAAAACACCCTTTATTATCCCATTTATAGATTTTGTGCTATACGCGAAGCTAACTCGGAGCGACGATATGGGGTTAACAAAATTCTAAATATTTTCTAATCTGTGCTTTGCGATTTGAAAGTTTTTGTATTTAATTGAATTGGATATTTTGGAGATGTCTTTATTTACGAATATATAAAAAGTGAATTTTTTCTTGTAACTAAAATGTCTCTTATTGAGGTGTGTACTTGTAAGAATTATTTTTACAATAAACAACATAAAATAAATGTTTATTAAAACAGTTTACAACTGTTTGTCGACATAGGGTGTAATGAAGTAGAACATTATTTTCGAACAAAAACCGGTTTTTTGAAAATTTGTAAAAACGGGTGGGCGGTTTTTTTGTTTTTGAAAAACCCGGTGGCACCGGGTTTTTTCATAACGAAAATAATGTAAAGATTGCACTTTTCAAAACAATGTTAGTGCCAATTTACTTTAAGTTTACGATTTTGGAAGGGTTAGCGATGATTTTTTCTCAGTCATTTTCAAAAAAAATCTTTTTGGACGTTTGAATGTATTTTAGAGTGTCATTTCTTTTATTTTGATCTACATTTATTAATGTTGATAGTTATTTTTAAGTGGTAAATTAGCCTCTAAATTTCGTTCACAGACATCAAATATGAATTCAAAAGTATTCAGTCTCGAAAAGACTAGTATGCTAAGTAGACTTAGAACTTTTTAAAGGAGATATCATTCAAAAGGAGACTGAAAGGAGCTGCCAAAATCTGGTTCTGAGGTCAATTCCATATGGTCAACAATGTTCTAACTTTCACAGCTAGCTTTGATATATCAAATACATTTGAATATCTCTCCTACAAAACTCACTTTTTAGACACTTTATGTAACGATATGCTGATTTATTTAAATATATGTATATGTAAATACTTTTTGAACCAGACGAAGCGTAAGCGATTAAGCGGTTAAATCAATTCCATGTGAAATTCATTTCAAGTTTTCACTACTTCTGAATCACAAGATAGGCAATTCCAAATTTCCCCTCATATCGTCGCCGTCGTAGCAAAAGTAGCTACGTGTTTTTCCCAAGTGTTCAGGAGAGCATAAGAACTATCTACTTTTTTCGTTTCATGATAATTTTGATATGATTGATTTTTGGTTTTTTCCTACACCCATTTCTCATAAATTTATCAAAAAATTTGTTCATTAATTTATGCGTTTTAGCGTGATTAAATGATTTTCTAAAAAACTACACATAGCTATTTTTACTACGGAATTTATTTGTTGAAATTTCAATATTTCATACACATAGCTATTTTTGGTGAAAGGGATTTTGCGAGATCGTTAGACATGGATGTTTAAACAATTCATTAATAATATCATTCATTAATATATCTAATATTCTAATATATATACTATTCCTGAGTTGTAGCGATTTAAGATGAGATGCTGGAATACAAGTTACTTCAAAGGGACAACTATAGTAGTCCATCTAAATATTATCTAGTAAAATAATTTAAAAATTTTAGGTCTTTAATTGCTTAATTTAATCGATATTTTAAACCAAAGCGTGGAATAGGGTATTATAAGTTAGTTCCACGCCAAATGTTTGCCACACCAAAAAATAATCATGCTCTACCCTTAAGCTTATGATAAAAGAACAGATAGCATTTGTTGTGCCGTTGTTGTCACCGTGAAATTTGGCAGGAGATTTTTTCTGATAAATTTCGGACCAGATTTACTGATCCAGAATCCATTGGATATTGGGATTGGATAAAATTATCCATATCGTGTTATATTTCTTATAAGGAAAATCTACCGCAAAAGTGAAACAGGTGATAAAAGTGGAACATACAAGTTTTGATATGAGATAAAATATGGGGGCAACTGGTTAACATTCCAAGATTGGTAACCTCGACCATGCCAACATTTTAAATGAATGTCAAAACTACAATAATGCGCCGATTGCAAAGATATTTTGCACAGTGATCATCACCATCATAATTTTCCATTTGATTCCTTGCGGTGCAAAGGCTCGTAAATATTTCAATATCTAGTTTAAGAGATATGTATGTGAATTGTAGGAAAAAACGTCATATTTGGCGAGGTTAGTTTGTTATTTTTAACCTCCCGATCTCATTATTAGCCCTATTGTTCAAATTATATAGTTAGATTGTTTATAAAATTGTAAATAAACTAGTTAAAAGATTGGTGTCAATGTTTTACTTCAATAAGAATTTACACGCTTCTAAAAACAAAACTCCCAAAATACGACAACATTATTTCGCAGGTGGAAATTTATTTTATTTTAGTAAAGATCATAATTTAGATATATTTAATGTGCTTCTTGAATCATTCTGTGAGCTGACCTCCCCTGTGGTCCTCCCTAAACTTTCCAATAAAAAATATTTGCAAAAATTCGCAAAATGCTAAGCTCCGATTATAAACTGAATTCTTACGTTAACGAATGCCGAGATTAGGTCCCAGCTTTTTCATTCAAAATAATTTTTTCGACATCAGTTTTGGTACAAAACTCTAAACTAGTGGTCCATGTTAGAATGTGTCGTAAAACACTATTAAATCGTTCAATGTTATCCTTCGATTTCATTCCAAATTAAAAAATATTCTTTCATAATTTCATAGCTTGAGTTTCAACTCGCAATCCTTTTGCAAAGAGCAAAAAAGTACATCCTGTAGATAATAAGTTATTGGTTATAATTTTACAAAATTCTAGATGTAGTTGGAAATTAAATAAAAGTTCCGTTTAGTCGAGGTTTACATTCATATGGATTTCTAATACCGTCGTGTCTTCTGTAGGCTAACCAAACGACCTAAAAGCGCTTTTTGCATAGGTTCCACATAAAACAAAATAACTAATTTAAAATCAAATATTGCGTTGAGTGTGAATCATTTACCATTGCCCTCAATTGTTTACACTCCTTTTAAATATTTGTCCTTCTTGGGGAGTGTTATTGAGGCATCTTTAAAGCCCTATTCTTTCTCAGGAAAAATAAATGTGGGATACCTTACTTTAAGGCATCATTGGGAATAAATTATGTAGCACTGGAATTTCCGCGATTTTCATAATTTGTGTTGATTTTCCGCTAATAATAGCGTATTAGCATTTTAACAATATTTAACTTTGTTTATTTGTTTTATATTAAATCTGCTGCTTAGGACAAATTTGCCTACAAATTTGTATACGATTCTTATAAAATAATTTAATCATAAATCCCGTTTAGGATTTGGAATGTTCTATGGTCTAACGGCAGGTGGATATTATTTTGTTCTGTTGGATTCAAGAAGGCAAGTGATCACGCGATTGGGATTTTTACAATAAATATGTATTTTTAGGAACAACACAAGAAATGGCGAAAAATAACTCAATTTCTGATACGCCACACATGCTGATTTATTTTTTCCATTTTAATTTGACAAACTTAAAAACTGGCATTTTCGCTCGATTAGTGGCAAATAAAACGCACTTTGACGCCAAATGTTGTGGGTTTTTTTGACAAATTAAAAAAAATGAAAACATCGAACAGATGCGTGCGATCCTGTCTCGAAAAATCGTGTTGTTTCATTTACACTATGCGTCATTTCATGGCAGATCGCCCGACATGATCGCGTAATGCAAAGTCTGCTTAAGTGTGGTTTTTGATAACCTATTTAACCTATTTATTTGACAAATTGAAAATGTCAAGGAAACAACTGCATTTTAATGCTTATATGATAAATCTTAGCGATTACTACTGATTAAACAAATGATGATGAAAGTCAAGAGGGTTACTCAATACTAAGGTGACCACCCACCCCGCTTTTTCATGCTCAGTCCCGCTTAACTTTTCCATATTTAATTGATTGGCCTTATTTTAAATTTTCGAACATTTAGGATTATTAACAGTAATTTAATCAATATTTTGATAAAATGTAATTCAATGTTGCATTGATCAATTGATTAATTTAAAACATATATTAATATGACTGGTATAAAAATGCACTTTCAATAATAACACTACTCAACAAATTGAAAAAAAATTCATGTACTCCGGATGCGATAATTTTTTCTGTGTAGATAACATTGACATGAGCTCGAAAAACGCAATAAAAATTTTTTTTTTCGTTTGGTTTTTTTTTTATTATTTTTTTTTTTAAATTTTAAAAATTTTTTTTTGGTTAATTTGTTTCGTCCGGCATAACTCGGGAACCACTAGCCCGATTTAATTGAATTAAATTTTAAAAAATTTAAAATTACATATATATATTCATATATATATATTCATATATTGTTTTCCTATACAAGCAACAGTTTCCAAGTTAAAAATGAATATATAAAGGAAAAAACTTATTTTTTGCCTAAAGATTTAATTTTTTTTTTTTAAATCCATAAAAAATCCAAAATGAAAAAAATGTCAAATCTTATTTCTTTTACGTAAAGTCACATAACCTATGAGCAAAATGAGACAAAGATCATGAAAATCGATGCACGCGTTTCGCTTTTATTCGCAATTGAGTAAAGGTATGAATTTCAAAAATTTAAAAAATTTTTTTTTAGTTAATTTGTTTCGTCCGGCATAACTCGGGAACCACTAGCCCGATTTAATTGAATTAAATTTTAAAAAATTTAAAATTACAATTCCCTTAATCTGTTCATATATTGTTTTCCTATACAAGCAACAGTTTCCAAGTTAAAAATGAATATATAAAGGAAAAAACTTATTTTTTGCCTAAAGATTTAAATTTTTTTTTTTTAAATCCATAAAAAATCCAAAATGAAAAAAAAATGTCAAATCTTATTACTTTTACGTAAAGTCACATAACCTATGAGCAAAATGAGACAAAGATCATGAGAATCGATGCACGCGTTTCGCTTTTATTCGCAATTGAGTAAAGGTATGAATTTCAAAAATTTGCTCGACATATGCACAACTTTGTCTATGGTAAGGTTTTTTCTTTTTTTTTGATTCTCAGAATTAACAAAACGGAATAAACAAAGGGTTATTTAATTTTTATGATTGCGTAAGCAAAGTAATAAACGCTAATAAATGTGCGTGAACAATTAAAAGGAAAAAAGGTACTCTTACGATCCAGGAGAGTGGCGTCTTTTCATCGACAGCAACAAGCAGAGCCTTAAAGCAATTTTACTGCACAACGGCAACTAGAAACCTTCGATTCCAATTGCTCATGCCGTTGACACCAAGGAAACATACGAAGTCATGGACAATCTACTAAAGTGCCTTACCTATGAGAGGCACGATTGGAAAGTTTGTGCCGACCTTAAGGTTATCGGTATCCTTTGTGGATTACAAGGTCGATTCACAAAGTACTGTTGTTTTCTCTGCCTTTGGGACAGCCGCGATCGTCAACATCATTACACCAGGAGGAGTTGGACAGAAAGAGTTAACTTCATCCCCGGCAGCGACAACGTGAAATATACACCACTCATAAAAAAGGAAAATGTTTTTCTCCCACCTCTTCACATAAAGCTCGGACTCATAAAAAACTTCGTGAAAGCTATCAACAAAGATGGGAAAGCGTTCGCCTATTTAAAAACCATTTTTCCTCACCTTTCATCGGCAAAGATTAAGGAAGGCGTTTTCGACGGTCCGCAAATTAAAAAGTTGTTGCAAGACCAACAGTTTGAGCACATTTTATCACCAAATGAAGCTGCAGCTTGGAACTCATTTCGGCAAATTGTTTCCGGATTTCTTGGAAACAACAAAAGCTCAAATTACAGAGAGATCGTCGAACAACTACTCCAAAATTATAAAAAAAATTAGAGCAAATATGTCGCTTAAGATACATTTTCTACACTCGCACTTGGACTTCTTTCCGGACAACCTGGGCGATGTGAGTGACGAGCATGGCGCACATGTAACAAAAATTACTTGGATTGGTATTGCATTCAAATCCTCGCGAACGTTTGCTCATTTTAACTATCGCGTTCGTCGACACTTGTTGAATGAGTAAAATCGATCAATGAAGACCTATTTATACTGTGTATTGTTTAGTATTTTACTGACAGGTACTTATAAATGGGTGTATATTTTTTTACGGTGGCTACATACCTGTTTCACCATGTGTGAGTCTTAAATTTTCCGAATAATGACCACCCTTAAATGTGGGTTGCATTTCTGTAAAAAAATCATACAGGTAGCCAACGGAAAACCCAAATAATTAAAAAAGTCCCCTTTCCTTGTTTCCTTTTAATTGTTCACGCACATTTATTAGCGTTTATTACTTTGCTTACGCAATCATAAAAATTAAATAACCCTTTGTTTATTCCGTTTTGTTAATTCTGAGAATAAAAAAAAAAAAAAAAAACCTTACCATAGACAAAGTTGTGCATATGTCGAGCAAATTTTTGAAATTCATACCTTTACTCAATTGCGAATAAAAGCGAAACGCGTGCATCGATTTTCATGATCTTTGTCTCATTTTGCTCATAGGTTATGTGACTTTACGTAAAAGTAATAAGATTTGACATTTTTTTCATTTTGGTTTTTTTATGGATTTAAAAAAAAAAATTAAATCTTTAGGCAAAAATAAGTTTTTTCCTTTATATATTCATTTTTAACTTGGAAACTGTTGCTTGTATAGGAAAACAATATATGAACAGATTAAGGGAATTGTAATTTTAAATTTTTTAAAATTTAATTCAGTTAAATCGGGCTAGTGGTTCCCGAGTTATGCCGGGCGAAACAAATTAACCAAAAAAAAATTTTTTAAATTTTTGAAATTCATACCTTTACTCAATTGCGAATAAAAGCGAAACGCGTGCATCGATTTTCATGATCTTTGTCTCATTTTGCTCATAGGTTATGTGACTTTACGTAAAAGTAATAAGATTTGACATTTTTTTTCATTTTGGATTTTTTATGGATTTAAAAAAAAAAAAATTAAATCTTTAGGCAAAAAATAAGTTTTTTCCTTTATATATTCATTTTTAACTTGGAAACTGTTGCTTGTATAGGAAAACAATATATGAACAGATTAAGGGAATTGTAATTTTAAATTTTTTAAAATTAAATTCAATTAAATCGGGCTAGTGGTTCCCGAGTTATGCCGGACGAAACAAATTAACCAAAAAAAAATTTTTATAATTTAAAAAAAAAATAATAAAAAAAAACCAAACGAAAAAAAAAAATTTATTGCGTTTTTCGAGCTCATGTCAAGGTTATCTACACAGAAAAAATTATCGCATCCCGAGTACATTTTGACTGTTGACTAGTGTAATAGTAATAGGCGTAAATTTCGGTCGCACCTAATCTTATATACCCTCCACCATGGAGTGAATTTCACGGTATTGCCCATTTTAGGCTGTCGACTTTTCGTTGAAGTCTACTTTTACATGCAGTTTTTTAAGTTTACGTTTTTTGATTAGATTTTCACGATCCCGCTATTTTTCTACAAAATACCGTCAAATCTCGCTTTTTGAATTCATATATCCCGCTTTTTGCCCAATAAGAGATGGTCACGTTACTCAATACTTACTAAGAGGTTAGCAATAGGTTAACATGAGATGCAAACATTATTTCCGTTTCATTTCCCTAACATTGTAACGTTGGCCACCTCTATCAGTTTTCACTGAAAAAAAACATAAGATTTAGCGATTTATGTAAATGAAATGCTTTGCATCAATGTTTTGTCTTTTTTTATTTGTTAGAAACAAAAATGGTTTCGAACTCCAGAGTGTAAATTCAAGTTCAGTCATATTGCGAGCGTATAGATACTAAAACAAACAAAAAATTATTTATCTAAAATTTAAAATTGAAAATGCACTTTTCAACCATTTTGTTGTAATTGATTTTTGTTAAAGTGGTTGTTCGTCTCTCCACTAATTCACTTTGAATGATAGCATCCCGTTTTAATTACACAGGCTGTACTAAAAATTGACAAAATCGATTTAAAACGTAATTTTGAAACACTTCAATTTTTTAACTTGTAAATTTTAATAAAAAATAAGCAAAAATGCTAACTTGACAAAAAGCTCACCTATTATTGAATTATATGTTTTTTCGGCACTAGAACTAAATATAGGCTACGTATGTCTACTGTCTGATGAAAGCTCTCTGTAGATGACGTTTGCAAACTGTCGCACTCTACGCACTCACATCCTTTGGAAAAAGGGTTTATAAACTTACAGAGTCTAAATTAAATTCTATTGTCTTTGTCATTAAGGGTCGGTAACAACAAGCACAATCAACTCAAATTGGTGCTGAGCAAACGTTATAGCTGCCAGTTTGTATGGGATTTGACATGTTATCGATATCTCGCTTAGTTATCGACTTATCAGACGTTAAAGATTGGTCAAAATGAAAAATTAAATAAAACTTTTCGTAACTATCTTAGTTATCTAAACTGAAAATTAAAATAATTTGGAAAAACAAATCAACCTGCGTAAAAGTTTTAGAGGAAATTGAATTATTTCCTTTTTAGTTTTCTTTGAAATTCAAGTAATACGTATTTTTGTTATTTTTTTTGTAGGTATTCACGTAATTTCGAATTTCCACAATCGATTACTATGGAAGTTATCGATTACTAAGGCAGTTATCGATAATCACAAAAGTTATCGAAATTTTTTCTTCTAATTTTCGATTATGACCCCATTGGAACGAAAAACCATCGACTTGGTTAGTACTAACTTTAGTTTATTTTGTTTACCGCTACCAAATATTTTGTCAATCTTGCTCTTGCTTTTCCGAAGGGAAAAGCGTAGTAAAAGTTTCTTAATGCTCTGTAGATTCTTAATGAAGGCAGCAGTTGAGTTTCTTTGAAATGAATGAAATCGAGCTGCTGGGGAAGTAGTCAAAGAGTCGGGTTTATGTCGCTTAAAAATATATTTGTACGCGATTTAGGACTTTTCAATGACACTTCTGTGAAGTTTACTTCCCCGTCATAACTCAACTTCCATAAACTATGCGCAACCGTGTGGCAACTCTGGTATAAAATATTTGCTAACAAGAGAGTTGTCCCAGTGCGTGAGCAACACCAACAAACAATGCTCTCTTGGGCATCATACTCGAAATGTATCTATAAGAAGTTGAAATGCCTGAATGTGCAACAAGCAGCAGCAGCGGCAGCAGCAACAGAAGCAGATATACATCTCAGCAGAGATGTGTGTACGGATGTATGTGTTATCATTTACCGCTAACCACTCGTTCGCTTAGAAAAGAATTGCTGAAGCACTTGTGCAAATTTGTTGTTCGCTGTTGTACTTCAGTTGCGTTTCGGCAGAATCAACAGATACTCGTCGTATACGCATGCCGCTCCGTAGCCGACCAAAGTAAAAAGAAGCGAAGATACACACCACGTACGTCACTCGACTCTCGCATTCATTTGCACAGCACAGCACAGTTCGTAACTAGCCGTCGTCAAACCTGTATCCATCCATCCATACATCCATGTACATTAATTTGTATTCACTTATGAGACAATAAAAGAATACTGGAAGCTTTTGTTGTTTTTGTTTTCTCCGCTACTTACTCGCTTCTGATTGACTTACTTTGCTTTTGCTTCAGTTCAGTTCGATGCGACAGAACAACGACGTTTGACGTTGGCTGCTCGCTCGCCAGTTCATTCGATAGTTCGTCTGAGGTTGTATCGTCTTAATCAGCAGGTCGGTCGGTAGTCGTCGATAGCTTCTACTTGGCTACTCATAACACTTTGTTGGCCACGGGTCGGACGCTCGGTTCTTATTGTTGTGCTCGCGGCGGCATCACATTATTAAACAGAGATATTCGTACTTTGTTTACAACGTCGTCGTGGACTCAGTCCAGTGTTCGCAACTACTTCGAGGAGACATAAATCGCCACGTGCGAAACGTGTAGAAATCGCTAAAAAGCACTTCTAAAAACTACAAGAAAAAAAAAACAAAAAGCAATAAGCTCTAACTCCCCACAATAATTTTCATTTCATTATCATGAGTGATTTCTTTAAACCTGCACACATTTCTGAAAATCAGTTTTAAAATCGATGTACATATGTATGTATGTTGGTATTCTGTGGATTTATTTCAACTTAAGGCGGTCTCAAGAATATTCTTTAAAAAAAAAAAAGAATTAATCAAAGTTTTGTGAGGGCGCATTCTTAAAAAGGAAATACATACAAATACCACAACAGTGGTATTCGAAGTCAAAAATCACAACAAGTGGTGGAGCAATCACTGAGTTGGCATCACTGGCTCTGTGCTTGTGAGTTCGAAACGAAACGAACGGCGGTAGTACATCCAACAGTTGGCCCTCGCGCGAATCTGTTGATTCTAAACGTTAAGATTAAACGCACACACACACTAACACAAATAATAGGAAGAAGAAGAAGAAGAGAACGAAAGAAGTGAACGAACAAAGATAACAAATAATAATAACAATAACAATAATCAAGTGTCGCTTTACATACAAAATTCACTCGTACCATACGACATGGAACAAAACCCAACCAAACTAAATCAACAGCTTGGTTTTTATTAAAGCACGACGCACGTACACACTCACGCGCATCGACGCTCTGGCCTCTCAAATTAAATTCTCACCAAAATAAATAAAAGTAAATAAATAGATAGAAATTTCATAAATACCACAACCAACCATACTTACTTACCTACAACATTCGTGTTTATGTACATACATCTGTCTGTATGTATCTATGAATGGATGGATGGATGGATGGATGGATGGGTGTACATACATATTTACATCCATACGCAAGTAGTATGCACATCCCAAAGAGGGCGAGTATAGACGGATACCACCACCTTATGTACGTACGTACATCCATAAGTATGCACGAATGTACGTAAGTAAGTATCATCACAGTTAACAAACATATCTGCTGCGAACTCACTGCATACACACACACACACACTCAAGTAACTACTTCTACAGAGAAAACGTACGTACGGGGTACATCCATATCCATTGCTGTGTATATATACATATATGTATATATCGTTTGTCGTTTGTGTTTATTGTGCAACTTGTGTAGTGTTATTGTTATTGTTGCTGTTGCTGTTGCTGTTGTTGTCATCGCATTAAAATAATAAATGTGTTGAATGCATTGTTGTTATTACTATTAATTGTGTTGTTGTTCTTGTTGTTGCTGCTGCCATTAGTGTTGTCGTCAACATTCTTTTCAAATAAAAAGTGAAAATTGTGTTAATTTAATAAAAAATCACATCGAGAGAAGAAGAAAAACAAAATAAAGATCAGACAAGTCAACACCGCACACACACACGCGCGCGCTCCCCAAATATAATTCATCAAGAAAGCCCAAAGTTGTCTGATTCCACAGAAAGAACTGCAACTAACAGCTGACTGGGTGCCCGTGAAATCCAAAACAAAATCAAAAATCTCGATATAATCAATTCTGCTGCCGTCTTAAAGGAGTCGACCGAACCTCCTAAATACAAATGCAAATATAGAATCGGAATAAACTGAAATAAAGGTAAGTTTATTTATCTATCTCAGTATTTTCAGATCGACAACAAACAATAAGTACGTTATCACGAACATATAAAAATGATCTAGGCTTCATACATAAATATATCGATCGAGTACGATGTCCGTCCACAGGTCCGGAAGCGCGAGTTCAAGATAAACGCCGCAAAGCGTTCGCGTTATCCGAATTTAAATTTATTTTTTGTACATTAGGGTGTTTGAAGCTCACCTACTACCTACTGGACTAATTTGATAAGAATGTTCCACTGGAACGTAGTTTTAATCTGAATATAAAATGTTGGACTACCGCCGTCGTTCATTGGAAAGTTTACGGAGGTACTCATCTTGGACGGACAGAGTTTTATAAAATATTCAGCTTTGAGAAAATTACACTTTTTACAGGGTGGCGCAGAATGAGCTATATAAATTTAAATTGTTTTTATAGCTTTAAGCGATTATTATTGTTTTTCTGAAATACTAATATTACTGGGGATTTTTTAGATTAGATTTGAAAAATTATATCCTATAAGTAGTGGATATTGACTGCTTCGCTCATTCTGCACCACCATGTAGAAGGTTTTCATAGATGAGTCCTGAGTAAAAATTTACATTGGTTGTTTAAGTATTATGAAAGAGGGCAAGTAGATAAAGTTAATGCAAATATAGACACAAAATAGAAATAGAATAGAAATATTGATATTGGCCCTTTTCAACGTCCAAATTCCAAAAATCTGTCTGAAAGTTAGAAAGACTTTAATTTTACTTAGGGCCGGCTTATATGTGTGGGGGGTACTGAAAGGTTCACATAAAATGGTAGTAGCTTCCATGTTTACGAACAAATCACGATTAGGACACGTGGAATTGTATTTCTGGCAATGGTGTAGACGCACGAAAAATCACCCAAAAAATTGTGAAAAGTTACCCAAAAACCTACGAGGCTTCAGACATACCCCAGAGAAGAAAATATTTAAGACTGCCCTGCATATCCCAGAGGAGAAAGTCATTAAGCCCGGACGAAGACCGCCAACGCAAGAAATTGGGGCGATTTTTCATCTGAAAATGACCCATTTTTGTGCGATTTTTATTTATCACTCTACAGAGTTGGAGGGTATATATCATTGGGGCAGAAAAAAGTGTAACACATTAAAACCCATATAACTTCCACACGGATATTCGGAATCAGCAATGTTTTGCTATTTGATAAAGCTTTTATAATCACTTTAAGTGTAGAAAATATGGCGGATTTTCCATTGCCCTTCTAGTACCTCCCACACAAATCACCATAATGCACTAAAAATTAAAGCTCTTATAACGTATATGCTATAAAATTTTATATTTGACAATATTTTTATAGCGTTATACCCATCTAGAATATAGGCGATATTGCCACCCCCTTCTGGTACCTCCCACACAAATTGGCATAAGCTATGGTTAAAATAAAACTGACATATCTTTCATACGGATAGTCCAAACAGTTGCATTTTTATAAAGGGTGGTTAAATTTTAAGGGCCGATGTTGATTTTTGAATAAAACACAAATTATTTAGGAAATTATTTTCATTTCTTTTTATTATGATAATATTGGTATGGTTCAATTATGCATGTAACAAAATATCGGCCAAATGGCAGCCACGACCTCGGCGGCACATCTCCATCCGATAGTCCAAATTTTCGATGACGCAGAGGCATAATTGAGGTTCTATGCCGTTAATGTGAGAATTATCTCATCCTTTAGCTCTTGAATTGTTGCTGGCTTGTCGACGTACACCTTTCCTTTCAAATAACCCCAAAGAAAGAAGTCCAACGGTGTCAAATCACATGATCTTGGCGGCTAATTGACATCGCTACCACGTGAGATACACGGCCATTGAATTTGTCGCGCAAAAGAGAAGTGTGGCATGTGGCACCGTCCTGTTGAAACCTCATATCTTCCAATTCGGGTCATAAAAAATTCGTTATCATCTAACGATAGCGAAGACCATTCACAGTAACTACCTGACCGGCCTCGTTTTGGAAAAAATCCGATGATGCCACCAGCCCATAAATCGCACCAAACAGTCACTCTTTGTGGGTGCATTGGTTTTTCGAAAATCACTCTTGGATTATCATTCAACCAAACGCGGCAATTCTGCTTATTGACGAATCCACTGAGGTGAAAATGTGCCTCATCACGAAGTGCTCGTTATGCATTTCGCTTTGCACTCCCATTTTCATAATAAACCATAAGATTTAACGCGTTGCTCGAATGTGTCCATGGTTCAAATTCAGTTAGTCTGAAAGTGAGAAATGTCAAATGAAATGCAGAAAAAAACTTGACGTTTAGGTATGGTTCACATCGGCCCTTACATTTTAACCACCCTTTATTTGAACATGTTTTTATTAACACTTTAAACTAGTAACTCTCACACAATTGTCCTCATCCTATGTAAACGTAAATCCGGTATCTGAAATCCATTTCTAGCATATCGAGGGCTTATATTCATAAGTGGCTATGAACAAAAACATAACTTTTTAACATAACAGGTGAGCGAAAAAAACTAATTTTTTCCTTAATTTTAAGAGTGATTATTAATCATTCTTCTACAGTTTTATCTAAAAAGCATTACTAATTGCTTCGATTAAAAAGTTTTCGAAATTTCCTATTATTTGCGGTTTTATGGTTCATAGCCACTTTTGCACGTTTAAAATTAAGTACTATGAATTTTGAAATAAGCACATAGCCATTTATGCCCAAATACATGTATATATGAGATATATAGTAAACTCGATAACGTTTTTCATGAAATATTGGCAATGTTGTGTAGTAAACGCATTTTCTGGGATGTACACAGCGAATTTAAAGATTCCAGCTTCATCCGTCAGATTGGTACCATTTTTATCCCTTTTTCGAAATTTTTTACAAAAAGTGTATATTGCGGTAGGGCGCGGTAAACAAAAAATACAAATTGGATATTTTTTGGATTTGTTTTTTGATTTTCTCGCGATCTAGCCAACGGACCCAGCTGATTTTTTGTTTGTTTATTAAGAACCAATATCGTTTACAATCGCGACTGACTACTTATACAGTCAGTCGCGAAAGTCGCAGCAATTGTTGGAAAAGCAAAAATTCGCGGTTGCAATTGCTTATATATTAACTTTCTTCATCCAGGATTCTGAAAATTTTCTGACAAAAATATTCCCTATGAAATCAGCAATCACATGCCAAAGAATGGTACTTTTCACAATTTTTGACTTTACAGCCACAATTTTTCCTATTTTAGCCTAATAACTTGGGAAGTAAAATGCTATTAACGGCGAAATGATGGAATTTGATAGTACGATATACCCTAAATCTATAAAAATGCTGAAAAATGTTTTAAACAAAATCGTTGTAGCGAATTACAACCTTCGGTTATATGTTGCTCCAATTTTAAACTATTTTATTTCTATTATTTTTATGTTCATAGCCACTTATGCAGTCACAAAATAACGTGTGAGTTGATAGCCAAATCAGAAAAAATTGAAAAAAGTGGCTTTAGAAAAATATGTTCTTCTCCAAGTTTTTATGACAGATGACATCCAAATCTGAGAATAGTTTGGCATCAAAAACTCATTTCGAGACAATGGTTCATAAGCACTTTTGAATATAAGCCCTCGATGTATAGTTCGGTCCCAAATAATATAAGAGTTTTTGAAAAATGTCACCATGCCATTGTAAATAAATTTGCATTCTATAAAATATAGAAGCAAATTGGTCTTGAGCCAGGAGAATGTCCCAGTTCAAATCAAATATTGATTACAGACCAAAATAAAACAAATGAGCGTTGACACGGCAGAAGTATTGCTTACATATGCAACTGGGTCAGAAGCTTGTAAGATGGCATGTGAGCTTTATTACTTGGTGCGATTTGTTAAACGCATATTCGGCAAGTGAGTTGTGCTTCTCATTCGTTTGTGAGGATCATTTACTAAAGAGGCCGGGTATGATGTTGAAATAAATTTGCATTCTATAAAATATAGAAGCAAATTGGTCTTGAGCCAGGAGAATGTCCCAGTTCAAATCAAATATTGATTACAGACCAAAATAAAACAAATGAGCGTTGACACGGCAGAAGTATTGCTTACATATGCAACTGGGTCAGAAGCTTGTAAGATGGCATGTGAGCTTTATTACTTGGTGCGATTTGCTAAACGCATATTCGGCAAGTGAGTTGTGCTTCTCATTCGTTTGTGAGAATCATTTACAAAAGAGGCCGGGTATGATGTTGAAATAAATTTGCATTCTATAAAATATAGAAGCAAATTGGTGTTGAGCCAGGAGAATGTCCCAGTTCAAATCAAATATTGATTACAGACCAAAATAAACAAATGAGCGTTGGCACGGCAGAAGTATTGCTTACATATGCAACTGGGTCAGAAGCTTGTAAGATGGCATGTGAGCTTTATTACTTGGTGCGATTTGTTAAACGCATATTCGGCAAGTGAGTTGTGCTTCTCATTCGTTTGTGAGGATCATTTACTAAAGAGGCCGGGTATGATGTTGAAATAAATTTGCATTCTATAAAATATAGAAGCAAATTGGTGTTGAGCCAGGAGAATGTCCCAGTTCAAATCAAATATTGATTACAGACCAAAATAAAACAAATGAGCGTTGGCACGGCAGAAGTATTGCTACATATGCAACTCGGTCAGAAGCTTGTAGAATGGAATGTGCGCTTTATTACTTGGTGCGATTTGTTAAACGCATATTCGGCAAGTGAGTTGTGCTTCTCATTCGTTTGTGAGGATCATTTACTAAAGAGGCCGGGTATGATGTTGAAATAAATTTGCATTCTATAAAATATAGAAGCAAATTGGTGTTGAGCCAGGAGAATGTCCCAGTTCAAATCAAATATTGATTACAGACCAAAATAAAACAAATGAGCGTTGACACGGCAGAAGTATTGCTTACATATGCAACTGGGTCAGAAGCTTGTAAGATGGCATGTGAGCTTTATTACTTGGTGCGATTTGCTAAACGCATATTCGGCAAGTGAGTTGTGCTTCTCATTCGTTTGTGAGAATCATTTACTAAAGAGGCCGGGTATGATGTTGAAAAGTCGCTGCGAAGTGTGCAGCCAAGTAATAAATGTCACCATGCATTTGTAAATAAATTTGCATTCTATAAAATATTGAAACAAAATGGTCTTTAGCCAGGAGAATATCCTAGTTCAAATCAATGTTTTTAAACATCTCAGACAAATGCTTGGAATTTCGATTCTGAGAGTAAGGGTATATATAAATCGGTTTAACCGACTGAAGCTTACTTACTTGTTTTTCATTTATTTCGGGCGTAATTTCCTTTTTGAGCCAATTTTTACTTTCTGTGCGTAACCACCCTTTTAACAAAGGTTTCCTAATGGGTTAAATATAAACTAATTTACTTTTTACTGATTTTGATAATTTGCATTTACAACCCAAATTTAGCTTTGATGTTGTCACTTCAACGTATTTTGTTCGAAAATCCTGCCAATTTTGTGACATAGAACGCCGAATTACCAGGCACTGTGGTCCCATTTATAATAGTTTGATGCTTATAGATTTGCGCTACACATAGGACACCAAAAATTGAAACAATTGGACCGATCGGGCCACCACCAATGACACCTACCATATAAAATTAGATTATAACCAAAATAAGCATCACCGTGTTGGTACCCGCGTAGTTTGAAATTTTAAGGACGTTTACAAAGCAAATATGTTTTGATGTGATGTGATCATTACAAAAGTGAAAAGATCGTAAAAAGTTTCCACCTGGCTCGACAGTTTAGTTAATTAATTTTGAATAAATCGTAAGATAAAGACATCGCCCAAATGTTCAGTATGTTTTAAGGCACTTCCAAAACCTACTCAACAAAATCCTTGTGGACATAACGCATGCAGAGACATGATTTCCAATATCTGAACTAAGTCTAATCAGAAGTTATGCTAAAATAAAATGACAATTGTGAGAATCTGTTGCAAAATGCTGGCGATGTTTAAACATCCACATGAAACAAATACATCCATACGTTGGAGGACACTCCACCACTTTTTGTCTGCGGAATTTACTACAAACACTAAAGTCATTAATCACAACATATCAGAATTTCGACAAGGACAAATTGGGAGTCATGCTTTCAAACTCAGATTCCCATTATATATCCGTTTCATAGTTTACCCTTTCGCACGTTGTTTTTAATGGCCAGCCCTAAAAAAACAAACAACAACGCATTTTTACTGTGTGGCAGTTATACAACTGGTGAGCATGTTTCCTTCTTTAGGTATCATCTGAAAAAAAAGCAAACAATTTTTTCTTATTCTGGAAGATAATGGTTTTTTTTTGTAAAAATTGCAGCTTTTTGAAAAAACACGAATTTTCATCAAAATTTTGGGCAAAAAATTGCATAACTTTTGAACAGGACCTTGAATCAAAAAAGCCCTACGATGGACGAAATACTGTCATGTCACACAAAAATCTCCCCATATCAGCTATCGAGCATTACTCGCCTTCGAGTGTCAAATTCCAATTGATATTGTCATTTGAAATCGTGTTAAGCGTAATTTCACCTTAGTCTAGAAGGGTTATTTGATTGCCCAAAAGCATTTTGGTTATTTGGAACGGCCAGAGGTAATTACATTGGCTCTGTATTCCAACAGAGACGTTTTTTAGTTCATATTACATGGCATGTTCAAATGATCATTAATTCTGCAATTATTATTTTGTTGAATTATTACGTGGTTTGTCGGGAGTCCTTCAATCCGCCGATATAAATAATAAGTTGCATATGAAATGCTATCAATTAAATTGTACGAAATTGATTTGTTAATGTTTCGTTTGTTAACATTTGTGTATAACTGTCTTGGCATTAAAATGAATGTTTTTCACTCAAATCCAAAAAAATCATAATAAACTTAATCTCTTAAAGTGGGGAATGATGAAACCAGTCATAGAAACCTCTATGAGTCCCTTGAGCTCCCACTCATCCGGGTTCGAGACTGTGTATTCACAATAACAAACAGACAGTAGACACCACAGCAAAGCCTTGCACATGATTCTGTTTTGCGTGTTACCGCAGTTTGCCAAAAGCAACAACGTTTTGGACACACAGTAGTCGCCACTCTAATAAAACCAATTATAACAATAATTGAATCAATTCATACGGTAATTGAAATCATTTCTTATTAGTAATAAAATGAATAATTAAAAATACCCGGCCAGTATTTTCATCTGTGCAGGTGAAGTTTGTCATGCTGTGACAAATTTGACCACAATCACTTACGATATGTATGTGGGTGAAATCAGTTTTTGCAAGACAGAAAATGAAGTCTCAAATACATATTGGAATTTTTGAATTTCAATTTCAATCGACTCACCACAATACACACTACAAATCCAATTGCACAGAGCCTGTTCGTTAGAAAAAGATGCACCCAGTTTTCTTAAATGTGGGTCATCGTGTAAATGTCATTAAAAAGTCGCCGTTTAACGTTTGTCATGCAAGTTATTTATATTTTAAAACATTTTCATAATATAATTTTTCAGTTGAAGTTTTCATTGAAACTTCATTATTTGAATGAACAAGTTTCATAAACATTAATAATTTGTGCTTATGTTTCCATTAGAAATAAAAAAGAAAAAAAAAGGTCTGACTTGGTTGACTGACCATTTATGCATTTATGTATCATTGACCAGAATCAGGGTACATACTTATTTCAGAATTAACATGGTAGAATTGAGAATTACTGAGTAAAGTCGACACACTGTACAACAATTTATGAATCACTTTATAAATACAATTATATCCTTCTGGATATTTATGAAAATTCATTCAGTGATTCATTCATTGCTTAAATAATTTGTTGTTTATAACATATTTCATAATCTTTAAGTCTATTTTATTTCATACCATGACATTTAGTTTCACAAACTAAAAAATCTAAAAATTGCATGCAAAAAATATGAAGAATTTTCCATTATTTTGAAAATTTGTATTCATAAATACACATTAGGAAAATAGTCTCTGAATTTATGAAGAACTATTTATAAATTCGGTTCACAATTATAACGAAGAAAGTTATTTCAGTATGCGTCACTTGCACTTTCTTGTGTAATTAGAAGACACTGTGTGTCAGATACGATGTATTAAATATAAATATTAAAATTGGTTCCACAGTACTTGTGGACTCATCATTTTCCCAATATAATTCGTGGAAATCTGAAAATTCTGGTGACTTATTACAGAAATGACAACGCGTTTTAAAGGATTTTTAAGGATTAGATAGCACCCCTTGACTATAATATTTAATTGCATTACAAGCATTTGACCCGTTGAAATCATTATAAATTCTGGAACATAACTGAAAATTGTCGCATAACAATTTCCTTCAAATTTGGTACAACACGTTATATTTCAAGTAGAAAAATCTTTGCTTAAATCGGGTCCAATCGGTTTATATTTACATATAGCTTCCTCGGTTTGACTTTTTCCGCTCTAGACACACGTAATCTAGCAGATTTGATTTGAATTTCGCACAACACCTGATATTTCAAATATAAACATCTGTGGTGAAAGTGGGTCAGATCGGTTAAAATTTATATACAGCTCTCATACAAATGTCTCTCCCGATTTGACTGTTTTCGCTCTAGAAACCACAATCTTTAACCGTTTTTGGTCAAATTTGACAAAACATATTATGAATCAAAAAAATGAGTCGCATCGTTCCAGATTTTAATATAGCCCCTTACAAATATCACTCCCGATTAATCTTTTTCTCTCTACAAGCCTTGGACTTACCTTTATAGATTTTGATTCACCAAATTGAATGGAATTAGGGTTTGGGGGTTCCCGGACTTTTTTATTTCCCGGGAAAAAATTATTTATTTTAGGTATGCCCAATATGGTTTAAAATATTAACATTTAGCAACTGGTGTGCTTTTTAACCCATTAACGCCCACCGTATACGTCCGTGTACACTATTTCAAGGTTTTTGTACTTCTCAATATGAACTATATGGTGGTACAAGTGATCGAGAAGAACAAAACAAAATAATAATCTAAAAATAAATATTTTTATTGTTCTAGTATTGATTTCGAAAACAATCGAAAAGAATTTTAATGGATAAAATTAACATTGGGCGTTAGTGGGTTAAAATAATGACATATTACAAATTAAAAACGAAAGTTTTTGTCAAAATATTTTAAATATTGGACATTTAAAGCACAAGTGAATGACACATACACTAGATTAAAAATTAAAAAATATATTTAAGGAACTAATTAAATAAACTTAAAAAAATAAAATCATTGAAATAGTGCAGTCATTTGTTCTTACAAGGGGTCATTTAAATATATTATTATATATTCATATTAGATTTCTCTTGAAAGTTTCCAGGTGTACAATTTTTTTGTCTCCCTGTTTATACCCTCACTCTACAGAGTAGGAGGGTATGCATTGAAGAACTGACTTAAGACCCTAAGTATGTTTGGACCAAATCCGTCTCATGGCTTTTTAAGTTGTTTGAGCCATGTCCGTCCGTCTGGCTGGCTGGTATACACGAAAACTCTCGAAAGGATTTAAGGAATCTACTTTCAAACTTTGCACATGGTAATATTTTCCCCAAACTTAGTTTCAGTTCGAAGATGGGCGAAATTGTCACGCTTCTTCTGGTACCTCCCACTCAAATTGTCCATATTCCTATTTTAAATTAAAACCAATGTAATTTTCACTAGGATATACGGAATCAGATACAGTTTGGTATTTGATAATGTTTTTATAATCACTTCAAATAAATAATCCCGTACAAATCACCCAAAACTACGTAAAAATAAAGCTGTTATAACTTCTATAAAGATTATCGGAATACTATGAAATTTGATATTTGGCAATGCTTTTATAGAAATTGTATTTATGTGGAATATGAGCGATATTGTCACACCGCTTCTGGTACCTCCCACACAAAATGGCATAAGCTTTGCTTAAAATAAAACCGGTGTAACATTCATGCGGGTAGTCAAAGTCATTTGCAAATTGAATTTTAAAATCTTTTTATAGTCACTTTAAACCTAACAAATATTTACGCTTAAGCAACGCCCCTTCTTATACCTCCCACACAATTGTCTCTATCCTAGGTAATATTAAATCCTTCATAACTTCTATACTTTAAAAAATAGAGCGAATTCAAACTCAAGAGCAGAACTTTAGTTGGTTAAAAGGAGGGAAAATTTTGAATTGAATTTTTTGGAATTGAACTTCTCTTTTCACATTTTTTATCTCAAGAAGCAGTGGTCGATCGCATCATTTTAAAACTGTGAACACACACATATAAATCTGATCTGCATCCTTGTTTTGGTTCTAATAAATTTGTAAAGATTGACGGAGTATTTGATGAGAAAAGTCAAATGGTTCACAACAAAATCGTTTCCTAAGCCCGGAGAGGGCAGACTTCTTGAGTAATTTCAATCTTTAAATGTTGCGATACAATTTACTAAAATCAAAATAGTCAGATAAGCGGTTTTTATTTGTTACAACATCATTGGTACATTTATAAATTAATCACATCAAATATTTCGCTGTGATAGTGATGTGGCTTGAAATTTAACATGCTAAGAGTGAGATTTCCACTCTCCATTGTAGCTGCTCTCTGTATAAGCCCGTTGTCTCACTACAGCCAAATCATGTTGAAGTCGCAAATATTTGAAATAAATTGTCGTGTTTTTTGGACTCAGCTATAGTTTAATATCTTGCAATTGGATATCTCGTCCATATCAGTATCTTTCTGGTATCTTGAATTCGAAATGAATGGACTAATGCCACTTTCAAAATAATCAGTTTATCTTTGCTCTCGGGCTTCTTCGTTTCATTAGTGTGTACTCTCTTTCACCACACATTTCGCATTTGGCAGTTCGTCGTTCGCATTTCACTTGTTTGTTTATTTATTTACTCAATGCGATCGTCGGCGTTGTTGTCGGCGGTGTTTTCCATTTGCTCATCTTTAATTTTTCACAGCGAACTTTTGCTCACGTTTGGCTGTTTTGCGATTGATACAAATGTGGATTGGAATGTGTGCGTGAACGTCTATCGTCAGCTGTTTTTTCCCATTTCTTTCTCACATATGTATTATGTAGATTAGTGTGGCCCAACAACACAATGTACGCGAATCTTTTAATTAGGTGTCAGATTATTATAACAAGGATCCTCCGTAGTAGCTATAAGTGGGAAAAATTCAACACGCTGCTATCAGGGAAGGCCTTAAGTATAATAAATTCTCGATTTATAGATTAAAAAAATAAATAAAATTATCATAGTTTACGCTGCATGTCAGAGGAAAGGTTTAATTTGAGACACAATCACAATTTGAAACCTAACCTATCCTAACCATTGCAAATGCAAACCTAAGAAAAATAATTAAATATCGCCAACAGAATTCGTCGTAGGCAACAGACGTCAGACTAATGTTAATAAACATTTCTGAATTGGATGCAGTAGCCTTCGTAGATTTGAGAGATTCTCGTACTTGATGTGTTGGGGCTACACTAATGTACATACATGCATTCCACATACGTATGTACATAAATAATCACATTTAATTTATTTTTATTATTTACAACTACCCCACACTCCTCCACTATGAAGGGCAAGACAAATTGGGATTTGCAGTCGAGTTTGGGCCATCTAACTTTGAATTGTGGCTACAATTGAAGTGGCCAAGGCCGAAAATCCTGAGGTTTTCTCGTCTGACCGATCAGCAAGTGTTCAGATGAATCCGCAATGTTTCTAGGCATCTATAGATTCTGCTGATATCCGCTGTCAGCTATATTGAATTATGTGTCTATTGGATTTAGTTGTGGTGGAGCCAAAATTTAAGAGCATTTGAAAATTAATCATTAAAACCATTTGATATTTTGCTGGATTTCATGCTAACCAACGACATGACATTTTTTCAATATATTAAGTGGGAGTAATAAAAATAAATCACCTCGAGTGTTTTATTTATACTATGTGGCTCACCAAAATCGCTACACATATCAAAATCCGAATCATAACAGTTGTCCGAATATATTTCTTTGACGTAGTCCTCTGTCCCACATTTTGAAAAATATTCGGATGTTTTTCGAAACATCGTCGTTCTTACTAATTATTAAAATCGGGAGTTTAGTCCGAATCGTCAACTACTTCGGTAAGATCTCGCCTTCACTTCCAAAATATTCAGGCTGCTACCCTTCAGCATTCAACAAGTGCATCAACAAATTGGGGCACATCAGAGACTGTGCAGAAATATTGCTGTAGTTGCAGCATTAACACGTTTCACCATTAAAAAGTAAAATATGAATAAACTAAATAAACTAGGCGGGAAATGGTTTGGGATGGTTCTTAATACTAAACTAATACAGGCAGAAGCATGGAATTTGAAGTATATTTAACAGACATTCTCCACTTTAATTTGAAACTAAAAAAGGTATCGTAGGGTGTGATTATTCTTTGAAACTGTGTAGTCCTGTTAAGGGGCTACAAGATGAGGAAGTGAAAAACTGAATGTCAATTAACTCCATTTTGCCTATAGTTTCAGACGTATATCATGCGGTTCAAGAGTAACGGTTTTAATATTAAATAAAATCTTACGGCCTTATTCATACAAATATGATATTTTAAAATTTAAGTGCACCCTATAACGTTCAAGTAGTTAAAGTACTCATAAACGATTTTTAAGAAAAACTTTATCGGTGCTATAGGTAATAATGGTTTCATATGTATAAAAGTACTCCAATATTACTTAAATCGACAACCATATACACAAATATTGAAAATTAAAAAATTAAGTAGCTTTTTTACCCGGCGTTGCACGGGTTCATTCTTCCCTACTGCGTATGCCTTTGAAGACAAAATTAGTACTAATTAATAGTTTTAAAATCATGTCCTGGTATATCCAGGAACCATCCCCCGTCCATAAGGTAGCTACAGTAAATCGGTCCACGGGTTTGGCGTCCTATACGTAACATGCAGACAAACATGAAAGAAAATTAATTGAAAGTTTTTTAAATTGTTTTTATTTTTTCCTTTTCCGATATTTCGATCGTCATCGACTCAGGGATATTCACTTAAAATACAAACAAAATTAATTATACAAAAAAAAAACAAAAATTATCACAATAATTACATTTTAGCAAACCAATGAACTCTTTCTAACTCTAATACCTATATTAATGATGACGAAATATTAATTTCCTTCGACGTAGTCTCCTTGTTTCCAAGCTTACCGGTAAACTTAGCAATTAAAACCATAAGAGAAAAATGGAACGACATAAAGGATTATACGAAAATACCCATGGACTTATTCTTAGGAATATTAACGTTTTGTATCAAAGATTCCAGATATTTTAAAAATGATGACAAGGTGTACGAGCAGCGAAAGGAATGCCAATGAAATCACCAGCTTCACCGATTATTCCAGATATTATAATGGATGAATTACTAGACGCCTCAATGCAGAAACTGACGATAAAGCCAAGACACTTAACAATATATATATATATATAATATTTGGTATTGTGAAGAAAACAGAAGTACAAAACACATTGCATTTTTTGAATTCTTTCAACAATCAATTACAAGTCACCATGGAATGTGAACAGGACAATAAACTACCATATCTTGGCGCGATAGTGTATAGACGAGATAACGTTATCAAAACGGATTGGTACCAAAAAGAGACAGAATCTGGAAGATTAATAAATTTTACTCCAAACATCATCGACGTATAAAAATCAACACTGCGACTAACTTCATTAACAGAGTTCTCAACAGTAGTGACGCAGAATTTCATAAAAATAACGAAAAGAAGATAAGACATATTTTAAAATTAAATGACTTTCCTAATAAAACCATTACGGAATTAATAAGACATGTGAAGAAGAAACAATCTGGAGAATCGAATGAACAAATTTCAAATTTATCGGAAAGATTCAAAAACTCCTACATTTATAATAAGGACAACATACAATTAGCAAAGAGAAAAGAGCAATAACACAATTAATGACTTTTTTAGCAGGACAAAATCAAAAATAAATAAAGAAGAAAAATCGAACGTAGTTTATAAGATAAAATGTTGATACTAAAAAGATGAAATTAAAAACTCGACTTTCCGCACACAGATCTGATCAAAAAGCGATTGACAATCCTATGGAACAAAAGACAGCACTGGCAGCCAAACTTCAACGGCGTAGACATTTTGACGCAAGAAAATAATTATCGTAGAAGATATACGCTTGAAATGTTACATATTACAAATGTCCATACTGACCTGAGAATGAACTACAAGACTGACACTGACCACTTTGCACAAATATATCGAAACATTGTTTACAAATATAGACGAATAGACGAAAACAATAGCTTTAGTTGAGAAAGTACTTCTAACCGATAGAGTTCATTGGTTTGTTAAAATGTAATTAGTGAGATAATTTTTGTTTTGTCTTTTTGTATAATTAATTTTGTTTGTATTTTAAGTGAATATCCCTGAGGATGATCGTCGATGGCGATCGAAATATTGGAAAAGGAAAAAATAAATAAAACAAATTAAAAAACTAAACATCAGTTTTTTGATTTGTCCATGACCTCAAGCCAGACTATCCGGAAAGAAAATAAAAAGGTCAACTATACATAAAATTAAACAATTAATTGAAAGTATGAAAAGTATTACACAAATTGTAAACAAACATCCAAAATGTAGAATTGTCAGCTTATTGTAGGTTTATAGTAGGTTGAAACCTACTATGTCTTTTCGAATTTTAACAGTGGCTTATAAAACCTACTTTAAACTACAGTTGAACTTCGATTAACCGTGATGCTCTGAGGCAAACACCTCCAAAATAGACTGGTTTCGTCTGCATTGTAGATCTGTTCAGTTGTAAGTTGTTCGTTTTTATTGATTTCATCCAAGTCGTCCACAAACATCGTAGCAGACTCATAATCAGCACACTCCTTTTCTGCCGTGGATTTCAGTCGACGGATTCCATGACGTTTTTTGAATTTATCCAACCAACCAAATGAATAAGTGCACTCTGAATTCATGTTTAACTTCAAATGGAACATTTTTGCCTTTTCGACAATCATTTCGCCTGAAGTTCAGAAGCAAATTTCAGTTTAAGTTCATACAATATCTCGATTTCAGTTAACTTACCTGAAATTGGAGTTCCCTTAAATCTTTCTTGCCGAAACCATTCATATGTTGCGAAATCATCTTTTGGATTTTCGGATGTTTTTAGTGTATATCTGTGTTTAAGGCCAAGCATTGAATCAGTATCGGAGCAAAATTTTAAAATCCGATCTTTGTTTTTTATTAAATCGGATACAGTTTGAATGCCAACTCCATATTTTTCAGACAACATTTTAAAAGGTACTTTACGTTTTGAGTATTCATTAATCAGCTCCATTTTTTCTTTAATTGAAAGAACCTTTCTTGCTCTTTTCGCGGATTTAGTTTTTGACGGTGGCATGATGTAAGGAAAACACGTCTTGACAGATCAAATTTCACACTGATGAATGAATATGAAATTTGATATGAAAATTACACTTTCATGAAAAAGGGGAATCACCGAATTCTAGTATGAGAGATTTGTGTGTATTATACGAAAAAAAAAACAAACAAGCAGTCATATGGACATGTGCATCACGGATAATAGAGGTAAATCACGGTTAATAGAGGTAAAAAATCAACCACTCAGCTTCACGGTTAATAGAGTCGCGGTTAATCGAAGTTCAACTGTATTTCATCAGATCTTAACGATAAGATAAAGCTACAAAAGCCATATTCACACCATAGGTTTCTATGTAGTTTGGACCCGGTAGGTGGCACTGGGGTGGACTTATATCGAAAATTTGAATGCATTATGTACATTTTGCTACATTTTCAACATAATCTGGAATATACATACATACATCTATCTATAACAATTTCTTCTGTAAGTTATGGATTGGGTTTTTCGTATCTACTTGTTTTGGTTGAATATTTGTAGAATTCAAATGTTCGCCTTTTCTATAAGTACACATGTGAGGCACGATTATGTCCACTAATAAGATGTCGACGTGGTCCTTCGATTGCTTTCAATCGGACAATTCAATTTTTGGACAGATCATAAACTAACTACTGGGGGGTTTCCAGTTGTATTCTTTTCCAGTTCAAGTGATTTTTGGATGAAAACATGACACAACTGTGCAGATATCGGAAACATCCACCATCTCGCTGTTGGATGGAGTGTTGTAATGGGAATTCAAAACAGACGTAACAGTTCTGAGTGGATAGCTCTTTGTGCTGACATTCATCTGTTATTTTTTATATAATTTTGGCGTATCGCGAGTTCGAGACAAGTGCGTCAATGATGCCACCCACCGCTTTTCCTGTGCCAATTGTGGGGGTGGGTGGGGTCTGAACATGATCCTCATTCAATTTGACATTTAACCAAAAACTTTTTGATGAAATTTGTTTCATTTTTTACGATGGCTGTGTGCGTGTGAGTGAGAGTGTGGAAGAGTTGAATTTGTTTACCCAGTGCGAGAATGAATTGAAATGTTTATTTATTAATATTTTTGCTTCTCGGACAAAGTTGTTTACAATTGTTGTTTTAATAGATTCCATTTAATGTGGTATTTTCATTTTCATTTTCATTCGCATTTCTTTTCTTTTCTTTACTTTTCTTTTTGTTCTTTTCTGCTTTGTGTTGTGTTGTGCTGCGATATGTATTTTCATTTCATTTGCTTTGTTTTGGTTTTCTCTGCGCTTTGCTCTGCTCTGCCCTGGTTTATTTTGTATTTGTTGTGAGTGCCACAAAGCTCTCCTCTATAAATTCCACATTTTATCATCTTTATCTCGCGCCCATCTGAAATTCATTCGTGCCCAGCTGTTTGTTCCACACTCAGTCATCCCAGTCATCCAGTGCTGGAATCAACAAACAATCACGACAACAACGACAACAGTAGTAACAGCGAGGCAACGTCGATGTTGACGGCGTCGTCCATGGAACAGTGTTACCACTTTTGTTTTTTTTACACCCTCACTCCACAGAGTTGTGATATATAAGGCCTGTTCATGCGTGTTATAAATAATTTAATTGGGGAACCATATTTCTTCCTCCAAGAGGGTAAAAAACTAACATACCTAAATACTCTGATGAATGTCGGCTTCGCAACTCTGTTGGCTCTGATCCCTGCATAAGAATATAATCTTTTTGTTTCGATATTGTGTTTACTTCGATAACTTAGAAAGGCTGTTGGCTGTAGACTATTTTCTAAAATTATATATATTAATTAATGTTAATATTAATAAGCCTTGGATAATTGTCTATAATTGATTTTTTACAAAACTCCAAAAAGTTTACTGATGGAAAAAGATTGTGGTGCGTCGATAAATTTGTTTTAAAATGCAATTCAATTTGCCCTTAACTGATTGATTAATTAATGCGACACAGGCCACTATTGCATTTCATATCACGAATATTTTAATCCAGAAAAATCAATTTTAGTTATGAAACTCAATTTTTTGGTTAGGTTACTCTTGTTTTTATTGCGTCATATAATATTTATTACAATCTAAAAGTGTAAATGTAATAAATGATGTGGTTATGTGAATGCGATAATCTCGACCGAGTAGCAACTTGAGTAATCAAAACAGTGGTCGGATAATAGGGGTGTAGCCTCACAGCCGTTAGAGGTGTAGACTAGACATGACAAATATATTTCTCTTTTTTTCTCAAGAGAACATTTTGATGTCATTTTGTGGTATAATTTGACTGATTAAAGTCAAAGACAAATTGTTTAATATAGCACCTTGATAGTACAATTATTACAACAACATATAATTTTACTAAGGGTACGAATTAACAAATTAACTATATGGCAATTCTCTACTTAAAACAGGTAATAAACAGGTTTTGAATACAATGGCTGGATCCCTTAGAATATTTAGCCTAGAATCGAGTTCGAGTTTATTAATAGTTCATTTTATAAAAAAATAATAAAACATGAATTTATTAAGTATTATATCCATTGTATTACATCGATTTGACTGTAAATGTGTTATTAAGGCATATTTTGAAATATAACTCAAGGATTAAGAAATATTAAAAATACTTCTTTAGAAAGTTCGCAAGCAAACAGAAGAGAAAATTGTTCACATCAACATACGTAGAATAAAATTTGTATAATTACAGAATAATTTAATGTTGTGGCGAGTTCCTGGGAATAAGTCATCATTAAATCTGCTTAACTGGCGAATTTCAGAGTAGAATATTAAAACATAAAATATTTAATAATATGTTATGGCTTTTCATTCCACATTAAAAAACGAAACTGGATATTTTCACTTGGTTTTAACCGAAAACCGTTATACCAAAAATCGTAATTTTCGAACGAAACGAAAACCGACGAAAACAAAAAAAAAACGGGGTTACTCTAATCAGTACTCGTTCTCAGTTGATGCTTAAAGTAATTATTAATTTATAGGAGTTTGATAAATAGCCGAAATGACATCTTAGAACTAAAATAAAAATAAAATCATATTTTTTAAGTGACCGTCTGGTCCAAAATTTCTAAAAGAAGTTGCAAACGAAGTACTTTTTATATTAAAAATGCCAAATTGCCACACCACTTTTGGGACCTCCATGACAGGAGTAATTAAATTAAAAATAATTAAATCCATAAACCAGGGTAACTTCTATGCGGGATGATCGTATTCATTTACATGGGGTTGTTATGAATGCCCCATCCCGATCAGATTCCCCGAATTTCGTAAACTTGTTGTAAGGATATGATGTCCAAAAGTGAGGAACCAGATAAATCGCCTCCCTTTTTGGGCAAAATTTAGCACTTTTTTGAAATCAGTCCATGGCAACACTGACAGTGAGTGATTCAGTCAGTAGCCGATTCGTTTTGTTTTCGTCTAAAATATCTTTGGCCACTATCAGTGGAATTCTATTTCGTTGTGTTCAGTGGTCGGTTCGACGGTGACACTTACGACGCTGAGTAGAAGACTGAAAATAAATATCACGGACGTAAAAACCACGCTCTTACATGTATGTACATTCATACATACCGATTTATGGGTAGTATTGTGTGGCCAGAGCTACACCACAGCATGAATCAGAATGATTGAAGCCAATTCAGATGACTCTTGTCGTAAAATGCAAAATAATTAAAAAGAAGTAAAGAAAGTTCAAAGAAAGTTTCGACTAAGACGGCTTAGTCGTCTTACCCTCACCCAACAAATATGCAACAAAAACATAAAAATTCCACTTTTTCTTCGAGGTAGCTTTAATATTTGTATTCTCGTAAAAGTCTTATAACATCCGCAACAGTGCTCACATGTCTGACGATCCCCTTTTTATTGTCCAACACTGAAAAACTTAAAAAGTTTTTTGCATGAAATTTGGCATGGTTTATAGGTCCAAATTTGGATAGAGCCCCAATACAAAGGTACCACTCGACTTGAAGTAGTACCGCTCTAAATTCCTCGTCTAACAAAGGATTTGGATGAGATTTGACATAAGATGTTGGATTTGCCTTAGAAGTACTGTTTTGAAAGCGGACCTTATAGGTCAACATTTTTATATAGCCCCGCTCATCATTTAACAACGGATTTGGTTGAGATTCTGTTTGAGATGTTAGATTTGGCTAAGAAACACATGTTTCAAATTTTGATATTGCCCCCATACAGACGCCTGAAAGATATAGGAGAAGAAAATAGTAAAACCTCTTTAAGCCGGACAGATATAGTTTCGATATTGTCCGGATTACTGAATTGTCCGGATTACATTTTATGCAAAAGTTTCTTAAAAACTAATGATAAATACGACTGAAAGTTTTATTCAAATTTAAATTATACACACAATTACATACATATGTATGACAATTTGAAAGTTTATGTATGTATTCTTCTCATAAAAATAGAATTAGATTTTTTTCACGAGTTAAGATCAATTTAACAGAGACTTGGACTTTTCTTTGCTTTTATCATTTTGTCAAAATTTCCACTGAAATTCTGGCTGGTATTGAAAAAAAATCGTAAAAAATAGAAGCCAAACTCACACAAATCCGGTCAAGTGTTTCAGGAGTTATCGGCGATTGAGTGAACACACCTTTTTGAAAAAAAATCTTATTTTTTCTCTGTTAAATTATTCATAACTCGTGAAAAAAATAGTTTTTTTCCAAAAATACATATACAATATTTTTATGAGAAAATGCCACAAACTTTCAAAAGAATCGCAGCTATCGAGGTCAAAATAGTACCGCTTGACACGGAAATACTCATATATACATAAGAACTTATAATTGCTAAGTTGATATCCTATTCAACAACGTTATATCCAATTCAACACTAATTTCAGCATTGCAAAAATTGTCAGGAGGAATATCAAGAAATGCTCTTCATAATCTGACATCTGACGGATCTGACTCGGAATCTTGATGGAACATCTGGCACAATCAACTGTTACCTTCTTTAGCAATATTGTTTTTGGTAATATCTAGGCAAACAGTTTTCGAAAGCATAGCGGTATTGCGTAAATTTAATCCTTTCAGAACACCAGCGACATTTCAATCACTTTCTTGAAAGAATGCGGTTTAAAATATCTTCCTATATGCTACATTGGTAGAAATGGAAATTCCTTTACATGTACACATACATACATATAAAACTTCCTTAAACCAATCTTCAAAACGGACATCTAGCCGATTTAGTTGGTTTATTTTTGAAGTTTCAACTGAGGATTATTTCAATATCTGATTATTTCTTTAATATTTGTCAATTTTGACGGTATTTGTCGTTCGTTGTTTGTTTTCTCTTATAATGTAATTTGTACAAAGTACAAATTTATGATTTTAAGATTAAAAGAAAAAAGCCGTAGTTTGATCAGCACTTGTAAGCATTTGTTCATGATTCAGACTTTTGAAATAAAGTACTCAATATAATCTTTGTCTCTCTAAAAAATATTTTCTTAAACTGTGTTTTTTAATTTGATACAAATTTGGGAATTTATGAAAAATCGACTTACTTGTTGTGTTTTCAATCTAAACTAAAATACTCGCCGTTTGTTGCTTCGCTGACTAACGGTTAATTATCATTTTTAAAACCAAAAGGTATTTACAACATCGTGGATCAAAAAAAAAAAAACATAAAAAAATTTGGAGTTTTGATCAAAAAGTGGCTCTTGGGACCTATGGATGTGCAGCAGCTTAGAAATAGTCTCCAAAGAATTACGAAAAATTGATTTGATTTTTCGAAAAAAATCATTTATTCTTGGCACGAAAAAATCCTTAAAAGGTACAAAAATGGGGAAAATATTCTAAAGAAGCAAGCAATATATATACATTGAAAAGACCTATGGATAAATGTATGTTATGGCCCTCTTTGTAGACACAAATGATTTTTTTAAATCATATTTTTTAATTGCTCGAAAAACGGTTTTGAAATGTATTTTTTGTTTTATCTTATAATATTGCAAAGTGTAATTGGCAAAGAGGTAGCACAAGGAGCGTGGCTGATATGATCAAATGCTAGGTGCTGGGACATAATCCTCAATGGGGTTTACTTACAACCGTTTTCAGTATTTAAACGGCTGCTTTTGGTTCTAAAAATCGTCACAAATACGAATCATCACTTCCAGCAACACAGCTTGAGCAATGTGTCTCGCCTCGCCTTGTGCGATCTTCAGACTTTGTATCAATTGGGAATTGGCCTCGGTATCTTTGGTTGCCTTTGTGAAAATTGATTAGATGACGACGAACAATTTCCCACAATGACGCTATATTGAAACGCCTACATACATACATGTTTAGTATTCTATATATATACATAGATATCATGCCTATTTATGTATATGTGTATACACTTAAAGATACAATATCTTTGTATTCATGTACCTGAGAACTTTTAGGACAAGTTTTATTTCTTTTTTGGAAAATTAATAAAGTTTTTACACCAAAACGCTTTATGGGTAATTGAGAAATGCCGAAGAAAGTTTTACAGCATTACACCTGAGCATTGATGTGTTTGGGCAATGCCTCCACGCGCTCTGCTTCGCTTGATGCGAGTATTCGAAGTAGGCACCTCCTTCTTGTTGGCTGCTCTGCAATGTTGTAAAGTCGTATTTTTCGTTCCTAATAAATTATGAAATAGGCCACCATTTGTTAGCGGATTAGTTGTACATGCCTGTCAAGTGGCTTATTGCACGGAGCGTTTCTTCTCTGTAAGGGACTCGTTGAATGTCACGCGTGAATTCAGCCCATCCTCCGACCGCCACCGCCCTCAAAATTCAATTCAAAGAGATATCGATACTGTTTAAAAATACATCCAGGCAGACAGACGGACGGACGCACACGCTTACGTACAATGTTCAATGTGAAGAAGCCCCTAATGAAGAGGTGTTCATATCTGAGCACAACGATACGTCGAGTTGACATTTTCCACCTCTTTGGCTCCATGGAAAACGGTTCGCCGATTGATCAGACAGAAGTTCATTTGGCTTGAAATGAAAATAATCTGGAGATTTTGTCGTAATTCTATTAAAGTCAAATTATTTCTTTAACACCGTTTTGAATTTGAGCAGAATTCGTATCGTTTTGTTTTGTTTTGTTTTCCATTCAGCTTCCTTTCACAAACGACGAGTATGTACGTACATATGTATGTATACACACATTACATGCGTATATATGTATGTTTCAATCTAAAAATAGCAAAATACATAGATACATACATACATACATATGTATGGCTGTATCTATACGTTAGTGCATTGTTCTTACCACCTAAGAATTCGGATAGGCCGAATTGGTGATTAGAGCGCTTCTCTATTTTTTGCTAAAGACCAGCGAAATAATTGCGCCTTCCTTCCCAAGCTAATGCGTATTGTTTCTGCACTTTCTCAGGTTGAGGCGATTCAGACTACAAAACCAGGACACTACAACTTTGTCGAACTTTTGCGTTCGCTCGACTTTTGTGCGACAAACAGCTGACCCACTAACAGGCATCACAACGACAAAGTGAATGAAAACGTCACGTAGCAGCTTTGCCGGTCATTTCTCGCTCTCGTGTTTTGGAATTCCCCAAAATCAACAAACCCCAAATAGTTTATTAACATATGATATAAAAACAAAGAAAACTCAAAGAAAAAGTAGGCAATGGGCAAATTATTTTTTTCTTAATTTTTTTGTAGTATGCGATTGCACACATAGCGAAATAATTAACAAGTCAAATAAAGAATGATAATCAATCCCCAAGAAACCGCCAGATCCCCAAACCACAAATACATCCCCATTTAGGAATAAAACTCCTCCAATTAGGGTTAAACCCTAAACTGGCAACTCTGACACGTGAGGCCTTTCGGTGAAGCCGTAAGTTACAGTCGGTTAAACCCACATAAATATCCCTCACCCTCAGAGTCAAAAAGGGTGTGACAATTTCGCCCATCTCCGAACTTAAACTAAGTTCGGTACAAATAACTAAATAACTCCTTTTAAAAGTTATCGTGTACACCAGCCAACACAGGTGGACGTACATGTGAAATGGTGTGAAACCCATTTAGGGACTGAAGTCACTTAAGTCTTACTCTGTAGAGTGAAGGTACTCTGTAGGTGAAGGTTGTTTACGTTGTTTATACTAAATCCTAAAATTCAGTTAAATGTTATTTAAATAAAACAATCAATTAATGCAATATTATTTCAAAAAGACAAGATTTGATTGAAAATAATAAGTCAATAATTTTTGTTTGCTTGATAATTTATTTATTGACAGAACTTGCACAGATAATGGACTGACCTATTGGCAGACTGATGACGAATGATGGCGAAATGTTGAGCAAGGGTAATCAATAACATTATTTTTTAAGTGCTTGTTCTTGTTCCACACTGAAACTATAGGAACTATAGGAAATTATAAAATGCCAACAAGTATTGCATTTAATACTGCAGTACATTTCGATCTAGAGAGTTGCATGTTTTCAAATGGATAGAATAGTAATGAAACAGCCACTCAATCAAGTGGTCTGCTGTTGCAATCGATGCACAAATCTTTTTTTATACTGAAACATGATAAAATTGTTCTCCATTTAAGTACGTTTGTGTTCAAATGCGTAAATATAAGTAATTTTGAGTAATTGTTACATGAGTAAGCACATACTCAAATCAAGTAAAAAATATTTTTCAACTAAAAAATAAACTTGAATTCAATAAATACCAATTTAATTTATTCAACTATTTTTTATTATTTACTTTATTATTTAATTAATCGTTTAGTTAATTTTAGTAAATTTTCACTCGATTTTTTGAGTTCGTGTGTTTGGCTATGATCATTGTAATTCTTATATTCAATATTTTCGAATCATTTGAAATAGAATCTATACCTAGAAAGCAAAATAATAACAAAGGATATTTCGTATAAAATTATAATAATATATATATATATATATTATATATACATATATTGTTACAATTTTATCCTTGTATGATAGCGGATATTTATATGTATTTGTATTTAATTTTCATTTATATTTATAATACTAAATCAAGTAATACATGTCATCGCGACATAGAAAATATATATCCATTCTGTAAAATATAAGCCGCAGATCTATGCCATAATTTCGAAACAACCGAAGCCCTTAAAGTCGGCATAACCCATCGCTCCAAGTAGGGTTTGGGGTTTCCCGGACTTTTTTCATTTCCCGGGAAAACGGGAATGAAAAGTCTCATTCCCGGGAATTCCCGGGAAAAAATAATTTATTTTAGGCATATCCAATATGATTTAAAATGTCAACATTTAGTAACTGGTGTGATTTTTAACCAATTTCAAGGTTTTCGTACTCTCAGTGTTGCTGCCAGATTTTTCTTGTTGATTCATTTAAGAAAAACCCAATTGATAATATCTAATCTCTTAATTGTAAGTGATCGAGAAGAACAAAACAATATAATAATAATCTAGAAATAAATATTTTTATTATTGTAGTAATAAATAAATTGGGCGTTGATAGGTTAAAATACTGAAATATTACAAATTGGACGATTGTTTTTGGCAAAAAAATTTACAGATTATTTTTTATTTTACAAATATGAAAGAATTAAATTGGACATTTAAATTGCAGTCACAAGTGAATAACACCTACACCAGATTCAAAATTAAAAAATGATTATGATTAAATGAATCGGAGAATGTTATGACGCAATTATTTTAGAAGATTTTTATAAAAAAATAAAAAAAAATGAAATGTAAAAGCAATATAAAAAATTAATACTAAGTAAATGAATTCATAAAAAATAAAACCATTGAAATAGTCCAGTCATTAGTTCTTACAAAGTCCTTAAAAATACCGTATGATATATTTCTATTCATATTTGATTTCTCTTGAAAGTTTCCAGGTAAACAACTGTAACGGTATCCCAATTTTTAACAATTTCTTACTGGTTTCATATGCAAAGTAAATTGTTATTTATTATTTTATTTTATTTCGTCAATTCTTCTAGGAAAACAATAAATTTAAAGTTTAACCAGCATGAAAGTTTAAGTATTGACATTATGTCAGCCATAGTATTGTCGGTATAAAATTTTCGTTTCACAATAAAGATCATGCAAATATACTCACAAAAAGTTTGTATTCCCCTAGCTGGGTTTCGCAAAAATGGGTACTTAGCGAATTTAAAAAGTTTTGTTTTTAGTAATAAACAAATACCCATTATTATTGCCAGTAACGAAAATATATGAATTTGAAATTTATCTAAAATTTCTAACTTATATAGTAAATCTAAATTAATGCTCAAAATAATCAATAAAATATTTTTTTATATTTCCCGTATTCCCGGGAAATGAAAATTTTTTTCCCGGGAATTCCCGGACCCCAACCCCTAGCTCCAAGTCAACCTGATCAATGCGTCATTGTACCACTCAGTGTAACCGTGGTTGTCATTTAAACGGTGTCATATTTCAATATTTTAAACAACGAATTTCAAAATTTGTTTTCATATGATATTGCTGTTGGAGGCAATTAAAAAAAATTGACTGAAATTTTCAGTTTTTATTTAGGATTTTGTTATCCAGTATTAAAAAACATCCCTAATATGTAGAAAAACGGTGCACTCAGTTTTTCATTTGGTGATCTTTTCTCCTTTTTACAGGACTTTTAATTTGTCTTAATAATTCATACTTTTGAGAGTCATGCGCATATTGGTATCAAATGAAAGAGAAGAATGCCTGTTAAAAATACTAAAAATCGCATGTCTCTATCTGTATTAGTTAAGCATTAACAACAATTTCAAGTTTCTCCCTGAAATACTAAAAGATGAATAAACTAAATAAATTAGTGGGGAAATTTTAAATTGTTTTTAATATTAATGTAATGCTGAAAGAAGCATTATATTTAAAGTATTTTTATCAGATATTCTTCTCTTTCATTTGATACCCATATGACTCGTTAAAGTATGAAAATAAATTATTTAAACATATATACATTAGAGTGGCTTCAAAATAAAAGTTGTGGATGTTCCCGACTAAAATTAAAGATTGGTTTGTTTTATATGTTCTCCCGAAATATTTCGCTTTTATCATTGTCCGTTCGTGAGCTGGATGCGTTCAAAATAACCTTTACTAATCAGGAATTGTATTTAGAAATTAAAATCTGGCCGGAGCCTTATCAAACCATATCAAAAACTTGCATTTTAATTAAGAATAGAGGGTAGAATTTTAACATTTTTTTGGGAGGAAAACTTTACATAAGACGTTACAATAAAACCGTGGGACATGATTTCCCTCCCAAGAGCGAGATTATATAGAAGTGAAACTATAGGTCACTAATAGGAAAACTCATATTCAGTTTTTTATTTCGTGGTCGTTTGTCTTTTTTACAGGACTTTTAATGTCCAAAGGATGTAAATGTTTCAATAATTTAGTTTCGTACTTTTGCGTATCATACAATGGCGATATGGGTATCAAATGAAAGAGAAGAAAATTTGCTAAATACACTTTTAATTTCATGCGTCTATCTGTGTTAATTTAGCACTAACAACCATTTCAATTTTTCCCCTTTATAAAGTTTATGTAGATTATTCATGTTTTATTCAGAGCTGTTAAATTTCGATTACGATTAGTAATCAATTACATTACTTTTTAAAAAGAATCGTAATGATTATATAATCCACTATTCAACAATTTCTGATTACTAATTGATTACGATTACAAATAATCAAAAAAAATCAGGATTACTTGCGATTACCGTTACCTTTCGGTTTTAGCTGGCAAAAGAACGAGAACAGAAAAAATCAAAACTGACATATATTGAAAAGTCAAAAGTTTTCACAAACAGACTACTATGACTCTCATACCGATTTCGCGAGAATCAAAAGTAATCACAAAAAATCAAAAGTAATCAAAATTAATCTAAAATAGTCAAAAGTAATCTTTTAAAGTAGTCGAACTCATTTTTGATTATTTTTGATTATTTTTCAGTAATCGCAAGTAATCCTGATTATTTTTTGATTACTTGTAATCGTAATCAATTACTAATCGTATAAAACTGAATGTAATCGTATTGTAATCATTACTTGTACTTTAAAAAAAAGTAATCTAATTACTAATGATTACGATTACTAGTAATTACTTAACAGCTCTGGTTTTATTTTTTAAGGGAGAACATTTGAAATGGTTGAATTTCTTTCCAAAATTTAGCTTTATATAAGACTAGAATGTGTTTACGATGCAAATAACCCCATATTTCAGTTTTTACTTCACATTTAACCCACTGAACGAACCCACTCACGAACGGACAATGATAAAAGTGAAATATTTTCGGAGAATACATAACATCTTTCTTTATCAATCTTTCATTTTAGTCGGGAACATCAACAACATTTTTTCCTTCCTCACAAAAGAAGCCACTCTCTCTCTCTCTCTCTCTCTATATATATATATATATATATATATATATAAGTACAATCTTAGAAAAATTCGTTTAGATTTGCGCTTCTCGTTGTCAGTGGAACTTACACACCACATTTCACGACTATAGCTCCAATACTTTAGTTGGTACTACTTTTATCCCTTGTTGCTCACCCCCTATAAGAAAATTTCAAAAAATCCATTTAGATTGCGCTTACAAACAGTTTACACTCCAAATTTCCCGACTATAGCTGCAATTTATAAATTGGAACCCTTTTTGTCCCGCCTACCCCCTAAAAAGTACAAATTTCGAACAATTCAATTATACTGCGCTTTTACATGGTCAGAGGAATTTACATACCAAATTTCACGATTCTAGCTTTAATACTTTAGTTGGTACCATTTTTATCCCTCTCGCCCCCTAAAAATACAAATTTCGAAAAAATCTATTTTACTTCATTTATATATGGTCAGAGGAATTTACATACCAAATTTCGCGATTCTAGCTGTAATATTTTAGTTGGTACCATTTTTATTCCTTTTTGGTCCGCTCGCCCCTTAAAAAGTACAAATTTCGAAAAATCCAATTTTACTTCGTTTCTATATGGTCAGAGGAATTTACATACCAAATTTCACGTTTCTAGCTGTAATACTTTAGTTGGTACCATTTGTATCCCTTTTTGTCCCGCTCGTCCCTTAAAAGTACAAATTATGAAAAATCCCTATTTGTAGCTCGTCTGCATGGTCATTGCAAGGAACTCACCGAATTTCATGTTTATAGCTACTGCCGTTTAGTCAGGACGAAGGTTCGATGGTTTATCCCTTTTTGGGCCATTTTATCCCCTAAAAGTACGAATTTCGTAAAACCCTTTCTTAGTCGACGTCTACATTATATTTGGGAACTACCCTGAAAATTTCATGACCCTGTCTACAGCCGTTTGGTCTGGGGAATGCAACGAAAAAAAGAATTCCGAGCATGCACATGCTGCTTTATATCTGTGGCTTGGTGCTAAAAGGGCCAATGTCAATATTTTGCTGTTTTGAGTTAATCATTGCATTAGATTTCTTTTTTTGCTCTCTTTCATAATTATAAAACAGTTAATCTTAAATTTTACCCAGAAGGGGTTAAATAAGCGTAAAGCTGGCCAATGTCATTATGAACTCATCTATAAAACTTAATGCTTAATGCTTTGGCCCTTTTAGCAATCACTGTTATATATTTTTTTAATAAACACAGGGCCAATGTCTACTTTGTACAGCGACTCCTGCGGAGGACAAAACCGAAATATTTATTTTTCAACAATGTTACTGATAACTGTAAGTGAATTGAAAGCTGAGGGTAAACAGTTAACAGTTAACCACAAATTTCTTGAGGCGGGCCATACACATATGGAAGCGGATAGCATTAATGCGGCAATAGAAAAAACCAAAAAACATACTACAGCTGATATAGAGTTGCCTCGAGTTTTGGCAAATTTAATACCTTTGGTACCAAGAACCCCCCCTATAAAAGTAATAGAATTGGACCAAATACAATTTTTAAATTTTAAATCATGTTTAACCACTCATTATGTACATCGGAAAAATAACACTATAAATGAACAAGTTCAGTGGTTACGAATTAAATGGATGCAGTATTCAACAAACTCTCCAAGTATCTTGTATAAACATTCCTTTGAGGGAGAGTTTAAATCTCTTGACATATGCAGAAATCACAAGAAAACACGACACGGAAATCTTCCCAAGCTTCAACCACTCCTTTATTAAAAAGTTGTGTTAAATACAATGGAAATAACTAAAGTAAAAGAATAACGATGTGCTTTAATGAAACCGCAATGATTGACTTATCAGCCAACCTTGCGCTTTTTCACTGAAGTGCTTTATGGTACACAACGTTTTTCGTTTTGTTCTCTGGCGCGTACACGTACAAAGCGGAAGGTTTGCCGACACGTGAGCACGCCACATACAATTGACCATGTGAAAAACATGGGAACTCAAGATTGATTCCACAAACATCCAGCGATTGTCCTTGCGCCTTATTAATTGTCATAGCGAAGGCGAGGCAAAAAGTGTGGCGGCAAGCCCGGGACATCCAGAGAATTCAAAAATTCTGTCGGATAGTTCGTGACTTCGTTTTCATCCATCACGGAGTCGACGGATTTGTATGAATGCAACTCACCGGAGATATCATTTTGAATGACGAAATTCAAATGATCGACATCCATGTTTTTCGCAGCCAAAATCGCTCGTGCACTCAGCCAATCATGGTCAACATAATTCTGCGCGATATTCGGAAAAACCTTCATGATGAGCTCTTCCGGCGTAGTTGTAATGCTGCAAAAATTTTGTGGAAATTCAATTAAGCCGGTAACTAATTCGACTGGAATCACGCCATTACCCATCGCCAACAATTGCCTAGAGAACTCCTCAGCGGACTGGTCACTTCGTAAAGCAACTCGCATGTTCGTTTTCAAGTGCAATTTCTTCACGTATTGCCATAAAGCCGACGCCTTCAGGCAAGCGTTCAATTCATCTGCTGGAGTTGATCTTGGAATGACAGGCAGCGTTTGACGAAAATCGCCTGACAACAAAATCAATGCGCCACCGAAATTTCGTGTGTCATTCCGTAAATCTTTCAATGTGCGATTTAAAGCTTCCACTGCGCGTTTGTGAGCCATTGTACACTCGTCCCACACAATAATCTTGCATTGTTGCAATACTTTTGCCATCGCAGAGTTCTTTGAAATGTTGCATATCGGTTCTTCATCCACTTGCATATTCAATGGTAATTTCAATGCAGAATGAGCTGTTCGACCGCCTTCTAACAACGTAGCCGCTATCCCAGAAGAGGCGAGTGCCAAAGCAATCTCAGATCTTGATCGAATCGTAGCCAAAATCAGTGAAATCAGGAATGTTTTTCCAGTTCCACCCGGCGCATCAAGGAAGAAAAATCCGCCATTTCCGTTATCGACTGCTTGCATAATTTCATCATACACTTGATTTTGTTCTGGATTCAACAGTGGCACATTTATTTGAACTGCTTGACTCAATGCGTTTCGATCGAAATCCATTTCTCGCTCCAATTCTCGATTAAATGCGTCATGAATTGAACGATTCGGCGATGGCATTCCCAATTTGCACAACAAATTGCCACTCATGAGCAGACACATATCCTCGATCAAAATCAAAGTTTCGTTGCGCATTTCATCTGACATCTCCAGTTGATTATCCGATGTCACAGTGCGAATTCGATGCAAAATATCGTCGGTCATATCATTCTTGTATTTATTCCACAAATCTTGAGGATTCGATGGAAAACATGTCGAAATTATGATTGCAAAGAGTGTTCGGAGTTGATTCGCTGGCGTGGTCATAGTAGCATCGGCCAGTGTCAAATCCCAATGATTGTCGTTTTCAAGCAATTGCATGCGTTGGCAGGCTTCTCGATATGTCGCACACAAAATACCGTCAACAGCCCGCAGCGATTCGAACGAAGTGGGGCCTCGAACATTCAGCAAAACCATTCTCAGATAGAAGCATTCGTCGTTTTTGGGGTGAACTGTGTATATTCTAGCAAGTGCATCACTTGCATAAACACCAGGGAATCCGACAACTGTTTCACCTTGTTTCCGCCTCTGGAATTTCTTCGACGACACATTCCATGTGAAATATCGTGGCATTTCAGAATAAAGAAGTGTTCATGCGAACTCGTCACTTCGGCAAGTATCGAAAAAATTTGTTAATGTTGTTGCAGGTGGTCTTTCGGCTCGCTGGGCTGCATTGGCTGCCGTGAAATATACACGTTGACCATTTTCCAAGTGAACTGCCAAATGGACGACAGTTGGGGTGCGCTCATGAATCGGAAACGAAAAAATCCGCCACACTGCCTCGTTGCAGTTCACATACCGGCCCAATTGATAGCGAAGCACCTCATCATGATTATCAGGAACCTGAATCCCGAAAAAAGCCATATCACTGCCTTTATTCACGTATTTGCATACATATTTGATAGATTTGATGGAGCAACATACCTCAACATTGATATGAGTCTCCAAGACTTTCGACAAAAACGGGCTGTACGGCACAATCCAACTATTGTCGACGGCAAAACTTGCTCCTCTGACATTCATCGTGAATGTTTTGCCATTATCCGCTGGCGATCGACGTCGATAAAGCGGATATCCATCATTGCCAGTGATTGTGTCTGATACCAATGGACGTGGATAGCGTTTGGTACATTTATTTTCAGACATACACGGTGATAATGGATTGTGGTTACCGCATGGACCATGAATCATATGAGTCTTGACGATTTCAAAAAGTTCGGGGTCAGTCTCTGGATCGGGAATCTCAGCAGAAACTATTTCATCAATTTGGTCAGGACGAAGTTTGTCGACTAACCACAAAAGCATGTGTGAATGTGGTAGTCCCCGTTTCTGCCACTCCACAGAGTACATCCAGCATTTAACTGCTCCAAAAATCTTTTGCTTTGTGATTAAATTAATGAGAACCGTTTGTTTCTGCTTGAAAACTCGTGCTACTATGTCGTGGCGATCACTCGATGTCTGGCCGGGATGAAGCAACTGCGTGATTTCTGTCCACTTCGGATTACACGTGAACGTTATGAATAAATCCGGGCGCCCATAGGTACATAGGTCATCGCATCTTGAGCATATTCGTGCATGTGCCGTGGACTTCCGATGTAAGTGGCAGGAAGAATCGTCACACGACCGATGTCGGCTGCATTTCCATCCGAACTTATTGCATCACGCAAGTGGATATACTCTTCCGAGCGAAGTTTTATTTGGTTAAATCGAATGAAGGTAAGGCGCTCTGTTTCGATTTTCACGTACATATCAACGATGTATTGTTGCAGTAAACGTCAGAGTCGCAACAAATAATTGTCAACCGCACGAATCATGAGCCGATATGCGTAATAATTCATCGAGCTGACCTTTTTATTTGAGACCTCACCTAAAATACAAAAGAAATATTCAGGTGCAATCCGTAAGTCTGTCAAAACAAATGTAAAAACCATTTAAAGTATTAAACATTTTGATATTTATGTGGTATCCATCGTCTCCTCGCCAAAACATTATGGGGTACTGCAGTGCATCGTATGACGGATGGATCTCGGACACGCGCTGCAATTCACCGTTATTTCGTCGCTTCAGTACAATGTCACGACTCCCAACTGGATCACCAACATATATGATAGCAATTTCATCGACTGTTGGTATATTAAATTGACGTACATGAGCCCCAGATGGACGTCTATCAGCGGAAATGACAATTTGATGATCGTCCGAATGCAGATCTGTATCCAACGCAGTTTTGAATTGACGCACGTAAGCAATGTGCTCATGCAATACGTTTTGCAAAATTCTAATGATATCTTTGTCCATGTTTTGATGAATTGCACTGCGCATATCGAGTTCCTTATCCACATTTCCGATGAAATACATTTGAAGAAATTTGTGATCTTGATTCGTTGTCGGCAATAACGAACCATAGCGATGATGAATTTGTCCTTGGATCTGTATCATAAGGACAAAGTCGAAGTAGATGACAATCTAATGGCAATATAATGTGGACTTGAATCAAGCGAATTTACCTTGAATGTCGGATTGTATGGGCGATTGTCCTGAATAACTTCTGCTCCGAAAGACGTCATTTGAAAACAACTGTTATATTGTTGAGCTCTGGTCAAAAATTGTCGTGATTGGGGTGTATTATCATAAATCAATGAGCGCAATGCCTCAGGTGGATCAGGCAAAGGCGGTAATTTTACTTTACCACTCATGCAGCACAACCCGGGTGTTTCGGAAGGAAACTTCAGTGCATAGCAATGTGGACATACGACAGTCATAGCGCCAATCGAGACACACGGAAGTTCGCTATAGTGAATCGTGCAGTCGTATTGGAAGGCGACTCGCTCCAATTCGACATTCACGGCGTTTCTTCTTCTTTGGCGATTTGCATTTATTTGAACGCTCTGCTGATTTCGATTACGTTGTTGTCTATTTCGGTCTCTAGTTTGGACAACCGCACGTTGTTCTTGTGATAATGTTTCTCGAAGTTCCGAAATGTTCGCTCGATTGTGTGCATTTCGCATTGAGCGTTCCTCTGGAGTTTCGTTCGTACGAACAGTTCTCAAACGTTGTGCATTACGACTGCGACGTGAAAGGTTTGACCTTCTTATTGGCGGCATGATCACTAAAATGAAAACCCAAAATATGTAATAATATTCGAAGAAATTAATTGAGTTTCATAATTACCGACATATGAAATCACAAAAGAAATGACATTGACATGAAAAAAAAAATAAAACATTCGAAATATTATTTGGTTTTGTTAAACTCACAAAAAAACAGTAAAAATTTCGTTAAAATCTTCCCGGATGTTATATTTTTCTGGAAATTGTCCTACATCCTATGTCCTTCCTTGGGCCAACACGAATTCATCAAGCCCAAAATCGTGAAAATCAGACGATCCGTTATAAAGTATTGCGTGTTCACACGGACGGCATTCTCTTTTATATATATAATATATATATATATATATATATGTATATGTATATGATTTGGAAATTAAAAGTCCTGTTAAAAGGAGAAAGGATCACCAAATGAAAAATGTAGTACACAGTTTTTCTATATACAGTCTCTAGTTTCACTATATAATGTCTAGCTTAGGTCCAATAAAATAAATGTAAAATAGTTGAATGTATTAGGCGAGACTGGGGGATAAATCCAGGATGTACGAATAATGTTTGCAGGCAAGCACTAGAGCTAAAAGTCAACTTGCCAGAGCATACAGATCACCAGAACTGCTTAATAGGAGGAATAGTAAATGGAATGCTAGTCTTCTTTCAGAACATCTTAAAAAATTCCACCCTGGCGTATGAGTGATGCCAACTACCCAACTACAGTAATTTGAATGTAGTGAAATGCGATTTAATGTCGTGTGCGTTCACTTCCATGTCTACTCAAATTTACCAAATTTGTACGAAATCCTTCGTTATAATCAGCAAATACTACAGCCAACAATAACCATGGCTATCATAAATGATCCTTGACACTCCACCAAATGCATGAATGGACGGGGTTACGATGCCGGACACTTGAAATACACAGACACGTTCGGACTGTTTTCACTCCAAATACTGTGAAACCAGTGAAACGGGATTATTTCCATTCGTCTTTCTGGTTCATAACTAAGGATAACCACTGATCGTAGTGTTTATTTCTTTGTTTGCCTTTCGTTGTCATTCGTCAAGAGTCGACGGTTGATCATCATAAAATCCCCACACCTGACAAGCCTGTTGGCTGCTGTATGTATTTAAATACATATTCATTCTAATTATGTTTTTCAGCATATTTATTCACTGCACTTAATACAAAGCTAGACAAATTGCTCTGCTGAGGAGCATGATTATTGTGTTGAGGCCAGAGAGTGGAGATGTGTCATTGAAAGAGCAGAAGTTTAGTTTGCGGCGAATAGGGTAAGTAACATATCAGGGAAGTATAATCGCCTTTTTCAGCTTTGAATCGGGTTTTAATGAATGAATATTTCATGTTGTGACTTTCTTTTTTTGTTCAAAGAAAATGTGTAATTTTATCAAATTCAATTTCAAGGGCATTAACAGACATAAGTTGAGACCTAAAAAGCTCATACAAATATGAGAAAAATAAAATGTATTTTTTTGTTTTTGTATAAGAAGGGTTCTTATACATTTATCCACAGATTTCAAATAGGTCTTGTTAGGATGATTTTTTTTAAATCTCCACATTTATCCCTAGATATTCTTCAAAAGGCATAGTTTTTTTCGTTATTATTGTAAATTTGATTATTATTTTTGTTATCTATCTACTTAAAATTCCAACCGCAACAAATTCACGGGAAATGTGTCAATGTCTTACATTGTCTTCTTTGGATGTCCAAAATGCACACTTTCCGCCAAAATCGTCCCTCAACATAAACATTTGCTTGAGTCAGTCACATTATCAGGCATGTGATGGCTTTGGCAGAGTTTTGATTTCACTTCACATTCGCTGAAATCGCTTTAGTAAAAAGTAGGTAGGTAGGAGTTCCTCGTGAAAACGAATGATCAAAAATGTACGTTTTGTGTGCAAAAGGAATCGACAATCGTTTATTCAGTACAATATTGAATTCACATTTTCCGCAACTGTGGCTGTTGCCACATGTATTTGCCGTATGTATTTTATTAAAATCATGATGATTTCATTTACGTTTATTAAATTGGAACTACAAGTGAAACATATCAAATATTGCATCTGTTGTATTTTTCACATTTTGAATGAATTTGGAACACCCAAGGTCCACATTCCTGTTGCTGTCTCTAGAGCATAAGCAGGCGAATCGTAATTAATGTGAAATTGAAAGTCATCACACATCTTTCACACCACCGAAAAACGACAGACATCGTTACATGTTGGAAACAATTTTTTTCCAATCATTAACTTCTTATGTATTTTTAGGTTTTGCATCAAATATATGTATATGCTTTTGGAGGCAAACATACATATCTTTTCTCTCTCTGTAGTTACTATACTACAGAAAGTATGTCGAGCATTGGGTGCAAATGCGAAAACCCAAAGGCACATTTGCAAAATATAGAAAAATCGCGGGAAAATTAAATTGAACGGCAGTTCGCATCAATGATGTTAGCGTGGAACATCATCTGTCTAGATGGCACTGACTGGCATAAGGTGGCTTTTTGAAAATGTGCGTAAAATTGCTTCATTTCTTCTCAGGCGTCTCTTTCAATTTTCAAATATACCCAGATATACCCACAACGGCACAAGAGAACATTGGACAGAACAAACGTTCAAACAGACATAACAAATTCAGATCAAGAAGGGACTCACCCTGAAATTATTAGCCGTTTTGTGTGCGTGTGTGTTTGCTAATGTTATCCTCTCGAGGTACGAAAATCAATATTGACTTTTGCCAGCAAGGAAACCAGAGTTCTTGTTTCTATCGCTCACGAACACTCAACGTCACACTTAAGTAGTGGGGGTGGTACAGTGGTACAATATGCACGACTAATTGTTGATAAACAAATGCATCGACAAAATGTCATTGGGCGGCAGACACACAATAAATGTTGATAGTTCTAGAGTCGTTGATGATAATTCAGCTAAACCATAAATCAAACTACCTGAAGGTATAGGGATTTTAATCAATATTGAATTCGTTACCTCATTTCTTTTGGTCCAAATAGGAACACATCGAAAATAAGGCCGTTTTTCGACCTGCTGACGTTTAGCGTATGAATTATTTTTTGTAAAAATGCCTGAACATAAAAGAAAACAAGCCGACTATATCATACGCCGGTGAGTATTTTGGCATGTGTCCAATATCAAGGACCGATGAGACCAACTTTCAAAAGGTATGTTTAAAGGTGAAACATAACGTTTTCAGATCAAAGTTTACTAAAATATATGATTTCAACAGCAGAAGAAGTGAATCGGTATATACAAATCTGAAGCGATTTTATCCATTTTCACTATATGCAAAATTTGAAAAAAATGTTAATACGGTTTCTAGAGCGGAGAAGTCAAATCGCGAGCGAAATTTATATCTAAATGTGAACCAATTTGCTTCAAATCATAATAATAATATAATCACCCATATAAACCCAGTGCGGACAGAATCCGCGAATCACATATCCATCCCAAAGTTGGGATAACAAATTCAATATTGTCTGAACACAGTTTAAATCGCCAGCGGATGTTGCCAGAGCCAAATGGGAATGATCATGAAACATATCAATTTACTTTTCTCGTCGGTTCAATATACATCCTTATCTATAGAACCAGGCCCGTGCGCAGGATTTTCCCCTGGGGGGGGTTTTCATCTACACTCTCTACAAAGTTAACCCTATAATGAGTTAAAATTAACAAAAATTTAGGAAACCAAGTACATTTTTTATTAAACATAAGTAGAATTTTGCTGAAATTTTCCTAAATCTAAGTACATTTTTCCTAAAACCAAGTAATTTTTTACTAAATTTAAGCAAAATTTTCCTAAAACTAAGTGCATTTTTAGTAAATCTTAGTAAAATTTTGCTGAAAATTTCCTAAAACTAAGTAAATGTTTACTCAAATCAAGTAAATATTTACTCAAACTGAGGACAATTTTGCTGATTTTTTCCTCAAAACTAGTAATTTTTTACTTAATCTGAGGAAAATTTTATTTTATACGAGGAAAAAATGTGAAATTAAAATAAGTTCAATTTAACTAAAAAAATCAAACAAATAGTTTTGCTTCAGAGTATGCAAAAATGACAACATGAAATATTTCTCAAAAGTTGCATGATACCACTGCCATAAGGAGTTGAGCTATTACTCCATGATTGTTGCGAAGGCAAGATAGATTCATAAAGTGTTTAAGAAATAAGTCTCTGCAAACGAGCGAGAATTGCTTCTTAGATTAATATTCAAGAATTAATATTTAAATATATGAAGAACTCGGCATAAATTTCAGTAAACATTTTAACTTCATTTTAGGAAAAAACACATTTTTAAGTTAAAATTTCCTAAATGGAATTTTTTCCATACAAAAAATTTCAGCTTTTTTTCTCACTTAAAACCTTGAACATATTCTTCCACATAAATTTGAATTTACTCAATTGTAAGAATTTTTTATTAGATCCAAAAAAATGTTTTTAAGTAAATCTACTACCCTTTTTCTAGTAAATGAAATATTTACTATGGCTTTGAAAGAAGGAAACTTTACTCATACTTAGTTAATTTTGCAACTTTTTAGGATATTTTTGTTGGAGCGCTTGGTAACCACTCATATTGTATTGCCAGGATCTTCGAGAAATATTTTGATACATTCGTCCGACAGACATTGTCTGCAAAATTGCATTTCAGTAATCCATCTATCAGTACACTCGAAGGAATATGTCAGTAAAAGAGAGCAGAAAGTCTACTGAAAGAGTAGATTTTCTGCTGTAAAAAAAGTGACAGCAGATTTGTATCTGCTGAGATGGTAAACAGCTGTTTGCTGTTTTTAGCAATATATATGATATGCATGTTGTCCCAAGCTAATATAAAAGAAAATTCGAGCTAAACTCGCTTATGAACGCTTATCTATTTTCATATTTTAATTAACAACAGCCAATTTTAGCAGACTGCAAACTCATTAGTAGTGTGAATGGTGATGTAAGATTGCAGAAAACTGCTGTTTTGCCAAAGCTGTAATAGCAGAAAAGTGTCTGCTGATAGGCAGCAGACAATCGCTGCTTTTATTAACACACTTGTTCTCTAAGTGTAGAACTTTTTTTAATAGTTGCTTGAAATTACATACATACATATCGAGGGCTTATATTCATAAGTGGCTATAACAAAGTTGCAATTCCTTATATTTTAACTTTCTTCATTCATAATTCTGAAACTTTTAATACACAAATATTCCCCATGAAGTCAGCAATCACATACCAAAGAAATATTTTGGTATTCTCAATATAATAAAAAGTTACACCGGTTTTTCTAAATATACTTTTCACAATTTTTGACTTTACAGACACCATTTTTCCTATTTTAGCCTGATAACTGGGGAAACAAAATGCTATTAACGCGAAATGATGGAAGTTGATAGTACTACATGCCCTAAATCTAGAAAAATGTTTTACACAAAATCGTTGTAGCGAATTATAACCTTCGGTTTTATGCTCCGTTGTTTAACTATTTTATTTCTATTATATTTATGTTCATAGTCACTTATGCAGTCACAAACTAACGTGCGAGGGGATAGCCAAATCAGAAAATTATAAAAAATGGCTTTAGAAAAAAATCTTTTCAAAATTTATACGACAGATGACATCCAAATCTGAGCATAGTTTGGCATCAAAAACTCATTTTCGAGAAAATGGTTCATAGCCACTTTTGAATATAAGAATATATATTTTGAAGAAATATTACACAAAAAACGATCAAATTCCTCGGCGATAAACTCTTCAGTCCCGCATTTTTTCTATGATTGGATAAGCTTTTTGACAAAGTATGGGTCTAAATAGGATGTCTAAAGAGTTTTGGGTTTTTTAATTTATATAGGACATGAGTAACAGGATGGGTACTCAAAATCTTTATACTCATATTCCGATTAAAGAAAAAATATTTGTAAATGTTTCTTCATTTTTATAATCTTAAATATGTATAAATTCGAATAAGAAATACAGTTTTTTTGTATTCGATGAAATGCAAGATGAAACAACTAGAAATTTTAATTCCAAAGAGTTTCGTTTTCCTACGTAGATCCAAGTTACTGAATTTGTTGTTTCTCTTTTGAATAATACTTGTTACATATGTACAAAAAAATTTAACTCTGAAAATATTTGACATAAGTGATAAATATAACAACAATTTTAGTAAGTAGAAACTCATTTTTTATTGTTTCGCAACTTAAAATTAGATTTTAAAATAGAGATCTACACGCAGAGAAAAAATGCATTTCGTAGAAACGAAATTTTAAACACGTGAACATCGTTTTTGAGTTTCTTTTGTGGGAAAAATTAGTTTGTTTGCAGTAAACATGTCATCAGTTGTTGTAAAGAGTGATTTTTTTGAGGTTAGGATTTTCATGCATTAGTATTTGACAGATCACGTGGGATTTCAGACATGGTGTCAAAGAGAAAGATGCTCAGTATGCTTTGACATTTCATCATGAATAGACTTACTAACGAGCAACGCTTGCAAATCATTGAATTTTATTATCAAAATGCGTGCTCTGTTAAGAAAGTTCAGAAAGAAAGAAATTGTGTTCAGCGACGAAGCTCATTTTTGGCTCAATGGGTACGTAAATAGGCAGAATTGTCGATTTTGGAGTGAATATCAGCCAGAAGCATTGCAAGAGCTACCAATGCATCCAGAAAAAGTCACAGTTTGGTGCGGTTTATGGGCTGGTGGCATCATTGGACCGTACTTCTTCAAAGATGATGCGAATCGTAACGTAACTGTGAATGGTGAGCGCTACCGTGAGATGATATCCAACTTTTTTTTGCCCAAAATGGAAGAACTGAACTTGGTTGACATGTGGTTTCAACAAGATGGCGCTACATGCCACACAGCTCGCGATTCTATGGCCATTTTGAGGGAAAACTTCGGAGAACAATTCATCTCAAGAAATGGACCGGTAAGTTGGGCACCAAGATCATGCGATTTGACGCCTTTAGACTATTTTTTGTGGGGCTACGTCAAGTCTAAAGTCTACAGAAATAAGCCAGCAACTATTCCAGCTTTGGAAGACAACATTTCCGAAGAAATTCGGGCTATTCCGGCCGAAATGCTCGAAAAAGTTGCCCAAAATTGGACTTTCCGAATGGACCACCTAAGACGCAGCCGCGGTCAACATTTAAATGAAATTATCTTCAAAAAGTAAATGTCATGGACCAATCTAACGTTTCAAATAAAGAACCGATGAGATTTTGCAAATTTTATGCGTTTTTTTAAAAAAAAAAGTTATCAAGCTCTTAAAAAATCACCCTTTAAATGAACAAAGAGAAATAAGTATGTATATAACAGTTTTCTTCGTTTGTCGAAATGGATTTGTATTATAATTGCAAACTCCCAAAACATTGGAAGTAACAGAAATAGGTCACATCGGTTCAGATTTAGATACAACTCCATAAAAATGTCGCATCGCAAATGTTAGAAACCTCTCATTGCAAACGGAATATACGAATAGCCACACCATATTATATTTGACCTAAGAACATCTATTGTGGAATATGTGGGGTCAATGTTTTGACATAGCCCTTATACAAATGTCCCACCCGATTTCTATACTCAGAAATTTAAAAATGCAAATTGTATTTTATTTAAAAATTAAATAAAATACAATTTCTTTCTTTGTATAAGTAAAAAATGTCTACATAAAAAATTCTTAGGTTACTCCAATACTTTTTCGCAGAAAGGAAGAATTTCGTCTCGCCAATAAATTTTTACATAATTATTAATTTAGATTCCAATTAGATATACTACAAATTTGTCCAAAGTTTGGCACTCATAGTTAAGCTACGGGGTACCATCAAGCAAATTATTTGTTTTTATTAAGAATGCTTTTAGATTTCATTATGATATCATAGTGATTCTTATCTACACTTTTTTAAAATTACTAAACGATTTTGTTAATAAATTTCCAAACTTTTATTGCAGTACACACTTAAAAGTTCATAAGATATAGCTCTAGTCGAATGTCAAGAAGTGGTATCGGTTAATAAAAATGAAAATTTTCCGAACAATTTGGTGTACATTAGCGAAATTAGCATTACACAATCTTGAAATTGGCACAATTCGTTTAGATTGTTTGTAGTTTTCATAACCTTTGTCCGAAATTCAAGAAAGTGTTCACGATTTTTTTTCATGTAATCATGTTTTCATTAATTTACTGCAAAATTTTCATTTCAGACGAGTTATTTTAAAAAGACCTTAAAAATTCTATATTTTATTGCTTCAGAAAGTCTAGAAGGCTTTAAAAAGTATATGTTCGAAACCTCTCCGGGGGGGTTTGAACCCCCAAACCCCCCCCCCCCTGCGCACGGCCCTGTATAGAACTAATTGAAACGCAGTGGGACCAGGCCCTGATGATGTCGTTTTTTACGAAATGTTAATAACTTGTCATTGGAAGCACACCCACGATTCGCAAGTTCAACAGTTGACAGTAGCACTCGAAACTGTTGTCGTAGTGATATTATGAGTGAGCACGTACGTCCGTCCCTGGTTTTGGCTTTGGACAGTTTCAGTGGCTACACGTTCAGATTTTCAATTGTTTACAAAATGTCGTCAATTATTGATTGATTTTTATGTGTATTCGGCCATGGTCGAAATACAAATTGGGCCATCAAAAGTTTTTCGCATGCGTTATTACTTGTTTGCCTGCGTGTGTGCGTTTGATCCGCACAGTGGGATCTTTCGAAGAAGTTTCTAAATGGCTAAACACTAAATAGGCTTTGTTTGTATGAAAGCAAGAGTTGTGGATGTTCTCCACTAAAATCAAAATTTGGCTGGTTTCTTGCCTTGCGCTGTCCGTTTTCGACGCTTTCCATTATGCCTCTAAAAACAAGGTTTTTGCGATGCAAATGGATTCATCTTTTAGGGTTTATATAAAAGATAACCATCAATAAAAATGGTCTTTCTTGGTCTTCTGGCAATTTTGTCGTGGTTTGATAGCGTGCATTTTGGTAAGAAACCTCTGATTTTTAGAGGTCATACATTTTTTTAGTTTCATATGGAAAATCGAATTTTTATGCTGGAAAAGTCTTTTTTATTTTTGTTAAGTTGAAATTTCCGTATTTTTGGTGCATAACATTGATCGATTCATCAAATATTTCTATTTTATGGAGTTTTCGTTTTTTCTCGAAAACAATCACTTTTTCTATGTAAAAGTGAAATTCACAACATTTGCAGCCACCACAATTGCCTTCAATTGGACAAATAAGCGGGCCTATATTTCCAAAATGAGAATACAGTACATATGAAAAGTACCTTCGACGACAATCGGACAAAATCCATACATTTTGCGCGTGTTGATTTTATGACTCAGTATCCCTCAGTGCAAACAAAAAATATTTGTTAGGTCTCGGACAGAACATTTTAATTATTTTGTATTTCCCCAATTTGTCTATATAAGCGAAACGGACTAGCAGATGGGCTTCCAATTTAATTTGTATACCCTCCACATCCGTCTGTTGAAAGCACGCTAGCATCTAAACGAATGGAGCCAGGATGCCCAGATTTGCCTTATAGTCGTAGATCGGTTGGGATTGCAACTGGGCGAAATCGGCCCAAAGGGAAATATTTTTCCCTCACAAATACTGAAAATACCCATAATAATCCCTTTTATTTTACAGTATTTGGTATGCGCATTCCCACTATAACAGAAAGACGCAACATAAAGTGCTTCTAATTCTTGGGGTGTGATATGGGGCAAAAAGGGATAAAAATGGCACCTATCAAACGACAACAGCTAGAAGCACGAAATTCGAAATACATTTCTCTAATTAAGTCATTACATAACTTTACTTTTAAGGGGTAAAATGGGAATAGAGGGATAAAAATGGTACCATCCAAACGGCTACACCTATAATAATGAAATTTGGTGTATACATTCCTCCGTTTGTGTAGACACGTAAAATAAAGAGATTTTTCGAAATTCGTACTTTTTGGGGTTAAAATGGAAAAAGGGGATACAAATTGTACCAACCAAACGACCACAGCTATAGTTATGAAATTCGGAGTATACATTCCTCTGATGCGTAGACACGAAAAATAAAAAGGTTTTTCCAAATTCGTGCTTTCAATGGATACAATGGGAAGAGAGGGATAAAAATGGTACCAACTATACGACTACAGCTGCACACTGGTCCCAAATCCATTTTATATGGCATAAAGTCGAAAAATAAACATACAGTCTTGTAATTTGGCACATTTGCTAGACATAACATTCTTAAACAATAAAAAATAAAATTGGTCCAATCAGACCACGCCCGCTATCACCTCCCATATAAACTCAATATATAACAAACATAATTATCACCCTGTATTGGTACAGGGTGACTTTTACTTTGACGAAATGTGTTTTTCTAAACATTATTACAAAAGCAAAATATAGCATACAAATAGTATACTTTAAACTGCAATTTAAATAATTATTTCAAGAAATAAAGTAAAATGTATACATGTGTACAAAAAGGTGAATGATGTTATATACCATTTTAAAGGTACTTTCAATACCTTTAAAATAAAATATTGATGGGTCTTGGTCCACAATATTTATAGATTATGTTCTCTACAAATCACAAAATTACAATACCTACAAGACCACAATAATCATAAAATTTTAAATATAATTTTTCAACTACTAACTCTTGCCGTCAATTTTCATAATATAGTCACTTTATTATTTCCTTTTTAAGTCTTGATTTTAATTAATTTGTAAAGCTGCTTTATATCAAAATCAATCACACTTTTTTTGAACCGCAAAGTTTAAGTACCATTCAGGCTTGTGGTGTTGCCACCTAATTTTCTCCAGTATATTTTCTTGATTGCTTGGAGTGTTGCCATAAAGAAAATATATACACATTTACCACTTTCCAATTTTAATTTTTTTGAATTTCTGCCAAAAAAAATGGATTTGGGACCATAGTGAGCTGGAATGATGAAATTCGATGTATACATACCTCTAAAATATAGAGCTTTTTAGAAAACCGTTATTTTAAGGGGGTAAAATGGGATAAAAATGTTGCCAACCAAATGGCCGCAGCTAGAATGACGGATTTCGGTGTACACATTTTTTTTCCAAATTCGTATTTTTTATTTTTTTTTTTTCAATCATGAAGTTAGGTTGTGTACGTGAGAAAAAATGAATTTTCAAAATTTGTAATTTTGGAATTAAAATGGATGGAAATACAACCAACTGCAGTGATTAAGTTTTATTGAAGATTGCTGTCTTATATTTACTTTTTGAATTGACTTGAAATATTATTTCGAATATTATTTCGGTATATATTATAAACGTATTGATAGTCTTGCCTTATAAGCGTGGTTTGAAATAATAAAAAAACTATATTTATTTGTAAAATTATTTTTCAATATTTGTATTTGTTTTTGTTTGGCTGACATTGTACTCAAAAAAGTGAACCCTAAAATAAGTAAAATTGAACTAAAACTGAGGAAATTTGAACAATTAGTGCCATACTAAAGATTTTTTTCCTAAAATTAGGTTCACATTTTTACCTGGGATTATGAACTGGTTTGAACTGGATTCTAGTTTAATATTACTTCAAACAAGAATATTTTTCGTTACACTTAATTATTTTTTCAGAAAGTCGGCAAACATTTTACTATATTTAAGTAGAAAGTGATACCTAAAAAGAGTTAAAATGAACTAAAATTGAGGAAAATTGAACACTGTATATCGCTAAAGAAATTGTTCTTCATTTTAAGTTGATACTTTTCCTAAAAATTTGAAAACATTTGAACTTGATATTAGTTCAATTTTACTTCATACAATAATATATTTCGTCTTATTAATTTCATTTTTATTTTTCTTAAAATGAATAAAAATTGTAGTAAATTTGAGGAAAAGTGAACTTTTCAATTAGTTCAATTGAACACAGACTGAAGATTATTTTTTCCTAAACCAAGTTCATTTTTCCTTGTCAACTATAATCGATTTTAGTTCATCGTTATCTTGATTGAATTAAAAAATATAGCAAACGAGTACCCACACGTACTAAATTTGAGTAAATTCCCTGCCGCTTTTTATCAAAATTTACTAATATTTAGTTCATCGTTACATTATCGAGAGTAAAATCCTATTGCAAATTAGTTTAGATGTACTAAATTTGAGTAAATTCCCAACCGGTGTCAAGTACATTTTACTCAAGTTCAGTTCATTCGTTCTTAACAAAAGTAAAATCTTATTGAAGACCAGTTTACACGTATTACATTCCAGCAAATTTCTTATTGGTATTAATTTTCAAATGCTAAATATTTTATTTATTATTCAAATGTGTACAGTAAACAGGGTCGGTTTATATGGGAAAAAAAGTTGTGGTTTTCCGCAACTATAATGAATCATTCACCGTCATGCAGCTAGAGCCATTTTACATAACCTTTAAAAATCACGTTTTATTCAAAATGGCGTGTGAGTATATGAAATATATGACAGTAAGGTATGAGTGATTCCGTATTCAATAGTGTCAACGATTTTGATAATAATTTGATCATTCTGAAGAAATGTTCATAAAATAGGTATGAATTTCAACAATTTTGTGGAATCACTCATGCTTCATTCTCCAACATTTTATTAGGCCAAAAAGTAAAAAACAACCGCCATTTTTAAGAAAAAAAAAACACGATCTTAGAGGTTGTTCAGAATGAGAATATAGCTACGCGAAGATAAAATATATAGCCGAAATATTTTGAGCATATTCATAAAGAAAACCAAGCTTTTTTCTAAATTAGAACTACAAAATAATCATATACATTTAAGATATACAACTATGCTGTTTAAATTAATCAAATAATAATAAAATAATCAATAATAATAAATAAAGTAATTTTCATACATTCCATAAAAGAGGAACTTTATACGTATATCGGAGTGGTCCTCAGATATTGTAACAGGCATCGCAAAGTACCGTCTTGACGTTGGTGTAAGAAGTAATTCTAGAAAGTAAGTAATACTAGAAAAAATAAATTATAAATTATCAAATAGGAAAAACGAGACGTTCAATGTGCTGTTTTAGAATCTAGAGGTTTCCAAACTTTACCGATTTTAAAAATATCGATAAATAAAGCTGAGTCGTCATTTCTTTATGTACTGAAGTGTATTCTCTTTCATATTTTACTTTTTCTTTTGAATTGAACCATTAATGGAAATGGTGGTGTCCAAAGAAAGTTTTTTATATATACCGAACTATTCAGATCTGACGATATACATATACATATAATAATTTATGTATAACTGGACGGAAGTTTGTTTGGAATCATTGTTAATATATACATAAATAAATCTAAATTGATAATTTTTTGTCACGTACGATTAAAATCAGTTTGACTTTTTTGAAAATCACCATGCATCTACAGCGGATATCCTTTCATTTGGTCAGCCATATTCTTACGTATGCCGCTCAGTTGCACTGCAGCAACCTTGGAATATCATCAACTTGGTGCGACAAAAGCAAAGCCAGGAGACCCATGCTATTAGGACAGAACAGATGTCCGCAGATGTGATAACCAAATACCGATTCCGATCTTACAGAAAGTTGATCCAATACGAAAGGTTAATTATCTTACATTTATAGTAAATGATGTATTAACCACTTTGTAGAAGTGCGGGTACCTTCAAAAAATAAAGAGTTTTAGTACATTTAACAACCGCCCATATTTTGTGCGAAAAATTATTACTCGACTTCATGCTGAACTTAACTTTAAAAGTAGAAATTACTCTCAAATGAAACAATATTTTTTATAATAGTACCGCAAAAAATTCACAACTAACAATAAAATCCAATAAAATTTGTTTTTAAAACAAATCCGAAAAAGCGAGATTTTTCACATTAATGTGATCTACATGTGATCCAAATTCTGACGAAAAAATTGGTTTCGGTTGTTTATAACTGACGAACCGTTAAGAAGTTAATATATCGTAGAATAGTTTTAGCAAACAAAAGACAAAATTGGTTGTGATGGCAAAACAATTTGATTTTGCTTTATTTTCAGGAACAGCTATTCATTCATTGAAGTTTATCAGAAATATGCCAATACATTCAAATTCTAAATATAAACATAATGAATTATAATACATAAACGACAATAAAAGCAAATACATTCTTTAATTATTACTTTCCAAAACGAAATTTCCACTTTGATTGTTTAAAAATGTTTTTGTTTGTATAAAAATATGTCAAAAAGAAATTATGTAATTGCAACCCTCTGATGGTCAAACGTACAGTCAGAGGCTAAAGTTTAAATAAATCTTTCAAATTTGGATTAAGTTTGCGATTCGCTTCCAAACACATTAAATTTGCGAAAAAGATCATGGTTCCGATCATTTATGAGATATAATTAAAATATAGACATAGAACTTTAATGTCTACATTTTATTTATATGTATATTTACTTTTCTTGAAACTCCAAATTTGAAAAGTGTATTTAAACTTTAGTCTCCGAATGTACATACATACATGTATTTGTGCAGAAGCCTGGGTCCGCGGTCCATACAAATAAAAAAATTCCAGTCACCACACGAAAGTAAATTTTGGATTGTTAAATGATGATTTTTCAAAATATTTCGTTCCTAGATCAAGCCATCAAGTAAGCTAAACGCTCCTGAAAATACCCCTAAAAATATGTTTGTCCCGTGTAATTTTTTTGTGTTGCATTTTTGTCAATTTTTTCTGAAATAATAGATCCTTCTTGTCTTAGAGTAACTTTTTGGCCGAAGTATTGAACGTTTATAGTATTTTTTTGTGGTTTTTCATAGTGACAACTGAAAACTTTTTCGTATTTGCTGGTAGTATTATATACAAAAATAATTAGATGCAGTCAATACCTTTCGAATGATACCTAAATGATGAACATCGGAAGGAACACCGCAGCGCTCATTTTTGTAAAAAGAGTTTGAACTGACTCTGAAAACCATTTTCTGCATTTATTTATTTCACAAAAATTGCAGTCAGTGACCTCATTTTTCGTTCAATACTCAACATTTATGCATTATTCGAAAGGTATTGATTCCTTCTATTTATTTTTATAACAATAAATGTGAGCTTTTAGCCAGTGACGAAATATTTTGCATTAAATATTGTGGATTAAATAATCCAATATTCATTTCATGGGGGTAACCGCAACAATTTAGTTTCGTGGCCCATCCTAATGTGTAGTAAATTGGGTCACTGTCACTACGAACAAAATACGAAGTAAACCATTCTGATAACAACTCTTAAACTTCTTTTTGAAAAATATATATAATGCTTCCAATGCACATACTTCACGTGTTTGTATTACATTAATAATTTAAAGCTTGTTTCATGAATACATCAAAACATTTCGGTTATAGTTTTTACCTTAAATCTTGTTTTCTTGAAAGAGGCAGTTGTGTTCATTCTTTTTACCAAATTAAAAGAATGACTGATTCGGCATCCAACGGTGCCAAAATTTTCTAGATAAACATGCTTTTAGAGGTCGTGCAAATTAGTTCTAGCTACGCGAAACAAACCTACCCGGTTTAATCTACATTAGACCGGGTCAGTTTATATGGGAGAAAAATAGCTGCGGCTTCCGTACCTAAAACGAAAGCTTGGTATTTTTTATGACTACTCACAAAATATTTGGGCTATATCTTTTACTTTCGCGTAGCTAAATTGATTTTACATAACATCTAAAACTCACGCAAAAAACTTTATTGTCATAACATTCATTTGGCCAAAAATAGATTCACAAATAGATAGAAAAATATGATATTTAGGAAAACATCTACTTTAGCAAAAGAGGTCAAAGTAAAAAACAATTTTTTATGTGGTAGAGGACATATTTTAGAGAAAAAATAAAATAAGAAAATGGCGGCGACCCATATTTTCCGAGTTACGGGGCCCCGAAATTTCAGAGATATATTCTTCGATATCTTCCAGGATTTTCATCGGATCGGATCAATATGGGTATCATTAGAAAGATTATCGCAATACCTTTGAAAAGATTAAATGTTTTCTATAGGGTGTTTACACATGAGGATGTATTGTATCTCCTGAAAGTAGTTTATATGTAAACACGCACGTAGCAGGCCTTCGGCGGGGTTAAGAATTTTCTCCTCTGGGGTATGTCCAAAACCGGCTACGCAGAGTAAAGTTTTTTTTTTGCGTAGCCGTGTCTAAAGTTTTTCTGTGTAGGCGGCCTTCGGCCGGGGTTAAAGATTTTCTCCTCTGGGGTATGTCCAAAACCGGCTCAAGTTTTGGCGCATGATCTTGTCTATAATAAGCTCTTTTGTAGAAAGTACGACTAAAAAATCGTAAATATTCAATTTGGCTCGCAATGGGTTATCGGATCGAAAAATCATAAATATATTGTTTTAAATGTATTGCGATAAGCTTTTTAAGGATACCCATATCCGATCCGATGAAAACCATGGAAGATATCGAGGAATATATCTACGAACTTTCAGGGCCCATAACTCGGAAAATATGGGCCGCCGCCAATTTTTTTATTTTGATAAGAATAAAAAGTTGTACGCATGGTATGATTTTTGGACAAATTGGAGCTTTTGTGGTAAACTAGATATAAGCCGATTTTTAGAGGTTATGTGAATTCGTTTTTGCTACGCGAAGGTAAATATATAGCCGAAATATTGTGTGGGTAGTCATAAAAACCATCATTTTAGGTTCAGAAAACTGCAACTTTTTCTCGACCCGGTCTAATGTATATATGCATAACAGAACTAAAAGTACTATGTTTTAGGTATGAAAACTCACCTGAATTCCATACGTCTTTGAAAAACATTTATGTATACCCATCATAAACACCGTCCCGTCCTTTTATGACCTTGTACATATACACACTACTATCTAAAAGGAAGAAAATCGTTATAAAATATTGAAATTTCCGCGAAATTTATCTTATACTTACATCGTCGCGAATGCAACTCCGAAAATCCGTCACCAAAACTCGCTATAAACGCGAAACATTGACGATACGTTATAAACATGCCCGCACAGAATGAAAATTTTCAATTTGACATTTATGTGTGTACACCTAGAAAAAATTTGAATATACCGAACAAAATCATTGGATATTTGTTAACAAAATTTATGGTGGATTTTATTCAAATAAGAAAATCAATTATCAGATAGGCCTTTAAATATGTGCATTAGAGTGGCTTCTTTTGTGAGGAAGGAAAAAATGTTGTTGATGTTCCCGACTAAAATGAAAGATTGGTTTGTTTTATGTATTCTCCCAAAAAATTTCGCTTTTCGCATTGTCCGTTCGTGAGCTGGGCGCGTTCAAAACAACCTCTATAAATCAGGTTTTTCTTGAATAAAATTCACGATGAGAATGGTATTGAGGAAAAAACAGCTAGAAATTAAAACGCGACCCGAGCCTTATCAAACCATATTAAAAACTTGCAATATGGCTCAATATAAAGGACAGATTTATACTATTTTAGTGCAATTTTTGATGCATTTTTTATAAAAACCGCAATAACTTCCACATTTTTAGTTCGATTTATGTTTTTAGAGGCTCGTTAGAGAGGTATTGATTACTGTTAATACTCAGTGGGTTAAATGTGAAGTAAAAACTGAAAAATGGGGTTATTTGCATCGTAAACACATTCTAGTCTTATAAAAAGCTAATTTTTGGAAAGAAATTCAACCATTTCAAATCTTCTCCCTTAAAAAATAAAACATGAATAATCTACATAAACTTTCTAAAGGAGAAAAATTGAAATGGTTGTTAATGCTAAATTGACATAGATAGACGCATGAAATTAAAAGTGTATTTAGCAGATTTTCTTCTCTTTCATTTGATACTCATATCGCCATTGTATGATACGCAAATGTACGAAACTAAATTATTGAAACATTTACATCCTTTGGACATTAAAAGTCCTGTAAAAAAGACAAACGACCACGAAATAAAAAACTGAATATGAGTTTTCCTATTAGTGACCTGTAGTTTCACTTCTATATAATCTCGTTCTTAGGAGGGAAATCATGTCGCACGGTTTTATTGTAACATCTTATGTGAAGTTTTCCTCCCAATTTATGCATTGAAAGACCAAAATTTCAGATGTTAATTTTCAAAAATTAGCTTTTTGTAAGACTAGAATAGAAAATAACCCCATATTTCAGTTTTTACATCACATTTAACCCACTGAGAACCAACAGTAAGAAAAAAATTGTCGGGCCTTAATGGGTTAGGAAGTTCTAAAAATTGCAATTGGTGATAAATACCTTTTCAACGATCCAACAAAAACACAAATCTAACTAAAAATGTGGAAGTTATTGCGGTTTTTATAAAAAATGCAACAAAAATTGCTCAAAATTTTTAAAATTCTACCCTCTATTCTGGGTTAAAATGCACGGTTTGATAAGTCTCGGACCAGATTTTAATTTCTAGCAGTTTTTTTCTAAATACCATTCTCACCGTGAATTTTATTCAAGAAAAACCTGATTTATAGAGGTTATTTTGAACGCGTCCAGCTCACGAACGGACAATGATAAAAACGAAATATTTTGGGAGAACACATAAAACAAACTAATCTTTCATTTTAGTCGGGAACATCCACTACTTTTATTTTGAAGCCACTCTAATGTACATACGTATTGTACTGAATACAATTTGATTTTTTTTAAGCTAAGTTCAACATACCAGAAGTTGAAATAATTCTTGAACTAGCTCCAAATAAAAAAATAAACTCAATGGAATGGCACGTTTAAACTACAATTTAAGATGGCTTTTAATCAATTGTAGGAAAATATATTTTCATGTATGTAAAAGCTACAACTATATAACATTAAACATTTTACTGAAAACATATTGCATTTTTCTTCTAATCAAGTTCAACATATCGTTCATTGAATGATTTTATGAACTAGATGTGAATATAACTATGAACTACAGGTATGTAAATGATACATTTAATTAAAGTGAAGGATAACATATGTTTCAAATAAGTAAATATTAGCTTGACAGAAGTATATGAAATAGACTGGGAAAATGTTCAAACTTCTTTGAACTAAGTACATAAAATATTAGATAAAAGTATTTTTTGAACTAGCTTTGAGTAAAATTGAACTCGAAACAAGTTTTCAAATTTAAAGAAGAAATGGACAACAATTCAAGTTGTCAATGCACTAAATTTAAGGAACGGGTTTAACTCACTTTTACGAATATTTTATTTCAAATTTTTTTCTAATATTTTCCGTCCTAAAATTTATGATAATTTTTGTCGAACTAACTAAAAATTTACCCATTTGTAGGAACTTTTTACTTCATTGGAAGAAAAATTTTTAAAGAAAATGACTACCCCTCTCCAAGTATATAAACAATTTTTAACGTCATTCAAATTAGGAAAAAATAGTTAATTTTCTTACTTTTTAGGAAATTTTAACTAATTCGGAGTTGAGAAAAAAGTTGAACTAAACTGGAGTATGGATTTTACTCAAATTTAGGAATCACTATTTTCTGAGTGTGACATTGACCTGTAATGTTACTGCACTTCTACGAGGAATGCAATCCATGGTGGAGGGTATATAAAGTTCCGCCCCGCCGAACTTAGCGCCGTTTTCACTTCTGTAACTTCCTTACGGATTGTCGGAATTAATCGCATTTTGACATTTGAAAATGGTTTTGTAGTCACTTTAACAATTTTTCACAATTGCTTATAAATATGTAAAGTGGGGGCATTGGCCCCGCCAAATATTTGTTGACAAATATTTTATGGTTTAAAATGCGTATATCTGGTGACATTTCTCACATATCCCACTCTATTACACTCGTATATGCGAATTTAATGTCGGTTTCGTGGTCGGTTCGGTGAGAAGGTTTAGCCCCATTGGTGTGTGCAGAGAAAGGAATCATTACGCAGAAAACGCAAACGTAATTTTAAACATCATTACATAGACATGTTTTGATATAGCCCTTGTATAATGGAGCCACCCGATTTGGGTTGGACATTTGCTCCGTTCGACCAACTGACAGTAAAATGTTTCAAATTCTATACAAACTATAATGTATTATTTACAATTGTTAATTAACTCTTTTTTTAACGGGATAAATTTGAAAAAAAAATGGAAATTATTAAGAGGAAAATAAGTTATCGATTATTGTTTAGTATTATTTAAAATACTTCTTAAACGTTTTCTTCTTTCCCCTTAAATTAGTTTCTCCTTTCCATTAAATGTAATTTCTGGCGATTTTCGAGTAAATGAAAGCTCTTCTTCGCGGCAATAAAAACGACATTTACGAAAAGATTGTGTTTCAGGAAAATGTTGCAGCTAAAGTTCGAAAGCACTACAGCTAGGTCTATGCCAACAAATTAAGAATCTATTTCTATTAATAATAGTAGATTTTATTATTTTCACTTAAAATAAATGTGGATATTTTGAAGCATACTGACCATACCACAAAAGGGTTACTTTTTTCCCGGGGAAAGTTCCGGGAAATGCAATTTTTCTGGGAAATCCCAAGCCCTAGAGACATGCCACCATCAAAGCGAATACCATTCAAGGCTGTTACAACCGTTGTGACGTTACTCTACAAATTTCCACTGTCAGCCCGTGTATATTTCAGCATTTTTTTCTCCGACAACAAACTTTTTGTAATTAACTAATGTTGATATTAATGATTACGAACCCTTCATAGATGATGCCAAACGACTGCGAAGGCTTCCATCATCTGGTGGGATGGAATGCTGACTGTCGTTCCTTCGTCCTTAGAATGCTGAGGCGATTCTAATGTTGCCAGTGTAACCGGTTGGTTTGGTCTGGAGGACGGGTGGGGAGGGGTGTTGGGTGTGATTGTCGGCAAACGCTTTTCCAGTGGAAACAAAGTGAAAATGCCGTATTGTGTATCCCCTGGAAAATAAAAATCAATTAAAGTTCATTTGGGATCTTATGGTGTTACAGCACAACCACGCTCCCACACACCCATATCAGGATGTAAGGGATATAAATATAAATAGAAATACAAACAAACACAAGCACGCACCACACACTCACGAACATTTTCACTCACTCGGTGTAAGTTAATGTTAATCGTAAAAGCCACAGCGTCGAAACTTTGTTCAGTTGTTTTGTCAGGCAAAGAAGCCCAGAACGGTGCTCACTTTCCCAAGTCCTAAAGTGTACTTGTACTCACTCCTTTTACACATACACTGACACTGACTTTAACAAGTACACAAAGGATGCCTTTGTCTCTCGCTTCTCGCTCCTCGCAGCTATCGCGCGGCGTGTGTGTTCGTCCTTTAATATAGTAAAAGGTTCGCTTGTTTCATATCATTCAGCTGGTTGTCATGCAGATGAATTTACAAATTAAAAAGTTTGCTGTTAGAATCCTCCTTAAATGTGCCCCATAGAATCTCCTTTGTCAAGGTACTGGGCAGGTACTTATCATTCAACATTTAATGTGATAAAGTTGGGGGACAACTCACTACACCCCCAGATGAAATACACGCTTCATGGTCACTGTAATGCCTTGTAGCTTCGCTAACGCATTATGTAGGTGAACCCCTTTGTCGTGCTCATGTTTTCACATCAAGATTCTCTTTAAATCGCCATTGCGATACCGAACCGCATTACCCATGTTCATTCCAAGTACAAAGTATTTGTGAAGAAGATTTATATCAGATTGACTTCTGAAAACCATGTTTTGGGTTCATTGGCCAAACCCAAGACAATCAAAGTCAACATCAGTTCGGAGCAGGCTCCAAACCGCAGGCCTCTTTCAACGAGTACAAAATGATGTCGCATTGTTTCAGATGGGATGTTTGTGAGGTTATTTATATTGTATGAACCGACTCGCCGCGTTATATTTCACCTGGGAATAACTGCTGTGGAAATGAATTATGTCCGTCCATGTCCATGCCACACCCGATGTGTTTTAAACCTTACCAATGATGAACGCAAAGTACTCTGGCCAATAAAGAATCACAGATCACGAATGTGTCCTTCATTACATGTTCACTCATATTTTGAAATTTCTATAGACGCATTTCAAATGGCCAAATTTAAATTAATGAAGTATTCTTTCTTTCCTTAAAGAAATAAAATAAAGACAATGATCACTATTCAGCATTATGTACAGGCGGATATGATATAATTTTACTTGTGTGGCCTTAAGACGCAACTATTATTTTAATTGATTAAAGCTAAAAGTATAATCGTTATACTCTGTTTTGCAAAAAAATACTATGAACTGGAATCAACAACTTATTGTTTCGTTTAATTTTTGTGTGATTTTTAAAGGATTATTTATCTCTTCCTTGAACCGCTGGACAAGTATTATGGTATCCAATAAATTAAATTTTATTCGATTAGTCGAATACTTTTTTCAAATATTTGTTCGAATAACGAATAAATTTCCCCAAATATCCGATTAATCGATATTATAAGTTTTGCATTAAAAATGCATATACATACATTATAAATTCGAACGAAGTCCAACATATCCATAATTATTAAATTTTACTGTTTGATCCATCGGCAATTTATTTATACAAAAAAAAACAAATTTATAAAAAAATATTCTTTATAAAAACTTTCTATCAAATGAAAAACTATATTATATTTGAGTCAATTGATAAACATTTTTCCACCCAAGCACACTTTTAGAAAAAAATCGACAACGTTGGTACATCTCATGGAACAACTACTTTCAGAGGATGTAGTGATAAGTCAAAGGACCACTTTCATTCTTCTCAAAATTGAAATAATTGAACACACAAAATTTTTATTTTTTTTTGTAAAAGTAATATTTCCTTACCAAAAATGAAAAAAAACCAACAATATTTTACTTCAATTTTTTCTTTTAAATTTGTACAAATATTTAAAGGTTGTTCGTCTAGAAACTTTATATTAGAATTATTTTTTACTTTACAAATAATTTCATTTTATATGTTTTTAAAATTGACCGAATCACCTAAAATGGACATTATAAATAAAAAATGTTTGTTTGCATCGCCACGCATCTACATATATTAGTGGATATAGTGTGACATAGACCACTTTCTAACTAACACTAAAGACAATTTTGGTGTGCATAAAATGAGAAATGTTATTGTAAGGGTACATTTTTTATAAATGTCAAAAATAAAAGTTCTTAAATTAGAGATCTGATCAAACTAAAGAGAAAAATAAGCATATCTCAATTTTTGGATTTTTGACTTAAGCCACTATCATTCTATGATTTATTGAGTTGGGAAATTGTCGATTAATCGGGGCCTCTCTAAGGAGATGATTCTCACAAACGAACGAGAAGCACAACTCACTTGCCGAATTTGCGTTGCGTTAAAATCGGACCAAGTAATAAAGTACACATACCATCTTACAAGCATTTCATTGATTTGATTTCTCCTTATAGAGGATGTTGAAAAGTCGCTGCGAAACCGCTTTTGACATGGTCGAAATCATGATCGTGGTAGTCTGCAGCCAAGTAATAAATAAATTTGCATTCTATTAAATTATCTTGAGCCAGGGCAATATCCCAGTTCAATTGGGCTGAATTGTTATGTTGTGTTGCCATTAGTTTTTATACCCTCCACCTCCAGGATGGGGGTATACTAACTTTGTCATTCCGTTTGTAACACCTTGAAATATCGACCTGAGACCCTATAAAGTATATATATTCTTGATCGTCATAAAATTCTATGACGATCTAGCCATGTCCGTCCGTCCGTCCGTCTGTTGAAAGCACGCTAGCATCTAAACGAAAGGAGCTAGAACGTTCAAATTTTCCATAAATGCGTCTTATAGTCGTAGATCGGTTGGGATTGAAATGGGGCAAAATCGGCCCAAAGGGAAAAATTTTTCCCTCACAAGGACTAAAAATACCCATAATAATCCCTGATATTTTAGCGTATTTAAGCATGTTTTTTGAATATGTCTGTTAATATTTGCTTGATATTTGGTATACGCATCCCCCTACAGCAAAAACGTGCACCATAAAGTGATTCTTATTTGTAGACACGGAAAATAAACTGATTTTTCGAAATTCGTACTTTTTGGGGTTAAAATGGAAAAAGGGGATACAAATAGTACCAACCAAATGACCGCAGCTAGAGTCATGCAATTCGGAGTATACATTCCTCTGACTGCGTAGACACGAAAAATAAATAAACGAATTTTTCGAAATTCGTACTTTCAAGGGATACAATGGTACAAAGGGATACAAATGGTACCAACTAAACGACTACAGCTAGAATGATGAAATTCGAATTGCGTGGCAAAAATTGGTTGAATTATGAAGTTAGGTTATTTTGCACTATGTACGTCTGATAATGGATTTTCAAAATTTGTACTTTTGAAATTAAAATAGAATGGAAATACAACCAACTGTAGCACCCACTATCTACCAATATTTATGGTATTTAAGCTTTTTGAAAATATAAAAATTTATTTTTTTGATTTGAAATAAACAATGGTTTGAAATAATTAAAATATTACATTTATTTATAAAATTATTTTTTCAATATTTGTATTTATTTTGGTTTGGCTATATTAAACAAATTATATTTTCCTGTGATATTACTGAACTTCTACGAAAACCGACAACCTCTGTGGAATGCAATCCATGGTGGAGGGTATATAAAGTTCGGCCCGGCCGAACCTTACGCCGTTTTTACTTGTTTTATATTAATATTTTTAATTTTACAAAATACATTTACATTTACATTTACATTTGAAGTAAATTTACTCAATTTTTAATTTTTTATTCAAAAAAACGTCCAGAAATTATAATAATTCAGATATTAGAATTCCCTCAAAAACACATTTATGTGCTCGGAGGTGGAAGTTTTTTGCTGGACTTTTTCTTTGTTTGTGTTACCATCTTCGCTGTTGCTGTCATTGGTCGTGGGTATTTACGCACCGATAAATGATAAATTGTGAGGAACGTGATATTGTACACGCTGTGCATACCAACAGCTGTATGTATGTATGCATGTGGGACTCTACCCTGCAGGGAATGCGAATAGTGAAACTGTAGTGAGTTACTACTGACATTGTCAGTAGTACTACTGACCAGGTGTACCCCAGCCAATGTAATCTTCTATTGACATTTAACATTAGCTGTCATTGAAAATCCACCAGTAGAGAGTAGTTATTCTTAAGCCACATGGAGACATTGGAACCATAGATTCAGTAGAACATTTTAGTTACCCACATGGCCCACAATTTAAGGGGTGTGGCAATTCATTTAAACACATATTTATATGCGCATTTTCAACCAGGCTTCTTGAACTATAATTAACAGAAAATTATATAGTTAAAAGTACATTAGAACTAAAAATTGTATACAACAGTCTTTTTTTGGTATTTGTGGGCTCATTTCTTTCAAGGCTGGCTAAACCTTTCTTAATATATAAAAGTTTAAATATTATTTTTATAAAATAATTGTTTTTCATAAAGTATGTAAATTTTTGAAGGTTGACTAATCATTCACTATTTTAATGAATGAAAAATTATAGTTCTTGAACATTTTCGTCATTTTGTGACTCTCCTTTTGAATTGATGCGGCGGTTTTGCTTGGAGTACTTCTTGTCGCTGAAATGCAGCTCTTAAAGTCTTATCGGGTGAATCATTGAACGTAGATATAACATCTAAGTATTGGGAAAATGTTTTTTTCTTTAATGGTTTTTTCGAAAAGGCTTATTTATTTAAATTTACATACCTATAATTGCTGCAAGCACGTTGGCAACGTCCCGCAGTCCCCGTTTCCCGATTGTTGCATCAACATTAAAGTTCATAATAATATTTTGACCAAATATTTGGTGCAAATTACGTTCGATGTGCAAAAATATTTAAAAGTTAAATTATTTAATTAGATATTCTGTTTGCCTAACACGAAAATACTTACATAGATTTCCAACACGTTTTCAATGCGTTGCAATTCCAGTGTGTCAGTAGCTTCCAGGGAAGACACTCCTAGCTAAAATCTGCGTTCGTTCACCCAACAAAGTTTCTTCAGAGAGTGGGTCATCTAGGCCTTCTTCCCTTAATATCGATAACAGCTTCTCTAAACATTTTCTGGAAGGAGCTGTTTCGATGTACCACTTTTTTAGCTTATCCCGCAAAGTCATTTTCAGAAGAGCAAAATCTTCCACATTCTCCACATGCTCCACAAAATCTTCACTTTCTTCCACAATTTCAATTACATTGCTTTCTTGCTTACATTGCACACTTCTCTTTTTATATACTAAAGGGAGTTTTTTATTGAGGTATAGAACTTCGAATTGAAATAAAACACAAGAAAATCGTTTTAATGTCCATCAATTTGGCTTTATTGGAAGGATAATTTTATGCCATTAATGTTTAAATATGATTTCGGGCATGTGGCCGCCGCGGCTGGCTCGAATATAGCCAATTCTACAGGTCCAATTTTCAATAACGCCACGAATGTTGGCTTCCAAGTCCCCTAACGTTTCTGGTTTGTTGGCGTAGACGAGCGACTTCACATATCCCCAAAGAAAATAATCCAATGGTGTCAAATCACACGATCTTGGTGGCCAATTGACAGGTTCATTCCGCGAAATTATGCGCTCATCGAATGTTTCCTTCAATAATTCGATTGTGACGTGCGCTGTGTGGCATGTAGCGCCGGTGAACTTCGCGAACTGAACCATTACTTTCGAAACAAATTTGCACGATTTGCAAGCGTTGTTCTTTTGTCAACCTGTTCATGATGAAATGGCAAACCAAACTAAATATTAATCACTTGACAGCTGACAAAATGGCCGCCAGTTAAAAAAGTGATGCCAACTTAAAGTTCTATACCCCAATAAAAAACACCCTTTACTAGCTGAACCCCCGCCCGCTTCGCCAGGCAGAAAAACAAACGGAAATAAAAATCATATTGTTTTTTCTTGTGGTCGGTATTATATGTACCACTTATAATCAAGGTATTTCCCTGAGATACAAAAGAAATGGATATGTTCCATGGAAAATATTGAAGTACGGCGAATAAAGGAAGAAATGTCAAAAATCAAATTGATTTTAGGTTGAGTGTGATTCTCCTCATTTCCATTACCAAAACAAAAAACTTCCTACGTAAGAAGAACTTACTTAATCGAATAGCTGGAATTCGAATGTACTACATTCAAAACACATAGAAAGTCAATCAAATTGTTCACTAATCAAACAACACAAAAACTAAAAAATTAATATAATTTCCGTTTTCTTGACTTAAGTCGGCTTTTGGCGATATTTCTTTTTTGTAATCTTTCTTTGCTATTATGCTAAGAAAATCCAAAGAAAATGAGTAATTTTACAAAATTCAAATCAAAAATTCCCCATCTTTCAAATCCCGCCCATTTGTATAACAATATAGGAATCTCTGTGTCGAAAATACTCTAAAACCGGTTTTAATTTCATATGGGAAGGGCCACACCCACTTTCCGCCCATATTTGCACAACTATTTACACTGGATCTATTCAGACAATTGTTCAGCACTCTAGGTTTTATAGAACTGATAATATTCAATAATAGATTTTAACTTCGTATGTGTATCCCACTATCCCACTACCGCCCATTTTTGGTACAACTACGAAGGTTTATGCTAGATGCACTCACAAAAAATTCAGTATTGTAGCTGTTATAAAACTGAATATATTCGATAATAGGTTTTAAGTTTGTATGTGAGGTAGCACGCCCACTTTTCCAATACCGCAAATTTTTGACACAACTACCCATATTGATGCTAGATGTACTCGCACAAAATTTCAGTATTGTAACTGTCATAGAACTCTATATATATTTGAAAATGGGTTATAACTTTGTGTGGCAGGTGCCACACACACTTTTCCAATTCATTTTCCATTTTTGGCACAACTACGAACATTTATGAAAGATGCACTTACACAAAATTTCAGCACTATAGGTGTCATTGAACTGACAATATTCAATAATAGCTTTTAACTTCGTATGGGAGGTACCACGCCCACTTTTCCAATACCACAAATTTTTGACACAACTACCCTTATTGATGCTAGACGCACTCACACAAAATTTCAGTATTGTATCTGTCATAGAACTGGATATATTAGAAAATGGGTTATAACTTCGTATGGGAGGTGCCACACCCACTTTTCCAATACCGCCCATTTTTGGCACAACTACGCACATTGATGCTAGATGCACTTACACAAAATTTCAGCACTATAGCTGTCATATAACTGACAATATTCAATAATAGGTTTTAACTTCGTATGGGAGGTACCACGCCCACTTTTCAAATACCGCAAATTTTTGACACAACTACCCATATTGATGCTAGATGTACTGGCACAAAATTTCAGTATTGTAACTGTCATAGAACTGGATATATTAGAAAATGGGTTATAACTTCGTATGGGAGGTGCCACACCCACTTTTCCAATACCGCCCATTTTTGGCACAATTACGCACATTGATGCTATATGCACTTACATAAAATTTCAGCACTCTAGGTGTCATAGAACTGACAATATTCAATAATAGGTTTTACCTTCGTATGGGAGGTGCCACGCCCATTTGTCCAATCCCGCCCATTTTTGGCACAACTATGCACATTGATGCTAGATGCACTTACACAAAATTTCAGCACTATAGGTGTCATTGAACTGACAATATTCAATAATAGCTTTTAACTTCGTATGGGAGGTACCACGCCCACTTTTCCAATACCACAAATTTTTGACACAACTACCCTTATTGATGCTAGACGCACTCACACAAAATTTCAGTATTGTATCTGTCATAGAACTGGATATATTAGAAAATGGGTTATAACTTCGTATGGGAGGTGCCACACCCACTTTTCCAATACCGCCCATTTTTGGCACAATTACGCACATTGATGCTATATGCACTTACATAAAATTTCAGCACTCTAGGTGTCATAGAACTGACAATATTCAATAATAGGTTTTACCTTCGTATGGGAGGTGCCACGCCCATTTGTCCAATCCCGCCCATTTTTGGCACAACTACGCACATTGATGCTAGATGCACTTACACAAAATTACAGCACTTTATGTGTCATAGAACTAACAATATTCAATAATAGGTTTTAATTTCGTATGGGAGGTGCCACGCCCACTTTTCCAATACCGCCCATTTTTGGCAAAACTGTGCAGACTAACTATTAGTGGACTTTCACAAAAATTCAAGACTCTAGCTGCAACAGTACTCCGAATATGCTAATTTATAAAAAACGAATAAATGCCCAATTTGTGTGGGAGGTGCCACGCCCACTGAAAATATCAAAAATTTATATAGCCTATTTTCACCACCGGTTCAACATGAACATACTGTGGAAATTTCAAGAAGATTGGTCCAGTAGTTTAGTCTGCTATAAAGAACAAACAAACCCACAAACTTACAAACACAGATTCATTTTTTTATATATATAGATTTTTTTAACAAGTTTTATATAATTTCTTTTTTCTCATTTTTATTATTTTATTTGTATAAAACAATTTTAATCACCTTTTTTTAATAATTTCACACTACACTACTATATTTTACAGAACACATGTTGCTTCCACGAAATAACATGACGCAAATAAATAAAGAAGAACCGTAAAAAATCTCTACACCAACTCACTGCACAACATAATAAAAAACACAAACTGTTGAAGCGTTCGTTGATAATGTCTCCAGAAATACAGTAGATCTGTGTTCTCTAATATATTTCTAGTCGCGCATAAAGGAAATTTTTCGACATTTGAACTACTGCAATTGTCGCTAGAAAAAAAATGGTGACATAGAGACATGTGGTTATAGGCTGACTGCAGGGTAGTTTGTTAGTTCAATGAACTACAGCAGTTATCGTTTGCATGTATTCCTAAAGCTGTTCGACTTTACATGCATATACAAAGCGAGAAAGCTTATAAACGGAATCAATCTTGGAAGAAATGATCTCGGTTGGGTGCTTATAAACGTTGGCGCATAGTGGGTCAGAATCAAATTATATCGGCCAAAATTCAATAGCTTTTGCATTAGTAAACATCACTGCTGTCGCTGCGACTACGAAGAGGAAATAGAGACAGTCGAGCACTTCTTATGTGACGGCACAGGGCCCTTGGGAAGCAATTACTACATAATATTGGAAATCGATGATATATCTCAATCATTCAGGCTGGGTATATTTTAGAAATTAGCCCAAAGTTAACTATTTTTTATTTTACGATTTAAATGAAAAGTAAATATTTTTTTATTTTTTCGTTTGTATTTTTTAAGTATTTCTTCATAATGTGCGGAAAAAATATTTATATTTTCGCATTACAAATTTTCAGCTTTCGAACTGTTTCTCATACATTTTGAGAGATTTTGCACTAAAATTGGTTTTGTTAGAAGTTGTGGTTTCTTAGCTTTATTATGAACCAATACATAAACGTACATCAAAAAACATGAAAACAATGAAAATCGAAGAAAAGAAAACTTTCGTCAAATTCATAAAATATACCCGATGGGTTGTACGTAGGGTTTGGGGTTTCCCGGACTTTTTTCATTTCCCGGGAAAACGGGAATGAAAAATTTCATTCCCGGGAATCCCGGGAAAAAGTAATTTATTTATAGGTATGTTCAATATGGTTTAAAATACCAACATTTAATAACTGGTGTGTTTTTTTCAATACTGTCATATTACAAATTAAAAACTAATATTATTGTCAAAATATTTTACAAATTATTTTTCATTTTACAAATATTTTACTCTACACCTTTTCAAGATTATATTCGGAACATACAAATTTATATTGAGAAATGTAAATTCATATTAGGGACATATAAATTCATAATGGGTAATGTAAATTTATAATAGGAACATGTTAATTCATAATGAGATATATAAATCATAATTCAATGAGAACAATTAATTGAAAATAGGAACATACCAATTCATAATGAAATATACAAGTTTGTAATCAGAAAATCCATATTCATAATCAGAAAATATGTATTCATAATGAGAAAATATAAAATCATATTGAGAAAACGTAAATTTATAATGAGAACATTGATAAAATATGTGTTTCTACGAAAATATCCATAGAAAAACGTACATACATAGCTTCGATTATAAATTTTAGAGTTCCTGATTATGAATTTACATTTTATGAATATATATTCCTGAATAAGAATTTATATTTTCTCATTATCAATTTGGATTTTCTCATTTTGTATTTATATATCTCATTATCAATTTGTATGTTCTTATTATGAATTTATATTTATCAATATGAATTTACATTTCAAATTACGAATTTACAGTGCTGATTATGAATTATCATGCTCCTATAATGAATTTACATTTCCTGTTATGAATTTACATCTCCTCGTGAACTTACATATTCCGATTATAAATTACATACAAATATTGAAATAGTCCAGTCATTAATTCTTACAAAGGGCCATTTAAATACATCGTAGCATATATTTATATTCCTATTAGATTTCTCTTGAAAGTTTCCAGACGAACAATTTTAATTGTATTCCTATTTTTAGACCATTTCTTTCTGGCTACAAATGTAAAGTAAATTGTTCTTGAAGAAGATATTCACCTCGATTCTTCGAGGAACACAAGAAAATTTACATTATGTAAGCCATAGTATTGCCGGTATGATATTTTTATTTCACAATAAAGATCTTGCAAACACAGAAAGTTTTTATTCCCCTAGCTGGGTTTCGCATAAAATGGCTATTTAGCGAATTTAAAAAGTTTTGTTTGTAGTAATATAATATAAACAAATACTCAACAAATACTTATTATTGTCAGTAATGTAAATACATATATGAATTTGAAATACATCTAAAAATTCCAATTTATATAGTAACATTAAATTATTGATCAACATAATAAATAAATTATTTTTTTAATATTTCCCGTATTCCCGGGAAATTGAAAATTTTTTCCCGGGAATTCCCGTCCAATTTTTTCCGGGAATTCCCGGGAAACACGATTCGGAAATTCCCGGACCCCAAACCCTAGTTGTACGTCTACTAGCCATGACAGACGGAACATGGAAACAAGTAAAAACAAGCTGGCACAATCTCCACCGCCAGATTGAAGGTCATTGACCTCACGTAGAAGTGCAGTACCACATCAAGAAAACAATAATAGCTGAGCTCTTTTCGTCGCGTACACAGGTGACGCACATAAGCGCATTGGCGCTTAGCAAAATCTGATTGATAACACACTCATGTCCGTCCGCTCTGCACCCATGCAGTACGTTCGCCATTTGTATGGATATACATTTTCTAAATAAACTTCTTACATTCCAAGTGGGGGTCGTCAATATTAATTGTTTCCCGTGGCTTTATCGGATGTGGGTTACTAGTCCGATGCACCGGCCCTAGATTGTAACGTTCTTATGAATGATCGATTAATATTTAGATCGTGCAGCTTGGATATAATTATAAATAACTAACTTAAAAGACCGTCGAGCGCAACCATTCCCAAAAGAATTTCCAAGGATGCAAACCTACTTGGCCAGCAAGCAAAGCCTCATTCCCGAACTGTTTTTTATTATTACTATTAAGTCTATAGATACAAATATCCTTACAGACTAAAAACATATACATATATACACTTAGATACTACAAATTAAGTATTTAAATACAGGATAATTTTTCTTTTAATAGAGTTTTTGTTTTCTGATAATTCAATAATGTGATAGAATTTATTAAATTGAACAAGCAGGCGGTGCAATGGATCATTATTGGCATAGTTTAAAATAATTATAGTGGATCAAATGAAAATATCTAGTTGGTCTTGTCGGAATATTTATCATCATTCTACTGAGAATAAGATCGGAATGGATGTTGCCCTGGATAACATTATAAGGAAAGTAATGTTCAACATAGTACGGCGACTTTTCAAAGAAGGTAACTTGATAAGATTAAAATAAAAGGCTTTGTTTCTGGACATATTCCATAAGATTACTATGAATAGTATAGGATGGGTCCCATGTTTCTGAACCATATTCAATTGTTTAGTGACAGAAGGATCGGAAAACTCCTTACTCCAACGTTTTATAATACCAAGAGCACCATAAGCTTTGTTTACTATCATAGAAATGTGAGACCTGAAGTTCAAACGTTGATCCAATAGAATTCCAAGATCCAAAAAGAAACCACAGACTCGAGTTTATGATCCCCAAAAAAATAATTAGTTTCTAAATTTCTAGCTCTAGAAAATGACATTTGCATTTCAACATATTTAGTTCCATTTAATTAATTTTACACCATTCATGAAAACTATCGAGATCAGACCGTAGAAAACGTTGTTCAGTGGGATCTTTAAAGGATCGAAATATTTTTACATCATCAGCATATAATAGAATATTAGAATGACGAACTACAGTGGAAAGATCATTAATAAATATTGTAAATAGAATCGGACCAAGATTACTTCCTTGTGGTACACCGGATGATACAACTATATTTCGTGAAAGAGCTTTTCCATTTTAACCACGATAATAATGTTTTACTAAAGCCCATCATATCTATTTTCATTAGCAGAAGGTTGTGATTAACTTTATCAAAAGCCTTGCAAAGTCTGTATAAATGGAATCAGTTTGCATTCGGTTTCTAAAACCATCATTTATAACTGTAGTAAGTTCCAAAACATTCGTTATATTTAGTTGATCGATATTTACGGAATTTAAAATGGGGGATTATATATGATTCCTTCCATAAAGGTGGTAAATATCCAAAACTTATTGATTTATTAAAGATTATTGAAAGAGGGTATGATAAAGTATCAGCACAGTACTTAAGTATGTTATTAGGGATCCCGTCTGGACCAGGATTAAATGTGATATTTAATGCCTTCAAATTTTCCAAAACCATAAATCTGCTTATAATGGAAACTTTTATAGGTGAAGCTTCAACAATATTATAAGGATAAGGAATAGACCGATCAACATTTTTATTTGAGTAGGTCAATGAGAAAAAGTCTGCAAATAAGTTGATAATTGATAAATCATCATCTGCTAAAATGGAACAAAAGTTTAAAGAGTTAGGGAAACTACGTGATCGGCGTTTGGAATTTACAAACTTATAGAAAGATTTAGGGTTATTTCTCAATTGATTTTTCATGGTGATTATGTAATCCTTGTATGCACTTCTGTTCGCAATGTTGTATTCAGATCTTGCGATCGAATATTTGGAAAAATCAGCAGAGGAACCAGTTTTTTTTGTATTTTTTAAATAATTTATTTTTCTTATTCTTTGATTTAGCTTAATGAATATTGTTCCAAGGTGGGCCAATAGTATCATGTTTAAAAATTTTAGGAACTGACTTTGAGATGCAATCATGTAACACACTGTAGAAATTAGTTATAACATCATCTAAAATTTTGGACGACAAAATATCATTCCATTTAACAGATGATAAAAGTAAATTAAGTTTTGAATAATCTGTTCTAGAAAGCAGTAAACTTATTCATATCTAACATTTTTTGAAGTATTAGAAAATGAAATAGAAGGAAGCATGATTTTTAAATCTATGGTAGGATGAAAGCGATCATTAGGATATGTAACCGGAATAGAAGAGTTCAGCGAAACCTCCAACGGCTGATTTACAAAAATCAAATCCAAAAGTCTGCCATATAAATTATTTACATTATTCACCTGAAAGAGACCATAACTTAACAAAGATCCGACGCAATCGTTAACGCAATTATTTGCAAGAATATTTGAATTAACTGATTGATTCCACGTGGTTAAAGGTAGATTAAAATCACCAAGAGCAACAGACTGTATTGCAGAAACATGTTTAGAGTAAAGTGCAACATCAGAGCCGGGAGGAATGTAGGAACATGAAATGAATAAGCTTATATTCTTAAACCTTACTTTAATTGCAACAAATTCAATATCAACGACGGAAGGCAATATAATTTGTTCAGAAGGAAACCCGATGGAGACTGCGGCCACCTGTTTTTTAATTTTATCAGAACGATCACACCTGAATATCTGTTATTTTTCACATAAGATTTCTCAATTAAAAATATTATCCTGAAGCCAGGTTTCAGTAAAGACATTTAAGTGGTAATTGAAATTATAACTGTCAGTATAAAGTTTAGATAATTTAGAATTTAATCCTCTAACATTTTGATAAACTACATGAATATGATTATAAGAAAGTAAAGAAAGAAATTAGTTTTTTGACACAACGTTTGATTGCAACGGTAAGTGAACAATATCTGATCGAATGTTATCTCTATAAACATATTCATGAATAATAGCTTTCGGCGGCCAAAAATCAGGATTAACAACAGAGTCAAATACGTCAGGAACAATGATTTTTAAACGAAGCTTTGCTCCGTTTCTCGTTATATTTAAATTAAAAAACGATAATTTCAATATCTGCATCCAATTTAGAGCCAACGTATGATGCTACATCTTCTATTGAAGTGTCAGCAGCAAATCGAGCAGCAAAAATATTTTTTTTTATGGTACCACTTTTAGTTGTTTAGGAGGGATAGATGTGTTAGGAGTATTTGTTGGAGAATAGAACTTACTGGAACCAGAAGGAGTAATGTCCAAAGAAGGATTATTTAATGGCATGGTTTTATTAGTTTGGAACGGACTAATGACATCATCACGTTGAACTCCACTTACAGTAGTATCTGGAGCAGTAGGTTGAACAGGATTAATGCTTTGAACATCGTTGATAGTAATTGTTGATGCAGGTAATGTGTTCGAATGCAGAACATTAATTGCAGACGGTTTGTTTTTAAATGTGACGTCAGAAGTTTTCTTTCTTTTTGGAAGGGAATCAGGCGGAGATTGGAGAAACTGTTCTACGCAAGTGGCATTTTCAAAGACCTCCCTATATTTGCAAAATTTTTCCGTGAGGGATATAAGGTCATTGTTGACCTGGTCAAATTCCTTACGAGTATTTTTAAAGAAGGAATAAAATTCAACATCGAAGATTTTAAATTTTTTGCAACACCAGCGAAGTCCTTTATCTTCAAGTAAATTATCAGCAGTTCGCGCGGTTAATTCGACACACTTAGCATGGTACGTTGTAAGGCAAAGCCAGCAGGAGACCATTGCTTCGTCAACTTTATTAATTTTGCAATTTACTTTTGAGCAATTCATTATTTTAGTTAGAATTAAAAAATATTGAAGACAAATGTTCCAATTTGGCAACCGATCTAAATCACTAACACACTAACAATCAACAGTATAACATAATTAATGAAGACTTGCTTCCGCGTTGCTTAATTTGGATACTGCCTACCTCCCACACCTCATTGTGCTCTTTGCCAGATATTGTGTAACTGCGGCGACAGGCACGGCTTCTTTGGTAACTAGCCAGCATTTGTGGCCAAGGTTTGGCAAAACAAAAATTTACAAAAATAATCATTGCCAAAGATACAAAGAGAAACATCCACCAGAACAGAAACAAAGCCTAAGGAATGTGGAGTTACGATGTGAAGGCAACCTATCACCCACCACCGCCCATCCTCAAAAGCGAGCAAAACTCAATTAATATTAATTAGACGATGATTTGCCATAAAGAATATTTATTAACGGAATAATGTTGATGATAAAATGATTTATTATTCCAGTCAATGGACATTTGAGGCGTTTTTGTGAGCGTGCGTCTGTTAAAAACACCCGGACACGCACACAAAGGTCAGTCAGACAGACACAAACGACAAGTCGCATCCTAACGAAAAGGTGATGCTTCAAAGAGTGTATACATCGAATATATTTTTCGAATTTGAACTAGGATATTCTTCTGGCTACTGCTACTGTAGAAAGTCTTAGTTCTAAGTTTGAAATCAAGGGGAAAATTGCAGTGCATTCACCTTCATGTGAAATAAACTATTCATTGAAAAAATAAAATGTCCAGCAGACGCAAAATAAGATTATCTTTCCATTGCATTTCGTACTACTGCTGGATACACCAATATATCTATATTCCAAAGAAAGGAAAACGCCAAGATCGCGTTACGTTTTATAAAATGATTTTAATAAATGATGGAAAGGGTAGTTTTTCCTTAAGTCAGGATAACAAACTGCGATAACTAAAACGTTAAAAAAGATCATTTTTTACCCAAAATAAAAATTATATTTTTTTCGCATTATTGCCAACTAAATAATTGTATCAAAACAAAATTTAAAAAATGGGTTGACTTTTTGGACTTGGCTTCGATAACCATAAATTCGACTTACACTGGATAATTATCCAGGTTAAGTCCAATTTTAATATATATATATATTTTTTTTTTCAAAATTTGTTTTCATACGCACATTTATATATGTACATAGCTGTTGGCAACAATTTAAAAAAATAATTTTAATTTTATCTTTTTATTTACGTTTTTGTTATCGCGGCTTAGTTTTGCAGTCTTAAAGAAAAACACTACCAATAGCAATAAATGAACTATATTCTTTGTAAACAAACTACACAAAAAACTAAAATGTATGCCACAAAATGAAACTCAATTGAACACCGGGTGCGAACCTGGCTATGCACGCAAAATGAACACCTTACAAAGCATACTGATTTGCACTACTGAATAAGTACATCGGTATATGTGCCCGCTTTGATGTAATGGAAATGTAGATCCACTGAAACTACTTTTGTTTCTTTCTTCGAAGCTGGATTGTTAATATCGTAAAGTAATTGTTTCCCGATTAGAACTCGATCGGCTCTTCAGTCTATCAGCCTGTAAAATAAGACTCGGCACATACGAGTAGCTTCTGCTCTCTTCTCTATTGAAAGTGGAGTATACATTCCAATCTCACGCATTGTTAAATAAACCTGGCTAATCTAGCCGGACAAATATTTTTATTTGCATGAAAAAATGTTATATTTGATTCAATGTTACCAATGAATCTGCTCTGCCATATAAAATTTACGGAATAAGTTCTAAAATATTTTGTTGGGAAATCCACTCACGCGAATGAGAAGTACACCTCACATTTCGAAAACATGTATGTCTGTCAAGAACAATCGCACCTAGTTACAAAACACACCATTGCATTGCTGTAGAATACGCTGATGCACAATGACAATATCCCAGTTGGAATCAAATTCCAAAACTGTTAAAAGCATGTACATGTATGTTACTTACATGCATAACATGGAAACATTTATAACCTCTGAAAATATGAAGAAATTATTGAACAATTGCCAACACTGATAGCACGGCGTAAATAGAATTCAAATCAAAATCTGTTGGCTGGGAGACAATCGAAATGCAACTACAAGTATGAAGATCATCAGACCTTCATGGCCAATGTCATCCGCATCATACCATTCGACGCAGCCACACACACACACATACTCAGTCGCAAACATCACAAACGAACACCCACAAAAATGGAATGAACATTCCCAGAAGCGGATATCACGACATCTAAGGCCTTATATATGGCCTGCTAGTGATACATGGTGGCCTTGTAAACGGCAAGATAAGGAAAGGTGCTACTGGTTTCAAAACCACGTTACTCTACCCCCTTAAAGTTCCCTTGAAGTGCAGAACAAAATTGTATTAAATATATAAATATAACTCCAAAAGCTAGAAAAGATGTTCTGAGATATTTAAGTGCGGTTGGAAGGCCTTACCTTCCAATCTCACATCTGATAAACGGAAAGGCAGATAGGCGTGATTGTTCCTGAAATCCGCCACTGGTAGGCACAACGTCACACCTACGCCCACACACGACGCGTCAACGTCGTCGAAATAACAGCAATTTCTTCACACACGCAAAGTTGTGGAGATGAATTCAAATAGACTCGTTATTCATTTGAAAACGCAATGTGACGCGCACACAGTGTGCGATTTGAATGTGTTTATAGCAGAGCGATCAAATCTGGCATGTGGAAAATATGGAATATGGGCCACGTGGAAGCAGGCTCGGATGTGGTGCGTTCTGGCATTGGGGTCGTATCTCGGTAATGAGTCGCGCATGGCCTTCGATTTGTTCGCGTGAACCAATGACCTAAGCCTAGAAAAATTAATCTGGGGCCGTTGCCACTTGACGGTAACGTTCTCGGCGCTATAATTTTTAAAGATGTAAGTTACCAGCAGTATCAACGGCCCATAAAGCACATCACACAGTCAGTTTTTGTGGATATAACGGCGCCTTGCGAATATCTCGTTGATTATCTTCACTCCAAATGCGGCAATGTTGTCTATTGAGTCGCTGAATAGTATATTAAAAAAACATTCAAGAAATTCACTTCGAAAATCATTGTTCGGGATTTTCGTCGTTCTGGCATTAGTCCATTTGTGATGAAGTGCCGAACCAAACTGAGCACAATTGATAATAGCGGTGCCAGATCTGACCAATTTGTTTCCCTTGAATCGTCATCCAAATCCAAAAATCAAACGATACTACAGGTAGGCGTAGCGTTATTCTGCCTATATGATTTAGCTCACAATTTCGAACAACATTGGATTGTTATTAACAGTTACTGTTCATTAAAAGGTGTCATTTTATTGATATAATTTTTAGATGTTGCAATGCGATTTACTACAATAAGAATTGCTGTAATCATTAAATTTATTCTCAAAAAGCGATATTTTTAAAATTTTACCAAAAATATATGTTAGTTTCAATCATATGATCTAATGCCAAATTTCGCTTTGGTATTAGAATTACTGCCGGAGATGCTAACTAAAGGGTGAAATAAGGTATTCTAAGACAAGCATAAGAAAATATATTTAAAGCCCTTTCAAGGATCTAGTAATTCTGAAAATATTGATAAAATACAACATCAACATTTCGCGGGAAACAGACGATTTTTAGAGTAGCACAGATAGCTTGACACAGGGACGAAATATTTTGTAAATCATCATTAAACAATCCAAATTTTATTCCCTGTTGGTGAAAACATCAATTTTCGAAACTCAGAAAAATGTGTATTAGAGCGACTCACGGTAAAAATTGTGAAAATGAATGAAATGACCTGCAGTATAAAAGAAGGAAAATATACAATTTCAGAGCGCCAAAAATTAAATTCGATCTTTCACCTTTTGTTTTCCAATATTCATCATTTCAATACGAATAAAATTCTGAATTTAAAAAAGGTAACTTTTATTTTCAATAATCGTGTTTACTTTTGCGATGTAAAAAAAATCGCGGAAGAAATGGACGAGTTGTAAAAACGACATCGAAAAGTAACTGGAAATGGAAATAATTCAAATCAACAAATGGCATGGTGACATTTATTACTTGGCTGCAGACTACCACGATCATGAGTGAGTTGTGCTTCTCGTTCGTTTGTAAGAATCATCTCCTCATAGAGGCCGGGTTTGGTGTTGAAAAGTCGCTGCGAAGCCACTTGAAAAGACTTTTGACATGGTCGAAATCATGATCGTGGTAGTCTGCAGCCAAGTAATAAATGTCACCATGCCATTTGTAAATAAATTTGCATTCTATTAAATATAGATTAAATTATTTCAAACTTTACATACATAATTTGACCGCCTGGAATGGTGGAAGAAGAATTAATGACATAGCGTTCGCTTTTTGGAATATATAAAGTTAAAGGTAAAAGTTTGTGAAGATAACAATCTTAACAATCCCAAATAAGAACTCAATGAGAAAAACCTGTCGGTCAAATAATATTTTTCATAATAGGACTTAATTCTCAAAAATGTTAGCCGCAGAAAACCAACTCTCCTCCTTTGTAAAAGCCGTTATTTTCTTTCAGTGTCTGATGTACACATAACTATACTCACGTACACCCTATTCATTTAAAATACTGGCGCATCAGTCATGAACCATCCACATACATTTGTACCACATCTCATCACATCAGATCAGATCAGATCAGATAGGATCAGATCATATTTGAATTCTCATTAAATTACACAGTGACTGTTTGCTGACCATGGCCTGTAATTAATTTAATTCCACAATTTTCATATCTCTCGTTTCAGTACATTAAATGCAAATAAATACACAACTGAATGCTGTGCTGAGGGTTCGTAATTGAAAACCGATGGCGCAAGACTCCAGTGCAGGGGCAGTGGCACAACATATTCGTTGGAAAGGCAATCACACGCACTTGAAGGACAGACAATGAATGAGGCATAATTAATGCACGAGTGATATACAGTAGGATAATTGGGAAGGGACACAAAGGGAATCAACGGCTACTAAAGCGTAGTGCCTCGCTCCGAGGGAAGAGCGAAAACACGTAAACGAGTACTCACAATGGGTTGTTCTCCGAGCAGTTTGGCTAGGACCAGAGGTTCTGCGGACTCCGCGGAGGTTAGTGCTGCAGCAGGTACTGTGGCCACGACAACTGAAAAGGACGGAAGCATCTTCTTCTGCGTCAAATTGAGAAGGGCTCGATTGCGTCGCTGCAGTCAACAAAATGGCGGAGACGGAAGTGGAGGCAGTGGCACGGGAAGTGGCAGTGCTGGTGCGAACGGCGACGATATGTGCAATCAAGCCTTGCTCATGAAAAACGAAACAGATTATGAAAAGGTAAGTGTGTGTATACTAAACCGGGTCGGACCCCCAAAATATTGTATTTTCATAAATGAATTGTAGTTTCATAAACGATTTTTGTTTGTTGCATTGAATTTCTGTCCTTGAGGTTTTATTACTAGATGATGAAATGTGCTTAACATCATCTAGTTTAAGTTGTATTATTCTTGAATTGTAAATTATTTCTATCAATGTATAGTCCGCATTGGACTTTATGGATTAATAAATTGAATTGAATACTACACCTGTGTAAAATGGTCGCCATGCCTTTAGTTGCCATTTCTATCTGTTTTGCTGAACTTTATGTACTTTGGTAGGAACTCAAATTCGTAAGATTTTGAGAGATGTGAATTGGAATGACCAAAACTTGTATTTTTGCAACTGTTTAGTGAAACTTCAAAAACTCAGTCATCTTCCGACGGATTTTTAAAAACTAAACGTTTTTTTTTAAAGAATTCACAAGTAGAATGGTTACCTTGCAAACTACAACGAGAAAACATTCTTAACGAAGGAAAATGGCGAAAAACTTGAAACAAAATGTGTTTGCTGGACAAAGATTACTCTAGTTTTAAATAAACAACATATAAAGAGTGATTTTTTTGAGGTTAGGATTTTCATGCATTAGTATTTGACAGATCACGTGGGATTTCAGACATGGTGTCAAAGAGAAAGATGCTCAGTATGCTTTGACATTTCATCATGAATCGTCTTACAAACGAACAACGCTTGCAAATTATTGAATTTTATTATCAAAATGCGTGCTCTGTTAAGAAAGTTCATTGCGCGCTTCCATTTTATGGTCAGTTTAATCGACCCACTGAAGCGGCTATTCGGGCTATTGTGACTAAATTTCGCACCAAATTTACATTGTTGGACATTAAACCACCAACACGCTTACGTAGAGTGCGAACTGAAGAAAATATCGCAGCTGTATCGGCCAGTGTTAATGATGACCACCAATTTTCGATTCGTCGCCGTTCGCACCAATTGGGTCTCTGTTACTCAAAAACGTGGAAATGCCAAAATTGGACTAAGCGGATGGACCACCTAAGACGCAGCCGCGGTCAACATTTAAATGAAATTATCTTCAAAAAGTAAATGTCATGGACCAATCTAACGTTTCAAATAAAGAACCGATGAGATTTTGCAAATTTTATGTGTTTTTTTTTTAAAAAAGTTATCAAGCTCTTAAAAAATCACCCTTTATATCGCTCGAAATGTACAAGATTATTCGATCTAAGTCCGGTTAGAAGTGTTCAAAGGTATATAAAACCGGTTTTTATCCGTGAGTCAAGATTATGAGGGTGTCTGGGCAATTTCACATACAAATTCTTGTTTTAATCGTATTCTAGAACAAGCTCCATGGTAACAACTACCGGTTCTACTAATGGTTCCAAAGAACCGTGGAATACAATCTATCGTGTAAAATCGATGTGTCCCCATTTGACCTTTTTAATTCATCTAAAAATAAGTAAGGAAAGGCTAAAGTCGGGCGGGGCCGACTATATAATACCCTACACCACTCCCTGCGTATGTACCTCGCTTTGATTACTAAACCCATTTATTTCATGGGAGCAATTTTATGTAGTTCATATAAATTATAAGGTATAAATTATACTATAAATTCATCTTTAGTCATATTTAACGAATATGGTTAATAATATGGTAATTGATCCAATTATCCGACAGACAAATACAAATTATACAGTAGTAATAGGATGAATCAGACCGACATTTCAAAAGGGGGCCTATAACTACATTTTGGGCCTGGTCCAAAACATGGGCCTATATATTTCTCATTCACGGTAGGTATTCCTGGTTGAAAAATACCATGATCTGCAAAATTTGGTGAAGATCCGATGTAAGATGTAGTTTCTAGAGCTGTAATAGATCAGAATGAGACCCCATTTGGGTTATACCAAAGTATGGACATATGGGCATCTCCCAAACAAGTAAGGAAAGGCTAAAGACGGACGGACTTTTTATCTCATTACAATTCAATTCGGTAAAAAAGTGAAATCGGGAAGGATTTTTGCATCCTGTCATCGGAAAGGACATTTGTATGAGGGTATATTGAAACCTGGAACGATGTGACCCGCTTTCAACATGTATGTTTATTGGTGAAATATAATATGTAAAGTTTGGCCAAAATCGGTTAAACATTCGAGGGCGATATCTAAATCTGAACCGATCTTACCCACTTTCACCATAGGTTGGATTATAAAATGTTGTGCCAGTTTTAAAGAAAAACGGGTACAATATGTGGATTTTAGAGCGGAAAAAGTCAAATCGGGAGCGACATTTGTATGTGGGCTATATCTAAATCTGTACCGATCATACCCACTTTCAGCATAGGTGTTAGATAGTTAGATTATAAGATGTTGTGCCAAATTTAAAGAAAATCGGGTGCAAGATGTGGTTTCTAGAGCGGAGGGAGTGACATTTGTATGGTGGCTATATCTAAATCTGAACCGATCTTACCCAGTTTCAGCATAGGTGTTTCTAGTTCGATTTTAAAATGTTGTGCCAAATTTAAAGAAAATCGGGTACAATATGTGGTTTCTAAAGCGGAAAAAGTGAAATCGGGAGCGACATTTGTATGGGGGCTATATCTAAATCTGAACCGATCTTACCCAATTTTTGCATACGTGTTTCTAGTTGGATTATAAGATGTTGTGCAAAATTTAAAGAAAATCGGGTAAAATATGTCGTTTCTAGAGCGGAAAATGTCAAATCGGGAGCGACATTTGTATGGGTGCTATATCTAAATCTGAACCGATCTTACCCAATTTTTGCATAGGTGTTTCTACTTTGATTATAAGATGTTGTGCAAAATTTAAAGAAAATCGTGTACAATATGTCTTTTCTAGAGCGGAAAATGTCAAATCGGTAGCGACATTTGTATGGGGGCTATATCTAAATCTGTACCGATCATACCCACTTTCAGCATAGGTGTTTCTAGTTAGATTATAAGATGTTGTGCCAAATCGGGTGCAAGATGTGGTTTCTAGAGCGGAGGGAGTGAAATTTGTATGGGGGCTATATCTAAATCTGAACCGATCTTACCCAGTTTCAGCATAGGTGTTTCTAGTTCTATTATAAAATGTTGTGCCAAATTTAAAGAAAATCGGGAACAATATGTGGTTTCTAAAGCGGAAAAGTGAAATCGGGAGCGACATTTGTATTGGGGCTATATCTATATCTGAACCGATCTTACCCAATTTTTACACACGTGTTTCTAGTTGGATTATAAGATGTTGTGCAAAATTTAAAGAAAATCGGGTACAATATGTCGTTTCTAGAGCGGAAAATGTCAAATCGGGAGCGACATTTGTATGGGGGCTATATCTAAATCTGAACCGATCTTACCCAATTTTTGCATAGGTGTTTCTACTTGGATTATAAGATGTTGTGCCAATTTTAAAGAAAATCGGGTACAATATGTGGTTTCTAAAGTGGAAAATGTCAAATCGGGAGCGACATTTGTATGGGGCTATATCTAAATCTGAACCGATTTCCTCCAAATTCAATACCGATGGTCCTTGGCCAGAAAAAATAACTTCTGCCAAGTTTCATGACAATCGGACTACAATTGCGACCTGTAGAGTGCGAACAAGCTTAGATGGACAGCAGACGGACGGACGGACAGACAGACAGACAGACATCGTTAAATCGACTCAGCTGGTGATTCTAAGCCGATCGGTATACTTAAAGGTAGGTCTAGCTCGATTATTTCTTGGTGTTACAAACATTTGGCGCGAAACTAACTTATAATACCCTAGACCACGAAGTGGTGTAGGGTATAAAAACACAATATTCCCCAAATACCTCACCTATCCGCACATAAAATGAAAGCTTGGATTATTTTATGACCACTCACAAAATATTTCGGCTGTAACTCTTACCTTCATGTAGCGAAATCGATTTTATATAACCTTTAAAAATCATGTTTGCGTCACTAGCAGAAAACCTTTTACAAAAAGGGGTATTTCCACGATAACCGCTTCTTCTCACTCCTTATTTCGTCAGACTTGACGAAAGTAATAAAGCACACATGCCATCTTACAAGCATCTCATTGAGTTGCATATGTAATTATGTGTATATGCAGGTATAGTTACCCAGCAATACTTCTGCCGTGCCAAAATCAGGTTTCATGGTGTTTTTCTTGTGATCGGTAATATATGTACCACTTATAATCAATGGATATGTTCCATGGAGAATATTGAAGAACATAACTTTAGTTTACGGCGAAAAAAGGAAGAATTGTCGAAAATCAAATTTAATTTAGGTTGAGAGTGATTCTCCTCCTTTCCATAACCAAAACTATAAACTTCCTACGTCCTACGTCCTACATTCAAAACATATAAAAAGTCAATCAAACTGTTCACTAATCAGACAACACAAAAACTAAAAAGTTTATATAATTTCAATTTTCTTGACTTAAGTCGGCTTTTGACGAATGAATATTTATTTTTTTGTAACCTTTCTTTACTATTATGCTATAATATCCAAAGACAACGTGTAGTTTTTCAAAATTCAAATAAAAAAAGTCCCCATCTTTCAAATCCCGCCCATTTGTATATTGTCTAAGAAGGTTACAAATAAATTAACTCACACAAAAATATAGGAATCTCGGTGTCGAATATACTCTAAAACGGGTGTTAATTTCGAATGGGAAGGGACATGGCCACTTTCCGCCCATCTTTGCACAACTATTTACACTGGATCTACTAACACACATTTTCAGCACTCTAGGTGTTATAGAAATGACAATATTCGAAAATAGGTTTTAACTTTGTATGTGAGATACCACACCCACTTTTCCAATACCGCCCATTTTTGGCACAACTACGCAGGTTTATGCTAAAGGGTGATTTTTTAAGAGCTTGATAACTTTTTTTTAAAAAAAACGCATAAAATTTGCAAAATCTCATCGGTTCTTTATTTGAAACGTTAGATTGGTCCATGACATTTACTTTTTGAAGATAATTTCATTTAAATGTTGACCGCGGCTGAGTCTTAGGTGGTCCATCCGCTTAGTCCAATTTTGGCATTTCCACGTTTTTGAGTAACAGAGACCCAATTGGTGCGAACGGCGACGAATCGAAAATTGGTGGTCATCATTAACACTGGCCGATACAGCTGCGATATTTTCTTCAGTTCGCACTCTACGTAAGCGTGTTGGTGGTTTAATGTCCAACAATGTAAATTTGGTGCGAAATTTAGTCACAATAGCCCGAATAGCCGCTTCAGTGGGTCGATTAAACTGACCATAAAATGGAAGCGCGCAATGAACTTTCTTAACAGAGCACGCATTTTGATAATAAAATTCAATAATTTGCAAGCGTTGTTCGTTTGTAAGACGATTCATGATGAAATGTCAAAGCATACTGAGCATCTTTCTCTTTGACACCATGTCTGAAATCCCACGTGATCTGTCAAATACTAATGCATGAAAATCCTAACCTCAAAAAAATCACTCTTTAGATGCACTCAGCATTGTAGCTGTTATAGAACTGAATATATTCGTTAATAGGTTTTAACATCGTATGGGAGGTACCACGCCCACTTTTCCAATACCGCACATTTTTTGCACAACTACGCAGGTTTATGCTAGATGCAATCACATAAAATTTCAGTATTGTATTTGTCATACAACTGAATATATTCGAAAATGGGTTATAACTTCGTATGGGAGGTGCCACACCCACTTTCCCAATACCGCCCATTTTTGGCACAACTACGCATATTGATGCTAGATGCACTGACACAAAATTTCAGCACTCTAGGTGTCATGGAACTGACAATATTCAAAATTGGGTTTTAACTTCGTATGGGACGTACCACGCCCACTTTTCCAATACCGCCCATTTTTGGCACAACTACGTACATTGATGCTAGATGCACTGGCACAAAATTTCAGCACTCTAGGTGTCATGGAACTGACAATATTCAAAATTGGGTTTTAACTTCGTATAGGAGGTACCACGCCCACTTTTGCAATACCGCCCATTTTTGTCAAAACTGTGCAGAATAACAATTAGTTTCACAAAAAATTCAAGACTCTACCCGCAACAGTACTCCGAATATGCTAATTTATAAAAAAACTAATAAAACCCCAATTTGTGTGGGAGGTGTCACGCCCACTGAAAATATCAAAAATTTATACAGCCTATTTTCACCACCGGTTCAGCATGAACATACTGTGAAAATTTCAAGAAGATCGGTTCAGTAGTTTAGGCTGCTATAAAGAACAAACAAACACAGATTCATTTATATATATTTCAGTTCAGGTTCAGTTTATTTATTTATATTATTAAAAATTAATTATATTTATATATATACAGTGGTGGACACGAATTTAGCACAGTCACCATATGTAACTTTATAAAGCAAATATTTCAACTTCAACACCGATAAGATGACTATTTAACGTTGTTTTTGTTCGGTTCTTATGTTGCGTTTTAGTTTTATGCAATCTAAAGTACAAATAATACGAAAAGTGATTGGACAGTAATTTAGCACAAATTTAAAAAACTTTAATCAAACCGGAAAAAATTGAACTAACCAATACATTTCATTATAAACTTAATATTTGGTTGCATAATCACTATTTTGAGTAATAGCTGTACATCTTCTGGACATACTCTCCACTAGAGACATAAAACGCTCCATTTTGAGTTTCATTCAAGAAATTGGTAAAATTTTTGTGTTTTATTGCTATAATATGTCCATAGTCCATTCCATAGATTGTCAATAGGATTGAGATCCGGTGACTGTGCTGCACCATTTTTAAAAATCTATTCTGTTCAGCCCCAAACAGCTCTTCACTGGCGTTAAGTGTGTTTTGGTCGGTTGTCGTGCATAAAACGCCACTTAATTGGCATGTTCTTTATCTGAATATGTTATCATAGTATCAACAAGTAGATTTTTGTAAATATACTGATCCATTAGTGCATCGATTTTGTGTATCGGACCAACGCCGTGTCCAGAAAACAAAGTATACACCATCAGATTTTCGCCAATAAGCTTTACCGTCTCAGATTTGTACTTTCGGTTGTGCTGCATGTTTGGAGGGCACAACTGTTTCCTATTAGATCCGCACCAACAAATGTTCGATTCGCCAATCCAGGCGATATTTTCCCAAAAACCTTGGATTTTTTTAAATGATCCTGAGCAGATAAAATTTGACACTGTAAGCCATAAATTGATATGTCTGGCTTATGTTGAACAATGCATCCAAGTAATTTTTTATGGTTCTATGGTTATGGTTCTTGAGGAAGTGCTAATGTCAATTTTTGCCTAAATCCGATTTATTGGTTGTTTTTCTCGGCGTAGAACATTTTGCAACATTTTTGAAGCTCCCGTAAGTGCCAATATGGCTTAGTATATTGCACACAATCTGTCTAGATCAATTTATAATGTTTTGCAATATCCCCAGTGGTACTTCCACTGTTGTTCAATTGCATAATAACCTGACGCTGCGCCTCAATGCACTATTTTCCTTTAGCAATGTCTAATTATAAATTTTGTTAAATAATAACTTCCATTTGAGTAAAAATTGCCGAAACATACCAATTAATTAATTTAAACGCAAAAAGAAACACAAAATAACAACTTTTATCAAATGTGCTAAATTTGTGTCCAGCCGAGATTGCGAATTACTTGCAAATACATGAGAGTACGAGAAAAAGGCACAAAAGAATACGAAAAAATTATGGGGCTTATTGATCACGCCATAAGCAACAATAAAAAACAAATATTTGGCGCAGAGTTCATTATCAGAACAAATTATTTGGTATTATAAACAGCACATGTGAAGTGTGCTAAACTCGTGACCACCACTGTATATATAGATATATATATATAAAGAAATGTATTTATTTATATATATATATCTATATATATTATTAAAATTAATTATATATGTATATATTTATATATATATATATATATATATATATATATATATTTATTTAAGGTAGTTTATTTATAATGAAAAGATTATAAATTTAAACAATAATTTATTAGTTATTATTAAGTAAATTTATTTATATTTTTTAAGTAAGAATTAACCAATAATTTATTAATTATTATTTATAATATTAATAAAATAATTTACCTATACTATATTATTTTATTTAATACATTTATATTTTTGTTAGTAAATTTATTTATATTTTTTTAGGTTTTGTATAAAGTTTTATTTTAGCTTAATTAATTTATTATTAATTTAATTTATATGTAAAATTTTATATGAATTTTTATACGAATAATGCAAATAAATTTTTATTGGATAAAGTTAAATTGTTTATATTAATTTAAAATTTTTTTATTAAGTGAAATTAAAAAAAATTATATCTATGTTTATTAATTGAAGCTTAACAATTTTAATAGTAAACTAGGATTAGATACCCTATTATTTAAAATGTAAATATTAATTCTTAGGTAGTAATAGTTATGTTCTTGAAACTTTAAAAATTTTATTGAAGGTGGATTTGAAAGTAAAATTATAAAGATAAATAATTTGATTTTAGCTCTAAAATATGTACACATCGCCCGTCATTCTTATGATTAAGGTAAGATAAGTCGTAACATAGTAGATGCACTGGAAAGTGTATCTAGAATGCAATTTAAAGCATATTAAGTAAAGCATTTCATTTACATTGAAAAGATTTTTGTGCAAATCAATATAAATTGATTTATATTTCATTTATTATTTTTTATTAAAAATAATTGTAAATTGTATGCTTTTTAGTATTTTTTTAAAGAAAAAATAAATATTGTTGAAATATGTCTACTTTGCAATTCAAATACCTTGAAACAAATTTTTTATTTTAATTGTAGAAACATTTGAACGTGTGTCGAAATTAATTTCTTTTTTCCATGCTTTATATAAGGTTACTTTCTATATATGTTTGTGTGCCACAAAATTTGAAATCAATTTTTGAAAGCTTTTTTCTCAACCAATTTTGCTCAAATTTTGCACACTTAATCATTTTCGATGACAATACAAGGAAATGGAAAAATTTGACCAATTGGACAAAGGGGCGTGGCACCTCCCATACGAAGTTAAAACCTATTATTGAATATTGTCAGTTCTATGACACCTAGAATGCTGAAATTTTGTGTAAGTGCATCTAGCATCAATTCGCATAGTTGTGCCAAAAATGGGCGGTATTGGAAAAGTGGGCGTGGCATCTCCCATACGAAGTTAAAACCTATTATTGAATATTGTCAGTTCTATGACACCTAGAGTGCTGAAATTTTGTGTAAGTGCATAGACCATCAATGTGCATAGTGGTGCCAAAAAGGGGCGGTATTGGAAAAGTGGGCGTGGCACCTCCCATACGAAGTTAAAACCTATTATCGAATATTGTCAGTTCTATGACACCTAGAGTGCTGTAATTTTGTGTAAGTGCATCTAGCATCAATGTGCATAGTTGTGCCAAAAAGGGGCGGTATTGGAAAAGTGGGCGTGGCACCTCCCATACGAAGTTAAAACCTATTATTGAATATTGTCAGTTCTATGACACCTAGAGTGCTGAAATTTTGTGTAAGTGCATCTAGCATCAATTCGCATAGTTGTGCCAAAAAGGGGCGGTATTGGAAAAGTGGGCGTGGCACCTCCCATACGAAGTTAAAACCTATTATTGAATATTGTCAGTTCTATGACACCTAGAGTGCTGAAATTTTGTGTAAGTGCATCTAGCATCAATTCGCATAGTTGTGCCAAAAATGGGCGGTATTGGAAAAGTGGGCGTGGCACCTCCCATACGAAGTTAAAACCTATTATTGAATATAGTCAGTTCTATGACACCTAGAGTGCTGTAATTTTGTGTAAGTGCAACTAGCATCAATGTGCATAGTTGTGCCAAAAATGGGCGGTATTGGAAAAGTGGGCGTGGCACCTCCCATACGAAGTTAAAACCTATTATTGAATATTGTCAGTTCTATGACACCTAGAGTGCTGAAATTTTGTGTAAGTGCATCTACCATCAATGTGCGTAGTTCTGCCAAAAATGGGCGGTATTGGAATAGTGGGCGTACCACCTCCCATACGAAGTTAAAACATATTATCGAATAGTGGCAGTTCTATGACACGTATAGTGCTCAAATTTTGTGTAAGTGCATCTAGCATCAATGTGCGTAGTTGCGCCTAAAATGGGCGGTAATGCAAAAGTGGGCGTGGCACCTCCCATATGAAGTTAAAACCAAAATTACACCTACTGTAATTTTGTGTAAGTGCATCTAGCATTAATGTGCGTAGTTGTGACAAAAATGGGCGGTAATGGAAATGTGGGCGTGGCACCTCCCATACGAAGTTAAAACCCATTTTCGAATATATGCCGTTCTATGGCAGATAAAAAACTGCAGTAATTTTTCTTTCTACAAAAGATAACTAAAAAAGAATTTCTAGGCCCAATAGAATTCTGCTTGCATAAAGCATGGATTTGAAAAAAAAAATTTTTTTGATTTACTAGTTACTTTTGTGAAAATATTTTTATTCATTCCATTTTAAACTTCGTTCAATCAAGTTGTTTTATGTTTCTCTAATAAATGTTTTATTCAATCTGAACACCAACGCATTTTTCCATTACGGGCTTTTGGGTTCACGTTATTTCTGCTGCGTGAATGAATATAATCAACACAATCTAACAAAAGTTTATTGATTACGCTGGATTTATGGAATACAATTGAAGAAGTGTGCCCTACGGATGATGCTGGAAGAACGGTCTGGCGAAAAAACGATAGGAAGGCTCTTGCCACAATAACCCTTTCGGTGAAATCAAGTGAACTAATCCATATCAAGAATGCTACAACGGCAAAAGAAGCCTGGGATGTCCTGAATTCTTTGTATAAGGCAGATTCTGCATCGAGGAAAGTTAAATTATTCAAGAAACTTGTCCGGTTTAAGTTCAGAAACGGTGATAAGTTTTCAGTTCAAATTAATGATTTTTGTTCCACAGTCGATGAACTAAAGGAAATTGGCATTACTTTAAATGGTGATCTATTGACTATATTATTATTATGCAGTCTTCCGGAAGAAATGGAAGGTTTTGTGATTGCCATTGAAAGTAGAGATAATCTTCCCACATATGAAAGCCTGATATCGAAGATTCTAGAGGAAGAAAATCGGCAAGGTGACAAGGTTAATGGTAATGGAGAATCAGTTTTTGCTGCAAATTCAAGAAATTTTAACAGAAAAAACAAGAAGTTTCAAAATAATGACAACAATCAACAGATTGGTAAGAATTGTACCAACAATCGGAATAGCGCTCATTTTGCAAATGTCAAGTGTTATCGTTGCGGAAAAATGGGACACGTTCGATCCCAATGTAAAAGCAGCGACAAGGATAAAAAGGATGCAGATCATGCGTGTTCCCTATTTGAAGACGGAACAAATCTAGGTATGTCATGGATTTTGGATAGTGGAGCCACATCGCATATGTGTCGGAACAAAGAATTTTTCATTACTTTAACGGAATCGAGACAGCAGATTATGTTGGCATCAGGGGAGAGCATATTTGCAGAAGGAATTGGTGAAATTAAATTGCAGACAACGACAACCACCCTTACGCTACGCAATGTATGGTATGTACCGCAACTTCATTCTAACTTTTTATCAATTAATAAAGTCATAAAGAGTGGATATTCTGTAACGTTTGCTGCGAGTAAAGCTACAATGAAAAGTAAGAACAGACAGAATATGTTGACGGCCGATTTAAAGGATGAAATTTTTATAGCCAATGCGAAGGTGAAGAATGCTATTCAGAGTGTCAATGGAGCTATTGATAAAAATATGGCCAAAAAATGGCATCAGAGATTTGGACATATGAATGTGCAGGATTTGAATAAGTTAACGTCCGAAAATATGGTGAAAGGTTTGAACCTGCGAATTCCGGAAAGCATTGACTGTGTTACTTGTGCACTTTGCAAGATTGCTGCTAGGCCATATAGAAGTTGTTCGGGTGTACAGACGAATAATGTATTGGAATTGGTCCACATTGACATATGCGGCCCAATGGGAGTTAACTCTGTAGGCGGATCATCTTATTTCATAACGATAATCGATGACTATTCTCGATATATTACGGTATACTTTCTCAAGAAAAAATCTGAAGCTTTTGAAGTTTTCGAAAATTTTACTGCGATTGCGGAGAAGCAGACTGGCCGCCAGATAAAGGTTGTTCGTAGTGACAATGGTAAGGAATTCGTGAATTCCAAATTTCGAGAATACGTAGCTAAGAAAGGCATTATTCATCTGACGACGGTATCTTATTCCCCTCAACAAAATGGAGTTGCGGAAAGGGCGAATAGAACCCTGGTAGAAATGGCTAGGTGCTTATTACTGTCTTCTGGGTTACCACAGAGTTTCTGGGGAGAGGCTACAAATACGGCTACTTACATAAGGAATAGAGCACCGACTAGAATTCTTGGTAATACTACCCCATATGAGAAATGGCATGGTAGGAAACCGTCAGTATTCCACCTCAAGACTTTTGGCTGTGACGCCATTGCTTTGCAAAAAGGTCCGAAACCTAAAGGGAGCAAGTTTATGCCGAAGGGCATAAAGATGAAATTTGTTGGTTACCAGGATACTACGAAAGGTTACAGATTATATAACACAAGTACAAGAAAAATTGTAATTGCTCGAGACGTCATATTTTTTGAAGAGTCCTTTGAGAAGACATCGTCTTGTGAATCTGAAGAGCCGGAATTATTTTGTACTGAATTTTTAAGAACAACTAATACTGAAAACGATCAAATAGACGATGTGAATTCAATATCATCATCACCGTCCTTACCGGAATCAACGTCGAGTGAAGTGTCAAGGATAGACCTCACGGAAGATGTAAGTGTGGCAGTAATTCATAGAGAATGTAGTGACGATGAAACAGAAAGAGAGGAATCTGTCGTTGTAAATAATAAAAGGAAACGAGGTAAACCGATAGTATCAGATAGAGTACTAAGACCTAGAAAAAATGTCGAAAATGTTGAAATGCTGAATTCTATAATTGAGAATCCGCAGACAATAGCGGAAGCGTTGAATTCAGAGAACTCAGACAAGTGGAAGGAAGCCATGCAAGTAGAATATAATTCTTTAATTAAAAATAAGACGTGGACACTAGTGGATCGACCAAGTGGAAAAATATTATTGGGTGCAAATGGGTGTTTGCCTTAAAACGTAAGCCTGATGGTGCAGTAGATAAATATAAGGCAAGGCTTGTGGCACATGGTTGTTCACAGAAGTACAACGTGGATTATCAAGAAACATTTGCCCCTGTAGTTCGGCATTCTGTAATCAGATTGTTCTTGGCGTTGGCAGCTCAACATAAATTACTGGTAAATCATATTGATATAGTTGCTGCATATTTAAATGGTGATTTAAAGGACGAAGTTTACATGGTTCAACCTCCAATGTTTGACAATAACACAAATCAAGTTTGCAAATTAACCAAATCTCTATATGGTTTGAAGCAGGCCGGACGTGAGTGGAACAATAAGGTAAATGACATTTTATTAAAAATGGGGTTCCAAAGGTGTAAGTCCGATACTTGTGTGTATGTCAAAAGGGATGGAATTCATATTAGTTTCATCGCATTATATGTCGACGATATGTTAATAGCTTGTTCAAGTGAGCTTGAAATGAATAACACTATTGGAAATCTGAACAAATTCGTCGAGGCAGTAAATCGTGGTCCAATAAAATTGTATTTGGGGATGGAAATTGAACGCAATGGAATAAGAGGCGACATAACAATTCACCAGAAAAGGTATTGCGAAGAAATACTGAATCGATGGGGTATGACAGATTGCAAGACAGCAAATACTCCATGGCCAAGTGGAACTGTTCTAACGAAATGTGACAAAGAATGTGAAAATTTGGATACATATTCATATCAAAGTCTAACAGGCGCCTTAATGTATTTAGCCGTGATTTCAAGACCAGATTTAATGCATGTTGTATCAAGATTATGCCAGTTTAACTCTCACCCGCACAAGGAACACTTTTTGGCTGCGAAACATGTTCTGAGATACTTGAAGAATAGTCCTGATGGTAAATTAATTTACAAAACTAATGCTGGAAATCTTACATGCTTCACAGACGCTGACTGGGGATGTGATGTGAATGACCGAAAGTCGTATACTGGTTATGTATTGATCATGGCAGGTGGCCCGATTGCTTGGGAATCTCGCAAGCAGACAGTTGTGGCTTTGAGCACGATGGAAGCCGAATATATCGCATTATGTCAAGGTACTAAAGAAGTTTCTTTCCACCGCGGTCTATTACAAGAACTGGGTTTCAACGAGAGCATTGAAAATGCTACAACTATCCTGTGTGATAATCAAGGTGCTCAATTCTTGGTGAAAAATCCGACAGTTCAAAAGAAGAGCAAACATATCGATATCCGATACCACTACGTACGTGAAAAGTATGATCAAAAAGCTGTGGATATTAAATACGTTACTTCTGATAAAAATGCTGCGGACATATTTACAAAAGTATTAGGCAAGCAACGACATGCGGAAAATTGTAAATTGTTGAATATTGAAATGTAAATAGTATTGTTAATATATTATAGAGTATTTGTCTTGAGAGGGCGATTGTTGAAATATGTCTACTTTGCAATTCAAATACCTTGAAACAAATTTTTTATTTTAATTGTAGAAACATTTGTACGTGTGTCGAAATTAATTTCTTTTTTACTTTTGTGAAAATATTTTTATTCATTCCATTTTAAACTTCGTTCAATCAAGTTGTTTTATTTTTCTCTAATAAATGTTTTATTCAATCTGAACACCAACGCATTTTTCCATTACGGGCTTTTGGGTTCACGTTATTTCTGCTGCGTGAATGAATATAATCAACACAATCTAACAAATATAATTACGGTTTAATAGTATTGTTAAAGAATGTTGATATATATTGAAAAATTATTATTTTAAAAGAAAATTTAATTTATTGTACCTTCTGTATCAGGGTTTATTAAATAAAAATTAAATTAATTAATTTTCTCAATTTTAAAAGAGTTAATGCTATAAAATTATTTTTAATAATATATTAGAAATGAAATAATATATTAGATGATGTTAATCTGCTATTAGTGTGGGTTAGGCTATGAGATCCTTCCTCCTTGCATAATGCCACTGATCTAATATTACGAAAGGACTCTCCCTTAATACAACCGTGTGTCAAGTCAAGCGAGGGTATGTCCGGCATTATCCGAAGAACAGTGGCACATAGTGAGGTGGTTGGCCGCGAGTGTGCGGGCCATCTCTGAAGGGCACTACAGAAACTTGTGGACTGTACAAAATGAAATATTATTTAGGCCATAGATCCCTTCACATCTAGCGCAATCGTTAATCGGTTCAGCCGTTTGATTTTTCGATTTATACCACTGAACATGTGTGCTTCATGAGGGAGGGCACATGGGATACTTCCCGGTCGATTTTTTACAATCGTTTCAATTGTTTATTCGAAATCAGATTTTATAAAATTTCAAACTTGTTTGGTTTGACACCACCAGGGAAACGTAATCAGCTGTGTTCCCGATCGTAATTCAACGGCCATTTGCTGTTTGTTGTCGTGCGATGCATGAGAATGTTCGCAGCTCTTAGTGTTTATGAGATCCAAACTTTTTAATTGCATTAGATTCCATGGAAAATAAAAACTGTGAATTTGACGCAAATGTGATTTATGATGTTATCGCAGATTGCTCGTTCGCAAGCCCATACTAAGTAGGTGTGCAAGTGTGTGTGATGTGTCTACATAGTGTGTTGGCATAGCGTATGAAGGCGATCCAACAAGGACAAACGTCTCATGCTAAAGGACTCAATTAAATTAAAAGTTATATTCTAATTTAATATGAAATTCAGCTCCAGTTCGCGTTCCCTTGCCCTCTGCACCCAAAAGGACCTGTTCAGATGCAGATGTACCAGTGAGGTTTAATAAACACACACATATACACACTCACACACACATACAAAGAGATGGGAACATGAAATACATGCATAGATCCCTTTAAGCGGATCGTATACAATTGTAAGCCGCAAGTTTATACTCTGATGGACAAGTACAAACGAAAGTAGCTCATGTTGGAAATGTTTCCATTTCCATTTCCGAACTGCCAACGCTGAAAACAACAACTGCAGTCACTCTCGTGTGCTGCTCCACCCGGCGAGAGTCGACTGTGTGTGTAGAAGTAAAGACCCACGGGCAATTTCATTCATACGAGTTCCTTCGAAACCACGACACAGGAAAGGGAAGGAGCAAACAAAACCACTTAATGTTCGGTGTGTGTCCTTTCATGTTTAAATATCACAGCAATCACATTATGGCGCCATCATTCACGATGGAGGACATGCGGCATTGTATTCCTGGACTGGCAATCAGATCTGAATCTGATGTGCATTTATTGTCAACGACTGTGTGCTCCACTGAATATTTGCGGAAATCAACAAGTGTCTGATTGTCACTTACTATACTACGGAAGTATCTCCCCCACTCTATTGTTTGCTCCTTGTTCGCTCGTCGCAACACAGAATGTCGTTTGAGGGCGCTAGGTTGGCATTTGAGATGTCATCGTTTATAATATCGATGCTGGTCGATCTGTTGCCCTTAAATACTTGGACAGATGGTTATGTACAAACATACATTTGTGGCATTTATTAAATGCGTTACCACCGCCACCTACGGCCACCCCTGAGATCGCAACTACGCCGCATTGGCCGGTCGGACTCGGATGAATGCCGAGCCTGCTGGGAGGAACACGGGAGGTGGAACACTTTCTCTGTCACTGCCCTGCTTTCTCGAGGCTGAGAGCCCCTCACCTCTCAGGGTCGATATTACCTAACTTAGAACACCTTAGGGGTGCAGGATGGACGAAACTAAGGAAGTTAATGATCGACACAGAATTCTTGAAATAGGGAAATTATTGATCTTTCTCCATACTTCCCCCTTTTCGGTTTTCTGTTTGTGAGCGCACAACAGGTCGATCTTCTGGGCTAAGAGTATACTTCAGGGTATGAATCACCCCCAACCACCATGGTTTGGCGTGACTTCTCTTTTTCAACCTAACCTAGCGAGCTTTCAACAGACGGACGGACGTGGTTAGATCGTCTTAAAATAGTATGACGATCATAGGTCTCTTCATTTGTAGGTGTTACAATGCTCTCACGTCATTTGTTGGTGTTACAATGGGATGTTACCCCAACCTTTGGTGAAGGGTAAAAAACGAAAATTCTAACCGGTCTAATAATAATAATAATTTTTAATGTTTTTCAAAACATTTGACTCTTGAAAATATATACCACGAATCGATTTAATCTTTCGAATAGTTTTATCTTTCAGAAATGGGGACATTAAGTACTCGACCTCAAAGAGATGGATCCATGGGCAACCGAATGTAAATAAACGAACAATTTATATTTTTCCCAAAATAAAAATTAGTAACTATGGATTTCACGCAGCTATAAAAAATTATTTCTTTTCATGAAAACTCAAAAAAACACAAAAAACTGTGGTTTATCGGTTCGAAAATTTTAGCATGGCCTCAACAGTAAATCCCTTTCAATAGGTATAGGTAGGTATAGGTATTCCGAACAGCTCCACGATTAAAGTAAACGAGTATAGCATTAATTTTTAAAAAATATTGTTACACTTGAACCGGATGATATACGTCTGAAGACGAAATACTCACGCCCTGTTTCACGATGTCAAACGAAAACCTATGCGAAAGAAACACAGTCACTCACTTTCGTCAGGAATTTGGTTTCACTAAGCTTCGTTCGTTCGTATGACTGGCTTTACGTATATAACGTAAGCAGTTTACGAATTACCAAAAAGCATAGCTGCCAGATGGGTGATGTTACAATTTCCCCCCATAAAACCCGTATTTTCATAAATTGTACAATAAAAAATACAACTTGAATATCATCAACTGGAAATAAATGACAATTCTGACAAGATGTAAACGGCCCAAAATTTGTTTGCATTTGTGAATTTCTAGTGAATTTACGATTCATCAATAGCTGTTTATTTCGTGGATCAGGCAGGAGAAACCGAAGATGTACCCCGTAGGCAGTTACGAGATATTTTCAATGTTGTGCTCTTCACAACATGTGTATTAAATACAAGTGCGCAGAAGAGCCTAACGCACTAACATAATATGATGATGATGATAGCCCCTCCAACGATGAAACAGTGGAAGTTTTGGACAGCAGAGCTAAGATAATAAGAATAAATATTTCAATAAAATTATTTTTTTGTTTATTTATTTTGCCCTTTCTACAAAGTTAGATAATTTTGAAATTATTATGTTAAGTGCATCTGCACTTTCTCTTGAAGCTCCATCTTGTTTTTCTGCAGCATCTGCAATTCTTAGAGCAGCTGTGGCTAACATTTTCGTTGCATCAGCTTGCTCTTTGGCTATATCAGCAGCATGCTCACCCAACTTTAATTGCCGGCGGATAAGAGAGAGCTGCTCATCAGTTGTTGTTCTTCTTCTTGGAACCAAAAACTGGTGCTCTTCTGGCGCACTGTGGATTTTCTTCCATGTAGTCCACAAGTGCCTGAACCTGTCCCGAAGTTGACTTCTTTATGCTGAATGGAATATATATGTACATACATGCCGGCACAACAAATAGATTGCCATATGTTAACATAAATATATTATTTCCTTACCATTTGCTTTCAGTAGATTTTATTTCCATTTTTATTCAGGCGACAACAAAATACAAGTGACTGATTTTTAAATTTGTGTTCGTGTAGATGACAGCGAAATTAGAAACAGAAACCAAAATTTGTATTGAAATGATTACGTTTTCGTTCGACTTGTCGTTCTAATAGTTGTTAATGAAACCAAAATCAGCTGTTTGTCATGTAGCAAGCGAAAGAAAGCAAATTTTCGACAACGTCAATCAAAAAAATTATATGTTAGTTGATATGATGTTCGTAAATTGAATTGGCTTCAATAAAAGTAGAATATTTATTATCAACATCATTAGAAAATTGTAAAAAAACTATAATGAATCTAATTTCGTTTATAATCCTAAATATTTGGCTTCGGCTAATCGGGCTTTTTTGCGGAAGTCAGATTAGTGGCCGATTACCGGTTTTTGCTGAATGCCGAAGCCGATTAATCTGTCGAACTCTAATAATTTCCTTTAGACTGCTTTGGCAAATTTGCAAAAAAAATTTGCGTAGACCCAAAATTCTGGAAACCCCTGTATATTTCGCTGGCGATTTAAATCACTGGCAACATACGCAAAATGAGTGGGAATATGTTTTTCCCAGTCATTCATTTAACTAAACGAGGTATTTAAATACCCACCCAAAAACTAGCAAACTAGAGTTTCACTTGTTTACAGGAGAAGCAAAAACAACAACTTTCTATAATGGATAATAGTTCAGTTTTTGTCTCCTTTTTTTTACAATATATAAAGTCACGTAATTCTGAAAGAAAAACATATTTGTTCCAACTTTTAAAAAGTTAGTAGCACCTTTTGGCGGCACTGTTTTTCTGAAACAAAAGGCCACAAAAAACTCAAACTATTTTATTATATGTTTAATAAAAATAGTTTGTCGTCATACTATTTGTAGTAGAATCTTCTTCTGAATAAAAGACTTATGTTGTTATTCATGCAAAGAATATGAAAATGTTTTTTATCTACAATTTTTCATTTTAAAAGACTGTCTTCATCAGCCACATTTGTGACAACATTTATGTTCACAAAAACAACTGATCTGGAGATGTGCTTTCTGTGGACTTTTCTGTATCCGTGAAAATACGTTTCTACAAAATTGTCAAAAATTTGCTTAAAAAAGTCATATGTTTGTTACATCCAGAAATAATAGCGGTACATCCACATCTGAGTGCACCGACCAGCGCACACTGGTCCCAAATCCATTTTTTATGGCATAAAGTCGAAAAATAAAGATACAATCTTGTAATTTTGCACATTTGCTAGACATAACCTACATCAAAAATGGAAAATAAAATTTGACCGATCGGATCACGCTCACTACCACCTCCCATATAAACTCAATATATAACCAACATAATTATCACCCTGTATTAGTACAGGATGACCAAAAACAAAAGCATGAAACTTATTTCGCTTTGACGAAAAATGTTTTTCTGAACATTATTACAAAAGCAAAATATAGCATACAAATATTCTACTTGACACTGCCATTTAAATAATTATTTCAGGAAGTAATATAAAATGTCTACATGAGTACCATTATATACCATGTACTTACAATATCTTTAAAACATGATGTTGATGGGTCTCATACACAAATCTGATTCAGAGATATGATCAAATATGTGTACTGTGGCTAATCGAAATTGTGCTAAAACAAAGTGACAATTGTAGGAGTTTGCCGAAAAATGCTGACGAGATATTAATTCTACCATAAACTACACACTCAGACGAACACTTTTACACATTTACAAGTTGAGTCCTACATATAACTTTTGGGCCACGACATTTATAGGTTATGCTCACTACGAATCACAAAATTACAACACTCAAGAAAACTGATAAGACTACAGTAATCACAAAATGTTAAATATAATTTTTCAACTACTTACGCCGGACTTCAATTTCAATAATACAGTCACTTCATTATTTTCTTTTTACGCCTTAATTTTAAGTATTTTGTATAACTGCTTTAAATCCGAATTAATCCCACTTGTTTCAACGGCAAACTTTAAATGCCTCTCAGGCTTGCGGTGTTGCCACCTAGTTTTCTGCAATACACATTCTTGATAGCTTGGAGTGTTACCATTAATAAAATATATACACATTTAACAATTTCCAATTTAAATTTTTTGAATTTCTGCCAAAAAATATGGATTTGGGACCATAGTGCAGCGTAGAAACATCCGAATACGACAATCGATTTAGGTTTTATCCTAAACTTTCCTTTGCCAACTATTGTGGTCCATACGTCAATGTTGAGTTTTTGAGTTATCTTACCACGATCTTTCAAAATATGAAATCACAATTTCCCTATCCCCAATAGATTCCGATATATGTAGGGCCATTTTCTCATAGCCCGATTAAAGTGCCAATTAATTAAGCGGGACATTAGCTTTTCGAAGCGATAGAGTCCCGGTTAAACATTTCGGTTTTCTCATTCAACGGCTAAATTGTTCTTAGATAAATGTGTAAGTATGGCAACACCACTGACAATTATAAACCAAAGATAATGGAAATAGATAGATAAAATAGTTGTAGTTGCAGCCATGACCACTAGGTGGTGTAAATGTGTGTAAAAATGTGTAAAAATTACATTCTATTTCATTCAAAGTTCATTCTAATTCACTCAATTTGTTTTTTTTTTTTTTTTTTTATAAATTCATCTTTATTAACATTTTGTTTATATATACATATTTACATGTTTTGAGATTTTATACTAAGATATTACAACAATTGAGATCAGTTTTTATATTATAGTTTTGTAGAATTTACTTAAATAGGGTTTGAAGGAAAAATAGGGAAAACCTTCATTTGAATATAAAAATTTCAAATATTATTAGAAAACAGTAATGTATAACAAAAGATTACAAGGAGGTAAACTATTTTATACATATAGTTATCTATTTGGTGATTTCTGTTCTATAGGATGTCCAAAATTATAGTGAGAGTTCTCTACAAGCCCTTATCAGTGGATAAGTAGACTGTGCGTTAGCGTTATAATATACTTGGCTAAGCCTGTATATAAAGTCAGGAATTTTCTCGTAACCGCTTCTACTGTGTAGCAGGTCTGTAGAATATCTCCAACGTAGGTTATGAATTATTTTAAGGCACTTGTTTTGAATTATTTGTAATTTCTTGATATGTGTTTTGGCGGCCTTGTACCATAAGGGGCAAGCAAATGATAACATTGGTCTTAAAACTGCTTTAAAGATGAGATTTTTGTTTTTCAAGTTAAGCGAAGAGCGGTAACTGATTAATGGCCAGAGTGATTTCATAACTTTTGAACATTTCTTAGCAGTTTCGTTGATATGTTTACTAAAATTTAGCTTATTGTCCAGAAAAACTCCAAGGTATTTGACATCGTTGACTATTTGAATTTCCTCGTTGCCGAACTTAAGGTTACGATTCGGATTTCTCTTCGGTGATTTATTAAAGGGAAATATGATTGCTTGTGTCTTTGTTGGGTTTATTTTGATTTTCCATTTATGAAAGTATTTATTGCAACTTGCCAATCCATTTTCCATTTTCTTAAGTAGAGCTGATGTCAATTTACTTGATGTTATCAGGGCTGTGTCGTCCGCATAGTATGCCGTACCAACATAGGTAGGCGGTGAAAAATCTGACGTATAAAGAGAGTACAGTAAAGGCGAAAGTACCGATCCTTGAGGTAAACCTGCATTTGTTGTTTTCGGCGAAGAGTGAATCCCATTTACACATACGAGGTATTTTCTTTCATCCAGAAATTCTAACATTAATTTGCAAAGATATTTTGGAATATTGGATTGTAGCATTTTCTAAATCAAACCGTTATGCCAAACAGTATCAAACGCTTTTTCCACATCTAACAATATGAGACCGGTTGATAGTTTTTTTCTTTTATTTAGCAAAACAGTGTTTATGATTCTGTTCACCTGTTGGATACAGTTGTGTCCCTTTTTGAACCCGAATTGCTCTTTTGCTATTAAGTTATTGTCAGTAGCAAACTCATTGATTCTGTTATGAATAATTTTTTCAAACAATTTTCCAATATTGCTCAGGAGACTTATCGGTCTATAACTGTTAGGATCCGTCTTAGCTTTGTTCGGTTTTGCTATAGCAAGAATTTTAGCTGTTTTAAAATGTTTTGGAAAATAGTTATTTTGAATACAACTATTAAATAAGAGTACTAATAGATCCAAAGCTCTTGTTGGCAACTTTTTAATTAATAAGTTGGAAATATTATCTAAACCAGGCGATTTAGAATTCTTTAGACATTTGATAATTGATGTTAGTTCATTCAGTGAGGTGTAAATAATACCATCAGTGTTGTTTCATTCTCTCTTAAGACGATTTACTTTGCTGTTTACTGTTTTGTCTATAGAATGTTTGTAACTAGACGTTAAATTATTAGCTTTTAAAAATGCATCAGCTAGCAATTCTGCCTTTTCGTTATCTATTCTTACTTTTTGGTTGTCTTTTTGTAAGTACGGGATTTGATTGTTGTTTTTACCTCTAAGACTTCTGCTTATTTTCCAAAACCGTTTATCTCCAGGATGTAAATTAGATAAGAACTTCGACCATTTGTCATTTCTCTCCGTGGATATTTTATTGTCTATAATTATACTAATGAGTTTTATACTTTGTTTATAGAAATTTGACTCGGTTTGAGAAATTGACCTTTTCATTTTTCGATTCAAATGTCGTCTGATCTTTATGAGTTTTATTGTAGGCTTTGAGAGAATATAATTATTATTGGGACAAACCTTGGGAGTAGATATGTTTCGAGCTTCTACAATAATATTTATAAATTTGTTGATATTCTGATCAATCAATTCCTTATTATTGTAAATAGCGTTTTGACTACTTATACGACGTTCAATGAAGTTTTGGTAAAGAGTCCAGTTAGTTGACTTGAAATCATAGTGGCTGGAGTCCACTGAATTCACAGTCGAACCATGTAGTGTGCAAATCACTGGGCGGTGGTCGGAAGGTACGTCGTATCCAAGAACTTCTAAGGTCATATCAAATGTAGAGTTGCTCAATATAATATCTATGATCGACGGATTACGATTTTGTTGATATGGGAAATATGTTGGGTCAATTGTGTGATATATAAATAAATCATGCGTTTGTTGTAAATTGAAGAGGTGTCTTCCAGCTGTATTAGACGAGCTGCAATTCCATGATGAATGTTTGGCATTTAAATCACCAAGAATGATGAATTCCTTGTCCCAGGAAGTGAGTTTCCGAATATCGTTTGAGAATTCTGAGCAGTACTTTGGTGAATATGCTGAAGTTAATATTACCGCTCTGTTATTAACAGTAACTTCTATTGATATGTTTTCTATTTTATTTGTATTTATAACATTTAGAAGCCTATGTGGTAAGGTTTTCCTCACGATAAGAGCAACCCCACCCCCTCTCGATCCTTCTCTATCATTCCTATGAATAAAATAATTTTGTAGATATGGTTTGTGACATTCATTTAAGTGCGTTTCGTTTAAGGAAGCGACGTGTACTTTTTCTCTCTCTAAAAGATATTCAAATTGTTTTAGATGAGAATAATTTGAAATGCCGTGAGCATTCCAGTGAAGCAGCTTAATTAAATTTGAATTATGGTAATCCATGGGCATATTTTACCATCGACATTACAACCTGAATCTGTTGTATTTTATTCGTACATTGTTGTAGGTCATTCAAAGCAGACATGAATATTTCAAACAGTTCGTCGATGCTAAAGAGATCGCTGTTTTCTCTTAAGCACGATGCGTAAGAGTTACCATTTATGTAGCTCTGTGTGTTATGGCTGTTGTGTTGTGGGTTAGTTGACAAGGGGGGGAGATTGGCCCGGCGTGCTCCTATACGATTATTTCTTCTGCGAGCAGAGTTTGATGTTGCATTTGCTCTGTTCTCTAAGTATGTAGCTCTTGAGGGACAGTTGACGTCATTAGCAGAGTGATCGGTGCGTTCTTTTCCATTTTTCTTGCAATTGAAGCAAGAGAAAACAGCTGGTTTACGCTCATTTTTGTTTAGAGGGCAATCATTAGTGTGGTGAGTATTTGCACATATCATGCAAGCAGGTTGGCGATGACAATGTTCACCACCATGGCCATACATGAGACAGTTCCAACATTGTGTTGGGTTTTCATGTTTCTTTGTTTATATTTTCTCCATGTGATAATTACATTACAAATACTTTTGACGTTTTGCAGAGACTTTGGGTTGAACGATTTTCTAATAAACTGCACTTTGTATACCGCGTTGTCGGGTGAACTGTATCGCGTTTCAATTTCTGACACAGAAGCTGGTATTAGATTATATTCTTTTAGATCATTTACAATGTCACTAGTACTGATTTTGGGCAGACCATAAAGAAATATGGTAAATAGTTTATTTTCCTTGGAGCTGAAAGAATGGAACTGAATATTTTTGTCCAGCAATACTTCTTTGCAATTTTCAAGCTTATCATTGCTTGGTGAAAAAATCTTTGTACCAATAGAAGTACTTTTATAAATATAGTCATTACCGAACATTGTCTTCAGTTCGGTAAGAGTTGTTTTGGAATCCACTACCACTGGAGGGGGTTTTACTATTTTTGGTTCAGTAATGTTTGATTCGGCTTCTACCGTATCCATGTCTAAATTATTGGCCAGCGCACTAAATCGGTTTCCCGACACTGAAGGCATGTTATTGAAAACACCAATACTAATAGGTTGCATAGTCTTTTTTCTTTTGAAATTTGATGGCCTTTTTACGGCCATCGAGGGAGGTTTTGCCCCGGGGGGCATCGCGTTGTAGCTGCTTTTATGCGATGTTATGTTAATTATTATTTAGGCGGAGTTCAATTAGAACGAATAACAATAACAAGAAAGTTTGTTGTTTTGTTCACTAACACGTTTCTATGTATAAATATTCGTTGAGCGCAGTGAAATACAACCGTTCACAGAGAGAGATAGTATCGAACTGGAATTTGTTTCTCTCTGTAGCTTATAATACTGAAAATTGAAAGAAAATGAATGATGTCAAAGTTAATTCCAATGATTTTTATGATTATATGTCAAATACCACACTTTATTTGATTTATTTCGTTTTTATTTTACATTTATTGCAGTTCTTAGAGAATAAGGGAAATTTTCTCTCCAAAATGCCATTCAAAAAACAAATTTCTCTGAGAATTTTGTTTAATCTATGTATTTCCATTATCTTTGTATCAACTGAAATGAGAATCAAAAGCTAACTCAGCTGTTCCTTTTATTGTTGTTTGTGTCGAAGAGAAAATAGTGAAAAAACATGGAAAATGATCCAAAAAGCAACGATGGAAACATGCTTCGCAGGAGGTGAAACACATACTTCCTAGGCTGATGAGGAGCACAAGCGTTTGTTAGGAAATAAATTGTCCGAAACAGCAACATTGAAGCAAACAAATTGAAGTTCGGAACAAATTAATGAAAAACATGTTTAATTACAGCAACAGCAATATACCACCAGCTGTTCGAGTTTTCGATTCGATAAGCGTCTAACCAGTGGATGAGTGCCGGTTAACGTTTAACGATCGTATAACCTCTAACCAGATATTGAGAAAATGAAAATGTGGTTACCGAGAGTATATCGTTAAGATATATTCTAACCAGACTATGAGAAATGGCCCTTTGTGTTTAAGGTGCAAATGCAAAGGCGTGCGGAATTTTTACTAAAGGCTGTAAAATAAAAATCAATTGAAAATTTTTAACAAGACAGCTATTTAAACAAAGCTACGTTAGTCCATTTTAGTTTTGGAAAATAGCTTCTGCTAATTTAATCTTATTCAAACCAATTCCTTATTATTTTCAAAACCAATATTCTTCTTCATTTCAGATGAGTAGCGGCAAAAAGGATTCAATTGTAACTGTTGCAGCATTAGGAAATTTCACACACACCGTCGTTCGGCGGGCCACTGGAAGTAAGTAGTTCTGCAAAATATTAGTTGAAGCGTTTTTATGCTCCCCAGTTTTACGATAGCTAAGGGTGACTTTCAGTCTACAAGAATATGTATTTAGGACCAATAAAGGAAACATGTCTACGTAGGAAGGGCCATCTCAGTCTCAACATGTCTTGAAATGAAACTTGATTAATACGATCGATTATAGTAAATTTTTTCTATATTCAGGAACTGTTTCTCAATCGTAGTTAATTTTGTAGACAAAACAATGACAAAATGTTTTTTTGATGTTGTGTATTGTTGACCTTTTGTTTTATTAATTCTCTTTTGTATTTGTTCAGCTTGAGGCCATAGAAAAACTGGTGTTGTTTGTTTTATTTTATTTTATTTTTCCCAATATTTCGGTTGCCTTCGTCAACCATCATCAGGGTTAAAAACACTAAACAAAAACATATTTAAATTATAACAAATGTAAACTATAAAAATCACGAAACAATTTTACAAATAATTACATTAAAAATAATTAGCGTCGTCCTGTTCGTCTGCACAAGTTATTGTCAACTAAAAGTCATGTTTTGTTTTCGTCTGTATTTTTGTACAATATGACGATAAGCTTTCGCACAGTTTTCTGTGTCCGTTTTGTAATTTATTCTCTTATCCGTGGGAACGTCAATAATATGTAATACTTCGAGAGTAAATCTTCGTTTATAGTTTCTCTCTTCTGCAAGTATTTTTACGTCTTTAAAATTCGGCGTGTGCCCTGTCAGAGTACAGTGGGCCGCAAGAGCAGTTTTTTGCTCTATTGGCCTGTCAGTAGCTTTTTGGTCAGATTTATGTGAGGAAAGTCTAGTTTTAAGTTTGGTCTTGGTAGTGCCAACATATACCTTTTGGCATATGTTGGACTTGTCTCCATTGCATGATATCTTATAAACAACATTAGACTTGTCCTCATTCTTTATCTTAGACTTAGTTCTACTGAATAACTTATTTACTGAGCAATTTGTCTTAAGTGCTAATTGAAATTTGTCCTTGTTATACACGTCAGCATTTTTGAACCTTTCTGAGAATCCTTGTATATATGTCAGTGATTTATATATCTTCCCCTCTTTTTCATTGTTATGTTTAATTGGTGTCCTTTTAGTGTATTTTATAAGGTCGTTGATTGTTTGTTTTGGGAAGTCATTAGATCTTAGAATTTTCTTAATTTTCATCTCGTTGTCTGTGTGAAATGACTGGTCACTTATATTAAATACCCTATTTATAAAATTCGTCGCTGTATTGATAATTATTCGTCTATGGTGATTGGAATAGAAGTTGATCAGCCTTCCAGATGACGTTGGCTTCTGATACCAATCCAATTTCAGCAGGTTGCCTTGTCTATGAACAATCGAGTCCAGATAGGGGAGTTTATTGTCCTGTTCTTTTTCCATGGTAAATTGTACTTGTCGATCAAATGCGTTTAATGTTTTTAGGGTATTGTCAACTTCTTCTCTTTTTAAAATCCCAAACAAGTCGTCTACATATTTTGTGATAATTCTAGGTTTTATTGTTAATTTTCCTATTGAAGCATCTAATAGTTCTTCCATGATTATATCAGCAATCACAGGGGAAGCTGGAGAGCCCATTGGCATTCCTTTTCTTTGTTCATAAATGTAGTCATTATATTTGAAATATCTGGTGTCCTTGATGCAGAAAGTTAATATTTTTAGAAATAAGTCCTTTGGTATTTTTGTAAAATTTTCTATTTGTTCCCATTTTCTTTCAATTGTCTTTATAACTAGGTTAACTGGAATGCTGGGGAATAAGGACACCACGTCAAAGGATATAAGGATTTCGTCGTCATCAATATAGGTGTTGTTGATTTTTGATTTGAAGTCTATTGCGTCTTTTACGTTATAAGGTGAATTCTTTGTCAGGTTCTTTAAAATGTCGACGATGTATTTACAGAGTCCGTAAGATGGTGAATTAATTGAGGAACAAATTGGTCGTAATGGGGTGTCTTCTTTGTGTATCTTCGGAAGTCCATAAAGTCTTGGTGCCATCGCTGTTCTGTTTGTTAATTTGTTCTTCTCATTGATGCTAATAAGATTCATGTTGAATAAACTGTCCACTAATGTATTGTTTTTGTTTTGTAAGTTGGTTGTTGGATCACGTTTAAGTCGTCTATATGTACATATGTCCCCGAGAATAGTTTTCATTTTTAGTTCATAGTCGTCCTTATTTATAGCTACCGTTTTCCCGCCCTTATCCGAATTTACAATTGGGATTTTAAAAAGAGAAGAAGTTGACAATACCCTAAAAACATTAAACGCATTTGATCGACAAGTACAATTTACCATGGAAAAAGAACAGGACAATAAACTCCCCTATCTGGACTCGATTGTTCATAGACAAGGCAACCTGCTGAAATTGGATTGGTATCAGAAGCCAACGTCATCTGGAAGGCTGATCAACTTCTATTCCAATCACCATAGACGAATAATTATCAATACAGCGACGAATTTTATAAATAGGGTATTTAATATAAGTGACCAGTCATTTCACACAGACAACGAGATGAAAATTAAGAAAATTCTAAGATCTAATGACTTCCCAAAACAAACAATCAACGACCTTATAAAATACACTAAAAGGACACCAATTAAACATAACAATGAAAAAGAGGGGAAGATATATAAATCACTGACATATATACAAGGATTCTCAGAAAGGTTCAAAAATGCTGACGTGTATAACAAGGACAAATTTCAATTAGCACTTAAGACAAATTGCTCAGTAAATAAGTTATTCAGTAGAACTAAGTCTAAGATAAAGAATGAGGACAAGTCTAATGTTGTTTATAAGATATCATGCAATGGAGACAAGTCCAACATATGCCAAAAGGTATATGTTGGCACTACCAAGACCAAACTTAAAACTAGACTTTCCTCACATAAATCTGACCAAAAAGCTACTGACAGGCCAATAGAGCAAAAAACTGCTCTTGCGGCCCACTGTACTCTGACAGGGCACACGCCGAATTTTAAAGACGTAAAAATACTTGCAGAAGAGAGAAACTATAAACGAAGATTTACTCTCGAAGTATTACATATTATTGACGTTCCCACGGATAAGAGAATAAATTACAAAACGGACACAGAAAACTGTGCGAAAGCACAAAAATACAGACGACGCTAATTATTTTTAATGTAATTATTTGTAAAATTGTTTCGTGATTTTTATAGTTTACATTTGTTATAATTTAAATATGTTTTTGTTTAGTGTTTTTACCCCTGATGATGGTTGACGAAGGCAACCGAAATATTGGGAAAAATAAAATAAAATAAAACAAACAACACCAGTTTTTCTATGGCCTCAAGCTGAACAAATACAAAAGAGAATTAAATGTTTTTTTTTCATAAGAAATATCGTCATTTTTATTCGTCTTGAAATATACTGAAAATTAAATTTCACTTACTAATACTTATATAAGTACTTATAATTATATAAACAAATTATATACAAATCCATGTTCTGTTTTAGGGCGTGTATTTTTCCTGAGAGATTTAATTATCTCACGTCTAGAGTTTTTCTTTTCCCGGACTTTTTTACTTCCCGGGATAAGCTCGATATGATTTTTTTGAATTCCTTGGAAATCTCGGACGAATAAAAAATAATAATTTAATAATTAAACAGCATTTTTTGTCAAATTTGTGACATTTGCGTTTAAACAAATAATTTAATTATTCAGACTTCAGATTAAGAAGTTTATATACAGAGGAGTCATAGAGTCCGATTGTTGTCGGAATCGGAAATAAAATTGACACAATACGATTTCATGACACCATATCTTATTGGAATTGGTTATCAATCCCGATAAATGAGAAATTTCGACTTGGAATATGGAAGAAACTCCAATTTTTGGAGATTTAAATTTCGATTCCGATAACAAATCGCATTCTATGATACCCCTGATAATAATTAGTTAAAAATAAATATTTATTTATTTATTTATTTAACAAATTAACTTATAATTAAAAATTACAAATTAAAAAGATAATTTGGCTATGACAACTAAGGTCCTAAGCCACTTGGAACATGAAGGGAGGTACTACATATTAAATTAGATCAATTATCTTAGTTTGTTTAATGAATTTAAATATAAGTTTGACATTATCATCGTTCAGGAATTTCAACATTGAAGACGGTTTAGTGTTACCAAAAATCTCTCTTCTGATGTCCTGAAGAACTGGACAATAATCTAAAATATGTTCAATTGATATGCGATCAAAGTTACAAAATGAACATGTCCCAGGAAGAGTTTTATCAATATAAAAACTGTTCGAAAGGCTAGTATGTCCTAGTCTTAACCGAATGAGTTTGGTGATATGTCTTTTGATATGTCGTTTAGGGTCAAATAATTGTGAATTGTATTTCTGTCTGTATTAACCTTTCTATACCAGGTTGACGTATTTTCATATTTGTCTAGCAATGTTGTGTGAAATTGTTTCTTGAAAAAATTATTTATATCTCTGTAATTGAAATTATCCTGTGTGAATAATGCAGCACCTACAGCCTCTCTAGCAGTCTTATCAGCAAACTCGTTACCTCTTATTCCAAAATGTCCAGGAATTCACATTATTTTAATAAGTGGATAGTAGTTAATGAGCATGCTTCTTATGAAGCTTGGATAGTAATCATAATTATTAATATTCCCAATAGCTTTGACAGACGATAATGTATCTGTACATATAACATATCGTCGATTATGGTTCCCTACGTATTTTATTGCATGAAAAATAGCAATAATTTCAGCTGAAAATATGGAAGAAAACTGCTCTGGGAGCAAAGCATTCGTTATAATCGAATTTTCAGTCGTAATACTGAATGAAGTCAGTGAAAATAAATGTATAAGACGAAAAAGTATTATATAATTCAGTGAACATATTACGATAAAATTCCGGGGTTGCTGAATTTCTATTGTACAATGTTAAATCGTCTATAATAGAATCCTAATAGGTGTGGTTCGAAAAGCATTCAAGGCAAAACGAATCGCACTATTATAAATAGATTTAATCTTATTTAGAAGATGTTTCGGAGAAAATCCATAAAGGAATATACCGTATTCAATCTTACTACTAATTAATGCCCAAATATTAGTTCTGAACCTCATAGAACTAAGGCATTTTATTATATTAAGTCGTTTTGGCAAAGAAGATACTAGATAATTTATATGGGAAGTCCATGAATATCTAGAGTTGAAGTAAACACCAAGTAATCTAAGCGTATCAACTGTCGCTATGGCATTCTCGTGAACGTCCAAAGAAAAAGTGCAATTATGCTTTCGACAAACGTGGAGATGTTTACATTTCAAAATCGGTAAAACCGCCCCAGAGTATTGTCCCCATTTATTAATCATGTCAATAATTGGATCAATGTCAAAGTTGTAATTATGCTTCGGCAACTGTTTCACTAAAATAAAGTCGTCCGCGTAAGCACAAAATGAAATCTCCTTAAACATTCTAAGACCATCACACAATTTGTTATAAGCAATCAAAAACAGAATGACCGAAATAGGAGAACCTTGGGGAATCCCATTGAATAAGGGATATGTCTTAGAGAACTGATTTCCAACTCTGATCTTAATTTGTCTGTTCTTCATAAAATTGAATATGTATTTAACAATGTTAGGGCCTAGTTTCCACAATTTCAACTGATCTATGATGGCGTGAGTGCCAATCTTATCAAAGGCCTTGGTGAAATCCAAAGAAATTAATGACACATGTTTCCTTACTGACAAGGAATCTGTAATCAAATTATCTATAAAAAGAAGATTATCTGCTACAGATGTTCCCCTCATAAATCCAATTTGTTGACTGCAGAGTAGTTTATTGGAATCTGTAAACCATTTGAGTCTATTGGCAATAATCTTATCCATAATTTTAGAACAACATGAATTCAAAGAAATAGGTCTATATGATTTCAGTAAGGTTTTGTCCGAGTGAGGTTTCAGGATGGGTATAACTAAGCTCTTTTTATACGATTGGGGAATGTGCGTTCGAAAAATATTATTGTAAAGGTCTAGAAGTCGACTCTTAACACTAAAAGGCATTTTCTCAATCATGATGTAGTTAATGCGGTCCTCGCCCGGAGTCTTCCCTTTAAGAGATGTTAATACGGAATGCAGTTCGGTGAATGAAATAGGTTCCTCAATACAGACAGCAGATTGAGATGGAGTATAATTAATCATGGTATCAGTAAGTCCTTTATGTCGAATGAAATCTGCTGGAAAACTCCTGTCCTCGGATTCATTTGACCAGTAGTCAGCAAACTTGTCAGCAATTTCAGCCTTATCAACTACAGAATCTCCCGCTACATCTGGATTCCTAATACAGTGAATACCGTGACTGTGATTCAAACCACATAATCTTCTTATATTGCCCCAAACTCTATCCGTAGTTGTTTGAGGATTTATTTCCCCGGTAAACTTTTCCATACTCAACCGTTTCGAAATTTTAAGTTCCCTCCTAAATTTTGCATTGGCTTTCTTATATTCTACTAAATTATCACTAGTCATGTTGCGATTAAAAGTATTCCATTTGAGGTTACGATCGTCCTTCAAAGATTTTAGTTTTTGGTTCCACCAAGGAACTATCGATCGCGTGCGGTTGTGTGTCTGCGGTATTGCCCTATTTGCAGCCTGGTGAATAATCCTATTAATATAACCCGATTCCCTGTTAACATCACTGCTAACAGGTCGAAGTGAGCTGTAAAAATTAGAAAGTTTTGATATCTCTCCCAATTAGCTCGATCGGTATTGTATCTGGGTTTCACCCTCATTTCGCAATTAAATTTCTCTGGAAACAATATTGTGGAAATAGGGTAGTGATCGCTACCATGTAAATCCTGAAAAACTTTCCATTCTGAACCAATGGCAAGCACCGGAGAGCAAAAGGAAAGATCAATGTGTGAAAATGAATTGTGAGTCGAAAAATGTGTATGTGAGCCATCATTCAGTAAGATATAATTGGACTGATTAATAAATTTGGCCAGGATATTACCCCTAGAATTGTTTGTTGGGGAACCCCATAATTGATTCCAACCGTTAAAATCGCCAACTACCATACGTGGTAGAGTTGTGTAGAGATAGAATAAATTTCGTAATTGATTCATATTAAACCCCGTACTAGGTGAAATATACATTGACGCTATGGAAAACTTAACCTTGGATGTAATAACAGCAAAAAAAACGTCATAAGAAGTGTCAGGAATGTGAATATCATGTTGAACAGTCCTATGTATCAATAAAGCAGCCCCTCCAAAAGGATTATTAGAATTATTCACATTGAACATATCATAATTAATAGGTATCGGAATCTTATCAACCGTCTTTAAATGTGTCTCCTGTAATGCCAAAATATGTGGGTTGTGAGATTTAATTATTAATAATAATTCATTGTAGTTATTGAGGTATCCCTTAATGTTCCATTGGATTATTTTAAGAGACATAGTATAAAGAGAAAAAAGGAAAAAATATATGTGAAATTTAAAAATATGTACTTAAGAGCTAGAATTATTAAAAAAAGAGATTTGATAGTTTTATATATTTAAGTATTCGTCTTCAAGGGAACAATCAGTATCCATCTGACCTTGAGTACCTTAAGATATTTTATTCTTCAATTTGGATTTACTCTTGAGTTCTCTCTTCAAACGTTTAGACACGGAACGTGGTAAAATTTTAACGGCTTTGCTGGATGATAATTTAAGAGAATTGTTGACATGAGGTGGTGTAGTGATGATATCTCTTTGCGATGAACAACTGGGTTTATCTGCGTCTCTGTCTGTCTTAAGTGGAGATTTGGAGACTGATGAGCCATTCAGTGGTGTAGACTTGGAGGCTATGTTAGTGTTGTCTTGTTGTTGTTGTGGCGAGTTGGAGACTCCAACTCTATTGCCTTGTTGTGCCATTGGACAAGCTTTGGGTATTGGAGCGTCAGCCAGTTCTATGTTGGTTTTGTGTTGTTGTTGTGGTGGAGAGTTTGAGACTGCGTTGCACTCTTGTTGTGTTGGTGGAGAAGGTTTGGAGATTGGGGTGTCATTAGGCTCAGGGGGTTGTGGGTTGGAAGAATTTCGTTTAATGGAATGCTGGTGTTATCCGATGGCAACACGTGTTCAGGAATATTTTCAAATATATTTAGATTGCTGTAGTTTTTTGTTATTCTGTTAGGTGAATTCACTGCATTGTATTGTAATCTTTGGTTATACATATGTATATCTTGCTACTTTCAAATCAACTTTTTGGAGAGTCTTTATTGTTTGAATCTCCTTTTCTCTCAAAAAATTGGACATTTTTTCTCTAACGAGTTGTGAAATTTATTGTGTATGTTGTTGTAATTGCAGTTGACACATAACTTTGGAAGATCACATTTTTCGTTTTTATCAAGGTCAATATGGTGAATGTTACTGCACATGTTGGCACATTTCTTTTCGTCTCTACAGTATTTAGTTGGATGACCACATCTGAAGCAGGAGAAGCATCGAAGGGGATTGGGAATAAATGGCCGGACATGAAGATGTTCATAACCCACAAAAATATCGTCAGGGGGAGCAATAATGGAAAATGTCAGAATGATAAGACCTGTCTGAATGGCTTTTGTATCAACATTTTTTCTAATCTTCTTCACTTCCACTACATTGACAGCCTTAAGTTCTTCCAAAATTTCCTCCTCCGGAACGTCAAATAATTCTTCCGTGTATATAACTCCTTTTGAGTTATTGAGAAAATTGTGTTCGGTGACATCAACAATAATAGTTGGACAAATTTTTGTCAATTGCACAAGTTTTCTTGCTTGACTAATGTCTTTCGTTTTTATCAGAACAAGCCCGTTTCTAATCTTCTTACACATTTCTACTTCACCATTACATGTAGAATCTATAACTTTTTTTAGTAAAAATGGGGCGACTCTCTGTAAGTCTCCACCATATTTTCTCTGCATCACTAGGTACTTAGAACCTGGAGTATTGTTTATGAGTTCTCTCGTTTTATCATACATTATTGGAGATTCTTCCATATTTCGTGTTCCGTCCATTGTAGATAACAGTTTTTTCTTTGCGAATTGATGGAATTGCAGAAACAAAATTTAAAAACACAAGTTTTTTATATTATCCAATTAACAAACGAATTATTTATTGATATTATCACAAAACCACTTTTCACCGAAGCTACTAACTATTCACAAACTTTAGCGTTATAAAACCAAGTCTTCAAATTATCGCTCTCTTTTACAAAAACGTGACCGTTCACTCTCAATCTCAACTCTTTAACAAGACTGTTAAAAATAAATAAAAAGTACTTATCATTCCGTTTTTGATTTAAAATAAGTTTTTAATACACTTAAAGCATCAAGAGTCTCATTGTAAAGTCTATTTCTAATTCAATTTAAATGATTTGGTGGAGAAAACATTATTTCACTCTCAGTAGACGTGGGTCAAGACAGTATTATACAAACATTGAAGGAATTAGGTTGCTTTGGCACTTCCTTCCAAAAAATTGATCCTTCTTTATTGAGATTGTTGTAACGTTTGTTGTAGATGCAGACTGTGCGAAATCCTTCTTTATAGCAACTTTTAAAACTACTCCAAAAGAATGTCCCTGCAAAATTATATATTTGTTTTTGTTAAATTTAGAATCGGTTGCATTATTTGGCCCACCACGATTTATTAATGCACAACGCAACACGATTTATTAATGCACTGAACATTGTTTGGCAGTTTCATTAAATACATTCGCACAAATACGCTCGACTATTTTACATTACATATACAGTGGTGGACAAAACATATGCAACTAAGGGTGACTTACTTTAATAGGCTCTGTAAGTTTGTAAATTTGTATCACAAAGAGAACAATGTTGGTTAAATAAATATTAATACAGCATTAAGATTTCAAATAATTAACAAAATTCGTTGTTATCGGAATTTTTGTTGATAATTATAAAAATCGGTGTGGACAAAACATATGCAACTCGATTGACCGCCCACGATAAGTGGTAGGACGGACAATTATATGAGCAGACATGTGAAAATAGACTCATTTGTCTCTTCCTATAACCGAGCTGAACAATTGCAAGTACCAGTTTCTGCTCGAACAATTCGAAGACGTTTTGTACATGCCTCTTTATGCCTCTCATGACTGACCGTCTTTTTGCAGTAACGTAATTCGAGCTGTTTCCAACTGTGGGTCTTACATAACACATGTCATCGCTGCCAACAATATTAAATTTTGATTTGTCACCAACGAGACAGATTTCCAATCACTTTCTGGTCAATTAAAACGGTCTTAGGCATAGCGCAAACGCTTTTTCTGTTTACGCTTTCATATTATCGGTTTTTTGCAATGGTAGTGCGTTCGCGTGGGTAGGTACTTACACGACGTTTTCGTTGGGCGTAGAAATGGCGTATCTCGATTTTTCGTTTCTTTGCAGGAGAACGAAAAATTTTAGACATGATTAAAAATGTTAATGCATTTTTAATAAAAGTAGACATCATCTTTAATAAAGAAACGATTTAATTTTTGCATGGGATGTGTATTTGAGAATGGCAGACCTAATAAGTAGAGCAATTGATTTTGGAAAAAAATAATTATACACATAATTACAGTGACCTTTTGTAAAGCGAACAATATTCGTGTTTTATTGTAACGTATATATTTTTTTGAATAATAGTCCAATTTTCGTTCCCAAAATATTCATGTTTTAGTCACTTTTTAAGACCATTTTTTAAATTTTGCTTCATGGAGCAATAAAGCAAAATCAGTTAGTGGAAATTTTTTATTAGGTTTTATTGGCCATTCTAATGTTTCATGTCCTGTAATATGTAGAAATTTATGTCTCGTAACGTTCCACATTATAGGTTGTAAAACGTAAAAAAACGACCAATAGGCAGAGATTTTAAGTACATACTCTCGTGACTGCATTTTTACTTCATACTTTATCAAAAAAACACAACCGCCACTTTAAGGAAAAACCTGATTTTTAGAGTTTATGTAAAATTGCTGTTGCTACGCGAAGGTAAAATAAATATTTTGGTGATATTCATAAAACAAACCTTCGGAAGAAGAAATAGCTTGATCGAACAGCTGGAATTCGAATGTGTTACAGTCAAAACACCGAAAATCAAACCTAAGAACAAACCAAGTTTTCATTTTGCGAAAAACCGCCGGAGTCTCCCCTAATTTGGTAAATTTGTACTTTCTTGAAAACGAGATGGAATTGAAATGGATTTTTCAATCACTAATTATTCTAAAAGTAGTGTTAAAATATAGCCAATTTATCGTGCATTTATATTTTAAAAGATCGAACGAATTTAATTTATTTTTTTACAATGATTTGCAAATTCCCACTTAAAATAAGAACGGTATGTTCACCTCCTTATTTTCTAAAACGCACTACAACCTTAATTTGTCACTTGGTATTATTTAAATCGAACTTATTTCAATTCACTAACACTGAAAAGTTCTTTTTTGTGTTATTTTTTTAGTGCAAAATGTCTTTTCTATTTGCGTGTTTTTCACATTTCAAATGCGATTTGTCAATGCTTCGTTAAAATCGCCTGGCATCCCTGATTCAAATAAAGAGTGATTTTTTTGAGGTTAGGATTTTCATGCATTAGTATTTGACAGATCACGTGGGATTTCAGACATGGTGTCAAAGAGAAAGATGCTCAGTATGCTTTGACATTTCATCATGAATCGTCTTACAAACGAACAACGCTTGCAAATTATTGAATTTTATTATCAAAATGCGTGCTCTGTTAAGAAAGTTCATTGCGCGCTTCCATTTTATGGTCAGTTTAATCGACCCACTGAAGCGGCTATTCGGGCTATTGTGACTAAATTTCGCACCAAATTTACATTGTTGGACATTAAACCACCAACACGCTTACGTAGAGTGCGAACTGAAGAAAATATCGCAGCTGTATCGGCCAGTGTTAATGATGACCACCAATTTTCGATTCGTCGCCGTTCGCACCAATTGGGTCTCTGTTACTCAAAAACGTGGAAATGCCAAAATTGGACTAAGCGGATGGACCACCTAAGACGCAGCCGCGGTCAACATTTAAATGAAATTATCTTCAAAAAGTAAATGTCATGGACCAATCTAACGTTTCAAATAAAGAACCGATGAGATTTTGCAAATTTTATGCGTTTTTTTTTTAAAAAAGTTATCAAGCTCTTAAAAAATCACCCTGTACAAACCCAAACACAAATGCATACATGCATGTGTATTTGTTATTAAATCGATCGATGAAATCTGATATGTGTTTGCTCATCTCATCGAACAGATGTTTCGCTCTCCAGCCACGCAACAGCTGTTTGATCACGCTTGAAGACGAAGCGGCACTACACCCATACATATCTAGCAAAGCTCTTCGGATCTGTGTCAACACCTCTACACACCTGAATGAATATGCAATGCCAATAGCATCTAAGAGATGGATAACTCTTTTCAGTTTTACTCTCAAAGCGGACACCGCTGAGGTATTCTCTTTCATTCTCTTTGTCAATGCAGTTCGTGAACACGACTTAAATACAATGTTGCCAAAGTATCGTCATGTTCATGATTTTTATGACAGAGTGGCCCAGACCTCTATCAATAAAAAATAACTTCAAATTAGTTTTTATCGTTTAAGGAGTTCATGTAATTATCTATATCTATAACGGGCTATTCCGGAGATTTAAATGAATGTCAACTATTTTTCACAGAAAAATACTATAACCAAGTAATTAGTTTCACTCGGTTAAACCGACTTATATTTACCCTAATCGTAATAAGGACTTTATTTTTACTTATGGGCGAGTGTTTGGAAAAAAACATACACATTTTGTAGGTTTAATGTGATTATCAAATCGTCTGGGATTATAGGTGTGGTTTTATTTGGCCCATTTGATTGGGAGTTACCAGAATTGGGCGGTATTCTTGCCCATATTTTATGTGGGTACAACTACTATTAAAATCTTGTCAAATGCCTAATCACAAAAGATTGCGATCATCGTATAGAAGTTATGAAACTTTAATTTTACCTAGGATAATATGTTTTTTTCGTACGCTCAAAGTGACCAAAACCTCCGCCCATCCCCAAACTTAAACTAAGTGTGGAGCAAATATAATATGTGCAAGGATTTCATGAATTCCTTAAATCCTTTCGTGTGTAGCAGCCAACGTGAACGGACACGGTTCAAGCTAATTTAAAAATCATTACACGGATCCAGACATATATCGAGCCCTATTTGCCAAAAAAAAGACATTAGCACCACCATTTTTAATTTTTGGGGTTTTCATGAAAATCATGAAAATTTAGGTCAGTTAAGCTTTTGAAAGTCCACTTCCTGCTTATATGTTATGCTTAAAAACATAATTTCATAGTAATACATACTCATAAAGCAGGAGTAATTAATAGAAACGTCCTCCTGCATAATTTTGACGAATAGGGCTCGATATATTTTCTTATGCCCCTCCTTCGATGAGTTACTGCCTGACTCACGATGTCGAAAGAAAATCTATGCGAACGAAAGCCAGTCACTCAATTTCGCATCAAAAAGCGACCGACTATCTTCTATCTTTTCGTTCGCCTTACGTGTTGTGAGTGAATGAAAATGTTGCCAGATCAAAAAAATGCACAAAAATCGCAAATATACCAGAAAAACGCAAAATGTGTAAATTGCACCATATAAAAATCAAGTAGACACCACTATAACGGAGAGCAAAAAGTAAACAAACAAAATTAAAAAAAATATGTTTTTTATGTTGTAGAATAATATAAATTTTACCAAAAAAATATTGAATTAATAAAAAAGACATTTGTATTGTGCGTTTTATTTATTTTTTAACTCAAAATATTCTACAATTTTTTGTGCCATTGGCATCTGAACTCCTTTGCTGCTATTGTTGTTGTCTTGTTTATGTATGTTTTCTTGGTTGAGAATCTGTTGTTGGCCGGAGGACGTTGTTGTTGTTGATGAGACTGTTACTATCTGATGTCCAGTTGGTGTAATCACTGCTATGACTTTAATTATACACTCCACGAGAGTATCATGTCTTTGTGCATTTGTTTGTAACACCCAAAAGGAAGCGAGATAGACTCATTGTTAATTATACCGATCGACTTAGAATCACTTTTTGAGTCTATGTCCGTCCGTCCGTCCGTCTGTCCATCTATTCTTGTAATCAAAGTACAGGTCGCAATTGTAGCCAGAACCAAATGAAACTTTGCACAACAAAGTTTTTCGGGATAAGGACGAACGCTATTTAATTTGAAGAAAATCGGTTCAGATTTGGATATAGCCCCCATACGAATTTCACTCCCGATTTGACTCTTTTCACGCTAGATACCACATATTAAAACAGATTTTCCTCAAACTTGGCAAAACATCTTACATTTCAACTAGAAACACCTATGGTGAAAATTGGTCAGATCGGTTCAGATTTAGATATAGCCCCCATACGAATTTCACCCCGATTTGACTTTTTCTGCTGTAGAAACCACATATTTTAACAGATGTGCTTCAAAATTGGCAAAACATCATATATTTCAACTAGAAACACCCATGAAACAGACCAAATGAGCCAGATCGGTTCGGATTTAGATATAGCCCACATACGAATTTCACTCCCGATTTGAGTTTTCCGCTCCAGAAACCACATATTTTAACAGATTTTCTTCAAATTTGGCAAAATATCTTATATTTGCATGAGAAACACCCAGGATGATAATCAGTCAGATCGGTTCAGATTTATATATAGCTCCTATACAAATTTCGCTCCCGACTTGATTTTTCCGCCCCAGGAACCACGTATTTTCATCGAATTACTTAAAATCGAGAACTGGAAGAACCTGTTGTGAAATGGGTCACTTCATTATGTGTTTGGATATAGCCGTGATACAAATATTCTTTTCGATTTGACAAATTGAACCAGGACATATTAGCCTATGATTAGGAAACATACAAAAATTCTTCCCGTTTTCACTTCTTTCCGAATTGAATTGTATTCTGATAGAAAGTGGAGTGTATCATATAGTCGGCCCCGCCCGACTTTAGCCTTTCCTTACTGGTTCCTCTATGCGATGGTCTGAAACAAACATATATTTCAATAAAATACGAACAATTATTCATAATTTTATGTACTTACCTTTTATTTCCATTATATTGATGTTTTTCTGATGTAACTGTAACGACAGACACAACACAAGTGAGTGCTTTTGACATTTACGTTCGCACAGATGTCAGAACAAAAAGTTAGTGGGCCCCGATTTTGCACTGAAATGCTTACGTTTTCGTTCGCATAGATTTTCGTTCGCTTTGTCGTTCTGGTGCCTGTTAGTGGGTCCCAAATCAGCTGTTTGTCGCATGAGAGGCATGCGAACGTTAACGTTCGACATCGTGGGTCAGGCAGTTAATCTTTTTTGTCTTATGACAGACTTTTGAAGTAAGTGAGCGACATGTACATTTAAATGTATATTGCTTTCGATTAGGGTATCCAACCGATTAAATGTTATTCGATTAATCGAATAATTCACTTCAAATATTTGTTCGAACAATGAAAAAATCATCATTTTTGAATAACGAATAATTCGAATAATAATAATAATAATTCTGCATTAAAAATCCATATACATTGCATTATAAATTGATTTAGAATAATGTGTTGGTTTCATTTGTCATTGTTATATAGTCAAGGAAGGAAATTTGGGTAGGTTTGTATAGCTCCATCAATGATCTAAGCAATTAGCTGGATTAAATTATAAATTGCAATGAAATCCACAATAATATTATAAAATAACACGCATTGTCATTAAATTCGAGATTTGAGATTATCATTTGTTGGTTCCATCGACTAAACACAATACAATTTTATTTATGAATATATACTATACAAATATTTTTATAAAAACTGTTCTTTCATCTTATTTTTAATTTCAAATTTAAAACTATACTTTTATTATGTGAAGGTAACGACAATAAGATATGCAGTAGACGAGCTACTATATGGAAGCGAATATATTTAGCTTTAATTGGTTATGATTTATTGTGTTGGACAATTGTACGATTAATCGGTTAATCGAATAATTCCTAGGGACATTATTCGATTAATTGAAAATTCTCTGTTTTCGAATAAACGATTAATCGAATAATGTAAAAGTCCGAATAATTGGATACCCTAATTTCGATACTACGGCATACAGACGTGTTTTACACGTGCATTTTCTATTGATGATATTTAGTGAATTTTGTTTTGCTGTCTTACTGTTTTTTTTTGATGATCTTTAATGGTGTTTCTAAAAAATATTTTGACGATTTTTGCACCTGCAATTTGACGATTTTCGTCAAAACTTATTTGGCAACACTGAATTAAAGACAACGGTAACCCTCCGCTTACCTGGTACAGCGTAAACGCAAAGTAATCGTAAACTATTAAATTTTTAGAAAGTGTAACAGATGCGCACGACGTGTTGAATAAAACGGTGGCACGTATTTGTTATGGGGTTAGGAATCGTTTTTTGAGTAGTTTTGGTCATTTGGCACATATACGATTATTTTAGAAAATAAACAATGCAAAAGAATATTAAGTATCCTTTACAATTCGGCATGATTGTAACATAAAACCAGATAAAATCCTAGAAAAAGTAGTTGATGGAAAAATTTTTTTATAACAAAAATTTATTTTCCCACTAACTACATTTTCTTGTATTTTTTCTTGCTTTTTTATCTGAGAAGAAATTATCATTCATTTCAAAGGTTATTCACTGAAAAGTTTGGTTGCTTCATCAAAAGGTATTTTGAATAGAACACATTATTTCACCACTTCCAAGCTTATACAGTCGATAAAAAGGCTTATTTGACAACACACCCTCTACGTCTATTTGCAGAACTTCTTTTGCGCCGGAACCAAAGTACTTATGCCAATAAAATTTGCAAAAAATTAAAAGTAGAAACAAGTAATTAAGCTTCAGTCGGCTAAACCGACTTATGCATACCTCACTCTCAGAGAACATATATACGGCAGTTATAAGGAATTAAATTGTGGGTAGGGCAGGATAATTAGTGTGGAAGGTACTAGGAGGAGGAGAAGGTCACATGGGCCCAGCTTCCACATTTGTAAAACTATTGTAAAAACATAATCAATATCAAGGCATAGTGGATTTCATGCACCAGTATAGAAGTTATGAAGAATTTAATATTACCCATGATAGAGACAATTCTGTGGGGGGTACAAGAAGGGGTGTGGGTAAAGCGTAAATATTTTTTAGGTTTAAAGTGATTATAAAAAACGTTTTTAAATATGAAATTGCAAATGATTTTCACTACCCTATGGATGTTATATCGGTTGTATTGTAACCAAAGTTTATGCCACTTTGTGTGGGAGGTACCAGAAGGGGTGTGGCAATTTCGCCCATATTCCATGCGAATGTGACCACTAAAAAGCATTACTAAATATTAAAAATTTCACAGTATTACGATCATCAGTATAACAGTTATAACAGCTTTAATTGTACGTAGTTTTGTGTGGGAGGTACTGGAAAGGGAAAGTGGCAAAATTTTATACACTTAAAGTGATTTCGAATATCCGTGTGGAAGTTACATTGGTTTTAATTTAACATAGAAATATGGGCCATTTGTGTGGGAGGCGTGGGCGTGGGCGTGGCAATTTTGCCCATCTACGAAAATATTACCATGTGCAAAGTTTAAATTGATTTCTTAACTCCTTTCGAGAGTTATCGTGTACACCAGCCAGACAGATTGACGGACGGACGGACATGGCTTAAACATCTTAAAATGTTGTGAAACGGATTTGGTCCAAACATAGTTAGGTTCTTAAGTCACTTCTTCAATGCGTTACACATTTTTTCTGTCCCAAATGATATTTACCCTCCTACTCTGTACAGTGCGGGTATAAAAAATTATATTTAAGGCAATATTAGTCAAACACCCGATTTGACAAATGTTTTACACATGATTATCTCAAACCACCCGGAAATATAATCTATTATTATATTGAGGGGACGATTTGTTCCAAGTAAATGTAGTTGGGTTGAAATAGATATTTTAAAAATAACCTTTTTGAGAAGTATATGATTTGAACCAATATAACTTTTTTCCTTAAGAAGCCTTTAAAAATGAAATGCATACATAGAATGGATGAAGGTTTTCCCGTTTTTGAGGGTAACATTGAAATTGCCCCGTGGCAAAAAGCAAATTACATATTTTTTGTCATTACCTTTACCACAGCTGAATCCGTATTCATTTGCCTTTACTATGTCAAAAAATCCTACCTTTTTGTAGACAAGTCGAATTACTATAGAAAACTGCTCACAAGTAGCACTGCTATTCTTTCAGGAATAAACATTGACATAGTTTTAAACCGGGTTGTGCTATCGTGACCATATGGTCACACACATAAGACGTTCACAAAATCTTCTCGTGCGGACAACTGACAACATAAAAGTTTTATCTCAAAATTCGAAAAAATAATTGCTTAATAATTAATTTCGTGCACTTTTGTTGTGTTTTTTTAATTCTATTTAGTGCAAAAGCTCTTAAAACGCAAGAGGAACAGTCTGATAAAAGAATTTTTTTTAATATCTGAAAATTGTGAAAATCTTTTATACAAAAACATTTTGCTTCCCCATTATGAACAAATACTTAATTATATATAATAAAAAAGAACACAAAATGAAAAATTTACTTTTCTTTTAAATCGAAAAATGTAAAAGGTAGTCAACTTTGGACTAATTTCTCAAATATACCCGATTTTCAAAATAATTCTTGAGCCCTTGCCTAATGTCATTTTTTACAAAACCAAAAAGTGTTTACTAGATCAAAAGTTATTGCATTGGACCACTGTGCATCGGTGTCAATGGCTGATTTTTGTTCCTTAAAACAAACCACGACAGTACCCGAAGTCAATTGCTTATAGAATAGAACGATTCAAAGTGACGTCGGCGTTGTTTCGCAACGCGTACGTATTATTATTTTGGACGGTAACACTTATATATTTTTTTGTTTTTCTGTTCTGCTCCAATCGCTTTGGTTCCTCGTTAACAGTTAGCATTTGCATATGTCAACGCATTTACGGGGTTAATACGTTAAGAAAAAAGCACAGCTTTTAATAATTTGGAGATTCGAATGAGTTTCAAGTTTAACTCTGGATTAACATGGATCAATGTAAATTGTTTTCGATCAATATGTATGGGAGCTTTTGCGTTGCGTTTTAAGACTGGCGGGGACGAGCAGCCACACCGCACCGCACCACATGACTAGCAGTGATGTCAATCTTGGTACGCCTTAGTAAGTAACGCGTTTCGCGATTCTATATTTAAATGTAGTACAATTCTTGTGCAAAGGTAGAGGAACAAGCTGGAGAAGTGGGATTTGACTTGAAACTTTGCTTTCTAGTTATTCAATATTTCGTCACTCATTGAGAAAATTCTTCCAGATACATACATACATATACTTATGTACAATAAATACAAAAACTTACGAACATTTTTACCATCAAATAATCATATAAAATCGGCTATTTATGTTCCCATCTTTTGTTGCACTGACTGGAGTAATTCTTAACTTCTACCAAACAGTAGTCCATAGTTGTCGGCACAGTGTTCTTGTGGTTGTCGTTGTGTTCGTGATATTCAACATTTAATCAATATGTGAGTAAAGAAAAATTCGGAACTTAAGTAGCAAAGACACAAACCCTGTTAAACCGACTGCTATTAATGGGTTAACAGAGCTATGTTAACAGATCTCCTGATGTCTGGAGTGGATGATTTGTGCGTCCACTGTGAAAATTCTTTAGTCCATGGGAGTACTATCAAATGAAAGCTAGTAACGTCTAGTTTCACTGTGTATAGGCCAAAATAGTGTCTTGTTGTGATTACTCTCGCAGTGGCTTTCTGCCGAGCAGTGTTCTGTCAATGTCTTTTCGCAATTATTAATTTTATATCCGAAAGAACTATACATCAAATCAAAACATTGTTAAACAATGTCATCGAAGCACAGTATTAACTGGAAAATTCAAAGGAGGAAATTCGGCGTATTCCACAGATTAAGGCATTTGTAGAGTTCAACCTAAAAAATACCAACAATTTAATACACCAAGAGCATTGCAAAAATATTAAAAATCATCAGTTCCTGTAATATAAAAATAATCGTTATACATAGTTATTAATTTACGCACCTTAAGACAATATTCAAATACAAATCGATTAGAAACATTCCTTTTCTTTCCGTCGATCATAATAAACAAAATCTATCCAAATCTAGTATCTTGGAAGTGCAAGATATGAGCCTGAGAAAATGATCACGAGACCGCAGACGGACGGACGGACACGGCTCAAACTACTTTAAAAGTCGTGAAACTGATTTGGTCCAAAGATACTTATGGCCTTAAGTCACTCCTTCAATGCGTTACATTTTTTTCTGTCCCAAATAAAAAATGTGCTTTTCATTTTCAAAGCCTAACGAAATAGTTGAAAGTTGGGCAACCTTTTCCCTTGCTTCAAGCATTGTGCCCAAGGCAAGGCGTATTTATAAAGGTGATAGCAGGAGCCCAGCTGACTTTAATTTATTTCATTCAAAAGTAACCGAAACTGTCAAATCCCATATATTTTGCTTTGACAGTATGGCTCACCATTCAAAAAATTACTTGTATTTTGTTGTTGCCGAATTTGTTGTTGTTCTAGTGCTATCACCTGTATAAATACGCCTTGTGCCCAAGGCGTCTGTTACACTTGACGTCGGCGTCAAAATATTGTGTGTTTAGAGATGTCAAAAACAGGGTTTCGGTTTTATAGAAAATTCATAATTTTAAAAATAGGTTTTCGATTTTTAAATTTTTACAAAAACCGGTGTAACCGTTCAAACCGATTTTGAATGGAAGCCAAAAAATAATTTATTATATAATTTTTGCATTTTTTTAATTTATGTAATAAAAATTGAAATAAGAAAATTTTGTATGACTGTTTAAAAATAATCGGCAGCTTGAAGCATGAAAGTACTAAACATTTTTCTCATGCAAAATTTTAGCTTGATATGGTAGCTTATTTATTGTTGCATCAAATAAAACACTCCAATGAATATTTTCTCCATTTGTCCTCAAAATTATATACGAAGAGAGAATTCATATTTTAAATAAAATTTAGTGAAAATTAAAAATAAAAAATACTGAAAACTGAAAACTGGTGGAGATAGGGTGGGCTACTGTCAATATAATACGAATGTAGTTTCTTCCATCAACAATCGCAAGGATTGTCCTTGTCAATAAAGCAATAACATTTTCAGGGATCTTCGTAGTGCTTATTTTGATGCAATGGGAAGAAGATAATATTTCAGTCTGTGTAGGCCTATATTCCAAGTAAAATATTGGAATAAAACAAGATATATCATCAAAACGTTCATGGTGGTACTTTTAACTCAGACATATGGTTGAACAATTTTGTCTCGTTTTTGTTAGTTATGCCATCTTCTGTGCTGTTTTAAATTGAAAAACACGTTTCATTCAAGTCAAGTATTAAAAAACCTACTTACATTTAAATACTACGCCCAACTACAAAGCGGAAAAAATATGATAGGAAAATTTTTTGCTCAGCGGCAATACAATATCATCGCACATTGGATGACCTGTGAGCGATGCACGAACAAATGCCATTTTTAAAGTGTTCTGTTATTACTACTTAATAATAATAAATCTTATAAATTACTTTCAGAGCCGCCTGCCAATCTCTAGGAAATTTTCAAGAAGTCAGATCAGTATGAAGCAAATACCTAAAGCCAAAAAGTCTGAGCAAACGACAAGTAGCTGGTGCAAAACATGTAATCATTCACCATCTCACCCAGTTAGACGGCCGATTGCGTCAATTTTATAACAGTACTTTGGCGATATTTATGATTTCATTATACCCTCACTCTACGGAGTAGGAGGGTATATATCATTTGGGACACAAAAAAGTGTAACGCATTGATCCTAAGACCCTAAGTATGTTTGGACAAAATCCGTTTCACGACTTTTTAAGTTTTTTGATCCATGTCCGTCCGTCGGTCCGTCCATCTGGCTGGCTGGTGTACACGATAACTCTCGAAAGGAGTTAAGAATCAATTCAAACTTTGCACATGGTAATATTTTTCCCAAAGTTTAAGTTCGAAGATGGGCGAAATTATCACGCCCTTCTGGTACATCCCACACAAATGGTCCATATTCCTATGTTAAATAAAAACCAATGTAACTTCCACACGGATGTTAGGAATCAGCTCTATTTTTGTATTTGATAATATTTTTAAAATCACTTTAAGTGTACTAAACATGGCGCGTTTTGCCACGCCCTCCCAAACAAATCACCCTATAAGACGGTTTAGCCGACTGAAGCTTACTTACTTGTTTTCCCATATGCTCAGTCTTTTTTATGGCTTTGTATGAAAAATACCGAGTCAGATATAGAAAAACACGAATTCCCATTAGGGTATTTCTGAAGTGGCGTCTGTCTATTGACGTTAGAACCGATTATCACACTCCCGTATCTATCTGAGTAGGAATACCACAGATGCATGTGATTATTCCCAGTGGTTGTTGGAGTTCACAACAAAAAGACAGTTCTTGACAGCGTCTTCAAGTAGCCACTGAAAATCGAATAAAACTGACGGTACTTTTGCTTGTGGGCAATGAGTGAGATAAACCGTCAAAATCACTGAATCTGGCAGCTATGCTCACATTATCTGTCGGAACGGTGCGGAGCGAGGGCGTTCATAGAACTTTGTTTCGTTTCATTGCGCTGCGCTTGGTGTCTTGTGCCGATATTTACAAGCTTTTTACGCGCTACATTCGGTCGGCGTATGTGTGCGCGCAGGCGAGCGTTTGTGCGATTGTTGGTGTCGTATTCGAGATACTGGTTTTCTTCTTCTTTAGCATACCCTCTACAACATACAGCTGTGAGTGGCCATATGGATTGTGAGAAAATATTATGGGCTCGATCTGTTATGACAGCTGTGCTCCCAGTTCAGTTATTTTACGTTGTTTAGAGTACTCAGTTCGCGTACACGGTCGTCCGGTTAACTGGCTCTGTCGTGTCAGTCCGTCAGTCAGTTAGTCAGGCAATCACAGGAACACACATGCATATCACGGGCACGAAGCAAAAAAACCGAGTTCAATTGTAGCGCGATAAACGATAAATGTGTTAAAAGCCATAACAAACATAACACACACCTGCGCACGTATCTCTAATTCATTCAAGATTTATAGACAGACAGACGCGTATGTACCCTACTTACGCATACATACTTGCGTAGTGCATACCTAAATAGTGCCGGAGTACAGCGCCTATGAACTCATGCCACACTGTTGTGAATCCGTTCGATAATCGCGCTCGGAATGTGACAACGAAACGAAACGCAACACAAAGAAACGAAACGAAACGTCTGTACAGAGCGCGGTTGCATCACATCGCAGCAGAGCGTGCAGCGTGTAATAAAATAGAAACTATCGCAAAGTTGTGGCAAAGGCGGCAACTGGTTTTGATTTGGCAGCAGCAGGTGTGTGAGTGTGTGTGTGAATCCAATAGGTTGCATTGCGTATTTGTCGAATTGGGTCTAACAACAACAAGAACAACAACGCGACCACGGTCAACCACTAGAAACGCAATAGAATGCTGAGAACATTAGCGATCGTTATGCGCTGATTACGGCAAAAATAAAACAACGGCAGAGACGCGAGAAAAAAAAACGTATGTGGCGATCGATTTCGCCGCGAAGTGCACTTTTCAAACAAAACCAATTTTGAAGGTGTAAATGAAACGATCAAACAGCAAAACTAATCCTCTGGATTGGATGAGAGATGTATTAGGGTGGCACAAAAACTCAAAGCATGCGAAACTTTCAAACTTTCTTCGTCTTCTACGAACCAAGAACCACCCCCTGGTCGACACGGGAAGGCGATTCACCTCGGGAGCTTTTCAATATCCTCGCGTCAATGTAGCCATGTTATCTACATTAGCATTGAGCATAGAGTGATTTAGGGCCCACCCTTTTTCTCCATGAACTTATTAGATTTTCAATGTATGGAAGAAATCAGCACATGGTCGCAATCAGCCTACACTTCATTGAGGGCGGAATCACGATGTCAAGCTCTGGGTGTCGCTTTTATATTGTCCATTTTAACGGATGCTTGAATGGTCAATTAGAAATCTTTGCTGCTGAAGGGGGATTCTCATTTATCTCCTCGTGAGCCGGATTTCCTGATTCCGCCCGATTCGGTTATAAAAGCGATTGATCGTTTTTCAGATTTGATTATCATTCCCTAGATACCAATATATATTTTTGTTCTTTTGTTTACAAATCGAACAAAGAACGTGCATAATAACAACGCTGCTTGGTTTACAGTCACTTTATTATTGTTAAATGTGTAATTTGTCAACAGATATTACAAACTGTTCATAAAGAATTGCTGCTATTTGATGATAATTTGGGATATGCTTCCTAGTGAGTCCAACGTTCTGGTTGGTATCCGATTTATAACTAATTTCGTAGATTTCTTTGTCGCTTTTGGTTTGCTTTAGAAGAACGTTAATTGCTGCTGATTTGAACAAATTTAGTTTTTACAGGAAGGGCGTGCAATATTTTTGTACACTACAGTTTTATTTTGTTATAAATCATAAATCATAAAAATATTCATTTCTAATTTTCTCTTCCTTCACAGTACGTGTAAAATTGGGCTTCATGATGTAGACCTTTGCCACTGAACTGTTCGACGTCTTACGGAATGTTTATTATTATCATTTAGAGTAGAGTGCTCAAAAACCCGTTTTTTCTGCGATGTCGGGTTTTCGGGTTTTTCGAAAACCGTGATTTCAAAAAGCCCGGTTGGCCGGTTATATTTACGGGTTTTTTCGGGTTTTCTTGAAATAGTAAAAATGGGCTAATTATTCATTCTAGGTCAATTATTCATATTCGTTCTTGGGGATAGGAGAATTCTGATGTCATAGATTCACTGAAATCTTTCGTAAATGACTCCAAACATTTTGAAAAACAGATATAGTTTCTGGACCAATTACCCCATTCTGCGATTCTTGTAGAGAATAAAATAAGCTAAAATATATAAAAAATAAATCATAAGTTTGACATGAAATTCAAAGATCGCGAAAAAATTGATGCGGTCACTCCCATAAATGAATACTGGTTTATTTAATGATGATCTGCAAATTATTTCGTCCTTGAGTCAAACCATTTGTGAGCTAAATGCTCTGAAAACACCTCTAAAAATAATCGCATATGGACATCTCCCAGTGGCCCGGACGCCTTAAACTACGCCTAAAACAAGATAGAAAATGAAAAAGTCGATCAGCCTTTTTAGTGTTCCAAAGCGCTTAAAGAGTACGACATTTTAAAAATATATCGTCAGGATTTAGTACAAAATTATAAACAATTTTCATTGAAACGGACGCTACAAAAAGCAGAAACTTTTTTGAAGCTCTTACAAAAATATACAAAGTTCATCGATTTTTTGAGAACTTTGTTTTCCCATATATATGAAGGTCAGAGGATACATTTTGTTCGTAGATTTATGAAATATGAGAATTATCTCTTAGTTTTTTAATTAGGTACAGCAAAAATACGGACGCTACAAATATTTCCACGCGTAGTAAGTAGTAATTTTCGTTATAACACTTCAACATTTAATAAAAATAAAAGAGAACAATTTAACTTCAAATTTCATAATAAAAAAGTTGATCACTCTAATTTATAGTAGACGTGTTGTGGAAACGTATATTGTTTTTTACACATTTTTAAGCAAGGACCCAAGGATTATTTTGGAATATTACACTGTGCAACATTTTTGAAGTCATTTCAAAATAACCATATACGGACACCGCTACATGATAAAAGACCAAAAAAAAAAGACCCGTGTTTGTTTTTTTTCCCCAAAGTCATGCACTTTTTTTTTATGGGCCCCCAGAGATTTGAGGCCTCGGTGTAATTTTTGGAAAAAAGTGATCATATTCTCAGGCTCATATCTTGCAAACCGTTCGGAATTTTGATTTACTCTCTGAGGCAAAGTTCTAAAAAAATCAAAAAAACTTCATCTTCAAGGTCAAAATCGCAAAAAACTTAAAAAAAATTTTTTTAACCTTTTTTCCCCTGTTCAGGTCCATAGGTAGCAAACCGCTGAAAATTCAGGGAAACAATCAACTACAAAAATGTACCTAAGATCTCAATAAACAACTTTCTAGAACATATGAACTTCCTAGGAATTATTCTTAACACCGTTTAGGTAGCGCTTAGGTAGCCGCAAAATTGAAAAATTTCCCAAAAAAATTCCGAACGGTTTGCAAGATATGAGCCTGAGAATATGATCACTTTTTTCCAAAAATTACACCGAGGCCTCAAATCTCTGGGGGCCCATAAAAAAAAGTGCATGACTTTGGGAAAAAAAAAAACACGGGTCTTTTTTTTTGGTCTTTTATCATGTAGCGGTGTCCGTATATGGTTATTTTTTTTCGTGTTGCACTGTGTTATCAAAGAAATTAGCTATAAAACAAATTTTGTTTTTTTTTTTTTTTTATATATATTTTTTATGCATTTGAAAGCATGGAAACTACAATTTCTAACAACAAATATTAGCATAAAAAGTTCTAAAAATATTTGAGAAACAGTTCGACAAAGTAAAAACATTTTTTTTAATTTTCAAATTCTGAAAAATGTGAAAATTTGTAATACGAAAAACTATTTTTTAACTTTTCACTGGATTCGCCAACAAATATGATTCAGGTGCATCGGCTTCCCACGATTGTGGGGTAGTGGTCTCTTGTCTGCGGACTGCGAAGGATAGTCGTTTTAACAAGCGTATATTGCTTTTTAATGTTTCGCATACTTTGAACCAACTCTTATGACGGGCCGCTCTAATATACTGTACATACACAAATAGCACGAAAGACATGAATGCATGTGTGTGCGCGTGTGTACGTAGCATACATACTCTCTCATACATATACGCAAGTGTATATAGTTTGCTAATTTTAACAAAAACATTTTAATCGCAATCTTTTAGTGTGTTCTTCGTTCGCGTTCACATGATATACGAGTACACTGGCGGACAAATGTGTTGATTTCTGCGACAGTAATCCCGAGCTGTCATCCCTAGTAAGCCACAAACACAATCGAACAAACACTTGCAGCTGTTAATCGATCGCATAGTGCAGCCATTACATCAAGGAGCGAATAGCCACCCCGCTATGTTGACGGCAGACGGGCCACTTAAAATGCCAAGTAAATATTATTAATCGATTTCACATTAAACACCTGCTTTTGTAAAGCGATTTCGTCTGAGATGGGCGAGTCGTCGAAGTTGAAAGCCCAATGCAAATGGAGATAGGAGATAGTTCTGTAAGAAATATGGTAGAAAAGCGCGAAGACTGAAAGACAAATCTTTCGTCTTTCGTTGCAGCAACGAAATATTACATTCAGCGTTTGTTCTACTCCAATTGCTGTGCCTTTCTCTTCTGTCCGTTTCTGCAACATTCGTTGATGCTACGCAAACATTATTGGCAAATTTCTAAGGGGGGACATTTGGTTGATTAGGTCGAATAACCGGATTTGTATATACAGTGAAACCTCTCAACAGTGGCCAGCCACAATCGGCCAACATTTGTCCACTTGTGGAATGCTTGAACTTTGTTTCCGGATAATTGGTCATTGAAGGGAGGTGTCCGCGTGAGGGACAACAACCAACCAACAACAAATAGTATCTCTTCCCAGATATTTCAACTTCAGTGTTATGCCCAATGTGTAATTAATGTATTGCATATAAATTACACACCATGCGACCCAGTTTAACGCAAATTTGAACTTTTCTATCGAAATCCTTACTACTAAACGAGGATAGTAATTGTAACACGACCATGTACTTTAGTTTGGCGCTTATTTTTCCTTTGCAACAAAACATTTCTATTGTAAATCAGAAATCTGAATTTGTTGACTCGGTAAAAATATCTATTAGTTGCGTTAAGTGACGTCACACTGTATGTCACAGACTCATGTGTTTCTAACAACAATTTTTCCAGTGTCTTGCTGGAAACAAGTAAAACCAACGATTTTGCAAAGTATACTCTAGATTATCGTAGGGTCGTAGGTAAACTAATGAAGAAATTGCCATTCTGATGAGTTTGCACTGAAATTTTGGTTGATTTTGCAAAAAATCTAATTTCATCACTCGGTGATAAAATACGTAAACAATATTTTTATGAGAAGAAGAAGAAGAAGCTAGTGAGCTCAAACACCGTTCGGCTTGGCATTGAATGACTCATATGACTATAAATGAGGTACTTCTTTGACGATTTTTTAATGATACATTACAATATACATATGTATGACAAAATTAAATAAAAATATTAAGAAGATGTTTTTCAGTGTGTAAGATATAACAGCTATGAATCGGTTGTGGCATCGTGTTAATTGTCAAAAAAGAAAAAAACAAAAACATTCAAATATCTTCGCTGACAGACTACGTTGAACACACCGAGCGCGTATAACAGAAACGCCGGAACATAAGTCAACGTTGAGAGGCTGTGGTGCTCAAAGCTATCGACACATTAGAACAAGACGTCACAACGATATGTCAGTGCAATACCAAAGTTTCAACAACAGTGACATTTGATTATTGTTACTCTTGTAAGCTATTCGCGTTGCTAGGTGAGCTATTAACGCACGTATTAGAACCTGGTGGAATATTCGGTATTGACCAACAACAGCAATTGTTCGGCCCAATTCTGTATTCGGTACAGAAACGATTTCGATTCATGGAAAAGGGAATATTGTTTACAAAATACGTCATACGAAGCTATAAATTTATTACATTTGCTAAAATGCAAATTGAAAACAAACACAGCTACTATATCTGAAAGATTGATTGAAAAATGTTAAAAGTCTGCAGATTTTGATTATAGTTCAAATAAGAGTCGGCACTTTAACTTTTTTTGTTTTGTAACGGATGTCCTTACGAATGAAAGTATGTAACAACTATATATTTCATTTACATAAAGGTTATTTTTTTAGATGTAATAAATAGTTTACACAAAAAGAAATAATTAATTTGATAAATCAATACATTTTGTAAAATTCATCGGATTTGTCAGTAGTCGGCAGACATTATCCAATATTCGGCACGTGATGATCATACAGTCGGCATAACATATTTTGAGAGGAAAAGCTACTGCAGTCCATATTACACTTGAGACGGATGATATACGTGAAACTATAGGCGAAATGGAGTTGCCATCCTTAACACGACTACAAAGTTCCAAATTGTTCAAATTTATTTTAAATATTTATTCCCACCCTATAATACCGGTACTAATTGCATGCTTTTATTTGAATTTCGCATTAAAAGCCATTTCAAGTTTTCCCTCTTAAAAGGAAAAATATGAATAAACCAAATAAACTAAGGGGGACACTTGAAATGGTTGTTAATGCTTAACTAATAAAGATAGAAGCATAAAATGTTTAAGTTGACATTTATACCACTATCATAGGGTGCGAATTTAAGATAATTTTTGAAAAAAAAAAAAACATTTGGAACCTTGTAGCATGCGAAGGCGCAACAAGATGAGGACTATTATGGCCAGTACTCGGCACTCCAATGCCGACCATTGGAAATTGTGAAAAAATTGTTCCTAATGCCGGCAACCATTACTTTATTAAAACAAATTATTTTTTATTAAATTTGTCAAATTTAAAACAATATTTTAGGTAATATCTGCCATCAGAAACCTTTATGTTTCAAATATGTCTTAAATTACTATGATTTTCTGGCCTTTTTATATTAGGCTATTCACTAAAACATCACTAAAAAAATGCACTCCCGTTCGTGTTATTACAAAATGATGTTGAAATGACGCCAAAATACTCATCTCATCCCATTGAATCATTAGACAAAAGGAGCTGAGTATATTTTCAAAACAAACTTAAATTTATTTTAGTTTTTTCGTTTGCATTTTTTTGGTCTGTAATCAATATTTGATTTGAACTGGGATATTGTCCTGGCTCAAGACCATTTTGCTTCTATATGTCACCATGCCATTTGTAAATAAATTTGCATTCTATTAAATATAGAAGCAAAATGGTCTTGAGCCAGGACAATATCCCAGTTCAAATCAAAAATTATTTAAATATTTATCAGTCGCTATACTTATTTATTTACATTTGAATTCTAAAATGCCGACTACCCATACATGCCGAACTTAGGGACACTATATTTGCTGATATTAATACTCATTGATCCGAGATTCAAGAATAAATATTTACATAAAATTGATATAATCTATATAACGAACACTCGATTTGAAATATTTCTTTTAAAGAAGCAGCCTTGTAGCATCAGGAAAGTATGATAAAATATTGATATGATCACTATATATTGGAAACACATCTTAAACCCTTCGTTGTTGAAATGCTGTAAGAACATCACATAAAAATTTAAAACTCGTATATTTCTTTGAATAATTAAATTTTCTGCCATATTTAGTTGGTTTTTACGAGATGTGAACAGAATTATTCTCACATAAATAATGATCATAATAATAAGTACTCGATATAACGAATATCTCCATTTAACGATTTAAGTATGTCTATTGAATCGGGAATCCACTGTAATTTAGTAGTTTATGAAATTAAAGAATGATACTTTTATTTTTCACTGTCTTGTCGTTACTGACGTTAAGACGGTCTGTCTTGTAACATTTGAACAATAAAAAACAGTTTAAACAGGATGCAGTAAAATTTTCAGGCGAATCGGTCCATCGGTTTGTCGTCCTATACGCAACATACAGACATACAGGCACACATTGATTTACATATATGTAGATTTTTAATGATAATATTTTTATTCGGCCTGCAGTATCCGCTTCGGTCGGGCCCTGGTATGTATGTATTGTGTATTGAGCATTTTTTTAATTGTTGGATTGGGAATATTTATGTGCCTATTCCTGAAGCTGCTATCCAACGCATGACGAAATATTGTAATAAAAAAAGGAAAGCAAAAAGTAACCGCATTTGTGGTTTGAATAATCACTTAACAAACTTCCTGTATTTCATTTTTTACACCCATTGATTATTCAATTCGCAGTTTAGGCAGCGTGTAGAGGATATTTGATTAGAACATTTCTGAAGAACAGATATACGTTTCTCAAGATATTCAAGTGCCCACGTTGCGAAGGTTATAAACAAACGCATCATAGACTCTCTAATATATTTTCCCTAACATAGTCTGCATGAAACACAGGCATGGATATCGTCATGAGAAACAAAAGGAGAAAAAGATAATATGAAATCCATTTGGTTTACAATACTTCCAAAACAAGAAATGAAAAAAGTAAAGTAGATGAGTTAATAAAGTATCAATGTTCGACGCTAGAAAGCTACACATTGGTCAATCAGAAACTCAATATTAGATTTTTGATATGTACAGCCCCTTTTTTATTTCAGGTGACGACATAGACGTTTCGTACTTGATCGTCAGATTTACATATACATATTTGTAAATTTTATTTTGTAACTTTTCGGGAGATCGATTTAAAGACTATAAACCATCACATCTAATATGATCGCAACTCTAAGTATAAGTTAAGATGTTATAATCAGAGTAGCGATCATGTTAGATGTGATGGCTGATATATAAATATACATATGTATGTAAATCTGACAGCCTTGCACGAAATGAGTGACATTGTTCGCTAAGTAAGAATTTCTTACGTATAAACATTAGAGCGACTCACGGAAAAATGTAAAGTTATCCCTCTCAAAATGAAGATTGATTTGTTTTTTGATTATTCCTAAAATATTTCGGGTCAATCAACATCCGCTGGCTAACTAACTTTACTCGTTCCTCTTCACAAATTTAGGACCCACAAGTTGCGTTCGTATTTCAATTATCTATAGTGTTAATCGGTTATAAGCACGCCGCTTATAAGTACCTTCCGCATATATGCATCCAATTTCAGTTTGTTATTTAAAATAAAAATAATCCGATGTATGCTGCTCCGAAATTTCTTGGAATATTTTGAATAATTTATCGATAACTCACAGCATGATCAAGTGAAATGTGAATTAGTAAAAATAAAAATAACACCGTCCGACAAAGTGACAAATGATGGGTCATCACAATGTACATATAATTCTGAAAGCTGACACGAAACATAACAGGGCTTGATATAATTATTCAACAATTTACTGTAATTATTCTGTTTGGCCTACAAATGCGATATCGGTATCCAACGAAAAAGGACACCTTGGGCAATCTAAATAAATTTGTTGGGTTTAACAAGTGAAGTAAAAAAGGTCATTTAGAAATTTACTATACATATCATCATTCATCATTCTATATTAATTTATTTAATTTTTAGAGTTTATATATCGAGGGCTTATATTCAAAAGTGGCTATGAACCATGTTCTCGAAAATGTGTTTTTGATGCCAAACTTCTTTTTGATGTCATCTGTCATATAATTTTTTTTTCTAAAGCCACTCTTTCCATTTTTTTTTAATTTGACTCTCCACACGATAGTTCGTGACTGCAAAAGTGGCTATTTACATAAAAATAATATAAATAAAATAATTCAAAAATGGAACAGCGTATAACCGAAGGTTGTAATTCGCTACAACGATTTTGTTTAAAACATTTTTCTAGTTTTAGGGCATATCGTACTATCAAATTCCATCATTTCACGTTAATAGCATTTTGATTCCCCAGTTATTAGGCTAAAATAGGAAAAATGGTGGCTGTGAAGTCAAAAATTGTGAAAAGTATCTTTAGAAAAACCCGCGTAACTTTTTATAAAGTTAAAATATAAGCAATTGCAGCCGCGAATTTTGGATTTTTCAACAATAGCAGCGATTCTGGCGACTGACTCCATATATGTATGTTACAAGCGACATTGGTTCTTAATAAATAAACAAAAATGTAGTCGGATCCGTTTTCTAAATCGCAAGAAAATCAAACAACAAAACAAAAATGTCATGCATGAAAATCATGTTAGCCAATTTCCCTCGAAAATGAAAATTTTCCAAAAATATCCAATTTGTATTTTTTGTTTACGGTACCCTACCGCAATATCCAATTTTTGTAAACGATTTGGAAAAAGGGATCACAATGGTACCAATCTGACGGATGAAGCTGGAATCTTTAAATTTCGATGGACTTGCGTCCTTAAAAAATTTAACTCCTGTGAAATGTAAATGTAACTCCTGTAAAATGTAAACTGCATTGTTATGTATTAAGTATTTACGCCCGTTTTCATGTAGCTCCGTTGGAGTTAAACAAGAGTTATAGAAGTCAATGTTCACACAGACTGACATCCACATCTCTCGGTTAGCCCTAACTCTAGGTTAACGGAGCTACATGCGAACGGAAGTTACTAGATCAAAAGTTATTGTATTTTGGCCGATGCCAAAATGGTGCCATATTGGTTTTATCGCGATATTGTACCTTATATTCGAGATTAAGTTTCGATCTGAAAATGGACATACATTTTATGTTGTCTTCGATGAGCATATTTGCATGTGTTGCAAACGTTGTGATAAAAGGAATACGCCCTGCCATATGGTGGAGGGTATAATAGTAGATAAATCTATATAAGAGGTGCAATAAAAAAACGAATTAATGAACTCGTAATGCTGTGACGTCAATAGATTTATTTACTCATTGTACGCAAATAACGACACACACAAACACACACTGGCAGGCTATCTAGCTATCTCCACACTTGCACTTGTACGTAACCTTTGATGTTTTATTAGAAGTCTGTTTGTTTGTTCGATTGTACGTACATTCATACAGACAGACATATAGCGCGCACACACACACACAACAAGGGATTTCAACACATATTTGCTTTCAATGCTAAATTCCTGGCTCAGTGATCCAGCTGCCACCTTTGGTGTAAATGTCGCACCAACAAATAATATCAATTTATAGCCTAAAGATGGCCAATGGAGAAGAGAATGCAGCGGCTGAAATAGCTAGACCCACCCTTTGCTAGGTTGATCAGTTTAGAATCAGTAGTTTAGACATATTCTAACCGATTTTTTTTCAAAATTTACCGTGTGACGTCCGCAGACATCTGCAGTGAAAGAGGCCCACTCGGTCTATGTTTTGATTTTGTCTCTCATCTTCAGGTTCCTCGTGATCTGACCTCATAACGGTCTAGAATCCACAATTTATTTATTTAGCACAAAACATTAGATTTCACCACGGTAGAGAGGTAGCTCTTGATATAGGTCCCGATTATAGGTTTGGTAATAAGAGCTTTGTAATGGGGTAGAGTACTAAATCAGCGAATTTCAGAGTAGTCTTCTTAAAATAAGATCAGTATGATGTAATATTCCTATTCCGCAAAAAATATCTGCTGAAAATTGTTGACATAGTCTTGATTTAATATTTTTTAAAAGAAACATTTTTGGTACACATTCGTTATGTATTACCATATTTTGTAATATAATATTCAAAAAATCAATTAATAATGATACGAGAAGATGCTAAGGGCATTAAATTTCTAGGGAGCAACAGAAGAGATTAATTGAAAAATCATCAAAAGAAGGTAAAATATGCATCAAAAGACATTACATTTCATTTCATTTCATTTCAGGTAAATTTTTTATATTTTCGTAATCTGAGATTAAACACCTTGTATATTTTAATTGGTGGCAACCAGCTAATATATGCATGTACTCTTGCATTTCATACAGAATAACCTTTTAATTAATTATCAATTCAATGAAGATCTAAATGTAAAATGCCACAAAGAAGAGTAAGAAGGAAAATGCATGCGTATTTTATTTTTTTTTTTCACTGAACCAACACTCGGGGTATGTCCCCTATAAATGCAGTGCGTTGCGTTGGCGGAAGGAAGATCAGGTATTGGAAGGAGGAAAGAGGGAGTAGTGTCTGTTGACATTTGTTTTGAAACTCTGGATGTCGTAATTGGAGGGAAAGGTATTTGCCGGAAGTCGATTTCACATACGGATAGTACGGGCGAAGAACGAATTTATTCTGCAATGTGTGCGGCGCACAGTGGTCAATTTCGCGAGATAGCGGTCAAAACTGTATAACTTTTGGCCGGATTGGTATTTGTTTTGTTCAATAGGAGGGACTTTAAGCTTCAATTTGCGTGTTCAAACGTAAAAATCGACTGATAGGAACGTAAGTAATTTGGAGTGAAAAATGCATTTTAATTTTTTGTTGAGTTTCCATGTAAAAGTTGAATATTTTGACATTTTAAATAGGTATATTTTTTATAATTTCTTATTTTCTTTAATCGTATTTTACAACCAATACTTATTTATTATTCCTAAACTTAATTTTGGTCAGAAAATGCCAACATTTGGCCCCTGACATTTATTTAGTCTCAATATTCACAGGGGCCAAAGGTTGGTTTTTGTGGAAGAAAGCTAATTCTTGTGAGGATTAAACTGAAAAATAACACTGAAATTCCCAACAATATCAATACCATTTGGATATATTATATACAGAACACAACATCGACAAAATTTTAAGTAAACTTTTACTATTGATTTAAAGTGCACATATATTTTATTTAAATGTATTAATAAAAATTTATACTAAAATTAGAAACAAATTATAATCTTTAAACTAGTGTTAATTAAACATTTTAGTAAAAATTTCTTCCAAATAGCTTTGATTTTCATTTTGCAGTAGTTGTTTAGCTTCTTAATCTAACTCTAATGAGGTTGATTTCCATTTTTGTCGAATACTGGACATATATGGGTCTGATGTGCACAACAAAATATTAATAAGATCTTCATTAGTACAATATCTGGAAATTTTTCTTGTATTGTGCTCGCGAAAGAATCTGTAGTCTTTGTTCCTTTTTTCTTGCGCTTCTTCTGAGAGATCTCCAATTGGAAGCATATTGTGCTGAATTATTTGTTCCCCATGGAACAAAATTTTGTGAACTGTGGTTGGCATATGTCTCCAAGAATATTTTTGGTTATAAAGGGTTGCTGTCTCATTAGCATACTGACCAAATTTTTTTGCATCTATCTTTTTGCTACATGCTATAACTTCTAATATGATTTGGAATCGTCGTATTAAATCATAATCTACTCCAGTTATAGAAGCTGCAGTTTCTGGATCGGAAAAAAATCTCCTTGCTGTGTTTCCATCATTAGAATGTCCTTCTCCTTGCTTTGGCTGGTCAATTATAAGGCCTATCTCACGGTATTTTTCTTGAATATCTTTTTTTTTGTTCGGTTAAAGCTTGTGCAACTTTTCCATCGATCATTGTAAGTGACATTTTAAAGTTAACTTCGATGCATTGGTCATTAAATTCAAATATCACTGGTTGAAGTTCTTTAATTTCATCTCTTATTTTGCCAATTTCTTCAGTTATGACATCTTTAGTTTCTTTTTTGTAAGCAAACTTTATTGGTCTACAAAATTTTGTTGACGAGGGAATTTCATTCTTCCATACATCTATCTCTGCAGCTCTACTAGTTGACGGCTCTGAACCAATATAAGTTTTTGTTAAACGTAATGGAACGAAAGAAATCATGAATAAATTGGCATCTGATGAATTTTCCGCATTACATTGTTTGTATTGTTTCTGGCCAGAGGACCCATCACATCCCTATTTAGAAATTAAAGTCATGCTGCAATTTTTAAACTTATTTAAATAGTCAGCATCAAATGTCTTTAATAATCGTTCTGCAGTGTGTTCAAGAAGATCCTGCAATTTTATTTCTGCTGAACTTGAAGTTACACTAATAGCAGTTGGTGAAGGTAAGCAATCTTTTTTGGCAGAAACTAAATCTCGATATGATGGAAAAATTCCACAATTTTTTTCATTGGTTCGCTTCCGCAATTCTGTATATTGGTTTTTAGTCATTTTCAAATCCAAAAATAGTGCAAATGCTTCTTCTGGAGTAAATTTATTTTCTTCAGTTGGTGTCGGCATACTTTCTAAAATCCTTTTTGTGCGTCTGGGGCTTGCTTCCACTATTTTTTCAATGATAGCAATTTTACTCTTTTTAGTTTTCGATGGTTGAATTTGATGCAGAAATGAATCCTTTATGATGCTACAAGAAACTTCTTCATTGATATGTTTAAGCTTGCGTCTTCGTGATCTTTCACTACAATTATCAATTGGCTTTGCTGGTCGACCACCTTTTCCAGTTTCCGTGGTAGTTACTGATGGCTTTTCAAAAATAAGTTTATTTCTTAGCCATTCTTGGTTGCGCGAGTAAAACAATTTCTTGTTTCTGGAACATTGATTGTACCGTTTTCTTAAAGTATTTAAAAAGTTTTTTATTTTTAACTTATGAATTTTAATTTCTTGTTTGTCGTATATTTTGAAGAATGTATTATTCATTATATGTAAAATAATGTCGTTTTCATCTTTCCGTTCAAAATATATATCAGATAGAACACTATAACTGAATTTAGCCATTGTTTAAACAATAATGAATAATAATGACTTTGGATGATATGTACGTCAATCGTTTCGTTTGTTTTCGTGCACTGGATAGCACTAAGTTGTGACAGTGCTGTTGTCTCTTTCATTTTTGTGATGTCCATTTTATGTTCTTTCATTCTCGTTTCTAATGTTCTCTTCGTTGTGTTCTGTCGTTAATGTTGGTAAAAATTGAATTTAATGTTCTATTTGGTTTGTAAGCAAAGCGAATGTTGTCAGATTCTATTGTCATTTTTGTCAAAATTTTGATACACCCATCTATGTGGACTAGGTCCAAATATGGGCCAAATTCTCCTAATTTCAACAGAATTATTTTTTGGGTCAATAAGAACTCTTGTACAAAATTTCATCAAAATATATGCATAATAGCCACTTTCACATACAAATAACTTCTCAAAAAATATGACGTGCATTTGTACCGAATATCTTACCTTGGGTCAGAAAAATTGCTGTAGCTCAAAAAGTACAGTCCCGATGCATGGACATGTATATATAGGAATGTAGGGGAGGGTTAGGACTACAAAATAGTAAATTTGTGTTTTGACTCAGCTTGACTCACAGGAGTTGTGCTCTATGAAGTAGGAAATTTCCGATAAATTAGACCTTTTTTAAAAAAAAAAAATATTTAAATTGTTCTGAAAACAGTAGAGCTTCAATTTTTTCTACCAGTGATAGGAAATAAGTTAAGTTACAACACAAAATTTATTTCGTCCAAAAATCTTGAAAAACAAAAAAGTTATGATCATTTCAACTTAAAAAATTAACTAAAAATATCATAATTACTAAATTCTGAAAAAGCCCATTTTGGACCACCCTGTTCTCAGTGAAATAGTTAAAATAGAGTTCTAATTTTTTGGCACCCGAGGTTTACTACTGTCTACTTTCATATGAGTCTAATAACTTTAAAATCGGAGAACAAAAACCAAAAGGAGTTTTGGCCGCTATCTCAAAATAATGACCACAGTGCGGCGGGTCATCCAATCGACAACAAATGGGTGAGCGTTCCTGGAGAGTCGCGTATCGCGAATTTCCGAAGAACAAACACCATGAAAGTATCGATAGAACAATGACACACAACCAACATTACGACGATGTTCAAGGGAGACAATAGAATTGAATATCCTACCGTCGCCTATCAACACCATCGCCCTCCTCTGGACACGGTCAAGTAGCTCCAGCGATGAAACTGGAGCACCTGACCATATATGGGAGTTGTATTCCATCTTTGGTCTGATGTAGGAAGTGTAGATATTGAGAAGATCAGAGGGTGTGAAATATTTCTTACATCGTTTTAAAAAGCCTAAACATTTTAATGCTTCTCTCGACACATGAAATACATGTTTTGTCCAACGAACATCACGTTGTAGTTTCATGCCAAGAACATCGAGAGCATCTGATTGCTCAATATATACACCGTTCATTAAAATCGACGACACCGTTGGATCAGTGAATCGCTTTAGAGACAACAAGGAGCACTGGGTCTTACGTGCATTAAAATCTACGCTATTCACTCGACCCCATTCGAAAATGGCCAGCAAATCCTGGCTAAGTGACTCATCCATAATCGCCTTTTGTCCTCAATTTGTTGACAACTTGGTCTATGATCGAATGTGTATGAATGACAGAGGTTGCTGTCATCCGCGAATGAGTGTATTGGGTTCGAAGTCCGATCCAAGAGGTCGTCGATGAAAATATTAAAAAGGGAGGGGGAAAGGACAGTGCCCTGTGGTACTCCTGCGGTTAACCTATGCTCGTCGGATGAGAACCCATCTATAACAACACGTACAGTGCGATCTCTGAGGAAGCTCGATATAAATCGAGAGAAGTCACTACCAACACCAAAAGCGATAAGCTTTGATATGAGTGCGCCGTGCCAAACTCTATCAAAGAACTTGGAGATATCTAGAGCAATGATCTTACTCTCACCAAGCTGGTGAATGGATCGACTCCACTTTTCGGATAGCAGTGTCATCAGGTCTCCCGTAGATCGATTCCTACGGAAGCCATACTGTCGATCATTAAGTAAGCCATTGGTTTCTAAATACCTCACAAGATGGTGGTTAACCATACTCTCCATAACCTTCGAGAGCTCTGAGCAAATCGCGATCGGTCGATAGTTAGCAGGATTGTTAGCCTCACCTTTTTAGGGATGGGCTGGATGTTCGCAATCTTCCAACACGCTGGGAAAACCCCTGCACGGTATGCAAGGTTGAAAATATTACGAAGGGGACGGGCAAGCGTCGAAGAGCACTTACATAGGACCAGTGCTGAAATGTCATCCGGGCCTGGAGATTTATTTACGTCGAGATTTGCGAGAACCCTTTTAACTCCACGTGTTCGAAAAAATATCTGAGGCATGGAACTTAATACATTTTCGATCACGGGGAGTGGTTGATTGCTTTCCGGCAAGGATGAATTCCTTGCAAACATTTCAGCCAATAGGTTAACTTTGGCAACCGGGTTAGTGATATTCATCTTAACCAAGAGTTGGGATTGATGAGGAGTTATCCTTTACTCTTCTTAGAAATGACCAAAAGCTCTTACTTCCCCTGGGACAAGAAAGAACTGTGGCACGGAGACGTTGTTCGTACAGACACTTTTCACGTCTAAGTACTCTGGTACACGTGGTTCTTGTTTGCTTGCGTAGCAGAGCAAACAAAATGCTTCCTATTTGGATCTGACAGCAGTATTGCATGTCCGGTTAAACCAACTTTTATTAGATGGTTTATCCGAAATAACTTTAATTGGAATAAATGACTTCATTCCAATCAATATAATATATTCAATCATTTCAGCCGCAGCATCTATATCGCCATTTAGAAAACAAAGTTCCGAATTGAAATGCTGGAAAAAGTTGTCGAGCTTGGCCCAACGTGTCTTTTCGTATATATATATTGTCCGCTTTGGGGCTGGGGTCGAAACGACACGCAGAGCGGAAAAGGATGCTGAAACAATACAATGATCCGAATTACCAAGAGGTGCTAGAACGTTAACTTCATACTTTTCAGGGTGTGATGTTAAGAAAAGATCAAGAATATCAGAGTTTTGCCCTTGGACACACGGAATTTGAGTCGGTTCATTCTCTAGTTGCGTCAAATCATTATGCGCGGCAAAAAGCTCGGCGTATTGAACCTCCGGTGTTGAGTGACTCGAATGGGCAAGCCAAGAGGCCAATTCACTGTCAGGACAATCCTCTAAAATTTTTGTAATTGAATCGGAAAGGACGTCAATGCTATTTAGGGATACCTCCCTTTCCGCGTTTGGGCTTCTATAAACACATTTGTTAAAACAAGTAAGGAAAGGCTAACGTCGGACGGAGCCGACTATATGATACACTCCACTTTCTATCTCATTACTATTCAATTCGGTAAAAAAGTGAAATCGGGAAGGATTTTTGTATCCTGTAAATGTATGTGTTTGACAAAAAATATTATATCGGAAAGGACATTTGTATGGGGGTATACAGAAACCTGGAACGATGTGACCTGCTTTCACCATGTATGTTTATAGGTGAAATATAATATGTAAAGTTTGGCCCAAATTGGTTAAACATTTGGGGGCAACATTTGTACTGGGACTATATCTAAATCTGAACCAATCTTACCCACTTTCACCATAGGTGTTTCCAGTTGGATTATAAAATGTTGTGCCAATTTTAAAGAAAATCGGGTACAATATGTGGTTTCTAGAGCGGAAAAGGTCAAATCGGTAGCGACATTTGGGGCTATATCTAAATCCGAACCGATCATGCCCGCTTTCATTATAACTGTTTCTAGTTCGATTATAAGATGTTGTGCAGAATTTAAAGAAAATCGGGTACAATATGTCATTTCTAGAGCGGAAAAGTCAAAGTCAAGACATTTGTATGGGGGCTATATTTAAATCTGCACCGATTTAACCCGCTTTCGCCACATGTATTTCTAGTTAGATTACAAGGTGTTAAGCCAAATTTGAATAATAATAATAAATCCTTTTCTAATTTTGGTTGTTTACAGAACTCAATAGGACAATATCCCAGTTCAAATCAAATATTGATTACATACCAAAAAAATACAAACGAAAAAGCTAAAACAAATGATCGTTGGCACGGCTGAAGTATTGCTGGGTAACTGTACCTGCATATACACTTTATTTACTTTATTACTTGGTGCGATTTTTTAAACGCAAATTCGGCAAGTGTGCTGTGCTTCTCGTTCGTTTGTGAGAATCATATCCTTATAAAGGCCGGGTTTGATGTTGAAAAGTCGCTGCGAAGCCACTTGAAAAGACTTTTGACATGGTCGAAATCATGATCGTGGTAGTCTGCCGCCAAGTAATAAAGGTCACCATGCCATTTGTAAATAAATTTGCATTCTATTAAATATAGATGCAAAATGGTCTTGAGCCAGGACAATATCCCAGTTCAAATCAGAACTCAAAAATGTCGACTAGAACAAAAGTTATTGAATTTTGACCGATGGTTTTTGATTCTGAACCACTGTGCGACGCCGAATAAAAACTGTAATAGGTAGAGAAAGTAGACAAGTGTTGTCTTGTGCAGATCGAATTAACATACGTTTTCTATTCGTGAAAAACATAAGATCTCACTCGTAACGATGAACCCACGACCGGGGTTACGATTCTTCTTTTTTCCGAAAATATTGAAAATATAGTATTATGTATTCCACTAGGGATAAATATACCAAAGACTATCACGAGACGTTGACACAATGAGAATTGAACGAGAGTTTCAGTATCTAAGGGTCAGAGGATTATTTGTATGGGGCTATATCTAAATCTGGTCCGATTTTCTTCTTTTCCGTCCCTGGCAGAAAAAATACTCTTGCCATATTTAACGGTGATCGGAAACGCAAATGCGCCCTGTACTTTGCGAACAAGCATCGTTAAATCGAGTCAGCTAAGACGATCGCAGAGTGATGCCAAAACCGCTTAATAGGTGTTAGCCACCGTCCACTGTTTTTGCTTTTAATGTCAATTTCGACAAACCGTGGAAACTGGTTTTTTCATGTCGGTTTACTGGATTTTCAAATACATAACATTTAAAAATCGTAGATATATCAACACAATAAAAGAGATTAGGATTCCAGCTCAACAAAGTATGGAAGTGTAGTTATGATTCGCGTTTCAGAACACAAAAGTGCAATTACATTGCAAAGTGTAAGTTGTGTTTTTCAAACAAGTGTATTTTCGTTAATAAAGAGGTGAGGATGTGTATTAGTGTAATGCATTATGTCCAATCAAAAACTGCGCTTTGGATTTTATTGATGTTCGACTTTTGCATTTCATGTGACGATATGTATGGTTACGACACTGCACAGTATTAGTGTCTAGCTCGTAGAATATAGATTGCACTCATTCAGAAATAGGTTTATCGTTTTATAGTGATTCCCAGTCTACTACTATTTTGTTTCACTTCTGGTCAATACCTTTCAGCGAGCTCCTCAAAATACTAATCGGAGCAAACATATGGAAGTTATGCGGATTTTATAAAAAGTGCATTAAAATAGCCCTAAAATCGTGATAACCTACTAGCTTACGAATGGACAGCCATAAAGTTAAAAGCTAGAGCCGATTGCAAAATGTGAAAAGGTGTAAAAAATCCCACATTCTGTCTGCGCAGTGATTAGCCCTGTCCCCCTACACAAAAATCGCAACTTAATATATAAATTGCAGGAGAGTGTACGATTTGTGGTACTGAAATGTTTCTCTGTGTTCAAGATAACGTTCCTGTATCTAGCTAATATCGGCTGATGTTGCAGGCCTCAACTCCATCACAAAGAAAAACGCAACGGCTAGTAATTTTTTGTTTTGGACTAATTGGATACTAACACTTCAACCCTCCTCAATGATTACCTGAAAATTCAGGAAAGGGCACCCTAGCGTACATTAGGATGGGCCCAGAAATGAAGTTTGGATTGTTTAATGATGATTTGTAAAATATTTAGTCGCTGGGTTAAGCAGTCTGTGAGCTAAACGATCTTGAAAAGAACTCTAAAATCAAGTTTTTCCCGTGTAATTTTTTTATGTTGCAGTTTTGTCAAAATTTTTTCCATGAATTTACAGTCCCTTGGAAACACTTTAAATATAAATTTTTATACTTATCTAAGAATAACTCATTTGTCGTATTATTGGACTCATATTTCTTGAAAACATATTGTGAGAGGTGTTATGAAAAATAAAAAGAAGGAATCAATACCTTTCGAATAATGCCTAAATGAAGAATGTCGGATGAAAAATTACATCAATGACTCCATTTTTGTAAAATATACAATACGGGAGATGGATTTTCAGAGCCAAAATTTACAAACTCATTTTACAAAAATGAGGGCTGCGCCGTCAATTTCCTAGCGATTTATATCATTTAGGCATTATTCGAAAATTATTTAGGACAGCTAATTGTTTTTTATAAGGTACTACCACAAAATACGAAAACGTTTACAGTTGCCACTATGAAACTACACATACAAATTATAGTAATAAACGTCCAACAGTTCAACCTATAAGTTATCCTAAGACAAGAAGAAAAATTTAGATTTAAAGTGCTTCCAAGGGTCGATTAATTCAGAAAAAAAAATTGTACAAAAATGTAACATACAAAAAATTACATTACATTAACAACAATAAGTAAAAATAATAATAATAATTCTAGGTAAGAATTTGTACTGCAAAAGTATTCGCTCATTTGATATTAATACTATAAAACTAGCAAATTACTGAAACTCATTAAACATATGTTTCAAAAATGCATATTAGGATTTACAAACGTAATTTATGTAAATATGAAATTGTTTCTGTTCATATATTGCATTTATTCAGTTCAAAAGGTGCCATGGAGCGAGAACAGAAGGAAACTACAGAAAAATTATTATAAATCCGGGAAATGAAGGATTGTTCTACCATAAAAAGCATAGTTGATCGGCATTTGGCAAGCAATAACTCGGTGAAGTGAAGAACAATTTAAAAACAATAAATAAAAATACCTTATTATTATTGTTTTAATTTATTGTTGTTAATAGAGGATTCTAACACTAATTAAAATAAATTAACAAAGCTTATATCATATTAACGAACGTTTCTTTTCTAAATGTATCTATGAGCGAACACGTTTTGGAGCCACTGTGCATACTTACACATAGTTCGAAGTACGTACATACATATCGTTTCCTTAATTCTAAACGGTCGTAACTGACGTTTTTCGAAATCGATTGTATTCCCAGTTTTTTTGATGGAAAACTCTGATTTGGCTGTCATCTGTCATATAAATTTAGAAAGACATTTTGTTCTAAAACTTTTTTAATATTTCTGATTTCGATATATGTACATACATTCACTCGTTAGTTTATGAATGTAAAAGTGGCTATGAATGTGAAAAATAAAAAGGAGAAGGAGAACTAATAGTAAATATCCCTTCCATCAATTTATTTTACTTCTATATTGTTATATTGTTGTGTGTTACCGCCAATTGAATTAAATAAAAAATGGCAAAATAGTGACTATCTGTCAATTTGAACTTTCATTCTGCTCATATTTGAAATGTAAGAGTGGCTATAAAAGCGCGAATAATAAGAAATTTGGAATACTTTTTAAACGAAGCAACTAATAATAATCTTATTGCATTTTCAGACTGCATCCGAAATCAATCGACTTCAGTTTGAAATGACATAAGATCGATTTTCAAATGTCCAATTTGTATGGGATCTGACATTTGTAAATCGACCTTGAGCTGAAATCGATTGATTTCGCATGCAGTCTGGAAGAGCTAGCAGATTACATTGTAGTAGAAAAACACATTTCTTCGCTCTCCAGAAAAATTGAATATGCCGACGTTTTCCAGCGTTTTCTATCGGTTTCGAAGAATTGTCAGTTACGCCCTTTTAGAATTAAAGCGATAATATGTACAATGTTGGTGAAAGGAATGAGCAAACGAAAGGCAATGAAGGAATGCTATTCCAAAGCACATGAATAAAATTACATGCAATATAATGGAATCAACAAAATAACAAACAAGAAAAGATATTGGATGTTATCTTATCTCCCCCAGCAGCGAACGAGTAACGAGCTGCCACAATCTCCACTCAAATTTCAGTTCGGGTCCGTTCAGTTCAGTTTTTGGCGTTAGATCCGTGCGAGAAAATTCAGCTGCCGCCAGCACACGCACGTGCACACTCACACCATTCTTCAGAGGCGCAAACAAGGCGAAAGAGGGCCAGCTTCCAGGCCTTCATTTAGACTCGATAGTCCGATTCCATACTCTGGATTGTTATACTTTCCACCATAGGATGGAGTGTATATTCATTTTGTGATAAAATTCTACGACTGCTGGTCATATCTATGGGGAAAAGCGGATGAAAGGGATTGGTAATGGTACAAACCAAATGGTAGCAGCTAAAATTATGAAATTCATCTGCCTCCGTAGATGATTCTTCCAAATTCGACTTTAACATCAAAATGGTGAACGGCTGCCAAGCATACGACTGTAATCATGCTAGAAACCTGAAATTACGTGTGCACAGTCCATTGTGGATTTTCGAAATTCGTACTTTGAGGATCAAAATAGTACCAACCAAACGAGGACTGAAATTACCACTAATAGTTGGGCACATTTTTCAAGATTGCTGCCTTATATTGCCGATTACGAGCCGTGGTCTTTAAAATTATTTAAATTTTTTAATAATGAAACATCGCTGTGATTATTTATAACAACAAATAAATATCACTATTTGCATAAACTTGCACTTCTACGTAAAGTCGAGAGCCTCCGTGGTGGAGAGTATATACGAATTTAACGCCGTTGTCGAACGTATGTACCATGAGTGCCTTAATCCTTTAAAAATGAGGGTACAATTTTGGATAGGTTTCCACCTACCCTACAGGAGACAATTTATTGTAAACAAAACAAACTACCGCCATCTACACGTGGTTGATACAGTGTTGCCATAAACGCATCAGCTGATCTCGATAACATGGTCGATGTGCAACATCTAGACTAACCAGAGGTTGTACGTACACAATATTACGGTTATGCCACTATAGCAGCTGGAAATCAAACTAGCGACCTAGCGAGTATGCGGATAATCTACCACGTTAAAATCGACATGGGGTTTCTTTTAGAAATTGTAAAAGTGAAGTCGGAATGTGTATCGCATCCTTTTAGAAGGCGGAATAGGAGTGCTAGCCGATCTCCTGTACAGCACAGTGAGGTCTTCTCGAATGCCTCGTTTTTGGTAGGCCTCGACAATTTCACCGCGGGGGCACACAACACGTCATACGCACTCACACAAACACACGCGGGTGGTTTTCATACCCAGTGACGGTGTCGTCGTGTCTGTTGCTTGATTATATTTGGAGCAGGTTCGAGATGTGGCAATCGCTTCAGTTTCCATTATTTTTGTGCTGCGAACAGTTGACAAATGCGGTTCCTGGGGCACATTTCCCACTCTAAGTAAATGAGACGTCGCGACATTCAAAACAAAACTTGGCCACCAAACCCAACTATGTAGTCCCCATTCAGAGGGTCAAGTTCAATTCAATAAAAACCACAGCCAAACAAACTCGACAAAATCCAAACACAAACAACAATTTACCAAGCAACAGCATAATATTGTACAATTTCTTACAAAGGGAGTTATGTATTGGAGAAAGTGTAGTAAGTAATCGAATTAAGATCTGTCTGTACCCTTGCATTGCAATTCGAGAAGGGCCAAGGGTGTTGCTACTATGTTCGACTATTGAGTCAAGTTTCAGTGTTTCATGAACTTTGAGAAATGCCTAGTGATGGACTTGTCAAGTCCATTAATCGAATCCTTTCGTTTCTCCTTGAAAGCTGTGGTTACAAATACAATTCCTTCCATTCGTAAAGTCTCAAGTTCACATTTTCTATTTAAGTTCGTAATGTGAATAATTATTTATATTTTTATTTACTTTTGGTTGTATTTTATTATTCTTTTCAAATGAAGCCGTTCGCACACCACCGCACTTCTCTGATATTTTAGCAGAGATACAATCGGAAATTCATTCAGAGATGTAAGAGATTATTCGGCTATTTCTCGGAACTTTTGTCAGCCGATCTCTGCACATTGTCTAAAATTTTATACGAGATTTATGCTAAGATCTCTGCACAGGGCCGTGCGCAAGGGGGCGGGGGTGTTCAAACCCCCCCAGAGAGGTTTCGAACATATACTTTTTTAAAACCATCTAGACTTTCTGAAGCAATAAAATATAGAATTTTTAAGTTCTTTTTAATATAACTCCTCTGAAATGATAATTTTGCAGTAAAATCATGAAAACACGAAATTTACATAAAAAATCATGGACACTTTCTTGAATCTCGGACAAAGGTTATGAAAACTACAAACAATCTAAACGAATTGTGCCAATTTCAAGATTGTGTAATGCTAATTTCGCTAATGGACACCAAATTGTTTGGAAAAGTTTAATTTTAATTAACCGATACCACTTCTTGACAATTGACTATAGCAATATCTTATGAACTTGTGTATTACAATAAAAGTTTGGTAATTTAATAACAAATTTTTTAGTAATTTTAAAAAAAGTGCAGATAAGAATAACTATGATATCATAATGAAATCTAAAAACATTCTTAATAAAAGCAAATAATTTGCTTGATGCTTAACTATCTAGTTGGAATGAAATTATTGAAAAGTAATAATTATGTAAAAATCTTTGGTTAGACGAAATTCTTCGTTTCTGCGAAAAAGTATTGTAATTATTGTAACCTTTTTATATAGACATTTTTTACTTATACTAAAGAAAGTACAATACTTTAGTTTTTAAATAAAATACAATTTGCATTTTTAAATTTCTTTTAATTCAAACTCTCTGAGTATAGAAATCGGGTGGGCTATATCAAAACATTAACCCACATATTCCACTTCCATAATAGATGTTCAAATATAATATGTGGTGACTATTCGTATATTCCGTTTGCAATACGTGGTTTGTAGAGCGCTAAGAACTGTATCTAAATCTGAACCGATGTGACCTATTTTCATCACAGATGCAACAACAACGGTTTCTGTTACTTCTAAATGTTGTGGGAGTTCGTAATGACAATAAAAATCCATTTCGACAAACGAAAAAAAACTGTTTGATATAAACATATTTCTCTTTGTTCATTTACAACAAGTGGTGACATGTTTACCGCCAATTATTAGGTTTTTTGGAATTAAAATTTGTAGGCGTTTCTTCATCAAGTACAAAAAAACTGTATTTGTTATTTGAATCTATATTTATAAAAGAGAATGCCGTCCGTGTGAACACGCAAAACTTTATAACGGATCGTCTGTTTTTCACGATTTTGGGCTTGATGAATTCGTGTTGGCCCAAGGAAGGACATAGGATGTAGGACAATTTCCAGAAAAATATAAAATCCGGGAAGATTTTAACGAAAATTTTACTGTTTTTTTGTGAGTTTAACAAAACCAAATAATATTTCGAATGTTTTAAATTTTTTTTCATGTCAATGTCATTTCTTTTGTGATTTCATATGTCGGTAATTATGAAACTCAATTAATTTCTTCGAATATTATTACATATTTTGGGTTTTCATTTTAGTGATCATGCCGCCAATAAGAAGGTCAAACCTTTCACGTCGCTGAAAATTGGAACCTATATATTACAAACCACGATAATATCAATATGATAAGATCAATATGAAACCTGATTTTAATTTTACCATTTGTATTTTGCCTGGCGAAGCGGGCGGGGTTCAGCTAGTTTATACATATTTAAGATTATAAAAATGAAGAAACATTTCCAAATATTTTTTATCAAATCTAAATATGCGTATAAAGATTTTGAGTAAACATCCTGTTACTCATGTCCTCTATAAATTAAAAAACCCTCATTAGACATCATATTTAAACCCATACAACAAGCATATCCAATTTTCTCCAATTATCATAGCGCCGAGGAATTCTATCGTTTTTTGTGTAATAGTTATTCAAAATATATATGTATGTACCAGCTTTCAAGCAAATATTTGGATAAAAAAATAAGTTCTACACTTAGAGAACAAGTCGGTTAATAAAATCAGTGATTGCCTGCTGCCTATCCGCAGACACTTTTCTGCTATTACAGCAGTTTTTGGCATAACAGTAGTTTTTCTGCAATCTTACATCACCATTCACACTGCTATAGAGTTTGCAGTCTGCTAAAATTGGCTGCTGTTAATTAAAATATAATAATAGATATAGCGTTCAAGTTTTGCTCGAATTTCCTTTTATATTAGCTTGCGACAATATGCGTATCATTAAAAATACAATCGCAATATCTTTACAATAAATTGTTTTATAATAACTTCTATTGAAACAAGTAAGGAAATTCAAAAGTCGGGCGGGGCTGCTACATGATACCCTCCACTTTACAATTGAATTCGGGGAAAAGTGATATCGTGAACGATTTTTGTATGGGTACTATGTATGTCGTCTATAGAGCCGAAAAAAGTCAAATTTACAGTGAAATTAGTATGGGACCTATATCTAAATCTCAACTGATCTCGCCCACTTTCACCACAGATTTGTTCAGTTCAATTATAAGGTAGTGTGTCAAACTTGAAGAAAATCGGTTAAAATTAAAGTGATCAAAACCCCGGCTTTTTAACAATGCCGGGTTTATCGAATATTGCAATTGAAAAAAACCGGTTGCCCGGTTTTCAACTAAAAAAACCGGTCGGACGGGGTTTTCTTAAAACAATAAAAAATAAATTGTTGGACGTTCCTGCTCAATATATAGTGCTTAATTTCGTTAATAGTTATAATTCCATCGATCTTCATATTTTTATAAACTTCTCAATTCTTCACTAACATAAATTAATTCAATTTCGCAGGAAATACTATCGAAAGCTCCAGGTTTCTTCTTTTCAAGTCTGGAGAGAAGCTTATAATCGGTTGATATCCATCTATGTTACAGGTTTACAACTCAAGATTTTGGGGGCGTCTGGCAAGTTTCAAATACAGATTCCTGTTCTACTCGACAATACCTACCAGAAAAATACTATCACATCCCACAGTTTTTGGACTGTCGCACAGTGATATTACCACATTTCACCATGACGAAGACTACATCATTGGATGTTTCTAGTTGATGATGAGATGTTTCTAGTTGATTTACTTCAAATTAAATATTAATTCGTCCTTGGTCCACAAAACTCACTTGTGGCAATTTTTGTTAAAATCGGACAATAATTGCGACCTGTACTTTGATTACAAAAATAGATGGACGGACGGCTAAATCGTTTCTAAAAGTGATTCTAAGTCGATCGGTATACTTAATAAGGGGTCTATCTAGCGTTCTTTTGGAAGTTACAGAAAAATGTACAAAGACATAATACCCTAGTGGAGGGTATAATAAGTGTTGTTAACATGTATAACATGGTTCTGTACAGATGCTTGTCGACGATGTCTGTCGGACGAATGTATCAAAATATTTCTCTAAGATAAAACTAGTAAATCAAAAAAAAATTTTTTTTTCAAATCCATGCTTTATGCAAGCAGTATTCTATTGGGCCTAGAAATTCTTTTTTAGTTATCTTTTGTAGAAGGAAAAATTACTGCAAAATTTCAGTTTTTTATCTGCCATAGAACGGCATATATTCGAAAATGGGTTTTAACTTCGTATGGGAGGTGCCACGCCCACATTTCCATTACCGCCCATTTTTGTCACAACTACGCACATTAATGCTAGATGCACTTACACAAAATTACAGTAGGTGTAATTTTGGTTTTAACTTCATATGGGAGGTGCCACGCCCACTTTTGCATTACCGCCCATTTTAGGCGCAACTACACACATTGATGCTAGATGCACTTACACAAAATTTGAGCACTATACGTGTCATAGAACTGACACTATTCGATAATATGTTTTAACTTCGTATGGGAGGTGGTACGCCCACTATTCCAATACCGCCCATTTTTGGCAGAACTACGCACATTGATGGTAGATGCACTTACACAAAATTTCAGCACTCTAGGTGTCATAGAACTGACAATATTCAATAATAGGTTTTAACTTCGTATGGGAGGTGCCACGCCCACTTTTCCAATACCGCCCATTTTTGGCACAACTATGCACATTGATGCTAGATGCACTTACACAAAATTACAGCACTCTAGGTGTCATAGAACTGACTATATTCAATAATAGGTTTTAACTTCGTATGGGAGGTGCCACGCCCACTTTTCCAATACCGCCCATTTTTGGCACAACTATGCGAATTGATGCTAGATGCACTTACACAAAATTTCAGCACTCTAGGTGTCATAGAACTGACAATATTCAATAATAGGTTTTAACTTCGTATGGGAGATGCCACGCCCACTTTTCCAATACCGCCCATTTTTGGCACAACTATGCGAATTGATGCTAGATGCACTTACACAAAATTTCAGCATTCTAGGTGTCATAGAACTGACAATATTCAATAATAGGTTTTAACTTCGTATGGGAGGTGCCACGCCCCTTTGTCCAATTGGTCAAATTTTTCCATTTCCTTGTATTGTCATCGAAAATGATTAAGTGTGCAAAATTCGAGCAAAATTGGTTGAGAAAAAAGCTTTCAAAAATTGATTTCAAATTTTGTGGCACACAAACATATATAGAAAGTAACCTTATATAAAGCATGGAATAAGAATGGTTTCCAAACGCTCACGTAATCACACGTCATTTATCATTGCGCCATAGACTGGCTAGACTTCACTAGAAAAATTGGATATTGATTGAAATTGACTAAAATATTAATAGAATTTTCACCTGCTTTATTTTTTGTAAAACTAGATGAAACCCCCCCCCCCCCCCCCTCAGGGGAAAATCCTACGCACGGCCCTGTCTCTGCACATTCTTTTTTTTTTTATCTTTTGTCGTAGGAGATTTATCCGACATCTAGCAAACAATCTGAAATTTTATACGGGATTTAAACGGCGATCTCTGCACATTCTCTGACTTTTTGTACGAGATTTAACCGAGCATTATTCGAAAAAAATTGTTTTTGCATGCTAGCTTTATGATGCATGATGCATTTTGAATATTTCTTGCAGTGCAATTTTTTTGTTTTTCTTTTTTTTACGGTAATGTTATTTTTTGCAAAATTTGTGGTCATTCTTGGAACTGATTTTGTGTTTTGGGGCTGATTATTTTAGTTATTTCTAATTGTGCCATCAAAGTGAAGATATCACGGAAAGAATGTAAATGTTAATATAATTCCAATTCGACTATTGTATCTATTTTAAAGACTTATTTGAATTTTGCAAAGTATTGACTCAACAAAGGAATAAGAGAAAAATGGAACCAGAAAATTTGCCCTAATCTTAAAATTTATAAAATTAGATTATATTTTAAGATGATTGGATTTTTAATAAATTTCATATCTGTCAAAAGTTCATCTTTAGGTTAATTGAGCTACATGAAAAGGGGGTTTAAGCATGTTTTTTCAATATGTCTACTTATATTTACTTGACATTGGTTATGCACATTTCCATTATAGCATAAACGTTTGTGGGGGGGTGAAACGGACAAACAGGGATAAAAATGGTACCTATCAAACGACAACAGCTAGAAACACGAGCATTCCTTTAATAGCAGTCAGAGGAATGTATACATTGAATTCCATGATTCTACCTGCTACCATTTGGTTGGTACCATTTTTATCCCCTTTTTCCATTTTAAGCCCAAAAGGTACGAATTTCGAAAAATCCGTTTATTTTACGTGTCTACGCAATCAGATGCATTCATTATTCTAGATGCAGCCGTTTGGTTTGTACCATTTGTATCCCTCTATTCCCATTTTACCCCTTGAAAGTACGAATTAAAAAAATACTTTTATATTATGTATATACTAAATCAGAGGAATGTACACACCGAATTTCGTGTTTCTAGCTGTTGTTGTTTGATATATGCCATTTTCATCCCTTTTCGTCCTATTTCACCCCCTAGGAATAAAAATCACTTTATGGTGCACGTTTTTTGGTATAGGGGGAATGCGCATACCCAAGCAGACATATTGAAAAAATTTTCGAAAAATCCAATTTTACTTCGGTTTTATATGGTCAGAGGAATTTATATACCAAATTTCACGATAATAGGTGTAAACTTTAGTTGGTACCATTTTTATCCCTTTTTGTCTCTGACATGTTCTTTATCTGAATATGTTATCATAGTATCAACGAGTAGATTTTGGTAAATATACTGATCCATTAGTGCATCGATTTTGTGTATCGGACCAACGCCGTGTCCAGAAAACGCAGTATACACCATCAGATTTTCGCCAAAAAGCTTTACCGTCTCATATTTGTACTTCGGGTTGTGCTGCATGTTTGCAGGGCACAATTCGTATTGTTTCCTATTAGATCCACACTGACAAATGTTCGATATTTTCCCAAAAATCTTGGATTTTTCTAAATGATCCTGAGCAGATTAAATTTGACACTGTAAGCCGTATTTTGATACGTCTGGCTTATGTTGAACAATGCATCCAAGTACATTTTTTTCATTGGTTCTTCTTCTTATGGTTCTTGAGGAAATGCTAATGCCAATTTTTGCCGAAATATCTCTCTGAATCACAGTTGAGCTTTTAAATGGATCTGCTACGCAGGTTCTTTAAATTAAAAATTCCGATTTATTTGTTGTTTTTCCCGGCGTAGGACATTGTGCGGCAATTTTGAAGCTCCCATAAGTGTCAATATGGTTTAGTATATTGCATACAATCTGTCTGGATCAACTTAGAATGATAGTAATATCCCCAGCGGCACTTCCACTGTCGTTCAATTGCATAATAACCTGACGCTGCGCCTCAATGCACCATTTTCGTTTAGCAATGTCTAATTATAAATTTTGTTAAATAATAACTTCAATTTGAGTAAAAATTACCCATACATACCAATTAATTAATTTAAACGCAAAAAGAAACACAAAATAACAACTTTTATCAAATGTGCTAAATTTGTGTCCAGCCCAGATTACTAATTACTTGCTAAAACAGGAGAGTACGAGAAAAAGGCACAAAAGAATACGAAAAAATTACTGATTATTACTGATCACACCATAAGCAATACTAAAAAAACAAATATTTTGCGCGGTCGGACCGGGTTTGTTCGGGTTTTTCTTAAAACAATAAAAAATGGGGAAATTATTGATTATGGGTTACACAAAATGTCGTATTGTACATATTCGTTCGCTGGGACAGGACAATCTGATGATATAATCAGATTTAGCGCACTGAAATCTTTCGAAATTTACTCCACATATTCCTGTCTGACTTATCTTCAAGAACATTTTGATCCTTTGTCAAAAAATTCATTTGTTGATTTTTCAAAAATATATTTTTTAAATTTAAGTTCAAAGAGAAACCCCATCATTACTTTTCGTACTGCAACTATTTTTCCCAAAATATCAGTTTAGAACAGGTGTTGACACAAAGACACAAATTGTGTCTTGCTAAAATAGGTAATCATTTTGAAAAACAGCTGATCAAATTACCCCATTCTACATAAAAAATAAAAAATAAGAAAATAAATCATATGTTTGAAATAAAATTCAAAGATTATGCGTCTTTTTAGACTACTTAAAATACAGGAACCTTTCACTTTTCTCTTATATTCTCAAAGAGCAGTGCATAAATCTTTCAGACGATACCGATGATATCAATACGCTTTCCAAAGCTATCTACCCACAAAAACGCCCAAAAGTACCAACTTTGAACCAGCGCAAAACTAGAACATCGTACAGCTTTGACCTAAGGTAAACGTCATATTACCTACAAGTTAATTTGCTGCCCCGTTCAGTGAGACTCGTGATAATATTAAAAGTTGCATATTATAAACAAATTCTCACCGAAAAAGATGTTTTTTGACCTACGAAAAACCGGTTGAGACCGACATAAAAAAATTAAAAAACCCCGACGGTCGGTCTGCGATGAAAAACCCGGTTGACCCGGTTTTCGCTTTCGATATTTCAAGGTGTTTCAAACGGAATGACAAAGTTAGTATACCCCCATCCTGGAGGTGGAGGGTATAAAAATAGTACCAGCTAGAATAATTAAATTCGGTGCATACATACCTCTGACAGAGTAGACAAAAAATAAAGCGATTTTCCGAATTCGTACTTTTAAGGGGTTTAATGGGAACATAGGGATACAAATAGTACCAACTAAATGGCTACAGCTAGAATAACGAAAAACGTAAGTTTTTGTAATTCGAACTTTTAAGAGGCAATATGGGTAGTTGAGGATATAAATCGTACCAATGAAATGGTCGCTTCAGGCTCCATAGACGTCTGTCCGTCCGTCTGTTGAAAGCACGCTAGCATCTAAGGCGGAATCGGTCCCTAACAAGGACATCAAATACTCCCTCCGTGCTCCAGCGTTAAATAGAAAAACGCACATCCCCCTGTCTTATCATTATTAATTTATATTTGTTCATTGTTGTGAATTTACATTTCATATTCTCTATGTTCTGATTACGAATTTACCTTTATCTATACGAAATATGCCTTGATTATAAATTACATTTTATCATTATTGCAAAGGCGTTTTACAAGAATTTGGAAGAAAAAACACAGAATTATTCGGAATGGGAGACGATTCGAACACATCGGCTTCTGCTCCGACTCTAGGAAAGTTCCTCAGACTTCGACCACTACTATTATTATTCTAAATCCACATATTGCGGATATTTGTCAAAATTTTCAGATCATGTCAGATGTTACCTGCTCCCAGGCAAATGTGGACTAAATTCCTGAAAAAAGGATTAAAATTATTCACGCGATGTGCATTTCGGTATAGTGAATGTAACTGTTTTGATAACTAAAAAAAAGCTTTCGTTTGATTAGACATACATATGTTTTTGGGGTTCCAGAACACGAAGCAGAAGCAGAAGTCTTTTGAACAACAAACGATGAAATAATTGTTTTGTAAACAAATAATTATTTTCCAGTTATTAGGGTTGCCTCTTTAAGTTTTTCTATGAATAAAATTATCAAAGAATGACACAAAAATCTTGATGGCAACATTGTTGATTGACAAATGAACGAAAGCTTTTATTACTTCAAATCATGACAAGAAAACTTTTATTCGTGTTATGAAACCTCATTTATTGAATCGTTCGTTCGCGTGGAATTTCAATCGTCTGCTGGAAACTCCCGGTTAAACTTGTGTACTTGTTTAAGTGAAATTCGCAACATTGCATTATAATTACGTTTAATTGAACATGTAAGCGGATGGGCTCGGGCTTATATTTCCAAAATAAGGGTATAAACATTAAAATTGCCATTTTTTAATTATCCATAAACAAATTTTGGTGTTGATTTTATGAATCGGAAGCCTCAATGCACAAAAGTTTCATTTATTTTTGTTGCACAGTGTAATTAGCGTTTGACCTACGGATAGGGCCAACCCATACATAGATGCCAGTTTGTATGGAATTTGACGTTTTTGTGGTTATTGGTATCATCATTTTGCCTTTATTGGCGATAATCTATGTTTTTTGGACAGGACGAAATTTTAGGTGTTTGATGATGACGAAAATGCTTCAGTTGGCTACAATTATGATACCATGTCATAGTTCAATTCGAAATCAAAGGTACCTACTTTTTGCTCAGACACTAATCGGTGGAAAACAAAACAAAATGCAAAAAATATTTTAAAAATTTTCATGCCGAACGGAATATACAAAATGTCGTAAAATTGAAATATGTATAGTAACGTCTGATTGAATTTCTTTAAACAAAATCTGTAACCACAGGATGTACTGGGGCAAATTGTACTGGACGCGTTGATTCTGGAAACGTCGAATTGATAAGAAGAGCTATACGAACTCAAACGTTTGCGGTGTAAATGTTATAATCGTCTAGATAAATGCCTCAATATAAAACGCATCGAACTAGAATAACACAGAGACCAGGTAACTTCATTTTCAAATTAAATCTCCGGCAGATACGGATGCTAAGATCAGCTTATACTCGTTAAGGAGAATCACTGGATACAGATCAAGATTTGGACACTCGTGGATCACGTCCATCTGCTCCATCGTTGGATCTGACACGGCCTTCGTTATCTGCAAGATTTAGTTTTGGCGGTTTGACCCAGATACCAAGCGTACATTTCGAAGGTTTTGACGATGTAGAAGTCCTCCCAAGGGTATCTCCAAAATTGTTCAGCGAGTGTCCTGGTAAGATATTTAAAATGCCACGATACCTCACACCTCTGCGGCATGTATCAAAGGTTTTCTCTAGTCGATTTCATTATCCGAAAGGATTTTTTGTTGTGGGAGCCTTTCTTCTCGGACGACATACATACATTAGGCTGAGTCGCCGTCCATACAAATGGAAAATCAAGTTCCAGTCACCCCACGAAAATAAAGTTTGGATTTAGATCAAGCCATCTGTGAGCTAAACGCTACTTAAAATAGCCCTATAAATCATGTTTTCCGGTGTAATTTTCGTTGTGTTAAATTTTTTTCTCCATTTTTTTCTGAAACAATAGACCCTTGAAAGCACTTAAAATATACATTTTGATTCTTGTCTTAGGGTAACTTATTAGTCTAATTATTGGACGTTTATAATAATTTTTTGTGGATTTTCACAGTGACTACCGAAAACTTTTTCGTATTTGGTAGTATTTTATAAAAAATAAATAGCTGCAGTCAATACCTTTCGAATCATGCCTAATTGATGAACATCGGAATGAAATTGACGCCACAGCACTCATTTTTGTAAAAAGTGTTTGAACATTTTGGCTGAGAAAACCATCGCCTGCATTAAATTATTTCACGAAAATGGAGTCAGTGACGTCATTTTTCGTCCGTTATGCATCATTTGAAAGGTATTGATTCCTCCTATTTATTTTTCATTACACCTCTTTCAAAATGTTTGCAAAAATATGAGTTTTTAGATATCACTTTGAAAACCCTGAAGAAATTAATATAAACGCCCAATAATTCTACCACTCAGTTATTCTAAGACAACAATAAACATTTTTATTTAAAGTGCTTCCAAGTGTCTATTAATTCAGAAAAAATGTTGGGCAAAAATGCAACATAAAAAATTACACGGGAAAAACATGAGCGTTTAGCTCACAGATGGCTTGACCCAGTGACGAAATATTTTGTAGATCATCATTAAACAATCCAGTCTTCATTTCTGGGGGGTGACCGCTGCAATTTACATTTATATTATATACGAATACGAAAAAAACTGGACAACAATTGCAGCGGCATACTTTTCTATTTGCCCCACACCAAAACTTGCTGTCCTACTTTGTCGGATTAATATAGCCATACAGCTTTCGTTTCCAAAAAATCGAAAATGTGAGTTTGGGTACTATTACTTTTGATACGCAGGGTACAAGGGAACAACATTCGGCGTCTAAAGTAAATTCATGAATATTCAAGCTATGTTGTTCGGTTAAAACTTGAGGAATGTATTTGTTCAGCAAACACATTTTGGTTCAATTTCTTCCAACTTGTAAGGTAACCGCATAACTTGTGAATACATTTAAACAGGACATTTGGTAAGGAGTAAATAAATGTTTTACAAAATATTAGCAAAAATCTGAATTTTGAGTCATCTCAGTTCACATTTCTCACTAGTTTATAACTTACAGGCCCATCAATAATGCTAAATCTACACCATTTCCAAGTGTAATTCAGAAAAGATCAATTGTAATTCAGAACTCGCCAATTGAAATTCAGAAAATCCATTTGAAATTCAGAACTCGTCAATTGATATTCAGATATTCCATTTGAAATTCAGAACTCATCAATTGATATTCAGATATTCCATTTGAAATTCAGAACTCATCACTTGATATTCAGAAATTCCATTTGAAATTCAGAACTCATCACTTGATAATCAGAAATTCCATTTGAAATTCAGAACTCGTCACTTGATATTCAGAAATTCCTTTTGAAATTCATTACTCATAAATTGAAAATCAGAACTTGTTATTTGAAATTCAGAACTCATCAAATGAATTTCAGAACTTTTCATATGAAATTCAGAAGTTATCAAAATAAATTCGGAAAACATTTATGGAGAAATAACTCTATATTCTCCAAATTCAGCCATACATAAATATATTTAAATTTATACAATTCATTAAAGAACACAATTATTTTATTATTATTGTTTATTATTTGCATTATCAATATGCAATGAAATCAAGAAATAGTAAAGTAAGAATCGTATAATTCACTAAAATAATATGAGAACATTAAGCAGAAAAATTAAAATTAACGTCCAGCAGGCATGTCCTCCATGGCTAAAGCTTGTTGGTGAAAAGTCGATGAATGTTGTATAGCACGGCTGCAATCTCCGACACTAATTGTAGCCTTAGCTTCATCTATAACGGATATCAAATATTGCAGTCTTTTATATATTGGTTCAAAATTTGCACATATTTGCAAATTTGCATGGATAACTACGCAGGGAATAAAATGTATACAAGTGGACAGGTTGGTTGAACGGCACACAGTGGTTCCAAATCAATTTTTTAATTAATTGTGTAACGGAAAACAGATGATTTGCTAAACTTTGTATCCATAGTGCGTAAGGGGGCTACTGTCAAAAGTGTATTTATTTACCGATTACAAAGATATTTTGCACAGTGCTCGCGAATACCTACAAAAATGCACTTATATGTGTGTAGCTCAATTAGTTTAAGAGATATTTGTATATCATATTATTAGCCCGATTTCCAAACTATTTACATTGTTATATTGGAAAGGGGAGAACACAAGCTTTAATAATATTTAACAGACAATTAATAGCGAATTATTTTTCTGTAATCGGTACATAATTTTCGTTTCAAAATTTAACTTGGCCGAGTTAACCAACTTTACAAGATAAGTGGAGTGTTAGTTAGCAAAGACTTTCTATATTCAAGACAAGTAATCTCGGTCTTTGCTGTTATTACCGACGCACAGTGGTCAATTTCGCGAGATAGCTGTCAAAACTGTATAACTTTTGGCCGGATTGGTATTTTTTTACGCCATTTGTTTTGTTCAATAGGAGGGACTTTAAGCTTCAATTTGCGTGTTCAAGTTAAAAGGAGTTAAAAATGCATTTTAATTTTTTGTTGAGTTTCCATGTAAAAGTTGAATATTTTGACATTTTAAATAGGTATATTTTTTATAATTTCTTATTTTCTTCAATCGTATTTTACAACCAATACTTATTTATTATTCCTAAACTTAATTTTGGTCAGAAAATGCCAACATTTGGCCCCTGACATTTATTTAGTCTCAATATTCACAGGGGCCAAAGGTTGGTTTTTGTGGAAGAAAGCTAATTCTTGTGAGCATTAAACTGAAAAATAACACTGAAATTCCCAACAATATCAATACCATTTGGATATATTATATACAGAACACAATATCGACAAAATTTTAAGTAAACTTTTACTATTGATTTAAAGTGCACATATATTTTATTTAAATGTATTAATAAAAATTTATACTAAAATTAGAAACAAATTATAATCTTTAAACTAGTGTTAATTAAACAATATTAGTAAAAATTTCTTCCAAATAGCTTTGATTTTCATTTTGCAGTAGTTATTTAGCTTCTTCATCTAACTCTAATGAGGTTGATTTCCATTTTTGTCGAATACTGGACATATATGGGTCTGATGTGCACAACAAAATATTAATAAGATCTTCATTAGTACAATATCTGGAAATTTTTCTTGTATTGTGCTCGCGAAAGAATCTGTAGTCTTTGTTCCTTTTTTCTTGCGCTTCTTCTGAGAGATCTCCAATTGGAAGCATATTGTGCTGAATTATTTGTTCCCCATGGAACAAAATTTTGTGAACTGTGGTTGGCATATGTCTCCAAGAATATTTTTGGTTATAAAGGGTTGCTGTCTCATTAGCATACTGACCAAATTTTTTTGCATCTATCTTTTTGCTACATGCTATAACTTCTAATATGATTTGGAATCGTCGTATTAAATCATAATCTACTCCAGTTATAGAAGCTGCAGTTTCTGGATCGGAAAAAAATCTCCTTGCTGTGTTTCCATCATTAGAATTTCCTTCTCCTTGCTTTGACTGGTCAATTATAAGGCCTATCTCACGGTATTTTTCTTGAATATCTTTTTTTTTTTGCTTTCTTTTTTCCAAATTTTCTTTGTTGTTTCTCACTGTTTCGCATAACGGGCCAAATTCCAAATCGTATCCCAATTTAAGAATATGCTCCATAAAACGAATTCTAGCATGAAGAGGTGACATTCCAAATTCATATGCTTCATTAAAACTATCGTCTTGTGTTGGTGGTTGGCTCAATTGACTTGATGTTTTTTGGCATATGGTGCAGCTTGACGAAGACTTTCTTTCGGTTAAAGCTTGTGCAACTTTTCCATCGATCATTGTAAGTGACATTTTAAAGTTAACTTCGATGCATTGGTCATTAAATTCAAATATCACTGGTTGAAGTTCTTTAATTTCATCTCTTATTTTGCCAACTTCTTCAGTTATGACATCTTTAGTTTCTTTTTTGTAAGCAAACTTTATTGGTCTACAAAATTTTGTTGACGAGGGAATTTCATTCTTCCATACATCTATCTCTGCAGCTCTACTAGTTGACGGCTCTGAACCAATATAAGTTTTTGTTAAACGTAATGGAACGAAAGAAATCATGAATAAATTGGCATCTGATGAATTTTCCGCATTACATTGTTTGTATTGTTTCTGGCCAGAGGACCCATCACATCCCCATTTAGAAATTAAAGTCATGCTGCAATTTTTAAACTTCTTTAAATAGTCAGCATCAAATGTCTTTAATAATCGTTCTGCAGTGTGTTCAAGAAGATCCTGCAATTTTATTTCTGCTGAACTTGAAGTTACACTAATAGCAGTTGGTGAAGGTAAGCAATCTTTTTTGGCAGAAACTAAATCTCGATATGATGGAAAATTCCACAATTTTTTTCATTGGTTCGCTTCCGCAATTCTGTATATTGGTTTTTAGTCATTTTCAAATCCAAAAATAGTGCAAATGCTTCTTCTGGAGTAAATTTATTTTCTTCAGTTGGTGTCGGCATACTTTCTAAAATCCTTTTTGTGCGTCTGGGGCTTGCTTCCACTATTTTTTCAATGATAGCAATTTTACTCTTTTTAGTTTTCGATGGTTGAATTTGATGCAGAAATGAATCCTTTATGATGCTACAAGAAACTTCTTCATTGATATGTTTAAGCTTGCGTCTTCGTGATCTTTCACTACAATTATCAATTGGCTTTGCTGGTCGACCACCTTTTCCAGTTTCCGTGGTAGTTACTGATGGCTTTTCAAAAATAAGTTTATTTCTTAGCCATTCTTGGTTGCGCGAGTAAAACAATTTCTTGTTTCTGGAACATTGATTGTACCGTTTTCTTAAAGTATTTAAAAAGTTTTTTATTTTTAACTTATGAATTTTAATTTCTTGTTTGTCGTATATTTTGAAGAATGTATTATTCATTATATGTAAAATAATGTCGTTTTCATCTTTCCGTTCAAAATATATATCAGATAGAACACTATAACTGAATTTAGCCATTGTTTAAACAATAATGAATAATAATGACTTTGGATGATATGTACGTCAATCGTTTCGTTTGTTTTCGTGCACTGGATAGCACTAAGTTGTGACAATGCTGTTGTCTCTTTCATTTTTGTGATGTCCATTTTATGTTCTTTCATTCTCGTTTCTAATGTTCTCTTCGTTGTGTTCTGTCGTTAATGTTGGTAAAAATTGAATTTAATGTTCTATTTGGTTTGTAAGCAAAGCGAATGTTGTCAGATTCTATTGTCATTTTTGTCAAAATTTTGATACACCCTTCTATGTGGACTAGGTCCAAATATGGGCCAAATTCTCCTAATTTCAACAGAATTATTTTTTGGGTCAATAAGAACTCTTGTACAAAATTTCATCAAATTATATGCATAATAGCCACTTTCACATACAAATAACTTCTCAAAAAATATGACGTACATTTGTACCGAATATCTTACAAAAGGAGTTTTGGCCGCTATCTCAAAATAATGACCACAGTGCGACGCAACGTTGAGAGAAGACAGCGAATGCAAATTTTGCAGTCATGCTTACATGTTAAATCAAAATATGAAAATGAGGAAAAAATGAGTACCTTTAAGAAAATACACGAAAACGAAATGAATACATATATTTTATTGTTAGATGTTGCAACAGTAAAATAACAACAAACAAACGTGCTTTGCAGAAGCAAATGTTACTCTCGCATTTCTGGAAGTTAACATACAAATAGCGATATTTCTCCTCCTGTAGTTTTACGATCTTTGTGTGTTACCATTCTACTCTTTGTATTAAGATTGTATTGTACCTGATTTAAATCCGGCGATCTATAAAGCTAAGAATATATACAACCGTAATTAATAAATAATATACATTGTATGTAAAAATCTTTTAAAAAGTTTTACATACGTAGAATATAATTTCTGAATTGATAACTTCTGAATTTCAAATGAAAAGTTCTGAATTTCATATGAAATATTCTGAAATTCATTTGATGAGTTCTGAATTTCAAATAACAAGTTCTGATTTTCAATTGATGAATTATGAATTTCAAATGGAATTTCTGAATATCAAGTGACGAGTTCTGAATTTCAAATGGAATTTCTGAATATCAAGTGATGAGTTCTGAATTTCAAATGGAATTTCTGAATATCAATTGACGACTTCGGAATTTCAAATGGAATTTCTGAATATCAACTGATGTGTTCTGAATTACACTTGGAAATGGTGTAGTAATTTTGATCCACTTTGATGATTTGCAGGTATATTTGTTGGACCCCAAATTCGTAAAGTGTTGAGAGATGTGAATTGGAATTGGAATCCGCGAAAACGTCCTTTTTATATAAATTAACAAGTATCGTACTACGTGCTCCTTACAAACTAAAATGAATAAATAAAGTTGGAAAAAATGGTACGCAACGACGGTTTTTACCCGTAGGTCAAGATTTTACGGTGCCTGGAAATTTAATATAACAGATTCTTGTTTTACTCGACAATACCTACAAATCCCAGAGTATTCTACTTCGTTTTTTTTGTAGCACAGTGTTATTTTAAATAAATTTACGACCGCTAAAAACGAACTAAATAAACTCAACGGCTAATCGATTCTATGGGACAAAATATTCCAATTATTCGATATGTAAAAATCCTTTTCATTATTCGAACAATTATTTAAAGGAAAAAATCGATTAATCGGATAAAATTCACTTGGTTGGATACCCACCCTATTAAATACCTCTTTAACCCACATACACAAACGTAGAGCTTTCTAACAGCACGCGAGCGCTTTCAACTAAAATTCAAATACAATGTTGCATACTTTTAGGCGCTTTCAAGAACACATGCAACAAGCGTTGCTTTTTTTGCGTAATTTGTTTTTGTAATAGCAACAAATTGAATGGGAAATAACGCGACCTCTAAATAACTAATTTAAAAAATTATTTAAAACGTATCTTCGTTCGTCACAGGAGAACGATCAATTCACACTCAATTATTACTTGATTTCTATAAAACGCAGATAAGATTTATCATTTGCAGATTAAATGAAACTATTTCCACATTAAATGAAATCTTTTTCAAAATAGATGAAATCTTTTTCATATGAAATTAAACCTTTTTCAAATTGAATGAAACTTGAATTATTGAATAGGAATAGAAATAGAAATATTAACTATTCAACAGTATAATGTATAATATGACAAGGTACATTTTCATAATAATGATCAAGAGTTCGTTTATAAGCCTGCATTTATGTTCTACAGAATGCTAAAATCTGCCACCTTGAGACTCGCATCTAAATTGGAAGCGACATGTTTCAAAAATGTTAATGGATGATGTTGATGGGACTGATTTTACTTGTAGAGTCGATACGGGGTTTTGGCAATCCAATTGAGATCAGTCTATAATTGGCTGGGACATGAATGGAATAGGGTTTGGGGTCCGGGAATTCCCGAATCGTCCAATCGTTCCCGTCCAATTTTTTCCGGGAATTCCCGGTAAAAAATTTTCAATTTCCCGGGAATACGGGAATTATTAAAAAAATAATTTAATTATTATGTTGATCAATAATTTAATGTTACTATATAAATTGGAATTTTTAGATGTATTTCAAATTCATATATGTACCAAAATGAGTATTTATTGAGTATTTGTTTATATTATATTACTACAAACAAAACTTTTTAAATTCGCTAAATAGTCATTTTATGCGAAACCCAGCTAGGGGGATAACAACTTTTTGTGAGGCTATTTGCAGGATCTTTATTGTGAAATAAAAATATCATGCCGACAATACTATGGCTTACATAATGTAAATTTTCTTGTTTTCCTAGAAGAATCGAGTTGAATATCTTCTTCAAGAACAAGTTACTTTACATATGTAGCCAGAAAGAAATGGTCTAAAAATAGGAATACATTAAAAATTGTTCGCCTGGAAACTTTCAAGAGAAATCTAATAGGAATATAAATATATGCTACGGTGTATTTAAATGGCCCTTTGTAAGAATTAATGACTGGACTATTTCAATATTTTTATTTTTTATGAATTTATTAAATTAATATTAATTTTTTTATGTTTCTATTGTTTTTACAGTTTAGAATATTCCCCCCTGTTTCTATAAAATATTTTTGTCTCCAGACGAATGAATACTCTAAATTAAATGCGTCATAACATTTTCCGTAAATTAGTCATTTGTTTCCTTAATCGTTTTCAATTTTGATTCTAGTGTAGGTGTCAGTCACTTCTACCTGCGATATAAATGTCCAATTCTGACGATACAACTTTTCAAGTTTATAATGAGAAAATGTAATTTATAATCGGAATATGTAAGTTCACGATGAGAAATGTAAATTCATAATAGGAGCGTGATAATTCATAATCAGCACTGTAAATTCATAATGTGAAATGTAAATTCATATTGAGAAATATAAATTCATAACAAGAACATACAAATTGATAATGAGATATATAGATACAAAATGAGAAAATCCAAATTGATAATGAGAAAATATGAATTCTTATTCAGGAATATATATTCATAAAATATAAATTCATAATCAGGAACTCTAAAATTTATAATCGAAGCTATGTATGTCCGTTTTTCTATGGATATTTTCTTAGAAACACATATTTTATCAATGTTCTCATTATAAATTTACATTTTCTCAATATGTTTTTATATTTTCTCAGTATGAATTCATATTTTCTCAATATGAAAACGTATTTTCTGATTATGAATTTGGATTTTCTGATTACAAACTTGTATCTTTCATTATGAATTGGTATGTTCCTATTATGAATTAATTGTTCTCAATGAATTATGATTTATATATCTCATTATGAATTAACATGTTCCTATTATCAATTTACATTACCCATTATGAATATATATGTCCCTAATATGAATTTACATTTCTCAATATAAATTTGTATGTTCCGAATATAATCTTGAAAAGGTGTAGAGTAAAATATTTGTAAAATGAAAAATAATTCGTAAAATATTTTGACAATAGCATTCGTTTTTAATTTGTAATATGACAGTATTAAAAAAAACACACCAGTTACTAAATGCTGATATTTTAAACCATATTGAACATACCTATAAATAAATTACTTTTTCCCGGGAATGAAATTTTTCATTCCCGTTTTCCCGGGAAATGAAAAAAGTCCGGGAAACCCCAAACCTAGAATGGATACAAAATTGGTAAGTCTACAAAGAGCGCCAAGACTACAAAAATAAAGTACAAAGTTTAGCTACTTTAACTTATGTTATTATTGTGTTTGACTTCTTCTTAGTTTACTTTTAGTTTACAGCTGCCTTTGAAAATAGTACTTATTTTCACAAAATGTTGTATTTAAAATTAGTATTAATGATTCATATTCTTGGAGCTGCGATAAGTGGGAGTTACAGTCGAATCACAATTGGATTATCAAAACCCCGATTCCGCTGTACAAGTAAAAACATCGGCATTTTAATGTCCATTACTGCTTCAGACATGTCGGTTCCAATTTAAATCGTGTGCTGTCACATTTATCATTCTGTAGAACAATCAACAAATTATTTAATATTTTCTAAAGTGAGTTTCATTCAATTTGAAAAAGGTTTCATTTCATTTGAAAAAGGTTTCATTTCATTTGAATAGGAAAATGTTTCATTTAATGTGCAAATAGTTTCATTTAATCTGAAAATGCTATATATTTTATCTATACGTGATTCTCACACAACGAATTACACACTCCTTCGGCTTCTCGTGAAAATTGAGTGAATTTGGATCGTTCGTCTATGACGAAGAAATGAAATAGAAATTATATGACATACAGTTGCTACAATAAATTCATACAAATCATAAATCAAATCAATCAACGAATTAAAAACTTAGTCCTTTATTTCCTAAGTTTTTAGTAATTATTTATTTTAAAATTTTGGCAATCGAATACATGAACATGAACTTATTGCCACATTTCTATTAAACTCTACACGTAGCCCGGTAGTCGAGTTGGTAGCGTGCTCGGTTGTCGGTGTCGGGGTTCGATTCACACCAGAGGCTCTGGTCTGTCGCTGCAATAACTAGCTACAATGGTCTTAGTCACCACGGCTCAATCCCTGGACCCAAAATTAGAATATTAATTTACATTGTATTGTAATTCTACACATAGTTAAAATGACGACTGTAATCGATCAAGTATACATCTCCACCGATTTGCAGAGAATCCCACATATATTTTAAATACGCTTGCCAGATGAATTTTTTTCTTGACCCCAAAATTGTCATGAAAAATCTCCAATTATCCCCAAATATAAAAAGTTGTTTTATTTAAAAAAAATCGACCAAAACTAATTATGATTATGGCTTGTTGATTCGTCAATCAGGACATATTTTAACCATTCTTGTCCCCGAAATATTCATGTAAAATTTCCAATTATCCCCAAATATATAAAAGTTCTTTTATTTTAAAGAATTCGACCAAAATAAAAAAGCTAGGAGGTTCTAATTTTCCCTAAATGTGTCTTATGGTTGCAGATCGATTGGGATTGAATGTGGCCGAAGTCTGCCCAGAGGGAAAAAATGTTCCCCAACAAGGACTTTTTGCAAATTTCTGCTTTACATGCACATGAAATTTGTTGCGGACATTCCTCATGTAACCTTAAAGCACCAAAAAGTAAAAAAATATCGGCCGCTATGGGACAAAAAGGGATAAAAATGGTACCTTTGATACGACAACAGCTAGAAACATGAAATTCGTTGTGAACATCCCTATAATTGCGTATACTCGTAAAATAGAGGATTTTTTCGAAAATTGTACTTTTTAGAGATACAATTGGAAAAGAGGGATGAAAATGGTTGGTACCGTTGCAGTTGAAACCATGAAAATCGGTGTATGTGTTCATCTGAATGTATGCGAAACATAAAGGAATTTTTCAAAATACAGTCGAACTTCTCTATTACGAACTTCCGTACAACGAAGTTCTCTATATAGCGAATTTATTTCCAGAACACTGCAATTTCGTTAAATTTTCAGTATGTTTTGATCTCCTTATAACGAGTTTCCTTATAGCGAATATTTCTTTACTACGAATTTTTTCTACGCCCGTAACTCGAATGCTCATGCGTTTTTGATCTCCGTATAACGAGTTTTACATAAACACATTTTTCACTCTCACCATACACACACATATTTTCATTTTTTATTTGTTTTTGTGTGTGAGATTCACATCATAGACAACTAAACCGTATAGATGTGCCACCGCTCTCAGTGCTTTTTCTCGAGTTACACAAGATTAAGTCCGATGGTATTTCTTAACTGATTTTGGTGGTGTTTTTTAGGTATTTTCTTTTGAAAAATCAATTAAAATAATTCTATATTACGAATTTTCTATATAACGAATTTTTTTTTGGTCCCTTTGAGATTCGCTATATGGAAGTTCGACTGTATATACTTTTAGGGAGAAAATGGGACGAAAGGGGATACAAATGGTACCAAACAGACGGCTGCTGTTAGAATAGTGAAATTCAATGTGTATATTGCTCTGGTGCGTAGACACGAAAAATAAAGATATTTTTGGAATTCGTACCTTTAGGATCAAAATTGGATAAAGTTGGTACCAACCAAACGACTGTAGCTAAAATCATAAAATTCCGTGGTTTGGCTGCGTAGACCCGCAAAGCAAGAGGATTTTTCCAAATGCGTAATTTAAGGCTCAAATTAAAAAAGGAATAAAACTGGTACCAAGCAAACGGCTGTAGCTAGAATCATGAAATTGGGTTCGTAAATTCCACTATGGAATCGAAACATAATGGATCTTCAGTATTAGTACTTTTCGTATCAAATTCGTACAGACAATTGGTCTGTAGCTGAATCAAGATATTCAGCTGGAGGAAATCGGCAACGAGGGAATGAATGAATAGTAAAACATTACAATTTATTTAAAGCAAATGACATACATATAGTAAAAAAATTGTAAAGTTCATAAAAAATATCACAATTTTCCACACTTCTCTTAAGTCGACTGCATCTAATCTGCCGACAATGCTGTGGAATGCACTCCGAGCTGGAGGGTATATAAGATTCGGCCCGGCCAAACTTAACGTCTTTTTAAAGAGTGATTTTTTTGAGGTTAGGATTTTCATGCATTAGTATTTGACAGATCACGTGGGATTTCAGACATGGTGTCAAAGAGAAAGATGCTCAGTATGCTTTGACATTTCATCATGAATAGACTTACTAACGAGCAACGCTTGCAAATCATTGAATTTTATTATCAAAATGCGTGCTCTGTTAAGAAAGTTCAGAAAGAAAGAAATTGTGTTCAGCGACGAAGCTCATTTTTGGCTCAATGGGTACGTAAATAGGCAGAATTGTCGATTTTGGAGTGAATATCAGCCAGAAGCATTGCAAGAGCTACCAATGCATCCAGAAAAAGTCACAGTTTGGTGCGGTTTATGGGCTGGTGGCATCATTGGACCGTACTTCTTCAAAGATGATGCGAATCGTAACGTAACTGTGAATGGTGAGCGCTACCGTGAGATGATATCCAACTTTTTTTTGCCCAAAATGGAAGAACTGAACTTGGTTGACATGTGGTTTCAACAAGATGGCGCTACGCGATTCTATGGCCATTTTGAGGGAAAACTTCGGAGAACAATTCATCTCAAGAAATGGACCGGTAAGTTGGCCACCAAGATCATGCGATTTGACGCCTTTAGACTATTTTTTGTGGGGCTACGTCAAGTCTAAAGTCTACAGAAATAAGCCAGCAACTATTCCAGCTTTGGAAGACAACATTTCCGAAGAAATTCGGGCTATTCCGGCCGAAATGCTCGAAAAAGTTGCCCAAAATTGGACTTTCCGAATGGACCACCTAAGACGCAGCCGCGGTCAACATTTAAATGAAATTATCTTCAAAAAGTAAATGTCATGGACCAATCTAACGTTTCAAATAAAGAACCGATGAGATTTTGCAAATTTTATGCGTTTTTTTTAAAAAAAAAGTTATCAAGCTCTTAAAAAATCACCCTATACTTGTTTGGTTTCCGAACGTACACGAATGGGACTTTCTAATCGGCCAGATTTGATATTTGTGACGATTGGTTTCGTGTTCTGAAAACTCAAAAATACAGAAAAGCAAAGGAAAGCAAAGGAAAGCTTTTGTGTTTTACTCAAAACATGTAATTCGTTCTAAGGAAACGCAAATCAACTTTTGTTCGTCGTTTTGACGAGTTCAATGAGTCTTCCGGAAACAGGTCCTAAATATACACAAGAAATGAACTGACATTTTATTCACACATCGAGATCAGTTCAGTGATATAACCTTATACATAGACCTACTTCTGGATAGGTAAGTTCATAGCAACTTCCACCATTTTAATTTTTGACTGTAACCAACTAACGTAGCTGCAGAATCAATATTCCCTGAACGTTGCGCCGGTAATAACAGCCAAAGTGCGATATTTCTCGACTTGTACCAAGTTTAGTTGATCACAAGGATGGGAAATTTTGAATTGTAAAATTACAATTAAATTTCTTGACAGAATAGTAAAGAAAAGCAAAAAAAAAAAACAAATATACATTCGATAAAAATCGATTTAAATCACACCATAACAAGTATTGAAAAACGAATTTACATTTTATTATAGGTACTGGTACTTCTGGAACAAGTTCATCGGGCGGTGGAAGGCCTGGGCATAGGAAATCATCACCTGCGTTGACACCGGATGACGACTCGATAGATCCAAGTCAGGTGAGTTTAATTAATATTCGTATAGTACAAGTTTTGTACGTTATCACGGATTTGCATGCACTTAAAAATGAGAATACAAGACATGTACCAAAAATTTAAAAATTAATTTAGAAAAGCATTGTGGAAACTAAAAAACACCAAAATTTAGTCCAATAAAGATTAAGGTTATGTATCGTAGCCACAAAAAATAAAGGGTGGAAGATAAAAAATTGAAATATATTTCTCATTTATAAAATGGGAATTCAAAAAGTCCTAACATACTTTGCAATCAACATACGACCCCAATTTCTTCTCCTTAGAGAGACCGCAGGCATTATGAAGAAATGCAATTATGCAGCAGTTTGGTTCGAAATCTCTTTTTATTAAAGCTAACAAAAGATCCTTATTTCAATACAAACTTAGACAAATGCCCACGAGAAGAAAAAATATGCGTAATGGCGAAATGTGAAATCTCTTGAAGATAAAGTGCAGAGATGCCAGCATTGATCCAAAAGAAGGCGACAAAAATTCTCAAGAATGCTGGTCGAACAGGTTGGAACGGGTTATTTTACGATACGACTATATATGTGGCAGATAGGCTAGAATAGGTTGTGGTGGCAGTCAGAAAGTAAGCATTTGACTCACTTAGGGGGTGTTTCCGGTAGACGATTGATATTCTACACGAACAACTCAAAAATTGGGTCTTTTCGTGTTATGGTTTGAAATTATAAAAGCTTTCGTTCATTTGTCAGTCAACGATTTTTTTGTCATTTGTGTAATAGAAGGCAACCCTTATAACTGACAGAACAAAATATTTGTTTACAAAATAATTATTTCAGAATAGTTTGTGCAAAAACCTTCTGCTGACATAGCCGTGCTAAAATATGATGTTGCTCCATGTTAGCGTCTGTGCGTTCACGAGTGGGTTTTTCTGATCGTCCAATTTTGACATTTGTTTCCGTTCGTTTCGTGTTCTGGAAACCCAAAAACATATGTCTAATCAGACGAAAGTTGATAGTTATCAAAAAATTAGCATTCGTAATTAACTTTCGTTCGTCGTTTTGACGAATACAATGAGTGATTCGTCATCCGGAAACCCTCCGTTAGGAGAGGACCAGGAGTGGTCCATAGTGATACCCCTCATCGGAATCAATCTGTGCGACCCACGACGCACAGTGGGGTATTGGGTATCAAAACTGTGGATCAATTCAGGCAAGCCTCTCACAAAGTTTTTTGCAATTTATTCTAATTCCTTACAATGTTATAATTAAAAAAGTTTTTCGCAAAAAAAAAATAATAGTGAAACAAATTCATATATACGGAAAAATCGAAAAATGTGATAAGTTTTTGGCTTTTGGTTTTTTTTTACGATCCAAAATTTTTTAACCTTTTTTTAATAAAATGGTTTTCTGATTTATATTTTATTTAAGCTGTGGAGTTTTTTCAGGCAGTTTTCTCTTGCTTGATATTATGGGATATGAACTAATCAGCATCATATTAAAAACATCTTGATTCGACTGATTTTTCTAGAATAACTTTCTCTATATTTTTTAAAATCTTTGTTGTGAGCTTCTTCCGATAACACTAGTCAACAGTCAAAATGTACTCGGGATGCGATAATTTTTTCTGTGTAGATAACCTTGACATGAGCTCGAAAAACGCAATAAAAAATTTTTTTTTCGTTTGGTTTTTTTTTATTTTTTTTTTTAAATTTTAAAAATTTTTTTTGGTTAATTTGTTTCGTCCGGCATAACTCGGGAACCACTAGCCCGATTTAATTGAATTAAATTAAAAAAAAAAAAATAAAATTACAATTCCCTTAATCTGTTCATATATTGTTTTCCTATACAAGCAACAGTTTCCAAGTTAAAAATGAATATATAAAGGAAAAAACTTATTTTTTGCCTAAAGATTTAAAATTTTTTTTTTAAAAAATCCATAAAAAATCCAAAATGAAAAAAAATTTCAAATCTTATTACTTTTACGTAAAGTCACATAACCTATGAGCAAAATGAGACAAAGATCATGAAAATCGATGCACGCGTTTCGCTTTTATTCGCAATTGAGTAAAGGTATGAATTTCAAAAATTTGCTCGACATATGCACAACTTTGTCTATGGTAAGGTTTTTTCTTTTTTTTTTTGATTCTCAGAATTAACAAAACGGAATAAACAAAGGGTTATTTAATTTTTATGATTGCGTAAGCAAAGTAATAAACGCTAATAAATGTGCTTGAACAATTAAAAGGAAAAAAGGAAAGGGGACTTTTTTAATTATTTGGGTTTTCCGTTGGCTACCTGTATGATTTTTTTTACAGAAATGCAACCCACATTTAAGGGTGGTCATTATTCGGAAAATTTAAGACTCACACATGAAACAGGTATGTAGCCACCGTAAAAAAATATACACCCATTTATAAGTACCTGTCAGTAAAATACTAAACAATACACAGTATAAATAGGTCTTCATTGATCGATTTTACTCATTCAACAAGTGTCGACGAACGCGATAGTTAAAATGAGCAAACGTTCGCGAGGATTTGAATGCAATACCAATCCAAGTAATTTTTGTTACATGTGCGGAGAATACGTTTCTGAAAAAAAAAGCGTTGTTTTTCACCTAAATTGAGAGATTCATTTGAAGAGAGCTTCAATTTAAAGGTCTCAAACATAGATGAGCGGTGGACACCAAGTGCTCTATGTCCAAGGTGCTACGTACAGCTAGCTGACTCAAGGTAAGTGTAGATTACGAAATTCAAGAACATATATAACTTATTAATGAAATTCTTTCAGACGACAGCCGAGAATCATCATGCCAATGCTTTGGAGAGCTCCGCTTTGCCATGTAACAGATTGCTACTTCTGTCTTAGCAAAAAAACAGGCGTGTGAAAAAATATACGATGAACTTACGCTGCTGTTTCAACAGTGAATTTTCCAGTGCCATTTTCCGAAGAACCAGTGGACCCGCAACCGTCCGTTTCAAGATGGGCATCTAATAATGAGGCGATACATCCAACATCAGATCCGGAGACAGTAGAAACCACATCAGAATGCGAGTCAACATATACATTGCATGGAGGTCAACGCTTATGTTCCCAAGCAGAACTGAACGATTGGGTTAGAGAATTGAAACTCTCCAAGGAAGATGCAGAGTTGCATGCATCGCGCATGCAACAGTTCGGTTTCTTGGCTCCTGGTGTGGTGACAACAATCTACAGGAAGCGTCATGAACCATACGCAAGGTACTACACAAAAAAAGACAACATCTGTTTTTGTAAGGACATTCCCGGATTATTTGGTGAACTCGGGTACTCTTACGATCCAGGAGAGTGGCGTCTTTTCATCGACAGCAACAAGCAGAGCCTTAAAGCAATTTTACTGCACAACGGCAACAAGAAACCTTCGATTCCAATTGCTCATGCCGTTGACACCAAGGAAACATACGAAGTCATGGACAATCTACTAAAGTGCCTTAACTATGAGAGGCACGATTGGAAAGTTTGTGCCGACCTTAAGGTTATCGGTATCCTTTGTGGATTACAAGGTGGATTCACAAAGTACTGTTGTTTTCTCTGCCTTTGGGACAGCCGCGATCGTCAACATCATTACACCAGGAGGAGTTGGACAGAAAGAGTTAACTTCATCCCCGGCAGCGACAACGTGAAATATACACCACTCATAAAAAAGGAAAATGTTTTTCTCCCACCTCTTCACATAAAGCTCGGACTCATAAAAAACTTCGTGAAAGCTATCAACAAAGATGGCGAAGCGTTCGCCTATTTAAAAACCATTTTTCCTCACCTTTCATCGGCAAAGATTAAGGAAGGCGTTTTCGACGGTCCGCAAATTAAAAAGTTGTTGCAAGACCAACAGTTTGAGCACATTTTATCACCAAATGAAGCTGCAGCTTGGAACTCATTTCGGCAAATTGTTTCCGGATTTCTTGGAAACAACAAAAGCTCAAATTACAGAGAGATCGTCGAACAACTACTCCAAAATTATAAAAAATTAGAGCAAATATGTCGCTTAAGATACATTTTCTACACTCGCACTTGGACTTCTTTCCGGACAACCTGGGCGATGTGAGTGACGAGCATGGCGCACATGTAACAAAAATTACTTGGATTGGTATTGCATTCAAACCCTCGCGAACGTTTGCTCATTTTAACTATCGCGTTCGTCGACACTTGTTGAATGAGTAAAATCGATCAATGAAGACCTATTTATACTGTGTATTGTTTAGTATTTTACTGACAGGTACTTATAAATGGGTGTATATTTTTTACGGTGGCTACATACCTGTTTCACCATGTGTGAGTCTTAAATTTTCCGAATAATGACCACCCTTAAATGTGGGTTGCATTTCTGTAAAAAAATCATACAGGTAGCCAACGGAAAACCCAAATAATTAAAAAAGTCCCCTTTCCTTTTTTCCTTTTAATTGTTCACGCACATTTATTAGCGTTTATTACTTTGCTTACGCAATCATAAAAATTAAATAACCCCTTGTTTATTCCGTTTTGTTAATTCTGAGAATCAAAAAAAAAAGAAAAAACCTTACCATAGACAAAGTTGTGCATATGTCGAGCAAATTTTTGAAATTCATACCTTTACTCAATTGCGAATAAAAGCGAAACGCGTGCATCGATTTTCATGATCTTTGTCTCATTTTGCTCATAGGTTATGTGACTTTACGTAAAAGTAATAAGATTTGAAATTTTTTTTCATTTTGGATTTTTTATGGATTTTTTAAAAAAAAAAATTTTAAATCTTTAGGCAAAAAATAAGTTTTTTCCTTTATATATTCATTTTTAACTTGGAAACTGTTGCTTGTATAGGAAAACAATATATGAACAGATTAAGGGAATTGTAATTTTAAATTTTTTAAAATTTAATCCAATTAAATCGGGCTAGTGGTTCCCGAGTTATGCCGGACGAAACAAATTAACCAAAAAAAATTTTAAAATTTAAAAAAAAAATAAAATAAAACCAAACGAAAAAAAAATTTTGTATTGCGTTTTTCGAGCTCATGTCAAGGTTATCTACACAGAAAAAATTATCGCATCCGGAGTACATGAAATTTTTTTCATTTTGTTGAGTAGTGTAATTGGCCAATCGGTAACAATGCGGATGATATTATTTCAGGTCCGTGAATAAAAAATTTATGCAATGTTGAAGGCATATAGTACCATGGTTAATATTGTACAAAGTTTCTAGCCGCTCGATGTGCAAATTCCCGAAACTTTTCTACATTTACTTCATGGCCGCAAGAAACGACAATCATTATAATATGCATTCTATTCTATTATTAAATTAATGTCGATTTTCGTAATTTCCGCAGATAGTTCCGCATTCTGAAAAAAACGCCTGGCCGTATTTCCATCATTAGAATTTCCGAATCCGGGTTTTGGACGATCAACTAAAGGGTGATTTTTTAAGAGCTTGATAACTTTTTTTTAAAAAAAACGCATAAAATTTGCAAAATCTCATCGGTTCTTTATTTGAAACGTTAGATTGGTCCATGACATTTACTTTTTGAAGATAATTTCATTTAAATGTTGACCGCGGCTGCGTCTTAGGTGGTCCATCCGCTTAGTCCAATTTTGGCATTTCCACGTTTTTGAGTAACAGAGACCCAATTGGTGCGAACGGCGACGAATCGAAAATTGGTGGTCATCATTAACACTGGCCGATACAGCTGCGATATTTTCTTCAGTTCGCACTCTACGTAAGCGTGTTGGTGGTTTAATGTCCAACAATGTAAATTTGGTGCGAAATTTAGTCACAATAGCCCGAATAGCCGCTTCAGTGGGTCGATTAAACTGACCATAAAATGGAAGCGCGCAATGAACTTTCTTAACAGAGCACGAATTTTGATAATAAAATTCAATAATTTGCAAGCGTTGTTCGTTTGTAAGACGATTCATGATGAAATGTCAAAGCATACTGAGCATCTTTCTCTTTGACACCATGTCTGAAATCCCACGTGATCTGTCAAATACTAATGCATGAAAATCCTAACCTCAAAAAAATCACTCTTTATTAACCCAGTCCTCTCCTTAAATTGTTTTTGAATTTGTGCTTTGGTTTCTTCGACAATTTTTTTCGGAGTCTGATCTAGCTTGCCATTTTTTATAGGTAGTTTATAAGAAGAAGGCATTCAAAAAATCTAATCCATCCATGCAAAATTGATAAACCAAACTGTAAATTATCAGTGTTAACTTTCTTTGCTTTCATTTTATCAATATCACTTCTGTGTGGGTGTTGTTTCAGTGAGAGCGTTACAAATTTTTCCATCTATCATCGATAATAATAAATTATGGTTTACTATTACAATTTTCTCACCAAGTGCCACAGTTGAATTAGTTAGATGTTTAATTTCCTCACTGACTCTATCGTGCTCTAGCTTTGAAGTAATTGCAGTTTCCTTGATGAGCTCAATTTTCAAAGGACTGCAGAATCTGGTAGAAGGGCGTGGATTCTGCCATATAATTTTTCCCCGCATACCAACCTTAATGACACAATTGACGTTATTAACACACAACAATCATTAGCTTCAGTGCGATGAAATGATAGCTTATATGAGCTATGGCCGGAACTCCCATCGAAGCCCCATTTTGTGTATAAACAAAACTCAGGCAGATCCTTTTGGTTTAGAGAATCAATGAAACAATCTTGCAGCTGTACTAGTCGTTCAGCAGTGAGATTAAGAAGTGCCTGTAAACCAACTACGGCAACAGATTCTCTTACTCTCATGCAATCGCTTTTGGGATAGCATTGTTTTTTTTTTTGCTAACTGGACAGCAGTATAAGAGGGAAACCTTTCTGGAGCAGACTGTTTAATAATCGCGAAAGTTTAGCTTCAACCAAGAGAGCTAATGCTTCTTCACTACTCATTTTACTGGATATCGATTTAAGAAAACTTTTTCTGTATTTGTCCACTCTCGTTGGTGACGAAGAAGCTACTTCATCCAATAATTTAGACGCCCCAATATTACCAGATTCTCTTAACTCCACTTGAGTTGCAAAAGATAGCATTGACAATGATATGTTGTCTCTCAAATCCTTAGTTTTTTGTATTTGTGCCGCATTCTTCGAATTTAATTTCTTTGCGACCACTTTTTAACTGTTTAGTGGGAAAAGAAATAGAAGAGTCTAACCAAATCCGATTCGTTTTAAAGAAACGTTCTTCTGTTCGATGAGATCTTGTCCATCGGGTCTTAAATTCAGGAAAATCTTCATCTGATAGTCCAGTTAAACTTACGTAAATAGTTAAACTTATCTCCAAAATTCTTGAAACCTGAGTTTTTCATTAAGTCGTACAGATATTGACGAGAGTAGAAACGAGTACTTGAACTTATATCTAAAAAAAATATATAAAGCATTTGTTAACTGATTAAGTTTCCTTTCACAATTAAATTTCCTCATCACTGGGACAACCTAACATTCACGCGAAAAATGCCAAATAATATTCCCCAACTGTAAGCAAATACTCGGCAACAACAACAAACAACAACATCTACATTAAACCCTCACCATAACAAATCAGTATTACAACAACAACACAAAACAAAACAGAAAACCAAAACGCCACCAACACAAAACATGAGAAATTGAGAATTTTGTCCATTGAGTTTATGAAGAAAAAGTGGAATAAATCAAAAAAGGCACCGCAATTTTTTGCAAGAACATTGTATACGATCCACAAAATAGGAAGAACAAAAATTAGAGCCGTACCTAGCCGTACTCTAAACTATATGTCCAACTTTATATTCAAAATACGCTAATTTGTGGAAATTGTGGTAGGATATCAAATTACTTTTTTTGCTACGCCAATTTTTGCAAGAAATAAGCTAAATACCTGAAGTTAAAGGCTCCATACTCAGATTTTTAGTTTACTTGAAGTTTTTTCATGAAAAAACACTTGTACAAATTAATTTCACTGCGACAGAAAGCAAAAACAAGAAAAAGTGGAATTTCAAAATCACGTTGCGGCTAAACTAAACAACTAAGAACCGTTATTATTTTGGTTAGTGATGCAGAATTATGTCTAGTTTCAATGGGTATTAAGTATTCTAGTATTACTTAAAAAATCATTTTTGAATTAATCCACAGTTTTGGTACCAAATACCCCACCGTGCGACGTCTATATTGCCCAAGTCGCCCAAGCTCTCATAGAAAGCAGAAGCCACTGCCAATAAACGTCTATTAGCTATAGCTGGACAGAGACTGAGAAGGTGTTCAACATTCTCAATCTCCACTCCGTAAAACTTGGATTTTCTGTAATGTCGGGGTTTTCGAAAGCCGTGATTTCAACAAACTGGTTGCCAAGTTTTGTTTCTATGAAAAAACCGGTCGAACTTGGCTTTTTTCATGTGGTGCACACATTCTACTACTATTCTACTCGCTTTTGCGGATATGTAAAATCGGATATAATGACTAGATTCATCGAATAAAAATCTAGCGAAATTGGTATGTTTCTGTAACTTATTTTCGTTCGTCTGAGACGTACGATCCCGAATCACTCAATTATTACGAGAAATCTTTAAGCCACGGGAGTCTATCATTCGTTGAGTCTATAGAAAAAAAAGTACGCATAGTGCTCGTAGCTAAAATATTTCCTATCTACGGTTTATAGAATTCAGACAATAATTGAGAGATTTTTGATCGTTCGCCGCAGACGAACGAAAGTAAGTTACAGAAACAGGCCCATGGTGTACTTTCAAAGTGGAGTTTGTCCCCACCACTACTTTTCACTTCCCATTAACGAAGCTATCTCTTCACAAACTAAGTAAGATATATGTGCTACATATCCTCAAAATCTTTTGAATGTGCAAATCTTTATTTTTCTGTCGTTATTTGTGCAATTGCCCTATAAATATTTATTTTATATTGTCAGTTAACAAACAAGTAGACCTATTTGTTATCCTTAAAAATTACTCAAATACACCACCGAAAGTTTGGCAATGTTTGGTAATGTGTGGAACTGATCCTAAAAGTTGCGGCCGTGGTAGTTATAGTGTAACCAAACACGTTGCTGGCATTTCACATTCACCACTGTGCGACGTTGCTGGCATTTCACATTCACCACTGTGCGACAGCGATGGCCTTTGACGAGAAATTCTGATATGACCAATGTCGATATTGGTCAAAAGGGAAAGGCCGCTCTAGCTGTCGTATGCTTCCCTTCACCATTGACAACTGTTACATCCCTAGCAGTTGTCCACCAAACCTAGACTCCGTACAGCAGAATCGGACGAATCACCGCTCTGTATATCCAGATAACGATTTTTGGCGAGAACCGCCAGCGAGCTCCGATAGCCTTTCTATATAGGGCGGTGGTAGCTTTCTTCATTCGCTTCATTATATTTTTTTTGAAGTAGAGCTTCCAATCAAGTATGATGCCCCGACACTCCTCACTGTCCGAAAATACCAGCTCTAGGCCGTTTATTGTGGAAGGGTTTATTGTTCCTCATCGCAAAGACAACCAACTCAGTTTTGGCTTGTTTAGAACACACAGAGTTTCCTTTTCATATACCAGTTGGCCAAAAATAGAAAGATGAAAGATGAAATTTGGTGGAAATTCTTCCAAGGATTAAAATCCGTCATATATCCTGAGATCGAAATTAACGATAAATTGAAGACAAAATGCTGTAGAACTACAGAACTTTTCTTATTTTTAACACGTTAAAGTAATTTAAAAAGAATATATGGAATTTGATGAAATCCTTTCAAGGATTCGGATCAGAAATCGAAATTTTTGATAAATCATGGAAATGTTTGCTACACGACGTTAAATATGATTGAAACAAAGAACATGACGAATAAGGATCCAATCCCCAACACCCTGAAGTCGGAAATGATGCTAATGATTTAGTACAAACCTACATATATTCTATTATTTATTTATTGAAAAATAATGCAAAACATTTCTTACAAAAACAAAAAACTAAGTATCTCGTTACCCTAATATAAAAAAGACTCAACTAACATTATTTTTGTTTATTATGGCCGATGTGATGTGTTTTGTTCAAATAACCAAAAATCTCGATTTGCAAAAAAATGTTAGTTGAGTCTTTCTTTATATTGGAGTAACGATCTACTCTTCTTCATCAAATTTTAAAATATAATATTCAATGTCTTTTAAAAGTTCTATATTTGATTTAATTTGTTGATTTGTTGTCCAATGTCATGTAAGAGCACCTTGTGCATTGTAGCTAACATGCAGTTCCAAGGATACAGCTTCAAATATATAACGATTCTTTCCTTCAGGAGTATGTCAAAATGTTAAATATTTATTCTTGATCCACTTGAAACAATTCTTAAAATTAAAGAACAAATATTATTAAACTGATATAAGCACCAGTTATTTCTGAAGCAATTTCTTCATTTGTTGTCCCATCACCATTTTAAACTTTGTCTATTATCAGTCGCATTTTGTTTTGAATATCTTCACTTGAAGTTTGTACGAAATGTGAGAGCCCATATTTGGTAGTTGAGTTCAATTGGGAAAGCTTAGCACACTAGTATCTATCACCTAATATCTATATTCAGAGAGAAACTAACGTTCACGTCTCTCTCTCTCTCTCTTTGCAATAAAAGGTTTTGGGGTTTTTGACCTGTGCGTAAATATCCTGCTTCGTATATCTTATCAAATCTGAACTCCCTTCATGAACGTGAATTTAATTGGCCTACAAAATCCGGGGGATGAGTGGCGATCATTTTCACATAATACCTCTGAGATTCCATGATCCAAAAACGGAAGGCTACAAGAGACGCCACAACTTTTAGATTTAAGTTGGATGGCCGTTGCTTATAAATACTGTGCTTGGAACTCCCGTCAAATCCCCATTTACATTCCAAGGCAATATTGTTTCTAGGGGCCAATTTGTTTGAATCCAATAAACTCTTTGTTGTTTGATTCTAGAGAAACTGCAATGGAATTTCCGCAGAAAGAAAAGCTCTTGTTTTGCTTTAAATAATGCTTTATGCCATGGTTTATAAAGTTTTTATGGGCCGAGTTGACTATATTCTTAATCACGTTCTACAAGACAAATCCACGTCGACATACACGACCAATACTTATTGAACAGGAATGGTACTATTATTGCTCGTCTTATAAACCTTTTTTGCCGCTTTTTTAATCAACTCCGCTGGTGTCGAAGTTACTAAAGGTTCCACTTTCATCCTTTTCCTTCTCTTAGAAGACTTCTCAAGCAAGACTTTTGGTCTACCCCGAACACAGCATGTACTTGGTTTCTAATTTTAAAAAAGTTTTGCGTAATTTTACTGAGTTGTTATATAAAAACAAAGGTTTAAAATACCTCACACAGCACTGAATCGGGTAGGCATATGTCCATAACCAGCTAAATGTTATAGGTAGTTTCAAACGGATTTGTTTGGAACTTCTTATTTTTTCTGTGCACTCAGCACTTAGACTTGTGTCTCTGTCGCCTTTTATTTTTTTAGCACTTGTTCAACGTATGATATTTTAGAAATATTTCAAAATGAAGAACGGATGCAAGTTGACTTCTATTGTTTGGTTCTTGAGAGATCTCAAATTAACACTGAAAAGGAACTTTTTTAGATATAGTCTGTCCAAGAAGTGACTTTTGACACTGTTCTTTCGTCGCTAAATTGATTATAACGGCGCAAAGCATATGTTTATATTTTGAGAACATGTATTCCACAAATTTGTTGTCAACTGTGCAGTCTTTGTTTGTTTTTTTCACATTTCCAGGAAAGGCCATCTATCATATAAATTTGGAAAAGAAATTTTATTTCTAAAGCCATTTTTTTCAATTTTTTCTGATTTGGCTATCAACTCAAACGTTATTTTGTGACTGCGTAAGTGGCTATGAACATAAAAATAATAGAAATAAAATAGTTCAAAATTGGAGCAACATATAACCGAAGGTTGTAATTCGCTACAACGATTTTGTTTAAAGCATTTTCAACATTTTTATAGATTTAGGGTATATCGTACTATCATATTCCATCATTTCGTCGTTAATAGTATTTTGCTTCCCATGTTATTAGGCTAAAATAGGATAAATGGTGGCTGTAAAGTCAAACATTGTGAAATGTATATTTAGATAAACCCTTTTTTATTATATTTAGAATACCAAAATATTTCTTTGGCATCTGATTGCTGACTTCATGGGGAATATTTGTGTCAGAAAGGTTTCAGAATCCTGGATGAAGAAAGTTAAAATATAAGCAATTGCAACCGCGAATTTGGGATTTTTCAACAATTGCAGCAATTTTCGTGACTGGCTACATATATGTATGTTACAAGCGACATTGGTTATAAATACACAAACAAAAATTCAGTCGGATCCGTTGGCTAGATCGCGAGGAAATTATAAAACAAAAATGTGATGAGTGAAATTCATTTTAGCCATATTTGCCGCGAAAATGAAAATTTTCCAAAAATATCCAATTTGTATTTTTTGTTTACCGTGCCCTACCACAATATCCACTTTTTGAAAAAAATTTAGAAAAAGGGATAAAAATGGTACCAATCTGACGGATGAAGCTGGAATCTTTAAATTCGCTGTGTACATCCCAGAAAATGCGTTTACTACACAACATTGCCAATATTTCATAAGAAACGTTATCGAGTTTACAATAAGTCTTATTTATATATTTGAGCACTAGCTGAACCCCGACCGCTTCGCCAGGCAAAAAACAAATGGTAAAATTAGAATCAGGTTTCTTATTGATTTTTATCGTGGTCAGTAATATATACCTTCCAATTTTCAGCCTTTTAGCTCAAAAAACTTTTGGCACGTCCCCAACGCCCACGAAACGAAAATCCGAATTTCGGCATCAGATGATCTTTCTTGTGGTCAATAATATATGTAGCAATTTTCAGCCTTCTAGCTCAAATAACACTATTGCCACGCCCACTCCGCCACAAAACGAAAATCCAAATTTCGACATCAAATTGATCTTTATCGTGGTCAGTAATATATACGTTACAATTTTCAGCCTTCTAGCTCAAAAAACACTATTGCCACACCCCATGCGCCCACAGAGCAAAATGTTTAAAAATTCTATAGCCTATAGTTCATTCCAGACCTGCATCTATCTGAACTGAAAATTTCAACAACATCGGTTCAGCCGTTTACACGTGACTGCGGAACAAACAAACAGACTGACAGACAGACTTACACTATGGTTTTATAATATTAATAGGGATAATAGGGATAGGGATTAATAAGGATTAATGGCTATGTGCTTATTTCAAAGTTCAGAATGCTCAATTTTAAACGTGCAAAAGTGGCTATGAACCATAAAACCGCGAATAATAGGAAATTTCGAAAACATTTTAATCGTTGCAATTAGTAATCCTTTTTAGATTAAACTGTAGAAGAACGATTAATACTTTCTCTTTAAATTAAGGAGCAAATCAGTTTTTTCGCTCTCCTGAAAATATAATATAAGCCCTCGATATGCTCTTACAAACTACTTTTGATAAATTGTAGAACTATAAATAATACTGAGAAACAAATTATTTAATGTTTAAAATAGTGTCAATAGATAACTGATTCCAATTAACAGTGAATTCAATTTCGATTTCGATAAAAATTAATTTTGAAGAACACCCTATCATATATATATATCATTTACTACCGTAGAACTAACATAATGTTTCCCAGGAATTCCCGGGACTGTAAATCCTGAAGAAAAACTCTACATACATATGCATAATGGAAACGAAAACAATTTCATAAAAATAAACAAAAATGGGAGAAATCCACTAAAATGACAATGCTTCATACAACTTATCTTTCTCCAACACATCCACATCCAAGTTGTTGTATGTGTGCCTGTCTTATCACTGCCAATCGAATAAGTAACGCCAACTCTGACAATAGGAGAGCAAACCGAATGAACGATTGCAAGACATCTCAAAAGAGAGTTAACTGAGGTGAGCGAGTGACTGGCAATCAACGATTGTTGAATTGCAAGGCATGAAGTCTCGTTCTTCTTCTCTTACAATGGGAGTGGACACAGTTTTCTGTAATGCTGGTCAATGTTGCTATTGACTCATCTATAAAACCTTTCTCAAAAGTGCATATTTTGACGTTAACCTAAATTAGAGCTAAAAGTGTAATTCAGAAAATACCAATTGTCCAATTGTTATTCAGAACACATCAATTGATATTCAGAAATCCAATCGATATTCAGAATTCATCAATTTATATTCAGAAACTCCAGAGATTTTGAAATATATCTAAACCATATAGACACGAACTGATATTGTAATTCCGTGTTCTTAAGTCCACGCACATAACAAGTCAGTCCCGTCTCGTACATGTGCCCTACAAAGTATGAATTACGTAATTTCTGTAAACATGTGACATCGCTGTATTTTTTCACTTTTGTATCTTAGGAAGCCTTACCCTTGGTTGAATACACATCAGTTAAATGTTATCTGGATTTCATTTGATATCTTCCGAATTCCAAATGAAAAGTTCTGAACTTTTATTGATGAGTTCTGAATTTAAAATTTCTGAAAATCAAAGGAATTATCTGAATTTGAAATGGAATTTCTGAAAATCAATTGGCGAGTTCTGAATTTCAAACGGAAATTATGAATATCAATTGATGTGTTCTGATTTTCAAGTGGTTTTGAAAATGGTGTAGGGTAGCGCTCGTATTTCACTGTGCGTCAGCTCCTTCCTCGTCTTAAATTCTTAGACATTCTCTCACGCAGCTTAAAAACACGTTTTATAAATGTTTAAATGAAGTATGAAAGCGTCGATCAGCTACATCAGCGGATCAATCGTAATTTTTCAAATTTTATACGGGTGCGTTGGAACACATGCTAGAAGGCTTCTTCTAGATTCGAAATGACTGTCTTTCAACAGGCATGCTGGTGTCTTTCCGCGAGGTATCGCATAAGGTGTTTTATTTCTCTGTACTACCTCTCACATTTCAGAGTGGGTTAGATTAGATGCATTATATGTGGGAGGGGTTTCATCGGGCCGGCTGTTCACCGCTACACTATGGTCCCAAATTCATATGTTGTGGTAGAAATTCCAAAAAATTAAATTGGAATTTGTTAAATGTGTATATATTTTCTTAATGGCAACACTCCAAGCTATCACGAAAATGTATTGGAGAAAACGAGGTGGCAACACCGCAAGCATGAGAGGCATTTAAAGTTTGCCGTTAAAACAAGTGAGATTAATTCGGGTCTAAAGCTGTTATACAAAATACTTAAAATTAAGGCGTAAAAAGAAAATAATGAAGTGACTATATTATTGAAATTGAAGGCCGGCGTAAGTAGTTGAAAAATTATATTTAAAAACAAAATGGATTACTGTAGCCTTGTCAGTTTTCCTAAGTGTTGTAATTTTGTGATTTGTACTGAGCATAACATATAAATGTCGTGGACCAAAAGTTATGTAAATGTAAGACTCAACTTGACTCAAAGTGTAAATGTGACAGTGTTCGTCTGAGTGTGTAGTTTATGGTATATCTCTGAATCAGATTTGTGTATGAGACCCATCAACATCTCATTTTAAAGGTATTGTAAGAACCTTTAAAATGGTATATAACGCTATTCACTTTTCTATACACAGTAACATGTGTTTTTATATTATTTCCTGAAATAATTATTTAAATTGCAGTGTCAAGTAGAATATTTGTATGCTATATTTTGCTTTTTTAATAATGTTCAGAAAAACATTTTTCGTCAAAGCGAAATAAGTTTCATTCTTTAAAGCTTTCATAAAATTTTGTTTTTGGTCACCCTGCACTAATACAGGGTGATAATTATGTTGGTTATATATTAAGTTTATATGGGAGGTACTAGAGGCGTGGTCCGATCGGCCCAATTTTATTTTTTATTTTTTAAGTATTATATGTCTAGCAAATGTGCAAAATTACAAGATTACAAGACCACACGTTTGGCCGATGAAACATTGTAATCTGAATTGCCGTTCCCATCAAAATGTCGACATTCTGAAAATTTCCTTACTTTCAGGGACACTCTAGTGTGCGTATTCATGGGTCACTTCTGCCGCCCATGGACACTCATTTGTTATCGTTTTCATTCGTGAAATCGCAACAGAGAACACAATCTACAATCTGCTTCTCATCCACAGACATAAACACCTCCCACCAACACCAGCCACTCCACTCCACTCGATCTCCATTCATTGCCGCTCTGTGTGGTGCCGCCGCAAGTAATCGGCAATACGGCTACAATTAAATTATTTTCATTGAGAACCCATTAAAAATGCTAAAGAGTGCGTTCGAATTGTTCTATTTCCACAGTTTCTGGAGATGTGTTGGTCGTAACATTCGTTCTTGTCCGTCCATCCAATCAGTATGCGAACGAATGGTGGAAGAGTCACACGGAAAGTGATTCAATCGTGCCCACCATACATTCATCCATTGAATTCGGTCAATCGAACGTAATGAACCAACTAACCCAACTACATGTCTGAGTGACCGACAGAGTGCACCTACCTGGCCATAATCGCACAATCACACACATGCATATGTTTGTAAATGTCATTCGTTGACTGTCAAATGCAATCGCTGCGAATGATTAACAAACGAATGGAGTTGTAAAAAAAAAAACAAATATCAACAGAATTGTTACGAGGTTCAAAACGGAATTTGCATCAAAAAAAAAAAAGAATTAAATAAATAATCAATCAATTAAGAACGCGTAAAACAGTGAATGCAAATAACATGACATTATATAATTTTAGATACATCTGTGCATATGTATGCGTGCACGTGTACATTAGTGTGGGCCAAAAACACAAAGTACCTACGCCAAGCTGCATCGCATTACCGCGAAGTGTGTTATGTATCATAATCTGGCATACATACACACCTACATAATTCCATACATATTTACATACATATGTAGATATTATTAAATATTCGAGTAACTTTGACCGCACTGGTCGATATACATACATACCTACAGACACATGAATGAGAAAAGTATACCTGCGACGAAGCCACAAGCGAATTTGGTCGAATTGCTCCTCTCGGCCGTGGCTGAATATAGGAGATGCCATCAAAGAAAAATATTGAAATACTTTGGATCTGTTTAGCACATATCCAAAAATAATTAGAATAAATGGCATTGTTTTGGTCTTAGCTGAATTGCTCACTGCTCTTCCAACTGCCAATTACTCTTGTCGACAGGTGGCGTCTACACCATTTCTAGGCGAAATTTCGGTGTTGTATGAAAATTGTTCTTTGGGTATTGTCTTCAGATAAATGCCTTAACCACGGGCAAGTACTGTTGATCTATGTGGCTTAAACGGGTGCAAGCGGGGATTGCACGCATGCACACTGGTCCCAAATCCAATTTTTATGGCATAAAGTCGAATAATAAAGATACAATCTTGTAATTTGGCACATTTGCTAGACATAACATTCTTAAACAATAAAAAATAAAATTGGTCCAATCGGACCACGCCCGCTATCACCTCCCATATAAACTCAATATATAACCACCATAATTATAACCCTGTATTAGTGCAGGGTGGCCAAAAACAAAATTTTATGAAAGCTTAAAATAATGAAACTTATTTCGCTTTGACGAACAATGTTTTTCTGAACATTATTACAAAAGCAAAATATAGCATACAAATATTCAACTTGACACTGCAATTTAAATAATTATTTCAGGAAATAATATAAAATGTCTGCATATGTACAGACATATCATACACAAATCTGATTCAGAGATATGATTAAATATGTGAACTATGGCTAATCGAAATTGTTATAAAATAAAGTGGAAATTGTAGGAGTTTGCCGAAAAATGCTGACGAAATATTAAATCTACCATAAGCTACACACTCAGACGGACACTTTCACATTTACACTTTGAGTCAAGTTGAGTCCTACATATAACTTTTGGTCCACGACATTTTTAGGTTATGTTCTATACGAATCACAAAATTACAACACTTAAGAAAGCTGACAACACTACAATAATCACAAAATGTCAAATATAACTTTTCAGCTACTTACGCCGGCCTTCAATTTCAATAATGTAGTCACTTCATTATTTTCTTTTACGCCTTAATTTTAACTATTTTGTATAACTGCTTTAAACCCGAATTAAAACCCACTTTTTTCAACGCAAAATTTAAATGCCTCTCAGGCTTGCGGTGTTGCCACCTAGTTTTCTCCTATACATTTTCTTGATAGCTTGGAGTGTTGCCATTAAGAAAATAACAATTTCCAATTTATTTTTTTGAATTTCTGCCAAAAAATATGGATTTGGGACCATAGTGGTTAAAGGTTAAAGACGATAGTTAGCTGGTGAGCGATTGTTTTGGTCGCATGCTTTTCCAAATTAAAAATACTGAGTGTATCGCGGTTGACGAGCATACATATTTGGCCATATGGGATGTTACACATACATTTGTCTACATCCTAATGAGATGTGTAAATTATTTTCACGAAAACTACCGACATGCATTCAGTTCGAGTTCATCTTCAGGATCCTCCGATCCTCCACAAATTTAGCTGTCACAAAGTCTACCACTGCAACCAGAAACCCTCGAATCAATCAGTTCACAACTTTCGGGGATGTCATTTTTCATTGGGGTCACTTGCTGTATGACGTATGAGGTAACCATGGTCATTATGGCGCAATTGTATGCTTCGTCTAACTAAACCCTGATCCTGGTTTTTGTTACTTACATTATTCTGTTCCAAATAAATGAGGAAATTCTGAAAAAAACCCATGACAGACACAATTGAAAATTCTTTGTCGCCCTGTCATTGGTTAGGTTTTTTGTTGGCAGAGTTGTTCTTATTTAAGCCAGGATATTACATTGTCGCCAACTGCACTATAAATATTTGTATAAATTTTCAAAAAATAATATTTTGTGTTGACTTTCTTGGACTTAGCCGCGGTAAATTCCTTTTATACTCAGGCTTGTCAGATGATTTTTTCCTTGTCGCCAAATTAGCCATGAAAAATCCCCAATGATCCCAAATACAAAAAATACATATCAACAAATTATGAATGATGTGTTGATTCGCCAAAAATCTCCTTATTTAATATTGCAGTTCAATTTAATGATTTAAAATGGTTTGAATAATAACGAAAACTGCTGAATTGAGTGTGTACGTACACACTTAATGCAAGTAAAAAATAAATTTAACTTGTCAATAATTTTAGTAAATATTTACTTGCATTTTTGGCATTCTCCAATGCCCGTTTTTGTCGATAAAATTTTCCTTTTTCTATCTTCATTTTAATTTCTCTTCTAAATTAATGTCAGTAAAGCTTTCTGAAGATGGTCGTCACTTATCTAAAATCGCGATAAAGGCAGTGAGCAGCAAAGTTATGCATGTCAACGCCAGATTTGTGCAAAATATAATACGGCCATGAGCCAGGACAATATCCCGATTCGAAGCAAATACTAAATAATGTTTAAAGTATTTCGAATATCCCCACAAAATCCGAGGAATATTTTAAGAAATCCCCGGTGCCCATTTCATATTATTTGTCCTTTTGACCATCATGGTTGGGGACAAATCCCACATTTTGCAATCCTGATTGTACTGGATAATTGTGTGGTTAAGTCCAAAAAATGAACATAACGTTTTTTTTTCAAAATTTGTTTTCAATTTAAAAAAATAAATATATGAAAACTTAACTGTTTATTTACGCATTTGTTATCGGCGCTTAGTTAACCAGTCTTAATTGGTTGTCTTTTGATTTGGTTGTCGCCTGCTACAATAGTATTTCAACCAATGTTGTTGCACTGTGTAATGTTCGCACTTTTAGTGTGAAACAATGTATGTACCTGCACCAGCACCTTCTCCCGCCAGCGACCACGTTTGTAGGTCCACATATGTAGAATAAAAAAGCTTATCATAACAATGCCGACAAACACACTCATGTATGTACAAATTCACGTAAATAAAACGATAACTAAAAGGCAGCAAGAAAAACAAAAGGCTTTTGCTGTCGAGTTTTTCAGCGATAGAGCAGCGAAGAGTAGCGATCAATGCCACACACATGCACCAGCAAACACATATGTATGTGTGCCGATATGACCGAATGATTATCATCGTCATGCGTGGATGTGTGTGTGTCGGTGAGTCCCTTTCTTTGGGCGCTCAGGTCATTCGAGAAATCTCAAACATATTGAAAACGATTGTTTATCTTATCGCTGTAATTGTTACAAGCATGTGCTACGTAGATCTAGCACACCTACGTACATTGTACATACACACGCAGAGATTGTGTGAATTATTAAATAAAAATAGAAAAGGAGAAGAGACAGAAAGAAAGAGAGAGAGAGAGAACCACCTCAAACGTTACAGGACTGGGAGGGGGATGCGCCCGTATATTTTGAAAATATAGGCCTGTTTGTTTGGGCCTACTAGCGTACAATTTAAGAGTCCTGATAAGGTGGCAGTATTATTACCCATTCACTCTACGTAGTAGTAGAGTAGGAGTAGGATTGCCAGATTAAATAATCGTACACTCCAATATTTAAATTTGAAGTAATTATAAAAAATAAAAAAACGTTGGTTTATAAATGTAACACTGTCAATTTGTCGAAGAGTTTACTTTATTTTCGGTATGTTTTTCAAACTCTCTGCATTCACTATTTTTGTACGATAAAGAAATGCGGGGAAGCTCCGTGCGTATTTTGATACGTAAAAGTGTGTAAAGTAACATCAAATAACAGAACAATAACAAATTGGTTTGAATTAAATTGATTTGAATTAAATTGATTTGACTCAGTGATTGGTAGTTGCGAATTGAAAAATCGAGATGAGTGAGAGATAAATCCTAAAATTGCGAAATTAATGAAAATCTTTGCGAGCAATGTCTCACTCTTCTATTCATCGTATCATTAAAGACGTCTAATCCTCCGGTTCTATTTTGGCCAAGCCTCGAACTGGTCGTCCATCACAGCTGATCGAACGAGAGCAGCAAAAAGCATTGATAAAAGAAAATCCCAGAATTGCGGCATCCAAAAACAACATATAAGAGAATCCTTCGGCAAAAGTCATCCATGAAGATGCCAATTATCATGGCCGTGTAGCGCGTAGATAGCCGTGAATTAACTTTGCTAATGAGTACATAAAAAAACTCCAGAATTCAGGGACAGGATTTTATTTTACGACGATAGCTAGTCTTAAATAGTTGGCATAAAAAGAAAAAGGTTAGGAAGAGTGCACCTGCGCTAAATATGTCATGGGGTATGTCAGCTAAAGGGGTTGGAAAATTGGAGTTTATAGAATCGAAAATGTATCAGTAGGGTTATTTAAACATTTCAAAACAAAAAACAAGAATTTTGATTCCGACAAGATAACGATCCTAAGTACCCGGTGCAAAATGTGAAGTTGTGGCTACTATATAATACTAAACATCAATTGAATTAACCGTCTCAGTCACCGTTCCATAACCCCATAGAGGAATTTACTGCACCATCTTGTTTATGTTAACTTTAAAAAGTAATTAAATCATAATATAACCCAGCAAAAAAGAGAATCACAAAAGTTAAATATATCTCCATCATGCCATCCGGAAGTTGTGAAAAATTAAATTCATTAATGAATTTAACATGGATTTGTCATTGGAAGGAAGTCCTTCCTTTATGGTGTCGCTTCATCGTTCTTTAATTGATGATCATATGTTATGAAATTTCTATTTTGTTGGTGTTCTTTTTCATCGGTGCAAAGAAGCCAATTTGTACAATTTGTATTTGTTGTAAAATTTTGCTTCTTGCGAAAGTATGGATATTTAGATCATAGGAGTGAATTTAGTCTAATTAGTAGGAACCGCATTATAACTACGTCAATGACGCAAAAAATAATATATGGGTTCGAGGGAAGTAAAACTAACAAAATATATTCTTAAAATTAATTAATTAAATTCTTAATTTTAATATCATTTGTGGAAGTTTATTAAAACAACTCTCTGAGAAGCGAAAATTATGTCCATTCTGCATCTTAGGATGCGATTAAAAAGCACTTCTATTGGAAGTACTTCTCAGTTTTTTTTGCTGGGAATATCTAGTACATAATAAAAAGTAGATACTCTTTTTAACCAATGTTGAATGTTTTCAATGGTGCACGAACATAACGCCCAATTTGTTTTTTTGGGCGTTGTGACCACCCAAGCCCAACGTTTTTGGCAGAAAGCCTTTACTCAGCCTGTAAACTCGCTACCAGAATCTGCATAATATTTGTACGGAATGTACTTGCTCGACAAGAATGTTTCTTTTCCGTTAGTAAAAAAACAATGGGGAACAATGCTGCCACTTTATCAAGTCACTTAATTGTAAGCTTAGCTAGCTTACAATTAAGCCCAATCAGACATGCATATACATAGTCTGTCATATGTTTTAAAAGACTCGCGTACTTTGTATTTCCCATATAATTTTGGGCCACACTAATGCACACACGTATATACTCCATATGTACAGTGATGTCAAGTTAAGACCAACGTTTACCACTGTATTTTGACTCGGAATTGAAATGCGAAATTGTTTTACAAAAATCACAAATGCGTTTCGCAAGAAAGCGATACAAAATTCATCTGAACACGGTCATTTATCTGAAGAGGAGGATCTGCATCAGCGGCATCACTGCGAGGACGAAGATGTCTACACACGCATAGCAGCGCCGGCGACGACGTCGAGGGTAGCAACAACGACAACACGTACGGTATGTGAGTGTTCGTGTGTTAGTGCCAATGATAAGCATTCGAGCCTGAACAATCATGATGAAATCAATGATAAAAACAAATGTGAACACCACGAGATAAAGCACAGCACCGGCAGCAGCGGAACGCCAAATACTCAACAGAAGGTCACCAAAATGCCAAGTCAAACGACGCCAAGTATTGGAGGTCGATTAAGCGATAAACAACTATTTGTTCGGCGTTCGTTCAAGAAGTGTCGAGAGAATATGAATGAATCCATGAACCGAAGAGCCCATTGCGATCAAGGACACGTGGACAGTGCCAACGCTGTGCATCCACAACAACAACTCGACCATGTGGCAGATAACCACCGGGACAAACTTAAAGTCAACGATGCCGAAAGCGGTTGCCTAATAACAATAGAAAATACATCGCCGGGATCATCCAAATTGGTCAAAGTCATTGAAGAAAGGACACAGTCACCACAACACGTAGCACTTGAGCAAATCCCTGAAACAAGAACAAAAACAATGACAATTGATGCGAACTTGTCCAAGCAAGCAGACCAGAAACACAATGGCATTAATGGCCCCTTGGTTGGAGAGGTAGTACTCCGGGAGCATGGCCATAATAACAGCGCTATAGGACAGAGAGTCAGATGGTGTATAGAACCGTCAACGTTAGCGCCGGCAGCAGCAGAGCCAGCCAAGACGCCCGAAGAAATCGAATACGAAGCAAAGGTGGCAGCAGAATTTGAAGATGTGATGACACCTTTGCCCACCAACGCTAAACACCATCCATTTGCGTTTGGCCGCAATGTACACCCGGAAATTGCTGAAGTAATACGCAGTCTGGACGCCAACGCACTGCGTATTAACAACTTGACGGTTGAGGATAAATTCGAACTGCTGCGTCGATTTGACAGCACACATCAGTCACGCCGCCATGGCCGCGGAAATAGTTACGTGCGCTCTATGCCACCAGCTGGTCATTCCATTCAGATTGACCTCGGCATTGCCCATCACACACAGGACCAGCAAAACGACGATTTATCCGACTCAAGTATCGAAGAGGTTATTCTGCGACGAAAATGTCTTCATTCACTGCGCGAGGATGGAGCCAATTCAGGATTGTACGAACGCCGCCAACCAAAAAGTCCAAAGCTCAAAGTGGTGTTGGAGAGCAAATTTAAAGGAAATGCAAATGAAACCAACACAAAAATTGCTTCCAAAAATACGCTGGACAACGACCATGAGGTACGTATGTATGTCACAAGTCCAGCCTAGTCTAATCTAAACAATCTCTATAGTGTCTTCTTCCGAATGTGCTCAACGAACCTTCCTTTTCTGGAAATCGTAAGAGACGTACATTAAACCGACTCAATTGACATGAAGCCAAAAAAATAAAGTTGTAGATAAGTTTTATGATTAATGGCGAAAAACCCAGTCTTCAAATAGCCTTTAAGTATGTAGTTTTTACTCAATATTTCCTTTTTTGGAGATAAGCTTGATAGACTAGAACGAATTGTTGTTTAGATATTGAATTAAATTATTATAATTCAGCAGTATACCAAATTATGTAGATGACAGGCAAGTATTTTAGTGAATCGCCATAAGAGAAACAGATGAGCGTACGGATCACACGGCATCGAGTATAATCCAAGGCAAAATCAGCCTCGAATATTGAACATCAGACGATGTCATGGAAGCGGGCACCGACGTCTCGAAGCCAGACTCATTGCGCTATTAACATTGCCGCAAAACAGATTTTGGAACGGGATATACCTTCGACTAAATTCAAAATCTATGTCGACAGACGGGTAGCTCTCAAGAGAAAACTCAAAATTCAGGCGTACGACATCACGCTCTGCTGGGTACCAGGACACTTGATATCCAAGGCTACGAACTCGCAGACGAATGTGCCGCGACCTGGACGTGCACATTCCGTTCGTGGAAATTGTAAATTACTTCGACGAACCGGGAGTGGCAGAAGGAATTGCAAGATAGCTCGACCTCTATGGCAAGTCATTGATGTGACACGCACCAAAGTCTCAACAAAAGCACACTCATTGTTCATATAGAGATCATCAGTGAACACGGCGTGACGTTGCGCACATGAAACTTCCTTTTGCAGTCTTCTGCAGAAGTTGTTTAGAGGGGAAGAGGAAGAATCAGTGCAGCACCTGCAATGTTCTTCTTAGGGTACAAGCTCTTCGATGACCTTAGCGACTTAGCAGATGCGTCTATAAAATCCCTCGTCTGATTTAAAGAGAAATCCTTCTGGGCCGAATTCAGTTGGCCCCAAGTAAAGTCGTCGGTTGTTGTGGCATCCCCTACAACCTAACCTATCCTGAGAATGGTGTAAATTCTATGATAGTTGGAGATCTTCACCAGTTGAATTCTAATGGCAACATTTTTTTTATCACAGATTTGAAGAATGAAAGAATGAAAGGAATCTATTAAAAAATTGTGTTTACCCATCTTCGAAATTGTTCAGAAGTATATGAATAGTAGAGTTTGTCCACTGTAAACAGCTGACCGGAACGATGGAAGTATAGAACAAGAGAGTTGTAACGAAGACCTAGAACCATAAAGACTGAGCATATGGAAAATAAAAAATATATACAATAGATTTCCTCATAGTATTATTGGAAAATTGGAATATTCAGCCCACAAAGATGGTGAGATGGTGAACATTGGCAAGTTTTGTGCCATCTAAATTTAATTTTTTCTCACGTCATGCTCAGTATTTATGCTTTTAGGTCTTTGGTTGTAGGAACTAAAACATCGAAATAGCTGTTGTGGATGTATACAGTCATAATACGCCCGTTAATCACTAGGTACTACTGTGACATATCCATTATCCGTCAAAAGCACTTAACAATATCCTCTCTATAGATACAGCATCGTGCAGTGCATCTCGGCTGTCTGCCACCAGACCTAGGAGAAACATACGGACATGCCCGCATTATTGAACAACTTCCTCACACTCTTCGACCACCATCTCTGGCAGCCATTGTCTGAGGTGAATTGTGTTGTTGTTCCGGTGTCTTCTCGGCAAAAGCTTGACTAGCATGTCCATTCCGACTTACTGACAGCTACAGCGTCTTTCAGACGAAAGTCGTCGCTACTAAGCAAGCGTGCAGTAGTCTCTCCTCTTTAGGCACAACGGGTCGCACAGTAATCAAGCTGTCCTTTGGTCTCTAAGATCTAACCGCATAACATCTACATTAGTAGGTCAGTGCATTGATGAGCTGTATGTCTGAAGTCACTCTTATATGGATCCCTGGACATAGAGATTTTATGGGTACGAACGAGCAGACGAGTTGGCGAAGATGTGATCTACTTTGAGTACCCTCGCTACGTAGTTGGACGCAACACTACCTTGGCATGCCAAATATCTAGACAAACCTGGTCTCAATATAAAAAACGTACTAGAGTGGTATCAGTGTAGAACGGGTCATTGGACAATTGGAAACCATGCGAGACGAATGTAGCTGCATTTCAACGATCTCTGCCGTAGCTGTGACAACGAAGAGGAAGGATAGCGAGCACTTCATATGCGACTGTCCAGCTCTAATAAACCCACGGTACAGGGCCTTTGGGAAGCACTTACTACACGATATTGACGAGATATCGGAAATAGATATTAGAGATCTAATTAAATATCTCAATCAATTCAGTCTGGATATCACAGACATTTCCGAGTGGTGTAGTCCATTCAAAAGATGCCTTATGGCACTACTTGAGACCGTTACGTGGTCGCTCACGTAAACCAACCAACCAGTTCCACTCAGTGCATACTTCCATCCGAATCTCACAATTTAACGCTACAGTAAAAAATAGAAAATGGAACATATCATCGGAGTGCTGAAAAACATCTAAACTCCATTGAGAAATTTTGTGGGATGATTTCGACCGCCGTATTCGCCGCCACTCAATAACCTCCACGTCCGAATTGAAAAAACGATAAGACGATAAAATACGGATTTTCTGTACCAGAAAAATCGTGGAAAATATGCCAAAAAATGTAAATGGCTCCTAATTAATAAATAAATGTTCACAAAAAGATGTGTTTGCTTTATTAATTATACTTATTTAAGAAAACCCCAATAGGGAGAGGTTGAAGTCGGACGGGACCGACTATATGATACCCTCCACTTTCTACACCCGTACAATTGAATTTGGAAAAGAAAGTGAAATCGGTAACGATTTTTGTATGGGTTCTATATCATTAACCGATGTGACCTACGTTCACAGCCGAAATATAACGCGTTCGTGTGTCTGAGAGAAAAGAGTTAAACCGGGAAGTGCATTTGTATGAGGGTTATATCAAAGCCTGAGACGATGTGGACCAACTTTCGCAGAAGGTGTTCCTAGTTGAAATATAAATATAATGCGTTTCGCCAAATTTGAAGAACATCGGTTAACATTTATACGAATCGAGTAAAATGTGCGGTAACTAAAGCGGATAATGTCGTATCGGGAGCGACATTTGTATGGGGGCTATATGTTCGTTCGCCCTTTGCCCGCATAACTTACTTGTGCCAATTATTGTTAGGATCGGATTTAATTGCGGCCTGTACTTTGATTACAAGAATATATGGACAGACAGGCGGACGGACTTACGGACATTGTTAAATCGACTCAGAAAGTGATTCGAAGTCGATATGTATAATAAACCATGGGTCTACATTGTTTCCTTTTGTGTGCTACAAACAAATGCACAAAGACATAATACCGTAGTAGAGGTTATAATGACGCTATGATTTTCGATGTAAATGGAGTTATGTATTGTTCTTTATTGTTTGTAATTAGTTAATGACTATTTTTTCGCGAATTTTGAAGCTGAAGCGGTGAATTAAAATTAGAAATAAAGTTTTATGTTTAAATACTGTACATGGATTAATGGGCGCGTGATCTTTCACCAATGTGAATTTCGAATATTAAGACACTCACTGTGCATACATATATGCAAATTTTGTACATTTTGGAAAGAGTCGGTACAGGCAATTAATTCTCGAAACGCAAAGCACCGATTCCAAAAGTAGACATATCTGCCAATAGTATTTTTTTCTCTCGATCCACGATCAAAATGAATGAGCGACAATAATTTTTCGAAAAAACACATTTTCGGGATTTGTTTTCCCGTTTTAGGAATTGTGGGATTTTTAAATGAGGAAATTTTGGCTTGTGGAAAAATTCACTAAAAGTTTTCTCAGTTTGATTAAATATTTACTTGATTTGCGTAAAATTGAACTAGAATCATGTTCAAAACATTCCCACTGGCAAGGAAAAGATTGAGATACTGGATATGAAGAAATGTTGCTTTAGAGCTATGTTTACGAAGTTCAATTTTTCTAAATATTAGTACATTCTGACTCATTGTATAGTTCATATCTTTCTAAGTGTAACACCATTAGATATATTCTACAGAATGTTCTAAACAACTTGGATAGATGGGCTACGAACAAAACTTTTTTTAGTTCTCTTCACGAGGAGGAACAAAATACATCACATTAAACGGCCCAGAGTTGATGTTTTCGGCCAGTTCGAAGTGTATGGGCATCACCCTAGATCGGAAACTTCACTTTCCATTGACTTTGTCAAACAAAACACAAGAGCAGACCATGACTCCCGCGCCTTGGACGCCGGACGGCTTGTTTGCATGTCATAGACACGTGCAGAATCGGAAAGACGGTCTGGGCAATTTATGAGTATCGAGTCAAATGACCTTTTTATTTAGTTTTATAGCTTCTGCCATAACATGGATTGTCGTAATTCTAATTAGCCAAAATATATTTTAAGCTATCAAATAAGCACTATTATATTATGTAAGTTGATCATATTCAATATTATGTTTTTTGCTTCCAGCGGAATTTATATGACGTAAAGTACCCAACGGTTTTGCCGCCGAATCCACAACTGAAGGTAAGCGAATCTATACCAGTTTGTATATATATACATGCCGACATGCATTTGCTCGCAAATATTCACAAACTACTTTTTGCAATCAGGCTCTATTGGTCTTCTACAAAACGGACAATATTTGCGAAGTGGTGCAGCAGGCTTGCAACCGGCAGCAACTGGAGGTAACATTGGTGAGGACAAAGGAGAATGCCTTGGAAAATCTCTGTAGTGCGACCGACTGTTATCACATAATCATCATTGACGCTCGCTCGCCAAAGCATCTGGATGCCGAACATATCGCAAGGTGAATGTCCTCTTAAATGACTGTCCATGTACTCATATCCATATTCTCTGGTATTTTGTCCCTAGGTCCATACGACACATGAGTGGTCATCATTTTACAACAATAATTGCTGTGGTCAAAAAGAGGTAAGCACTCTGCTGATAACTACAGTACAGTCCAACTTGATCCCCCCCTCATCATTCCCCATCATTTTGTAGTATGAAAGAAATAAGAAATTTAAAATTTTGGATGAACACCTTAGTGTATAACCAAGGCTGAGGCCTACAAATCAACATAAAACCAAAAATGGATTATTTTGTATTTGGAGTCGCGCAGTGGTTCCGACCATACGCAAAAATAAAAAAACTATGCCAGTATATTGCAGTTGTAACAATGTAAACGGTCGCTGATCACATCAAACTTCTGTGTTCAAATATGTTGTGATGGAATTTTGCATTGGAGAAAGTAGTTAGTTTGAAAGAACGGGAATAAAAGTGCAATTTTAGCAATAACAATTAAAAATGTGGTATATTCGGACGGGCCCAAGCTTATATACTAGAGTATACCGAATGTGGTTTTTTGGACCGAAGCCGCTTGTCTTTGCCAACATTTAGTATATATCGATAATTGACAATTTTAACATGGTCTCAGCAGTAATTACCTTTCAGTGGGTATACAATATTATTACGAACAGCTCCTTGATTAAAGGAATATTTGTGGTATACTATGAACAATTACACCATACGCCAATAAAAAATGTCGTTACACTTCAACAGGATGATACACGTCTGAAACTGTAAGCAAATGGATTTAATTGACGTTTTTCGTTTTTATTTCCTCATCCTGTTTTTCCTTTCACAGGAGAAATTAATATTAGTATGCTTCTATCTGCATACAATTTGAAGTATTTTGAGCAGGTATTCTCCTCCTATACCGGTATCATAGGGTGCGGATAAGTATTTAAAAAAATTTTGAAAAATTGTATCCTGCGGAACGTTGTAGTCCTTTTCAGAGGCAGTTAACTCCTTTTCACCTATAGTTTCATCCGGTTTAAGTGTAATATGGACTGTCGGACGGTGCTATAGTACTTAAAAATGAGTATATATTTTAGATTAGATGAAAGGATATGAAGACAGTCCGCACAAAAAGTGGTTGTTTTTGCGATTTTGACCTTGAAGATGAAGTTTTTTTGATTTTATATGTTCACAATTTTTGTTCTTTATGACAAGAGCTAGAACTTTGCCTCAGAGAGTAAATCAAAATTCCGAACGGTTTGCAAGATATGAGCCTGAGAATATGATCACTTTTTTCCAAAAATTACACCGAGTCCTCAAATCTCTGGGGGCCCATACAAAAAAGTGCATGACTTTGGGGGATAAAAAAAACACGGGTCTTTTTTTTTTGGTCTTTTATCATGTAGCGGTGTCCGTATATGGTTATTTTTTTTTCGTGTTGCACTGTGTTATATAACCTCCACAGCATTACCGACAGATTAGACTTCACACAAAGAAATTATGAAATGTTTCTGCTAATTGCGATATTTGTTAATAAAATGATTAAATGAATGATTTGTTAAATAAAATGATGTTTTAAAATTTTGAAATAAAATAAATTAATTAATTATAATTAATGTAAGTAATTATCGGGCAGGACTACAAAAATGATTTTTCATAGCGTGATAGTCCTTGACTATCAAAATAATACTTCAGGTACAAAAAATAATACTTCATTTATACACAATTAAAAATTCAGCTGGATCCCTTGGATAGATCGCGAAAAGATTACAAAACAAAAATGTCATGCATGAAAATAATTTCCGTGAAAATGAAAATTTTCCAAAAATATCCAATTTGTATTTGTTTGTTTATAGTGCCCTAACGCAATATCCATTTTCTGTAATAAATATGGAAAAAGGGAAGAAAATGGCACCAATCTAACGTATTAAGCTGGAATCTTTGAATTCGGTGTGTACATTCCAGCAAATGTGTTTAGTACACAACATTACAACAAATCTTATTTCTCAATTTTAAACAATTCAATTTTTAAACATGCAAAAGTGGCTACGAACCATAAAACCGTGAATAGTAGGGCATTTTGAAAACTTTTTAATCGTTGCGGAAATCGCTGTAAAAATGTAGTTGTCTTCCTTATTAACATTTGTATTTTCTTTCGATTCTTTCGCTAAGTCCAGATGTTCTATTTTTCTTTGATTTCGAGAACTAGAGTTGAACGGATCTGACATTACCAACGATATGTTAAATAGATCTTCATTTGTAAAATTTCAAAATATTTTTCTACTCTCTAGAAAGTTCGTATTCATTATCCTGGGCTTCCTCCGATACATCTCCAAGTGGTATTTAGTACTACTTTATTAATTAATATGGCTGTATTTCGTTAAGCTGCGATAACAAACACGTGAACGTAAAAAAAAATGATCACATTGTCGCTAACAACAATATAATAATAAAAATAATTTCCAAAACAATCCATCTATCGAGGCTAAGTCCACAATTGTCAACAAATTTTTTATTTTTTATTGTGGTTGGCGACAAAGTGAAACAACAATTTTTATTTCGAGTAAAGAATAAAGTAGTCCTTGTTGCGTTAAATCTTGGTGACATTTTATTGCAATATTTCTATATTTTATTTAAACTAGCGCGTGGTATTCTTCATTAATTAATTTTTATTCAATATTTCGCTGTTCCTGGACGTCATCTTCAAAAATGATACATAGAGTAACAATAATCAAATGTTACAACACGGACACATTTAATATTGAATAAATTACACCCTACGAAGTCATTACACTTGAACCGGATGATATACGTATGAAACTATAAGCAAAATGGAGTTACTTGACGTTTTTAGTTATTCATTTCCTCACCTTGTTGCACCTTCACTGGACTTCAAATTTCCAAACGATACAATTCTTTCAAAAATTATTATAAATACCTAATCGCACCCTACGATAACGCTATTAGTGTCAAATTAAAGAGAAGAAAATCTGTTAAAAACACTTCGATTATAATACTTTTCATTTCATTTATACATGGATACACAATATTCCTTCCAGACTATAATATAATACTAAAAATAAAAAATACAATAAAATACTAAAAAATAATGAATTCGCAAAATCTAAATTAAAATTAGATATACGATTAAACTCTTTCAAAGCCCTTGCGATTGGTTCAAATGCAGAATAGTTAGATCTATGAAGCGGAATAAAAAATACATTATTATTTCGTAAAATATACTAATTCCAGTAATTCCGAACAATCAACTAAGCCACAAATAATTTTGAAAAGAAGCTCTTGCGAAAGGACAGTTCTCCTATTCTCGAGGGTTTTCAAACCAATACATCTACATTTATCGACATAGTGAGGATCAGTATAATGAGTAGAACGTAGAGCAAACTTCATAAATTTATTTTTAATATGTTCAATTCCTGTATTACTTCAGCATTAACAACCATTTCAAGTTTACACCTTAATTTATTTAGTTTATTCATATTTGACTTTTTAAAAGGAAAACTTGAAATAGTTATTAATGCTAAACTAATGCAGATAGAAGCTTAAAATTTGAAGTATTTTTAACACAGATTATCTTATTTAATGTGGCATTTATACCGGTAGAATAGGATGAGAATAAGTATATAATATAATTTTCGAAAAATTTTATCATTTGGAACTTTGTAGTTCTTTCAAGGGACTAGGTAATTAAAAACTATAACCGCCAATTAACTCCATATCACCTATAGTTTCAGACATACATCATCTGGTTCAAGTGTAATATGGACTATGTTATAGATAAAGTAAAAACTTAACTCTCTCTATGATAAAGGAATTTGTGAACTGTAACGGACATAATTCTCCATTGTTGTATATACCCAGCAAAGAATATAAGTAGTTTCAAATGAATTACAGTTTCATTACACCAAAATCATGCTAAATATTTTCTCAAATTCGAATAAAGTTTCATATAAAAAAGTCCTTCAAAGATACTTCCAAAAATATAGTTCTCACTAATTCCCAGCAAGAAAATGGAAGTACTTGCTAAATAATGACACTTTCATTGGTCTTGAATCATGCATCCAAGAGAATTCGCATCTCAAACTTGATTTTTATACACTCCACGAGAGTATTAAGTCTTTGTGCATTTGTTTGTAACACCCAAAATGAAACGAGTTAGACCCATCGTTTATTATACAGATCGGCTTAGAATCACTTTCTGAGTCGATTTAATGTTGCAATCAAATTACAGGTCGCAATTATAGTCCGATCTTAACAAAAATTGGCACAACTAAGTTTTGTGGATCAAGGGCGAACGCTATTTAATTTGAGGCAAATCGGCTCAGATTTATATATAGCCCCCATACAAATGTTGCTCCCGATTTGACATTTTCCGCTCTAAAAACCACATATTGTACCCGATATTCTTCAAATTTGGCACAACATCTTATAATACAACTAGAAACACCTATGCAAAAATTTGGTAAGATCGGTTCAGATTTAGATATAAGCCCCATACAAATGTCGCTACCGATTTGACATTTTCCGCTCTAAAAACCACATATTGTACCCGATATTCTTCAAATTTGGCTCAACACCTTATAGTCTAACTAGAAACACCTGTGGCAAAAGCGGGCTAGATCGGTTCAGATTTAGATATAGCCCCCATACAAATGTCGCTCCCGATTTGACATTTTCTGCTCTAAAAACCACATACTGTACCCGATATTCTTTAAATTTGGCACAACATCTTATAATACAACTAGAAACAACTATGCAGAAAGTGGGTAAAATCGGTTCAGATTTAGATATAGCCCCATACAAATGTCGCTTCCGATTTGACATTTTCCGCTCTAAAAACCACATATTGTACCCGATTTTCTTTTAATTTGGCAATACATCTTATAATCTATCTAGAAACATCTGTGCTGAAAGTGGGTAAGATCGGTTAAGGTTTAGACATAGCCCCCATACAAATGTCGGTTCCACTTTGACATTTTCTGCTCTAGAAACCACATATTGTACCCGGGTTTCTTTAAAATTGGCTCAATATCTAATAATCTAACTAAAACATCTATGGTGAAAGTGGTTAAGATCGGTTCAGATTTAGATATACATTTATTTATATATATACAAATGTTGCTCCCAAATGTTTAACCGATTTTGGCCAAACTTTACGTATTATATTTCACCTATAAACATACAAGTGGGTCACATCGTTCCATGTTTCAATATACCCCCATACAGATGTTCTTCCCGATTTATCATTTTTGTCAAACACATACATTTACAGGATACAAAAATCCTTCCCGATTTCACCTTTTTACCGAATTGAGTTGTAATAGGATAGAAAGTGGAGTTTAGCATATAGTCGGCTCCGCCCGACTTTAGCCTTTCCTTACTTGTTTCTTCTAAAATATGGGTAATCTCTTATTATAAATTAAAATTCTAATTTTATTTCCAGCATTAGGAAGCACTTTTATTAAATTACTATTTCTTTCTTTTGTAGAAAATGTAAAATAATCAAATATTTTTTCTGTTGGCGTTGTGTGTTCTTTGAGGATTGAGTACAGATTTTAATAGTCTGTCTTATGGGCAGGGTAAAAATTATTTATGTTTTATTGGATAATTTCGCTGCACTATAAATAACAAAAAAAATAACTAATTGAGAAGATGGAACTATATGAAGTGTATCGCCAGAATAAGTTGTCCGCATATCAAAAATAGTGAAATTAATTTGTATGAAACTCTATTTGTAATGTTCACCCTTAAACGTATCGAAAAATGAATGACTTTCACGAGAATATGTTATGTAAGCATCACACATGCAGTGCTTCTAAGCACTCATTCGAATGAAGTGACGGGGATCTGTAAATGAACACGTTCCTCCCAATGACAACCCTATGTACAAATCATGCATGATTCGTCCGAAAAAGAAGTACTTACATATCATCTTTTCATCAGTTGAACAACTATTTAACCACTAATCTGTCATGTCTCTTTTTGCTGGGAACTCCCAATGAGAACCCTATGTAAAAATCATGCATGATTCGTCCGAAAAAGAAGTACTTCCATATCATCTTTTCATCAGTTGAACAACTATTTCTTCCATGACATGGCATGACTTCTCCGTTATGTCTTTTTTGCTGGGTACTCTTGAATTTTCCATTTTTTAGCGCCAACTTCTTCGTGGCATGCAAGTACTTCGATGATTGTTTTAAATTTCGGATTCTCTTTCTTTCTCTGAAAATAATCTTATTGCTGTATTGTCATCATCATTCGAGATTTTACTTTGAAGAATCCGTTTTGTTCTCACTGGGCTAGTGACAAAAGCCTTTTGAATGATATCCAATTTTGTGAATTGTGAATATTTTCACATCCGATTCCTTCATTGACATCCTTAAGCTTCCGCCTCTTGAATCTATTGCTACAGTTGTTCAGCGATTTGTGTGGTCTTCCACCACTGTTTTTATTTGTAGTTTCTGAAACAATCTGGACAGAAAGCTCGTCCTCTAATAAGTTGGCAAAGAGCTTATACAATTTTTGATGAATTAAGATAATTTTCCAAGTGCTTTGAATATAAAGCATTCGAATTTTAGCTGTTTCGATCAAATTATTTCTTCTTACGAAGGAAATTTTTGTTTGGCAATGGAAAGGAGAATAAACACACTCAACTATACACACTTTGACCGTATTCATCTGTATAGTGTGCTTGAGTGTCATGCTGTAATCAGTGTAATATATACTAACATTTAGCAACCGGTGAAAACCGGGTGGAATAAAAAGGATTTAAAATTGATCAAAAACTTTGAAATACTATTGATAATGAGCCACCGAGCTTACTTATGCTCTACGGACGGGTTCTGGACCCGTGGCACAAAAGTGTAACAGAGTTAAAGATGACACGTTCACCCTTCCCCGGGTAGTTTAGTTTTCTTGACCCCCTCAAAAATTCTATTCCGATTATCGTCAGTGTGCTGTCCTGTAAAAAAATCCATGTCTATTTAAAGTAGTTTTGTAGTTATTGTATGAAAACAATTTATCCTTTCACCCAACTGTAATAAACTTTACATCGTCAATAAATCAGAAACACAATTATGTAACTTGATATGTTTTTGGAGCACACAGACGATGAATATATTATTACTATATTATAGTAGTATCCAATTTTTCGGTTCGTATTTAGCAGAGTTATTAATGACCAAACCAAAAATTCCCTTTTTCCATAACGTATGACTAGCAAAAGTATGAAATAAATTATTAAAACAACCACGTCCTTTAAAAATTAAACATCCTGTAGAAAGGAGAAAAGACCACCATATGGAAAACTGAGTACACAGTTTCTCTACATATGACCTCTAGTTTCATGTGTATATGGTATTACCAGTCCAATAGAAAAAATGTAAAATTGTAGCACGGTGATATAAATTAAGTCGTGTTATTGTTCAATAATAATAAATCCTATTCTATGGAGCACCAGCTTGGAGTTCAGTCGCTCCCACTCATATTAAGAGGCTCCAAATAGCTCAGAACAAGGTCCTAAAAATGATACTTAATGTACCATGGTACCATTCAACACGACGCCTCCACGACTCCGCCAATGTGGAACTTGTATCTGACAGACTAGTTCGACTAACTAGCAGTTTCCTGACAAGATGCCAATATTCAGATTTCAATCACATCAGAGGTTAAGGTTAAGTTTTACTGTATGGATTAGCTGTAAGAAATTATTCAGAAAGGTTTTTTTGTAAAGTTTTCCTTCATTCGTTAAGGTCAAATGTATTTATTACTATTTCAATACCAAACTCATTTTAAATGAGAAAAGGTAGTTTGTAACTGAACTCTTTATACTGTATGTATCTTATGAACTAAATCAAACTTTATGCTATAAATAAACTGAATTGAATTGAAAAAATAATAATAGTAATAAATTGAAAGTGGATTTATTCTATATCTCGCAAAATAGTGCTTGCTTGAAAAACCAAGCGGTCACGATTTGTCCTAAACTGACTGACTCATCCAGTAACTCTAAATGAGTTTAACAATTCGTAATGAGTATGATATCCGATTGTGGTAACTTGTCGTATAGAACATCCTGTTTGCGTAGCAAGAGTGAAAATAAATAAAAAACACGAACATTTAATATTTCAAATAAAACTCAATTCAATTTATTGTCGTAAACAATATTACCTTTTGTACAAAAGTTTGTGAGGGTATTGTATGGACGAAATCCAATGGACAGGAGATTTACAATATAACGAGTAAAACTAAAGCAAAGCTTAGATGGAGAAAGGCGGCTCTCAGTGCATTCGCTACTCGTTAGAAGGTGTTACTACTTTGTGCGTAATATCACAAAGTCGTATGAAGAAAGTAGTAGACAAAATCTAACGTAGGGGAATAAATAAAGGTATGCCATTTGACCGTAGGCCGCACTCCAAGGAAAGGTGGAAGTTGAGAATGACAACATTTGTAATTAAACACAAGACATCGGATGTTGGTATTTAAGAAATCCCAATGCATTTTCCCCTCTTCTAATTTGCATCTTATATGACACAACACACTTCAAAATGACGAAATCATAAGAATCGCATAAAATGTGTTGTCATTTATTTTGGTTTAAGGCCAAAGGTTGTGCTGAAGTCTTCAGCAGAACCCAAAATTAGCAAAAAGGCAAAGTGAGACCTTTATTGTTGCAGCTAAAAGTTGACTGCGCAGTTTCGATGGGCGCTACCCCATCCCGTCAGAACTATCGCAACGAATGTATGTCTTTGACTTAAATCAGGATTCATATTAGTACTAGCGGTCACATATGACAAATGAGAAGCGCTGATAAACAAAATATTCCACCGAACTGAGTCGACGCACTAAATAAAATATTGATTGACACTTCGATTGAACTAATACTCCTTTCAATTTATCTCTTACAGTATCTTTGATCGAGACGATGTGATAAATGCACTACTAGACGCTGGCGTTAATAGAGTAAGTAACCCATACATTTATATATTATAATGTGTAGATTAGTGTGGCAAGAATTCTATATATAATCACAAAGTATGAGAATCTTATGAAAGAGAGCGTCCTGTATTCGCTTTGAAGTCATTGGTAGAAATATTTTGAGTTTTCCCACCAATTATATCGACGTTCTATTTCGGTATGGCAAACCTAGGAGGAAACAAGTAAGGAAAGATTAAAGTCGGGCGGGTCCGACTATATGATACACTCCACTTTCTATCCGAATACAATTCAATTCGGTAAAAAAGAGAAAACGGGAAGGATTTTTGTATCCTATAAGTGTATGTGTTTGACAAAAAATGTTAAAGGAATGGGAAAAGACATTTGTATGGGGTTATACTGAAACCTGGAACGAAATAGGTGAAATAAAATATATATAGTTTGGCCAAAATTGGTTAAACATTTGGGAGCAACATTTGTATTGGAGCTATATCTACATCTGAACAGATCTTACCCTCTTTCACCATAGGTGTTTTTGTTGGATTATAAGATGTTGTGCCAAATTTAGAGAAAATCGGGTACATTATGTGGTTTCTAGAGTGGCAAAAGTCAAATCTGGAGCGACATTTGTATGGGGGCTATATCTAAATTTGAACCGATCTTACCCACTTTCTGTATAAGTGTTTCTAGTTGGATTATAAGGTGTTGAGCTAAATTTGAAGAAAATCGGGTACAATATGTGATTTCTAGAGTGGTAAAATTCAAATCGGGAGCGACATTTGTATGGGTATCTAGAGTGAAAAGACCAGATTAGACTCTTTTCACTCTAGAAAGTGAATTTCGTGTGGGGACTATATCTAAATCTGAACCGATCTGACTCATTTTCACCACGAGTGTTTCTAGTTGAAATATGAGATATTTTGCTAGATTTGAAGAAGATATATTAAATATGTTGTTTATAGAGTGGAAAAAGTCAAATCGGGAGTGGAATTTATGTGGGAGCTATATATAAATCTGAACCGATCTGACCTATTTTCACCGTGGGTGTTTCTACTTGAAATGTAAGATATTTTGCAAGATTTGAAGAAGATCTGATAAAAATTTTGATTTCTAGAGCGGAAAAAGCTCAAATTGAGAGTGCAATTTGTATGGGAGCTATATATAAATCTGAACCGATCTGACTCATTTTCACCACGAATGCTTCTACTTGACATTTTGCATGATTTGAAGAAAAAACTCAAATTGAGAGTGAAATTTGTATGGGAGCTATATATAAATCTGAACCGATTTGAACTATTTTTGCCATGGGTGTTTCTAGTTGAAATATAAGATATTTTGCAAGATTTGAAGAAGATCTGATAAAATTCTTGGTTTCTAGAGCGGAAAAAACTCAAATTAAGTGTGAAATTTGTATAGGAGCTATATATAAATCTGAACCGATTTGAACTATTTTTGACATGGGTGTTTCTAGTTGAAATATAAGATGTTGTGCCAATTTTGAAGAAGATCTGTTAAATATGTGCTTTGTACAGCAGAAAAAGTCAAATCGGGAGTGAAATTCGTATAGGGGCTATATCTAAATCTGAACCGATTTTCTTCAAATTAAATAGCGTTCGTCCTTATCCCGAAAAACTGCGTTGTTTCAAAGTTTTCGTTTGGTTCTGGCTATAATTGCGACCTGAACTTTGATTACAACAATAGATGGACAGACAGACGGACATTGCTAAATCGATTCAAAAAGTGACTCTAAGTCGATCGGTATAATTAACAATGGGTCTATCTCGTTTCCTTTTGGGTGTTACAAACAAATGCACAAAGACATAATACTCTCGTGGAGTGTATAAAAATTGTCACACTTACATTGGGGTTTCACCGACACTTACGAACGAGTTGCATCGCGTTCTCACGCACATTGGTCCCAAATCCATTTTATATGGCATAAAGTCGAAAACTAAAGTTACAATCTTGTAATTTTGCACATTTTCTAACATACTTAAAAAATAAAAAAATGGGTCGATCGATCGATAAAAACTCAATATACATACAACTTAATTATACAGAGTGACCAAATACAAAATTTTATAAAAGCTTAAAATAATGAAGCTTAGTTCGCTTTGACGGAATGCGTTTTTCTGAACATTATTACAAATGCGAAATAAAATTTAAATTGTTAATTTTTCAGGAAGCAATATAAAATGTCTACATGTGTAAAAAGAAGTGAATGATGACCTTTAAGATAAGATCTTGTTGAGACTCGTACACAAAACTGATTCAGAGATATGATCAAATATGTGTACTATGGCTTATCGAAAATTCTGCTAAAATAAAGTGGGAATTTGCGGAAGATGCTGTCGAGATATTAATACACACTCAGACGAAGACTTTCACATTTACACTTTGAGTCAAGTTGAGTCCTACATTTGAAACTTTTGGTCCACGACATTTGTCGGTTATGCTCACTTCGAATCACAAAATTACAAATTTTTCAATATTATAGTCAGTTTTTTATTTTCTTTTTAAGCCTTAATTTTAGGTGTTGCCACCTAGTACCCGCATTTAACAATTTCCAATTTAAATTTTTTGAATTTCTGCCAAAAAATGTGGATTTGGATCCCGTGCGCCATGGTATGTGCTTACGGATGGTACAGATTTTGCATGTACATTAAGGCGAGTCACGCTCTTATAATGTAAAGTACTATTAAAGGATCCACGTATTTTGTGTTTTTGCGCCACACTGGTATATAAACGTACATATTTTATGCTGACCATGTAATTACCAATTTCAGTGCATGGCTGAAAGTACGAGCCTCTCAATGTGTGCCATGGAACTAAAACAAATCTTGCACTCAATAGTACGACCACACAACGTCATTTCCACCCAACAGGTAAGCATCACGCATCCACACAACCACAGTTCGAAACCACATGCTTGTGGCAAAACGGAATGACAAGTGACTGGAAAAGTCATCATGAATGTGGTTATGGAAGTTACAACACACTTTCACTCATTCCGAGGTCATTTGTATTTACAGGCTCTTTACACCGCTCTGCACCGACTGAAAGAAGTCCTCATAATAACCGATGATCTCCTAAGGATACAGTACGCCAATAGATCCGCCGAACGATTGCTGAATATGCGTTTGGTAAGTAGATAAAAGTCGAACATGAACGTGTCATTGGAAAACAATTACTGGCAGTGGGAAGACTACAGTCGGTCGCTGGCGACTACATGATATCCTACGCCAGAGGTATTTGTTGAAATGCATGTATGTGCTTATTTGCCCTGTTTAAACCTACCAGCGCAGGCGTTTGCAACACCATGAAATATCGATTCGATACCCTATAAAATAGTTATATTCTATTGATCGCAATAAAACTCAAATTTTCCTTATATTTGTATAATAGTTGTTGCTCGGTTGGGATTTGAAATGAACACAATTGGTCCGAAGATTTACAATATTTCGTTTATTTCACTGCATAGGCATAATACCGACGCTATATATAAATTTGTTTCACCTCCAGATAAGTGGGCGTGGTTAGTTAAAGTATTTCAATATTTTCATTATTTGACTACCGAACCACGTGGACGCATTTGACACCCTCAGCCACGATCATTAAAAATATCAATGTAGACATAGAAAAAATATTTCAGGAACAGACAGGTAACATTCTTCTCATTCTTCATTTTCAGAAGGACAATTGTTTTCCGCTAGTCGCTATAGTACACTTACATATATACTTTATAATGTATCGGGGCTGTTCTGAGTCTCACCTGAGTTGATTTTTGGTCTGAATTACTGCTTATAGAAGCGTCAATTTCATTCGATTGATTGGAAGTGTTTCGGAAATATGTAAGTTTGCTTCGCCAATACGAATAGCCACCAGATAATATGGACCTTTATCACGATTCTGTGACTGACTCACTTCACTTACACCTATTTCAACGTTGACACACGCAAACCGAACCAAACACAAAGCATTGCATCCGTTTTTGTTGTTGTTTCTATTTGTTTGAAACGTGCAAATCGTCAACGATATTCTCATACAAATGTCACAGAAATCATGCAAGACCAGATAGGCGACACGTCCCTTAACATGTCGTCGACGATCCCTTGGGCGGCCCGCACATGGAACATCTGTGTGCAAAATTTTCAAAACAAACGAAGAGATAATAGGTTTTATAAAATAATGATAAAACTCTAATTTCTAAATGAGAGCGAAAATACTTTCATGGAAGCACCCCTAAGATTTATGTTTTTCCAAAGTATTTTTTCTTATGTCGCACTTTTGTCCAAAATTATTTCTGAAAAATAATGTTTTATTATTGTCTTAGAAGAACTCCGAGAACGAGATATTTTGCAAATTGTCATTAAACAATCTATACATTATTTCCGTGGGGCGACTGGAAATTATTTTTTCTGCATGTCAGTCGCGTCCAACCGCCTCTAGCTCTACTCTGTCTTACTAAATATTTTGTGCATTCTTTCAACAGGATGAAGTCATAAATAAGCCCTTGGCGGAAATTTTCGTTTCGGACGTTTCCTCCATCAATAGCAGCATCCACGGAAAGAGTGTGCGCGAATTCGATGGTATCCTGACTGTGAAACGCAAGAATCAGGAAGGCATACCCATGCATGTTCGAGTAGTACCCGTAGCTTGTATTGGCAGGTAAGATTTGCTGATTGTGAGCGTGTGTGATGAGCGTGAACTTTTATTGATGCAAAATTCATCGCAAAATATTTGTTACTGTTTATTTTCAGAACTCCAACACATTTCGTGTTCAATTTCGATGTACCTGGTGGACAAATGGATTTCATTGCCACCCTGCCTCAACCCAAAGAGGCTCCACGCGGTTCTCTGCACTCAATTCGTCGAGGAAGTTTCGACGTGCGTTCAATAGCTTCGGATGGCTTGCGACGTACAAGTTTAGCTAAGCTAACATCTTTGCCACTGGAGGCACCCATAACTAAAGTAAGTTATGACGCTACAACCACCCTATCTATATTTTACTGTTCCCAAGAGTTATTAAATAATTATGTTCCTCCACCAGACAATTTAACAATCAATCAAAAACCCTTTTTACTTTGTTTTCATCTAGTTTCGTTTTGACCTAAAATTAGCTATTTTATAAAGCACGGTTTCCGTTAAAACCGACTACAACAAAACTATTTCGGTTTTTGAGCAACACGGAAATAATACTTCTTATATAATAAAAATGAAATGTTCGTGGGTAGTCGCATCACCTGAGAGTGGTTCAAAATAGTCCAAATTGGGTTTGGGAACTTTACCAGGAATTTGTGCGTAAAGTTGTGCCTTAAGGAACCGTTTTGAAGTGAGCACAATACTCGGAAAGGTCTGTTATATCCTGTCTGAATTATTGAAATATTTGATCTCTACAATACAAATTTGCGATACCGTCCAGAATATGGCTACTTGTGTTCAAGGTAATAGGGGTGCACGCACCAACCCAAGCCACGAGTACAAGACAGTTCGCGGAACTTAGAACAACAAGGTTATAACTCGCATTTATTGATAATTTGATTTATATATCATATCGTACTCTTTCGATTTCTGCTATCGCCATAAAGATATCTCCTGCCGTTCACGAAATATCCAAACCAACAAAGTTCTAACTAACAATTTTTCTATGACAATTTAGTAAACAAAGTTCTAACAACCAGAGAGAACCTTGCGTCCCTAAACAAGATAAAAGACGTTGCTGATAGAACTTTGTTTACTAAAGTATTATTGATACAACTTTGTTCAGTTTTCATTAGACAAAAAGACTCGTCGTACTAAATCTGATCGATATGATAAGAGAGATACTTGTTACTTGGTGCTGTTTTTTCTGACTATTATTCGGAAAGTTCAAATCAAATATTTATTACAGACCAAAATAAGAGAACAAAACTATGTTAAAATAAGTGAGAAGAAAGTGAAAGAAGAACGAGATGATCACTTCGTGATCAGAGAGCAGGAGGTTTGGTTTGCAGAATGTGTAATTTCTAAATTAACTTTTGGTATTCAAAATGTTTTATCTTGTCCTCGTGCAGAAATCGGTTTAATATTTTATTATTCCAAACTGCGCATGCTTGTCCATTGAACAAATTGAAAAAAAAAACATGTCAGTCAACGAATATTTTTCACAAATAGCCGCAGAAAACTATTTATGATAATTCCAATTAATCCATCCGATTTAAAAAATCTTGGTAACGCACTAAAATTAGCTTTAACTTCAAAATTTTCCATTTAATTCAACAGGAATTCTTAATTCTAGCAGATAGAGTATGGACTTGAATATTGTTTAGATTTCAAAACTTAACATCTCAAATCAAATCTCAAAATAAGGATTCGCCAAAACTATTTAAAAATGTTCCTAATATGCCATTTGAGATTGAGCCAATCTCAGAACTTGAGTCTTCTAATATTAACGTTAAAAATGAGTGCAGCTCGCATTTCATATTACAAAACAATTTGGGTAATAGGTATGATTTTATTATATTATTTGTTTTTTAGATAAAAAAGACTAATTCTAACAATGGACTTTTGTGTGGGTGGAAAGAAAGGCATTCAAATTGAGGACACTGCGCGACAGTCTGAAACCCCTGGAAAATTATTATTATTTACAACTTTGATGTCTTCGGTGACCCCCTCTGGAATTTTCCGACAAACTTTTTCGTAGAACATTTTAATCCTTGAATGTCCTTTTTGAAGGATTTTTTGAAAACTTTGACCCGCTTTTAAAAGAAACTCAGACCAGCTGGACTATAAGTTTATTCTACAAAAATGATCTACCAACATGCCTTTTCAGAATTATATGGTGGCTACTCTGTTCCAAAAATGCTGTTGGACAGTGTAATGTGAAAAAATATTTTGAGTAAAAATTGACACTTTTCTAACGCAGCATGTTATCTCGGCTTAAAGAAAAACAGCCCAAATGTATCTACATGAAGGTAGAATAATCCGGCGGCTAGCAGAAAAAATATTGTAACAAAACACCAGAAAATCCCAGGCACTCATAAATTTCTATATAAAAGCAAAAAATGATCGATCCGTGTATTGTAATAATCATAAGGTTCGGGGAGAGAAGATTTAGCACGATGTCTGGTCAGGTTACCGTTGGAAGTAACTAGAGTGATCAAACCCGAAACCGGCCCAATCGGTTTTTTTAAATCACGGTTTTCGAAAAACCCGGTTTTTTAAGTCGGTCTCTACCGGTTTTCTATTATTGAAAATATTCCTGTTTTTGTGTGACTTAATAATTCTTCACTTCACAGAACGCTTTTGATTAGTTGCCACTCTTCAAAAAACTTACTCCAGTGTCTAAACGAAATTAACAACCATATTGGAGGCGTTCGCAGAGAAAGGAGACGAGCTAAAATCGTCGGCGGCGCATTAATTTGACGGTTATCGGCGGCGGCTCGACGGCTGAGCCGACCCAATTTTGACAGGTCGGCGGCGGTGTAATAAAATTCTTTCGACAATTGAACATTTGCCTATGTGCTAATATGGGGTTAATACATTTGTTCTAGAGCTTAAAAGATTGTGGTACGCCACATACGTTCTATTTTAAATTTTTTTCATAATTGGATCCCTAAAATCGTCCCAATTAATTCTGCATTGAGTATTTAATAAAGAGTGGGGTATCATAGAGTCCGACCAGGCCGACTTAAGCCTTTTCTTAGCCCTTTACTGTATGACATGTATGTATGCAAATATTAGGCCTGTTCGATTGGGTTTACTAGCTTACAATTAGGGACAAGGGACTTGATAAGGAGGCAATATTTTTATCCATTGCTTTTATTTAAAACAAGAAAGGAAAGGCTAAAGTCGGACGGAGCCGTCTATATGATACCTTCCACTTTCTATCCCATTACAATTCAATTCGTAAAAAAGTGGAATCGGGAAGGATTTTTGTATCCTGTAAATGTATGTGTTTGACAAAAAATGTTAACCTGGAACGATGTGACCCGCTTTCCCCATGAATGGCCAAAATCGGGAGCAACATTGGCGCTATGTCTAAATCTGAACCGATCTTACCCGCTTTCACCGTAGGAGTTTTTAGTTGCATTATAAGATGTTGTGCAATATAAGCTGTTGTACCAAATTTAAAGAAAATCGGCACCAATATGTGGTTTCCAAATTGGAAAAAGACAATTCGGGGGCAACATTTGTATGGGGGCTATATGTAAATATGAACCGATATTACCCACTTTCAGCATAGGTGTTTCTTGTTGGATTATAAGGTGTTAAGCCGAATTTGAAGAAAATCGGGTACTATATGTGCTTTATATTTTTTTAAGATCGGACTATAATAGCGACCTTAAATAGATGGACAGAAAGACAGACGGACATTGCTAGATCGACTCAGAAAGTGATTCTAACCCGATCTGTATAATAAACTTTGGGTCTAACTCGTTTCCTTTTGAGTGTTACAAACAAATGCACAAAGACATAATACCTTAGTGGAGGGTATAAAAATCACAGATATACACATGGCACCACCTTACTACTACTCAAGTTGTCTCACCCTTTCAGAATCCTATTCCCAGTTTGCAAGCATATATCGCAAAATTTGGTCTTCCCCAAAATGGCCAAAGTATTTGCAACACTCAGCGCCAGGTCCGGATAATATTACGATTTTTGCACATTCCACATTTTTCAATTCTTCGTCTTAATTCGACAAATCCATTTCTTATTGGCGAAAAACTTAGTAATAGATGGTTGGTGTGTCATATTTAGATTTATTTTATTATTTTTGATGTGGCTTTTGCGCGTATTTAACGGCAGTTTGTGTAAACAAGCCGCTTGTAATATTTGGTAGTTATTTCGTAGTTATTTAACCAATAATTTTAGTTTTCGTTGCGCCGTATTCATCGGCGGTGGCGTAACTGATAGGAATAAGGGCGGCGGCGGCGCGCCGCCGACTTGCGCCACCTCGGCTTCTTTCTGGGCGTTCGTCCTTGTTTTTAGGGTGCTACGTAACCAAAATCCGTTTCGTGTGACGCATGCATGTATAAATTTATTTCGGTTGTATGAAATCGAAATGCTTTACATGTATAAACATTGGTGGCGTTGACCGATGGCCGCCCTATTCGCGAAACTTATAGACCTTCGTAATTTTAATGACACACTGCTTTAGGAGCCCAATCGGCGAAAGAATAACACCTATGATGGTCTCGTGCTTTTAATTTCTGCTCCAACTGGATGTTATATTGGTGTAGGCCAAGATCTTTGCGCAAAAATTTCCACGTACTGGAGTGGATTACGTGTGCCAAAAAAATCGCGTAGGCGTCTATAAATTTCGCGAATTGATGACTGATTTTGTAAAGTAAATTTGTATTGTTTGGTAGCGTTTTTTACGCGTAAATCTATTAGTGATTTGAGACAGTTACTGATCATAAATGTAAAAAAGTGGTCCGTGTATGACAGTTCGAAAGTTCTCTGTCTTGTCATTTATTTTGGTTCAAGACCATAGGTTGTGCCGAAGTCTTCAGCAGAACCCAAAATTAGCAAAGAAGGCAAAGTGAGACCTTTATTGTTGCAGCTGAAAGTTGACTGCGCAGTTTCGATGGGCGCTACACCATCTCATCAGAACTTTCGCAACGAATGTATGTCTTTGACTTAAATCAGGGTTCATATTAGTACCAGCGGTCACATATTTCTAATGAGAAACGCTGATAAACAAAATATTCCACCGAACTAAGTCGACACACTAAAAATCTCACTTTGCCAATTCAATGTTGTGCATGTGCTCGCATCGCTCGCAACAATGCAAAGGTTGTTGTTGTATAAAAATAGAATGAAATATTTGTGTGCTTGGCTGAGGTTAAATAATAAATCGAAGGAATTGTTATTTGTGATTTTAGACATAAAAATCAAAATTTCCTATTTCTTACTGTTTTAAGAAAAATCAGAATGAAACCGATGAACCGGGTTTTTCGAAAAAAGAAAAACGACAAAATCACGGTTTTCAAGAAACCCGACATCATAGAAAAACCGGGTTTGTGATCACTCTAGAAGTAAACAATAGCTATGGCTGACGGTCAAAAACAATTTGTTTTTTAAAAATCAAAACCATATTTATAGCCGCATGAATTTAAGACTGGATACTTAACCTGCGATAACAAAAATGTAAACAAAATGTTAAAATTTCACTCAAAACAAACAAATATATATATTTTAAAATTTCCGCCAGCAGCAATATCCAGTGTGTGTATGAAAACAAATTTTCAAAAAATAATATGCTAAAAATTTCCGACTCAGCCTGGATAACTATCCAGTGTAAGTCAAATGTATGGTTAGCGAGGCTAAGTCCAAAAAAGTCAACACAAAATATTTTTTTGAAAATTTGTTTTGATATTGTAGTTGGCGACAATGTAAAAACATATTTTTTTGAGCAAAAATTTTAGTTTAACACTGTACCCGTGTTCTGCTCCGTACATTGAAAACGGTTTTTAGTTGTTTGTGTACATATTACAGTTAAAGAAATCACTACCATTAACGAATGTTCCTATAGGGTGTTTTTTATTGAGGTATAGAACTTCGAATTGAAATAAAACACAAGAAAATCGTTTTAATGTCCATCAATTTGGCTTTATTGGAAGGATAATTTTATGCCATTAATGTTTAAATATGATTTCGGGCATGTGGCCGCCGCGGCTGGCTCGAATATAGCCAATTCTACAGGTCCAATTTTCAACCACTTTCTCCAATTGCTGTGCAGCTCCAATTGCTGTGCACGGTGGCGAATCGATTCATTCGGGTCCTCTTCAACACTTTGCTCTACAGCGGCAATTGTTTCTTCGGTGCGCACTGTTCGACGTCTCTGCGGATGTGTATTATCACATAGAGTAAACGTAGTGCGAAAACGATCCATGGTTAACCGAATTAATTGCTCTGATGGACGATTATGTCGACCATAAAATGGTGAACTTCGCGAACTGAACCATTACTTTCGAAATAAATTTGCACGATTTGCAAGCGTTGTTCATTTGTCAACCTGTTCATGATGAAATGGCAAACCAAACTAAATATTAATCACTTGACAGCTGACAAAATGTCCGCCAGTTAAAAAAGTGATGCCAACTTAAAGTTCTATACCCCAATAAAAAACACCCTATACAACGATTTGAAACATTAGGTGTGTTTACACATGAATATGTTTTGACAATTAAATTTTTAATACAATTTTGGTAAATAAACAACAATGCAATAGCCTGTAGCCATTATTTGCGAAATTATAAAAACTGATGATACTATTAATCATCCAATCATTTTTTCACGTTCAATTTGAAAACTCATATTTTTTTCTTTTGTGTAGACAATGATTTTTACTTTTTCCAAAACTGGAAAAATTACGAACTTAAAAAAGAAGATTTTTGTGTGACGCAGACAAATAGTATTATACTAATTTAAAATTCTGGGGTGCTAAATTTGTTCTGGGGTGGGCTTGGGCCAATGCTGACAGTTGGTGTGGAATTGGATAATTGCAGCTGTCGGTTGTAAATGGACGGTTGTGGATTTTTTGCTTTACTAATACATACATAAATACTTACACTAGAGATGAACTAACTAATCTTTATGAACCCATGTCTATTTTTATGCTTTTTTTCTTTACATACATACATACATACATCCATACACACATACGTTATTGCGTTTTGAAATGCTGTTGTTTTTAACCCTGCCGCCTCTTACTGATGTTCGTTTTGTCCCGTTTGTTCGTTCATTGAATGTCTCTTCTAATGCACATCACCTTCAATACTGCGAATTAATTCGTCCAACAAATTTACTCGCTACCGCTCATGAAGATAATCAATCTGCTCTCACAAGTACAGGAGAATTGTTCGTCGGACGAGGCTCGGCTGATCGACAAGGTGATGGAGTTCTTGAAACGCGAAGGCTTGTACAGTCCTCAGATGAAAGAAATACGGACGGATGACCCTATCGCCACCGATCTTATTGGAGCTCTCTTAACGGTATGTCAAGCGAGTGATAATACAGAATCTAAAATAATGCTGATTTTTTCCTTCTCAAACTTTTGGTGCAGGGTCCGAATGTGTATTCGTCGCGGCGTAGTTCGAATGACTCCATTGTACGAACCAATTGTTCGAATCGCCAATCTACTATAATGCCAGCTAAAATGAAGGTGAGTATTTATCGCGTCAACTGTTGCAACTATAGCTTGATTCGAATCCTTCCGCACCATTGCCAGGCAACCCCACTCATTATGGAAATACTTGAAGAATCTCTAAATTGGGAATTTAATATTTTCAAATTGGAAGAAGTCACGGAGAGGCACCCTCTGTTGTACTTGGGGATGGAAATATTCCGCCGATTCGATGTGTTCGCTACACTCAATGTAGACGAGGCCGTCTGTAAGAATTGGTTGGCTGTAATCGAACGTAATTATCATGCGGATAACTCCTACCACAACAGCACACACGCTGCCGATGTAATGCAGGTATTTATCATCATGCCGACTACATTTCCATATTCCATATAACTGACTTGATTCACCATTCTCCCGGAACACAGGCAACTGGCGTTTTTATATCACAACTTGCAGCCAAAGATTTAGTTATGGATCGTCTGGAAGAGGCAGCAGCCCTAATTGCAGCTGCTGCTCATGATGTTGATCATCCCGGACGATCGTCCGCATTTCTATGTAACTCAAATAGTCCTCTGGCCATACTGTATAACGATCTGACGGTGCTCGAGTCCCATCATGCATCGACTACTTTTAGATTAACTTTAGGTGAATACACTCTACCCAAGCCAAGTATCCCACGGACTATATGACGAAATATTTCTTATTTTCGCAGGTGATGACAATGCAAACATATTTAAGAATTTAGACACGGACACGTATAAACTGGCCCGCACGACTATTATCGACATGATTTTAGCCACTGAAATGACAAGACACTTTGAACATTTGGCCAAATTTGTCAGTGTTTTCGGTGCAGAATTGGAACCACGAGATGTAAGTTTTCCTCAATATTGAATCTTCTAGGCCACTATTAAATTATTATATGTATTTTTGCTGAGATTTTAGAAATCGAACCGTAACATTCCTTTACATTGACTTGACCTTTTTTTAACCACAACCTTGATGGTATGAGAAAGTGTCTATTGGTATTGAGTTGTATCTGAAAACGTGTTTTGTGGGAAACCGACCAAGAATTTTTCGATGTGTGGTGCACCCTTTCTGTGAAAGCAGGTTACTATTCGTGGCAAGAGTCCAGAGCAATGGGGACCAAAATCAGTCACTCCAACGTCTTGTACAGTAACGATGACAGACCGATGATCCGGTGTTTCCCAGATGTAGGTTTAAAACTCCGTTCAGTACAATTCAGCAATTCCAGTGATTATTCGATGGATGTCGTCCAGTTTCCTTGGGGGTTCCTAACGTACATGTTGATGCGGCTAGTACATTCAATTGCGTATTTAGGGAGCTACGACAAGATCAAATTCACAGTATTAATTTTATGTAGATTTGGGTATTTATGTGGGAGGTACTAGAAGAGGCGTGTCACACTCAAAGTGATTATAAAAATTAATATTTGTATGGAATTTACTGGCTGCCAGATTTTTGTTGTTGATTCATTATCGAATACCAAAAACGGAGTAGCCGTATTGAAGTTACATTGGTTTCAATATAACATAGTAATATGGATCATTCGTGTGGGAGGTACCTGAAGAGACGTGTCAATTTATTTTCCTGTTGAGAGAGATTCCAACACTAAAATAAACACAATAAAATAATTAAATTTAATTAATTCAAGTTTTTTTTTTCAAATTTATGCCGAAAACAAAAACTAGAGCGACATTTTTTAGCAGTTCATATATTATATATATACATTAAGGTGCACCTTATTTTTCAAAATCGTAGGTTACTTTTGTGTTAGGTTTGGGTGAAAAATAATTGACAATCCGTGCCATTTAGATGGTAAGATCTAAAATGGGGTTAAATGGAAAGAAAACTAAATAAATTAATTTATCAGGGGTCGTCCCTAGGGTAGTAAAATGTATGAGTTCTTTTTGAGATTTATAAAAAATGTGTAAGAGTACATTTTTCGTTTTAGGCGCACCAAAGTTGACTTTAGAACTAGTATGAAAGTCGTCTAAATCACACTATATCCCTGATATTGATGTGTGCTGATTTAAACACACATTTTTTATTTATAATGTCAACTTTAAGTGGTTCAGATAATTTAAATAACATATAAAATGAAAATATTTGAAAAGTAAATAATGACTTCAATATAAAGTTTCTACACCATTTTCAATAGTAATTCAAAAAACACCATTTGAAATTCAAAACTCGTCAACTGAAATTCCAATTGAAAACGGCGTAGACGAACAGCGCGTAAATAAAAGTTATATTTATTGTTTTATTTCTGTTTTGAAATAAAATATTTTCTTTTTTCTTTCATCTTTGGTAAGGAAATCTTACTTTTTGAAATTAAAAAATATTTTTTTTTTGGTTTGAGTATAATTAAAATGTCTATGTCAGTGCATCATCTGAAAGTAGTGGCTCCTTTAGAGGCACTGACGATGTCGATTTTTTATAAATGCTCCGTATAGTAGTACAATATTGTAAGAAAAAATTGTGGGCTTCGGTGGAAAAATATTTTTTTAATTAACTCATCATACTAACTGATACATATATTTGTTAATTAAATGATGGGTTGTGTATTTGTATCTCCGAAATATATAAATCGTAAGCTTCATCAATTCATGATCAATTCGTATATTTAATTATTTTTACCAAAAATTTATGCTTTTTAGATATTCATAAAACTGGTAAAAACAACCATATATTTGATTTCCGTTCTATTAGAAACTATAATCCTAATAAGTATATCATCTGATCTAATAAGTATATCATCTGATCTAAACCCCATCGAAAATCTCTGGGAATCAATAGATCGCAAAATTCTGACAAAAAATTACACAACCAAGCCAGATCTCAAAAAGGCAGTAACTACGGAGTGGCAAAAATTTTCCGTGGAAATTATCGATAATTTAAAAATAACGGATACCCCACAAAACATTGATTTTAATTTTTGCGTAGTGAAATTTTTTTCTGAAGCTAGTCGATTTTATGTTAATATTTAACTTTATTTCACACACACTATATATATATATATATATATATATATATATATATATATATATATATATATATATATATATATATATATATATATATATTAGGATGGGCCACGAAAATAAATTGCAGCGGTCACCATCCATGGATGGTGATGAAGATTGGATTGTTTAATGATGATCTGCAAATGGAAATTATTTTTCCATTTGTATGGACTGCTAATATATATACATACAAATCTAATCAGTCTAATATATATACATACAAATTCATAATTTATTCAAAATCTGGCCTATAATTTCTAATTAAAAATTCTGTATTCGTTCGCAGATCGTACAGAGTGAGGAAGAAAGTTCTGTTCTTATGCGACGCATGCTAATCAAAGTTGCCGATGTCAGCAATCCAGCGAGGCCAATGATATGTTGCATTGAATGGTCGCGACGCATTGCCGAGGAGTATTTCATGCAGACCGATGAAGAAAAGACCAAAAGCCTCCCCATCGTAATGCCGATGTTTGATCGCGGGACGTGCAGCATACCAAAAAGCCAAATTGGTTTCATCGAATACATCATACAAGATATGATGCATGCGTGGGATAGTAAGTATACTTCCAGCACACAGTCATTTCTGTCGAGAATTGGCACAAAAAGGCCCATCGGAGCCGCAATATATTGCAATAAAAACTGTATTTGTATACTCTCTACCAAATGGCGCAATTCATTTAAAGTAATCATACTACACTAAAGAGTTTATTCCACCGTATTACTTTGTTGATTCATATCTATTGAAGTCTTAGAGTCCGAACACAATGCTATACGCTGGCGGCGACGGCGGCCGCTCACACGTGTATTTTTTATGGGTGATGCAAAATCGCCACCTCCAGCCGCTGCGGCTAGTGTCTTGTTACCAGAATAGTTTATGCTCTATTTTCATGGCGGCGCTCTCTCATTCTCTCAAAATTCTAAAAATGGCGATGCCATATATTACTGAAAAATGCACAAAGTAACCCTTTTCCTCTGAATGCTAGAATCCAGAAGAAGAAGAACAAAACCAAAAAATAAAATAGTTTTAATTTTATTCAACATAAATGATTAATTTAAGGTCCAATTTGGCCTTTCTTATTTTTCTGATAGTAAATTAAAGTGGAGGACAAATTTATTGAAATGAATGTTATATTTTGTATAAATTGTCATTACTCAAAGTGTATGTACAACATGCTATGGTTAACTGTAATTTCTTTAGTATTTTTTGTTCTTCCGCACATTTCAAATGATGAAAATTATTTAATTAAAATACAAAAATTCATGAAAATAGCCGCTAGTCGCTCTCTCTCTTGTTTGGTTTCGCCGCTAGCGATTTTTTGTATCGCTGCCGCCAGCGTATAGCATTGTGTTTGGGCTCTTAATCACCACGGGCTTGATTATTTTAAAACGATCTAGCAATGTTCTCAATTGAAAGTTTGCAGTTTTACATATGTATGTATATTAGAGTGGCTTCAAAATAAAAGTTGTGGATGTTCCCGACTAAAATTAAAGATTGGTTTGTTTTATGTGCTCTCCCAAAATGTAAAACTGAAATATGACATTATTTGCATCGTGAACACATTCTAGTCTTACAAAAAGCTAATTTTTGAAGAAAAAAAACATCTGAAAAAACATAAGATGTTACAATAAAACTGTGCGACATGATTTCCCTTCCAAGAACAAGATTATATAGAAGTGAAACTATAGGTCACTAATAGGAAAACTCATACTCAGTTTTTTATTTCGTGGTCGTTTGCCTTTTTTGCAGGACTTTTAATTTCCAAAGAATGTAACTGTTTCACTAATTTAGTTTCGTACTTTTGCGTGTCATACAATGGATATGGATATCAAATGAAAGAGAAGAACATCTGCTAAATATACTTTAAATTTCATGTGTCTCTCTATGTTAATTTAAGATTAACAACCACTTAATTTTTTCCCTTCATAAAGTTTATGTAGATTATTCATGTTTTAATGTTTAAGGAGGAAATTTTGAAATGGTTGAATTTCTTTCAAAAAATTAGCTTTATATAAGAAATGTGCGGCCCTTAATGGGTTAGAAAATTCTAAAAATTGCAATTGGTTATCAATACCTCTCCAACGAGCCCCTAAAAAAATCGAACTAAAAATGTGGATGTTATTGCGGTATTTATAAAAAATGCATCAAAAATTACACTAAAATAGTATAAAACTGTCCTTTATACTGGGTCATATTGCAAGATTTTAATATGGTTTGATAAGGCTCGGGTCGGATTTTAGTTTCTAGCGGTTTTTTTCTCAATACCATATCGTGAATTTTATTCAAGAAAACCTGATTTATAGAGGTTACTTTAAACGCGTCCAGCTCACGAACGGACAATGATAAAAGCGAAATATTTTGGGAGAACACATAAAACAATACAATCTTTCATTTTAGTCGGGAACATCTACAAAATTTTTTCCTTCCTCACAAAAGAAGCCACTCTAATGTATATATGTATGTTTCATATAAGAGTGAAATTGTATTCCTCTTTGCGAGAGCAAGATGTTCAAAAATCTATCGAAGACCAAGCGCCGAGACAACCCCAATATCTTTGCCGGAGAAGTAAGTGTCATTAGGTCTGTGGCAAACAGTTGCAACTGTTAAATAAAGTACAACCACATGGTTGGTGGCAATCGCTATTAACGTATCTTACTTTTTGCACTAAATGTATCCTATCCTCCAATTTCTTACTGGCAAAAGTTACCCTGAAAAAAATAAAACGGGAAACCCTTCAACCTTTCCAAATAAGTGTATATTTCGTTAAAGGCTTTTGAAGGAAGAAAGTTGTGTTGGTCCAAAGTCAGACATTTGTTCAAAAAGGATATTTTTGAAATAATTATTACAAATAAACTATATTTGGCGCGAATATTGTTTTGGCGTCATAATAAAGCTAAGAAACCACAATTTCTAATAAAAAAATTTGATCTCTTAAAATGTGTGAGAAACAGTTCGACATAGTCAAAAAAAAGGACTTTTTTTCAATTTTCAAAATCTGCAAACGTGAAAATCTGTAATACAAAAAAAAATCAAATTTTTTCTTCGCATTATGAACAAATAAAAACAAAAAAAAATAATTTTCTTCAATATCGAAAAATACGAAAAGTAGTCAACTTTGGGCCGATTTCTAAAATATATACGACGACTGCCCGATTTTTAATGTTAATATCTCAAAATAATCCTTGGGCCCTTGTATAATTTGAATTTTTACAGAACTCATCAACTTTATCATATCAAGTAGAACAAATGTTCTTGAATTTTGGCCATATGTGACCTAAACGCTCCTAAGAAACATGTTTTTTAATGAAATTGTTTGTGTCTGTCCAACTTTTTCTGGATTAATAGACCCTCGAACACTTTTAATAGAAATGTTTATTAGTGTCTTAGAATAACTCGCACTATCTAAATATACACATACAGATTTATGGTATATACAATATTGATACTCATATATGTACATATGTAATGAATTTGGGACTGAAGATATTTATGATTTAAACTATACTAATCTATGGCTAATTCTCGTTATAAAGGTTTCATCGACATGCCGCAACTCATAACGTACATGCAAATCAATTATTCGCAGTGGAAGAAATTCGAAGAACAGGGAATACATACACTAGCCGAGGTCAAGGCCAAGCAAATGTCTCTGATGGATAAGAAATCGGCGCTCAAATAGCATATGGCCTTTAAGAGACTCTTCTCCGGTCTGTTGAAGCCGCAACCATTACAATTACAATGCGCTTTTCCCATTGGCGAACACGATTTGGAAGAGTATGTTCAAAAATGAAAGCTCCTACCTCTCAAGCTACGGCCAGGCCAGGTGGCGATGAAATCCCATTCGATGTCAATCAACCGTCTTCCTCTACACAAGAGCGACCAGTACAATGTCATTCTGTCTGTGCGTCGTCTATCCATGCATGTGCGCAACTGAACGGTCACAAATCATAAGTATCCTTCTCCATTGCATCCTTTCAACATCACACTACATCCTCGATGTCTCATGTCTACAAGTTTGCACCGCTGGACTATCTGCAAACTACTTCTCCTTCTATTGGGCTGGACTCAAAATTAAACATCACATCCTCTATCTAAGACACACACGCACACTGTTGAAAACTCTTTTGCACATTTTCCATACATATCCAGGACGCCTTGTAGCCTGATCACTGAGCTCATGTAAGGGGCGTTAACATTTTCCGACTGAAGACAATCTCTTCCCAAATAGAAACCGAAGAAGTTGTATTTACAAAACACTTTTACTCCACTTGCATACACATTGGCGCCTAGCTACACATGTCAATGTATGCATCCACTACTACTACTACTACATACATAAAAAAACAAAAACAACAACAAAAACCAAAAAGCAAACAAAGCTCATAAAAATGAACACAAATTTGTAAGGCGTTTTCTTACCGACTAAAATGACTGAACAAATCAAAGAAAATTTAAATATACCCCCAATATAATGAATAACAAAACAAAGCTGAATTATAATTTACATATACATACGTTGTGTATTAGGAAAAATACCATACATACATACAAGTACTACATAAGTTCAATCACATACATTAAACTCGGCCGGTTTGTATAGCAGGAAAAAATACGGTTGCACGTAAAATGAAACTTCAGTTAGTTTTATTAATACCACCAAAATATTTCGGTTATAATTTTTGCCAGCTCCTATTATTTTCTTTCTTATTTTTTTGTGTTTTTTATGAATAACAGGCAGGATAATAAAGTATTAGCGATTCGACATCCAACGGTATCCAAAAGTTATAGTCAGTTGCCAAATTCCTAATTATTGTTTCAACTCTGACCAACAATCTGTTTCTAATAGACTTAGATTGAACGTAGTATTCTGCAGGTTGCTCAATAACCCATTCTTTATTACCCTGTCCCAATCTAATACACATATCCAATACAGTAGAATGCTTCAGTTTTATTTCCAGTACAAGTGAAGTATCGAAGCTATGTACAAAATTACAATATTTTTTGTATATCCATTCACCAGATTGGCGAGAGCAAGGTCGTTGCTCTAGATATCTCAGTGGCCTTTGATAGAGCCTTTTAAAGCTCATCGATTTTGGTTATGGTAATGACTTCTCTCGTTTTATATCTAGCTTCCTCAGAGATCGATCTGCAGCAGATGGATTCTCATCTGGCGAGCAGAGGTATTGTCAGGATTTATTGGCCATTTCTTGTCTCACAAGCGATTCACTGATCCAATTTCAATGAACGGTGTGGATATTGAGCAATCGGACGCACCTGATCTTCTTGGCACGAGAATACAATGTGATGTTCGTTTGAACAATACATGTATTTGATGTGTCGATAGAACTATTCAACTCCCATATATGATCAGGTGCTCCAGCACCTGGAGATACTTAATCGTGTCCATAAGTGGGCGATGGTGCTTATATGTGACCTTCGCGCAGGGTTCAGAATTCCATCTTTTGAAATGTGTGAGAAACAGTTCGACAAAGTCGTTTTTCAAAATCTGAAACAGTTGAAAATCTGCAATACGAAAAAACAAACAAATAAAAATTTAAATTTTCGTTTAAATCGAAAAATTCGACAAGTATTCAGCTTTGGGTTAATTTTAAATTTCTTTGTCTAATTGCCAGTTTTTTACAGAACACAAAAATGTTTACAAGAACAAAAGTTATTGAATTTTGACTGATGGAATTTGATTCTGAACCACAGTGCGTTGTACTTTCATGGTGTTTGTTTTCGTATATTCTTGATCTTATACCGCCCGTGAGAACGTTCGATAGAGATACGCGACTTTCCAGAAACTCTCACCCATTTGTTGTCGTTTGGACAACCGGCCGCACTACACATAACAGATTAAATTCGACTTCTCCCGTACACTCTTTATGTGGAATCGATGGAATATCGGCAGATATCTTTCCAGCCAATTACGATATTCAAAAGTTCAAAATAGATGTCAACAAACATTACTCCCTCTTTCCTCCTTACAGTACCTTGTTCGTCCTTCCGTTAACGGAGGGTATTTAATGCCCTGAGTGTTGGTTCAGTGAAAAAGTATATGGGTGTCGTTAATTGGGGTCAAGAAAATACGTCGCAAATGTAGTTTGATCCATGCCTAAGGTTCTTCTACAGAGTAGAAATCCTTTATTCGACGTTGCCTTCATTTGATTTTCAGAAACTTGCATTTGAAATTCTGATGAACTCCTCGTTTAAAATTCAGAACTTTTCATTTTTAATTCGGAAGTTATCAACTTACCAAGTGTAAGGCTTCCCTTCTTACAAAACTGAGAACAAATATAGCAATGCCACATGCACACGCACGGGACTGATATGTACCGTAAGAGTCCATAAGTTTTCTACTTCATAACTTCTGTAGGACAGTGCGGAAGATATTATATCTGCACTGACATTTCAAATCATCCAGGTTTGATAATAAGATGCGTGTAGTGGGATTGAGAGTGACAGTAGTCGACTTCGTCCGACTTGTTTAAAAAAATGGTTGAGTTGTTGATAATAACTTCAATTCAATAAATAAAAATTACTTATTTATTGAATTGAATTTATTATTAGAAGCGAGAACTATACTGGACGCCAAAAAACAGCAGCCATTTTCATTTTCGATAATTGTCGATATATTGTTTTCCACATGTTGTTTACGGTCTTGTACTCGATCCCATTACATATTTTGACAAGTTTATTCATAATTTAATGGACGCTGAGAAGATTGGGTGAGGTTGTATTGGTAGCTAAAGGAATAAAAAAATTAATTAAGAAAATTCAGATCTGCGATCTATCTATTTTCAGAACAGGTTCGTAAAAGATTGTTGAATGATCCTACGGCAATAAACACAGATTTCCCGTTAGCTTTGCTCTGACTTTGCTCGCCTTTATATATGCACAATCTTACTTTAGTGTCAAAAATTCGGATTCCTAACGGTCTTTCCTGGCGTAGAAAGGCCGAATTATGGTCTATCTAGCAGGCCTGTTTCCATTGAGTCTTTGGCTTATTTTCTCAAACGCACAATAGTAATAAATTGAACTTTAATTTGAAAACGAAACAGGAAATACGGCTTTCGATCTGTACCATGTGACACTCCAACTCCACTGTCATTTCTCAGCTCTAGGTACATCATTGTGAGACCTGTGAGGAGGGGAGAAACGCGAACAATATGGTTGGTACGCTATATCGTAACGTGGCTCTGCAAATACCAGAGTACTTTACGTTCATCATTCGTAAATTTCAAATACAAATCCAGGGGCTACATCAAAATATGTCAATTATAACAAGACCCATACAATATCCGGTTGCAATATTTTTTTCACTGAACCAACACTCAGGGGATGTCCCCTATAAATGCAGTACATTGCGTTGGTGGAAGGAAGATCAGGTATTGGAAGGAGGAAAGAGGGAGTAGTGTCTGTTGACATTTGTTTTGAAACTCAGAATGTCATAATTGGAGGGAAAGGTATTTGCCGGAAGTCGATTCCACATACGGATAGTACGGGCGAAGGACGAATTTTTTCTGTAATGTGTAGTGCGACCGGTTGTCCAATCGACAACAAATGGGTGCGCATTCCTGGAGAGTCGCGTATCTCTACCGAACTTTCTCACGGGCGGTATAAGATCACGAATCTCCGAAGAACAAACTCCATGAAAGTATCGATAGAACAATGACACACAACCAACATTACGACTTCTAGAGTGCTATGAAGTCAAGTCGGGAGAGATATTTCTATGATAGAAGTTCACATCATGGACTGGCATGATTTACTGTATCTACAGATATTTCTAAATGAAATATAAAGCTATAATGGGTGCGGAAAAAGTCAAATCGAGAAGGATATTTGTTTGGGGCTATATCAAACACTGCTCCAATGTGGGCAAATTTCACCTCAGATGTGAAATGGTGAGCGAACGTAGCCAGATTACTTGTAGATTCTGGTACCAAGTCCAGCAATATTATTTTTTATTTAGGGGGTTTAAAAGGTGCCCTAAACAGTTGTACATATTAGTCATATGTACTAATAGACTGGAAGCCATCAAGATATATGTACCAGTTCATCACATTATAGATAAGATTCAGACAAACATTCGGGGGTGACTTTGGCCCCCTGTAATTTTTAAAACCGAAAAATAGGGTTACTTTCTTTGTTAAACTAAAATTCCCTGCCTGATTAAAAATAATATGTGAGATGATCGATTTCACTCATGCGCACATTTAAACAAATATTTCTACTTTTCCACCCTGATGTGATTTTAACGTATTAACTATTTCGAATAATGCGCGACATTGTGAATACCCTCATTGTGATATTTATTATAAAATTTCAAATAATTAACAAAGTTCACATATTCTGTTCAAATTTCATTGTTACCGGCATTTTGATCGATAAATATAAAAATCGGTGTGGACAAAACATATGCAACTCGACAATTTTGTTTTAAATAACGGCATTTTTGAAAATTATTTTGATTTGTCGTTATTATTATTAGTATATAATAAGCCATTGCAAAGAAATTGTCCAGAAATTTTTTAAAATAAATCAAAAATTTTTGTCGTACCCCGCAGTAATTGATCGCCCAAGATAAGTGGTCGGATGGACAATTTAATGAACAGACTTGTGAAAATAGACTCATTTCTCTCTTCCTATAAACGAAATATTGCATTTTTATGAACATTATATTTGTGTTATATTCCACCAAAATAAGCAGTGACAATTTGTTGTATAAGCTAAGATCAGAATTTATCGGATGTCATTTCAATACAAACTCTATTTTATCTTCTATAGAAAAAATAAAATAAAATTAAATATTCTTATAAATTTCTTTGCACTGGCTTATTATTTACTAATACGAAAAAGGACAATTCAAAATAAATTTGAAAAATGTCGATATTTAAAACAAAATTCTCGAGTTGCATATGTTTTGTCCACACCAATTTTTATAATTATCAAAAAATTTGATTTGAACTGGGATATTGTCCTGGCTCAAGACCATTTTGCATCTATATTTAATAGAATGCAAATTTATTTACAAATGGCATGGTGACATTTATTACTCTGCAGCCAAGTAATAAATGTCACCATGCCATTTGTAAATAAATTTGCATTCTATTAAATATAGATGCAAAATGGTCTTGAGCCAGGACAATATCCCAGTTCAAATCAAATATTGATTACAGACCAAAAAAATTCAAACGAAAAACTAAAACAAATGAGCGTTGGCACGGCAGAAGTATTGCTGGGTAACTATACCTGCATATACAGATACTTACATATGCAACTCAATGAGATGCTTGTAAGATGGCATGTGTACTTTATTACTTGGTGCGATTTTTTAAACGCAAATTCGGCAAGTGAGTTGTGATTCTCGTTCGTTTGTGAAAATCATCTCCTTATAGAGGCCGGGTTTGATGTTGAAAAGTCGCTGCGAAGCCACCTGAATGAAACCTTTAGACAGGGTGGAAATCATGATAGTGGTAGTCTGCAGCCAAGTAATAAATGTCACCATGCCATTTGTAAATAAATTTGCATTCTATTAAATATAGATGCAAAATGGTCTTGAGCCAGGACAATATCCCAGTTCAAATCAAATATTGATTACAGACCAAAAAAATTCAAACGAAAAAACTAAAATTATCAAAAAATGTCGATAATAAAAAAATTTTAACCGAATATGTGAATTTTATTATTTATTTGAAATCTTAACGCTATATGAATATTGTTTTAACAACATTTTTTTCTTTGTGATTTAAATTACAAACTTACAGAGCCTATTAAAGTAAGTCACCCTTAGTTGCATATGTTTTGGCCACCACTGTATATATACTCTTCTGATACTACTTGGAGGGCGTTTACCTTAGGTCAAAGTTATACGTGGTTCTAGTTTCTGAAGAGGTAGCTTCTTTAATGGGATAATTAAATAAATGTAAGAAGAAAAGTAGCGATGGGGTTTGATAGCACTTTGAAAGTACATTAAAACTCAAACTACACAAATTATGTCGTCAATGAATTTTTGGCCACGGAATGAAATCTTCCGACAGGTGTCTTTATATTCTACAATATTAGAATTGTCTTATCCGCAAGAGCGAATATGATACATACATCTCTTGAAATTGTCCTAAATGTGTAATAAGATATAACCCACATACAACGTGTACTCAGTTCTGTTGGCTCTGAAAAACCATCCCCTGTATTTAATTATTTTACAAAACTGGAGTCAGTGACGTCATTTTCATCCGATATTCATATCAAGCATCATTCGAAAGGTATTGATTCCTTCTATTCTATTTTTCAAAAATATGCGTTTTTAGCTGTCACTTTAAAAACTACAAAAAATCAATCTAATCGTCTAAGAATTCCACCAATGAGTTATTCTAAGACAAGAATAAAAAGTTATATTTAAAGAGCTTCTAAGTGCCTATAAATTCAGAAAAGAATTTTGGACAAAAATACAACAAAAAAAATTACAGAGGAAAACATGATTTTAGAGGTGTTTGAAGGAGCGTTTAGCTCACAGACGGCTTGACCCTGCGGCGATCATCATTAAACAATCCAATTTTCATTTCTGGGGGTGACCGCAGCAATATATTTTCGTGACCCATCTCTATGTATATGTACATAAGAGAGCTAGATTGACCCAACCAAATGGAGTTTCAATTTAGCAAGCCGCAAGAACACATCCATTTTTTTCATAATTCACATTCGTATTTCGTATTTTACTAACATCTAATGTAGGTATGTATGTATATATGTATGGATGTAGTTTTTTCTATTGATGTAATTTTATAATGGTAATTAAAGGCAACACACAAACACAACACGTACTTTAAGATGGTGTTGTATGTATGTACCTACTATGCGTACATACATATTTTCCGACAAATAACGACTATTTATGTATGCATAGTGTATGAATGAATGTTAATGTACGTATGGATGTGTGAATATTTGTTATAAATGTGTCTATGCATTTGTATGGATGTACTACTTCTCATTCTCAGCACAATTGAGAAGAGGAAGACAAAGCTACTAATAAATCTAACTAATAACTACTATATTTGATTAGCTTAACTATATATGTATGTATGTATGTCTGTTTTGATTAACTCCTTGCAGGTTAAGGATTTACCATGCTGTAATCTTAAGTTACTTAGAAAAATTGTATTCTGAACCGAAACAGATTAAATAACAATAAACAAATAATTAAGCAAAACGAAACGACGCATTTTTATTGGATCATTTTAAAGTTATTTTAAGGAACGACACCACCCCCCGCCCCCTCAACTACAAATCCAGAGTGTCGCAGAAAGAAGGACGTTCACTTGCAATGAGAGCAAGTAGATTTTTCCCACGAGAAGACTTATCGATTGTTTTGGGCTGTAGGCAAAATCGTCCAATGAAAAATGGTTCAAAAATTAAAATAAAAGTTAGTTCAAATGAAGAAAATATTAAATGTAATCATTTTAGGATGGGGCATACCAAGTTTATCATTCCGTGTGTAACACCTTGAAATATCTACCTGAGACCCTTGATCGTCATAAAATTCCAAGACCATTTAACCATGTCTGTCCGTCCGGCCATCTGTTGAAAGCAAGCTAGCATCTAAACGAATGGAGCCATGATTGGGATTGAAAATTGGCGAAATCAGTCCAGAGGGAAACAATTTCTCTAACAAGGACAGGAAATACTCCATTAACCACTAATATTTCAAGTATGTGCTTAAATGTTTTTTGAATATGAACGCGCATCTTTCAGGGGGTGAACGAAATTCGGTGTGTACATTCCTATAACGTGGAAATTTTGATCATTATGGGGAAATGGCGAGAAAATGTTACAATAATGAAAATCTGTGTATATTTGCTTTTAGGGCCAAAATGGGCAAAAAGGGATAAAATTATTGCCTTCCAAATGGCTGAAGCTGATTGTGTAGACGAGCAACGTAAAGGATTTTTTGGACATTTGTACTTTTTGAGAAAACTGAGCGAAATTGGGATAAAAATGGTACCAATCAAACGCGGCGGCATCTAGAATAATGAAATTCTATTTAAACATTTACCTGTCATCGTAGACGCGGAAAATAAAAGACTTTCTCCAAATTTTAGGGACAAGATGGGATAGAAGAGATAAAGCTGATACTTAAAAGCGTCAAATTAGATGTGAAGGCCATCATCTAGTTTTACAAAAAATAAAGCAGGTGAAAATTCTGTTAATTATACTAGTCAATTTTCAATCAATGTTCAATTTTTCTCGTGAAGTCTATTCAGTGTATTGCACAACGATAAATGACATTAATTTGATTATGTGTGATTACGTGAGCGTTTGGCAACCATTCATATTTTATTACCAGGATCTACGAGAAATATTTTGATACATTCATCGGCAAAATTGCACTTCAGTAATCCATCTATCAGTACACTCAAAGGAATTTGTCAGTAAAAGAAAGCAGGAAGCCTACTAAAATAACAGATTTTCTGCTAAAAAAGAGACAGCAGATTTGCTGAGATGGTAAACAGCTGTTTGCTGTTTTTAGCAATATAGAAAAAATTTTAAGCATATGTGCAGAACAGTATGACCGCTTAAATATACATATTAACAACACTTTTTTGAATAGAAGTTATTATAAAGCAATTTATTACCACGGAAAGACATTGCGATTGTCTTGTTAATGATACGCATATTGTCCCAAGCTAATATAAAAGGAACGCTTATCTATTTTAATTAACAGCAGCCAATTTTAGCAGACTGCAAACTCTTTATAGCAGTGTGAATGGTGATGTAAGATTGCAGAATAACAGCTGTTATGTCAAAAAAACTGCTGTAGCAGCTGTTTTTTATTAACCGACTTGTTCTCTGAGTGTATAATTTCTTTTTTTTAATAGTTGCTTGAAATTACATACATACATATATATTTTGAAGAAATATTACACAAAAATGTATCGATTTCCTAGGCGCTTGACCCCTCTCCAGGCCTCGCATTTTTTCTATGATAAATGCAGAAAATTGGATATGCTTGTTGACAAAGTATGGGCCTAAATATGATGTCTAATGAGTTTTGGGGTTTTTAATTTATATGGGGGGGTTTTCATCTACACTCATAAAAAAGTGAACCCTATAATGAGTAAATAAGCTAAAATTTAGAAAAATTTAACGTCATGTAGCGCTAAAGCAAAATTTCCTCAAATCAAGTTCAAACTTTTCCTTGAAATTAGTACATGCTTTGAACTTAATGCTAGTTCAATTTTTCTCAAACCAAGCAAATATTTACTCAAACTGAGGAAAATTCTAGTAAGTTTTTCCTCAAACCAAGTACATTTTTACTAAATCTAAGTAAAACAAACAAATAGTTTTGCTTCAGAGTGTGCAAAAAAGACAACATGAAATATTTCTCAAAAGTTTCATGATACCTCTGCCATAAAGAGTTGAGCTATTACTCCATGATTGTTGCGAAGACAAGATAGGCGCCTTCGCAGTCATTGTTTAGAATAATTCTTAAAGTATTTAACCCTTTCGACACTGACGGGACACATGTGTCCCATTGAGTTTTCTAATCGAACTGAAACGCAATTACTCCCAACTATTTCTATAAATATTTGTCCCAACAGTCATATGATCGTTTTCGCATGCTTGTGTTCTCTGTGTTCCACAATCTCAAATCCTTCCACCGTTATATGCTGCGATCGGTTCTTTACTACTGTCAACTTAGCGCAGACTTTGGATTTTGGTTTAGTTGGTACCATTATGAAAAATAAGAAATTCTTACCAAATCTTGATGGACCAAAATTAGAAAGAGGTGACTATGTTTTCAAGTATAACAGCAGCGGTACTATGCTTTGTAAATGGCAAGATACAAAGGAGGTTTTGTTACTCACCAATTGCCACACTGATATCGTAACGACCGTTCAAAGAACCAACAAAAAAGGAGAAGCCCTTGATGTTGCATGCCCTGAGCCCATTGCCTTTTATAATAGATACATGGGTGGTGTAGATCTTTCAGATCAATTTTCATCTCTTTATGATCCTGACAGGAAATCTGGAAAATGGTGGAAGAGTTTTTTATTAGTTTTTCAAAAACTGGTGGAAGAGTTTTTTTTTAGTTTTTCAAAAACTGCTTATGGTTTCCGTCTCCAATGCTTGGATTCTTTTCCAAGAAACTCGGCATGTGAAGGTACCACTAATTTCCTTTCTCGCTGAATTGGCGGTGCAGCTTCTTCATTATGGAAAAGAGAGAGCAACAATTAAACGTCGTAGCACGAGTGGTCGCCCATCAGAAGCAGAAGCTGTTCAAATGATAACAAAGAGCATCGTACGAAAATGATGTGCGTTTCTTGCAATATTCCTTTGTGCAAGCTGTGTTTCGCCAGATATCATACTAATTAACATACATTTTCATTGTATATGACACATATTCAATTCTAACTTGTTTGTTTCATAAATTAATAAAACAGCATTGAAGTTTACATATATTATGTTATTTTAGTTTTGCCTTACTTCGTTACTGATGGGACATATTTGTCCCAGGACATTTTCCTTGTTCTGGTTATCCGTTCGCGAAACGCACCCTATGGCCAATTATTGGAACTATAACTAACCAATACCCATCAAAAAAAGAGTTCGTATTTAAAAAAAAATCCGTTTCGAAAGGGTTAAGAAAAAAAAACTCTGCAAACGAACGAGAATTGCTTCATAGATTAATATTCAAGATTTTTTTAAGCAATTTCAAATGTTTTTTATAAGTTCATTAATACTTAAATGTATGAAGAACTCGGCATAAATTCAGTAAACAATTTAACTTCATTTTAGGAAAACCTCATTTTTCTGTTAAAATTTTCTAAATGGAATATTTTCCATACAAAAAATTTCAGATTTTTTTCTCACTTAAAACCTTGGAAATATTCTTCCACATAAGTATGAATTTACTCAATTGTAAGAATTTTTTATTAGATCCAAAGAAATGAAATAGGGTAGTAGATTTATTTAATACTACCCTATTTCTAGTAAGTGAACTATTTACTGTGACTTTGAAAGAAGGAAACTTTACTCATACTTAGTTAATTTTCCACCTTTTTAGGAAAATTTTACTGAACTTGAGTAAAATTGTTGAACTAAATTGTAGTATGAATTTTACTCAGATTTAGGAATACTATTTTTCTGAGTGTAGTTTTACCAAAAATAAAGCAGTCGAAAATTCTGTTAATTATTTTAGTCAATTTTCAATCAATGTTAAATTTTTCCCGTGAAGACTAGTCAGTCTATGGCGCAATGATAAATGACGTTAATTTGATTATGTGTGATTACGTGAGCGTTTGGAAACCATTCATATTTTATTACCAGATTCTTCGAGAAATATTTTGATACATTCGTCCGACAGATATCGTCGGCAAAATTGCATTTCAGTAATCCATCTATCAGTACACTCAAAGGAATATGTCAGTAAAAGAAAGCAGAAAGTCTACTGAAAGAGCAGATTTTCTGCTGTTTAAAAACAGACAGCAGATTTGTATCTGCTGAGATGGTAAACAGCTGTTTGCTGTTTTTGGCAATATAGAAAAAACTTTAGGCATATGTACAGAATAGTGTGACCACTTAGATATTCATGTTAACAACACTTTTTTGAAGAGAAGTTATTATAAATCAATGTATTACCACGGAAAGATATTGCGATTGTCTTTTTAATGATACACATAGTGCCCCAAGCTAATATAAAAGGAAATTCGAGCTAAACTCGCTTATGAACGCTTATCTATTTTTATATTTTAATTAACAACAGCCAATTTTAGCAGTGTGAATGGTGATGTAAGATTGTCGAAAACGGCTACTATGCCAAAAAAAAACAGTTGTAATAGCAGATAACTGCTTTTATTAACAGACTTGTTCTTTAAAAGTATAACTTCCCTTTTTAATAGTTGCTTGAAATTACATACATACATATCGAGGGCTTATATTCATAAGTGGCTATGAACAAAAACATAACTTTTCAGGAGAGCTAAAAAACTGATTTTCTACTTAATTTGAAGAGAAATTATTAATCATTCTTCAACAGTTTAATATAAAAAGTATTATTAATTGTTAACATTAAACATTTTTCGAAATTTACTATTATTACCGGTTTTATGGTTCATAACCACTTTTGCCTGTTTAAAATTGAGCACTATGAATGTTGAAATAAGCACATAGCAATTTATGCCCAAATATATAAATAAGATTTATTGTAAACTCAATAACGTTTCTCATGAAATCTTGGCAATGTTGTATAGAAAACGCATTTTCTCTAATGTACACAGTTAATGAAAAATCCAAAATTTGCGGTTGCAATTCCTTATATTTTAACTTTCTTCATTCATAATTCTGAAACTTTTCATACACAAATATTCCCCATGAAGTCAACAATCACATGCCAAAGAAATATTTTGGTATTCTCAATATAATAAAAAGTTACGACGGTTTTTTTAAAGATACTTTTCACAATTTTTGACTTTACAGCCACTATTTATCCTATTTTAGCCTGATAACTGGGGAATCAAAATGCTATTAACGCGAAATGGTGGAATTTGATAGAAAAAAGTTTTAGCGAATTATATCCTTCAGTTTTATGCTGCTCCATTGTTGAACTATTTTATTTCGATTATTTTTATGTTCATAGCCACTTATGCAGTCACAAACTAAACTGAATTTGTTGTTTCTCTTTTGAATAATACTTGTTACATATGTACAACAAAATACTAACTCTGAAAAATATTTGACACGAGTGAGAAATATAACAAAAATTTGAGTATTTTAAAACTCGTTTCTTATTGTATCGCAACTTTAAAGTAGATTTTAAAATAGAGACCTACACGCAGAGAATAAACGCATTGGGTAGAAACGAAATTTTAGACACGTGAACATCGTTTTTGAGTTTCTTTTGTGTAAAATATAGTTTGTTTCCGGTAAACATGTCATCACTTGTTACTGACATGCTCCTGAAAATACCTCTAAAAATCATGGTTTTACCGTGTAACTGTTTTATGTTGCATTTTTGCCCAAATTTTTTTTCTGAATTAATATACCCTTGTAAGCACTTTAAGTAAAAATGTTTATTCTTGTCTTAGAATAACTCATTGGTAGAATTATTGAGCGTTTATATTAATTTTTTCGGGTTTTCAAGGTGACAGCAAAAAACTCATATTTCTTGGAAACATTTTGTAAGAAGTGTAATAAAAAATAGATAGAAGGAATTAATACATTTCGAATGATGCGTAAATGATGAATAACGGACGAAAATTGTCGTCACTGACTCCATTTTTGTGAAATAATTTAATGCAGGCGATAGTTTTTATAGCCAAAATGTTCAAACGCTTTTGATAAAATTGACCGCTGCGGCGTAAATTTCAATCCGATGTTCATCATTTAGGCATCATTCGAAAGGTTTTGACTGCAGCTATTTATTTTTTATAAAATACTACCACCAAATACGAAGAAGTTTTCAGTAGTAACTGTGAAAATCAACAAAAAATTACTATAAACGTCCAATAATTCGACCAATAAGTTATTCTAGGACAAGAATCAAAATTGTTATTTAAAGTGCTTTCAAGGGTCTATTATTTCAGAAAAAAATTTGGGAAAAAATGTAACACAAAAAATTACAGTGCAAAAACATGATTTTTAGGGTTGTTTTCAGGAGCGTTTAGCTCACAGATGGCTTGATCTAGGAACGAAATATTTTGCAAATCCTCATTAAACAATCCAAACTTTATTTTCGTGGGGTGACTGGAACTTGTTTGGAAATGGAAATTTGCATGGACGGCGACCCAGCCTAATGTTTATATCAAACAGTTTTCTTTGTTTGTCGAAATGGATTTGTATTATCATTACAAACTCCCAAACCATTAGAAGTAACAGAAACCGTTGTTGTTGTTAAGATACAGCTCCATAAAAATGTCGCATCGCAAATGTTACATCTTAGCGCTCTTCAAGCATCAAGCAAATTATTTGCTTTTATTAAGAATGTTTTTAGATTTCATTATGATATCATAGTGATTCTTATCTACACTTTCTTAAAATCACTAAACGATTTTGTTCTTAAATTTCCAAACTTTTACTTTTACTGCAAGTACACAATTAAAAGTTCATAAGATATAGCTCTAGTCAAATGTCAAGAAGTGGTATCAGTTAATAAAAATGAAAATTTTCCAAACAATTTGGTGTCCATTGGCGAAATTAGCACTACACAATCTTGAAATTGGCACAATTCGTTTAGTTTGTTTGTATTTTTCATAATCTTTGTCCGAAATTCAAGAAAGTGTCCACGATTTTCGTGTTTTCGTGATTTTACTGCAAAATTACTATTTCGGATGAGTTATTTTAAAAAAGAACTTAAAAATTCTATATTTTATTGCTTCAGAAAAGTCTAGAAGGTTTTAAAAATTATATGTTCGAAACCTCTCTGGGGGGTTTGAACCCCCAAAACCGCCCCCCTTGCGCACGGCCCTGTATACAGATGTTACATGAGTAACAGGATGTTTACTCAAAATCTTTATACGCATATTCCGACTAAACAAAAATATTTGAAAATGTTTCTTCATTTGTATAATCTTTAATATGTATAAATTCGAATAACAAATACAGCTTTTTTGAACTCGATGAAATGCAAGACGAAAAACATGGCAAACAAATTCAGTAAGTTAAAACTCATTTCTTATTGTTTCGCAAATTTAAAGTAGATTTCAAAATAGAGACCAACACGCAGAGAAAACATGCAATACGTAGAAACGAAATTTTAGACACGTGAACATCGTTTCTGAGTTTCTTTTGTGGGAAAAATTAGTTTATTTGCGGTAAACATGTCATCAGTTGTTGTAAATGAACAAAGAAAAATATGTTTTCATATCGAGGGCTTATATACATTAGAATGGGTCACGAAAATAAATTGCAGCGGTCACCCCTAGAAATGAAGATTGGATTGTTTAATGATGATCTGCAAAATATTTCGTCACTGGGTCAAGCCATCTGTGAGCTAAACGCTCCTGTAATTGTTTTATGTTGCATTTTTGCCCAAATTTTTTCTGAATTAATAGACCCTTGGAAGCACTTTGAATAAAAATTTGTATTCTTCTCTTAGAATAACTCATTGGTAGAATTATTGGGCGTTTATCTTGATTCTTTGCGGGTAGTTTGTATTAGTTTGTAGCCGTCACCCTGCTACAAACTCATATTTCTTGGAATATACCACTAAATACGAAAAAGTTTTCAGTAGTCACTGTGAAAATCGACAAAAAATTACTATTAACGCCCTATAATTCGACAAATAAGTTACTCTAAGACAAGAATAAAAATATTTATTTAAAGTGATTTCAAGGGTCTATTATTTCAGAAAAAATGTTGAAAAAGTATAACATAATTACACCGGAAAAACATGATTTTTAGGGTTATTTCAGCAGCGTTTAGCTCACAGATAGCTTGATCTAGGAGCGAAATATTTTGCAAATCATCATTAAACAATCCAAACTTTATTTTCGTGGGGTGACTGGAACTTGTTTTTCCATTTCCGACTCAGCCTAATATACATAAGTGGCTATGAACCATTTTCTCGAAAATGAGTTTCTGATGCCAAACTATTCTCAGATTTGGATGTCATCTGTCATATAAATTTGGAGAAGAATTTTTTTTCTAAAGCCATTTTTTTCAAATTTTTCTGATTTGGTATCTACACGTTAATTTGTGACAGCAAAAGTGGCTATGAACATAAAAATAATATAAATAATATAGTTCAAAAATGGAGCAGCATATAACCGAGGGCTTTAATTCGCTACAACGATTTTGTTTAAAGCATTTTTCTATATTTAGGGCATATCGTGCTATCAAATTCCATCATTACGCGCTTAATAGCATTTTGGTTCCCAAGTTATCAGGCTAAAATAGGATAAATAGTGACTGAAAAGTCCAAAATTGTGAAAAGTATCTTTAGAAAAACCCGCGTAACTTTTTATCATATTGAGAATACCAAAATATTTCTTTGGCATCTGATTGTTGACTTCATGGGGAATATTTGTGTCAGAAAAGTTTCAGAATCCTGAACAGAGAAAGTTTAAATATAAGCAATTGCAACCGCGAATTTTGGATTCTTCAACAATTGCAGCGATTTTCACGATTGACTTCATAAATCATTGGTTCTTAATACACAAACAAAAACTCAGTCGGATCCGTAGGCTAGATCGCGAGAAAATCATAAATCAAAAATGTCATGTGTGAAAATCATTTTAGCCATATTTGCCGCGAAAATGGCATTTTTCAAAAATATCAAATTTGTATTATTTGTTTACCATGCCCTACCGTAATATCCACTTTTTGTAAAAAATTTGGAAATAGGTATAAAAATGGCTACAAATTCGCTGTGTAAATCACAGATCATGCGTTTTCTATACAGCATTGCCAATATTTCATGAAAAACGTTATCGAGTTTACAATATATCTTATATATATATTTGGGCATAAATGGCTATGTGCTTATTTCAAAATTCATAGTGCTCAATTTTAATCATGCAAAAGTGGCTATGAACCATAAAAGCGCGAATAATAGGCAAATTCGAAAACTGTTGAATTAAAGTGTTTAGATTAAAGTGTAGAAAAATGATTCATAATTACGCTTAAAATTAAGGAGACAATCCGTTTTTTCGCTCTCCTGAAAAGTTGTGTTTTTGTTCATAGCCACTTATGAATATAAGCCCTCGATATATCAAACAGTTTTCTTCGTTTGTCGAAATGGATTTGTATTATCATTGCAAACTCCAAAATTCTTAGGTTACTCCAATACTTTTTCGCAGAAATGAAGAATTTAATCTCGCCAATAGATTTTTACAAAATTATTAATTTAGAGGTAAATTGCTTTTCAATGATTTCAAATTATTTGCTTTTAGATTTCACTATGATATCATAGTGATTTTTATCTAAACTTTTTTTAAAATTACTAAAAAAAATTATTAAATCTCCAAACATTTATTGTAGTACACAATTAAAAGTTCATAAGATATTGCTCTAGTAAAATGTCAAGAAGTGGTATCGGTTAATTAAAATGAAACTTTTCCGAAAAATGTTGTGTCTATTAGCGAAATTAGCATTACACAATCTTGAAATTGACACAATTCGTTTAGTATGATCGTATTTTTCATAACCTTTGTCCGAAATTCAAGAAAGTCTCCACGATTTTTTATGTAATTTTCGTGTTTTAAAAAGAAGTGAAAAATTCTATATTTTATTGCTTCAGAAAGTCTAGAAGGTTTTCAAAAAATATATGTTCGAAACCTCTCTGGGGGTTGAACCCCCCACCCCCCTTGCGCACGGCCCTGGTGAATGCGAAAGATAATGCATATTCCAAATTCATAAAAATGGAACGAAATTCGATATGTATGCCGTAGGTACGTATGACTGTGTTGGAATTGACAATGCGCGGAACAGATCGAAAGAGAAAACATTCTTCCCTAACAACGAATGAAAATATAATGAATATTTCTGCATTTCTGAAGAATCTACATATATATATATATAAAAAGTGACGTTACTTGTTCAGGGTGTAGCCCTACTCTAATTATAGGGATGTACACTCCGAATTTCGTGTTACTAACTATTGTATCATTCCGTTTTTTCCCTTTACTTACTTTTGTAGTTTTTGGTTTTTTCACGTTAGTAGAGGATTGTGCGCTTATGAACGCTTATATTTTTATATTTTAATTTACAACAGCCAATTTTAGCAGACTGCAAACTATTTAGCAGTGTGAATGGTGATGTAAGATAGCAGAAAACTGCTGTTATGCCAAAAAAACCAGCTGTAATTGCAGAAAAGTGTCTGCTGATAGGCAGCATACAATCGCTGCTTTTATTAACAGACTTGTTCTCTAAGTGTATAACTTTTGATTAAATATTTGCTTGAAATTACATACATACATATCGAGGGTTTATATTCATAAGTGGCTATAAACAAAAACATAACTTTTCAGTAGAGCGAAAAAACTGATTTTCTCCTTAATTTGAAGAGAAATTATTAATCATTATTCTACAGTTTAATCTAAAAAGGATTACTAATTGCTACGATTAAAAAGTTTTCGAAATTTCCTCTTATTCGCGGTTTCATGGTTCATAACCACTTTTGTATGTTTAAAATTGAGCACTATGAATGTTGAAATAAGCACATAGCCATTTATGCCCAAATATATAAATAAGATATATTGTAAACTCCATAACTTTTTTCATGAAATCTTGGCAATGTTGTATAGAAAACATATTTTCTGTGATGTACACAGCGAATTTAATAATTCCAGCTTCATCCGACAGATTGGTCGCTTGTAACATATACGTAGCCAGTCGCGAAAATCGCTGCAATTGATGAAAAGTCCAAAATTCGCCGTTGCAATTCCTTATATTTTAACTTTCTTCATTCATAATTCTGAAACTTTTCGTACACAAATGTTCCCCATGAAGTCAACAATCACATGCCAAAGAAATATTTTGGTATTCTCAATATAATAAAAAGTTACGCCGATTTTTCTAAATATACTCCTCAAAATTTTTGACTTTACAGCCACCATTTTTCCTATTTTAGCCTGATAACTGGGGAATCAAAATGCTATTAACGCGAAATGATGGAATTTTATAGTACGACATGCCCTAAATCTAGAAAAATGAAAAATGTTTACTCAAAATCTTTATACGCATATTCCGATTAAATAAAAAATATTTGGAAATGTTTATTAATTTTTATAATCTTAAATATGTATAAATTCGAATAACAAATACAGTTTTTTTGTATTCGATGAAATGCAAGAAGAAACAACTAGAAATTTTAATTCCAAAAAACCAAATAATTGTATTTTAGAGTTTCGTTTTCCTACGTAGATCCAAGTTAATGAATTTGTTGTTTCTCTTTTGAATAATACTTGCTACATATGTACAAAAAATACTAACTCTGAAAAATATTTGACATAAGTGATAAATATAACAAAAATTTTAGTAAGTTAAACCTCATTTCTTATTGTTTCTCAACTTTAAAGTAGATTTTAAAGAGAGACCTACACGCAGTAAAAAAATGCATTTATTTTGTGGGAAAAATTAGTTTGTTTGCGGTAAACATGTCATAAGTTAATGTAAATGAACAAAGAGAAATAAGTTTATGTATATCAAACAATTTTCTTCGTTTGTCGAAATGGATTTGTATTATAATTACAAACTCCCAACACATTGGAAGTAACAGAAACCGTTGGTTCAGATTTAGATACAGCTCCATAAAATGTCCAATCGCAAATGTTACATCTTAGCGCTCTACAAGCATCAATCAAATTATTAGCTTTTATTAAGAATATTTTAGATTTCATAGTGTTTATTATCTACACTTTTTAAAAATTACTATACGATTTTGTTATTAAATTTCCAAACTTTCATTGCAGTACACAATTAAAAGTTCATAAGATATAGCTCTAGTCGAATGTCTAGAAGTGGTATCGGTTAATAAAAATGAAAATTTTCCGAACAATTTGGTGTCCATTAGCGAAATTAGCATTACACAATCTTGAAATTGGCACAATTCGTTTAGTTTGTTTGTATTTTTCATAACCTTTGTCCGAAATTCAAGAAGCGTCCACGATTTTTTATGTAATTTTCATGATTTTACTGCAAAATTACCATGTCAGACGAGTTATTTTAAAAAGACCTTAAAAATTCTATATTTTATTGCTTCACAAAGTCTAGAAGGTTTTAAAAATTATATGTTCGAAACATCTCCGGGGGGTTTGAACCTCCAAACCACCCCCCCCCCCCTGCGCACAGCCCTGTTCTGTGAGACACTCTTTCTAACAGAAATTTTTAACTTACTAAATGATTTGTTAACAGAAGGTCTCAAAAAATTGGCTGAAGAGAATTGAATGGAATTCAATGTGAAGTATAAAATCAAAAGAATTTGACAGTAAAAACAGCTGAAAATTCTGTTGAGATTTCACTTTTTAATAGCTTCGATTGCTAAATTCTACAATTTTAAAGGCGTTAGCAATTTTCTATTTATGGTTAAAAATTGACTTTCCATTTCCGTAATCGATATAAATCTGTATTAAATGTCGCAGTAGCAGATATTTCGTTTGTAGGGGGTTTTGACATACTCGGGTGTAGAACCACAAATGTTGTGCAAAGCGACGTGTATTTAAAATTGTCTTTTGTATAAGTCTTTTCTGATTGGTTACGAAATTAATCGATTTCAGCTTGAAAAGACAAGGTCGATTTTTAAATGTAAAATTTGTATGGGATCTGTCATTTTCAAATCGACCTTATGCCATTTCAGCTAGATGTCGCATGCAGTCTGAAAAGGCTATTAGACAATTTGTATTGAATTCACAAATTGTATGTGCTCCATTGCCATTTTTAATGAAGGTTTCCCCAAATGCGTACATGTTGTCATTATTTTGGGTCTACTAACCGCAATTAGTTTTTTGATCTCAATATTTAGTGGTTCATATTTTATATGCGTTGTTAACTTTAATGACATTTTATTTTTAATATATTAATGCATTTTTCTTAGCGAGCATATCATTATTTGAGAAACACAGAAATGTCTTTAAACGTCCTACAAACTTCGACCAATAAGTCATTCATCAGTCAATCCATTATGGATTGCATTCCACAGAGACTGTCGATTTTCTTAGAAGTCTAGTAATATTACAGGAAAATAATTATATACCACAAATATTGGTAGATAGTGGGTGCTACAGCTGTGTTTCCCTTCTATTTTAAGTCCAAAAGTACAAATTTTGAAAATCCATTATCTCAAGTATACAGTGCAAGATAACCTAACTTCCTGATCCAACCATTTTTTGCCGTAAAAGTAAAAAGTACGAATTTGGAAAAATCTTTTTAGTTTCCTTGTCTATGCAGTTAGAGGAATGTATACACCGAATTCCATGAATCTAGCTGCGGCCCCTATTTTACCCACTTAAGTTTCTAAAATTTCTTTATTTTACGTGTCTACGCGTTTAGGGTAATGTACACAACGAATTTCATCATTATAGCAGGAGCCGTTTAGTCTGTACTATGTTGATCCCTCTGCTCCCATTGTATTCCTTGAAAGCATGAATTTGGTACTATTTGTATCCCCTTTTTATCCCAAAATGTACGAATTTCGAACAATCCGTTTATTTTACGTGTCTACTTAATCAAAGGAATGTATACACCGAATTTCATTATTCTAGATGCAAGCAGACAAATTGGAAAAATATGCTTATATACTCTAAAATATTATTAGGTTATTATGGGTATTTTTAGTTATTGTGACGGAAAAAAATTTCCCTTTGGACCGATTTCGCCCAGTTTCAATTTCAACCGATCTACGACTATAAGACGGATTTATGAAAAATTTGGAAGTCCTTGCTCGTTACATTTAGATGTTGTGATTTCAACAGACGGACGGACGGACAGGGCTGGATCATCTTAGAATTTTATGACGATTAAGAATATATATATACTTTATAGGGTCTCAGATCGATATTCCAAGGTGTTACAAACGGAATGACAAAGTACCCCCATCCTGGAGGTGGAGGGTATAAAAATTACATTGGCAAAATATGATTTTTAATGAACGTGTAGCTCACAGACGGCATAGATCAGATGAGATATTTTCAATAGATCAATCATCAATAGATCAGATGAAATATTTTCATCATTAAACAGCAAAAACTTGGTAATGACACCTCATTATTATTTGCATTACCTGGAAAGGACAGCCCATCACGCCCTGCTTTATTTTGAAGTATGAAATAATGGCCTCCTTATAATGGTTTAAACAAGTAAGAAAGCTTCATTCGACTAAACCGACTTATATATTCCCTCACACTCAGATAATATATATACGGAAGTTATAAGGAATTAAATTTTACGTAGGGCAGGATAATTAGTGTGGAAGGTATTAGGAGGTTCGTGTCACATGGTCCCAGCTACCACATTTATAAAACAATTGTAAAAACATGATCAAATATCAAGTCGTAGTGGATTCCAAGCACCAATATAAAATTTATGCAGGATTTAATATTACCTAGGACAGAGACAATTGTGTGGGAGGTACAAGAAGGGGTTAAAAAAATAAAATATTTTTTAGGTTTAAAGTAATTATAAAGACATTTTCAAATATCAAATTGCAAATGATTTTGACTACCCGTATGAATGTTTTATTGCAATCAAAGTTTATGCCACTTTGTGTGGGAGGTAACAGAAGGGGTGTAGCAATATCGCCCATATTCCATATGAATGCAACCTCTATAAAATGTAAAATTTCACAGTATTCTGATCATCCGTATATATGTTATAACAGCTTTAATTTTACGTAGATTTGGGGTTAAAAAGTCGTGAAATTGATTTGGTCCAAACATACTTGGGGTCTTAAGTCACTCCTTCAATGCGTTACACTTTTGTCTGTAGAGTGAGGGTATACAAAGTTGTTATTAGTAACAACACATCCATGTTTTACTACACATTGAGTTGTGTATAGCTTTGTCTTCATGTCATTTCGATGTTGCCGCGACCGTCGCTCAAAGATTAAAACGATTCGACATTTTCGATTGATGAAGCAAATTTAGTTACTTCATGTGAGTTATTTGGTTGCAGATTCGTAAAGCTAATTGGTTGCACTGTATTGGAATTTTACAAAATGTTTTATTTTATTGTTAAAATAGTATTATAATACTATCTTATCAACACAACAACAACAACAATAATTAGAAACGGATCCGAAAAATAAGTAGTGAAGACTTTTTGTTTTGCCCCATGTCCGCCATTACTTGGTAATGAGAGATTTTGCTGGGATTTCTAAATTTCTTGGAAATTTGTACGATTAAGCGATTGGCAGTAAAACAAGTTATTTGTTCGAAAATTCGAAAAATTAAAAATTGTGACTTTGCCAGTTTGATATGTACTTATGTACATTAGGCTGGGTCGCGGTCCATACAAATAGAGAAACAATTTCCAGTCACCCCACGAAACTAAAGTTTTGATAATTTAATGATGATTTGCAAAATATTTCGTTCCTAGATCAAGCTATCTGTGAACTAAACGCCCCTGAAAATACCCCTAAAGATCATGTTTTTCCCGTGTAATTTTTTTGTGTTGCAATTTCTAACAGATTGTCGGTACTGATGTAAATACATATGGGCATTTCCATGATGTTGAACGTGCCAGTCGTACACATTTAAAGTGACAAAAAGTCAAAATAAAACGGTTTTTTATTTTGACCATAGGTTTAACTTATAGCTCTTAATAAACTGTACAATTGGTGCTAATGTGGATTTTTGGTAATATTTCGTTTTCAAGATAATTTAAAAAAACCAAGTCATTCGCACGTGATCAAACAGAATTTGTTTTCGCGGCCAACAATTCAAACGCCGATTTCAGCGAAACCTGTGGCAATATTTCAATGTGACCCATTTTAGAACGTTGTGTAATGATGTCTCTTAAAAATGGCTTTGATTTTATCCAAAAGTTATTAATACTTTTTTTGTAATTTAATTTTAAGTCCGGTCGAATTTATCTTGTTTCTGTTGCACTTTTCAAATTATAATTAATATATATTTTTTAATCAACAGAAGTATTCATTGTATTTATTCTCACATAATAAGAGTAAACAAAAAAATTGTTTTTATTTATTGTCTTGTAATTTTAAATAATCATCTTTCAAGTTTTTCACGGCAGTTTTCATCTTGCTTATTTTGTTTTTGCTTCCGTTTATGCTCATCTGGATTTAAATAATAAAAAATATTTTTTTACATAAATAAAGCACGTGACCAACTACCAAGGTCCCAAATTTTCTTATTTTCCAGTAAGGGTGTTTTATTTTAATTGTATAAAAATCATGTTTGTACTCAAAATGTAATGATCTTTCTGCGTCGAATGTGACATCGAAATAAGCGATAATACAAAGCAAAAAGTTGCATTTAACAGCAGTCGTATAACTTCGTATCTTTTCTTTTTTGAAAGAACTTTTATCAAAACAAAACATGCGAAAGGAATATTCAGACGAGTAAAGTTGCATATTCGTTTTCATTAGTTAAATTTGATTATTTCTTTATGAAAATGTGAGTGTTTACAAGAACTTTTAATTTTTGGTCTTGGAGGACCTTTCTGTGGAAATGCCCATGTGTTGCTCTTATTTGCAGTCAGAAAGGCTTTCTCAAAACTCTGAAATGTTGATCATTTGTCGAATAAAAACAGTTAAAAGCAAATACCGCAATTTTAGTAGTTTTCGCTTTATTGATTTGTCCGCTCAATTGATCCAAAACAATCCAATGGAAATTTCCGATATAAGTTGTACGAGGGGGGATTCTCTTGAAAATTTTATTGTGACTAACTTCTGAACAGAGGATAGTTTCTGAATGGGGACTATACAATGGTCATGATACAAATGGACGTGAGACTGCCCACACCAACTATATATTAAAATTATCACAAAACACGTAACGAATGGCGGATTCTCTTGACAATTTTACTGTATATAGCCTGTAGAAAGTGGATGTTTTCTGGCTATAATAGGGGATGACACGACAAATGGGCATGACACCGCTCACAAAAACAATATTTTAAAACTATAACAAAATACATTGATTTACTTGAATATTTTAATGTAACGAACAGAGGATGACCCTTGACTATAATAGGTCATGGTACAAAAAGAGACGCATCTCCACCCAAAACAACAATATTATAAAGTAACACGTGCCGATTTTTTTCTGCCGCTACTTTCAGGTAAGGGTTTAGTTCTTGAATATAAGAGGTCATGGTATGAACAATTGGCGCGTCTCCTCATACTCGAACCAAGCAAGGTGTTCCAGTAGATGGGTATCAAAATGTTTACGCTTCATATCCATTGGGCCGTGTTTATACCGTACACCCAAACAACGCCGTTTGTTATTATTTGAGAATGTTATTAGTTAACGTGAGAGGACCCACTTCAGTTTCAAATTTAAGAGCAGTTGAGAGAGGCGTGTCAGAAACTGGGTGAGCGCATTAATGTATGCTGTCTGTCAGCTGTCATCCTCTCCAGATACGAACTTTGTTTGCGATAATATTAAGAACTTGCTCGCCATCTAACCAAAACGACCTGTGGGGAAAATTCAAAGAGGACATGAGTGAGGACATTTTGCATCATTATTGCACCGTTACGATTCTATATCATTTGCGATTAACATTTTCAACGATACGCTGATAAAAATTTAAGACATATGCCTAGCCATCAGCAACAAAACTCTTAATCAACTTGGAATGGTAGTGCCTGAACGTTCTACCATTGACATTTCTGATCGAGATTTGCTAAGAGAACGGCAATTCAATTGTGAATACTTGCGTTTGTTTGTCCCAACAAAAACTCTATTAATTGCAAAGCAACAAGAGGCCTTTGAAAAATTATAACTGCAGTAACAAATGACAGCGGCGGCTTATTTTTCTCGATGCACCAGGAGGCACAGTTAACACCTTTCTCATTAGTTTGGTATTAGCGCACGTCCGCTCTCAAAATGGGATAGCTTTAGCTATTGCTTCCCCGGTATTGCTGCTACATTATTGGATGGAGGACGAACGGCAGCGTTGAAATTGCCATGGAATATGCAATTTGTCCATTCTCCAATCTGTAATATTGGCAAAAGTTCAGATCAAATACACAACCATTCGTTTGAACTCTTATTATACTAGCTGGAAACTTCCGACAGACCCTTCCAGTAATTCCAAAATCAGGACCCGCATTTCTACGATATGTACAAAAAATTAATCTGACCACCAATATGCGTGTACATCTGCATCACGATGACTCAGCAGCTATATTTTCGAAACATCTACTGGATGTTGGAGAATTACATTTTCAAAAAATGTCATTCATGAATCAATTCAGCAATTAATCGAGAAAGACTTCCCAGAAATTTACACAAAGAGTGGTTTTACGTCCGTGCTATATTGGCTGCAAAAAAACGATGTTAATGCAATCAATAATTTAATTCTGGAACAAATTTCTAGGTGGTTGCACACATTACAAATCGATAGACAGTATCATGAAAGCGGATGAAGTTATCAACTATCGAATTAAATTTCTAAATTCTTTGGACCTTCCAGGAATTCCGCCGCACATGTTATCTCTTAATTTTTTTCACCTATAATTCTCCAAAGGAATGTTAGTCCTCCTCGATTGTGCAATTGTACTAGAATTGCTGTCAAGAGACTAATGCCCAACGTCATTGAAGCAACGATTTTAAATGGAAAATCAAAAGGAAAAGATGTTCTTATACCACGCATTCCGATGATTCCCACCGATATACCATCCGATTTCTAACGACTACAGTTTCTGATTCGCCTATCATTTTCAATGACTATAAACAAAGCACAGGGACAATCACCTGAAGTTTGTGGATTGAATCTGAATCTGTTGCTTGCTCACGTGGAACAATTGTAAATATCGTGTATCCCGAAGCACTCCAATGAAATACTGACTAACTTAACTAATAGACACAAAATACATTTTTAGAAATAATTTCTTTTAAATGTTGCATTTTCTTTAAAGAAATTGTGAAAAAATTACTTAAATTTTCATCATGTTTTTATATTTTAAAAATGTAACTTATGAATTTAAATAATTAAGTATTAATTTAAACTAATTTACAGAAGTAAAAATATACAAAACAAAAATTGCGAGCATACAAAGTTACATACATAAGGAAGACAAAAACCCGTGCAACGCCGGGTACAGAAAGCTAGTAGGCATATATTTTGGCACAGGCCCCAAGTGTTGTTATAGGCCCCTTCAAATGCCCGTCCGATTCATCCTATTACCGTTGTATAATCTTGATCAATTTTTCCAAATCATGTTATATTTACTTTACTCGGAATATCTGTCGGAAAATTGGATCAATTACCATATTCGTTAAATTTGACTAAAGATGAATTTATAGTACACTGTATAATTTATATGAACTACATAAAACTACTCTCATGAATCCCGGATTTATTATTCAAAGCAGGGAGTGGTGTAGGGTATTATATAATCGGTCCCGCCAAGCTTTAGCCTTTGAGAATAAAGTGGAACTCAGTCTGATATTCCTATAAACTGATTGGAACATTTGTATTTTGCAATGGATACCTTTACGGTACAAATTAATACACAATTTATGCTTTAGAATAATTGTTCAACAGGTGTTGTTCTTGCAGCACAAACAAATAATTTCGGGATGGTTTTTGCAATTAAAGCGATGTTTGCAACTACAAGTAGAATTTTCTTTTAGAAATTAAATTATACATGCCGCAACATCGGTCGACCTCGCAAATGTAGTCTTACACTGTTGAAAATTAACCTTCAGGTAAACCACTGTCGGTCTTGCATTCCATGAACTAAACGAAATGTCTATACGAACTTTTATGCCTAAATATCTTTATGAAAAGTTGTAAAATATATCAGAATTATAATGTATATGCATAGTACTTTATGTTGTCTTAATGCCTACACATATGGGCATCTCCCAGTGGCCCGGACACGACATTCGCACGCCCTAAACTAGTACAAACTAGTACAAAATTAATTCGATGTAATATACATAGAAACGGACGCGACAAAAAACTGAAGTATTTTTGAAGGCCTCATAGAAATATACAAAGTTCAGCGATTTTTTGAGACCTTTGTTTTTCCATAAATACATGTAACTGAAGGTTAGAGGATATACTTTATTCGTATAATTATGAAATCTGATAATTATCCCTTAGATTTTTTAATTAGGTACAGCAGAAATAGGGACGCGACAAAACGGACGGGACAAAAATTTCCACTCCTAGTAAAAAATTTAGTAATTTTCGTTATAACACTTTAACTTTAAAAAATAAAAGAGAACAAGTTAAGTTCAAGTTTCATAATAAAAAAGTTGTCGAAATAAGGAGAAAATAAAGATAAAAGCTGTTAGTGTGGACTGATTTCATTTTTTTTGGTAGACCTTTTTTGGGAGATGCCCATATGTAACACATTTCATGCGAAAATTCAGATATATTTGAAATATAACTGCTTATATCCAGAAAGAACTTGAAAATGGGGATTCCCCTTGAGGAAAGTATACAGAACTTAATTGCTTTTGTGTTTATCGATTTTAGATTGTCTTAGCTTATGGCCATGTGAAGGAGTCATTTTATGTTAAAGGTTTTTCTTGCAAAAAGAATGGAAACTGACATAAATAACAGGGCTAATAAATTATGAATTAAATAAGAATTGCTGTTGTGTTGTTCAGACACAAGAAAGGTCCACTACATTTTTGTATGTGGTTAGGGAATGGTTCTTATATAATGTTAGATTGAGTTTGGAGGCAAATCTTCAGTCTCCAGAGAATAAAAATAAATAAATGATAATATGTGACGTCGCTTGTGGACTTTTGTGGCATAGTGTATGTATTTCATTTGAATGGAAACATATGGAATATAGTGATTTTTCTACGTGTAATCTCTCAATAAAATGTATTGCAGTTATCCGAAGTTCATTGTAAAGGCATACAAGCTTACAAAAATAAATCAAACTTTCGTTTTTATGACCTACAAACAAAGCATCTCATGATAACGCAAACGGGAAACAATGGAGATGCTCATTCGTTCACGGCACGCACAACCACACAACGGGAACACATGTACTACACGTGTATGTATTCACATTTATGCATATGTATGTGTGGCCCCTATGTATATATATACATATATCGCACACACCGCCAACCAACAACTCGTTTTTGTCGACTCTACTTATACTTTAGTTGGCGGGTATTACAGTACCCACCAGCGCTAGAGATTATTCAGTGGCCAGCGTTCAAAGTGTGAAGACCTTTGCAGTCAGTCAGTCAGTCATTATTCTCTTGTCTATCTGCCCTGTTCGAAATAGTGGTTTTATATACTTACATCAAGCTTTAAATTTAAAAAAACGTATGTACAAATTCCTATTATGTATTAATATCCACACACATTTGAACTTTTTTAACGGTTTGAAAATACAATTTACATATATTTGTGAAATCTGTTCAAATTTGTATAGATGTATGAATTAATCGACCTTACCTTACACCATGAAGTCTGGTACGGATCTCGCGAAAATTTCATTTCCATAAGAAACGCATGTAAAAAACTCGCGAAGTTTTTGTGATTTTTGACCACAGCTGTTTATTGTTTTGTTTACATTTGCTTGGTGTACACTAGTCTACTCTATTCATTTTCCGTGTAGACATATACAGTTAGAGAGTAAAGTTTAAATACACTTTCAAATTTGGAGTTTAAAAAAAGTGAATATTCCATTATAATTCGAAGTAAGCAGTTTTATTATATTTCATATATGATAAAAACGCACGGTGTTTAACTGATGAATGCAAATCAAATATGTTTGGAATCGATGGACGTGCACAAGTTTGGCTCAAACCTAATATAAATTCTAAGGTTGTATTTAAACTTTACTGTACATGGAATCTTCATGAAAAGTGCAACCAGTATCTTACTTAAGTATCAGGGCCAAGCCTTTAGGGACCGTTCCTTACATTAGGCGAAGAAAACATCAGTTGGCTAAACCGACTTATATATATAATCCCTCACTCTCGGAGATCATGTGTATGGAAGGACTTAAATTTTGCTTATAGCCATCTAGTTAAATGCCATTAAATGCCATCATCTAAACTAGAGTGTGACATGGCTACTAGCGACGGAGTATGATTGTGGGAGGTACTAGATGTTTGTGACAATTGGACCCAGCTTCCACATTTGTTAATAATTGTAAAAACATGATCAAATATGAAGTCATGCACCGATAAAGGAGTTATAGAACATTTAATTTTACCTAGGATATAGACAATTGTGTGAGAGGTACAAGAAGGGGCGCGGCTGAAGCGTAAATATTTTTTATGTTTAAAGTGATTATAAACATATTTTCAAATATCAAATTGCAAATGATTTGGGCTACCCGTATGGATGTCAGTTTTATTATAGCCAAGGATTTGCCACTTTGTGTGGGAGGTACCAGAAGGGGTGTGTCAATATCGCTCATATTCCATGCGAATGTAACCTCTATAAAACATTGCCAAGTATCAAATTTCACAGTATTCCGATCATCCGTATACAAGTTATAACAGCTTTATTTTTACGTAGGTTACGGTGATTTTTCGTGTTCACCTTCTTAAGTCTTAAGGTCTTAAGTCACTATTGGCGTAGGACGGATGGTCCTGGGGGCTAAGCCATCCCCAGAATAACATCTAGCTGTGTGTGAATAAATAAATACAAAACAAGTTCATGTGTAAACACCCCTGATGTTTCAAAAAATTTGTTTTCATTAGGGTTTGGGATTTCCCGGACATTTTTCATTTCCCGGGAAAACGGGAATGAAAAATTTCATTCCCGGGAAAAAGTAATTTATTTATAAGTATGTCCAATATGGTTTAAAATATCAACATTTAATAACTGGTGTGTTTTTCAATACCGTCATATTACAAATTAAAAACGAATGTTATTGTCAAAATATTTTTCATTTTACAAATATTTTACTCTACACCTTTTCAAGGTTATATTCGGAACATACAAATTTATATTGAGAAATGTAAACTCATATTAGGAACATATAAATTCATATTGGATAATATAAATTTATAATAGGAACATGTTAATTCATAATGAGAAATATAAATTCATAATTAGAATTGTTAATTTATATTGAGAACAATTAATTCATAATAGGAACATACCATTTCATAATGAAATATACAAGTTTGTAATTAGAAAATCCAAATTCATAATCAGGAAATACGTTTTCATATTCAGAAAATATGAATTCATAATGAGAAAATATAAAATCATATTGAGAAAATGTAAATTTATAATGAGAACATTGATAAAGTATGTGTTTCTACGAAAATATCCATAGAAAAACGTACATACATAGCTTCGATTATAAATTTTACAGTTTCTGATTATGAATTTATATTTTATGAATATATATGAATAAGAATTTATATTTTCTCATTATCAATTTGGATTTTCTCATTTTGTATTTATATATCTCATTATCAATTTGAATGTTCTTATTATGGTTTTATATATCTCAATATGAATTTACATTTCACATTACGAATTTACAGTGCTGATTATGAATTATCTTGCTCCTATTATGAATTTACATTTCTCATTATGAACTTACATATTGTGATTATAAATTACTTTTTCTTATTATAAACTTGAAAAGATGTAGACTAATCGTCAGAATTGGACATTTATATCGCAGGTAGAAGTGACTGACACCTACACTAGATTCAAAATTGAAAACGATTAAGGAAAGAAATAACTCATATGACGGAGAATGTTATGACACATTTAATTTAGAATATTCATTCGTTTGGAGACAAAAATATTTTATAGAAACAGGGGGAATATTCTAAACTGTAAAAACAATATAAAAATAAAAATTAATATTAATTTAATAAATTCATAAAAAATAAAAATATTGAAATAGTCCAGTCATTAATTCTTACAAATGGCCATTGAAATACACCGTAGCATATATTTATATTCCTATTAGATTTCTCTTGAAAATTTCCAGACGAACAATTTTATTGTATTCCTATTTTTGATCATTTCTTTCTGGCTACATATGTAAAGTAAATTGTTCTTGAAGAATATGTCCACCACGATTCTTCTAGAAAAAACAAGAAAATTTACATTATGTAAGCCATAGTATTGTCGGCATGATATTTTATTTCCCAATAAAGATCCTGCAAATAGCCTCACAAAAAGTTTTTATTCCCCTAGCTGGGTTTCGCATAAAATGGCTATTTAGCGAATTTAAAAAGTTTTGTTTGTAGTAATATAATATAAACAAATACTCAACAATGTCAAATTGCAAGTATGTAAATACATATATGAATTTGAAATACATCTAAAAATTTCAATTTATATAGTAACATTAAATTATTGATCAACATAATAAATAAATTATTTTTTTAATATTTCCCGTATTTTCCCCGGGAATTCCCGGACCCCAAACCCTAGTTTTCATACACATATTGATATTGCTGTTGGCGGAAATTTTAAAACATATTTTTTTTTATTTTGAGTGAAATTTTAACACTTTGTTTAGATTGTTGTTATCGCAGTTTAGTTATCCAGTCCTATTTTTTTGACTTTTTATCCAAAAATTATTGGGAGGCTATAGCCCTCCAAAAGAATAACCCTCCTACGCCAATGTGTGTTGACTTTTTTGGACTTAGCCTCGATAACCATAAATTGGACTTACACTGGCTAACCAGGCTAACTCCGAAAATTTTAACATAAAATTATTTTTTCAAAATTTGTTTGCATACACATTTCCGCTGTTGGTGGAAATTTTAAAATATTTTTTATTTCGAGTGAAATTTTAACATTTTGTTTAGATTTTTGTTATCGCAGCTTAGTTATCCAGTCTTAAAGAAAAACATCCCTATTATCCGTGCGGCTATAAATATTTTTTTCCTTTTTAACAAAAAAAAAAAACAAGAAAAAACAAATTGGGTGGCCTCCAGAAGAATATCCCTCATGCAACAATGTAAGTCACTCCTTCAATGCGTTACACTTTTTTCTGCCCCAAATGATATACACCTCCAACTCTGTAGAGTGAGGGTATACAAATATATAGTGTGTTCCTGGATGCAAGAGTGAACAAAATCAAGTTGCGAAACGAATTACTTTTATGCCCTCTATTAGGAGGGTATAAAAGTAATGCGTAATGGGATTCGGTGGTTTCTTTAAGTTTGTTACCAATAGTTACTTATTTTTTTATTCTTTTCAACTATTAATTATCGAATTATGGCAACTATTCGTTTTTTGGAAACAAATCGGATTGATCTTCTTATTTTCAGGAAAGACGTTGCCAGAATATCGATTTTGTTTGAAAATACATTAAAGAAAATAATACAAAATTATTTGACATTGAAACAAAGCGGTGTGTGGTGCTAGGCAAAATAAATATTTTCAATTACTACACATTGCCCTAAACTAAAACTAACTGCCAAATTGAAAACTGTCGTTGTGCTAATATTTAAATGCGTCACTGTACATAAATACTAAATAGGAACCAGTTAACAGCAAAGTTTGTATTTGCTTACATTGACATTCTAATTCACATTGCTAACATGTATCGATTAGAAAATTTATGTCACATCATGACACGTTTGTATAGGTTGAGAAATAAAATTTTATTAATTCAATAAATTGTAAAATAAAATATTCCATTCAAGAGACCAACGCAAAACAACGAATGAAAGCGAAAATAGACCTCGATAATCTCGCTCAGCGTTATAAGCTTCTGAACCAAAGCCATACTTCAACATCAGACACCCAGAACGAAGAGAGAGATGTGCCCATAGTTTATTGTACCGATCGACTTAGAATCACTTTCTGAATGTCTGTCTGCCTGTCTGTCCGTCCACCAATTATTGAAATGACATAAGGTCGATTTGCATGGGATCTGACATTTGTAAATCGACCTTATGTCATTTCAGTGTGACAATTTATTCTACAAACGCAATGCATCGATTACATAAGTAACAAGTAAAAAGGTATTAAGTTCGGTCGGGCCGAATCTTACATATTCTCCACCACGGAGTGTATTCCAGAGAATTATCGGTATATTAGAGACTGTCGATATTACATAGAAGTGCACTACCATATAAGCAAATTGTGATTCTTCATTATTATATTATTACAAATACTAATATAATTATTAGTGAGAAATCTTCAAAAATGTGTATTATTAGGTAGAAACAATTGCCCTCAAGTCCGATTTTCCCCATGTGCAATTTCTTCATTCCATCTACAGCCTATTATATTGAAGATCCAATACATTTTAGAATGAAATGTACACATTTAATTTCATGATTTTAGCTACAGTCGTTTGCTTGGTACAAGTTAAACTCCTTTTTCCATTTTGACCCTAAAATTACGATTTTAGAAAAAGTTTTCCACTTTTTTCCGCGTCTACTTAGACAGCCGAGTGCAAATACTGAATATCATGATTCTAGCTACAGCCGTTTGATTGTAGTCCAATTTAATTCCATTTACATCCTGATGCTGCGAATATCGGAAGATTTCTTTATTATTCGCGTCATCGCAGTCAAAGTAGTGTACACACCGAATTTCATCTGTAACCATAAGACACATTTAGGGAAAATTTGAACGTTCTAGCTCATTTCTTTCGTCCGCTATCGTTCATTCAACCGACGGACATGGCTAGATCGTCTTAGAATTAGAACCACAACCCAGAATAAAAAAACTTTAAAATATTGAATAAATTGCTATATAATATAGATTTTTGAACCTAGTGGACACACAAAGTTTTTATAATGAAAAAATGTACAACTCCCAAATAATTGACGGTTTAATAGTTTTCAAGAGTCTTAACTCAAATAAACGATCAGCTGATATAAAAATCAGCATAGATGAAGGTAAATCACTGGAGGATTTCCGTGATTAAATAAACGGACGGTTTACTAAAGAATACCAAAATAAAGTAAAAAGCGTCATCTCCTATACGCTAGACTTCATTGAGTTCTGAAAGTAGTCGCAACTCTTTTTGTGCGTGTTTTGGGGAAGTACCAAATTATTGCTAAAACCTAAATTCATCAGCATAAGGCAAGTATTTTGTTACTTTAAAAAAAATGTGGAAAAATGTGCCAAACATCACACATTGGAAAATTTACCTGCGGCAAGGCGACCATAGCGTCTCACGGACACAGAAATAAGAGCTGTGGACAGAGAAGTGAAATCAACTACAGCGTCTAGTGATGTAAAGATTACACAAACCTCCGGAAAATCAATAAGTGCAAGCACCATTAGGAGATCGCTGCACATCGGGTTACACGAACGAGTACCACGAAAAACCGTACATCTCGAAAACCAATCAAACTAAAAATGTAGGAATGATGCTATACACTTTTGGAAAAACATTTTGTTCACCGACGAGAGTAAGTTCGAAATCTTCGGTGTTAAAAAACCTCCAAAAATATGGAGAAGCAAAAATGAAGCATTTAGCGATAAGAATGTGAACATGGTTATGGTGTGGGATGTATGGCGGCATCAGGGGTTGGTAATTTAGTTTAGTATTTTTTTTAACTTGGTTAGAAAAGATTTTTTATTTATGCATTTTGTAATTTATTTTATATCGGCCAATGGACTTAGAATTACAAGACATGAATAAACAAATTAATTGAAATTACTTGCCGACTCAATGCCTAGAACATTATCAGATATTATTAAGTCAAACGGAAGGCAAACAAAATATTAACTACGACTGTTAATATTCTCTTTGCAAAAGTGTTTACTTTATTTTGACGCGTAAAATTTTTGTTTCGTACGAGAGTTAAACGAAAAAATATATACTATGAAAATCGAATTTCCTGGAAAACTACTGCAAAGAAATTTCTACATACAACGAACATAGATTTATATTTTCTTACGATTACCACAGGATTAATTATTGATGGATTTACAATATGGGACTAAAGTTTGATTTTGACATTCTGAAGGTCTATCTAATAAAATCTTTAATTTATTGAAAACGTTCGTTTCGGTTTTCAGCAAAATACGAAGTACAACTAAGTACGTGTGTTTTATGTGTTAATGGAACCCTAGGCGGTTAATATTGCACATCCGCGAAGCGTGTATTGCATAAAAAATAATAGTAGTCACAAAGTTTAGATTTTCTCAAATTCGATTTTTAATCGATTTCTTTTTTAATTAATTTTCCTTTCGACCAAAATGATCAATTTTAATCTCGGGTAAATGTCAAACGAATTTAAATTTGACCACTTTGTTCGAAAGGTAATCTAAAGATTTCAAATTATGTGCCACTTTATTATGAAGGATTAACAAATAGTAATAATTGTATTAAACTGACATGCACTGTCAGTTTTAACATTTAATTGAAATTCACTGAAATGCTCGAAAATTGGAAAGAAAACAAACGCTAAGTTTTTGACTTCAAATTAGTACAAATGTTGCGTTTGGGACCCTGAAATGAAGTGGAAATCAATTTCTATTAGGAATATAGGGCCGCAATAAAGCTGTTCCAATCATCTCTTTTATTTGTCATTCGCCTGATTTCACTTCTATTTCTTATTTCATGTTCGAGCAGTCTTCTCCATGTATGGAGTGGTTGCCAACAGATGGCCATTCTGATCGCCAGGAGATTTCTTGAGCGTGTGCCCATTTTCGCCTACGTATCTGCATTTGAATCGGGATTTGGTCAGTGGTATGTCAGTGAACGTTCCTAATTCTTTCGGGTCAGAATATGATTTACATATTATTTTGAAACGAAATCGTAGAGAAATGTTCGATTTTGATTATATATATTGATATTATATATATTTAAGAAAAACAAATGTGTGACAACGTTGCCACATTCTCAAGTCTCTTAATTGTATGCTAGTAAGCTCAATTGAACAGGCCTAAAAGCAGAGGTAGTGTCGCTCGACCGGCTGATTAATTTTTTTTTCATTTCAATATTTTGATTGTCAAATTTATAGTTGCAGGTTAATGTGAAGAGGGGGGGGGGTGTTGTGGGTTCCGCCCCCAGAGAGGTTTCGAATAAATATTTGTACAATCTTTCTAGACTTTTATAGCTATAAAATTAAGAATTTGTAAATACTTTTTAAATAATTTGTCTGAAATGTACCTTTACTTTTTGTAAGATTAGTTGAAAGCCATCCCCCAGGTCAAAATCCTACGCACGGCCCTGATTATATGAATGTGCATTGACAATCAAAATGGTAAAATAAACAGGGTAGTATCTGAATTTTAGTTGTTGTTGGGCAATTGCTTCTACCTCTATTATTATATCATGATTTAGAGTTTTGAAAAGTCGAATGCTATTTTGACGTACTTTTCACATATACCTTTCACATATATTTAATCTTTTTTCAATATTCGCTAAACATATATATTTATGTACATATTTTGCAGATTTAAGACCAATTTCTATGGTTAAAGTTTTTGGTAGGCTCTACACGATTTTGGTTGTTTTTTTCCGAAAATTTTGGTAGGACATCATCTTTCTCAGTGGCAACATTGGTAGTAACGAGTTTATTTTTTTCTATCGAGAGAAAGAGCAACAGAGAGAGTATCTTCATTTAAGTGATGACAACAATTGTATTTTATAATCGTTTTAGCTATTTTAATTTAACAAGTTATGTTTGCAATAGCATTATCAAATATCTTTTACTTTCGTTTGTTTTATTTTGGCATGTAATCAATATTTGATTAGAACTGGGATATTCTCCTGGCTGAAGACTATTGCATCTATATTTTATAGAATGCAAATTGATTTACAAATGACATGGTGATTATGATTTCCGGCCTGTGAAAGACTTCTTCAGATGTGACATGGGCAAATGAGTTATGAATCAAATATAATATGTATGTATAAGGAGTCATATAATTCAGCAAAGGCTATTTTTTCGAAAAACCCAATCGTCCACTCGTGAGAGTAAATTCGTCGTGCTACGGAAATGAGCGATAGTTGGCATCTTCCTGAATTGAGTATTTTTGGCCAAAATCCCTAAAAGAGAAAGTCAAAATTTTCGCTCATTTTTGTAGTGGTGCACGGCGTATTCACTCTCACGAGTGGACGATTAGGTTTTCGACTAAAGCGGATTTTGTGGAATTATATGATTATTTATCTATATTATATCTGATCATAATTTATTTTTCTACCTCTTCAAATTTTGGATTTTTCCTTTCAACGTTTTCAGCTTTGAAAAAAGTCAACAACCTAACTTGCACTCGAGCATTTTGTTCCAATTCACCGATGTGTTATCTTCCTCTTTTAATGATTTTGTTCTGGGCTCTATAGAAATATCCTTTCGCCCAAATCCCATTTAAATCAGAAAAACGGAAATTATATTTATTTTTTTGCATCTTTTCTCTTTTCGCCACAAATTAAACATCTGTTCTTTAATTTTCGCCATTACACTCTTCCCTCCTTTAGTATCATTGGAAACGCCAACAAATCAATATCCTTATACGCTCATGTTCAACAAAATTATGCACTTTAAGAAAAGACAATAAAGAAGGGAAGCTGTGTGACGTCGAAAATTCAAGGTCAATTAATAGTAAAGTTATCGTGAAAACGATACAAAAATTATAAAGTTATATCCTGGCTTTTTGCCGCTGGAAATTTTTCTCCACTTTCAGATGCCGAACACCAATTTTCAAGCGGTAAGTGTTCCGTATGCGCTTATTGATAAGCTTGCCATATCGGGTGGTTATTCAGCATTTTATCCGACCACAGAACCACCGGTTAAAATTGTAGGTGATTGGCGGAGGCGCCATTGCTCCTTGGCAGACACTTTCAAACCAGTTCTGGATCGTGTGTACAATTTCGAAGCGCGTCAAGATGATGTTTACATCGTTACTAGCACTAAATGTGGAACAACTTGGGCTCAGGAAATGACATGGCTAATAATGAATGATTTTGATTTCGATCGAGCAAAGAGTATAGATTTGACGATTCGCTCGCCCTTCTTGGAGTAAGTCTATCATAGCGCTGCTGCCAACCTGTAATCATATGTATTTTAAACACTTCTAGATTCAACGGAGTAGTACCCAATGTACCGCATGATACAATCGACGCTGCCAATGCTTTGGAATCACCGCGCCTTTTAAAGTCACATCTCCCAGCTATGTTACTACCAAAAGAAGTTTGGATTAAACAGCCAAAGGTATACATCTCATAACTGTTACAGCACCGTTGCTAACTTGATTGATAAATCCATTTCGGAAGAATTTTTCAGAATAGGTTATTATACGATTTTTTTGGAACAATTTCGCGCGCACTCATTTCTTTTTATACACTCCACGAGAGTATTATGTCTTTGTGCATTTGTCTGTAACACCCAAAAGGAAACGAGTTAGACCCATCGTTTATTATACAGATCGGCTTAGAATCACTTTCTGAGTCGATTTAACAATGTCCGTCTGTCCATCTATTGTTGTAATCAAATTACAGGTCGCAATTATAGTCCGATCTTAACAAAAAATTGGCACAGCTAAGTTTTGTGGATCAAGAACGAACGCAATTTAATTTGAGGCAAATTGGTTTAGATTTAGATATAGCCTCCATACAAATGTCGCTCCCGATTTGACATTTTCCGCTCTAGAAACCACATATTGTACTCGATTTTCTTTAAATTTTTCACAACATGTTATAATCCAACTATAAACACCTATGGTGAAATTGGGTAAGATCGGTTCAGATTTAGATATAGCCTCCATACAAATGTCGCTCCCGATTTGACATTTTCCGCTCTAGAAACCACATATTGTACTCGATTTTCTTTAAATTTTTCACAACATATTATAATGCAACTAGAAACACCTATGGTGAAATTGGGTAAGATCGGTTCAGATTTAGATATAGCCTCCATACAAATGTCGCTCCCGATTTGGCATTTTCCGCTCTAGAAACCACATATTGTACTCGATTTTCTTTAAATTTTTCACAACATATTATAATCCAACTAGAAACACCTATGGTGAAATTGGGTAAGATCTGTTCAGATTTAGATATAGCCCCCATACAAATGTCGCTCCCGATTTGGCATTTTCCGCTCTAGAAACCACATATTGTACTCGATTTTCTTTAAATTGTTCACAACATATTATAATCCAACTAGAAACACCTATGGTGAAATTGGGTAAGATCGGTTCAGATTTAGATATAGCCCCCATACAAATGTCGCTCCCGATTTGGCATTTTCCGCTCTAGAAACCACACATTGTACTCGATTTTCTTTAAATTTTTCACAACATATTATAATCCAACTAGAAACACCTATGGTGAAATTGGGTAAGATCGGTTCAGATTTAGATATAGCCCCCATACAAATGTCGCTCCCGATTTGGCATTTTCCGCTCTAGAAACCACATATTGTACTCGATTTTCTTTAAATTTTTCACAACATATTATAATCCAACTAGAAACACCTATGGTGAAATTGGGTAAGATCGGTTCAGATTTAGATATAGCCCCCATACAAATGTCGCTCCCGATTTGGCATTTTCCGCTCTAGAAACCACATATTGTACTCGATTTTCTTTAAATTTTTCACAACATATTATAATCCAACTAGAAACACCTATGGTGAAATTGGGTAAGATCGGTTCAGATTTAGATATAGCCTCCATACAAATGTCGCTCCCGATTTGGCATTTTCCGCTCTAGAAACCACATATTGTACTCGATTTTCTTTAAATTTTTCACAACATATTATAATCCAACTAGAAACACCTATGGTGAAATTGGGTAAGATCGGTTCAGATTTAGATATAGCCTCCATATAAATGTCGCTCCCGATTTGGCATTTTCCGCTCTAGAAACCACATATTGTACTCGATTTTCTTTAAATTGTTCACAACATATTATAATCCAACTAGAAACACCTATGGTGAAATTGGGTAAGATCGGTTCAGATTTAGATATAGCCTCCATACAAATGTCGCTCCCGATTTGGCATTTTCCGCTCTAGAAACCACATATTGTACTCGATTTTCTTTAAATTTGGCACAACATCCTATAATCTAACTAGAAATACCTATGCAGAAAGTGGGTAAGATCGGTTCAGATTTAGATATAGCCCATACAAATGTCGCTTCCGATTTGACATTTTCCGCTCTAGAAACCACATATTGTAATCGATTTTCTTTAAATTTGGCACAACATCTTATAATCAACCTAGAAACAACTGTGCAGAAATTGGGTAAGATCGGTTCAGATTTAGATATAGCCCCCATACAAATGACGCTCCCGATTTGGCATTTTCCGCTCTAGAAACCACATATTGTACTCGATTTTCTTTAAAATTGACACAATATCTTATAGTCCAACTAAACAAAACTATGGTGAAATTGGGTAAGATCGGTTGAGATTTAGATATAGCCCCCATACAAATGTCGCTCCCGATTTGGCATTTTCCGCTCTAGAAACCACATATTGTACTCGATTTTCTTTAAAATTTTCACAACATATTATAATGCAACTAGAAACACCTATGGTGAAATTGGGTAAGATCGGTTCAGATTTAGATATAGCCTCCATACAAATGTCGCTCCCGATTTGGCATTTTCCGCTCTAGAAATCACATATTGTACTCGATTTTCTTTAAATTTTTCACAACATATTATAATCCAACTAGAAACACCTATGGTGAAATTGGGTAAGATCGGTTCAGATTTAGATATAGCCTCCATACAAATGTCGCTCCCGATTTGGCATTTTCCGCTCTAGAAACCACATATTGTACTCGATTTTCTTTAAATTGTTCACAACATATTATAATCCAACTAGAAACACCTATGGTGAAATTGGGTAAGATCGGTTCAGATTTAGATATAGCCCCCATACAAATGTCGCTCCCGATTTGGCATTTTCCGCTCTAGAAACCACATATTGTACTCGATTTTCTTTAAATTTGGCACAACATCCTATAATCTAACTAGAAATACCTATGCAGAAAGTGGGTAAGATCGGTTCAGATTTAGATATAGCCCATACAAATGTCGCTTCCGATTTGACATTTTCCGCTCTAGAAACCACATATTGTAATCGATTTTCTTTAAATTTGGCACAACATCTTATAATCAACCTAGAAACAACTGTGCAGAAATTGGGTAAGATCGGTTCAGATTTAGATATAGCCCCCATACAAATGACGCTCCCGATTTGACATTTTCCGCTCTAGAAACCACATATTGTGCCCGATTTTCTTTAAAATTGACACAATATCTTATAGTCCAACTAAACAAAACTATGGTGAAAGTGGGTAAGATCGGTTCAGATTTAAATATAGCCCAAATACTAAAGTTGCTCCCAAAAGTTTAACCAATTTTGGCCCAACTATACATTTTATATTCCACCTTCGTTCCAGGTTTCAATATATCCTCATACAAATGTCCTTTCCGATTTAACATTTTTAGTCAAACACATACATTTACAGGATACAAAAAACCTTCCCGTTTTCACTTTTTCACCGAATAGAATTGTATTCGGATAGAAAGTGGAGTGTATCATAGAGTCGGTTCCGCCCGACTTTAGCCTTTCCTTACTTGTTTCATATTTTACCTATACCCTAGGATGAGATATGGGTCATTTCTAGTCTCATATACCTTGTGAAAGTCAATGAGACTTCTTCGATAAAAAATCAATTTCAGGCTAGAAACGTCTGACTCAATATTCTTGTAAGGTGGTTCAGCTTGGGGTCATGTTTTTTCATGATTTATGATTTTTTCCCCAATACAGTGCACAAACTTCGCTTAAAAGCCCAAACACAATGCGAGAAAAACCGCGTGGGCTAGAATAGATTATTTTCATGGCGTCGCTCTCTCAATTCTGAGGACGACGTTGTCATATCTTAATAAATATTTTGAGTATTCACGAAGTAACACCAGTCCTCTGAATGCCAGCACCAAGAATATGAACAAAAAAATGAACAAACAAAAATTATAATTTTATTCAAATGAAAGATTAATTTAAAGCTCACTTATGCCTTTCTTATGTTTCTGTTGTTAAAAATCATGATGGAAGACAAATTTATTGGTGAGAATGTTATATTTTGTATAATTGAATATCACTCTAATATTCGGGCTGTCTTTCTTTAAGGCGGGATAAGAACCTGCGACAATAAAAAGTTATTTTTTACTCAAAATACTGTTTTCAATTTGTCGCCAACTCAATATAAAGATTTGTATCAAAACAAATTTTCAAACAAATATTTTGTGTTGATTTTTTTGGACTTAGCGTCCGACTCTTTGATTTCTGACAGTTACGTGCGATTAAAATGTAAATGAAAGAGCCACACTCTTTTTCCCACTCTTAGGTGAAGAATGGGTGTTTCAAAATGAACATTTTTCGTGATTTTTGTTTAATTGTGAATGAACTAAAGAAAACAGCACAAAGCAACGACAAACAACATTAAAATACTACGAAACTGTGTCGTATTTTACTCGAATTTTGTGGACATTTTACTTATTATTTTTTATTTAACTAATTGCAAAAAATTATTATTGAAAAATAAGGCAAAAATTATCCTATTTTTCTTTGTTCCCGGCGTTCTTAATTTTGAAATTTTTACGTTATTTTGAATGATTTCTGTCAAAACCGACGACAGCACTCTCATAATTTTTTTCACATTTTAATCTAACGTAACTCGCTCAATTTTTGAAATGAGATTATAGATTTATGATTTTTGGCGTCGATAATCATAAATATGACTTACACTGGATAATTGTCCAAGCTAAACCCAAAATTGTTAATATAAGATTATTTTTTCAAATTTTGTTTTTATACACATGTTGTCGACAACAGCAATATCAATGATATAAAAGGCGAACAAAGTTGGTTAACATGAACAGTGTCCAAGTCAATACATTTCTGTTCGATATTCATAAATACGTTTACATTAAGTTTAGCTAAATGTGTATGTATGTGTATTTTTGAAGTACAAATGATTTCAATCTCGCGCTTAAAGGTTGTTCAAAATGCGATCAAAATTACGAGTAGTCCTTTAAAGAGTAATTAATAAAAGAGTAAGCAAAAGCGGTAGCTAATTACTGGAATCCTCTTCTGATTTGGTTCAGAATGGAATCAAAATCTTCATGTATATGATCCTAATAAAATCTGCAATACACATACACTCATACATGTATGCACCAAGGCCCGTGCACAGGATTTTCCCCTGGGAGGGTTTCATCTACACTCATAAAAGTTCATCTACACACAAAATAGGGTTAACTTTTTCAGTTAAAATTAACTAAAATTTAGGAAACCAAGTACATTTTTACTAAATATAAGTAGAATTTTACAGAAATTTTCCTAAATCTAAGTAAATTTTTCCTAAAACATAATATTTTTTACTAAATTTTGCTGAAAATTTCCTAAAACTAAGTAAATTTTTACTAAACTTTGCTGAAAATTTCCTAAAACTAGGTACATTTTTACTCAAATCAAGTAAATATTTACTCAAACTGAGGACAATTTTGCTGATTTTTTTCTTCAAAACGAGTAAATTTTTACTTAAACTGAGGAAAATTTTATTTTATACAAGGAAAAAAGGTGAAATTAAAATAAGTTCAATTTAACTAAAAAAATCAAACAAATAGTTTGCTTCAGAGTTTCATGATACCTCTGCCATAAGGAGTTGAGCTATTACTCCATGATTGTTGCGAAGACAAGATAGGCGCTTTCGCAGTGGTTGTTTAGAATAATTCATAAAGTATTTAAGAAATAAGTCTCTGCAAACGAACGAGAATCGCTTCTTAGATTAATATTCAAAAATTTCAAATGTTTTTTATAAGTTCATTAATACATAAATGTATGAAGAACTCGGCATAAATTTCTGTAAACATTTTACTTAATTTTAGGAAAAAAAAAACACATTTTTAAGTTAAAATTTCTTAAATGGATTTTTTTTTCTCACTTAAAGCCTTGAAAATATTCTTCCACATAAGTTTGAATTTACTCAATTGTAAGAATTTTTTATTAGATCCAAAGAATTGTTTTTAAGTAAATCTACTACCCTTTTTCTAGTAAATGAAATATTTACTATGGCTTTGAAAGAAGGCAACTTTACTCATACTTAGTTAATTTTCTAACTTTTTAGGAAATTTTTACTGGAGCGTTTGGAAATCACTCATATTTTATTGCCAGGATCTTCGAGAAATATTTTGATACATTCGTCCGACAGACACTGTCAGCAAAATTGCATTTCAGTAATCCATCTAACAGTACACTCAAAGGAATATGTCAGTAAAAGAAGGCAGAAAGTCTACTGAAAGAGCAGATTTTCTGCTGTTAAAAAACAGACAGCAGATTTGTATCTGCTGAGATGGTAAACAGCTGTTTGCTGTTTTTGGCAATATAGAAAAAACTTTAGGCATATGTACAGAATAGTGTGACCACTTAGATATTCATGTTAACAACACTTTTTTGAAGAGAAGTTATTATAAATCAATGTATTACCACGGAAAGATATTGCGATTGTCTTTTTAATGATACACATAGTGTCCCAAGCTAATATAAAAGGAAATCGAGCTAAACTCGCTTATGAACGCTTATCTATTTTTATATTTTAATTAACAACAGCCAATTTTAGCAGACTGCAAACTCTTTAGCAATGTGAATGGTGATGTATGATTGCTGTTATGCCAAAAAACAGCTGTAATAGCAGAAAAGTGTCTTCTGATAGGCAGCAGACAATCGCTGCTTTTATTAACAGACTTGTTCTCTAAGTGTAGAGCTTTTCTAAATTATTGCTTGAAATTACATACATACATATCGAGGGCTTATATTCATAAGTGGCTATGAACAAAAACATAATTTTTCAGGAGAGCGAAAAAACTGATTTTCTCCTTAATTTGAAGAGAAATTATTAATCGTTCTTCTACAGTTTAATTTCTACAGAAATTTTAATTCCAAAAAAAAACAAATAAGTGGTATTTTAGAGTTTCGTTTTCCTACGTAGATGCAATTTACTTAATTTGTTGATTCTCTTTTGAATAATACTTGTTACATATGTACAAAAAAAATACTAACTCTGAAAAATATTTGACATAAGTGATAAATATAACAAAAATTTTAGTAAGTTAAAACTCATTTCTTATTGTTTCGCAACTTTAAAGTATATTTTAAAATAGAGACCTACACGCAAAGAAAATTGCATTTCGTAGAAACGAACTTTGAAACACGTGAACATCGTTTTTGAGTTTCTTTTGTGGGAAAAATTAGTTTGCTTGCGGTAAACATGTCATCAGTTGTTGTAAATGAGCAAAGAGAAATAAGTTTATGTATATCAAACAGTTGTCTTCGTTTGTCGAAATGGATTTGTATTATAATTGCAAACTCCCAAAACATTGGAAGTAACAGCAACCGTTTTTGTTGCATGTGATGTGATGAAAATAGGATACATCGGTTCAGATTTAGATACAGCTCCATAAAAATGTCCAATCGCAAATGTTACATCTTAGCAAATTATTTGCTTTTATTAAGAATATTTTAGATTTCATTATGGTATCATAGTGATTCTTATCTAAACTTTTTTAAATTACTAAACGATTTTGTTATTAAATTTAAAAACTTTTATTGCAGTACACAATTAAAAGTTCATAAGATATTGATCGCTCTAGTTAAATGTCAAGAAGTGGTATCGGTTAATAAAAATGAAAATTTTCCCAACAATTTGGTAATCATTAGCGAAATTAGCAATACACAATCTTGAAATTGGCACAATTCGTTTAGTTTGTATTTTTCATAACCTTTGTCTTTGTCCACGGTATAATGCCTTTGTGCATTTGTTTGTCCGTCTGTCCATCTATTCTTGTAATCAAAGTCCAGGTCGCAATTGTTGTTAGAACTAAATGAAACGTTGCACAACGAAGTTTTGTGGGATAAGGGCGAACGCCATTTAATTTGAAGCAAATCGGTTCAGATTTTAATATAGCTCCCATACAAATTTTGCTTCCGATTTTACTTTTTCCGCTCTAGAAAGCACATATTTCAACAGATTTTCTTCAAATTTAGCAAAACGTCATATATTTTAACTAGAAATGGCTATGGTAAAAGTAGGCAAGATCGGTTCAGATTTATATATAGCTCCCATACAAATGTCTCCTATGATTTGACTCTTTCCGCTCTAGAAACCACATATTTTAGCAGATTTTCTTCAAATTTGGCAAAACTGGTTATGTTTCAACTAGAAACAACTCTGGTAAAAATGGGCCAGATCGGTTCAGATATATATATATATATATAGGTCCAATACAAATTTCGCCACTGAATTCATTATTTCCGCTCTAGAAATAGCATATTTGAACAGATTTGCTTAAAATTTGGCAAACCAGCTCATATTTCAACTACAAACATTTATGGCGAAAGGGTCACATCGGTTCAAATTTATATATAGCTCCCATACAAATGTCTCTTCCGATTTGACTCTTTCCGCTCCAAAAACCACATATTTAACAGATTTTCATTTGGTATTTGATAACGTTTTTTTAATCACTTTAAGTGTACAAAATACTTTACTCTAAGTGTATATGCCACTTCCCTTCTAGTACCTCCCACGCAAGCCTACGTAAAATTAATATTGATGTAACATATATGCGGATGATCACAATTAGAGTATCCAATTGTTTGTACTTTTGGATTATTCGATTAATCGTTTATTCGAACATACAAATTTTCTAATTAACCGAATAAAGCCGACAGCTCTTATTCGATTAATCGAATAAAATTTCCTGTATATTATTTAAATTTTGATAGGAATTTATAACACATAATCAAGTTTTATCGTTTTATTTGAAAAAGCTATTGGATTTAAGCCTTTGTTTTAATAAAGTTCGATTTCGAAAAATTTCGTTCAGTTACTGTTGAAGTCGGAGCAATAGAAAGAAGAGCATTTAATTGAGTTCTTTTTTCGATTAATCTAAATATAAAAAATCATATTGTCATTCCATTCTACTTTTCGTTTTTTTTTGTGGATTTTGTACTCTTTTGTATTGTTTCGTTTAGTTCGAACAAAAGTCTAATTTCAACAACAATATTATCTTGTGTAGTCACAGGCTCTTCAGCTCCAAATAGCCTGATCTATCAAACTCGTTAGTTTCCGCTTTGTTGAATATGTACAAAATCCATTTCCAGAGGTACAAAATCAGCGTATTTAAAACCATTTTTCTTCTTTCACTGAGACTTAGTTTAAGTCGTTAAAGCAAGTCTTTCAGAAAGCAGATATTTAATTTTGATAAAGTTTTCATTAAAAATTGAATGATGCCTTCCAAACTTTCGTAGATATTTGTACAATTATTTATAGTAGTATAACATTTGGAATATTTGATTATTTAGTACGGATTAATCGAATTATTCGTTATTCGAAAATTGGCCATTTCTGATTATTCGAACAAATATTTGATATTAAATATTCAATTAATGGAATAAAATTTAATCGGTTGGTTAAAATTAATCTGATTGATATAATTTCCATACGGATAGTCGAAATCTGTTGCAAATTTATATTTGAAAATGTTTTTATAATCACTTTGAGCTTACATAATATTTATGGTTTAGCCAGGCCCATTATAGTACCTCCCACATAATTGTCTCTATTCTAGGTAAAATTAAAGCCTGTATAACTTCTATAACGGAGCCTGAAATCCATTGTTACTTCATATTTGATCATCTTTCTACAATTATTTACAAATTTTGAAGCTGGGCTCATTTGTCACAAACCTTCTAGTACCTCCCACACAAATAATCTGAATTGAAGTCCTTCCACACACACGGTTTAGACAATATATGTGTTACTACCATAACCAACTCCAATAATATGCAAGAATAGATAGAATAAGGATCAGTTTAGTGCAAAATTTTGATTTGCTTTCATTGTCCATTCTAATGGTCCTTGTCTTACTTACTTAATCCATTCCAGGTCTACCTTACAGTGTGGGGATTATTGCGAAGGATTTCCATCTAGTTCGTTATGTGTAGCTATCGTTCTCGCGTTTACCTGGCTTATGTTGCGGTTTCTGAAAGTTATATCCAAAGATTGTTGTGTTTGTGTTTTTTCTTGCATGTTTTCAAGAGGTGTTTAACACCAGCAATTGTTTAACATTGGGAATAGAGTTTTTGTAAAAACTTTTAATTCTCTTGAAGAGTTCCTCGTAACTTGCTTCTTCTAAGGGCGTTCCATATTTCGTGCCATCGGACCATGTATGTCACATCACGTGACAAATTACAAAACAAACTAAAATATTCCAAATCATATTAAAAAAATTTTATCAAAAAAGACGAAATACGCACTACTTTGCGTTTTTAGTAAAAAATTAAAAAACGAACATTCATTTTTGTCACGTTACATTACGATCTTTAGTTGCTGATATTTCAAGACCATGCAGTTCAGTTGTTTTCTTCTTTTACAAATTATATTGTTATTTTGTATACGTTGTATAGAAAGATGTACTATAATATTTTTAATATTTTCCTTGTTTTAAATCCCTTTGAAACTTTCGACTGTCAAGTATGTGTCCTGAGAAATGCCCATATAGGATGTTTTTATAATTACATTAAAAATTAATTGGCGTCGTTCTGTTGTCTGTTATAGTTAGAATCAACTATAAGTCTATTTTTGTTTAGTTTTTATCCCTTAATTATTGTTTGACTTTTAGGAGGAAAATTGTTCGGAACCGAAAGAATATCCAAGTTAAAAATCTAGAAAATGATCAGAATGTTTTCAATTGAGTTTTTGAAAGAAGATAGTACTTTACAGCAAAATGCTCATAACAGCCTTCACACCGAAGCCTCATAGAATTGTGCCAGGCAGTTGATGCAGTAATTGTGCCTCCGCTCGGCTTCCTTTCGTTTCTAATGACCCATCGTGGAATCGTGGAAACACTAGAAAAACGTGACTTTGTAGCCAAACACGACAATGGGAACTATAAATATGCCGCGGACGAAGACTCTTATCTTGGGGCCTCTGATAGTGCAGTGATAAGTCGTGTCGGCTGTTCAGGCGTATTTAAGAGGTGATAACAACAGAAAAAAAACTAAATGTCGTACAAGGGGAGATAATTACACTTCAAACCATACCTACCATAAAGGTTGACAACTAGTTTATTGTCGCGAAATTAATCACACAAGTAAAATTAAACCTATTATGTCCAAATTTAAACATCAAATGTTTAAAATTCAATTCATGATATGTTGAAATTTTAACATTGAATGTTCAATTTTAAACGTTTGATGTTTGATCTGAAAACGTATTCGTATGATATCTTAAAATTTTAAAGTATAAATCGATTTTGTTTGTTTATATCATATATGTTTGTTTTTTATAAATTATACAACAAATAAATTCGATTTACTTTTAAATCTGAACTGTAAGTACGTAAATGCTCAAAACTGAAATGGTGCACCAAGAATCACTGTTTAAAAATTAAGAAGAATGCTTTAGTATCAAAAAAATATTTAATATACATATCTTTATATATAAAAATATATGTGTGTCTGTATGTTCCGCATAGGACGCCAAACCGGCGGACCGATCCGCCTGAAAATTTTACTTTACCAGTGGACAGAGGATGATTCCTGGCTATACTAGGTTATTATAGGACAAATGAGCGCGGGACTGCCCTGTGTTGGCACTTTAAAATTATCAATTAGTACCCATTTTATCTTCAAAAGCATACGAAGTAAGGGGATAGGGAAGAATGAACCCATGCAACGCCCGGTAAAACTGCTAGTATTAAATAAAAAATGAAAAAAGAATTCAATATGTAATGAAAAATAACGTGTACGTGTTACGCTATGAATTTAATATCTGTTAAATTATTGACTTAAAGTAATTTTTTTGTTTATACAGATTGTTGTATTAGCTTTATTAGATTTAGATTTATTTTCTGTTCTGATTTGCCTATTACTCGTATTTGTCACTATGTGTGTTTGTCCACTTTATAATATTTATTGTTATTATTATCTTTTATTTGGAATAGTTTTGTTTTTATGACTTCAATGTACGACGGTTCTCAGTAAAACTGGTGTGTATTGGCGTCAGATGCTTTACTATTTATTTTTTGTGTGAAGAATAAACACATTTGTCACAATTTTCATCCCGATGTGTATAAAATTCAACAATGGTCGTGTACTATTCAAAAAATGATGTAGAGTGTATCTTTCTTTCAATGGGTTCAAATCGCTTGGGTTTTCTGTCAAGGAATTCAATCATGCTTCATTATCGCTAACTTGGTCGTAAATTCTTCAAAAGTAAAGCTTTGGGCATGTGATTCTTTTCTGAGGTGGATCTTCGAAGAAAACTCCAGGTGGAAGGAAATGTTAGTCCATTAGCTGAAAAACATGCAAAGCTATATGTTTTACGTCTGAGAGAAACTGGGTCTGATCATTGGAAGCTCCAACAGAGGCGGAGTCCATTATCAGAATACATTTTCGATAGGTATCCATGACTGTATGAAATCTGCGAGAAAAAAAGTTCGTCGATAGATCATTTGTATTTCTCGTGGTGTATTGCTTTCGTAGCAAAACAAACAAAGCATATGCCTTCGTTATACGACATCCTCTTCCAATAATTATTAACAACGATGAAGGATTTAAATTAGAAAATTGTGATAATTAAAGAAACATAATGGTTTTGGATTTCATACTTTCAGATAATTTACGTTTTCCGCAATCCCAAAGACGCCGCCGTGTCATATTTCCATCATTGGCGTGGTATGGTTGGCTACAAAGGCTCCAAGGAAAACTTCGTACAATCTTATATGGATGGCTATGTGAATTTCAATCCATTTTGGCCGCATGTGTTGGACTTTTGGCAGTTGCGCGATACCCCACAGGTTTTCTTCACCAGCTATGAATGCATGAAGAAGAATTTGGGCGCCGTAATCCAAGATGTTTGCCGATTCCTGCACAAGACCATAAACCAAGAACAACTTGCTCAATTGATCGATCACTTGTCGTTCGACAACATGAAGGACAATCCAGCCTGTAATCATGTAAAAGAATTTGAAAGCATGAAGGCCGCCTCTGGCCGTGAAGTGGACGAGTTTCGATTTGTGCGGCGCGGTATTGTCGACAGCCACAAGGATGAGTTGCCTTCTCATGTAATACAGGACTTTGACGAATGGACTTATGATAATTTGAAAGATTTCCAGTTAACCACCGACGACTTTGTCGCTTATTCAAAATATTGAAACGATTAGTTTTATTAATTGTATTTATATAGTTTAGTAAATTTAAACAAAACTTTGTATCTTTCCTTCGACTTTAATAAAACCCAAATTGTGTTTTATATTGTAGCTGTTTGCGTAGCAAGGATGAAAATAAATAAAAAACACGAAAATTTAATATTTCAAATAAAACTCAATTCAATTTATTGTCGTAAACAATATTACCTTTTGCACAAAAGTTTGTGAGAGTGTTGTATGGACGAAATCCAATGAACAAGAGATTTACAATATAACGAGTAAACTAAATCAAAGCTTAGATGGAGAAAGGCGGCTCTCAGTGCATTCGTTACTCGTTAGAAGGTGTTACTACTATTTTTGTGCGTAATATCACAAAGTCGTATGAAGAAAGTAGTAGACAAAATCTAACGTAGGAGAATAAATAAAGGAATGCCATTTGACCGTAGGCAGCACACCAAGAAAAGGTGGAAGTTGAGAATGACAACATTTGTAATTAAACATTGCCGCCCGCCTTGCAACATCCCGCTATATTGTAACGTAAAGTTAAACAATTAAATCAAAATTTCATGTAATATAAACATGTACATACACTTATTGCTAAGGGAAATAAAAGGGGTGTTTGTCAGTTTTAATGAGCATTTATTTCAATTTCATTTTTCTTACATACTAATTATCCAAAACCCTATATAGCCCAGATTCGCAGTACCACAGCTCGTAGAGACCATAAGTACTGCTGACCACACCATAGACGTCGACGACCCGTAAGGCCAGCCTTGATGTGGTCCTTCTACTACCTTCACTATGCTTTCCATTGTACTACGAAAATAGAAATGGCGCGATAGTATAACGAAAACGCTATAAATTACTGGGTCAAAGTGATCAGCATTACTATAGGTCGTCTTACAACACCGTTTCCCGTTCGAATATCCGCGACTCTAACGCGACCGTCGATACCCGGAGGGACGTTATTTACCCGACCTAATTTCCACGAAGTGGGAGGCAGTTGTTCGTCTCGAATAACAACTAAATCGCCTATTTGAACATCGCACTGCGGAAATGTCCATTTATATCTTTTATGCAAATTTTTCAGATACTCATCTTTCCACCGTAGGCAGAATTGCTGAGTTAAAGCCTTAATTTTCCTAAATCGATTCACGATGTGCAATGGCGCTTCTTCTATGACCGGCTCCGGTGGAGCCAGAATCGGCGACCCTATCAGAAAGTGACCCGGAGTAAGCGCCACCGGATCATGTGGATTGTCAGACATAGGACGAATTCACAGAGGACGGGAATTCAAACAAGCTTCGATTCTGGAAAGAACCGTCGAAAATTATTCAAACGTATATTTGAAGTTGTGTGCTTGCTTGCGGAAATGCAGCTTAAAGCTTTTCACAGCAGCTTCCCAAAGCCCACCCATATGAGGGGCTCCGGCAGGAATGAACTGCCATGAAAGTTCTTGATACTGGAATGCGGAACAAACCTGATCTCGACTCTCACGAAGCACACACTTGAAATCCCGTTCCAATTCCCTCGAAGCACCAACGAAACTAGTTCCGTTGTCCGAAAATATCGATTTTGGACAATCACGACGAGAAATAAATCTATGAAATGCGGCTAAAAAGGTTGTCGTTGACAAATCTGAAGTAGCCTCGAGGTGTATTGCTTTCGTAGAAAAGCAATCGAAGACGCAAACGTAACCTTTTGTTATTCTACATGCCCTACCAGTAAAAGATTTAGCTTCGAAAGGACCCGCAAAATCTACGCCAGTAGTGACAAAGGGCCTTGTGATAACAGTTCTCTCCGGAGGAAGAGCGGCCATAATTTGAGTGCAAGATCGCCTTCTGTCTAACCAGCAGCGTTTGCAACGATTGATGGTCGTTCTGACTAAAGAAGTCAGACGTGGAATCCAATATTCAATACGCAGAATGCGAAGCATTAACTGGTTTCCACCATGAATAGTTATCACATGAACAAACTGTACTAAGAGCTGAGTAAAGCTACTAGCATAAGGCAAAATAATTGTATGTTGCTCGGAATATGACAGACTGGGCGATCTAACCAGTCTACCGTGTAGCCGCATGACCCCCGCTTCATCCAGGAATGGATTTAGCGGCAATAGCGAACTCTTACGATCTAATGGTATTTTTTCAACAAACAATCATATTCTTCCGCGAATAATGCCTTCTGAGCCAGTGAAGCCAGACGTAGCCTGACGGCTTTCAGCTCAGAACTCGAAATAGTCGAATCTCGGAAAAGATTATGACCCCTATGAGAAGGATGAGTTCTATAAAAATATCGAAATATATATGCCACAACACGTAAAGCTCTATCCCAAGACGAAAATCTTTCAAGGATATCCTCATAGTTCGTAAAGAACGATGCATGACTCTTGACAGCACGTAATTCAATATCGGTGTCGAGAGGAGCTAAATCCCTAATATCCCATTGAGCGCTATCTAAGCGGAGCCATTGTGGTCCATGCCACCAAATCTGAGACGTGGCTAGCTCTGCAGGCGAAAGCCCGCGGCTACCTGAATCAGCAGGGTTATCATCAGACAGCACGTGATACCAATTGTGGCCACCTACATTCTCCTGAATCCTGCATACACGATTAGCAACAAATGTAGTCCACGTGCAGGGAGTTTTCCTAAGCCAAGAAAGGACGATCGTAGAATCAGTCCAACAATAAACTCTTTGAAGATCTATATCCATTTCCCTCATGATGGGTTTAAACAACTCGGACGCCAACACAGCGCCACAAAGTTCTAAACGTGGCAAAGAAATTGATTTAAGTGGGGCAACTTTCGTTTTACCCGAAAGTAAATGAGTAGTAATATCCCCATTCGGTGCTACAATTCGAATGTAGACCACCCCCGCGTATGCCTTTTCTGAGGCATCAGAAAAAACACGAAGTTCAGCTGAGCAACGAACCCATCGAGGAATCTGAATGGAATTCACTTCCTGGTAGGTATCCACAAACCTCTGCCATTCAAGTTGAATCATCCCACCCAATATTGTCCAGCCAAATTCGCTGCATAATTATCCTTGCCAGTACTACCACCGGGCCTAACCAACCTACAGGATTTTCGCTCGAGAGGAGTCATACTGAAATAGAATACATCTAACTGAGCATTCCAACGAATGCCTAAAGGCTTAGAACTACTAGCTTCCACGAAAGTGAGAAGCTTCGTATCGACTAAATGTTCCGTAGGAAAACATTCTAAAATAGTCCGGTCATTCGACGTCCATTTCCTCAATTCGAATTTCGCAGAAGACAGATCATGGTAACCCGTTAAAACGTCGTCAACGTACATGCACTTTTGTAGAATGTGTGCAGCATGGGAAAATTCGTCTTCAGAGTCATCGGCCAGTTGTAATATCGTCCGTAGGGCTAGATATGGAGCACAGTTAACTACAAAGGTCACCGTCTGTAGCTTATTATCTTGAACAATCTTTTGAGGAGAATCCCTAAAGAGTATTCTCTGCAGAGGAGTATGGACCTAATCGACTCTAATCTGGCGGTACATCTGAGTAATATCGCAGTTTAAAACGAATCTAAATAGTCTCCACCTCAGAATGAGGAGAACTAGACCTATATGAAGAATGTCGTTAAGACTCTTCCCATTTGATGGTTTATTTGAGGCGTTAAAAACCTCTCGAAGTTTGGTAGTCTTTTTATCCGGGTTAATTACCGGATGATGAGGCAAGTAACATACGGTGGGGGTTGCCGAAGAAGCGGCTGAAACTGGCCTCATATGGTTCAAGTCCAAATATTCTCTTACCACCCCGTCATAAATTGTCTTGATATGTGGTTTTCTCAGGAGAGAGGCCTCGTTGCGCAGAAATTGTCGTAAACAATTTCGCATTGATTGTCATAAGTCCAGTTGTCCGCAGAATTCAGATTTAATGGAAAGTGTTACAATATATCTCCCCTCCGAATCTCTACGGGTCGTCAGTTTATAATTGTCTTCACAAAATTTGTCCGAAGGAGAAAACATAGACCTTCCCGGGGTCTCCTCAAGTTCCCAAAATCGAAGAAGATTCTTGTTAAGATTATCTTCTTCGGCGAACTCAATGGAGGTAGAAAAAACTCGAATGTAAGAAGAGGAAACGGGACCAGTAATGATCCAGCCAAAGACCGTGTTTTGCGCGATCAATGAGCCTAATACGTTTTGAAGAGTTCCTTCCAAGAGAATTCTCGGATAAAGATCTGCTCCCAGTAAAAGGTCCACAGGTCGACAATCAAAAATATGCGTATCGGCCAAACGAATATTTGCCAAACGAGAAGTCACATCTGATTTCGTTGAAAAAGATGGCAAGTTGCCCAAAATATGCGGAAGAACTAAGGCATTAGTTTCCATCAACAGCGCCGTATCCAAAATAGACCCTATACACAAAGAACATATTTTGCGAGAAGTAGCCGAGAATGACTGATTTACACCCGATATTCTAGCCTGAGTGGAACTGGCCGGAATGTTGAGGCGATTTTGCAATCGTTCCGTAATGAACGAAGCCTCTGACGCCGGATCGATAAGAGCCCGAGCTGGGTACGAAGTACCTTGGTGTACGATATTTACCATCGCTGTCCCTAATAACACAGTTCTATCCTGCGAAGCATGATATACCTGTCTATTTATAGCACCAGATGAACCTCCAGAAGAAGTTGACGGCAGCGAAGGATTCACATATGGAGAATTAGTATGCTGGGTGATCGGAACCAAACTCCCCGCAGGATTCGCTACAACAGCCGAACCCTCAGAATTCGATGTATCGCGATGCAAAAGAGTATTATGTCTCTTCTCGCATTTTCCACATTTGTGAATACTTCCACACTTCCTAGCTTCGTGTCCACGCATCAAGCAATTTACACAGCAGTGACGACGTTTGACGGTGTCAAACCGGTCGGAGACCGAAAGGCGCCCAAATCGTGGACAATCACGAAGTTGATGAAATTGTCTGGGACAGAGAATACACAGTTTGTTTTGATGAGAACGAGAAGATCCAGATGAGCCTGTACATTTGTAAAATGTGGCAACTCAAAATTTTATAGACGACTTTGGTAAGCACCATAACTATATGCACGAAATTTCAAAGGTGTAGCTGCCGCCAATTCGTTTTTGTCTATAAAACTGGTCATCTGCCTCAACGTGGATTGGAGAGGTGTAGCCACCGAAATGAAGACTCGCGGTGACACGCTTCAAGTGTACGTTTCGCCTTTGAAACCATTTTTGGATAGTCAACACAAGACCAGGAAATCGGTAGGAAACCTTAGTTAAATCATATATATTATCTGAAAGGGAGTTTAATTATGTAACTTTCGTTTTGACGAAATGTAAATTTTTTGTTGGCATATTTCTACACAAACAAAAACAATTTGAAATATTTAAATTCAAAATTTTGTTGTGATACGTGGTAATGAGTTTATTATCTTCTCGAGTATCGTTCATCATCAAATTTGAAAACAAAATTTCAATATTTACGTTTGAAATTGTTTTTGTTTGTATGAAAATATGCAAAAAAATCAACATACATATAAATACTCATACCGATAAAAAGTATTTTCAGGATGATGATTAATTCTGTGAATTACTTTGGATATGTTGTTTGACCTTTCTTTGTTTAAAGGTGAGTTTGAAAGTGCAATTAAAATTACTCTTTAAGTCTGATTAACAAACAAAATTATATTTCGTCCTCCTACTGCCTACCCAAGCTGCTGATATATGTTCCTTTTACATTTCTGGTGTATGATATGTAAATCAAATATTACTTACAAATATCATCAATGATTGAACAAACCATTATAAAGGGTGGTTAAATTGTAAAGGCCGATGTGAATGTGAACCACACCTAACGTCAAATTTTCTTCTGCATTTCATTTGACATTTCTCAATTTCAGACTAACTCAATTTGAACCATGGAAAGATACACAATCGAGCAACGCGTTGAAGTTATTCAGGCATATGCAAATTTTCGAAGAAAATCATCTTCAGTGATGAGGTACATTTTCACCTCAGTGGATTCGACAATAATCAGAATTGCCGCATTTGGGCGAATGATAATCCAAGAGTGATTGTCGAAAATCCAATGAACCCACAAAGAGTGACCTTAATTATGCCTCAGCGTCATCGAAAATTTGGACTATCGGATGGAGGTGTGCCGCCGAGGTCGTGGCGGCCATTTGGCCAATATTTTGTTACATACATAATAGAACCATACCAATATTATCATAATAAAAAGAAATGACAATAATTTCCTAAATAATTTGTGTTTTATTCAAAATCAACATCGGCCTTTAAAATTTAACCACCCTTTATTTGTACTTTGAATCAGAGAATAGGCACAGTTTTTGGGTGCGGTTTCAATGTTGAAATATATGTGTGTGTGTGTTGAGGCATTTGGTATTGAAGTCTTGCCAATGACTAATAATTGCCTTTGGGCTACCCGATTCATGTATTATAGTTTTCGTCCCCGTTCAGCTGTGAATAATATCGATCTGCTTCCAATGTGTGGAACTGGATTGATGGGTTTGATTCAATTCGACCAGCCACTACAAAACATTGGCATTAATTACTCTTACCATTTAAAATTAAAGTAACATGCACTTTAATCTCTCCGGCAGGACTCTTAGCTGTACATGTGTATAGACCGCTATCAAGGCTTAGCATTCATTATGACAAGAACTCTCTTTTCCCGTAAAACCAGCAAACGGCGTTCAATCGCTGCTGGAAAATCACTGGCCCCGAATTTTTGCAGTGATATCTCTGGAGTAGGATATCAAATGGAGGAAAAATCATCATAACATTTTATGTAGAATCAATTGAAACACAATAAATAGCAAATAATAATGAGAATGTATTGTTATTTTTACGAATTCAAAATGTTTTTTTCATATTTTCGCTGTTTATTTCATGTTCTTGTTTTCATTGACATTCACAAGAATTGTTATGAAACAGAAAGCAACAATAAATTTGGCTTCACCGTAATATGTCGGATTGGGTAAAAGAAGTTTGGTAACGCTTACACGACTTACCTAGGAAATTTACACTGGGTTAACTTTGTTTGTGTTGTAATATAAGGAAAATAAGCTGTGATATTAAAGTCAGAATTATACATATATTGTTCTTATTGTAGATCATTCCCTGAAGATGCAATTCAAAGAATTGCAAAATATTGCAGAAATTTTATAAATAAATAAAATCCAAAAAAGGCCTCAAGCTTGGCTATTTTTTTATAAAGATATTGCAAAATCGATCCAATTGCACCGTATGATATACATACATCTGAAAAAATAAGGAAAATGGAGTTAATTAATGTTTGCAGTTTTCATTTCCTCATCCTGCTGTCTCTTAAAAGGACTACAAAATTAAAAAAGATAATATTTTTCAATTTTAACGTTGCCACTTAGGCAGTCGTATGGCATGAATATATCCCAAATTCCTTCGCATCTTAAAGGGTTTCTGAAAACAGCTGTTATTATTTTTCAATATTAGATATTCAGGAAATATCTTGTTTTGAACAAGTATATTCTTTAATGATTTTTCATATTATTTCAGGTCAGACCCGAAATATTACAAAACATTTTTATGACGCACCCTAATAAACTACATAATCGTATGTTTATACACAAACATTTTCATATACTATTTTTAGACAATCGTCATTTTATTAGCATTTGGTATATCTTTGTACTATGAATAATAATTAGCTTTGATTCTTGTGGTAACGCGTGGGAGGGGGAATCTTTGTTTATTTTCTCTTTTGTTGTTTTAAATTTATGACGCTGGTTATTTGCATTTAGAAAAAAAAAACAAGATTTAATTTTCGTAATGTGAGGGCGTTTTGGGAATGCGGTAATAATTACAGATCATCCAGCCCACTGTTGACATTGACAACAGGAATTCATTCCCAAATTTGTCGCCCCATAATGTGATTCTAAGAAATAGTTTGGGATTTAAATTAAGAGTGTACGAAATGTCGCCAACTTTTGCCCAATATCCAAATATATCCGATCGTCCTATTTTCGATGTTAATATTTCTAATTTCAATTTTTACATAACTCCAAAATATTTATTAGAATAAAAGTTATTGAATTTTGGCCGAAGGAATTTAGAATCTGAACCACTGTGCGGTTAATATTAATTCTATTTGTACATATTTTTATGAATTGTATTAATTTTTGTAAAGAGATAAAAAATCTCATTTACGCCCATTTCCACCAAGACAGGGGATTTTTATGTAAAATCATATTTTCTACAGACTGTTATAATTGAATGTCGACTTCACACAAATGATTTTCATGATAAAAATATCTAAATAATCGATATAACCAATGGCACGTTTGCCTATTTTGCATAGCGATATCCATATTTTATACAAATGGAATTTGCATAAAAATCCGCTGTCTAGTTATAACTGCAGGTTTGTGTGGAGTGTGACACCTACAACTGTTGGTTAACTCTAACCAGAGGTGGTGAAAATGGAAGTATTTGTAATATTTAATTTGACCTGATAGTAATAATATATGGGAAATTCATTTGTTGATTACAGTTGTCAATTATAGAGTTTGGAGCTTCCCTTTAATACAATTAACTTTTTTGGTAAAAATGCTTGTAGCTGCATAACGAATAATTGTTTGAATAAATTCGATATAGGATAATTCCTTAAAAGGGGATTGAAATACACTAAAAGTTGATTACCAGTAATGAAAACTTCGTTATACAGGAGCTTGTTTTAGAGAGTTTCTACTGTATTCATATATGTATATTATATACAAATATCAATTATTTACTTCCGATATTTCACTGCCGACTTTATTTTCTCTAAAACATCAGATTGTATTTCATAATTAGCACTATGACAACCTATGGAACATATGTATATGTCCCATATGGTTTGTTTTCGACATAGTTACAAGAATATGTTTAATTTCTCTATTCGTTTTTCTAAAGAATGCAAAATTGTAATATTGCGGTTCAATTCGGTGGAAAAGGTGAAAATTGTATCTGTGCTATATCAAAACATTGGACGTTGTGACACACTTTATCCGTAAGCATTTCTTGTTGAAATATAATAAGTATGCTGTACCAAATTTGAAGACTTTGCAAAAACCTATTCTGTTGACGTATTTTATACCGGAAAATGGAAAAGCTACTAATTCGGAGTGTTTTATAAGGAATACTTTCGTTTTCGAAGCCATTAAATATTTCAACACAATTCTCATTAGGATTTGTTTCAGATATTTTCCATATTTTTATTACTTCAAAAATGTCGTTCTTACACCCTCCACACTCCATGTTATTTGTTTTTATTTATTTATTTCATAATCCAAAACTTGGCCAAAATAGATTACATAGAACAACATAAGTGACACAATGTTTTTTACATATTATACAATTCGATACATTTGCAGATTAACGAGCTTAATACAAAATTAATTCTAATCTTAAAACGAATATGAATGACCAAAAGTTATAGTTAGCGACCATTAAAAATTAATTATTTAATAGTGTGAAACTACTAATTGTTTGATTCTGAAAATGGATGCCTTCAGTTCTATGAGTAGTCAGTTGCAAGTTATCGGCGTACATATGTGCCTTGACAAAAAAATACTTTCAAATATATCATTAATATATATAGAGAATAACATAGGTCCCAAAATTGATCCTTGAGGCACACCACGGAATATGCTACGTTTGTCAGATGTATCACGTTTTCATTAAACGACATAATGGTAAGGAAAATCCATAACATTGGTACAATTTATTCATCACCGTTCACAGCATTAGATTTAATATCGCATATAGCAGACCACATCTCCTTTACGTCAATATTTCTTAAAGAACACCCTACATCTATGTTCTTCCTACTACGGAAGAACATTTTCAAATGCAATGAATCGTGGGATATATAATTGAGGTAAAGTAAAAAACTCATATTGTAGCACTCAGACGTATGAATCGTGGGATATATAATTGAGGTAAAGTAAAAAACTCATATTGTAGCACTCAGACGCAGGGCCGTGCGCAGGGGGGGGTTTTGGGGGTTCAAACCCCCCCCAGAGAGATTTCGAACATATACTTTTTAAAACCTTCTAGACTTTCTGAAGCAATAAAATATAGAATTTTTAAGGTCTTTTTAAAATAACTCGTCTGAAATTGTAATTTTGCAGTAAAATCATCGAAAATTGCATAAAAAATCGTGGACACTTTCTTGAATTTCGGACAAAGGGTATGAAAGATACAAACAAACTAAACGAATTGTGCCAATTTCAAGATTGTGTAGAGCTAATTTCGCTAATGGACATCAAATTGTTCGGAAAATTTTCATTTTTATTAACCGATATCACTTCTCGACATTCGACTAGAGCTATATCTTATGAACTTTTAATTGTGTACTGCAATAAAAGTTTGGAAATTTAAAAACAAAATCGTTTAGTAATTTTAAAAAAGTGTAGATAAGAATCACTATGATATCATAATGAAATCTAAAATATTCTTAATAAAAGCAAATAATTTGCTTGATGCTTGTAGAGCGCTAAGATGTAAAATTTGCGATTGGACATTTTTATGGAGCTGTATCTAAATCTGAACCGATGTGTCTTATTTTCATCACAGATGCAACAACAACGGTTTTAGTTACTTCCAATGTTTTGGGAGTTAGCAATTATAATACAAATCCATTTCGACAAACGAAGAACACTGTTTGATATACATAATATTATTTCTCTTTGTTCATTTCCCACAAAAGTTTAGGTCTCTATTTTAAAATCTACTTTAAAGTTGCGAAACAATAAGAAATGAGTTTTAACTTACTAAAAATTTTGTTATATTTATCACTTATGTCAAATATTTTTCAGAGTTAGTATTTTTTGTACATATGTAACAAGTATTATTCAAAAGAGAAACAACAAATTCAGTATCTTGGATCTACGTAGGAAAACGAAACTCTAAATTACCAATTTTTTGGTTTTGTGGAATTAAAATTTCTAGTTGTTTCTTCTTGTATTTCATCGAATACAAAAAACTGTATTTGTTATTCGAATTTATACATATTTAAGATTATAAAAATGAAGAAACATTTCCAAATACTTTTATTTAATCGGAATATGCGTATAAAGACTTTGAGTAAACATCCTGTTACTCATGTCCTATATAAATTAAAAACCCCAAAACTCGTTAGACATCCTATTTATCCATCCATCCATACTTTGTCAAAAAGCATATCCAATTTTCTGCATTTATCATAGAAAAAATGCGGGACAGAAGGGTTTATCGCTGAGGAATTTCATCGTTTTTTGTGTAATATTTCTTCAAAATATATAGCGAGGGCTTATATTCAAAAGTGGCTATGAACATTCAAATAATATAAATAAAATAGTTCAAAAATGCAGAAGCTATATGCCGAAGGTTGTAATTCGCTACAACGATTTTGTTTAAAGCATTTATCTAGATTTATGGCATATCGTACTATAGCATTCCATCATTTTGCCGTTAATTGCAATTTGGTTCCCAAGTTATCAGGCTAAAATAGAATAAATAGTGGCTGTAAAGTGAAAAATTGTGAAAAGTTTCTTTAGAAAAACCGACGTAACTTTTTATTATATTGAGAATACCAAAATATTTCTTTGGCATGTGATTGCTGACTTCATGGGGAATATTTGTGTATGAAAAGTTTCAAAATTATGAATGACGAAATTTAAAATACAACGGCGATTTTTGGATTTTTCATCAATTGCAGCGATTTTCGCGACTGTATATATATATATATGTTACAAGCGACCAATCTGACGGATGAAGCTGGAATCTCTAAATTCGCTGTGTACTTTCTGTGATGATGCGTTTTCTATACAACATTGCCAAGATTTCATGAAAAAAGTTATGGAGTTTACAATAAATCTTATTCTTATTTCAGCATTCATAGCATACAAAAGTGGCTATGAACCATGGCTATGAAATTTAGAAAATTTTTAATCGTAGCAATTAGTAATCCTTTTTATATTAAACTGTAGAAGAACGGTTAATAATTTCTCTTCAAATTAAGGAGAAAATCAGTTTTTTCGCTCTCCTGAAAAGTTATGTTTTTGTTCATAGCCACTTATGAATATAAGCCCTCGATATGTTTCTATGTAATTTCAAGCAACTAGTTAAAAAAAGAAGTTCAACAATCAGCAGACACTTTTCTGCTATTACAGCTGTTTTTTGGCAGCAGTTTTCTGCAATCTTACATCACCATTCACACTGCTAAAGAGTTTGCAGTCTGCTAAAATTGGCTGTTGTTAATTAAAATATAAAAATATATAAGCGTTCATAAGCGAGTTTAGCTCGAATTTTCTTTTATATTAGCTTGGGACAATATGCGTATCATATATATTGCTAAAAACAGCAAACAGCTGTTTACCATCTCAGCAGATACAAATCTGTTGTCCTTTTTTAACAGCAGAAAATCTGCTCTTTCAGTAGTCTTTCTGCTTCCTTTTACTGACATATTCCTTTGAGTGTACTGATAGATGGATTACTGAAATGCAATTTTGCCGACAATGTCTGTCGGACGAATGTATCAAAATATTTCTCGAAGATCCTGGCAATAAAATATGAGTGGTTTCCAAACACTCCAGTAAAAAATTCCTAAAAAATTGAAAAATTTACTAAGTATGAGTAAAGTTTCCTTCTTTCATAGTAAATAGTTCATTTACTAGATAAAGGGTCTTTGGATCTAATAAAAAATTTTTACAATTGAGTAAATTCAAACTTACGTGGAAGAATATTTTCAAGGTTTTAAGTGAGAAAAAAATCTGAAAGTTTTTCGCAACAATCATGGAGTAATAGCTCAACTCCTTATGGCAGAGGTATCATGAAACTTTTGAGAAATATTTCATGTTGTAATTTTTTGTATCAGTTTTGCATACTCTGAAGCAAAACTATTTGTTTGATTTTTTAGTTAAATTGAACTTATTTTAATTTTACCTTTTTTCTTGTGTAAAATAAAATTTTCCTCAGTTTAAGTAAAAATTTACTCGTTTTGAGGAAAAAATCAGCAAAATTGTCCTCAGTTTGAGTAAATATTTACTTGATTTGAGTAAACATTTACTTAGTTTTAGGAAATTTTCAGCAAAATTTTACTAAGATTTAGTTAAAATTTACTTAGTTTTAGAAAAATTTTGCTTAAATTTAGTAAAAAATTACTTGGTTTTAGGAAAAATTTATTTAGATTTAGGAAAATTTCAGCAAAATTCTACTTATATTTAAAAAAAATGTACTTGGTTTCCTAAATTTTAGTTAATTTTAACTCATTATAGGGTTAACTTTTTTATGAGTGTAGATGAAAACCCCCCCCAGGGGAAAATCCTGCGCACGGGCCTGCTCAGACGTATGAATCGTGGGATATATAATTAAGGTAAAGTAAAAAACTCATATTGTTGCAATCAGACGTACAGTGGTCGACATTCGTTTGAGCACACCTACACAAATATTGTAAAGTTATTATTTGTATGTGACCATTAAGTGATGAAGAAAACTTACGACATTATTTATTACAACAATAACTGTGATGCGCAAAACTTTGCGATCCAAACGCAACTTTGGTGGTGGAAGGCTTATGGTATGGGGAGCATTCATATATGAAATGTACATTGATGTTTTTATTAACACATCTTGATATAAATCTAGATGAGGACATAATTTTCCAACAAGACAACGCTTCAATTCATACATCAAAGCCAACGAAGGCTTCGTTTTCGGTAGTCCTGCTTGCAATCCAATTTAAAATTTATGGGTCATACTCGCAGCAAAAGTCAATGAGACTGGAAGACAATTCTAGACAATAAATACACGATTAAGGAATGTTGGTCGGAAATTAACATTACAGCAATCCAAAACCTGGTAAACTCAATACCAAATCTCATTTTTTCTGTTATTCAGAATAATGGAGGACACATCAAAAACTAATTTAACCAAAAAATATACTTGACATTTTTTTAGATTACTTTTTCACTTTACGATTAAGTGCGCTCAAACAAATGTCTTGCACATTTGTATATCCTCAGTCTACAGAGTAGGAGGGTATATATCATTTCGGACAGACAAAAAGTGTAACGCACTGAAGGAATCACTTAAGACCCTAATTATGTTTGGACCAAATCCGTTTTACAACAGTTTAATATATTTGAACCATGCCCGTCTGTCTGGCTGTCTGGTGCACACGATAACTCGAAAGGAGCTAAGGAATCAATTAAAACTTTGCACATGACAATATTTTTCCCAAGCTTAGTTTAATTTCAAAGATGGCTGAAAATGCCACACCCTTCTGGTACTTCCCACACAAATTACTCATATTCCTATGTCAAACTAAAACTAATGTAACTTCCACACGGATCTTCGGAATCTGCTCTATTTTGGTATTGAATACGGCGGGTTTTGCACCGCACACAAATCACCCTAAACTACATAAAATTAAAGCTGTTATAACTTCTATAAGGATGATCGGAATGCTGTGAAATTTGATATTTGGCAATGCTTTTATAGAGGTTACATGGAAAATGGGCGATATTGCCACACCCCTTCTGGTACTTCCCACACAGAGTGGCATAAACTTTGGTTACAATAAAACCGACATAACATCCATACGGGTAGTCAAAATCATTTACAAGTTCATATTTGAAAGTATTTTTATAATTACTTTTAGTTTAAAATATTTAGGCTTTACCACGCCCCTGCTTGTACCTCTCAAGCAATTGTCTCTATCGAAGACATAACTTTTATACTGGTGCATGGAATCCACAATGAACTGATATTTAATCTTGTTTTTACAACTGTTATATAAGCAAAATTTAAGTTTTTCCATACACATGTTCTCTGAGAGTGAGGGTATATATAAGTCGGTTTAGCCGACTGACGTTTTCTTACTTGTTATTTAACTTTATATTATTTTTTTTCCAAAACGGTATATAATAATTGTTTGCTTTATCCATGAATTATCAAACATTTAATAAATGAAATATTCTGGTAAAAAATCGTTGTTTTCTTGCAAAAAATTACAAAAAACTGTCTGTGATCAAACGAATATTAACCATTGTATTGTCTAAATAAGTTTCCTCAGTTCTCTCCACATATCTTTGTGTTTTCTAAATATTCCTATATGTATAAATTGTACTCCAGTTTTTCCGGTTTCTGTTTTTAACATAAGCCTTGTATGCAAAGTCCCTTAACTCAAGAGATCACATGGGGAATTCGAATTTCTCATTTACATATACCGCTCAAAAAGATTAATATCAAAGTCACCTACTATTACAGTATGTTCTAATTGAGAAGCCAGATCTCCTATCACTGTCTCACAGGGATGGTAAATAATACCCAATAAAACCTTAGAACCTCCAATCGTCTCAATATCAAGAAAGATCCCATACAATAATTTCTGATTTCATGAACAGCCGTCGCTAGATATCTTTTAGATATCGTTTACGTACGTTTACGTTTACTCCACCACCTCGAACAACAGTTCTGTCCATTCTGAACAAAAGATATCCATCTATATTATCCGCATTGTCAACTACACAATCTTTTAACCACGATTCCGATATACCAATAACATCGAAAACACCGCCAACAAAAATAGAGCAAATTACATTTATTTTATTAGAGTCACATACAAGTACAATGCTTTGTGCATTGAAATGTATTATATTCAAGTTAGAAGAACTCATACCCAGGTTTCTAACATTATTCACGCTAATGGTTGGTCCAAGATTATTATCCATATTAAAGATAAGTCGAAGTCATCCATATTCGCCATAAAATATATATTTTTAGTTTTAAATTACTGCTATATATACTTAAATGTATGAATAAAAAATTAAATTTCCCAAAATTGCGTTTTGTATTTTGTTCGGCTTGAGGTCAGTTTTTTCAAATAATAAAACAAAAATGACTATTTTATTATTTTCTTGTTTTTTATTTCCCAATATTTCGACCAACTCCGTTGGTCATCTTCAGGGGTCTAGTACAAAAAACACAAATTATTCAATTACAAGTTACAAGCATTGACAATCAAAAAATATCACAATATTTATATTTACATTTTTAAAAACGTTTTTCACAATAGAAAATTCTCCTGCCACTCCCTGCAAGTTTTTGTCAAATACTGTCTAATTTGTCGTCTATGTTTTTCCACCGCGTTCCTATATATTTGAGCACAACCGTTTGTGTCTCTCTTATAATAAAGCCTTTTTCCAGGGGAGACGTCAATTATATTTAGCATTTCCAATGTGTATCTCCTTGTATAATTATTCTCTTCCGCTAATATTTCGACGTCATTAAAGTTTGGTTTATGTCCCGTCAAGGTACAGTGGGCTGCAAGGGCAGTTTTTTGCTCAATGGGTTTGTCAAGAGATTTGTGTTCGGTTTTATGTGATGAAAGTCTGATTTTCAATTTATTTTTCGTAGTGCCGACATATACCTTCTGGCATATGTCGGACTTGGATTTTCCCCTGGGGGGGGGTGTGGTTTTCATCTACACTCATAAAAAAATTAACCCTATAATGAATTAAAATTAACTAAAATTTAGGAAATCAAGAACATTTTTACTAAATATAAGTAAAATTTTGCTGAAATGTTCCTAAAACTAAGTAAATTTTTACTAAATATTAGACAAATTTTGCTGAAAATTTCCTAAAACTAAGTAAATGTTTACTCAAATCAAGTTAAGATTTACTCAAACTGAGGACAATTTTGCTGATTTTTTCCTCAAAACGAGGAAATTTTTACTTAAACTGAGGAAATTTTTATTTTATACAAGGAAAAAAGGTGAAATTAAAATAAGTTCAATTTAACTAAGAAAATCAAACAAAAAGTTTTGCTTCAGAGTATGCAAAACTGATACAAAAAATGACAACATGAGATATTTCTCAAGAGTTTTATGTTACCTCTGCCATAAGGAGTTGAGCTATTACTCCATGATTGTTGCGAATGCAAGATAGGTATTGAGAAATTAGTCTCTGCAAACGAACGAGAATTGCTTCTTAGATTAATATTCAATCAATTTTTTAAACAATTTCAAATGTTTTTTATAAGTTCATTAATACCTAAATTTATGAAGAACTCGGCATAAATTTCTGTAAACATATTAACTTACTTTTAGGAAATAAACACATTTTTAAGTTAAAATTTCCTAAATGGAATTTTTTCCATATAAAAAATTTCAGATTTTTTTCTCACTTAAAACCTTGGAAATATTCTTCCAAATAAGTTTGAATTTACTCAATTGTAAGAATTTTATATTAGATCCAAAGAAATGATTTTAAGTAAATCTACTACCCTTTTTCTAGTAAATGAACTATTTACTATGGCTTTGAAAGATGGAAACTTTACTCATAAATGGTTAATTTTCCAACTTTTTAGGAAATTTTTACTGGAGCGTTTGGAAACCACTCATATTGTATTGCCAGGATCTTCGAAAAATATTTTGATACATTCGTCCGACAGACATTGTCGGCAAAATTGCATTTCAGTAATCCATCTATCATCTATATGAATGGTGATGTAAGATTGCAGAAAACTGCTGTTATGCCAAAAAACAGCTGTAATAGCAGAAAAGTGTCTGCTGATAGGCAGCAGACAATCGCTGCTTTTATTAACAATTGATGACCAATTGATGAAAAATCCAAAATTCGCCGTTACAATTCCTTATATTTTAACTTTCTTCATTCATAATTCTGAAACTTTTCATACACAAATATTCCCCATGAAGTCAGCAATCACATGCCATAGAATTATTTTGGTATTCTCAATATAATAAATAGTTACGCCGGTGTTTCTAAATATACTTTTCACAATTTTTGACTTTACAGCCACCATTTTTCCTATTTTAGCTTCATAACTGGGGAATCAAACTGCTATTAACGCGAAGTGATGGAATTTGATAGTACGATATGCCCTAAATCTAGAAAAATGTTTTAAACAAAATCGTTGTAGCGAATTATAACCTTTATTTTATTTATTTCTATTACTTTATTTATTCCATTATTTTTATGTTCATAGCCACTTATGCAGTCACAAACTAACGTGCGAGGGGATATCCAAATCAGAAAATTAAAAAAATGGCTTTAGAAAAAAATCTTTTCCAAATTTATATGACTGATGACATCCAAATCTGAGAATAGTTTGGCATCAAAAACTCATTTTCGAGAAAATGGTTCATAGCCACTTTTAGATATAAGCCCTCGATATATATTTTGAAGAAATATTACACAAAAACGATCAAATTCCTCGGCGATAAACCCTTCAGTCCCGCATTTTTTTGTATAAATTGGATATGCTTCTTGACGAAGTATGGGTCTAAATAGGATGTCTAAAGTGTTTTGGAGTTTTTAATTTATATATGACATGAGTAACAGGATGTTTACTCAAAATCTTTATACGCATATTCCGATTAAATAAAAAATATTTGGAAATGTTTCTTCATTTTTATAATCTTAAATATGTAAAAAACCAAATAATTGGTATTTTAGAGTTTCGTTTTCCTACGTAGATCCATGTTACTGAATTTGTTGTTTCTCTTTTGAATAATACTTGTTACATATGTACAAAAAAATACTATGAAAAATATTTGACATAAGTGATAACACAAATTTTAGTAAGTTAACACTCATTTCTTATTGTTTCGCAACTTTAAAGTAGATTTTAAAATAGAGACCTACACGCAGAGAAAAAATGTATTTCGTACAAACGAAATTTTAGACACGTGAACATCGTTTTTGAGTTTCTTTTGTGGGAAAAATTAGTTTGTTTGCGGTAAACATGTCATCAGTTCTTGTAAATGAACAAAGAGAAATACGTTTATGTATATCAAACAGTATTCTTCGTTTGTCAAAATGGATTTGTATTATAATTGCAAACTCCCAAAACATTGGAAGTAGCAGAAACCGTTGTTGTTGCATTTGTGATGAAAATAGGACACATCGGTTCAGATTTAGATACAGCTCCATAAAAATGTCCAATCGCAAATGTTACATCTTAGCGCTCTACAAGCATCAAGCAAATTATTTAGATTTCATTATGAATCATAGTCTACACTTTTTTAAAATTACTAAACGATTTTGTTAGTAAATTTCCAAACTTTTATTGCAGTACACAATTAAAAGTTCATATGATATAGCTCTAGTCGAATGTCAAGAAGTGGTATCGGTTAATAAAAATGAAAATTTTCCGAACAATTTGGTGTCCATTAGCGAAATTTGCACTACACAATCTTGAAATTGGCACAATTCGTTTAGTTTGTTTGTATTTTTCATAACCTTTGTCCGAAATTCAAGAAAGTGTCCACGATTTTTTTATGTAATTTTCGTGTTTTCATGATTTTACTACAAAATTACCATTTCAGACAAGTTATTTTAAAAAGACATTAAAAATTCTATATTTTATTGCTTCAGAAAGTCTAGAAGGTTTTAAAAAGTATATGTTCGAAACCTCTCTTGGGGGGGGTTTGGACCCCCAAACGAGGTTTCGAACCCTGTGCACGGCCATGCTGAGATGTATGTTGTGGATTTATAAATTTTGCTTGGTCTTTCGTCATTTTTGTTAAGTTTTTCTTCCGTCGTTCGCTTGATTAGATTATTTATTAATTTTTCGGGAAAGTCGTTCATACGCAGTATATTTCTAATTTTGGACTTGTTTGTTTTGTGAAATTCCTTATCACTGGTTTGTAGGACCCTGTTTATAAAATTCGTCGCGGTGTTTATGATTGTTCGTCTTGGGTGCTTAGAATAAAAATTAATTAGACGTCCGGAAGCCGTTTGCTTTTGGTACCAGTCAACTTTCAGCAGATTCCCTTGTCTAATTATCACCGAATCCAAATATGGTAGTTTTCAGTCCAATTCTTTTTCCATCGTAAACTGTATTTGTCGGTTGAAAGAGTTTAATGCGTTAAGTATGGCTTCTACTTCACTGCGCTTTACAATTGCGAATAAGTCGTCTACATATTTGGTCAGTACTCTTGGTTTTTCTTTTATCTTTTCCATCGTGGCGTCCAGCAGTTCTTCCATAATGATGTCAGCAATTACAGGTGAGGCTGGTGACCCCATTGGCATCCCCTTTTTCTGTTCATACACCTTGTCTTCGTACTTGAAATAGCGTGTCTCTTTAATGCAGAAGGTCAATAATTCTATGAAGAGGTCCCGAGGTATTCTTGTATGTTGTTCAATTTGATTCCATTTCTTTTCTATTGTCATTATGGCTAAGTTTATGGGAATACCTGGGAACAAAGAAACCACGTCAAATGAAATCAATATTTCGTCATTATTTATCGTCATGTTGCTTATCCTGGCTTTGAAGTCTCTAGGTCTTTGACATTGTACTTTGATCTGGTCGTCAAGTTTTTCAAAATGTCAAGTAGATATTTGCAGAGTCCATACGCAGGTGCATTTATTGATGAGCAGATGGGCCGTAATGGCGTTCCCTCCTTGTGGATTTTGGTAATCCGTAGATTCTAGGGGCTGTGGCGATTTTATTTGTCAATTTATTCTTTTCCATTATGTCAATAAGATTTTTGTTAAATAATTTTTCAACTAAACGGTTGTTTTTAATTTGTAGACTTGACGTTGGGTCTCTTTTTATTCGTTTATATGTAATCATGTCCCGTAGAATTATGACCATTTTCTGTTTGTAATCTTCTTTGTCCATAGCTACAGTTTTTCCGCCTTGGTCCGCACTTAATATGCTACATGGGTACAAGAACCACGGAACTCAAAAATGTGCAGTTATCGTTTAAAAAATGAGATCAGCGCCAATCAGGAGAAGCTATTACATTCCACTGATCCCACTTTTCACGCTTGACAGAATCCATCCCACTACATCATGTGTTACAGATGAGTAGCTACATATATTTGATTTTTGATTTGATATTTGATTTATTATAATGTAGGTAAATAACAATATTCGATTCAGAATGTACATTGTGAAATGACCACTGTCAAAACTAAATAACGCAAAAAATATAAGAATTTCAATAAATTTTCAATAGTATGTAAATCGTTATTTCATATGGACATCTACCAAAAAAATGAAATCAGACCACACTAATAGCTTCTAGCTTTATTTTTTCCTTATTTCGACAACTTTTTTTATTATGAAACTAGAAGTTAACTTGTTCTCTTCTATTTTTTTTAAAGTTGAAGTTTTATAACGAAAATTACTAAACTTGTTTACTACGAGTGGAAATTTTTGTCCCGTCCGTTTTGTCGCGACTGTACCTAATAAAAAAATCTAAGGGATAAATTTCATACCTCTGACCTTCATTTACATGTATATATGGAAAAGCAAAGTCCTCAAAATATCCCTGAACTTTGTATATTTCTATGAGGCCTTCAAAAATACTTCTGTTTTTTTGTCGCGTCCGTTTCGATGTAAAATTGTTTATAATTTTGTACTAGTTTGTACTAAATCCTGACGATATTTTAAAGAGCGCTTTAGAACACTAAAAAGGCTGATCGACTTTTTCAGTTTTTTTCTTGTTTTGGCGTAGTTTAAGACGTGCGAATATCGCGTCCGGGCCACTTGGAGATACCCATATGTGCAAATCCTGATGGTATATTTTACCATTTAAACAATTCAATATTTTTATTTTTATAGTAATTCAGGAAAAAAAATAAAAATTTAATATATGTATGTTTGTAGTATACGCAGTAGGGAGAAACAAAAAAGTCTACAATAATGTTTCAATCATACATCTTTGTATTCAAGAGCACATTCCTTTACCAACGCAAACATTTTTTCGGTATTCAATTTCTGTTCTGATTCATCGGGCAGATTTTTATTGATGAGATTAAATTTAATTAATTTAATTTTCTTATGTTATACAAAACACTCAATTATGATGTCAGCGGTGTTAAATCGTCGCTGATGAAGATTCTGGTAACGTCCGAGTCATTTATTTCATTCAGTTTCAAATTCTTTTTTGCCATAATTTTGGAAAAGCATGTCGCGTTTGCTAACTCTTTTAAACTTATCAATTACCACCTTCTTGCATCGAATGTAAGTGTATATGTTTAAATTACTAAGACGACTACCAATTTCAAACACAGCCTTATGCAAAACCACCACTGACAAATTGAACGGCAGACCACGTATCAAGATGTCACCTCGATTTAGCTGCCTTATTGATACATTATTTTCAACCTCCAGTTGATGAATTTTATGTAGGTTTCCGTTTTTTTGTATACGCTCACTCTACAGAGTAGGAGGGTATATATCATTTGGGACAGAAAAAAGTGTAACGCATTGAAGAAGTGACTTTGGACCAAATCCTTTTCACGACTTTTTAAAATGTTTGAGCCATGTCCGTCCGTCTGTCGGGCTTCTTCTTGCAATCTTCGCACTGCTGCCTCATTTTCCTTCTTTTAATAATACCTTTATTTAAGGTAACTTTTGTGGTTGTTTTTAATTGTTTTATGGTTAGATTATTTTGACAGATACAGAAAAGGTAATAACAAACAGAGTTGCCACTGAGAAGAATTATTTCCTACCAAAATTATCGAAAAAAAAAACTACCAAAATCGTGTAGAACCTACCAAAAAAAAAATTAACTATAAAAATGAATTTTTAAATATATAAAATGTGTTTAATTAACACTGTCAATATTATATGAAAAAAGCGACGAGCAAAGAAATTGAGTGCTAAAATGAAATAAATTCTTCAAGTATTCTCTTTCCAAGTGAAAAGTAATTCAAAATTGATTTCGACCAAAGCATGAAACTTGTAATTTAGAAGGGAGTTGTAAGTTGCTCATCGGTCAAGTATTTATTTCAAACTAAATTCATAATATAAACTTATAGCAAAAAATCTTAAAAATAAACAAGTAAGGAAAGGCTAAGGTCGGGCGGGGCCGACTATATGATACACTCCACCTTCTATCCGAATGCAATTCAATTCGGTAAAAAAGAGAAAACGGGAAGGATTTTTATATCCTTTAAGTGTATGACAAAAAATGTTAAAGGAATGGGAAAAAACATTTGAGTGGGGTTATACTGAAACCTGGAACGAAATAGGTGAAATATAATATCTATAGTTTGGCCAAAATCGTTTAAACATTTGGGAGCAACATTTGTATTGGAGCTATATCTACATCTGAACCAATCTTAACCACTTTCACCATAGATGTTTTAGTTAGATTATTAGACATTGTGCCAAATTTAAAGAAAATCGGGTACATTATGTGGTTTCTAGAGCGACAAAAGTCAAATCTGGAGCGACATTTGTATGGGGGCTATATCTAAATCTGAACCGATCTAATAAAATATAATAAAATTTTAGTATTCAATGTCAAATTTTGTCCATATCTAAAGTTGGCGTCTTTTTTCTGCTCCATATTTCGCCATTCATATTCGTATTCGAAAACTGGTCTGACGCTGATATTACTTTTTAATACCCAGAAGGGTACAATTCTATATTTGTATAATATTTATTTAAGTAATAAAAATTCAACAAAACCTACCAAAATATGTTTTTGTCTACCATCCCACCAAACGAAAAATAACCTTCCAATTTTGGTAGGAAAAGCCCAAAACGGCAACACTGATAACAAACCGCACAAATGTGTAACGAAGATAAGACAATGGCCTCTCTTTCAAATATATTTTTATTTTCCAGTTCTTCTTTCGATCGTTCTTTATTGCTTTTCAACTGTCATTGCTTGTACATTTTTTGTTTTAATACTCTGATACTCAGAACATAAACGATATATTTATATTTACGTATTAATTACTGTTCCTGTCCATTATGTTTGCATATTTGTTGTCTCATTCCCACACATTAAGACTACGTAAGTCCTCCTTCTTTAGCAGTCGTATAGTCTGTTTCGCACACTTGTTTTGTTTTGCTGCGATATGTATAACAGATTTCCTTATTTTTTGCTTTATGGTTTCACCTTTTTCCTATGTAGATTTGTTACATGATTTAAAATTATTTAAACTGAACCAAATATCATATAATGAATTATTTTTCCCGACCGCATTCAATACTTTCACATACTAACAGTGTCCAAAACAAGTTGTTCACTTCTTTACAACATTATTTTACAGTATTTTCAATTTATTATGAACACCCAAGGAAAACACGTCTACTCTTGTGTCATTGCACTATAGAATCACTTTTTTAATGAATATAACCATGTCCCTCTGTCTGTCTGTCCCGTCTATAAACCACATATTTTATCCGATTTTCTTCAAATTTTGCACAACACATTATATTTGGACTAGAAACATCTATGGCGAAAGCGAGTCATAGCGGTTCAGATTTAAATATGGCTCCCAGATAAATGTTCCTCCAAATTAACTTCACAAAGCTCAAGAAGCCACATATTAAACCTATTTTGATCAGATTCATTTGAGTGTGGAGGGTATCATATAGCCTTTCCTTAACGATTTGTCAACCAACTGTCAAGATGTAATTGTATCTAAAAGTAGCCCAGCCAATAACATAAACTCAGATATATATTTGAATTCCAAATCATGTTTTTTGAATGACAACTGAAAAAGTGAAATGGAAAATAGTAAAGGTTTACAATAATCCCAAGTATTAAATAACACGTAAAAAGGCGTTAAGTTCGGCCGTGTCGAATCTTGTCTACCCTCCACCATGGATTGCATTCCACAGTATTACCGAGAGATTGGAGGCTGTCGACTTCACGCATAAGTGTAGTAACATATTAGGAAAATTATGAATGTTTGCTAATAGCAATATTTGTTAATTAAATTGTGAGATTTCATTATTCAAATTTTAAATTAAAACGTAATTAATTTAAATATCACGCCCACTTATACGGTTTGTAGCACACCCTATAAGTGTTTTATATAGCATGATAGTCACTGACTACACACTGTATTCGTTGTATCGAGTAGGAATTACTATCATTATTTTGGCATGATTAAAGAGATAAATTCAGTTTGGATTTTATAATAACCATCTTACTATTGATAGGAAATTGAATTATTCAAGGAAATATCGTATTAAACTTTTTTACATTGGATTTACTTTTAATCTGAACTGTAAGTACGTAAATGCTCAAAACTGAAATGGTGCACCGAGAATCTAAAAATGGAGAGAAAAGTTACAGTACCAGAAAAGAATATTTTATTATTATTTATAAAAATACATGGCCTCAAGCTGAACCAATCAATAAGAAAATTTAACAAAAAGGTCAACGATACATAAACAAATCAAATACATATATATGTATACCCTCCTACTCTGTAGAGTGAGGGTATAAACATGATCAAATACCAAAGTATAGTTGATTCTGCGTATCCGTGTGGAAGTTACATTAGTTTTGATGTAACATAGAAATATGGGTCATTTGTGTGGGAGGTAACAGCGTGGCAATTTCACCCATCTTCGAACTTAGACTAAGTTTGAGAATAATATTACGATGTGCAAAGTTTGAATTAATTGCTTAGCTCCTTTCGAGAGTTATCGTGACATGGCTCAAACATCTTAAAATGTTGTGAAACGGATTTGATCCAAACATACTTAGGGTTTTCAATGCGTTCCAGTTTTTTCTGTCCCAAATGATATATACCCTCCTACTCTGTAGAGTGAGGATATAATAATAATTCAAACATGCGAATAAAATACACATATGTATATGTGTTTCAGTAAGTTTTACGCTAAGATTTCAATATCTGTGAAATTAAATTATTAACTTTATGTAAACAATTAATATTTTTCAGTCCACGGGTTGAGTTTGGGTAATATTTGTAGAAAAACCGAACCACATCAAAATGAGACACCAAAACTTTTTCGATGAAAATATACATTATTTCGTTTTCCTGTCCAATATCACGCTCTGAAATCAAAAAATAAATTTATTTTTTATTAATACAGATTGTTGTATTAGCGTGTGTATTTTGCAAATTTGGAAATGTCTACCTTTCATGCATTAGTTTTTTTCTGTTCTGATTCACCTATCATTTTCGCAATAACTTTATTGTTAAATGTTTTGATCATTTTAATTTGGAAAACTCCAAAAAAATCAGTTTCATTGCTTTTTCGAAGAGCAAGATGAAGTCATTGATCAAAATCGTTTACAATAAATTTATTGGGAAAAATATGTAAGTCAGAAGATTTTTAGGTCGAGATATAAGAGATCGAATTTGGAGGAATTTTTCATTTCCCGATCGAGCTGCATTTTCGCACAGATCGTTTCTTTGTGACGAGATATGGGGTGGGAGTAGTAGCTTTTTCCGAACTCTACTAAGGGCATATACTAGTGTTGTATCTAAGAATATACTTACTGACAAATGCCACAAACGGAGTGTTAGTTTGATGATTTCGTCCGTATCTAAAAATTCTTTTCTAAATATAGGGTGGGCCATTTACAATTTTAAATTTTAACTACCGATTGCTTTGACTTTGAACGGTAGAATAACATTTATTTTAATTTTTAGGTTTATGTTTGGCATTTGCAAAATGGGACGCTATACGCTCGAAATTGAGACATTTTAAAAACTTACTTCCAAACTAGTGAGTCGCAACGCAAACTGTAAGAAATTTACGTGGAAATTCTTCGAGAAGAGATCGGCCTTCAGTTAAGTCTTCATGAAGCTCATTTTCATTTCGGTGGCTACACAGAAAAAAATAGAAATAAGTTTCTATCACGAAAATTGTATATTTGATAACTTTTTTCTTTAGTTTTCCTGTTATGACGAAAATTGTAAAATCAATTACTAAAATTGTAGCTGGAGTTATTGAAAAATAAAATTGTTTAAAAATTATATATTTTATTAAAGCAGTGATTGATTTTTTCGAAAATATTCAATCATAAAAGTTGCTGATTCGATTACAGCAGTCGTTGATTTTTTGATAGTATTCAATCAAATTCGATTACAGCAGTCATTGATTTTTTCGATAGTATTCAATCAAAAAAATTGCTGATTCTATTAAGCAGTCGTTGATTTTTCTGAAAATGTTTAATGAATTGTATTGTTCTATTGATTAAAAAAGTTATTGGATTTAGTGAAATAAACCATTCGTCGGCATGGTCTGAAGTTCGTCTGAAGTCTTCAGCAGAACCCAAAATTAGCAAAAAGGCAAATGAGACCTTTATTGTTACAGCTAAAAGTTGACTGCACAATTTCGATGGGCGCTACCCCATCTCGTCAGAACTTTCGCAACATATGTTTGTCTTTGACTTAAATCAGAGTTCATATTAGTACCAGCGTTCACATATGACAAATGAGAAGCGCTGATAAACAAAATATTCCACCGAACTAAGTCGACACTCTAAAAGGCGTCTTCGATTTGAGTTGTTGACAACTCGCGTTAACCACGACTTCTTTCTAAGAAATGATAAAAATGAAAGGAAAACAATAATCATTTTCATTGTTTCGATCACTGTTTTAATCAGTTTTTTTATATTCTCTGTTGAAGTTGTGATTGAAATATACGGAATAAATTCAATGAAAGTTTTAACTGTTCCGATTACATTTGTAATCAGCTTTTTAGATTTCTGCAATAAAATTAGTGATTGAAATTTTAGAGCCAAACATTTTTTCTGTGTATGTCAATAAGCAAAATTGCCGCATATGGTGACTATTGAGAAGCCAATTCATCCACAACGAGTCACTATTTGGTGTGGATTTTGGGCTGTACTGAAAAATTAGGTTGATCGGATGAAGAACTGTCTAGCAAGTGGCGGTAGTCATATGAATGATATTGTGTTCCATTATTAAATGACAAAGCTATACTTTTCCAATAAAACCAGAAATTTGAAAAAATAGTCAGTACTTTGTTATAGCCGATTCTAATTAAAAGTGTTACATGGCCTCTCTATATATATATCAATATGATTCATTAAACTATATACACAGAGGAGCAAAATTATAGCCGCACTCTATTTTTAGGGGTTTTTTATATTAGGTGATGTATTTAAAAAAATAATGATTATAAATGTAAGATATTATTATATTATTAATTAAAGATATTAAGATATTATCAAAACTACTAATATTCAATTGGTATAAACCAAAAATATTCATTTTATTTTAATTTTTAAGGAAAAGTTTACTTTTTTGATGGTGTAAAATTATCTTAACCTTAAATACCTTAACAACTAGATAAAAACATAACAAAAAAAATAAAATTTTTATCGAAAGGGACAATTTTTTTGTTCCACGGTTTCATATGAGCTCAAATATTCGTTGGGGCTTTCTATTGATGAGATTAAAAGGACCTTCCTTGGAGATTGCCTCCCAAACTTCAATTTCGGCTGATTTAAGATCCTCAATCTTTTCGTACTGCTTACTACCACTATAAATTTTTCGGACCATGATTTCCAAATGTATTCAATTGGGTTCTGGTCAGGAGAGCAAGTTGGACATGAGGAATGTTATGTGACTCTAACCACATACGAGTGTTGTTACTCTTATGAACAGCAGCATTATCTTGCTGGCAGTAGCATTATCTTTCTCTGTTTCGTAAAAAAATGGCAACAAGTTCATCTGGCATAAACTTCATCATTCAACTGAATTCATTTTGGTACTTGGAAAAGCCTGCTCAAGCGTATCATCGATACAGAATGCTCCCCAAACCATCAGAGATCCACCACCAAAATTCCTTTTTGAAAAATATTGTGGCTTTTTTCATAAATCCCTCCAATATGAATTTTAGCCATCCGTCTAAATTGACCTTCTTCATCAGAAAAAATGATCTGTAAACATTGTTATTAAGTATCTTAATCACAGGCATTTTAAACTTATTTACCTTATTCCAATCAGTATTCATATTATTTTGAGCAAAAATTAAACTTGCTGTTTTGTGCCGAGGGAGCAATCAAGGCGTATTATTGAGTTTTTGGCCTTGAATGACTGTCAGAATTTTGTCCTTTTCTTTTGCTAATCTCATTATTTTTACATGCTCAAACAAATGGAATTAAGAGATTTATTCAAATTTTGATGTTATGTAAATTTACCTCATAATTCTTTTGAAGAAAGGATATGTCGTCTCCGAAATATTTATACACTCCACGAGAGTATTATGTCTTTGTGCATTTGTTTGTAACACCCAAAAGGAAACGAGTTAGACCCTTCGTTTATTATACAGATCGGCTTAGAATCACTTTCTGAGTCGATTTACCGTCTGTCTGTCCGTCTGTCCATCTATTGTTGTAATCAAATTACAGGTCGCAATTATAGTCCGATCTTAACAAAAATTGGCACAACTAAGATTTGTGGATCAAGGACGAACGCTATTTAATTTGAGGCAAATCGGTTCAGATTTAGATATAGCCCCCATACAAATGTCGCTCCCGATTTGACATTTTCCGCTCTAGAAACCACATATTGTACCCGATTTTCTTTAAATTTGGCACAACATCTTATAATCAACCTAGAAACAACTGTGCAGAAATTGGGTAAGATCGGTTCAGATTTAGATGTTGCCCCCATACAAATGACGCTCCCGATTTTACATTTTCCGCTCTAGAAACCACATATTGTAATCGATTTTCTTTAAATTTGGCACAACATCTTATAATCCAACTAGAAACAACTGTGCAGAAATTGGGTAAGATCGGTTCAAATTTAGATATAGCCCCCATACAAATGTCGCTCCCGATTTCACATTTTCCGCTCTAGAAACCACATATTGTACCCGATTTTCTTTAAAATTGACACAATATCTTATAGTCCAACTAAACAAAACTATGCTGAAAGTGGGTAAGATCGGTTCAGATTTAAATATAGCCCAAACACAAAAGTTGTTCCCAAAAGTTTAACCAATTTTGGCCAAACTATATATATTTTATTTCACCTATTTCGTTCCAGGTTTCAGTATAACCCCATGCAAATGTCTTTTCCCATTCCTTTAACATTTTTTGTCAAACACATACACTTACAGGATACAAAAATCCTTCCCGTTTTCTTTTTACCGAATTGAATTGTATTCGGATAGAAAGTGGAGTGTATCATATAGTCGGCCCCGCCCGACTTTAGCCTTTCCTTACTTGTTATATTTCTTTGTCTATTGCTAGCTTTGAGTGGTATGTAATGGAATTTTTTATGTTGCGATTAATTTCAATCTTATACAATCTCGAGTTGCAGTGTTCGTATATGTGTTTGCTGCTACCGTCCAGTTGACAAACATATCAATGAAAATTTGAGGACAACAATGGAGTAGGACACTCTGAAACACGATACAACAATTATATAGTCACCGAAAATCGCTCTAAAGAAAGATGAGCAAAAAATGGTCCAAAGTATACTCAAAAGTTACTGTAATCGGTGCCAAAGTCGTACCAAATACGACAATAATAAGTAAGTAAGTTTCAGCCGACTAAACCGACTCACTCTCAGAGAACATATATACAGAAGTTTTGAAGAATTAAATTTTACTTAGGACAGGGCAATTTGTGTGGAAGGCACATGGTCCCAACTTTCACATTTATATAACAACTAGCTGAACCCCCGCCCGCTTCGCCAGGCAAAAAAAAAAAACAGTAAAATTAAAATCTGCTTTCATATTAATTTTTCTCCTGATCTGTAATATATGTACCAATTATAATCAAGGTACTTCCCTGAGATACTAAGGAAATGGGCATGTTGCCTGGAGAACGTTAGTTAATGGCGAATAATGGAATAAATATAAAAAGTCAAATTGATTTTTTTGTTAAGTGTGATTCTCCCCTTTCCATTACCTAAACAAAAAACTTCATTCGTAAGAAGAAATTACATTACATCACATTCAAAACACATACAAATTCAATCAAATTGTTCACTTATCAAACAACACAAAAACTAAAAAAACTAAGCAGGTTACAACTAAATTAACTCACACAACAATATAAAAGGTTTTAATTTCTTATGGGAAGGGTCACGCCCACTTTCCGCCCATCTCGGTGTCGAATATACTCTAAATCCGGTTTTAATTTTATATGGGAAGGTCACGCCCACTTTCCGCCCATATTTGCACAACTATTTACACTGGATCAACTCACACGCCGTATTCGATAATATGTTTTAACTTCGTATGTGGGCGTGGCCCACTTTTCCAATACCGCCCATTTTTGGCACAACTGTGCAGACTAACAATTAGTGAACTTTCACAAAATTGCAAGACTCTAGCTGCAACAGTATTCCGAATATGCTAATTTATAAAAAACCCACAGAAAATATCAAAAATTTACATAGCCTATTTTCACCACCGGTTCAGCATGAACATACTGTGAAAATTTAAAGAAGATCGTTTCAGTAGTTTAGGCTGCTATAAAGAACAAACAAACAAACTTACAAACACAGATTCATTTTTATATATGTAGATAGATAGATTTTCAAAACAGCATCTAATATCAGGTCATAGTGGATTTCATGTACCATTATAAAAGTTATGAACGATGATTTGTTTATGCATCGTTAACCTTTTTGTTTCTTTAATTGATTAATTAATTGATTGGTTCAGCTTGACTTACGATTTAATTTTACCTATGATAGAGACAATTGTGTGCGAGGTGCACCCTACACCACAGGGCATAATGTCTTTGTGTATTTGTTTGCAACACCCAAAAGGAAGCGCGATAGACCCACTGTTTATTAGAATCACTTTTCGAATCGAATTGGCCATGTCCGTCTGTCTGTCCATATATTTTCTTGCAATCAAAGTTCAGGTGGCAATTATTGTCCGATCGTAACAAAAATTGGCACAAGTAAGCTTTGTGGGTCAAGGACGAACGCTATTTAATTTGAAGCAAATTGGTTCACATTTAGATATAGCACCCATACAAAATCACTCCCGATTTGACTTTTTCCGCTCTACAAACCAAATACGTTAAGCAATTTTCTTCAAATTTGGCAAAATACCTTACATGTCCACTAGAACTATTTTCACTGAAAGTGGGTCGGATCGGTTCAGATTTATATATAGCTCCCATACAAATTTCGCTCCCGGTTTGAGGTTAACCGCTGTATAAACCACATACGTTAACCCATTCACTTCAAATTCGGCAGGACATATTTATATTTACACTAGAAACACCTCTGGTAAAACTGGGTGAGATCGGTTCAGATTTATATATAGTTCCCATACAAATGTCGTTCACAAGTCAGCTCTAGAAATGGTAAAAGTGGGTCCATGATTCATTTTTTTCGCCGAATAGTGCAGTAGAAAGTGTAGGGTATCATATAGTCGGCCCCGTCCGACTTTAGCCTTTCCTTAATTGTTTAGGTTTAAAGTGATTATAAAACCATTTTCAAATATCAAATTGCAAATGATTCTAACACCCGTAGTGTTATATCAGTTTTATTTCAAACAAATCATATGTCATGGGAGGTACCAGAGGGGTGTGGCAATGTCTCCCATTTTCCATGTGAATGCAACTTTTGTAAAAGCATTGCCAAATATCAAATTTCGCAGTATGTCGTTCATCCGTATAGAAGATATAACAGCTTTAATTTTACGTAGTTTCGGGTGATTTGTGTGGTAGGTACTGGAAGAGGCAGTGATTATAACATCTTTATCAAAAACCGAATATCCGTGTGGATGTTACATTGTTTTTAATTTAACATATGAATATCGACCATTTGTGTGGGAGGTGGGAGGAGCCAGCCAGGCAGACGGACGGACATGGTTCAAATAAATTAAAAAGTCGTGAAACGGATACTCTCGCCACTCGTCCCCGGTTAGGCGTTTACCGAATCGAAAAACTCCACCAGCTGGTTGTGCTTTGCTTTTCCTGTAATGAAAAATATTTTCCATCAATTTGTATTGAACTTCAATTTTATTTTTGCTGTTTCAGACTGTTTATTTCCGTATATTGTGAAACATATTTTCATCGTTGTTTTTTTTTGTATAATATCCGATGTAAGGCCAGTTTTTTACAGGGTTCTGGGTTTATTGATATACACCCTCTCTTTTAAATATATCCAAAGGAAATAATCAGGTGCTGTTAAATCCGGCGAACGGACCGGCCAATTGAATGCTGATTTTTTTGCAAATTAAACGTTCGCCAAAAATCTCCCTTAGAAGGTGTATTGTGGTTCGAGCAGTGTGTGCAGTGGCCCCATCCTGTTGGAACCATATCTGTGGATTGTCAGAAAGAGCTGGCCTTAAAAATGTTTGGAGCATATCTCGGTATCGCTGAGCAGAGCACCTTCAAGTTGATATTTCAGGATTCTCCTCAATACTCTCCTGAACGCGTTGAACATTTCCTACATTATTTACAGAACGTTGTCTTCCGCTTCGTGTGAGATCCCTCACTGAGCCTCGTTCCCGAAATCGAGGGTGAATTCCGCACATTAAAATGACGACGATAGGTTCGTTGAGTTTGAATTATTGATCGATGATGTTCAAAATAAAATTCTATGGTTTTGGTTCGTTGGATAACGTTGTAATTTTCCATGATAAATTAGAAAAGTTATTAATTTTTCAAGGGTATATTAATTCAGTAAAGAAAATTGACAAAAGGGCGACATTACATTGGAAAAACGTTGTTTTTAGGAACAGACATCTTGATCTAGGGACGAAATATATTGCCAATCATCATAAACAATCCAAACTTTATTTCCACAGCGTGACTTGAAATTATTATTTTTATTTGCATGCTTAATATTACACTAAAATTGAACCTTTTATGTCTAAATTTAAACATCAGATGTAGGGTTTGGGGTCCGGAAATTCCCGAATCGTTTTGATTATTTTGAGCACTAATTTGGATTTACTATTTAAATTTGAAATTTTTAGATATATTTTAAATTCATGTATTTACATTACTGGCAATAATAATGAGTATTTGTTTATTACTAAATTCGCTAAGTACCCATATTTTGCGAAACCCAGCTAGGGGAATACAAACTTTTTGTGAGTATATTTGCATGATCTGTATTGTGAAACAAAAATATTACACCGACAATACTATGGCTGACATAATGTCGATACTTAACCCGTCGTGCTATCTGGTTAAACTTTAAATTTCATGTTTTCTTGGGTGAATCGACATAATAAAAGGTGACATCTTCTTAAATAATTTACTTTACATATGAATCCAATAAGAAATTGTTTAGAATAGAGATACAATTAATTTTTTTCACCTGGAAACTTTCAAAAGAAATCTAATATGAATAAAATATATATTAGACCGGTCCTTATTTCTTTTTTTGAATTCGTATGACGGCAAGCGCTAAAACTACTCTATTTGAACCTAAAAATACACAAAAAAAAATTTGAGCTTGATTGGACAATTTTTAGGCGTGCCCCCGCCAACAATTGTTTGTCATTAAAGTTAGTTACTATCATATAGGGGAAATTATCACCTTTGGTGCTCTTTTTTTTACATAACTCGAGAACCACTAGTCCGATTTTGTTTAAATAAATTGAAAAATAATTAAGAATTAGAATTCCTTTAAAATGTGTATATATAGCGTTTTTCTCTATAATCAACAGTTTAGCCGGTAAAAATAAATGTATGAAGAAAATAAATATTTTTTGCCTAAAATATTAATATTTTTTATTTTTTAAATTCATAGAAAATCCAAAACGAACAAATACATTTTAAAATTAAAAATCTAAAGCGATGACAACCAAAAGACTTCGATCGGATGATGACATTATGTTAATTGGCGTAATGGACCACCAAATTACTGGAGCTAAATTACCAGGAAGAAAACAAGTGCTACAAGTTTTATTTTATAATTTAAGAATAGTTGGCTTAAATTTAAGAGAAAGTTCTAGATTAGTTGTTGCTGAGGTCAGCACGTTTTGGCAAAAAGCACGAATTCCAACACACCATGAAAAACACTGCATTGAGAAGCTGACTTCATGGTAACGCAAGCACTCCATACAGAAGGATCACTGATGAGTTGTCTCTACACAGGACAACGAAATACGTATATGGTCAAATGTGTGTATGGTTGAGTGTGGTTCTCCTCCTTTCCATTACCAAAAAACAAAGATTTCCTTCTTAAGAAGAAATTACTTGATCGAATAAGCTGAAATTCGAATGTATTACATTCAAAACTCATAGAAAAGCTGGAAAAATTATACAACAAGTGGAGAGATATTACAAAGCATCATGGTCGAAAAACAGAATGTCAAAACAGGAAAGAAACTGAATTTCAAGATAAATTAGATGATTTATTCGATATCGCACATGCAAACGCGTTTGAATTAATTAAAATACAAGAAGACAAAGAGCTCTTAAAAAAACAACGAGAAAAAGGAAGACCAGGTTGTATGCTAGGAACGGATAAAATTGTAATGCAGAAAGAAAAGCGAAAGTCAGTCCAGAAAGAACAAGAAAACCAGCGTCGAATAAAAGAATATGAACGAAAAGAGTTATATGAACAACAGATTCAAAGAGGTATACAATTAAATATTCTATCTTTTAAGCAAATCAGAATTATTGTTGTAAAACAGGTATGATTGACATTGACGACGAAAACGATATTGAAGTTGTAGCATCAACATCAACATCTGTATCAAATCCAAATCCAGGTATATCAGGTATCTCCAGAGGTAAAACAATTTTTTTTACACCAAGACTGCTTTCAACTTTGGATAAGTGGAAAATCACTGATGGTGCTGCAGTTCATATCCTAAGCGCAACTGCTGACGCGTTGGGCTATGATATCGAAGATCTTATACTAAATAGATCATCAATTCGTCGAATGCGTCAGAAGCATCGTGCAACAACAGCACAAAATATTGCAGCAAACTTTGATGTAAGTACTGTAATGTGGGTTTTCCCTATGCTTCTTTTTTTATGTTTTGAGTATAAATTAAGAAACTTGAGTTTTTATTTCCAGATTCCACGTAGTTTTGTTTTGCACTGGGATGGTACAATGTTACCAGAAATTAGTGGCAGGGAAAAAGTTGACCGCTTGCCAATCATAGTCTCATCTCAAGGTATCGATAAACTACTTGGCATTCCAAAGTTAAAATCTTCGAGTGGAAAAGAAATATCAGATGCCGTGTTTAATTCAATAAATGAATATGAAATGCTTGATCTAGTTCAAATAATCTGCTTCGACACAACTGCTCATAATACAGGAGTTCAAAGCGGTGCTGCTGCTCTGCTTGAAGGAAAACTAGGTCGCGATTTATTATATTTTCCCTGCAGACACCATATTTACGAGTTGTTGATCCGTAAAGTGTTTGAAATTAGAGTGGCTACTACAGCCGGTCCAGAAGTGCTAATTTGTAATCGCTTTAGCAAATACTGGATTAATATTGACAAATTAAATTACAAGAGTTGTTTAGAAGATGAACACATTATTACAGTATTGACTGCTGAAGAACGTTGAACAATTTTAAATTACTGTCTAGATAACTTAAAACAAGCTCATAGCAGACGCGACTACAAAGAATTATTGCAATTAGTTGTCACTTTTCTTGGTGGTACGGTGCCGAATTTTAACACCTTTCGTATACCTGGTGCAACTTCTCATGCTCGATGGATGTCAAAATGTATTTATGCACTTAAAATGTATTTGTTTCGTAATGAATTCAATATGACCAACCAAGAGTTAAACGGTATACGTAGTGTCTGTCTGTTCGTAGTTCGTATTTATGTAAAAGCCTGGTTTGGATGCACTAAAGCAATTGAAGCACCAAATCAAGACTTAAATTTAATTAAAAATATTATGGCTTATCCTGAAAGGGATATAGCTCTTGCTTTGCTACAAAAAATCAGCAATCATTTGTGGTATTTGTCGGAAGAAGCAGTCGGTCTTTCATTCTTCGATCCTAATGTAAGTGTTGCAATTAAAAAAAAATGGTTCAGGCAATTAATGTTGAAGCAAATACAGAAAAATGCAAGCGAATAATAACTAATCCAACAAATATCGGCACATTTGCGCAAAAAGATTTAAGCGATTTTGTAAATTCCAATACACACGCATTCTTTGATCGTTTAGAAATTTCAAAAGAATTTTTGCAAGTCGATCCATCGGATTGGAATGAAAGATTTGACTACGCTCACGGATCACAAATTTGTAAAAACCTATCTGTAGTGAATGATGCAGCTGAAAGAGGCGCCAAATTCATTACAGATTATAATAATAAATTAACCCACAACGAAGAGGAGAAACAATTCCTTTTTCAGGTGGTTAAAGAATATAACATGAATTATCCCACTTTTAAAAAGACTTCACTATTAAATTAAAATAATATTAATGTTACTATGAGTATGTAATTAATAAAAATATTTAAGTTTATTCTTAATTTTCAAATAAATGTAAATAAAATAAAAAATATATATTTTTGCCTTATTTCTCATAATAAAAACTAAAAGGTGGTAGGGGCACGACTAAAAATTATCCAATCGTTGTCAAATTTTTTTTTATGCTTTTTGGGACTAAAACGAATATTTTTAGCGCTTGCCGTAACATATATTCGAGAAAATAAATTTGTCCATATAAATAAGGACCGGTCTAATATATATCCTACAGTATTTTTAAATGACCATTTATAGGAAATAATGACTGGACTATTTCAATGCTTTTTTATTTATTTATATTGCTTTTACAGTTTAGAATACTTTCTCTGTTTCTGTAAAATATTTTCGTTTCGATTTCAATGAATCTTCTAAATTAATTACGTCATAACATTCTCTGCCGTACGAGTTATTTATTTCCTTAATCATTTTTTATTTTTGAATCTAATGAGAAATAATATGTAAAATATTTTGACAAAAACATTCGTTTAGTTTGTAATATGTCAGTATTTTAACCCATCAACGTCTAATTTATTAAATTTCTTCTCAATTATTTTCGTAATAACTACTACAATAACAACAAATACTTATTTTTAGATTATTATTATATTGTGTTATTATTATGTATAGGGCCGTTCTATTGGGCTTGCTAGCTTACAATTAAGAAACTTGACAAGGTGGCAACATTTTTATGCATTGGTTTTTTCTTAAATGAATCAAAAAGCTTCTACTTTCTTGTTAGGCGAGTAAATTCCATAAAGAGATTAAGCTAGTCAATCGAACTGTTAAAAAAGCATAACAGTTACTAAATGTTGACATTTTAAACCATATTGGACATACCTAAATAAATTATTATTTTTTCCCGGGAATGAAACTTTTCATTCCCCTTTTCCCGGGAAATGAAAAAAGTCCGGGAAACCCCAAACCTTAATCAGATGTGTAAAATTAAGCATTCAATGTTTAAATTTCAAGATATCAAGAGTTGAATTTTAAGCATTTCAATGTTTAATTTTACGCATCTAATATTTAAATTTAGACATAAAATGTTTAATTAATAATACTTGTGTGTTTAATTTCACGACTATAAAGGTAGCGAAATTACACAAAAATTTGTTATTGTGTATAGGTTAATCAGACTTGGTGAAAATGGGGATTGGTCTATAACGTTTACGGCGTTATAGTTTAACAGATACTTTAAAGGCCCAAACTCTGGCTTTGTTTTTATACACTCCACGAGAGTATTATGTCTTTGTGCATTTGTTTGTAACACCCAAAAGGAAACGAGATAGACCCATTGTTAATTATACCGATCGACTTATAATCACTTTTTGAGTCGATTTAGCAAATGTCCGTCCATCTATTCTTGTAATCATGATACAGGTCACAATTGTAGACAGAACCAAATTAAACTTTGCACAACGAAGTTTTTCGGTACAACGACGAACGCTATTTAATTTGAAGAAAATCGGTTCAGATTTAGATATAGCTTTTCTTTAAAATTGGAAAAACATCTTATAATTCAACTAAACACCTGTGGTAAAAATGTGTTAGATCGGTTCAGATTTATATATAGCTCCCATACAAATTTCGCTCCCGCTCTAGAGACCACATATTTCACTTGATTTTCTTCAAATTACCTTGCATTACCTAATAATTCTAATAGAAACATCTGTGTTGAAAATGGATTAAATCGGATCAGATTTAGATATAGACCCCATTCAAATTTCGCTCCCGATTTGACTTTTTCCGCTCTAGAAACCACATATTGTATCAGATTGTCTTCAGATTTGGCAAAACATCTTATATTTCCACTAGAAACAACCATGGTGAAAATAGGTCAGATCGGTTCAGATTTATATATAGCTCCCATTAAAATTTCGCTCCCGATTTGACTTTTTCTGCTCTTGAAGCCACATATTTTAACAGATCCTCATCAAATTTGGCGAAATATCTTATATTTGTTCTATAAACAGCCATGGCGCAAATGGGTCAGATCAGGTATAGTTCTCACACAAATTTCACTCTCGATTTCACTTTTTCGACTCTATGAACCACATATTTGAACAGATCTTCTTCAAATCTTTCGAAATATCTGATATTTCAACTGGAAACACCCATGGTGAAAATGGGTCATCGGTTCAGATTTACATATAGCTCCCATACAAATTTCGCCCCAAAAATTTCCCAGACAAATTTCGGATTTCTTTTTCCGCACCAGAAAGCATAAATTTTCACAAAATGAGCTTAACACGTTATATTTGAACTAGATGAACTTATTGTGAAAGTTAGTCACTATATTTCATGTTTGGATATAGCACCGATATAAATTTTTCCGATTTGACAAATTGGATCAGGTATTATTAGCCTATGATTAGGAAACATACAAAAATTCTTCCCGTTTTCACTTTTTTTCCGAGTTAAATTGTTTTCGGATAGAAAGTGGAGTGTATCACATAGTCGGCCCCGCCCGACTTTAGCCTTTCCTTACTTGTTTTGCTTCTCGGCTTGATTTCGCCCGCAGTCGGAAAGGACTGTCAGAGTACAAGCATACATGTAATGCCAACCGTGGACTGGGAGATCTGGGATTAATACATCTTTCCTAAGAAGTACCCTCTTTTCGAAAAAGAAATCTTGGATTTTCTTCGATGCAAAAAGCCAGCGTCGTAAATTAAAAACAAGAAAAGTGAATATAAACAAACAAATGATTCCCCAACCCCCCACGCGTTACCCTAAGAACCAAAGTGAATTATTCTTTGCACAAAAATATACCAAATACTAATAAAATGATAATCGTCTAAATATAGAATATGAAAAAAGTTGTGTACGTTAGTACGTTAGGGTGCGCCATAAAAATGTTTTGCACTTTTTCGGATCTATCCTGAAATTAGATTAAGAATCATGAAAGAATATATTTGTGACCTTCAAATATGATATTTTATGACAATCGTTGTAAACAATCGCAATCAAAATATTAAATGATTTCTCTCAGAATCCCTTCCATTTCCATGTACACCTGCCTGCGAGGCAACGACATTACTGGGTCATGTTGAGTTTTAAAAATGGTGGCTCGGAAATCTAAAATTAGGTAGCGCTTAGGTAGCCGCAAAAGTGAAAAAACGAGAACTTGCGGCTACCTAAGCGCTACCTAAACGGTGTTAAGAATAATTCCTAGGAAGTTCATATGTTCTAGAAAGTTGTTTATTGAGATCTTAGGTACATTTTTGTAGTTGATTGTTACCCTGAATTTTCAGCGGTTTGCTACCTATGGACCTGAACAGGGGAAAAAAGGTTAAAATTTTTGCGATTTTGACCTTGAAGATGAAGTTTTTTTGATTTTATATGTTCACAATTTTTGTTCTTTATGACAAGAGCTAGAACTTTGCCTCAGAGAGTAAATCAAAATTCCGAACGGTTTGCAAGATATGAGCCTGAGAATATGATCACTTTTTTCCAAAAATTACACCGAGGCCTCAAATCTCTGGGGGCCCATAAAAAAAGTGCATGACTTTGGGGAAAAAAAAACACGGGTCTTTTTTTTTGGTCTTTTATCATGTAGCGGTGTCCGTATATGGTTATTTTTTTTCGTGTTGCACTGTGTAAGTAAACATCTGTATACTTCACTCCGGGTTTTCGGAACCGGAATAACATTGTATAAAAATAAAAAACGTTTTTAGCAAAATGTAATGTAATGGTACGTATACGTAGAAAATGACTACTTCTCAAATGTTGCGATTTTGCAAATTCCATGAAGTGCCAGAAAATAATTTCCAACTAAATGTGTAATTAGAAAATGTTGTGTTTTAGACTAAAGTTTTAGTCAAATATTTGAATTGAGTGCTATTTTAGGAGTTTCTAATGTTGACTAAACTTTTCAACAGTTCAAATAAATGTTTGCTCGAATATTATTGTTTTACTTTAACAACTTATTTCGTTGAAATTATTGCGTGGTGGTGAAAATATTTCGTGTACTAATAGGAGTGTAAATGCAGTCTGTAGCAGATGAATTTTGCCAGATGAATTTTTTCCTTATCGCCAAAGTAGCCATAAAAACCACCAATGATCACAAGAGAATTCAATCAAAATAAATATTGCAGTGCCTTTCGTTACATGAATGATTCTGAGATTATCGGCTAATTTACTGTGTTTGTGCATTTAAATTGGCAAACATTATTATTGGGGAATTATTATTTTTGGAGAAAATATAGATTAACCTTCCTAGTTTATATTCGATTACTTTGTAACACTAACAATAATATGTCAGTTGAACAGAATTGCCAAAAATTACAGGAAATCGTACAATAACAAATAGATTTTTATGTATGTTTTGCATATGAAATATTAATAATGGCTTATAATAAAGGGTGTTTTTTATTGGGGTATAGAACTTTAAGTTGGCATCACTTTTTTAACTGGCGGCCATTTTGTCAGCTGTCAAGTGATTAATATTTAGTTTGGTTTGCCATTTCATCATGAACAGGTTGACAAAAGAACAACGCTTGCAAATCGTGCAAATTTATTTCGAAAGTAATGGTTCAGTTCGCGAAGTTCACCGCAAGCTCCGTCCATTTTATGGTCGACATAATCGTCCATCAGAGCAATTAATTCGGTTAACCATGGATCGTTTTCGCACTACGTTTACTCTATGTGATAATACGCATCCGCAGAGACGTCGAACAGTGCGCACCGAAGGAACAACAAACCAGAAACGTTAGGGGACTTGGAAGCCAACATTCGTGGCGTTATTGCCAACATACGGCCCCATATGCTCGAAAAAGTGGTTGAAAATTGGACCTGTAGAATTGGCTATATTCGAGCCAGCCGCGGCGGCCACATGCCCGAAATCATATTTAAACATTAATGGCATAAAATTATCCTTCCAATAAAGCCAAATTTATGGACATTAAAACGATTTTCTTGTGTTTTATTTCAATTCGAAGTTCTATACCTCAATAAAAAACACCTTATACAAAGTGTCTAATAACTAATTTCAACTTAAAAGCCAAAATAATGATTTTTGTGCAAACAACCATATATCTTGTCACTTTATTACAAACTTTGCTATCCCAGGAATTTGTGCTACCTAACGAGGGTTAGCCGACTACCCAGCAAACCAAATCTTTAGATTTTTTCTTATGTCTGCTAACTGTGCACATTGTCAGGGGTCTTCCGACATATCCCACAGACACGATGTCTTCAAAAGTATCAGAATCTCTGGAACCGTATTTGGACAGATATCTGACAGAAATCGGTACCACATTCGGAAACTTTCACAGAAATTCGTTACAAGTACTTTACGATTTCGGGACATTTGGTTGGTTGTGTAATGACGACCATGTTAATGTTCAACAACACAGACATAGCGAGCCTGGCCTTCTGAGCGAAGGTGTGTGTGCATGTGTATAGAATTCTTGAAAGCCAAGGAGTGGGCCTGAAGTCGCGTCTCTGCAAAGAAGTGGAAGAAGAATGTCTATGAGATCTTTTAGAAGGCGTAGAGAAGGCCTCTTTGCGGGCCTACATTGAGAATTGCGTTGGAAATGTACCGACATTTTCCTTACACTTGCAATAAGCCACAAGAAGACATCCTAGCACGCTTGCCGTCCCTCAGGTTTCCGGATAACGAATCACGGTTAAATGAAAAATTTATCTTCTTCTTTAAGTGATCAGTTAAAAGTCGTTGGCACGTTTATTCCGACGAAAATAATGAAAATATATCACAAAACGGCTAGTTATAAAATAGTGCAACCATTCTATTGAAAAAAAAAGCGTTGACATGAGTATACAACGCACCCTAATGTACGTATATAGAGTAGCATGCCAGATGATGAAGATGACTGTGCGCTCTCAAATGTATTTTTGGATGGCAATCTATGCCGCAGTGGTGAAAAGGCTAATGTAGATGAGCCAAGAGTTTCTAATATAAAATTGTTAAAATTAAACATTTGAATTATTAACAAAGTAAAAGCGGGCGTGAAAACACCTGAGGTGAAACGATCAGTTCCGACCAAGAACTCTCAAGGAACACATTCGGTGCGAACTTATAGAGGTTTTCCATTTCTCCATATTTTTGTTTCCCTGTATCGTGCCGTGTAGATGTCTGTAGTACCTCTAATGTTCCGTGACTGGTGGGATGAACTTGAGTTTCCTACGCGCACCTCGCGTCTCTTGGATCAACATTTTGGTACCGGTTTGAGGCGAGATGACTTGTTGTCATCGGTTTGGAATTCCCGTCCAACCATGTTGCGTTCTGGTTACATGCGTCCGTGGCAACGCACTACCGGGCTTCAAAAACAAGATTCCGGTTCGACATTGAATATCAACGAGGAAAAGTTCGAGGTCATACTTGATGTCCAACAGTTCTCGCCCAATGAAATCAATGTTAAGGTCACCGATAAATTTGTCATTGTCGAGGCCAAACATGAAGAGAAGCAAGACGAGCACGGATATGTTGCTAGACAATTTACCAGACGATACATGTTGCCTAGTAAGAGACTTTATAATACCCAATTTGACAATGGATAATAGCAAAAGATAACTTTGCGGGAACATAATAACTAAATACCCTTAAATGAAAACATTACTTTTCGAATCCTGTCCACCAGGTCTTTATCAAATCTAGATATCGCTCACTTACTTACTTCAAGACTAACACGAGTAAAGAAACGCGTTTAAAGATTTCAATTTTGACACGCCTTGCAGAGAAAACAATTAATAATTCTGCATCATTTTCGTCTTACGACAGTCTTGAAGTAAGTGAGCGATATGTCATTTAAGTGTTTGCAACTGTGTAAGCCTTAATTTATTTTGATCTTTTTGAATGCAAATAACTTTTTGATTTTCCCGTATTAAAATACTTGAAATATTAAGAAATATCCTTGTATTATCTATTGGCTCCAATCCAGCGATGATTTAGAGTCCATTCAAGAATACACTCTCTTCGACATATGCTAATACATTTTCTGTTTAAATTAAATTACCAGGTGATATCAATCCCGACAGTGTTACCTCATCATTATCGTCCGATGGCCTACTGACTGTAACAGCGCCCATGAAGAAATCACCACCCCCTGCCACCGAACGAGTAGTTCCCATTTCGAAAACTGGTCCATCATCCCAGGAAGACAAAGACAAAAAAGTTGAGACATCGACTGCTTGAAGACCTCTTCGACCGATTCATCAAATCGGTATGGCCGTAACATTAATCCCAGTTACAGACTGCTTCTTATATACTTTTTATACAATTTTTGATAATATTTATTAACATTTGCTGCTACTTAATATTGTGCGTTGAATTTGTTTATCCTATTTTGTTTATTAGTTATTTTTATCTATTAATAAAACGAATAACTCATACGTAAATATGTGGTTACACTACTGATAGCAAATCTTGAATATGAAGATTGACCTTTTGTGGTGCGTAGACATTTATTTTTTAGAAGAAAAAAAAAAGAAGTAAGAAAGGCTAAAGTCGAGCGGAGCCGACTGTATGTTACCTACCATTTTTGTTAAAAAATTACATTATGAATGAAATGGAAATTAGATTGTTTTATGTTAAAACAAACGGATTTCATACACATTTAATAGCCTTGTCACACTGCATGTGAAATCTAGCTGAAATGACATAAGGTCGATTTACAAATGTCAGATCCTATACAAATTTGACATTTCAAGTTGAAATCGGTTGATTTCAAATGCAGTGTGACAAGGCTATAACGTTGATTAATTTCAAATCAACATTCAACCATATTAAAATGATATAAAAAAACCTAAATGTGCAAAGTGACAAATATGTCATGTATTAGGGCTAATTAAAAAGTAAAAAGTTCACTCAAAATAGAAGCTGTAAAGCACTGATGAAAGTTTATGGTACTTGTCGAAACATGATATAAAATAAGCTGCAGTGGTGAAATTACGATTTTTAAAGAGGTGTGATCAATCAATCGCATGTAAATCCTGAAATACTTGACCGATATGACCTTGTTTGGCAGGTCATATCCAGCAGAAGCTTTCTTACGAACAAAAGATGGTCATGAGAACCAATTAGAATTTTTCTATTTTTTTTACAAAACCGGTTGCTGTAACTGAAATAAAAACATTATATTAATCTACGCTCCTAATTATTGGTTCCTGCAACCAATAAAAAGTTACGCAAAACAAAGTTTTAAATTAATTCAGATTATGCTTTTTTCAGTCGTTGCAACCCTTTGTTGGCTACTGTTCAATACAACAAATGGCAGTCGTAACTATTTATCTGTAATAATACGATTATAAAAATGACCGAAAAAGAGTTGCACAGCTGGCAACTGTGCTGCTTTGATTTGTTTTCCTTTTAGTTCTGTAAGTTAAGTCTTTTTTCGTTTTCGTTCTCTTCTTCGGATTTTTGGAATATTTTGGTAAGTATATTTTTTTCCATGTTGTTCCGTGATATTGTGTTAATTATTAATATATCTTTAAATTGGATGAAAAGCAGCCGCAAAAAGGTAAGTTGTTCCAACAAATTATTTATGTATTAACTATGAAGATAAAAATGGAACGGGTGGAATTGTATTTTATTTTTTTTTTTGGCCCGGCCCATAAGTTACTATATTTTACTATATAAATCTTGAAAGAAACACAAACACAAAATTGAATTTTCTATTTTTCAGTAGACAAGATGGGTTTTTTGCTGAAAATTGTGTATAAAAACATAAGTTCAATTATAAAAATTAGTTGTGAGAATAAGAAAACAAGTGTTACAGAAATTTACCAAACTGGTGGATAAATTAATTGTACCTGTTGCACCAAGGGTGCAATTTCGTGCAGGCAAAAGTTACCTTACAAAAACGGGAAACCCTTCAACCTTGCCAAATATGTATATATTTCGGTAAATGCTTTTGAAGGAAAAAAGTTGTGTTGGTCCAAAGTCAAACATTTGTTCAAAAAGGCTATTTTTTACAATATTCATTACAACCAAACTGTTTTTCTTTATTATTCATGTCGATTATGCACGCCGACGGATTTGCTGCGGATCGGATTGACTCGATCCGCACTCGACTCACTTTGTGAGGAAAATTGTATTATGTAATCCGTCGGATGACTGCATTACCAACATAAAGCCGATATTACATTACATCTGTCAAATTGACATTTATAAGCAAATGACAAACAAAAGTAACCAATAAAGTGCGCTGACATATTCTTAGATTCTAACATTTTATAATGTATTCATCAATTGGTTTTTTTTATAAATTTGGAAGAAAAAAGTGGCAATACAAAAAAAAAACAAATCATTTAACATTTACATTTAATTTTTTCTCATCTTACCTCTTAGCTTCCATTAGAAATTAAAACAAATAAAAAACAACCAAAAAGTACTTTATCCGCATCAAATCAGCGATGATTTTCTGTCGGATATTTTTGTATGTGAAGTGAGTCGCATGAGGAATACATAATACGAATTTTTCCGCAACGGCATTACCATCGGCTTATAAAGAGTGATTTTTTTGAGGTTAGGATTTTCATGCATTAGTATTTGACAGATCACGTGGGATTTCAGACATGGTGTCAAAGAGAAAGATGCTCAGTATGCTTTGACATTTCATCATGAATCGTCTTACAAACGAACAACGCTTGCAAATTATTGAATTTTATTATCAAAATGCGTGCTCTGTTAAGAAAGTTCATTGCGCGCTTCCATTTTATGGTCAGTTAATCGACCCACTGAAGCGGCTATTCGGGCTATTGTGACTAAATTTCGCAACAAATTTACATTGTTGGACATTAAACCACCAACACGCTTACGTAGAGTGCGAACTGAAGAAAATATCGCAGCTGTATCGGCCAGTGTTAATGATGACCACCAATTTTCGATTCGTCGCCGTTCGCACCAATTGGGTCTCTGTTACTCAAAAACGTGGAAATGCCAAAATTGGACTAAGCGGATGGACCACCTAAGACGCAGCCGCGGTCAACATTTAAATGAAATTATCTTCAAAAAGTAAATGTCATGGACCAATCTAACGTTTCAAATAAAGAACCGATGAGATTTTGCAAATTTTATGCGTTTTTTTTTTTAAAAAAGTTATCAAGCTCTTAAAAAATCACCCTTTATAATACCAAAATACTCAACTGCGGAAAAAATCCGATCCGCAGCCATCCGTCGGCGTGCATAATCGACATGATTATTAAGTCTATAGATACAAATATCCTTACAGACTAAAAACATATACATATATACACTTAGATACTACAAATTAAGTATTTAAATACAGGATATATAATTCAATAATGTGATAGAATTTATTAAATTGAACAAACAGGCACAAAGGATCATTATTGGCATAGTTTGAACGGAAATAATTATAGTGGATCAACTGAAAATATCTAGTTGGTCTTGTCGGAATATTTATCATCATTCTACTCAGAATAAGCTCGGAATGGATGTTGCCCTGGATAACATTTATAAGGAAAGTAATGTTCAACATAGTACGTCGACTCTTCAAAGAAGGCAACTTGATAAGGCCAAGCCTAAATTCATATGAAGGCAGTGTACGGAAGTTCCATCCTCGCCCACGCAGACAAAATAAAAGGAATTGTTTCTGGACAGATTCCATAAGATTACTATGAATAGTATAGGATGGGTCCCATATTACTGAACCATATTCAAGAATGCACCTAACCAAAGAGGTATATAAGTGTTTAGTGACAGAAGGATCGGAAACCTCCTTACTCCAACGTTTCATAAAACCAAGAGCACCATAAGCTTTGTTTACTACCATAGAAATGTGAGACCTGAAGTTCAAACATTGATCCAATAGAATTCAAAGATCCAAAAAGGAAACTACAGTACAGACTCGAGTTTATGATCACCAAAAAAATAATTAGTTTCTAAATTTCTAGCTCTAGAAAATGACACATGTTTGCATTTCAACATATTTAGTTCCATTACATTAATTTTACACCACTCATGAAAACTATCGAGATCAGACTGTAGAAAACGTTGTTCAGTGGGATCTTTAAAGGATCGAAATATTTTTACATCATCAGCATACAATAGAATATTAATTAGAATGACGAACTACAGAGGGAAGATCATTAATAAATATTATAAATAGAATCGGACCAAGATGACTTCCTTGTGGTACACCGGATGATACAACTATATTTCGTGACAGAGCTTTTCCAAATTTTACTCTTTGATTCGACTATCTAAATAACATTTTAACCACGATAATAATGTTTTACGAAAGCCCATCATATCTATTTTCATTAGTGATTAACTTTATCAAAAGCCTTGCAAAAGTCTGTATAAATGGAATCAGTTTGCATTCGGTTTCTAAAACCATCATTTATAACTGTAGTAAGTTCCAAAACATTCGTTATAGTTGATCGATATTTACGGAATCCATGTTGGCAGGACGACAACAATGAGGAAACTTGGTGCGATATTTAGCACAAACATAGTTTTCACGTCATAATAAAGAAAAGAAACTTGAGTGCAAAATCTCTTAAAATGTGTGAGGAACAGTTCGACAAAGTCAAAAAAAGAAATTATGTTTTTTCAATTTTCAAAATCTGAAAAACGTGAAAATCTGTAATACAAAAAAATTAAAAATTAAAATTACGTAAAGATATGTTAGAAACATAGAAACAACAAAAAAATGATTTTCTTTAAAATCCAAAAATACGAAAAGTAGTCAACTTTGGGCCGATTTTTAATATTAATATCTCAAAATAATCTTGGTTTTTTACAGAACTTAAAACAAAAGATATTGAATTTTGGCTGATGGATTTTGATTCTGAACCACTGTGCGCCGTGCTTATGTTAGCAAATCTATTGGGTTTGCATACTTCAAGGTAAGATATTCAAATACATAAATATAAAAAAGTAATAAATGTGATAAATGTAAAACCAACTTTTCAGATGACTTCATATATGTGAAAAATAATTCGATTTTTAACAAGGATTTTATTGATAAATGGGCAAATTGTTTGGCTGAACGATGGCAGATTTTACAAAGCTGCGATGTAACATATGAACATATAATATATGAATTCTTAGAGTAGTTTCCTGTGTTCAGCAACAATGATAACACTAGTCAACAGTCAAAATGTACTCGGGATGCGATAATTTTTTCTGTGTAGATAACCTTGACATGAGCTCGAATAACGCAATAAAAATTTTTTTTTTCGTTTGGTTTTTTTTTTTATTATTTTTTTTTTAAATTTTAAAAATTTTTTTTTGGTTAATTTGTTTCGTCCGGCATAACTCGGGAACCACTAGCCCGATTTAATTGAATTAAATTTTAAAAAATTTAAAATTACAATTCCCTTAATCTGTTCATATATTGTTTTCCTATACAAGCAACAGTTTCCAAGTTAAAAATGAATATATAAAAGAAAAAACTTATTTTTTTGTCTAAAGATTTAAATTTTTTTTTAAAAATCCATAAAAAATCCAAAATGAAAAAAAATGTCAAATCTTATTACTTTTACGTAAAGTCACATAACCTATGAGCAAAATGAGACAAAGATCATGAAAATCGATGCACGCGTTTCGCTTTTATTCGCAATTGAGTAAAGGTATGAATTTCAAAAATTTGCTCGACATATGCACAATAGGGCGTACCTCAAAAAAAAAGTTCGCCGTACACCTTCGAATATGAAGTATTATTGAAAGGTAGTTTCAAAAAAAAAATTTTTATTTTTTTATGCCGAACGTAGGGGTCGCGCTTTTACATTTTTCTATATAACTTGTATTTATAAACGGATTTTAAAGTGTGATACATCGATGTTTTTGTCTCGACGAGGCCGATTTTTTTGTCTTTGAAGTCATTGAGCTCAAGCACCCCCTTCTGGTACTTACCCATCATTTCTCAGTTGCTACTACCCTAATGTACCACTCTAATAATCGAAAATTAAAGCTCGCATAAAATCATGAATCATGTTTGAGCTCAATGACTTCAAAGACAAAAAAATCGGACAAAAACATCGATGTATCACACTTTAAAATCCGTTTATAAATGCAGAAGTTATATAGAAAAATGTAAAAGCGCGACCCCTACGTTCGGCATAAAAAAATAAAAAAAATTTTTTTGAAACTACCTTTCAATAATACTTCATATTCGAAGGTGTACGGCGAACTTTTTTTTTTACTTGTAACCTGGTACGCTCTAATGCACAACTTTATCTATGGTAAGGTTTTTTCTTTTTTTTTTGATTCTCAGAATTAACAAAACGGAATAAACAAAGGGTTATTTAATTTTTATGATTGCGTAAGCAAAGTAATAAACGCTAATAAATGTTCGTGAACAATTAAAAGGAAAAAAGGAAAGGGGACTTTTTTAATTATTTGGGTTTTCCGTTGGCTACCTGTATGATTTTTTTACAGAAATGCAACCCACATTTAAGGGTGCTCATTATTCGGAAAATTTAAGACTCACACATGGTGAAACAGGTATGTAGCCACCGTAAAAAAATATACACCCATTTATAAGTACGTGTCAGTAAAATACTAAACAATACACAGTATAAATAGGTCTTCATTGATCGATTTTACTCATTCAACAAGTGTCGACGAACGCGATAGTTAAAATGAGCAAACGTTCGCGAGGATTTGAATGCAATACCAATCCAAGTAATTTTTGTTACATGTGCGGAGAATACGTTTTTTGTTTTTCACCTAAATTGAGAGATTCATTTGAAGAGAGCTTCAATTTAAAGGTCTCAAACATAGATGAGCGGTGGACACCAAGTGCTCTATGTCCAAGGTGCTACGTACAGCTAGCTGACTCAAGGTAAGTGTAGATTACGAAATTCAAGAACATATATAACTTATTATTCAAATTCTTTCAGACGACAGCCGAGAATCATCATGCCAATGCTTTGGAGAGCTCCGCTTTGCCATGTAACAGATTGCTACTTCTGTCTTAGCAAAAAAACAGGCGTGGGAAAAAATATACGATGGACTTACGCTGCTGTTTCAACAGTGAATTTTCCAGTGCCATTTTCCGAAGAACCAGTGGACCCGCAACCGTCCGTTTCAAGATGGGCATCTAATAATGAGGCGATACATCCAACATCAGATCCGGAGACAGTAGAAACCACATCAGAATGCGAGTCAACATATACATTGCATGGAGGTCAACGCTTATGTTCCCAAGCAGAACTGAACGATTGGGTTAGAGAATTGAAACTCTCCAAGGAAGATGCAGAGTTGCATGCATCGCGCATGCAACAGTTCGGTTTCTTGGCTCCTGGTGTGGTGACAACAATCTACAGGAAGCGTCATGAACCATACGCAAGGTACTACACAAAAAAAGACAACATCTGTTTTTGTAAGTACATTCCCGGATTATTTGGTGAACTCGGGTACTCTTACGATCCAGGAGAGTGGCGTCTTTTCATCGACAGCAACAAGCAGAGCCTTAAAGCAATTTTACTGCACAACGACAACGAGAAACCTTCGATTCCAATTGCTCATGCCGTTGACACCAAGGAAACATACGAAGTCATGGACAATCTACTAAAGTGCCTTAACTATGAGAGGCACGATTGGAAAGTTTGTGCCGACCTTAAGGTTATCGGTATCCTTTGTGGATTACAAGGTGGATTCACAAAGTACTGTTGTTTTCTCTGCCTTTGGGACAGCCGCGATCGTCAACATCATTACACCAGGAGGAGTTGGACAGAAAGAGTTAACTTCATCCCCGGCAGCGACAACGTGAAATATACACCACTCATAAAAAAGGAAAATGTTTTTCTCCCACCTCTTCACATAAAGCTCGGACTCATAAAAAACTTCGTGAAAGCTATCAACAAAGATGGCGAAGCGTTCGCCTATTTAAAAACCATTTTTCCTCACCTTTCATCGGCAAAGATTAAGGAAGGCGTTTTCGACGGTCCGCAAATTAAAAAGTTGTTGCAAGACCAACAGTTTGAGCACATTTTATCACCAAATGAAGCTGCAGCTTGGAACTCATTTCGGCAAATTGTTTCCGGATTTCTTGGAAACAACAAAAGCTCAAATTACAGAGAGATCGTCGAACAACTACTCCAAAATTATAAAAAAATTAGAGCAAATATGTCGCTTAAGATACATTTTCTACACTCGCACTTGGACTTCTTTCCGGACAACCTGGGCGATGTGAGTGACGAGCATGGTGAGCGTTTTCATCAGCAAATGAAAGAAATTGAGCACCGATACCAAGGATTTTGGAACGAAGCTATGATGGGGGACTATATCTGGTTCCTGATAAGAGAAACAGACCCACAACAATATAAAAGAAAGACAAAAGCACATAATTATTTTTAATTTGAAGGTTTTTATTTTTGTGTTTAGATATTTTTTTTTAAAACTTTTTTATAATTAATTAATGTTGATATCCTTAGGATAATTTCTTGTACATATATCGAATTGTATTTTAATTTAAAGTCATATATTTTTGTCACCCAACAAATTTTAATTTTTTTTTGTAATAAAAAAGAAAAAACCTTACCATAGACAAAGTTGTGCATATGTCGAGCAAATTTTTGAAATTCATACCTTTACTCAATTGCGAATAAAAGCGAAACGCGTGCATCGATTTTCATGATCTTTGTCTCATTTTGCTCATAGGTTATGTGACTTTACGTAAAAGTAATAAGATTTGACATGTTTTTTCATTTTGGATTTTTTATGGATTTTTTTTTTTTTTTAAATTTAAATCTTTAGGCAAAAAATAAGTTTTTTCCTTGATATATTCATTTTTAACTTGGAAACTGTTGCTTGTATAGAAAAACAATATATGAACAGATTAAGGGAATTGTAATTTTAAATTTTTTAAAATTTAATTCAATTAAATCGGGCTAGTGGTTCCCGAGTTATGCCGGACGAAACAAATTAACCAAAAAAAAATTTTTAAAATTTAAAAAAAAAAATAATAAAAAAAAAACCAAACGAAAAAAAAAAATTTATTGCGTTTTTCGAGCTCATGTCAAGGTTATCTACACAGAAAAAATTATCGCATCCGGAGTACATGAAATTTTTTTCAATTTGTTGAGTAGTGTAATTGTTTATTTGAGCTTTTAAGAAGAGATGTTGGCTCTCTTTATTGTCATGGGATGATTTTTACAAGACAGTACAGCTCAAAATCTTTTAAAACGTTCTGCTATCTTAAACGAAGGTAATATACTTCAAAATTATTGTGGATTTTGTTTATATATTTCTAAAATTGCAGATACAAAAAAGGTAGTAGCTTGCCTACTGTTGCCTTATATGTTCCCATCTACCATTATAAAAGTTCAAAAAAGCATCAAAAATTGAAGCACAAGAAAAATGTATAAGGCAGTATTTACCAAAAAAATAGTTTACTAAAATGTTGACTAGTACATGTATTATTTATATAACTATTTCCATTGAAACGTATTTCTACTATAAAAATGAATTCTATTTGCATTAATCGATATGTTTACTCTTTTGATCATTATCCGACCCATATTAGGAATTTCCACTTGAGTATTATTAGATTTGAATGCTATATTACTAACGATTTTATATTTTTGTTTTTTTTTTCTTTCATTGAAAATTATATTTATTTTTATTAAAATGTTAAATAACTATATTTAATTCTAAATACGAATTTAATAAAATAAAATGCAAATTTATAAAAATGCTCTTTTAATTAATTCCAGCAACCGATAGAATCGATATATAAAACCGAATAATGTGGTTCTCTCAAATGAGGGAATCGGTATCCACGACCGTATATTCGGTTCTGTCAACTAATGGAATCGGTATTCACGACCGAATAAATCGGTTGTCTGAACTAAAATTTGGTGGGTGCAGGGCCGTGCGCAGGATTTTCCCCTGGCGGGTTTTTCATCTACACTCATTAAAAAGTGAACCTTATAATGAGTTAAAATGAACTAAAATTTAGGAAAATTGAACTTCGTATAGCGCTAAAGCAAAATTTCCTCAAATCAAGTTCAAACTTTCAATTAATACATGCTTTGAACTTGATTCTAGTTCAATTTACCTCAAACCAAATAAATATTTACTCAAACTGAGGAAAATTCCAGTAAGTTTTTCCTCAAATCAAGTACATTTTTACTAAATCTAAATTTGCTGAATTTTCCTAAATCTAAGTAAATTTTTCCTAAAACCAAATAAAGTTTTTAAGTAAAATTTTCCTAAAACTAAGTAAATTTTTACTAAATCTTAGTAAAATTTTGCTGAAATTTTCCTAAAACTAAGTAAATTTTTACTCAAACTGAAGACAATTTTGCTGATTTTTCCTTTACAACAAGTAATTTTTTACTTAACCTGAGGAAAATTTTATTTGATACAAGGAAAAAAGTGAAATTAAAATACATTTAATTTAACTAAAAAATCAAACAAATAGTTTTGCTTCAGAGTATGCAAAACTGATACAAAAAATGACAACATGAAATACAGTGAAATTCCCCTAACTCGAAGTCCCCTAACTCGAACTGTTATGTATGAATCTTGGATTCTCAATAGCTTTTTCTTATGTGTTTTTCTCCGTATGTCGAATTTCCCCTAACTCGAACTTTTCTGTAAGTCGAATTAAAAACTTATACAATTTGTGACACTTACTATTTGAGTTTATTCCCGTAACTCGAATTTTTTGTTTTGCTAATTTTAATATTGTTTTCTCGTTTTCTCGTTAATAAGTAGTACATACATACATATTTTGGTGGCACTTCTTTGCGAAGCCTTTAATTCAGTGATGGGCACCGCTCTCTTTTCCCATGCACAGTGCATAGGAATGAAAATGCTGCTTCTGTCACGGAGAGACACATGTACACATCGTGTGGCTTCGTTCGCTGCGTAGTTTTGTGTGTACACTCAAATCGACATGTTTTATGTGTTACTTTCATTTAATTGCTTGTTATACTTTTGAAACATGGAATATTTTTCGGGCGTAAGCCGCGTTTTGTTCTCTGCTGCTTAAAATATGATAGTATGCGTGTGCCCATCACTGCTTTAATTTCTCAACCGTAGGTGGCGACAATATGACGGCTAAAAATTGAGAATTACAGTTACAAAATTGATATGCGAGTTTTTAGAGCTGTGAATTTTAGTGAATCGGTAGTAAATACATATAAAAAATGTTTTATTTCCATAACTCGAATTTTCCCTAACTCGAAGTGTTTTGTCGTGCCCTAGGCGATTCGAGTTAGGGGAATTTCACTGTATTTCTCAAAAGTTGCATGATACCTCTGCCAGAAAGAGTTGAGCTATTACTTCATAATTGTTGCGAAGGCAAGATAGGCGCCTTCGCAGTGGTTGTTTAGAATAATTCTTGAAGTATTTAAGAAATAAGCCTCTACAAGCGAATGTTTTTTATAAGTTCATTAATACTTAAATGTATGAAGAAAGAGTTTTAGGAAAAAACACATTTGTAAGTTAAGATTTACTAAATGGAATTTTTTCCATGCAAAAAATTACAGATTTTTTTCTCACTTAAAACCTTGGAAATATTCTTCCACATAAGTATTGTAGCATAATCACATTTACTTAAATTACATATAAAATGTCAATCATTAAATTACTAACGCAACTACTCTAGTTGAATCCATTACTTATTGTTGTTCTGATGTACATTACATGTAACTCAACAAGAACCAGTTGTAAAAGCTTTCACTCAACAACGTATTCACACACACGCATGTCCGTAAGTATTATTCTACCTTCAGTTGTTTATTGGACTTGTTTGACTACTTTCGTTGGTGAGAATGTTGAGTGTGAATACGTTGGTGAGAGAAGCTTACACTCGTTGAGCATTGAAGTAAGGCTTACAAAGCTTTCTGCCTATAAAAGGACGTGTATGCTAAGATACAGGGAGACATTCTGATATTCTGCCTAGTTCAAGCAAGTATATACTTTCGCTAGATACGTATTCAGTGTCGGTGACGTTGCTACTTGCTCAAAGCCAAAGGAATAACAATACCTGTTGCTAGATACGTACTCAGTGTCGGTTTCAGAAGTTATTCAATTGACTGGACTAGAATATCTTGTCAGTGTCAATATTGATAGTGTATGTGTGTTCTTTTTGAATAAAATTGACTATTTTTTGAAATTGTAAAATATTACATTTGGCGCCCAACTTTTTGAAAACACGACTCAAATACGTTTGAAGCCTAATTTGAAAATACGTCCCGAGGCTTGTTTTAAATCGTATGGCACTGGAATCATCGCGAAGAAGTCGAAGATTATACACAATGACAACACCTCTTACGGCAGAATCTTTGGAGAAGATTATGCGGAGTGTGGTAGCCGCTAACGTCAAGGTGGGATCTTTCGGTAATTGTACGGCACGATATGGTGGTGAAAGTGATCCTGCAAAACTGGAAGAATTTATATCGGCTATAACGACGTTTAAGGTAGTGGAAAAAGTTTCTGATGCAGATGCAATCAACGGAATGCCAATGTTACTACTGGGTGATGCTTCGGAATGGTGGGCTGGAGTGAAAGGTAAAACAAAAACATTTGATGATGTCGTGAAGATGCTACGGGACTCGTTCTGTCCTCCGAAACCTGCATGGCGCATATATGCAGAAATTTTTTTGGAATGCTTAATATACAGATACGTGATAGAGTTTTTCGGCACAAGCTCCAAAACTTCGACGAACTGTTAAAAGATGCTCGAGAGGCTGAAGAAGTTCTGGCAGAACGTGGAAAATTTGAAAATAGTTCCAGAGGTACAGCTGCTGGTGCAGTTCGATACTCATTCTGCCATAGAAAAGGCCACAAAGTTGACGACTGTTTTAAAAAGAAAAAAGTTGAAGAGCAGGGAAGACAAAACGAAAAATTATGGCACAGGCGAACACGGTAGATCCATAAGAAATTGTTTGTCGACTGTGTGCAAAATAGAAATTAGTAGAAAGGTTTTAGACATACAGTTCGTTGTTCTACCTGATGCACAACATAATCGTACTCTACTTGGTACTAACTTTCTAGAAAAGGCTGAGATGGTTCTAAATATGGGACAAAAATACTGGCATTTTGAGAGTGAGCCTGACGTTCATTACATATTTTCTGACCCGATGGCCCTAGAGCTAAATCTCATTGAAAGTATAAAAGTCGCAAATAAAGCTATTGATCCTAATGAAATTCGTGCCGCAACCTTAGAAGCGGGAAGAAGGAAAGCAGTTGACCAAATAGAAAATAATTCAAAACATTGCAACAATGAAAATAGATACTCTGATTTTGGATATTTTGGGCCAGATGTCCCTGGAAATGACTATTCCCCTCACTCGATTCAGGCAATTTTTAAAGATAGTTTACGCCCGATCGATGCAATATCTTTAAACCAGCTGAAAAAAAAAACAACTCTGTTTGATGAAACGTACCAAAACTTTGTTTTTACCCCTTTGTCAAAATATAACAGAGGAGGAAGCGATGCTGAACTCTATTACAAAACCTGATAGATATCCTTTGCCAAGAATGGATGATTTACTTCAGACAGCGAAGAGTACGAATTTCATGACAACTCTTGATTTACAAAGTGGATACTATCAAGTAGCTGTTGCTGACGCAGATCGAGATAAAACATGTTTTGGTCTTTTTCGATTCACACGAATGCCTTTTGATTGAGGAACTTTTCAGCGCTTAATTGACCGTTTCAAGACTTCAGTCCCAGATATATTTATTTTGGCTTATTTAGATGACCTCATAATATGTTCTCCAAATTTCCAAGATCATCTTCGTGACCTTGATAAGGTTTTTGCGATGTTCGAAAGGTACAAGTTGCGTGTAAACAGCTCTTTTGTTGCGCAAAAGTTAAATATTTGACGCCTAAGGGTATTGCTGTCGATCCCAATAAAACATTAGCCATATCTGCGAAAAAGGAACCAAAAAATATCAAGGAGCTAATATCATTTATTCAAACTTGCTCATGGTATCGTAAATTTATTAATAATTATGCACATATTGCCAAGCCCTTACAAAGAAAAATATGCCTTGGATATAGGATGAACCTCAACGCAAAGCATTTGAGTACCTGAAGAACAAGTTGGTTTCTTCGCCTATTTTAAAACAGGCTGAAGAAGTTTTGCATTTTATTATAAGAACAGACGCAAGTTCTTTCGCAATGGCAGCGGTTTTGAGCCAGAAGAACGCCCCATTGAGTACATAAGTCGATTATTTACTAGTGCAGAAAGGAATTACTCGACCACGGAAAGAGAGGCGCTCGCCATTGTTTGGGCCTGTTCGAAATTTAGAGGCTACATCGAAGGGTCAGAAATAATACTGATGACTGATCATCAGCCTCTGCGATGGTTGCTTACCATGAAGAGTCCAGTAGGTCGATTGGCCAGATGGGCCCTACAGATACAACAATACAATTTCCGAATTGAATATATAGCTGGGAAATCTAATTCGGTTGCAGATATGCTATCCAGACCAACAGGTTGCGACCTGGTCATGATTAATGTTCAAATTGATTTTCCACACAGAACCCCATCAGATGTCCGAAAAGAACAATTGAGTTATGATTATCTGAAGGAGATCATTAATTCCATAGAGGGTAATGACGAAAATGAAACTCAGTGGACCAGTCGAGGATATATTGTGAATGATGGCATATTATATTGTTATAACGACGAGGATACGGATGAAGCTCAGTTGGTTGTTCCAGAACATGAAAGTGCAGACATTTTGAAAATGTATCACGATGATAGCACTGCCGGCCACTATGGTGCTGAGAGAACCATCAGCAGGATAGCCAGTCGTTATTTTTGGCCCGGTATAAGAGCTCAGATTACTAAGTATGTGAAGTCCTGTCAGCGTTATAAAGCCACGAACATGAAGCCCGCCGGACTATTACAAATGACGGGTTTCAATGGATATTAATTGCCGAAGATGTAGCCACCCGTTGGACAGAGATATTCCCTTTGCGAGAAGCTACTGCCGAGATGTGCGCTAAAGTCTTATTTGATACGGAGTCCCGAGACGTCTGAAAACAGATAATGGCGTACAGTTTATATCAGCCGTGATGCAGAAAGTTGCCTATTGCCTTAATATTCAACAGCAGTTTACTCCAGTGTACCACCCAGTGGAACGTAAGAATCGTGACATGAAGGCCCAACTATCTATTATTGTCCAGTCACATCACACCACTTGGAGCTCCCACCTGAGTGCCATTCGTTTTGCCATGAATACTGCGAAGTGTCAATCTACTGGTTTCACATCTGCATACCTCACATTCGGTCGTGAACTACGTACAATCGACGATGTCCACCATGATCTCCGCACAATCATAGAACATGCAAATTTTCTACCGCAAATCACTCCATATCTACAGAATCTCACCAATATTTTAAAAGATGCCAATTTCAAGATTGTGTATTGCTAATTTCGCTAATGATTACCAAATTGTTCGGAAATTTTTCATTTTTATTAACTGATACCACTTCTTGACATTTGACTAGAGCAATATCTTATGAACTTTTAATTGTGTACTGCAATAAAAGTTTGGAATTTTAATAACAAAATCGTTTAGTAATTTAAAAAAAGTTTAGATAAGAATCACTATAATATCATAATGAAATCTAAAATATTCTTAATAAAAGCAAATAATTTGCTAAGATGTAACATTTGCGATTGGACATTTTTATGGAGCTGTATCTAAATCTGAACCGATGTATCCTATTTTCATCACAGATGCAACAACAACGGTTTCCGTTACTTCTAATGTTTTGGGAGTTTGCAATTATAATACAAATCCATTTCGACAAACGAAGAAAACTGTTTGATATACATAAACTTATTTCTCTTTGTTCATTTACAACAACTGATGACAGGTTTACCGCAAACAAACTAATTTTTCCCACAAAAGAAACTCAAAAACAATGTTCACGTGTTTAAAAGTTAGTTTCTACGAAATGCATTTTTCTCTGCGTGTAGATCTCTATTTTAAAATATACTTTAAAGTTGCGAAACAATAAGAAATGAGTTTTAACTTAGTAATTTTTTTTTTTATATTTATCACTTATGTCAATTATTTTTTAGATTTAGTATTTTTTTTGTACTTAACAAGTATTATTCAAAAGAGAAACAACAAATTCAGTAACTTGGATCTACGTAGGAAAACGAAACTCTAAAATACCAATTATTTGGTTTTTTGGAATTAAAATTTCTAGTTGTTTCTTCTTGCATTTAACCGAATACATAAAAACTGTATTTGTTATTCGAATGTATACCTATTTAAGATTATAAAAATGTAGAAAAATTTCCAAATATTTTTTATTTAATCGAATATGCGTATAAAGATTTTGAGTAAACATCCTGTTACTCATGTCCTATATAAATTAATGCGTTAATAGCATTTTGATTCCCCAGTTATCAGGCTAAAATAAGAAAAATGGTGGCTGTAAAGTCAAAAATTGTGAAAAACTTTTTATTATATTGTGAATATCAAAATATTTCTTTGGCATGTGATTGCTGACTTCATGGGGAATATTTGTGTATGAAAACTTTCAGAATTATGATGAAGAAAGTTAAAATATAAGGAATTGCAACGGCGAATTTTGGATTTTTCATCAATTGTAGCGATTTTCGCGACTGGCTACATATATGTTACAAGCGACCAATCTGACGGATGAAGCTGGAATCATTAAATTCGCAGTGTACATCATCACAGAAAATGTGTTTTTTATACAACATTGCCAAGATTTCATGAAAAAAGTTATGGACTGTACAATAAATCTTATTCTTATTTCAATATCCATAGTGCTCAATTTAAAACATACAAAAGTGGCTATGAACCATGAAACCGCGAATAATAGGAAATTTCGAAATCTTTTTTATCGTAGCAATTAGTAATCCTTTTCTTGATTAATCTTTAGAAGAACGATTAATAATTTCTCTTCAAATTAAGGAGAAAATCAGTTTTTTCGTTCTCCTGAAAAGTTATGTTTTTGTTCATAGCCACTTATGAATATAAGCCCTCGATATGTATGTATGTAATTTCAAGCAACCATTTAAAAAAGTTCTACACTTAGAGAACAAGTCTGCTTGGGACAATATGCGTATCATATACATTGCTAAAAACGGCAAACAGCTGTTTATCATCTCAGCAGATACAAATCTGCTGTCTCCTTTTTAAAAGCAGAAAATCTGCTCTTTCAGTAGACTTTGTGCTTTCTTTTACTGACATATTCCTTTGAGTGTACTGATAGATGGATTACTGAAATGCAAATTTGCCGACAGTGTCTGTCGGACGAATGTATCAAAATATTTCTCGAAGATCCTGGCAATAAAATATGAGTGGTTTCCAAACGCTCCAGTAAAAATTTCTTAAAAAGTTGGAAAATTAACTAAGTATGAGTAAAGTTTCCTTCTTTCAAAGCCATAGTAAATAGTTCATTTACTAGAAAAAGGGTAGTAGATTTACTTAAAAACATTTCTTTGGATCTAATAAAATATTTTCAAGGTTTTAAGTGAGAAAAAAATCTGAAATTTTTTGTATGGAAAAAATTCCATTTAAGAAATTTTAACATAAAAATGTGTTTTTTCCTAAAATTAAGTTAAAATGTTTACTTTAATTTATGCCGAGTTCTTCATACATTTAGTTATTAATGAACTTATAAAAAACATTTGAAATTCTTGAATATTAATCTAAGAAGCAATTCTCGTTCGTTTGCAGAGACTTATTTATTAAATACTTTATGGATTATTCTAAACAACCACTGCGAAGGCGCCTATCTTGCAACAATCATGGAGTAATAGCTCAACTCTTTATGACAGAGGTATCATGAAACTCTGAAGCAAAACTATTTGTTTGATTTTTTTAGTTAAATTGAACTTATTTTAATTTCACCTTTTTTCCTTGTATAAAATAAAATTTTCCTCAATTTAAGTAAAAATTTACTCGTTTTGAGGAAAAAAATTATCCTCAGTTTGAGTAAATATTTACTTGATTTGAGTAAACATTTACTTAGTTTTAGGAAATTTTCAGCAAAATTACTTAGTTTTAGTAAAAATTTACTTAGTTTTAGGAAAATTTTGCTTAAATTTAGTAAAAAATACTTTGTTTTAGGAAAATTTACTTAGATTTAGGAAAATTTCAGCAAAATTCTACTTATATTTAGTAAAAAAGTACTTGGATTCCTAAATTTTAGTTAATTTTAACTCATTATAGGGTTAACTTTTTTATGAGTGTAGATGAAAACCCCCCCCCCCCAGGAGAAAATCCTGCGCACGGGCCTGGCCAAGTTTGTACCAAAAAGAGATGGTCCTTATGTCATCACCAAGAAAGTTGGTTCTACCTCATATGAAGTTGCCTCGCCAGAAAATAGAGGAACTTATGATGCTACCCAGCCACAGCCTGTTCATCACATAAAGAAGAGAGGAAGACCAAAGCTGTTGTCGTGCCATCGAGGCGATGTCGCACTCCAAAGGGGGAGTTTGTAGCATACTCACATTTACTTTAATTACATATAAAATGTCAATCGTTAAATTACTAACGCAACTACTCTAGTTGAATCCATTACTTATTGTTGTATTTTATTTTATTTAATTTAATTTCTTTGTTAACTTTTATTCGGTACACCCTAATATTATGAAATTGTTTCGTTTTGATATTTGAATTCAAATCCTAATGAAAATAGAAAAGTATAGCTCTGATGTACATTACATGTAACTCAACAAGAACCAGTTGTAAAAGCTTTCACTCAACAACGTATTCACACACACGCATGTCCGTAAGTATTATTCTACCTTCAGTTGTTTATTGGACTTGTTTGACTACTTTCGTTGGTGAGAATGTTGAGTGTGAATACGTTGGTGAGAGAAGCTTACACTCGTTGAGCATTGAAGTAAGGCTTACAAAGCTTTCTGCTTTCTATAAAAGGACGTGTATCCTAAGATACAGGGAGACATTCTGATATTCTGCCTAGTTCAAGCAAGTCGTATACTTTCGCTAGATACGTATTCAGTGTCGGTGACGTTGCTACTTGCTCAAAGCCAAAGGAATAACAATACCTGTTGCTAGATACGTACTCAGTGTCAGAAGTTATGTCGGTTTCAGAAGTTATTCAATTGACTGGTGAACGAGATGGTGGACTCATTAGGTTCTCAAAGACGGAATCTTGTGAGAAGCCTGTGTAGTTGTGGTTGTTGTTGCACGAATATGCAAGCAACGAAAACACAAGATAACACAAATATAACGTAAGTAAATGTCGTTTACTTACGAGATGGTTCCTTGAAATAAAAACACTGACGGTTTCGATAAAAGGGAATTATTATTTATTAATTGTTGACACGGTGGTCTTTGGAGAAATCACTTGCACTTTTTGAGAAACAGAAAAGCCAAGTGGACATCACAAAACATATTAAGTTGGCTGCAATCCTGGCCTACCAGTGTCAGGGATGACACTTAGTCGTTGAGATCGATCAAGTCGATGTCATCATCGACAGGACCTGATCGATCGTCAACAACTGGACTAGAATATCTTGTCAGTGTCAATATTGATAGTGTATGTGTGTTCTTTTTGAATAAAATTGACTATTTTTTGAAATTGTAAAATAAGTCGTTGCGTGTTTCAATACGGGCCGACAATGCATGTAAGGTATTGCCTTCCGTATTGAATATTATACGCGCAATAGCCTCCCTTACAGTATGAATTTACTCAACTGTAAGAATATTTTATTAGATCCAAAGAAATGTTTTTAGAGAAATCTACTACCCTATTTCTAGTAAATGAACTATTTACTATGGCCTTGAAAGAAGAAAACTACTAATACTTAGTGATTTTCCAACTTTTTAGGAAATCTTTACTGAACTGGAGTAAAATTGTTGAACTAAATTGTAGTATGAATTTTACTCAGATTTAGGAATGATATTTTTCTGAGTGTAGTTTTACAAAAAATATAGCAGGTGAAAATTCTGTTAATTATTTTAGTCAATTTTCAATCAATGTTCAATTTTTCTCGTGAAGTCTAGTCAGTCTATGGCGCAATGATAAATGACGTTAATTTGATTATTACGTGAGCGTTTGGAAACCATTTATATTTTTTGCCAGCATTTTCGAGAAATATTTTGATACATTCGTCCGACAGACATCGTTGGCAAAATTGCAGTAAAAGAAAGAAGAAAGAGCAGATTTTCTGCTGTTAAAAAGGTGACGGCAGATTTGCTAAGATGATAAACAGCTGTTTGCTGTTTTTAGCAATATAGAAAAAAACTTTAAGCATATAAACAGAACAGTATGACCACAGCACTTTTTTTAATATAAGTTATTATAAAGCAATTTATTACCACGGAAATATATTGGGATTGTCTTTTTAATGATACCCATATTGTCCCAAGCTAATATAAAAGGAAATTCGAGGTAAACTCGCATATGAACGCTTATCTATTTTTATATTTTTATTAACAGCAGTCAATTTTAGCAGACTGCAAACTCAGCAGTATGAATGGTGATGTAAGATTGCAGAAAACTGCTGTTGTGCCAAAAAACAGCTGCAATAGCAGAAAAGTATCTACTGATAGGCAGACAATCGCTGCTTTTATTAACAGACTTGTTCTCTAAGTGTAGAACTTATTTTATTAAAATAGTTGCTTGAAATTACATACATACATATCGAGGGCTTATATTCATAAGTGGCTATGAACAAAAACATAACTTTTCAGGAGATCGAAAAAAAAATGATTTTCTCCTCAATTTGAAGAGAAATTATTAATCATTCTTCTACAGCTTAATCTAAAAAGGATTACTAATTGCTACGATTAAAAAGTTTTCGAAATTTCCTATTATTCGCGGTTTTATGGTTCATAGCCACTTTTGCATGTTTGAAATTGAACACTATGAATGTTGAAAAAAGAACATAGCCATTAATGCCCAAATATATAAATAAGATTTATTGTAAACTTGATAACGTTTTTCATGAAATCTTGGTAAAGTTGTAATGTACACAGCGAATTTAAAGATTCCAGCTTCATCCGTCAGATTGGTACCATTTTTATCCCTTTTTCCAAATTTTTTACAAAGTGTGTATTGCGGTAGGGCACGGTAAACAAAAAATAAAAATTGGATATTTTTTGGAAAATTTTCATTTTCGCGGGAAATATGTGGAATCGAAATGCTACTAACGCGAAATGGTGGAAATTGATAGCACGATATGCCCTAAATCTAGAAAATCGTTGTAGCGAATTATAAACTTCGGATAATTTCTGTTCCATTGTTGAACTATTTTATTTATATTAGTTTTATGTTCATAGCCACGTATGTAGACACAAACTAACGTGTGAGTGGATAGCCAAATCAGAAAATTAAAAAAAATGGCTTTAGAAAAAAATTATTTTCCAAATTTATATAACAGATGAGAAATCTGAGAGTAGTTTGGCATCAAAAACTCATTTTCGAGAAAATGGTTCATAGCCACTTTTGAATATAAGCCCTCGATACATATTTTGAAGAAATATTACACAAAAACGATCAAATTCCTCGGTGCTTAACACTTCAGGCCCGCATTTTTCTATGATAAATGAAGAAAATTTGATATGCTTTTTGACAAAGTATGGGTCTAAATAGGATGTCTAAAGAGTTTGGGGTTTTTAATTTATATAGGACATGAGTAACAGGATGTTTACTCAAAATCTTTATACGCATATTTCGATCAAATAAAAAATATTTGGTAATGTTTCTTCATGTTTATAACAGTTTTTTGTACTCGATGAAATGCAAGACGAAAAACACCTAAAAATGTTAATTCCAAAAACCAAATAATTGGTATTTTAGAGTTTCGGTCTTTTTTGACACAAGTGAGAAATATAACAAAAATTTGAGTAAGTTAGAACTCATTTTTTATTGTTTCGCAACTTTAAAGTAGATTTTAAAATAGAGACCTACACACAGAGAAAAATGCATTACGTAAAAACGAAATTTTAGACAGGGGAACATCGTTTTTGAGTTTCTTTTGTGGGAAAAATAGTTTGTTTGTCATCACTTGTTGTAAATGAAGAGAAATATGTTTATATCAAACAGTTTTCTTCGTTTGGCGAAATGGATTTGGAATGGATTTTTGCAATGATAATGCAACTCCCAAAACATTAGAAGTAACAAAAACCGTTGTTGTTGCATTTATGATGAAAATAGGACACATCGGTTCAGATTTAGATACAGCTCCATAAAAATGTCACATCGCAAATGTTACATCTTAGCGCTCTACAAGCATCAAACAAATTATTTGCTTTTATTAAGAATGTTTTTTAGATTTCATTATGATATCATGACCACTGTCTTCTTAAACCCAACAGAACAAAATAATATCCACCCTGTCGTTACAGTGCAGAGGACCGTATAACATTCCAAATCCTAATTTTAAGCGGGATGTATTATTTTATCATTTTATAAGATTCGTATACATATTGTTGGGCTCCTAAGGAGCAGATTCAATATCAAACAAATAAAGGGTGATTTTTTAAGAACTTGATAACTTTTTTTTAAAAAAACGCATAAAATTTGCAAAATCTCATCGGTTCTTTATTTGAAACGTTAGATTGGTCCATGACATTTACTTTTTGAAGATAATTTCATTTAAATGTTGACCGCGGCTGCGTCTTAGGTGGTCCATTCGGAAAGTCCAATTTTGGGCAACTTTTTCGAGCATTTCGGCCGGAATAGCCCGAATTTCTTCGGAAATGTTGTCTTCCAAAGCTGGAATAGTTGCTGGCTTATTTCTGTAGACTTTAGACTTGACGTAGCCCCACAAAAAATAGTCTAAAGGCGTCAAATCGCATGATCTTGGTGGCCAACTTACCGGTCCATTTCTTGAGATGAATTGTTCTCCGAAGTTTTCCCTCAAAATGGCCATAGAATCGCGAGCTGTGTGGCATGTAGCGCCATCTTGTTGAAACCACATGTCAACCAAGTTCAATTCTTCCATTTTTGGCAACAAAAAGTTTGTTAGCATCGAACGATAGCGATCGCCATTCACCGTAACGTTGCGTCCAACAGCATCTTTGAAAAAATACGGTCCAATGATTCCACCAGCGTACAAACCACACCAAACAGTGCATTTTTCGGGATGCATGGGCAGTTCTTGAACGGCTTCTGGTTGCTCTTCACTCCAAATGCGGCAATTTTGTTTATTTACGTAGCCATTCAACCAGAAATGAGCCTCATCGCTGAACAAAATTTGTCGATAAAAAATTTCGAACCGAACACTGATTTTGGTAATAAAATTCAATGATTTGCAAGCGTTGCTCGTTAGTAAGTCTATTCATGATGAAATGTCAAAGCATACTGAGCATCTTTCTCTTTGACACCATGTCTGAAATCCCACGTGATCTGTCAAATACTAATGCATGAAAATCCTAACCTCAAAAAAATCACTCTTTAAATTATAAAAAAATATGATATCATAGTGCTTCTTATCTACATTTTTTTTAAATTACTAAAATATTTTGTTATTTAATTTCCAAACTTTTATTATAGTACACAATTAAAAGTTCATAAGATATTGCTCTAGACGAATGTCAAGAAGTGGTATCGGTTAATTAAAATGAAAGTTTTTCAAACAATTTGATATTCATTAGCGAAATTAGCATTACACTATCTTGAAATTGGCACAATTCGTTTAGTTTGTTTGTATTTTTCATAACCTTTGTCCGAAATTCAAGAAAGTGTCCACGTTTTTTATGTAATTTTCGTGTTTTCACGATTTTACTGCAAAATTACCATTTCATTTTTGATTTCATTTTAAAAAGACTTTAAAAATTCTATATTTATACACTCCTCGAGAGTATTATGTCTTTGTCCATTTGTTTGTAACACCCAAAAGGAAACGAGATAGACCCATTGTTAATTATACCGATCGACTTAGAATCACTTTTTGAGTCGATTTAGCAATGTCCGTCCATCTATTCTTGTAATCACGATACAGGTCGCAATTGTAGACAGAACCAAATGAAACTTTGCACAACGAAGTATTTCGGTACAACGACGAACGCTATTTAATTTTCACTCCCGATTTGCCTCTTTTCACTATAGATACCACATATTACAGCAGATTTTCTTTAAAATTGGCAAAACATCTTATATTTCAACTAGAAACACCTGTGGTAAAAATGTGTTAGATCGGTTCAGATTTATATATAGCTCCCCTACAAATTTCGCTCCCGATTTGACTTTTTCCGCTCTAGAGACCACATATTTCACTTGATTTGCTTCAAATTACCTTGTATTACCTAATAATTCTATTAGAAACATCTGTGTTGAAAAGGGATTAAATCGGTTCAGATTTAGATATAGCCCCCATTCAAATTTCGCTCCCGATTTGACTTTTTCCGCTCTAGAAACCACATATTGTATCAGATTTGGCAAAACATCTTATATTTATTTCCACTAGAAACAACCATGGTGAATATAGGTCAGATCGGTTCAGATTTAGATATAGCCCCATTCAAATTTCGCTCCCGATTTGACTTTTTCCGCTCTAGAAACCACATATTGTATCAGATTGTCTTCAGATTTGGCAAAACATCTTATATTTCCACTAGAAACAACCATGGTGAATATAGGTCAGATCGGTTCAGATTTATATATAGCTCCCATACAAATTTCGCTGCCAATTTGACTTTTTCCGCTCTAGAAACCACATATTGTATCAGATTGTCTACAGATTTGGCAAAACATCTTATATTTCCACTAGAAACAACCATGGTGAATATAGGTCAAATCGGTTCAGATTTATATATATGTCCCATACAAATTTCGCTCCCGATTTGACTTTTTCCGCTCTAGAAACAACATATTGTATCAGATTGTCTTCAGATTTGGCAAAACATCTTATATTTCCACTAGAAACAACCATGGTGAATATAGGTAAGATCGGTTCAGATTTATATATAGCTCCCATACAAATTTCGCTCACGATTTGACTTTTTCCGCTCTAGAAACAACATATTGTATCAGATTGTCTTCAGATTTGCAAAACATCTTATATTTCCACTAGAAACAACCATGGTGAAAATAGGTCAGATCGGTTCAGATTTATATAGCTCCCATTAAAATTTTCACAAAATGTGCAAATTGTGAAAGTTAGTCACTATATTTCATATTTGGATATAGCACCGATATAAATATTTCCGATTTGACAAATTGGACCAGGTATTATTAGCCTATGATTAGGAAACATACAAAAATTCTTCCCGTTTTCACTTTTTTGCCGAGTTGAAATGTTTTCGGATAGAAAGTGGAGTGTATCATGTAGTCGGCCCGCCCGACTTTAGCCTTTCCTTACTTGTTTATTGCTTCAGAAAGTTTTAAAAAGTATATGTTCGAAACCTCTGCGGGGGTTTGAACCCCCATTTTGATATTTATACACTCCACGAGAGTATTATGTCTTTGTGCATTTGTTTGTAACACCCAAAAGGAAGCGAGATAGACCCATTGTTAATTATACCGATCGACTTAGAATCACTTTTTGAATCGATTTAGCAATGTCCGTCTGTCTGTCCATCTATTCTTGTAATCAAAGTTAAGGTCGCAATTATAGCCAGAACCAAACGAAACTTTGTACAACGCAGTTTTTCGGGATAAGGACGAACGCTATTTAATTTGAAGAAAATCGGTTCAGATTTAGATATAGCCCCTATACGAATTTCACTCCCGATTTGACTTTTTCTGCTGTACAAAGCACATATTTAACAGATTTTCTTCAAAATTTGCAAAACATCTTATATTTCAACTAGAAACACCCATGGCAAAAATATTTCAAATCGGTTCAGATTTATATATAGCTCCCATACAAATTTCAATCTCAATTTGAGTTTTTTCGCTCTAGAAACCAAAAATGTTATCAGATCTTCTTCAAATCTTGCAAAATATCTTATATTTTAACTAGAAACACCCAAAAATAGTTGAAATCGGTTCAGATTTATATATAGCTCCCATACAAATTTCGCTCTCAATTTTAGTTGTTTCCGCTCTAGAAACCACAAATTTTACCAGATCTTCTTCAAATCTTACAAAATATCTTACATTTCACTCTATTAACCACATATTTAATATATCTTCTTCGAATCTAGCAAAATATCTCATATTTCAACTAGAAACACTCGTGGTGAAAATGAGTCAGATCGGTTCAGATTTAGATATAGTCCCCACACGAAATTCACTATTCAGAGTGAAAAGAGTCAAATCTGGTCTTTTCACTCTAGATACCCATACAAATGTCGCTCCCGATTTGAATTTTGCCGCTCTAGAAATCACATTTGTACCCGATTTTCTTCAAATTTAGCTTAACACCTTATAATCCAACTAGAAACACTTATACAGAAAGTGGGTAAGATCGGTTCAAATTTAGATATAGCCCCCATACAAATGTCGCTCCAGATTTGACTTTTGCCGCTCTAGAAACCACATAATGTACCCGATTTTCTTTAAATTTGGCACAACATCTTATAATCCAACAAAAACACCTATGGTGAAAGTGGGTAAGATCTGTTCAGATGTAGATATAGCTCCAATACAAATGTTGCTCCCAAATGTTTAACCGATTTTGGCCAAACTATATATATTATATTTCACCTATTTCGTTCCAGGTTACAAATGTCTTTTCCCATTCCTTTAACAGTTTTTGTCAAACACATACACTTACAGGATACAAAAATCCTTCCCGTTTTCTCTTTTTTACCGAATTGAATTGTATTCGGATAGAAAGTGGAGTGTATCATATAGTCGGCCCCGCCCGACTTTAGCCTTTCCTTACATGTTTGAATATCATTTTGGTTCAAGTCTCTGAGAATATTTTTATATCTTATATACAAAAGAGCACCAGTAATCATCCTTAATATTATTTGCCACACTTGACTGTAAAGCAACAATGTTTCAATTATGAGTTAAGAAGACTGCGAGTGTTTACGGGTAGATATTTTTGAATTTTGTAGTTCTGGCTTTTGCTAAAAGCCTGAGTAACGTCGAGGAACAAAGCACAACAGTATTCGTTTTCATTGATCAATCTCTTTACCTGCTCTTTAGTGTTATGGCCTTCGTGAAATCCAAATGTTGGATGTGAGAAATGGTATAAGCTTTTGCTTATGACATATAAGACGATTTTTGAAAATAGCATATTCTAAAAAGCAGCAGTTAAAGGTTCATCTTTATTATTTATTTTTTAGGGTCTTAAAATTGTTTCACGAGAAAACCTGAAAGGAAAGGTTATAATAGACTATTATGCTAAGAATGCCAATTTTAATGACTCATTTCGATCAGATACAATTAATATACAAAACATTTGACAGGGTGGAAATCATGATAGTGGTAGTCTGCAGCCAAGTAATAAATGTCACCATGTCATTTGTAAATAAATTTGCATTGTATTAAATATAGATACAAAATGGTCATGAGCCAGGACAATATTCCAGTTCAAATCAATTTTACAAATAAACAAAATTTCACGTTTAGTGAAAACGAACTGCTAATAAATGACTTGACATGCTAAATTTAGAATCTCAGTATGTATAAGCTCTCTGCTAAAATCTAATAATTTTTTTCTAAACCAGAGCAAAATTTTTCCCTAAAATTTCTGCCTTGACGAAGAAGTAGAACACCAAAACATTACAACATGAAATATTTCTCAAACGTTTCATGATACCTCTGCCATAAAGAGTTGAGCTATTAGCTATGAGCTAATTAGCAGTGGTTGTTTAGGATAATACTCGAAGTATTTAAGAAATAAGTTTTGACAAAAGAACGAGAATTGGTAGATTACTATTCAAGAATTTTCTAAACACATTGAATTGTTTTTATAAGTTATTTATACTTAAATGTATATTTCAGTAAAAACATTAACTTAACTTTAGGAAAAAATACATTTTTAGTTAAAATTTCCTAAATATAATTTATTCCCTAACAACGCTTTCCAACTTTTACACACGAAAACTTACAACACTTATGCACAAAACTTGTTAAACACGCGTTTCCATACTCCGTCCGCCCTTTGATGGTCGTTATATTTCCAGATACACCAATATATAGGACCCCATTTCCCACACAACCTCACGACATACCTAACCAGTAAAAATAGGCCCCCATTCTCAGATAATCACTCTAGTAGTACCTTTATTAACAAAAAGGAAGATTTTAAAACTAACATTAGACGGATTTTTTAACATACCTTATACTATTACATTGCCTCACAAACATAAATTACTAACACTTACTCTTTGGATAGCCCTTTTATAGTTCGCATTAAATCTTAATGTCCCTAAATAAGACTATTAGCTCTATTAGTTGGTTTTTTGGATCCACACTCTCACGGATCTACGTGATAACCAAAAATCTAAGATTCTAAGTCCTCTTTCAAACGAAACAAGACAAAACTCACACAAACTTAACCTATCTACCATTAATATTCTTTTCTGTTAATCTATACTTCTTTCTTTTTGCTTTTATAAGGTTTTTGTCATCATTTTTTATTTAATTTTTTTACTTTATTTATATGACTCGATACTAGAGAATATAGATTAACGGGATGTGACTTTTCCGGAATGATTTCCGTCGAAATAGTGGTTTGGGTAAGTAGTTACCTCCCCTACCGGAGGTAACAATCTTGTTGCGATGTAGGGGCCTAAGTGCAGTCGTACTAATTGGGGTGGTAGTCCGATTGTCCGTCTGCATGACCAAAGGTTACCTCTTTCCTTCCTATGCAACTGGAATAGCCGTAATTCCTTAGCTATACCAGTAAGATGGAAGGTATAATAAAAACCTTCCCTCTGTTCGATCCTCTGGAGAAGACCGTATAAGCCCACGAGGGTATAGCCGGTGTTTGTTCCTGTGTGCACACCGGCTGTATTTGAATCTATCTAGTCCTAGTCACCTAGGACTTACTTACATAGCTCAAATACACAAAATAAAAGCATAAAAAAATGCAAAAAAGTCGGAGGTGGTAATATACACCCCAACGTCGGAAGGCGGCGACTTCCGGCGGGCACGGTGGAGACGTCGGGTCTCCTCTACGTGTCGCCAGCGGCCTTACTGGATTAGGAAAATTGACTTCGGAATGCCCTCGGACTACTATCGGCGACAACGAACGAAACACCACTTCCAATGAGGGAACGGACGACTCTAGCTCTCGAACAGGTAGCAGGTGCCATTTTGGAGCAGCAGTCTGAACTCCAGCACCAACTAGAGTCTGAACGGGAGTCCTCTCTGGGATCGCTCAGTGATCTCATCGACACCACCATAGGAGGTTTCGACCAGCTCTGGATACTCTCGGAGGAGCTTGATGTCACTCTGACACAATCTCCAAGAGACTTCCAGGAAAGGCCGGAACCTTCTGATGGAGTCGCTGATATTGATGAGACCCAACAGATGACTCTCGTTCTACCTGAGGTCAATGAGTCGGCACGAGCCGACCCGCCACGGACAGAAGCAGCGGCCACTCTGCTACGACAAGACGCCATGGACCTAGGATCAGATGGAAAGGATCTTAGCATAACCACCGGAGGTTCCTCCAAAGAGTCTAAAGCTCTACTACGGATGGAACCTAAAGATGGTGAAACTAAGACCAACACAGATGATGCGAAGTCCACGGGCAAGTCTGAGCAGAGCAGAAGGCCAAAAGCGGCTTAAGGCGCTCCTGCGGTATTTTACGTAAATTCGTAGGACGTGACTTTGCTCTGCTCACTGGAAGGGAAGGGCGGTACTCAGGAGACATCGTCAGTGCGTGGCTAAAATCGAAAGAATTTATCCACACATCACTGTTGATCGTCTCTTGATTAGCAGCCTTCCCTCGTACGCGACGGACAAGACCTCGACCCAATCCAAGGTCGAGGTGGACCCAAAAAAGAACGCACATGGTAACGACACAAACAGCAACGAAACTGACAAAAACAGCACACACATACGCGACAATAACAAAGAACCTGCCTCTACTCCTCCCTCCACTGGAGTGATCAAGACCTGCAGCTCAATTGTGGGACCCTCTACCAGCCAAGCGGCTCTTAAGTCCTCTGCTGGTGGAGTGGCTCTCAAAAGAGCTAGAATAGGGGATGAACCTCAAGTGGAGCTAAAAAAGAGGCAGAACAACACGGGCAGCTTCCAAGTTCCGTCCTTCCTCCTTAAGACAATGGAACGAATCTTAGACATTTATCTAAGAGGAAGCATAGACAACAATCTTATAAGCGACGCTCAGCATGCCTATCTCAAAGGCAAATTTACCGAGAGCGCTCTTCAGGTCGTTGGTTACATAAAGAGGAACCTGGAAAGTAAGGATTATACTCTTGCCGCGTTTCTAGACATAGAAGGAGCATTCAATAACATTGAGGCCAACACAATTAGTAATTTATTAAGGGATCTACATGTTCCAAACTTCCCGACTGAATGGATTGACTCGATGCTACGACATCGAGTCATAAATTCAACCTTGGGAGCTGGAACTATAAGGAAATTGGTGACCAGGGGAACGCCACAGGGGCGGAGTTTTATCTCCTCTTCTATGGCTTCTTGCTGTCAACAGTATCCTCAGATCCCTTTCTGATGAGGGTAACAAAGTAGTTGCATATGCAGATGACGTTGTTATATTGGTAGGAGGAAAATTTCTACAAATAATCAGCGATCTGTTGCAAGGAGCACTGAAGAAATTATCTGATTGGGCTAGAGACAGTGGCCTGGGCATTAATCCTAGGAAAACTGAGCTAGTCCTATTTACAAGGAGATATAACATAGAACCATTTAGGAAGCCAATCCTTGATGGAACGGAGCTCAACCTCTCTCATGAGGCCAAATACATTGGTGTCATCCTAGACTGGAAGTTGAATTGGAATAGGAACATATATATAAATATATAAAAAAGGTCTAAATGCACTCTACATGTGCAGGAACTCCATAGGCAAGAGCTGGGGTCTGAAACCAAAAGACTGGATCTACCGATCGGTTGTTAGACCCATTACTACTTATGGATGTCTGGTAGGGTGGGGCGCAATGAGAGTGAGTAAACACCGGGCAAAATTAATGAAAACGCAAAGGCTAGCAGGACTGAGCATTACGGGAACCATAAAAAGCACTCCACAAGCAGCAATGGATGTAATTCTGCATCACCCATCTCTGGAAGTAGGATCTCAGGATGGCAGTTGGACATTGAAGATCACTATCGATTATGTGAGGATCAGGAGGAGATAGAATCTATTGAACACGCAGAAATAAATACCTAGGAAGTTATTTCATCACGTCTCATCTATCATCTAACACCAATCACTTCTTCCTAAATCCCATCACTCCCTATCCCTCTCCTATAACATATAACCTTATACTTTCAGGAAACAAAAGGATTTGCACAATGGACCCAATTGGGTCTCCGAGTGTTCAGAATGCAGGAGCATTCTGGTCCTTTAAACCAAACCAAACCAAGTATATTATTTGGTTGTGTTACCTTTGTTGCAATGACTTATTCACAGTGCTCCGCAGTCAAGACTACGCACCTTGAAGATGTCGATAGAAGAAACGGTTCATCACAGGGCTGGCAATTCGCTAGTAGGCACGATAAAATGTCATTTTGATAAAGTTCTTCAACTTGCCAAACAACCACAGTTGAAATGTATGTCCTCGTATGAGAGAGTGCACATAAGATTGCTTTGCAGAATGAAGCGTAAGCGAGAATTAAAGATGCCCAGCATTCAACTTTTCAGGTTCTTTCAAGTTTAACGATTGAGTATACAACGCATAAAATAAAGAACATATATTTTTGTTAAACAAATTAAAATAATTTATAGCTTTAGACATTATTGGGATAAAAACTGTGGATAACAACTTTAAAAATGGTAGCTATAATTCATTAAAGAATAGTTACTTAGTTATCGAAGGTACACATTTATTTATTTATTGGAATGTTTAAAAATTTATATTAAAAATATTTTACTCGTGTCTTAGGCAAAAAACTTGAAATTCTATATCCATTTATATACATTGCAATTTCCACAAAAAAATTAAAATCCTGCTGAGAAATGTATATTCAAATCCTTGTATTTTGCAATCGGTTTAACGGATTTTATACCTTGTTTGAAAGGCGTACTTTAACCCTATTACTTAACTTTTAACCCTATTTATAACCTAAGACAATTTCGGTTACGTTTTGCAAACATTTAATTAATTTTTTATTTTGGTCTTAATTCCCAAAACACTCTAAAATCATTCTAGATGTGTTTCCGCGTGTTCTGAAAATTTTATGCAGTAGATTTGATGGGTTATATTTAAGAAAATCCAACATATACCAGAAATTATAGAAACAACACATATAGTTTCCCATCTGCTTAATTTTTAGGAAAATTATTTTTGAGAAATTTATAAAAAAGAGTGTTTAAAGAAAAAAATATAAAAATAGTACTTAAATATTTGCGGTATATTATTCCAGTTTCAATTCTATTTCATCAATTTGGTTTCCGAAATGACAATTTTCTTCCAATATTTAGCCTTTAATTTGCTCAAACGATTCTACTGGTGTATATTCATTGAGAATTACTTCGATTATTACCATTATTTCAATTAAATCATTATTGTAATTAATTCTTAAGATTTTTCGTGAATTTATGTCATATTTTTTGGACAACCTCTTGGACTTAGTCATTATGGCTGTTTTTCTTTAAGACTGGATAACTAAGCTGCGATAACAAAAATCTAAATAAAATATTAAAATTTCACTGAAAATAAAAAAATATTTTTTAAAATTGTCGCCAATATCAATGTGTGTGTGAAAACAAATTTTGAAAAAATAATTTTGTGTTAAACATTTTAGACTTAGCCTGAATAATTATCCAGTATAACTCAAAATTATGGTTATCGAGGCTAAGTCAACACAAAATATTTTTTGGAAAATTTCGTTTGATGCATATATTTGTATTGTAGTTGGCGACAATGTGAAAAATATTTTTTATTTTGAGCAAAAAATTAAATTTTTATTAACGTTTTTGTTATCGCAGCTTGTTATCCCGGCTTAAAGAAAAACATCCCTATTATTTCTATTAAATAAGGGCCAGTTTCCAGTAATGATAATAACCCCTTTCCTTACAGGAGTACTCCTTCTACATGCAATTTTAATCACATTGTTGTAAGCCTGGTATAGCTTCAATCATATATATCATGGATTTTATATACACCTTTCATGGGCTTGTGCACTAAAACAATTGCACACTTCATTAACAGGTATTAGCAGCTGAAGTTAATATTTTTTTTGATACGAAATACGTATCATCTTTATATATATATATATATATATATATATATATATATATATATATATATATATATATATATATATATATATTACAAGCTGCGAAAGTCGGAAATTATCTTAAAATATTACTTCCAATTGTGCCTTAGATGTTTACAAAGTACTTGTTTATAGAATATAATATATAATTTGTAGTATAATTTCAATAATTCATTACAACTGAGTCATATGACTATTTTATTATAGAATTATTGCCTTTAAGAGGCAAAACTAAAAATCGAACACAGTGAGCACAGTTCACACAAAAAAAAACTTAATTTCAAAACTCTATATTCCACTAGATTATTTGTAAAATTCTTAAAAAACTTTTCTCGATTTTGGCCGCAGCCGTGACATTGTGTGTCGGTTTGTGAATAGCACAATATCATCGGCGTATGCTAGCTCACCCTGGGTCTTGTTGAGGTTCTAGTTTAGGCTAATATAACTTCGGTTCGATTCAATCAGAATAACATCTAGAATTGTATTGAATACCAGTGGTGACAGGACGCCCGTTATCGTTCAACACAAGATTAGTAAAATTTTTCTGTGTTTCTGAAATTGTCCTTGTAATTTTGAGGAGTTGTTTCATGTCTCCCCTGTTCGCTGCTGATTGCGCGGAATTACACATTTTGTTTGTTTTGTTTTATAGATTTTTTATGGATATAGACAGTTCCGCATAACTTAGACCATGCCCGCGCTTTCTTGTGTTTTAATTCTATGCAGATACATTTATTTCACTGATTGTCTTTCTATATCCTCACTCTACAGAGTAGGAGGGTATATATCATTTGGGACAGACAAAAAGTGTAACGCATTGAAGGATTGACTTAAGACCCTAAGTATGTTTGGACCAAATCCGTTTCACGACTTTTTAAGATGTTTGAGCCAAACTTAGTTTAAGTTCGAAGATGGACGAAATTGACACGCCCCTTCTGGTACCTCCCACACAAATGGACCATATTCCTATGTTAAATTAAAACAAATGTAACTTCCACACCGATATTCGGAATCACCTATATTTTGGTATTTGATAAAGTTTTTAGAATAAGTATAGAAAATATTGAATGTTTAGCCACACCCCTTCCAGTACGTCCCACACAAATAGCCCTAAACTACGTAAAATTAAAGCTGTTATAACTTCTATACGGATGATGGGAATACTGTGAAATTTGATATTTGGCAATGCTTTTATAGAGGTTACATTCGCATGGAATGTGGGCGATATTGTCACACCCTTCTTACACACAAAGTGGAACTTTGGTTACAATAAAACCAATATAACATTCATACGGATAACCCAAATCATTTGCAATTTAAACATAAAATATATTTAGGCTTTAGTCACGCCCCTTCTTGTACCATACCAATTGTCTCTATCCTTGGCAAAATTAAATATTTTATAACTTATTTAGCAGTGCCTGAAATCCATTATGACTTCATATTTCATCATGTTTTTACAATTATTAACCAATGTGGCGATAAGTAATATTTAAGTCCTTCCATACACATGTTCTCTGAGAGTGAGGGTATGTATGTATAGTATACATTGTATACGTCGCACAGTGGTTCAGAATCAAAATCCATCGGCCAAAATTCAATAACTTTTGTTCTAGTAGACATTTTTGAAAATTAAAATTTTCTATGAGTTTTGAATGTAATAAAGGGTGTTTTTTATTGGGGTATAGAACTTTAAGTTGGCATCACTTTTTTAACTGGCGGCCATTTTGTCAGCTGTCAAGTGATTAATATTTAGTTTGGTTTGCCATTTCATCATGAACAGGTTGACAAAAGAACAACGCTTGCAAATCGTGCAAATTTATTTCGAAAGTAATGGTTCAGTTCGGGAAGTTCACCATTTTATGGTCGACATAATCGTCCATCAGAGCAATTAATTCGGTTAACCATGGATCGTTTTCGCACTACGTTTACTCTATGTGATAATACGCATCCGCAGAGACGTCGAACAGTGCGCACCGAAGAAACAATTGCCGCTGTAGAGCAAAGTGTTGAAGAGGACCCGAATGAATCGATTCGCCACCGTGCACAGCAATTGGAGCTGCACAGCAATTGGAGAAAGTGGTTGAAAATTGGACCTGTAGAATTGGCTATATTCGAGCCAGCCGCGGCGGTCATATTTAAACATTAATGGCATAAAATTATCCTTCCAATAAAGCCAAATTGATGGACATTAAAACGATTTTCTTGTGTTTTATTTCAATTCGAAGTTCTATACCTCAATAAAAAACACCCTATACATTCGAATATCAGCTAATTCGATCAAGTAATTTCTTCTTAAGAAGGAAATCTTTGTTTTTGGTAATGGAAAGGAGGAGAACCACACTCAGCCATACACATATTTGACCATATACGTATTTCGTTGTCCTGTGTATAGACAACTCATCAGTGATCGTTCTGTATGGAGTGATTGCGTTAACATGAAGTCATAAGTTGTATATATATATATCTACGTTATATGAAAATCACGCCTGCGTATTATATGTATACACCCGAAAACCTCACCGCAATGCGTTTAGAAGAGCATTATTCTACCTAAAACCTTTTCTAATTACCATTATGCTGTAGGCTGAAGTATTTTCAACACGATACAGCTTTTATGTTAAAAAAAACATAAACACAAAAAATAAAAATTTTAATTTTCTTTAAAATAGAAAAATACGAAAAGTAGTCAACTTTGGGCCGATTTTTAAAATATATCCGATTTCCAAATGTAAATATCTCAAAATAATCCATGGGCCCTTGTCTAATTTTGATGTTTACAGAACTCAAAAATGTCTACTAGAACAAAAGTTATTGAATTTTGGCCGATGGATTTTGATTCTGAACCACGTTTTTTACTTGTTTCTATTTTAATTCTTCCATCTCATCGTTTCTAATTTTTCTCCCAAAGTCATTGGGATTTCAGTATTTCAGAGTGGAATGGTTTATTAATTGTTTCTTCGGGTGTAGTTTCAAGAAAAGCTTAGCCATCTTTTGAAGATGGTCACTACCAATATCAGCACTTCGCATGTCGTGACTATATAAAACCATTTGCGTGATAAACAGATGTGGTATATTTGTATTTCTTCGTATCCTGCTGGATTCTTCCACGTCGGCGTATGATTATGTATGTGTGGGAAAGCTGAACCTCCAATTTTTAAGTCATTATTTAGACAAGTTCAAGATCAAATAATGTTCCAACATACAATCAGCAGCAACATTTTTCAATGCCGTATTGCATATTTATTTTTCCAAGTATGATCATATTGGGAATGCTGTACAGATAAACTATAGTTGTAGATCGACCATAACAAATTATGTTGGTATAAAAAATTCTTTAGAGGAGGAATCAAGTGCAACGTGGGTAGAACTTGCCGACTTTGGATTATGAAATTTAATTTATCGGTTACGGTAACAACATTTGGAAAGATATTGAAATTTTGCAAATGAAAACAAGTACGGGAAGGCTAAAGTCGGTCGAGGCCGACAGTATGATATAATACACTTTCCACACCACTACATTTCAATTCGGTGAAAATGTGAACGACATCTGTATCTGAACCGATCTCATCCACTTTTACCATAGATGTTTCTAGTGTAAATATAAGATGTCCTGCCGAATTTGAAAAGAAAATCGGTTAAGGTATGTGGTTTCTACAGCCATTAACCTGAAATCGGAGCGAAATTTGTATGAGAGCTATATCTTAATCTGAACCGATTTGACACATTTTTGTCAAATAATAAAATATGAGGTGTCGTACCAATTTGATCAAAATCGTTTAAATTATGTGGTTTCTAGAGCAAAAAAGTCAAATCGAGTTCGAAATTTGTATGTGAGCTATATATAAATCTGAGCCGATTTGATCCATTTTCACAAAAAAGCTTCTAGTTGAAATATGTTAAACCAAATTTGAACAAAATCTGTTTAAATTTGCGGTTTCTAGACCGTAAAATGTCAAATAGGGAGCAAAACTTGTATGGTGGCTATATCTAAATCTGAACCGATTTGACCCATTTTCACCACAGATATTTTCAACTTAGATATAAGGCGTTGGCAAAATTTTATCAAAATCGCTTTAACTATGAACAGAAAAAGTCAAAGTTCTAGAGCAGAAAAAGACAAATCGGGAGCAACATATGTATGGGAGCTATATCTAAATCTGAACCGATTTGCTTCAAATTAAATAGCGTCCGTTTTCGGCATGCAAAAATCGTTTCTGTCAAGTTTCATTAGAGTCGGACAATAATTGCGACCTGTATCGTGATTACAAGAATAGATGGACAGACAGACGAACATGGGTAAAACGATTCAAAAAGTGATTCTATGTCGATCGGTATAGTAAACGATGGGTATATCTCGCCTCCTGTGGTGTAGGGTATAATAAATATCAATACCAATGTGTGTTTGAAAACAAATTTTTAAAACATAATTTTGCGTTAAAAATGTTGAACTTAGCCTGGAGGCTAAGACCAAACAAGTAAGGAAAGGCTAAAGTCGGGCGGGGCCGACTCTATGATACACTCCACTTTCTATCCGAATACAATTCAATTCGGTGAAAAAGTGAAAACGGGAAGGATTTTTGTATCCTGTAAATGTATGTGTTTGACAAAAAATGTTAAATCGGAAAGGACATTTGTATGAGGATATATTGAAACCTGGAACGAAATAGGTGAAATATAAAGTGTATAGTTTGGCCAAAATGGTTAAAATTTTGGGAGCAACATTTGTATTTGGGCTATATTTAAATTTGAACCGATCTTACCCACTTTCACCACAGGTTTGTTTATTTGGACTATAAGATGTTGTGCCAAATTTAAAGAAAATCGAGCACAATATGTGGTTTCTATAGCGCAAAAGTCAAATCGGGAGCAACATTTGTATGGGGGCAATATCTAAATCTGAACCGATCTAGCCCGCTTTAGCCAAAGGTGTTTCTAGTTAGATTATAAGATGTTGTGCCAAATTTAAAGAAAATCGAGCACAATATGTGGCTTTTAAAGCGGCAAAAGTCAAATCGGGAGTGAAATTCGTATAGGGGCTATATCTAAATCTGAACCGATTTTCTTCATTTTAAATAGCGGTTGTCCTTGGCCCGAAAAACTTCATTGTGCAAAGTTTCATTTAGTTATGTCTACAATTGCGACCTGTATCGTGATTACAAGAATAGATGGACAGACGGACGGACGGACGGACATTGCTAAATCGACTCAAAAAGTGATACTAAGTCGATCGGTATAATTAACAATGGGTCTATCTCGTTTCCTTTTGGGTGTTACAAACAAATGCACAAAGACATAATACTCTCGTAGAGTGTATAAAAAGTCAACACAAAATATTTGTTTGAAAATTTGTTTTGATACAAATATTTATATTGTATTTGGCGACAATGTGTTAATCGAGCCGACAAGAAATCGGCCGTCGATTTTTTATTACCTTTACTTGTTTTATATTTCCCTCGCCACCTCTCCTTAGAATAGAGACTATGGTATGAACATCGATTAGGTTTTACGAAATAAAAGGAATATTTATCATGACTCCTCTCCTTTTATTTCGTAAGATTTTACTCTGCGGTTTACTCAATTGGCGCATAGAGTGATAGATTTTTCAACTGAGACCGACCGTCGGGTTTTTTTTAAATCACGGTTTTTGGAAAACCGGGTTTTTTAAGTCGGTCTCGACCGGTTTTCCATTATTGAACATATTCCTGTTTTTTGTGCGACATAATAATTAGGTGTCAAATTTCAAAAAAAAAACGTACCAGTGTCTAAACAAAGTTAACAACCATGTTGGAGGCGTTCGCCCTTGTTTTTAGGGTGCTACGTAATCAAAATCCGTTTCGTGTAAAGTATGTCTAAATTTATTTCGGTTGTATGAAATCGAAATGCCTAGTAGCCCTGTCACACTGCATGCGAAATCTAGTTTAAATGACATAAGCGATTTTCAATTGTCAGATGCTATACAAATTTGACATTTGAAAATCGACCTTATGTCATTTATACTAGATTTTGCTTACAGTGTAACAAGGCTATATATAACATGTATAAACATTAATGGCGTTGACCGATGGCCACCCTATTCGCGAAACTTATACACGCCTCCGTGCTTTTAATTTCTGCAGCAATTGGATGTTATATGGGTGTAGGCCAAGATCTTTGCACAAAATTTTCCACGTATTGGACTGGATTACGTGTGCCATAAAAATCACGCAGGCGTCTGTAAATTTCACGAATTGATGACAGATTTTTCAAAGTAAATTTGTATTGTTTGGTAGCGTTGTTTACGCGTAAATCTATTCATAAAGATTTGTGACAGTATACTGATCATAAATGTCAAAACGTAGTCCCTGTATGACAGTTCGAAATTCTATAAAAGTTAAAAACACCCAATATATTTCTTTAAATGAAATATTTGTAATTGACATATTTCAAATGCTTGCTGAGGTTAAATAATAAAATGAAGGAATTTTTACTTATGATGTTCGACATAAAAATCAAAATTGTTTACAGTTTTAAGAAAACCCGAAAAAAGAAAACCGGGCAACCGGTTTTTTCAAAATCACGGTTTTCGAACAACCCGAAAACCCGACATTATAAAAAATCACTCTATTGGCGCAACAACTGAACACTGGTCGAATCTTCATAGCAGATTTTTTTAATCATATTATAAATAAAGAAAACAGTATTCTTGAAGATTATGAGGTTATGGAAGAAGGTGATGAACATCGGAAACAGAGGATGTTCAGGAAAATGACGTCTACTATACTCATACAACGGAAGATTTGAAATGTTTTGTCTGTGAAGCCCAGAAATATACTTTTGCAATCTTGTAAACATTTCAAAGTCTGTTCAAGGGAAAATAGAGTAATGATAGACTATATACGAACCTACTAAGTTTATATTGGATACATGCAAATACAAATATTGAACTATAAATGGAGAGGAGTGGAGGCGTGGGAAATATAAAACAAGTAAAGGTAATAAGAAATCGGCCGCCGATTTAATAAGTTGAGCTCACCTTTGTCATCCACTGTTTCTCAAAATATTTCACAAACAAATTAAGGCATTTTTGCTGTTTTCCCGAAAATTCTAATAACTCGTTCTTTGGAATCAGGAGCATCTCTTCAATTTGTTCAGAATTTCCTAATTGCAGGATTTTATGTCATTGCGTTCATGGACATTATGGCACAAATGAAAGTGCTATAAAGTCCATGGACATTATGTCATGCCACCGTGGGTTAATTAGAATGTCATATGTCATTTCTTGGAAGGATTTCTTGGAGGGGGTTGAAGCCTCTTGCTTTAAATATTCGAAAACAGCGATGAAAAATGTTAATGTCTCTGCCAGGATTCGAATCAGGGAATCCCTGATTCGGTTTAAAGTTTGGCGCACTACACCACGCCTCCTACTACGTGATAGAATATGATCTTCTTGTTCTAAAAAAAAAACAAATCTGAATCTGATTTGAACAAAAATTGTGGGGGATAGACACGTAAGTTGGAAAATATGTGAATTTGAAATTTCCTCCTCTCTCTTTACGAAAGTCGAAAATTTTGTACAGATTTCAGAGTGAAATAAATTTAAAAGTCTAACGCATCAAAATTGCGTTGGCCCCAGTTTATTATTATTATAATAGCAAATGTCCGCTACTTCGTTCGCGGAAGTTTGTAGTATTTTATACACACATCGAAAGAGTGACTTAGGACCCTAGGTATGCTTACGCCAAATCCGTTTCACGACTTTCGACCGCCCGTCTGTCTGGTTGGGAGAAACTTCACACCAGCTAGTCCTGGAATCTATTCAAACTTTGCACAAGGTAAATGGTCGGACGGACAATTTAATAAACAGACTTGTGAAAAACGACTCATTTGTATCTTCCTATAAACCAACTGAGCAATTGCAAGTACTTATTTTTGCTGAAAAAATCGAAGACGTCCTCTACGTGCCTCTCCACGACCTCTGCACAAATCCAATCATATAAAAGCATAAACAGAAAAAGCGTTTGCGCTCTGCTAAAGCCATTTAAATTAAGCTTAAATGAATGGAAATCTTGTTCAGTGACAAATCAAAATTTAATATTATTGGCAACTGAATTTTTTTCATTCGATTGTAATCGAAACTGTCAAATCCCATATATTTTGCTTTGACAGTGCGGATCACCATTCAAAATACTGCCTGTATTTTGTTGTTGTCGAAGTCTTATTTTTAAAGTTATTAATGTTTAAAAATTGTATTTATTTTATCTGTACTTCAAAGTAATTCTTCTTTTATTTCTTACATAAAAATACACACTTTAACTGATTAAAGAACTTATTAACATTTTTATTTGTTTAAGTTTGTTATTTCAAAATTTAAATCTTCGCAGGCAACTTTGGGACTATGTACATATCCCGAATTTTCTAACAGCTTTATAGCATCATCATCCAGGGTTTTGACATATTTGGTATATTTATACCTTAAGGATGATATATATGGATCTGAAGAATACAATAAGTAATTAAGAACATCCTCAGTGGAGAATATCGCAAACATTTTCTGGAGTGAAGAGTCGTGTTTGCTTGTAGCATTTATTTCTTGATACCTGTGCTTCTTCTGAAAGAAGCACAGTGGGGATCAATCCATTGGGCCCCTTTCCCATGAATAAGGATTATATTTACTAACAAACAGCTTTGCAGTATCCAACGCATATTCTCCAAACTTATCTTCATCAACTTTTTGCGTTTGTAAAATTACATGAAACCTGTGAAATGAAATATTTATAAAAATATTATTATACAATATACACATAGTCGTTGACATACATATGTATATTGTGACTGCGAAATCGTCTCCTGTGATAGTTAAAGCTGCACAAAATTTAATATCGTTTCAAATATCGTTCGTTATTACTTTTAAAAAATTTTTTGAATTTGACTGTCTGGCGTTGTTTCTGTTTTGTATGGAAATATGACAAAAAAAAACAATGAAAACTATCGTCAAAACGACGCGATTATGAGTTCGAATTCCACCAGAAGCATTTTTTGTCAAATTTTTAACAAAATAATTATCTATGATATGATAAGACATTTCAAATAATTCATATTTTTTTAGGGTTTGTTGGAAAAACTAAAAAATCTGAAATTTAGTTAGTTTTTCGGATATATTTTCCAGGTTAGCAGGTATTAACAGCTAATATTAATAGGATGAATACGTGAACCTTTATAGCTGTGTTAATATCTCAGTGTAGGCCAAACTGTAGGTCCACCTTAAAATCCTATTTTAAGATGGTTCGAAAAATTAGTTGAAAAACATTTCCAAATGACAACTGTGATAAACTATAAAGTAATAGGATGAATCGGACCGACATTTGAAAGGGGGCCTATAACAACATGGAGTAATAGAGCAGACTGGGGGCCCCATTTGGGTTATTCCAAAGTATGGATACATATATTTGACTTTCATAGTATGTATTCTTAGTTGAAATATAATATAATCTGCAAAATTTAAAAAAAATCCGATGTAAAATTTGCATCCTTGAGTGGTAAAAATTAAAAAGGGGCCATTTGTAAGGACGCTACATTGAAAAGTGGTTCCATATAGCTCACTATCAAAGTAGGTATTCTTAGTTGAAATATGACATGATATGCAAAATTGTATCTAGATCCAATGCACGATATGGGATCTTGAGCTATATTAGAGTAGAATGGGGGCCTAATTTGTATGGCGGTTATACCAAAATATGGACCCATATATTTGACTTTCATAGTATGTATTATTAGTTGAAATATAATATAATCTGAAAAATTTGAAAAACTTCCGATGTAAAATGTGGGTTCTAGAGATGTAATAATTAAAATGTGGGCCCATTAGTAAGGGCGCTAAAATAAAAAGTGGGCCTTTACAGATCACTTTCAAATTAGATATTCTTTATTGAAATAAAGGGTGATTTTTTAAAAGCTATAGGAATGTTTTTCAAAAAAAAAAAAAAAAAACACATAAAATTCAGAAAAATGCATGAAATCTTTATTTGAATCGATAGTACGGTCCATATAATTTAATGTTTGAAGATTATTTCATGCAAATGTAAATTATAGACCAAACTGAAGATGTTTGACAGTGAAACAAAACACGAAACGTGCGTCAGCTGTTTAAACTAGTGTTGCCAAAAATATAATAGCTAAAAAATCACCCTTTATAACATGATCTGCAAAATGTTATCAAGATCCAATGTAAGATGTGGGTTCTAGAGCGATAATAGTGTAAAATGGAGGCCCATTTGTATGGGCGCTATACCAAAACATTGAACTATATAGCTGGCTTTCAAAATACGTGTTTCTAGTACAAATATAACGTTGTGTGGAAAATTTGATCGAGATCCGATGTCAAATGTGCATTTTAGAGCAGTAATAGTGTAAATCGGAGGTACATTTGTATGGGACATAGACCCATATGGTCCACTTTCCCGTGAGCTGTCTCTAGTTCAAATATGACACGATCCTGAAAATTTGGTCATGATCCCATGTAAATTGTGCATTCTAGAGCAGTAATAGAGTAAATTATAGGGATATTTGTATGGAGGCTATATCTAAATCTGAACCAATTTCCTCCAACTTCAATACCAATCGTCCTTGGCCAAAAAAGTAACTTCTGTCCAATTTCATGACAATCGGACCACATTTGCGACCTGTAGAGACGGATGGACAGACAGACATCGTTAAATCGATTCACCTGGTGATTCTAAGCCGATCCGTATAATTAAAGGTTGGTCTAGCTCAATTATTTCTTGGTGTTACAAACATTTGGCGGAAAACTAACTTTTAATATCCTAGTCCACGAAACACTTTAAATTTTGAATTTATCTACGCTCCTACACTAGCAGGAAGCATTGTGCACTGTACGTACAATTAAAGCTTTTATACGTATGATTGGAGCTCTCTAAAATTTGATCTTTGGAAATGTTTTCATAGATGTTGTACACATCTGGAATATGGCCACACCATTTCAAGAACCTCCTCCTCACAATTTCAGCTCCATTCGTTTGATTGATACCATTTTTACCCAATTTCACCCCCAAAAAGTACGATATTTCAATTTTGAAAAATCCCTTCTTAACTCACCTCTACGATAAATGTACGCACCAAATTTTATAAATGGATTTTTCAAATTTTGTACTTTTAATAATGGAAGAGAGACAAGAAGGTATAAACATGGTACCAACCAGAGTATTACAGGGGCATCGTGAATTTCGGTGTGTAAGGTCCTCTGACCACCTAATAGCGCAATATAAATGGATTTTTCGAAGCGATACTAAAAGGGATACAAATGGTACCAATCAATGGTGTATACACTCCTCTGAAAACGTAGCAGCCCAACATAAATGTCAAAATTTTTGTACTTTTAAGGGGGAAAATTTAAGAATTTTCTAAATTTTAGATTTTTTAATTTTTATTTTTATCCCCCCCTAAAAATGTGCAGCATAAATTGATTTTTAAAAATGCATACATTTAATGGATAGGCAAGAAAGAACACGTTACCTTTAGCGATTTTTATGAACTTTTTGGGAAAGAGGAACAAAAAATGATAAACGGCCGGCTGCAACAAGAAACATCGAGGATGTAAAGGGATCTGAGAGTTTAATTGTTTGTTCGAAAATGGGTAGAAAAGGATACAAATGACGTGAAGGGAGTCCAGCCAGAACAGTGCAATTCGGCTAGCACATCCCAAAAAAAGTACAACATTTTCATTGTCCTTTCGCAAAGAGTGATATTTCCTGCTATTTTTGAAAACTTAAAGCACATTTGCGTTTTGTTCGTTAGAACGCATTCACATTGGCAGGGCAATATTTTTTCGGAATCAAAAACGACATTAATGTTCACTAAACAGGCGACCAGTTCTCAAACAGAGGACCCAAATTAAAGTATATATTCTTGAATCTGGGACCAATGAGAACTAAAATACATACAGTGGCCGACAAAAGTCAACATACGACCCACATTTTTGCGATTTAGCGAGATCCAAAACATATTTGAAAAAAGTAATGATGCGGTTTTGTTTGAAATCGTGTTTTATTCATATAACAATAACAAAATGCATTACTTCAATATAAACACAAAAGATATTAACAGAATACACAGAAAAAACATTGACAAAAGTCTACATACGGTTTGAGATGAGACATAAAAATGCAATTTAACGTGACAAAATGATACTATTATATAATTTAATATTTTGTTGGTCCATCATGAGCATCTACAACAGCCAGCAATCGTCTGGGCATTGATGCAACTAAGTTTTCTAATTCCGCAGGTGATATTTGTCGCCATTCCTCTTCCAGCTTGTTTTTTAGCGTTTGGGCGCTAGTTATGTGATGTTTTCGGATCCTGCGTTGCAGAATCTCCCACACATGTTCAATAATATTCAGGTCGGGGCTTTGTGGCGGCGAATAAAGTTGTCTTGGAGCATGGTAAATCAGCCAATCTTTAACAAATTGGGCTGTGTGCTTCAGATCGTTATCTTGTTGGAAAATCCAGCGCTCTCCGAGGTTTAAATTATCGGCCTTCAGATTTTGTTCCAATATGGATTTATATTGATAGCGATCCATGTTACCCTCAATAAACGCAAGATTTCCAACTCCAGACGCCGCGACGGCACCCCAAACCATTACGTTGCCACCACCATTCTTTACCGTAGCAAGTAAATTCTTCGGATTCATTGCCGTGTTCGCTTTTCTCCATACTTTGGCTCTCCCGTCACTTCCAAATATATTATACTTCGACTCGTCCGTAAATAAAACCCGCTGGGTGAATTCAAGGCGAAGCTTACGATTCTTTATATAAGAGGTTTTTTGTGTGGCGTTCTGCTTCGGAAACCATTATTATTCAGACTTCTTTGAATTGTTCTTGGATGTACAATTGTATCCGATCTTTCTGCGAGTTGTTTGGACAACATTGTAGCATTCACATTCGGGTTTTCATTAGCTTCTTTTAAAATAAAGCTTTCATCTCGTCGACTAAGTTTTTTTGGACGCCCACTTCTGGGCTTATTTTCAACAGTACCCGTATTTTCGAAGTTTTTGCATATAGTTTGGACAGTTGATTTACTTAAATTAACCATTTTAGCTATTTCGCCTAAAGATTTCCTTTCGTTTCTGCATTTTATTACTAAATTTCGAATATCAGTTGCAATTTCTTTACGAGAAGCCATTTTCGCGGACTAATGTTTCTTGAATTACATTTATTTAAAGAAGAGCAAGCACAAGACAAATGACAATACAAATTTCGTCAATTCTTCTATAAAGTACATTATAAAAAATGACGTAAAGCATGGGATGCTATGTCGTATGTAGACTTTTGTCAAGGTGTTTTTTGTTTATTTTGCCAATATCTTTTAAGTTTATATTGAAGTAAAGCATTTTGTTATTGTTATATGAATAAAAAACGATTTCAAACAAAACCGCATCATTACTTTTTTCAAATATTTTTTGGAACTCGCTAAAACGCAAAAATGTGGGTCGTATGTTGACTTTTTTCGGCCACTGTACATACATTAGAGTGGCTTCTTTTGTGAGGAAGGAAAAAATGTTGTTGATGTTCCCGACTAAAATGAAAGATTGGTTTGTTTTATGTGTTCTCCCAAAATATTTCGCTTTTATCATTGTCCGTTCGTGAGCTGGACGCGTTCAAAATAACCTCTATAAATCAATTTGAATAAAATTCACGATGAGAATGATATTGAGAAAAAACCGCTAGAAATTAAAATCCGACCCGAGCCTTATCAAACCATATTAAAAACTTGCAATATGACCCAGTATAAAGGACAGATTTATACTATTTTAGTGCAATTTTTAATGCATTTTTTATAAAAACCATAACCATAACTACGATAGAACATTAGCAATGACTTCAAATTTTCCAAAACCGTACATCTATAAATAGTTGAAACATTTACTGGTGAAGATTCAACAATGTTGTAAGGATCAAAGATGGACGGAAAAACAGGTTTAGGAATCTACATTGTTATGGTCCGCCTCCCTGACCAGGCACGTTCAAAAACAACGAATAGAAGATACAAGTTGGAGTTGTATTCAACGGACTGTTTTAATAATAATACGTATTGTTAATGTGGTCCACACACGATCTTCCTTATCTAAAACCAGTTTGATCTTTGTGTAAAAATTGTTCAACGAAGGGTCGGATTCGCTGTTGCATTATAGATGCCATTTTCTTTCCTATTGAATTAGGTATGGTTGTATATGGTAAGATGGCATTTTTTAGGAATTGTGATTACTACGCCTTATTTCCACTCAACAGATAGTTGTTCACTTAGCCACGCGTTACGGATAAGTGGTGTCAATTGCGGTTGAACCGCACTTGAGTAATTCTGCATTCGATAAAACGTCTATGAGATCAGGGTTGTTGAAATGAGCCTTCTTGGGTTGGTACTCGTTCTTGGCCTATCATCAACTGGCGAGCTGTCGCTTCCTCTCACTATGGGTTTTTCCGTTTTTTTTTTTTGCATAAACTCTATTTTTAAAGCTATTGAATTTAAATTTGATTTGTGTGAATTTTTTATGTTCCTAAGATGACCTACCAAGTTTCATATGATTTGGTGCACTATTTCATATAGCTGCCATATAACCGATTTGGCCGACATGCAATAAAAATTTTCTATTATATTTGATAAAAAATAATAACAATACAAATTACAATTTCAGTATTCATCTCCTGTTATTATCGGGTTGTCTTTCATTCTGAACGTAAAGATACATTTTACAAAATATTAAATAAGTTTGGTTATGTTACTTACTATAGAAGATATTAAATTTTCTTCTAGTTCATTCAGCGCATTCGTAATCATATTTTACCCGACCCACTTTATTTGCTAACGAATAATGACCAGTGATTTCCCTTAAATCTTTATCTTTCCAGAGTTGCATTACAATTCGACAAGTGTTTATTTTTATAATGACGAAGGCTTTAACTTTTTCATTTATTGAGAAATAACGAGAACATTCTCGTTATTTAAATGTTTTTGTGTGATAGTTTCTAATATGTGCTGTTGTACGGCGTCTCGTGAGCGATTGTTGTTGCTCCAAATATCAACCAGCTCAGCACGACTAAACACATATTGTACTAGAAAATTTTGATTTTTCGAAAACGTGTGGATTCGGACAAAAATGATTAGATTTTTATTAATCTGCACACTTTGGTTAATAACTTCTCATTTACAACTTTTTGCAACGATTTGCCATGCAAAAGTACTGATCTACGAAACACAACTCACTTGTTAAGCTCATTCCAAAAATACATATATACAAAACACGGTACAACTGGACAAAAACACATAACAACGACATAAACATTGATAAACTATAGTTTTGCATACCTGGGCAATCGTTTTCATTATTTCGTTAATATTATTTTCACTTTTGTGTAAACTTTCGACAGAACAAACAATCAAAGTTGCAAAATTTTTCCCGCAATTTCACACAAATCGTGTGGTACATAATCAGCTGACTTTGACAATTTAAATATTTTTATATCTAACTAGGGTGTATAAAAATTAAAAAAAAAAAACAAATTTTAAAATATTTCACAAAAAAAAAATTACTTTATGGCAAAAATGTTACCAAATGTCATCAAAAGAACCCAATTTTTTGTAAACATATTTTATTCGAAAACAAAGAACAATTAGAGTAAATAAAATACTTATAATTTCAATAGATTGTTTATTTCTAATTTCTATAAAGACATAAATGGTGATTTATAGAGGTGGTTAATTCTTTTGCCACACTATATTCACTATTCAGAATTTTATACTCTTACTTATAACTAAGTTTCGTTTTAATTAAACTTAAATAAAAATTATATTCGTTCTTTGAAGTCGCTCGCTCATCTTCGCGGTTTGATATCGTTGACATATCCATCAATATAAAATTAGCTAAAACATTACATTTCCATATAAAAACCTTAAAATCCAAATTTCTTACAACAAAATTAAAAATTGAATGATGTCTGATCGTAACACTAGTAAAACCTAAAGTAAGGCAGTTTTTTACCACGCATGTCGTTGCGATTTTGTTCATTCCATGAAGTGCCAGAAAATAATTTGCAATTAATTAATGTATAATGAGAAAATGTTGTGTTTTTGACTAAAGTTTTAGTCAAATGTTTTAATCGGGTGCTTTTTTAGGAGTTTCTAATGTTGACTAAACTTTTCAACAGGTCAAATAAAGTTTCTTCGGATATTTTTGGATGCTTCTGTTTGGAAATTTGTTTCCGTCAATTAAAAGGCAATTTCGGGCGCAGAAATCCACTAGTCTAGTCTGTCTCCGTTGTTGTAGCGCAAATCGCCAAGACCGTGGTTTCCCATCACTGCTTGCAAGTTTTCGTTACTCACTTTGGCGTTGAAATCGCCAAGGTATACTCAAGGCCAATACACAATGAGAAAATATACGTATATTTTTGTCTCGAGCAGCTTTGAAATGTATGTAAACATATGAAGAAGCGTACAATAAAAGCGTACATCCCAAAAGTGTGTATCAAACGTACAAAAAGTTGATGAACTTTTAACTTTTTTGTGTGCTTCGTGAAGCAGAAGCGTAAAAACATATGTTTTTTGAGTTTTGTTTGCGTTTAGTTAGAAAAACTCGACCGGTTTAATCGAAAAAGAAAATTAAGAGGAAAATGTTTGAGAAAGTTTTAATAAATGATGTGCAAAATACCAATGTATAATAATAATAAATCGCACAAATCATTTAGAAATAAATTAATTAAAGCGGCAGCCTGGAAAGCAATACCCAGAGCTGTGGATTTTCCAGGTAAGTATATTCGGACGAAAAAAAATGCTCACTTTATATCTCGGTAATTGATTAACCTTTTATATATATTCGTAAATATATTTGTAATATGTGAAGTTGATAACTGACAGAGTCTATGGAAGACGTTGCGGGATTGTTTAGTCAGAGAAAATTCAATAATGTCATCTGGAAGCGTGGCGCCGGAGGGAACTACACAATGGAAATTTATGTCTGTCATGTCTTTTATAAAAGACTACGTAGCTCCAAAACCGTGAGTAGTGTGTTTAAGTAGAGAATTAATATAGAGAATAGGCGTAGTGACACTTCTTGCAACAGTTTGCAGTCCGGACATTCTCGTTCATCATGCTGCTGCGTATGAGTACACAACACTAATTACTTTTAACATGAGATTTAATATTCATATTTCATTTATTCCATCAAATTGTCTTGTATTTATCTTCTTAAAACGTTAAACTTTAAGTTGGACTGAAACCTAAAATACAAATGAATTGTGATATTTTTTTAATATGTGCCTTGGTGCATATGTAATAAGTAATTAATAAAACCAATTTTGTATAACTACCAAAAATGTATTATATTTATTTTTCGGAAGTTAAGATTAGGACATGGCAATCCAACTTTTTCAGATAAAATAACTCAAAAAGTATTCGGAAAAAAACTTATTTTGTTAAAATATAATCTTTTAGCTTATCCCGCAAAAGGCTAATTTTGGCAACGAACCAACCTCTTTCCTCCAAAGTCCTTCAACAGTAATTTCTCCATTATCACTGTCTGTAAATTCGAGAGGACAATATTTTTCATCATTCATTTTTAAGAAGTTGTGAAGGGCTACTGTCGCTTTAACTATGGATTATGCGGACGAGGGACGATGGCGCCAACATTTCGAAATCATTTGCTATTTTATGCCACTCGTGCCGGGTTGAAATTGCGAGGTAGCTTGGAAAGAGGTTAGCCCAAATTACTTCACTTGTCTCTCGTATTTTTTTCGCACTGTTGATGCACCCATTTTAAATGTAAGAGAAAGATATTGCATGCTAATGTGCCAAAAAAGCTGTATAAAAAACTTTATAAATCCCTTTGTATATACATAATCTTTTTCAATACTTACTCTAGAGTCAAAACAGCCGACATTTAGCTGACATTGGCTGTCGTTTGCTGTGCTTTGTCAAGTCTTCCTCCATCATGGCAAATATTTGGTTGGAGACCTGTGGTTTCGTCCTTACCATTTTATGGAATTGTTCGTGGTCATTGTTGTGTAAATGTTCAATGCTTAACGCAAAAAGCCCATCAACATTTCAATTTTGGTATAAAAAATCTATGCCTCTCCAATTTTTTTGAAAAACTTGTACATAATTGTAATAAGCACGACAACCGAAGCTATTTCATTTATTTCCATTTTAGTTATGTCGCACATTTGTTATTGTTTACATTCAAACAATAAGCACAGAAGAAGAAGAAAAAAAAGAACATATGTTTTCATGTGTACTTGCATACTTTCTATGTGTCTTGCAAACAGCAAAAATACGTATAATGCACACATGCTCTATAAGCGTACTTTGATTGTGTTTTGGCCTTAAGGGAAGGGAGTTGACAACGAGTAGAATGTAAAATTCCTCTTTGCATCCGTCATCGTCCGCTTCAGTAGACGCGTAAGAGTCTATACCCAATCGAACACGCTGTCGGCGGCGGAGTGTAAATACCCCACTTTTATGACAAACAAATGGATTTACTTTTAAATCTAAACCAGTCACTGTCTAAAAATTAAGAAGAATGCAATAGTATCAAAAAAGAATATTTTATTATGAATTATTACATAAAAAGGTAATAATAATTGAAATTGTCTTCAAAACAAGGTACATTAAATCGCGATTTGGAAAAAAAAATTTTTTTCATTGATAAGTTTTTCGTGAAAAAATTTCTACTATTTTGGTCCAAAAGTACGTATACAACATTTTTATGCGAATAATACATACACAAACTTTCAAAACAATCACAGCTATCGAGGTAATAAATCGTACCGCTTGACATAGTATGACTATTATGTTTTTATACCCTTCCCTAGGCAGGGCCGTGCGCAGGATTTTCCCCTGGGGGGGGGGGTTTTCATCTACACTCATAAAAAAGTAAACCGTATAATGAGTTAAAATTAACTACAATTTAGGAAAATTGAACTTCGTATAGCGCTAAAGCAAAATTTCCACAAAGCAAGTTCAAACTTTTCCTTCAAATTAGTACATGCTTTGAACTTGATTGCAGTTAAATTTTCCTCAAACCAGTAAATATTTACTCAAACTGAGGAAAATTCCAGTAAGTTTTTCTTCCAACCAAGTACATTTTTACTAAATCTAAGTAAAATTTTGTTGAAATTTTGCTTAATCTAAGTAAATTTTTCCTAAAATCAAGTAAATTTTTACTTAATTTAAGTAAAAATTTCCCAAAACTAAATGAATTTTTACTCAAACCAAGTAAATTTTTACTTAAACTGAGGTCAATTTTGCTGATTTTTTCCTTAAAACAAGTAATTTTTTAATTTACTGAGAAACTTGATTCAAGGAAAAAAGTGAAATTAAAATAAGTACAATTTAACTAAAAAATCAAAAAAATGGTTTTGGAAAACTGGTACAAAAAATGATACCTCTGCCATAAAGTGCTGAGCTCTTATTCCATGATTGCTGCGAAGGCAAGAGAGGCACCTTCGCAGTGGTTGTTTAGAATAATTCTTAAAGTATTTAAGAAATAAGTCTCTGCAAACTAACGAGAATTGCTTCTTAGATTAATATTCAAGAATTTTTTAAACAATTTCAAATGTTTTTTATAAGTTCATTACTACTTAAATGTATGAAGAACTCGGCCGTAAACATTTTAACTTCATTTTAGGAAAAAGCCATTTTTAAGTTAAATTTTCCATACAAAAAATTTCGGATTTTTTCTCGCTTAAAAGCTTGGAAATATTCTTCCACATAAGTATGAATTTACTCAATTGTAAGAATTTTTTACTAGATCCAAAGAAATATTTTTAAGTAAATCTACTACCCTATTTCTAGTAAATGAACTATTTACTATGGCTTTGAAAGAATGAAACTTTACTCATACTTAGTTAATTTTCCAACTTTTTAGGAAATTTTTACTGAACTGGAGTAAAATTGTTGAACTAAATTGTAGTATGAATTTTACTCAGATTTAGGAATGCTATTTTTCTGACCGTAGTTTTACAAAAAATAAAGCAGGTGAAAATTCTGTCAATTATTTTAGTCAATTTCCAATCGTGTACGTTTATTTTATTGTCAGGATCTTCGAAAAATATTTTGATACATTCCTCCGACAGACATCGCCGGCAAAATTGCATAATCATATCAGTACACTCAATGGAGTTTGTCAGTAAAAGAAAGCAGAAAGTCTACTGAAAGAGCAGATTTTCTGCTGTTGAAAAAGAGACAGCAGATTTGTATCTGCTGAGATGGTAAACAGCTGTTTGCTGTTTTTAGCAATATAGAAAAAAACTTTAAGCATATGGAAAGAACAGTATGACCACTTAGATATACATGTTAACAACACTTTTTTGAATAGAAGTTATTATAAAGTAATTTATTTCCACGGCAAGATATTGCGATTGTCTTTTTAATGATACGCATATTGTCCCAAGCAACTATACGCTTATCTATTTTTATATTTTAATTAACAGCAGCCAATTTTAGCAGACTGCAAACTCTTTAGCAGTGTGAATGGTGATGTAAGATTGCAGAAAAACTGTTGTAATAGCAGAAAAGTGTCTGCTGATAGGCATTGTATATTGCGGTAGGGCACGGTAAACAAAAAATACAAATTGAATATTTTTTGGAAATTTTTATTTTCACGGGAAATATGACTAAAATTATTTTCATGCATATCATTTTTGATCTAGCCAACGAATCCGGCTGAATTTTTGTTTGTGTATTAAGAACCAATGTCACTTGTAACATATATGTAGCCAGTCGCGAAAATCGCTGCAATCGATGAAAAATCCATAATTTGCGGTTGCAATTGCTTATATTTTAACTTTCTTCATCCAGGATTCTGAAACTTTTCTGACATAAATATTCTTCATGAAGTCAGCAATCACATGCCAAAGAAATATTTTGGTATTCTCAATATAATAAAAAGTTACGCCACTTTTTCTAAAGATACTTTCACAATTTTTATTTTAGCCTGATAACTGGGGAATCAAAATACTATTAACGCGAAATGATGGAATTTGATAGTACGATATGCCTTAAATCTAGAAAAATGTTTTAAACAAAATCGTTGTAGCGAATTATAACCTTCGGTTTGTGCTGCTGCATTGTTAAACTATTTTATTTATATTTTTATGTTCATAGCCGCTTATACAGTCACAAAATAACGTGTGAGTGGATAGCCCAATCAGAAAATTAAAAAAATGGATTTAGAAAAAATTCTTTTCCAAATTTATATGACAGATGAATATGAGAATAGTTTGGCATCAAAAACTCATTTTCGAGAAAATGGTTTTTAGCCACTTTTGAATATGATCCCTCGATACAAATTTTGAAGAAATATTACACAAAAAACGAGCAAATTCCTCGGTGCTTAACCCTTCAGGCCCACATTTTTTATGATAAATGTAGAAAATTGGATATGATTTTTGACAAAGTATGGGTCTAAATAGGATGTCTAATGAGTTTTGAGGGTTTTAATTTATATAGGACATGAGTAACAGGATGTTTACTCAAAATCTTTATACGCATATTCCGATTAAATAAAAAATATTTGGAAATGTTTCTTCCTTTTTATACTCGATGAAATGCAAGAAGAAACAACTAGAAATTTCAATTCCAAAAAAAAATAATTGGTATTTTATTTTCGTCTTCCTACGTTGATCCAATTTACTGAATTTGTTGTTTCTCTTTTGAATAATATTTGTAACATATGTACAAAAAAATACTAACTCTGAAAAATATTTGACACAAGTGAGAAATATAACAAAAATTTGAGTATGTTAAAACTCTTTTAAGATTGCTAAAAGATTTGATTTGAACTGGGATATTGTCCTGGCTCAAGACCATTTTGCTTCTATATTTAATAGAATGCAAATTTATTTACAAATGGCATGGTGACATTTATTACTTGGCTGAAGACTATACTTGGCTGCAGACTACCACGATCATGATTTCGACCATGTCAAAAGTCTTTTCAAGTGGCTTCGCAGCGACTTTTCAACATCAAACCCGGCCTCTATAAGGAGATGATTCTCACAAACGAACGAGAAGCACAACTCACTTGCCGAATTTGCGTTTAAAAAATCGCACCAAGTAATAAAGCACACATGCTATCTTACAAGCATCTCATTGAGTGGCATATGTAAGTATGTGTATATGCAGGTATAGTTACCCAGCAATACTTCTGCCGTACCAACGCTCATTTGTTTTAGTTTTTTTGTTTGCATTTTTTGGTCTGTAATCAATATTTGATTTGAAGTGGGATATTGTCCAGGCTCAAGACCATTTTGCTTCTATATTTAATAGAATGCAAATTTATTTACAAATGGCATGGTGAAAAAAAATGCTAAAACATTTTGTTATTAAATGTCCAAACTTTTATATTAGTACACAATTAAAAGTTCATAAGATATTGCTGTAGTCGAATTTCATGAAGTGGTATCGGTTAATAAAAATGAAAATTTTCCGAACAATTTGGTGTCCATTACCGAAATTAGCATTACACAATCTTGAAATTGCCACAATTCGTTTAGTTTGTTTGTATTTTTCATAACCTTTGTCCGAAATTCAAGAAAGTGTCCACGATTTTTTATGTAATTTTCGTGTTTTCACGATTTTACTGCAAAATTACTATTTCAGACGAAAGTCTAGAAGGTTTTAAAAAGTATATGTTTGGGGGTTTGAACCCCCAAAACCCCCCTGCTCACGGTCTTGTCACTAGGGTATTATGCCTTTGCACATTTGTTTGTAACACCCAAAAGGAAACGATATCAGGGCCGTGCGCAGGGGGGGTGGTTTTGGGGGTTCAAACCCCCCCCCCCAGAGAGGTTTCGAACATATAATTTTTAAAACCTTCTAGACTATGTGAAGCAATAAAATATAGAATTTTTAAGGTCTTTCTAAAATAACTCGTCGACATGGTAATTTTGCAGTAAAATCCTGAAAACACGAAAATTACATAAAAAATCGTGGACGCTTTCTTGAATTTCGGATTGTGCCAATTTCAAGATTGTGTAATGCTAATTTCGCTTATGGACACCAAATTGTTTGGAAAATTTTCATTTTTATTAACCGATACCACTTTGTGACATTCGACTAGAGCTATATCTTATGAACTTTTAATTGTGTACTGCAATAAAAGTTTGGAAATTTAATAACAAAATCGTTTAGTAATTTTAAAAAAGTGTAGATAAGAATCACTATGATATCATAATGAAATCTAAAATACTCTTAATAAAAGCAAATAATTTGCTTTATGCTTGTAGACCGCTAAGATGTAACATTTGCGATTGGACATTTTTATGGAGCTGTATCTAAATCTGAACCGATGTGTTCTATTTTCATCACAGATGCAACAACAACAGTTTCTGTTACTTCCAATGTGTTGGGAGTTTGCAATTATAATACAAATCCATTTCGATAAACGAAGAAAATTACTTGATATACATAAACTTATTTCTCTTTGTTCATTTGCATCAACTGATGACATGTTTACCGCAAACAAACTAATTTTTCCCACAAAAGAAATGCATTTTTTCTGCGTGTAGCTCTCTATTTTAAAATCTACTTTAAAGTTGAGAAACAATAAGAAATGAGTTTTAACTTACTAAAATGTTTGTTACATTTATCACTTATGTCAAATATTTTTCAGAGTTAGTATTTTTTGTACATATGTAACAAGTATTATACAAAAGAGAAACAACAAATTCATTTACTTGGATCTACGTAGGAAAATGAAACTATAAAATACAATTATTTGGTTTTTTGGAATTAAAATTTCTATTTGTTTCTTCTTGCATTTCATCGAATACAAAAACACTATTTGTTATTCGAATTTATACATATTTAAGATTATAAAAATGAAGAAACATTTCCAAATATTTTTTATTTAATCGGAATATGCGTATAAAGATTTTGAGTAAACATTTTTCATTTTTCTAGATTTAGGGCATGTCGTACTATCAAATTCCATCATTTCGCGTTAATAGCATTTTGATTCCCCAGTTATCAGGCTAAAATAGGAAAAATGGTGGCTGTAAAGTAAAAAATTGTGAAGAGTATATTTAGAAAAACCGGCGTAACTTTTTATTATATTGAGAATACCAAAATATTTCTTTGGCATGTGATTGTTGACTTCATGGGGAATATTTGTGTATGAAAAGTTTCAGATTTCAGAAGATTTTTCATCAATTGCAGCGATTTTCGCGACTGGCTACATAAAGGGTGATTTTTTAAGAGCTTGATAACTTTTTTTTTTAAAAAAACGCATAAAATTTGCAAAATCTCATCGGTTCTTTATTTGAAACGTTAGATTGGTCCATGACATTTACTTTTTGAAGATAATTTCATTTAAATGTTGACCGCGGCTGCGTCTTAGGTGGTCCATCCGCTTAGTCCAATTTTGGCATTTCCACGTTTTTGAGTAACAGAGACCCAATTGGTGCGAACGGCGACGAATCGAAAATTGGTGGTCATCATTAACACTGGCCGATACAGCTGCGATATTTTCTTCAGTTCGCACTCTACGTAAGCGTGTTGGTGGTTTAATGTCCAACAATGTAAATTTAGTAACAATAGCCCGAATAGCCGCTTCAGTGGGTCGATTAAACTGACCATAAAATGGAAGCGCGCAATGAACTTTCTTAACAGAGCACGCATTTTGATAATAAAATTCAATAATTTGCAAGCGTTGTTCGTTTGTAAGACGATTCATGATGAAATGTCAAAGCATACTGAGCATTTTTCTCTTTGACACCATGTCTGAAATCCCACGTGATCTGTCAAATACTAATGCATGAAAATCCTAACCTCAAAAAAATCACTCTTTATATGCTACAAACGACCAATCTGACGGATGAAGCTGGAATTTTTAAATTCGCTCTGTACATCACAGAAAATGCGTTTTCTATACAACATTGCCAAGATTTCATGAAACAAGTTATGGAGTTTACAATAAATCTTATTTATATATTTGGACATAAATGGCTATGTGCTTATTTCAACATTCATAGTGCTCAATTTTAAGCATACAAAAGTGGCTATGAACCATCAAACCGCGAATAATAGGAAATTTCGAAAACTGTTTAATCGCAGCAATTAGTAATCCTTTTTAGATTAAACTGTAGAATAATGATTAATAATTTCTCTTCAAATTAAGGAGGAAAATAAGTTTTTTTCGCTCTCTCCTGAAAAGTTATGTTTTTGTTCATAGCCACTTATGAATATAAGCCTTCGATATGTATGTATGTAATTTCAAGCAACTATTTAAGAAAAGTTCTACACTTAGAGAACAAGTCTGTTAATAAAAGCAGTGATTGTCTGTTGCCTATCAGCAGACACTCTTCACTCTGGCATAACAGCAGTTTTCTGCAATCTTACATCACCATTCACACTGCTAAAGAGTTTGCAGTCTGCTAAAATTGGCTGTTGTTAATTAAAATATAAAAATAGATAAGCGTTCATAAGCGAGTTTAGCTCGAATTTCCTTTTATATTAGCTTGGGACAATATGCGTATCATATATATTGCAAAAAACAGCAAACAGCTGTTTACCATCTCAGCAGATACAAATCAGCTGTCTCTTTTTTAACAGCAGAAAATCTGATCTTTCAGTAGACTTTCTGCTTTCTTTTACTGACATATTCCTTTGAGTGTACTGATAGATGGATTACTGAAATGCAATTTTGCCGACAATGTCTGTCGGACGAATGTATCAAAATATTTCTCGAAGATCCTGGCAATAAAATATGAGTGGTTTATAAACGCTCCAGTAAAAATATCCTAAAAAGTTGGAAAATTAACTAAAAATGAGTAAAGTTTCCTTCTTTCAAAGCCATAGTAAATAGTTCATTTGCGAGAACAAGGGTAGTAGATTTACTTAAAAACCTTTCTTTGGATCTAATAAAAAATTCTTACAATTGAGTAAATTGAAACTTATGTGAATGAATATTTCCAAGGTTTTAAGTGAGAAAAAAATCTGAAATTTTTTGTATGGAAAAAAATCCATTTATGAAATTTAAACTTAAAAATGTGTTTTTTACTAAAATGAAGTTAAAATGTTTACTGAAATTTATGCCGAGTTCTTCATACATTTAAGTATTAAGGAACTTATAAAAAACATTTGAAATTTTTTAAAAAATTCTTGAATATTAATCTAAGAAGCAATTCTCATTCGTTTGCAGAGACTTATTTCTTAAATACTTTATGAATTATTATAAACAACCGCTGCGAAGGCGCCTATCTTACCTTCGCAACAATCATGGAGTAATAGCTCAACTCCTTGTGGCAGAAGTATCTTGGAACTTTTGACACATATTTCATGTTGTCATTTTTTGTATCAGTTTTGCGTACTCTGAAGCAAAACTATTTGTTTGATTTTTTTCGTTAAAATGAACTTATTTTAATTTCACCTTTTTTCCTTGTATAAAGTAAAATTTTCTTCAGTTTAAGTAAAAATTTACTCGTTTTGAGAAAAAAAACAGTAAAATTGTCCTTAGTTTGAGTAATGTATAGTTTTAGGAAATTTTCAGCAAAATTTTACTAAGATTTAGAAAAAATTTACTTAGTTTTAGGAAAATTTTGCTTAAATTTAGTAAAAAATACTTGGTTTTAGGAAAAATTTACTTACTTTAAATCCAGCAAAATTATGCTTATATTTAGTAAAAATGTACTTGGTTTCCTAAATTTTAGTTAATTTTAACTCATTATAGGGTTAACTTTTTTGTGAGTGTAGATGAAAACCCCCCCCAGGGGAAAATCCTGCGCACGGGCCTGAACGATATAGATCGTTTACTATACAGATCGGCTTAGAATCACTTTCTGAGTCGATTTCACAATATCCGTCCATCTATTCTTGTAATCAACGTACAGGTCGCAATTATTGTCCGATCCTTACGAAAATTGGCAAAATTAAGTTTCGCGGGCCTAGGACGGATGCTATTTAATTTGAAGCAAATCGGTTCGGATTTAGATATGGCCACCATAAAAATTGTTCTCCCGATTTGACATTTCCGCTCTCAAATTATGTATTTTGCCAGATTTTCATCCAATTTGAGACAACACCTTATATTTTAACTAGAAACATCTATAGTGAAAATGGGTCAAATCGGTTCAGATTTATATATAGGTTTCATACAAATGTCGCCGGTTTTACTTTATCTGCTCTTGAAAGCACATATTTTTAAAAATTTTGATCAGATCAAGTTATATTTCAGCTGGAAACATACATTGTGAAAGAGGGTATCATCGGTCCATGATATAGGACACTTTCCAAAATCCCACCTAATTGAATTGCAATGACGTAGAAAGTGAAGGGTATCAAATAGTCGGCCCGCCCGACTTTAGCCTTTCCTTACGTTTTTACATATTTTTAGTTTTTTGTTCATAATGCGCAGATAAAAATATTTTTCTTTCGTATTACAGATTTTCACCTTTCAGGTTTTAATTTCTTTTTCGACTTTGTCGAACTGTTTCTCATGCGTATTAAGAGCTTTTGCTCTGACTTCAAAACTAAGTTTGTGCCAAAAATAGTTTGTTTGTAATAATTTTGAGTGGAAAAAAGTACATGAGAAGCAGTCCGACAAAATCGAAAAAGGAAATTAAGTTTTTTTCTGTAATAAGAAAAAAGTATTTTTTCTGTGCATTATGAACAAATGTAAAAACGTGGAAAAAACCAAAATTTTACTTTTCTTTTAAATCGAAAAATAAGAAAATAAAAAAAATATTCCTTAATATCTCAAAAATTTTTGCTAGATCAAAAGTTATTGAAATTTGACCGATGGAATTACATTCAGGGCTATTCGGCACGTGATGATCCATTTTGTTGGGGCTAATGTCTGCCAATCTTAGAAAAAGTATTATCTTATACTCTGCAGGCCATGGCCCTCCATGGAATGTAACTGATTAGTCGCGCTATTTACTCGCAATGCTTTCAATTGTCGAATTTATATCTGAGGGCCGAGTTATCACAAAAATTAAAAAAAAATGCACTCTCCTTTTATGTGCGAAAAAATATAAAAATTTTCGATAGTAATCGAAATTGAAAAATCGATTTCTTTTTTCTCGTGAGTTATCGGCAAAAACTGGCGTAATTATCGAGATATACAATAACAATCCGAAACAAAATTATTTCATACATTTTTTACATATTTTGCGATTTCTTTCTTCTACTTTTCGATAAAACGTTAACCTACGATAATAGAGTGAGATGTCGATAACGTGTCCAGCAATTTGCCGTCTTGTGTTATTATGCTCTTTCCAAATATGTGGTCAGATAGCGCATCCTCGGATAGCACAATCTCCCCCAAATGAAGAATATCACCGTTGAACAGCACTTTTTGCACATCAACCAAACTATATTTTTATGAAAGTAGTGATCCACCATGCCAAAACCTCATACTCAGTTTTTACATTCTCTGGTCGAATTTTCCTTTAAAAGGACTTCGAAGTTGCAAAGGACATGTCCCCTTCCACAAATTTTCGCCGTTTTTGTGCAAGTCGTATTATCATAACATGGGTATCAAATGAAAGGTGCCATTTTGAGCTTTCTTCCTAGATTTTATATTTTTACTATGGATCAAAAAAGGATAAACTATCCTTTCAAATTTTTATCCTTCCAGGAAAATATATTTTGTGTGTTCTTATCTTCTTTTACACTCTTCCAAAATTCATCGGTCTACTGCATATAGTTTAGTCTCCAGAAATATTTTAACTTTTTTCACAAAATTCCTCACACCGTTTATGTATGTTATGTTTCATAATTATTTTTTAGTAATGTATTAGTGCAAACAATATTGTTAATTAATAACATTAATAACAATGATGTTTATTGGATTACTCAACATTTCAGTATATAGTAAATATTGTACTAAATTATGCTAAGAAAATTGAATACGGTTGTTTTGGTGCTTATGTTTAAGATGTGTGTTTCGACCAGCAGTATTCACCCAGCATATGAATTGTACTTTTCCCTTTAAAGCGATTTTCAATATTGGCGATGTCTTTGTGAAATCGCTCACCATGCTCATCGCTAAAATCACCCAAATTATCGGGGGAAAATTCAATATGGTGCGCGAGAAAGTGTATTTTTAAAGAAATATTTACACCAATAACTCCGAAGCTGTGAACTAGCTCTCTTAGTCCCCTTTTCCACAGGCAAATTTTTATTTGGCAAATTTTTTGTTTTCTCTTTTGAAATTTTCGCTTGCTTTTCCACTAGCAAATTTTTCTTTGCCAAATTTGCGAATCAAAATACAAAAGAAAGAAAGAAACGTCAAAAGAGTTTACATTTTAAAGAATTTTTCGAAGAAGGTATACATAATTTAATTGAAAGACATTTTATTTTTTATATAAATTGCAAAAATTAAAAATTAAATTTCACTTGCACAAATTAAAGCAACAGGTTTGTAAACAAAGGCCGGCTGTGTGTCAGTTAAAAAGGAAATGTCAACAAAATTGTTTTCAACGAACAGAGCAAAGCAGAATTTGCGTGTACCGCAAATTCTGAACAGGCAAAGTTTTGTTTCTCTTCCTCGCACCCCTCTCGCCTACAAACTCAGAATTTGCCAAATAAAAATTTGCCTGTGGAAAAGGGGACTTACTAAGTATTGGTAATTATTTGCCTTATTATTTCACAAAAAAAAATTGTTTGTAACTTTTTCCAGACTGCGCCACGCATTTTGTTAGTTCAATGTCAATAGATCAGGGAATGTCTTGCTTTTGAATAATTTGTTCAGTTGTGGTCCATTGAAAACGCCTGATATAAATAGAAAAATCAATAATTAAAATATTTATAAAATAAAATATTTATATTATGTATGCTGCTATCGCATCAAATTTTATAGTTGATGCGTGACTGCCATTTAAAGTCGGCATAGTGCAAATATTTCCGTCGGCCTTCCCATAGACACAAAAAACATTGGTGCTTTGGGTAACCTTGTTTTAAGCCCATAAGATTGCCTACCATTTTCAAGTCACAAAAAATCAGCCAACGGTGAGTTTCGTAATTAACTAATTTAAGTATAGTGGCAACATTTTCAAAGTTTTCCTTTATGTCTGTGCGTAAATAATATTCAAAAGTACTCCTTTCAGACTTGTAACAGATGCATCTATGAAAATGGGCCATTCTCTAGGAATATAAGGATGACCAATGGCGTCGAAAAGGTTTTGAATATCTTCTGAGTACGTTTCCACTTTCTAAATCGGTTTTAAAGCATTCGTCGAAAGATTTCATGCATTCTCGCTTTCTTGAATAAGTAACCCGAAAATCGGATGAAACCAGCCCCCACTGTTGTAAAAGAGATCCTATCAATTCAGCACTAACTCGTTATATACCTGCATCTCGGACCAGGTCTTTAAAATCATCTTGGGTAATCAGATGTGGCTGTGTCATATCCATTGCATTTTCAATCATCATCATCCGGCGCACAGTATTCTTCCGCAGTCATATCTCTGTTTCCAGGAAGTGATGAGCGTAATACAGCAGGTTTCATAGATTTGCAAGTTGGGTGTGGGATTGTATCTCGGTTTTGATATTTAACCTTTATATGCGGAAGTGACAGACAACACGATTCCGCGGAATGCCCTTTGCACAAACAATCCATAAACAAAACAAAACGTATTGCGATTCGGACAAAGAACATTTTTTGTTTTGCGAAACATACTGTTGATCTGACGATGATACGAGGACTAAATATAAATCTATTTTGTAGAACATATCAAAGAAAACTAGAAAACTATGTTCAAAATTCCAAATAATTACAAGTGTGTAAAACAAATCTAAATGAATATCCTCTAATACTGTAAAAACGAAACTCACGTTTCTATTATTTGTCGTTATTCAAACAATAACAAAATGCACATGCTAAATAACTCGAACATTCGGGACTCGATTAATAGAAAACGAGAATTAATATATCTTATAACATAAATTGTGTTAGGAATTTTGTGAAGAAAATTTTAAAATATTTCTGGAGACTAAACTGTATGCAGTAGACCTATGAATTTTGGAAGAGTGTACAAGAAGAGCCCATAAATATATACCACGGATTTTTAAGGATAATAAAGGATAAAAATAAAAAATCTAGGAAGAAAGCTCAAAATGTCACCTTTCGTTTGATACTCATGTTGTGTGTTGACTCCAGATGCCAATAAATGGAGTGCATAGATTTTGCCTTTCTTTAATAAAAGACTGGAGTTAAAATTCAGTGATTTTATTGGTTGGTCCACTTGACCAGCCTCTTCAACAATAAAACCTTAACTAACTATAAAACTTAATTCTAAAACAAGTCATGTCTTCGCGACAATATAACAAAAGAAAAGGAAATAATTACCCGTTAGGGTAGCAGGTACTTCATGTACATAAACAATATTTAAACAAAAAAAAAAATAACACTTCGTGAGTGTGAAATGATAATTCATTTGAATGAAATTCGAGGGGAATGACTCCCCATAAACATCTGTTGAACTAAACGGTTCAACATATTCCCGCCTCGATTTAGCAGCGAATTGTTTCCCGGCCCTCGTGGCTGGCACATGTACATCCCTGCCACTTTCCGTGAATGACCCATCCGAAATGCGTTGCTTGCGCCTTGGGCATTCGCTCGTAGGGTTGGATCGCCGTCGGTTTTTTAATATGTGTCCTTGCATCGCTGCAAATCATGCCGTCGAATGAATGTGCGTCATTGAATGTGTCGTGGGCCAGTGGCATCAAATTATTAAAATGAGACCGAAGTTGAGGATCTGCGATTCTCTCCGAAGCTGCGATGGGTAGATCTTGTGTTAGGGCTAGTAAGACATCGTATCGAGGCCCATTGCTCTTAACCAAAAATCTGCCATATGGATCTCCTGCCGGGTTGTGGCGCATGACAACGCGAGGAAATTTGGCTGCGGCTCGAAAAGTTATCCAATAGTAGCGTGATCGTGGGCTTACCAGAAATGTCAGCCATTCTTCATGGTTGCCGTGGCATATCAAAGCGCGTATCATTGGAATGACTTCTAATGGTGGCTCATGGTGGAGCATTGGTGCAGCTGCTTGGCGAACGGTGGACCCACGGATAGCCTGAGACTCGACATTATTTCGGCGATTACCTTCAGCTGACGATTGCAGAGCTGGACGACCTGTGTCCGTGAGGGCTTGCACAACTGAAACATCTTTAGGAGCATGGGCATCGGGTTCTTCATTGATCTCTTCAAAGCTTGAGGTGGTGACATTTGGCTTTTCGCGGTGGACCATTGAGTGATGTTTGGCTCCGCAATAGCTGCAACGACCGTCGGATGGACAACCCTCTGCTCGGCTATGGCTGTGCGCGAGGCAATTAAGGCACATATTTTTATTCAAAACTGTTCGGCGCCTCATCTCATTGCTCAGGCCTTGGAAAATGGTGCAATATTTGAGCTGGTGATTCTTGTGACACAAATGGCATCGAGGCATCTTGACCTGAAAATAAAGAGAGAATCGAAATACATACAAATGATTAAATGGCTTCCCCGGTGATTGAATAAATAGAGATTTTGGAGATAGTTTCATAGAGTCGTGAGAATTTTAGTTTGTTTGTGGTGGAGTAGTATCAGTGGGCAAAATACATAGTTTTACAACTGGTCGTGTGATAGTCCCGTTTTGAGTTAGGATTTCTGCAACTCGGACGTGGCTGTCTTTCCCGTAAAATACTTTGCTAACTCGCCCCAAGCGCCATTCTGTTGGTGGCAATAAGTCATCTTTGACTATTACAAAATCGTCGATTTTGATGTTGTTTTTTGTGGTTTTCCACTTTTTCGTCGTTGTAATTCGATGATATATTCGTTTTTCCATCTTTGGGCGAATATCTTGTGCAGAGCCTTTAGTCGCTCCCACCGATTTAATAAGGAAAGGTTCTGTTCAGATATGTTTTGCGTCTTTTCTGGTAGCGCAATTAGGGGGGCTCCGCGAAGGAAATGACCTGGGGTAAGTGGAGCTAATTCTTGTGGATTTTCGGACATAGCTGATAATGGCCTAGAATTTAATATGGCCTCAATTTTTACTAATAAAGTGGTGAATTCTTCAAACGTGAAATTTTGGTTCGCAGCAACTTTTTTAATATGTGTCTTCATACTTTTAACTGCTGCCTCCCAAAGTCCGCCCATGTGGGGTGCATAGGGGGGAATGAAAGACCACTTAAAATCGAGCGTAGTGTATTTCTCCATAATTGCCTTTTCTGCAGCTTTGAGAAATTCCTGGTGTTCTTTTAGGAGCTTGTAACTGGCGCCGACGAAGTTCCTTCCATTATCGCTGAACATGGCCTTGGGGAGACCGCGTCTGCCTGTGAATCTGCTGAAGGTTGCGATGAATGCATCTGCTGATAACTCGGAACAGGTTTCTAGATGTATCGCCTTCGTGGAGAAGCATACGAAAACGGCGGCGTACCCTTTGAGTATTTTGGCGTTTCGGACGGTTGATGCTCGGATGTTGAAAGGTCCAGCGAAATCGACTCCGGTGTATGTAAAGGGTAGAGAAAATTGAACTCTTTCTGCTGGGAGAGATGCCATTAATTGATTTTGAAACCGATGCTTATATATTGTGCAGGGTTTGCAATTTCTTATGCATTTCCGTACCAAATTAAAAAAATTATAAAATCCTTGTCGGATAGCGCGAAGCATTATATGATATTCGGAGTGAAGCAATATTTGGTGAGTGAACTGGACGAGAAGTTCGGCAAATTTGGACTTTTCTGGCAGAATGATCGGATGTTTTTCCTCATAGCGGAGGCCGGAATTGGCTAGTCTACCACCAACTCGTAGAAGCCCGGAATGATCGAGAAAAGGACTAACCGTGAGAATTCTGCTCTTTTGACTGATTGGACAATTTTGCTTCAGACACTCGTATTCCCGATGGAAAGCCTCTTGCTGAGCCAAAGAAATAAGTCGAACTTTCACAAATGCGATTTCGTCTGTGTTGAGGATTTTTCTCTCCTGAACAATTCGTTTTTTACAGGAATTGAAAAATCGGAAGACATAGCATAAAACTCGAAGACATCGATTTAGCTTAGAAAATCTCGCAATAATTTCTTCAGAGTGTACGTTTGTATGAAATGATGATATTTTCTTTGTTTCCAACTCACTTGGTTCGAATATTCTTGGTTTTGGCCAATGTTCAATTGGTCTTTTTAGCCAGGTGGGCCCATGCCACCAAAGCTGATTTGTGGACAGATCTTGAGGAATGCATCCCCTTGAACCTAAATCAGCCGGATTGTCATCAGTCTTAACATATTTCCACTGAGTGACATTTACGATACTGAGGATATCACTGATTCGATTTGCAACAAATGTTTTCAATGATTGTGGCGATTTCTGTAGCCAACCAAGGACGATTGAAGAGTCTGTCCATAAAAATATCTCAGATTTGAACTTGAGGTCCCTAATTATGTGTTGGACCAGTTTCGTTAGTAAAAGTGCTCCGCATAATTCTAGTTTAGGAATAGTAGTTCGTTTTATGGGAGCGACTTTCGTTTTTGCCACAAGCAAATTAGAGCATATTCCACCATCGATATCCGTGGTTCGGATGTATACGGCAGCACAGTAAGCTTTTTCCGAAGCGTCACTGAACCCGTGTATCTGAACAGTTGCTTGTGGCGAGTATTTGACCCATCTTGTAATGTTAATATTAGAAATGTTTGGTAGGTTTTCGGTAAACGTTGTCCATCTTGCTAATACTTGTGGTGGTACGTTCTCATCCCATCCTGACTTTTCTTCCCACAAATCTTGCATCAATATTTTGCGATGATTATTGTTGGCCCAAGCCAACCAAGTGGGTCGAAAAGTTTTGCAATTGAAGAAAGTATTTTTCTTTTCGTTATGTGGGGAGTAACTTCAATTGGTTCGACAGTGTAGTAAAATTCATCGGTCATCGCATTCCACCGAATACCTAGTGTTTTCATTGTACTGTGATCTTTTATCTTGAGGAATTCTTCGCTCAGAAGATCTTCCCGGGGCCATTGTTCAAGGAGAATTCGATCATTAGCCGTTAGTTTCTTTAATGGAAATCCTGCGGATGTTAAGGCCTTTACCAATTGAATTTGCTTGTCCTTAGCTTCTTCGAGCGAATGACCGCCTGACAAAATATCGTCCACGTAGACTTCATTCTGTAAAATTTTTGACGCTTTGGGGCATAAATTTCCGCAGTCTTTGCTTAGTTCTAATAAAGTGCGTATTGCGAGAAAAGGGGCTGCGTAAATGTCACAGTTTTTAACTGGAATGATTCTATGGGTTTATCTGGGGATGGGCGAAATAAAATTCGTTGGTACGGTTGGTCATCTTCGTGAACCCAGATCTGACGGTACATCTTCTGGATGTCTCCGTTGAATACAAAACGATAATACCGCCAGTTGAGTAAAACCTTGGTTAAATCCTGCTGCAAGATAGGACCGGAATGTAAAATATCGTTCAAGAAAAACCCACTCGTCGTCTTCTTTGACGCGTTAAATACTACTCTGACCCTTGTCGTTTTGCTTTCGGGTCGTATCACCGCATGATGAGGCAGAAAATAGTTAGAAACCCTCTTGGCATTATCTTCGAAATTGTCAATGCGCTTCATATGACCCATATCTATGTATTCGTGGAGAACATTATCGTAATCAATTTTGAGATCGGGGGTTTTATTAAGTGTTTTTTCCATTCTGCAATATTGGGCGAAAGCCATATGTCGCGAAGAGCCTAGAAATATGCCCTTTGGATATTCTTGCTTGATGGGTAATCGCACTACATAGCGTCCATCGGACTGTCGATATGTAGTGGATTTATAAAGTTGTTCGCACCATTCGTAATTTTCTGACTGCGATTTAGGTTTTTCTACTTCTTCGAGCTCCCAAAACTTCTTTAGTTGTTCCTGCAGAGCTATATCGTCAGATGACGACACTAACGTAGAAAATGTATTTATAGGATCCGAATCCGCAGGTCCTGATAAATACCATCCAAAGTGAGACTCTCGGGCCTCGACCCCATTTCCAATTTGTAGTATTATACCTTTTTTATTAATAGATGGAAGGTAATCGCTACCGATGATCATATCGATAGGTCCCGGTTTGTAAAAGAATGGATCAGCCAAATCCAAATGTTGTACTTCCTCGATAAGTTTTGTTTTGATTGGCCGTGAGGGCAAGAAATGCGCTAGGCTGGACACTACAAGGGCTTTTATTTGAATTTGGAATTCCGCGTTTTGAGATTGTAGTGTGAGATAACAGCTACCCTTTGAATTGCTGAGAACGGTGCCACCGAGTCCCGAAATTTGGGAATTATGGTATTCTATAGGAATTTTCAATTTCTGTTGAATGCGCCGGGAAATGAAGCTTTTTTCAGAGCCGGCGTCTAATAAGGTCCGCACGGCAAATAATTCGCCACAATGTTCAATGTGGAGAAGTGCTGTTGGAAGCACTGTCGTCCCCTCGTTTTGCGAAAACATTGTTTGAATTGGATCTGTTTCGGAAGTGGTTACGAAATTGTTCCTATTTTGTATGTTTGAAGTTGAAGGCTGTTCCTTGTCGTGAGGATTTGTCATACCGAGTTTATGTTTATAGACCGGCTTTGGGTTTTCACCATTTGCTTCCATGTGAAGCAAGGTATGATGTCGGCTATCGCATTTTTTGCATTTTCCCGTACTAGGGCACTCTGGCTTAAAATGATCTGGCGAAAGACAATTTAAACAATGTTTGTTTGACATAACATACTGGATTCTATTTTTTGTAGATAGGGACTTGAAATGTTTGCAAAACATTAAAAAATGATACTGATTGCATTTCTTGCAAAACCGTTTCTTTTCTTGGGTGTCAGACTGCACGTGAAATGATTGCGATTTGGAACCGTGATTATCCCGAGGATTGGGTTTTCTGAAATCCAGTATGGTTTCTAATTTCTCAATTTTCTTTGATAAAAATATATCCATTTGTTTCCAGGTGGGGAGTTCCTTATGATCGTTTAAGGAGTCTTCCCATGTTCGTAAGGTATCGCCGGGGATTTTTGACGAACACAAATGTATAAGAATGGGATCCCAATTCTCTATCGCAATGTCATATGATTTCAAGATGGCTATGCTGTCGTTAATGGCACTTTGAATTTGCCGAATGGATTTTGGAGATTCATTCTGAACCGACTGTATTCCAAAAAGTTTCTTCATTTGTTGGTTTACTAGAATTCGCCGATTTTCGTATCGACTTTTCAACGCTTCCCACGCAAGATTAAAATTGTTGTCGACCAATTCGAATTTTTTTACGATGTCGTATGCTTCCCCTCTTGTTTTACCGCGGAGGTGATATAGCTTTTGAGCCGGGGATAAATTTGGATGTTTTCCGAAAACTGCCATAAAAATATATCTAAATGCCGGCCATTTGGAGTATCCCCCCTCGAAGGGTGGTGTATCACACGGAGGTAATTTTAGTGAAGGAATGTGCTGACGCACCTGCACTGTCTCCACGCTTGTGCCTTGTTGAGTTTTCTCACAAATCAAAGACATTAATTTGCCTTTGCATGTTTGGTAAAACGAGCAAGCTTCTTCGTATTTTTTAGCATTAGAGTCGCTGAAGTCATGTTCCTCTTTATCATCTTCTAATACCAGAGCTTCATAACTTGCAACTAACTGGGGCCACCTTCTCTCTAACTCTAGATCTTTAACCTCTAGGAGTTGCACCGTTAAGGTATCTGCCTCGAATGTCTCAAATTGCTTACAAAATGAAACGATTTGGTGATAATCGAAGAGAAATTTTCTTCTGGACGCCATATTTACTAATTGCGTCACCTTTCTTTCGAAAATTTATTATGTCTCCCCAAGAGAGACCGTTGTTAATATAAATTCTTGTAGAAATAGCTTTAGTTCTCAAAAGGAATAAGTCTCAAAATAACGTTGAATTGAAATTATTTGTATACCTTGAAAGTTTTTTTTTTAACAAATATAAATCCACTTGATTTTAATTGTTGTGTCCACAATTTTTTTTTCCGTTGTACTTGCGATTTATAAAAAATATCCTCACGATAAAATAATTTAAACGTTTGTGTTTTAATCTATTGAAATTTGGATATTTTCTCGAATCCCACGTGGAGTAAAAATATTGAACCGATTTGGCAACTCTAGTTTACTGTGGCATACCTCTGTATGTACCAATGTCTTGTATGTACTTGTGACGTAGTGTTGTTGTTCTAACGGGAACCAAATTCTTTTTCTCGCCACCGTGTGCACGAAAAGAAAACACTAACGAATTGTTCGGATCTTGCGATAATTGTTTTTTATTCGTTTTATTTACGCGGCCTTCTACAACTCATCAAAAACCCAAAATACCAGATTCTCACCATTTATTTCTTGAGGAATTTCTTGTGGGTTATTGCTAGATTTTTTGTTATTTAAAATTCAGGATAAATGCTTTAAAAATTCGTTCCCCTTGAATTTACAAATAATGGAAAACCAAAATTGTCACATATCTTCTTGATATCAAACAATTATTTGTCGTTTTATTCAAATATTATTTTTAAATATTTTCACATTTATCGCCTTTTTTATTGAAAATAATTAATTTATACTGAATTAATTATTTTTCCGAATAATATTAAATTAGTTCAAATTGGCGATTTATTTTTAAATACCGAGGAAATTTTAGGTATTACGCCATATCCCGCGCGGAGTGAAAATATTTTTCTGATCTGGCAACGCTTTACTAATGCTGTATTCCGACGTATGTACGATTGTATGTATGTACGTGGTGATCTATGTATTGTATTGTAACGGCACCCAAATTCTTTTGCAAGCCGTCGAATTTGAAAGGAACAAAGACAAAATCACGACTTACTACTTCTTTTATGCACAATATCAAAATATATTAAGTTAACTCACCAATATTTTGCAGTTTTTCTTGATTGTTGTTTCGTTTTGATTGTTTCTTGAAATTTATTATTGCCGTCGTTGGAGTTTACCACCGTTGCCTTCGAATACACCCGCTCACACAGAGTAAATTTTATCTCTTAACTTTTTTGATATTTTATTTTATTTATTTTCACTGTTTTGCAAATCCTTTTAATTATTTTAACTTCTTTTTTTTTGTCCACTGTTTAATATTTTTTCCGTTCGCGAATAAAATTTTGCAATTTTAACTTTCTTAGTTACTCGGTGTTGTTCGCGGTTTGCTTCAAGTTGTTTTTCTCTTTTGTGTGGTGTGTATGATAGTTGGGATTAGTGTGGTTAGTTTGTGCGTTGTAGGCAAAAGCTGGTTGCTCTGAAAATGTGTGTTACGCGAGGGTATTTTGGACATTATGTCCGTTACATAATTTCAAATGGAAGCTTTTGGGGATTCTTACCACATGTCTTGATGCTTGTTGTTGCTTTAGTTTGAGAGATTGTTGCCATCTTTATGAATAGAATTTCGTGCTAGTCTTGCGGATTTGATTACAATAACTTGTGGTAGATTATGATCGAAATCGATTGTGGTGAATTGTTAAATAAATCGCGAAGATGTTGGTAACTGGCAATTCTATTCTTTATGTTCTTTTGTTAATGTTCGTTCCTCCTCTTGAGGAATGTTGTTGTTGTTTTCGGGAATGCTGAAATGCTCGTGAATATTTTTTTGCAATGTTGTAATCTCTTCTGCCTGCATTTGAATAATGCATTTTATTTGTTTTAAATTCGACGTGAAGTCTCACATTACATTTCCCTTTTTCAATCACCAAAAGAAAACCAAATAATTCATCTGTACATACCAATTCAATCCTTATTGTATATTTAAATAAGCTGTACACTGTTGGGTTTTGCCTTGATGCGAGTCGTGACGTAACCTCCTTCTTGTAGAATTACTCTTCCTCGCTGGAGTTGATTTGCTGGCGTGGGCTGATTGCGCTCGATTTTGGAGTATTTTTGCTCAGAAAAATAGACTGCCGTTTTTGACTTTTGTTTGCCTTGAAAACCTCCTGTCCTCACGTTGACTTGTCTCCGCCTTCAGAGAATAGACTGCTGATGACCCAATGTCGTCGCTGAAAATGTTTTCGTGTACAGAAAACTAAATTCCTTTGACCAAATGTCGTTGAAGGTGGGGTTGATTTGCTCAGAAATTAACCGCCACTGTGATGTTTTTGCGTGTGGAGTTGATTGTATGGAAATCAACCGCCGCAGGTTCAATCTTTTCCTAATAATGATTAGGAGTTTCGTTAAGGACCATATGTTGACTCCAGATGCTAATAAATGGAGTGCATAGATTTTGCCTTTCTTTAATAAAAGACTGGAGTTAAAATTCAGTGATTTTATTGGTTGGTCCACTTGACCAGCCTCTTCAACAATAAAACCTTAACTAACTATAAAACTTAATTCTAAAACAAAAGTCATGTCTTCGCGACAATATAACAAAAGAAAAGGAAATAATTACCCGTTAGGGTAGCAGGTACTTCATGTACATAAACAATATTTAAACAAAAAAAAAATAACACTTCGTGAGTGTGAAATGATAATTCATTTGAGTGAAATTCGAGGGGAATGACTCCCCATAAACATCTGTTGAACTAAACGGTTCAACATTGTGATAATACGACTTGCACAAAAACGGCAAAAATTCATGGAAGGGGACATGTCCTTTGCAACATCGAAGTCCTTTTAAAGGAAAATTCGACCAGAGAATGAAAAACTGAGTATGAGGTTTTGGCATAGTGGGTACTACTTTCATAAAAATATAGTTTGGTTGATGTGCATTAACATTTTCTCATTTCTGTTCAACGGTGTATTTAACACTTTTTTGTGTAGGTGGACATGAATTTAAGAATTGTGACACAACCATGATTGTGTGGAAAAACCAATATTCATGGAAAAGTCATGAGTAAAAAATAATAAAAAGGCATTAAGTTCGGCCGGGCCGAATCTTATATATCTCCACCACGGAGTACATTCCACAGTGGCAGGGCCGTGCGCAGGATTTTCCCCTGATAGAGGTTTTCATATAGTTTTACAAAAAATAAAGTCAGTCTATGGCGCAATGGTAAATGACGTTAATTTGATTATGTGTGATTACGTGAGTGTTTGGCAACCATTCATATTTTATTACTAGGATCTTCGTGAACTATTTTATACATATATAATACATTCAACGGCAACATTGCATTTCAGTAATCCATCTATCAGTACACTCACACTCAGTAAAAGAAAGCAGAAAGTATACTGAAAGTGCAGATTTTCTGCTGAAAAAGAGACAGCAGATTTGCTGAGATGGTAAACAGCTGTTTGCTGTTTTTAGCAATATAAAAAAACTTTAAGCATATGTTCAGAACAGTATGACCACTTAAATATACATATTAACAAAACTTTTTTGAATAGAAGTTTATATTATAAAGCAATTTATTACCACGGAAAGATATTGCGATTGTTTTTTTAATGATACGCATTGTCCCAAGCTAATATAAAAGGAACGCTTACCTATTTTTATATTTTAATTGACAGCAGCCAATTTTAGCAGACTGCAAACTCTTTAGCAGTGTGAATGGTGATGTAAGATTTCAGAATAACTGCTGCTGTAATAGCAGAAAAGTGTCTTCTGCTAGGCTATCGCTGCTTTTATTACCCGACTTGTTCTCTAAGTGGAGAACTTCTTTTTTTCAAATAGTTGCCTGAAGAAATGTTACACAAAAACGATCGAATTCCTAGGCGCTTAACCCCCCCTTCAGGCCCCGCATTTTCTCAATGATAAATGCAGAAAATTGGATACGCTTGTGGACAAAGTAAGGGTCTAAATATGATGTCTAATGAGTTTTAGGGTTTTTAATTTATACATGAGTAACAGGATTTATTTATAATCTTAAATATGTTTATATTCGAATAAAAAATACAGTTTCTTTGTACTCCATGAAATGCAAGACGAAAAACACCTACAAATTTTAATTCCAAAAAACCAAATAATTGGTATTTTAGAGTTTTTTTCCTACGTAGATCCTAGTTACTGAATTTGCTGTTTCCCTTTTGAATAATACTTGTTACATATGCACATAAAAAATGTTAACTCTGAAAAATATTTGACAGTGAAGTGAGAAATATGACAAAAAAATTCAGTAAGTTGAAACTCATTTCTTGTTGTTTCGCAACTTTAAAGTAGATTTTAAAATAGAGACCTACACGCAGAGAAAAAATGCATTATGTAGAAACGAAATTTTAGACACGTGAATATTGTTTTTGAGTTTCTTTTGTGTGAAAATTAGTTTGTTTGCGGTAAACATGCCATCAGTTGTTGTAAATGAACAAAGAGAAATATGTTTACATATATCAAATAGTTTTCTTCGTTTGTCGAAACGGATTTGTATTATCATTACAAACTCTCAAAACATTTAGAAGTAACAGAAACCGTTGCTGTTTCATCTGTAATGAAAATAGGCCACATTGGTTCAGATTTAGATACAGCTCCATAAAAATCTCGCATCGCAAATGTTACAAACCACGCATTGCAAATGGAATATGCGAATAGCCACACCATATTATATTTGGCCTGTGAACATCTGTTGTGGAAATGGGTCATTGTTTTGATATAGCCCTTATACAAATGTCATTCGTTTGAATTGAAAGAAATTTAAAAATGCAAATTGTATTTTATTTAAAAATTAAAGTATTGTACTTACCATTTCGGACGATTTATTTTAAAAAGAACTTACAAATTCTTTATTTTATTGCTTCAGAAAGTCTAGAAGGTTTTAAAAAAGTATATGTTCGAAATCTCTCTGGGGGGGTTGAACCCCCAAAAACCCCCCTTGCGCACGGCCCTGCACAGTGTTACCGACATATTAGAGGCTGTCGACTTTACATAGAAATGCACTACCATATATAAGGTAAATTGTGATTTTAAGGCACACTTCTGTGCACTGTTTTAAATAAATTGATCAAATGTCTGTACCATTTTCATACGAAAAGTACTAATACTGAAAATCCAACTTTTCGCGTTCACAGTGCAATGTACACATTGAATTTCACCATTCAAACTGTAGCCGTCTGGTTGGTACCATTTGTATCCCCTTCACCCCAATTTCCACCATTTTTGATGTTCTACAAATTTGGTACATACATTCATTTCTCTTTTTCGTACTTTTAACAAGGTAAAAGAGGGATAAAAATAGAGCATATTGCTCTGAAAGGGGATACAAATTGTACCAACCAAACGGTTGTTGCTAGAATAATGACATTCGTTGTACACGCCACTCCTACTGCGTAGACGCGAAAAATAAAAAAGATGCTGTGGAATGCACTCCATGGTGGAGGGTATATATGATTCGGCCCGGTCGAATTTAACGCCCTTTTACTTGTTGAAATTACTTTCACTACAATGTTCGGCAGTATTGTTTTCTAATTGTTCCACTGCACTATATTGCCATGCTGTCTACTACTACTACTATTTTTCTCTTGATGTGATACCCTACACTACTCCCTGCGCCTATTCCTGGTTTTGGTTAATAAACACAAGTGTTTTAATACCAGTGGGTCGATTTTATACAGTCCATATAAATTATAAAGTGTGTTAGAAATTCATATTTAACAAAATTTAAAGTAATATGTCAAATTTATTACTTATGATACTCTTAGATGTGCCACGATGGGACCAGATTCCAAGTTTTAAATCAGAAAGTCAATTTTAGATTATTTTCAAAAAGTAGTAATGGCTGTGAAAAAATTGAAATTGAAATATTAACTCATTTTTCAATGCCAAGCTGTCACCGTTACTAATTTCTCTTTAGTTTCATTTTTGATATTTCAACCTAAAGTAATTGACATGAAAATGATAATATAATAAACATTTTGTAAATGGAGAGTACTAATCGGGTATATATAGTGTGTTGTCTTTTCCGTGTTAATTTAAAAGTGGTTCTTGTGTTTATTGGAAATATTTGGTTACATATTAACTTATAAGAAATCTTACATATTAACTTATAAGAAATCTACTTTTGAGCATTTTAAACCCATATCATTATTAACCTGTTACTATACATAACATAACTCCAATACATTTCAAAGGTCTACCTGTAAGTCTAGACAGCTTTGGTAAACACCAGAAGTACATGTACGAAAGTTTAATGGTCTACATGTTTCCTAAGGTATTTGTAAGTGGGCGTGGCAACTTAAAATTTCGACAGACGACTTTGATAAGCACCATAACTTCACGTTCGAAATTTCAAAGGTCTTCGGCCCACCGTGCACTGTTGTGAGCAGTTTTGAATACCTCTTCTTTATTTCAGCGCATGCGCTCTATTTGTCTGTTTATCTTTGGGACTAAAAATAATGTAACATATGCAACATTAAGCTACGAAAAGAAAATCGTATTCATTGGTAGTTGTATGTGGAACTTTGTTATAGTCTACACAATTAATTTCACCACAGTATGATAAAGTAGTGGTACATTCATTGTTAGTAATAAAAGTATAATAAATTGAAATAAAAATAAGATATTTTTCATTTGACGACAAACGATGAACATTATGGAGAGAATTGTTGGGCTTGCTTTGATATATTGCTGCTTGGGCATGATACAGTTCACAGAGACTAACCACTTATCCGGCCTCCATATGGAAGTCCCCGAGGATGTGCCTCTGAATGAACAATTCTACGATGATGTGAGAGCGCTCATAAAAAGGCATTTGAACGAGGATGTCGAGGTATGTACATTATGAAAGTAGAAGTGGCCTTCCATATGAAAATGGATATACAATTTCAGCGGAAGAATGTTCACATGGAAGAAGATAATAACGCCTTTGATAATGATGGTAGTTCCACTTATGACATCTATAACAGCGGTCCCGCCATAGCCACCACCACCGCATCGCGTGTGCCAACACCTGTGCTTGTGGAAAACTGGCCAGTGAACACCCACAGTAGGTTTGGTCAAGTTACTGCTGTGGCAATAGATACCCAAGGTAATCCAGTCATATTCCACCGCGCCGATAGATACTGGGATGCCAAGTAAGTTTAGTACTACTCATATTTTATAAATAAAATAGCTCATACATGCCTTTTGGTTTAGCACCTTTAACGAAAGCAATATATACTATTTGGTTGAATACGGACCAATCAAAGAAAAGACAATTTATGTTTTGGACCCTGCAACCGGGTCTATTAAATCCGGGTGGGGCGAAGATTTATTCTACATGCCGCACGGCATGACCATAGACTCCCATGGAAATTATTGGATCACCGATGTTGCCATGCACCAAGCTTTCAAAGTAAGTAAAGTCGAACACGGTTATAACGCACTATGTGAGCATTTTCGCCGTCCCAATGATTTTGTTTCATATAAACTACTACGGTTATAACGAACTAAAATGTCCGGTCCCTTCGAATTCGCTATAACCGTGTTCGACTGTAATTTAATCATGGGAAATATAAATTAAATCATTCTCATGATACCGATGCCCTTGTTTGTTAAAGTTTAAACCGCTAGATGATAAGCCTCAGTTAGTGATTGGAAAACGATTTAGACCTGGTTCTACAGTAAAACATCTTTGCAAGCCTACGTCAATTGCAGTGGCAACAACAGGAGAAGTAATGTTAAACAACTTAGTCGCATAACCTTAATTTTTATATCGATCCTTTTTCAGTTTTTTGTAGCTGATGGTTACTGCAATCAGAGAATTCTGAAGTTCAATGCAGCTGGCAGACTCTTACGTACAATACCTCAACCGCCAGGTACATATTTGTGGTCACAGGGCTTAAGAACACATGCCTATTTATGTATTGTAAACATATGTTGTATATTGAATGGATCGTTATGTTATTATTTTTTAAATGTAGCAGAGAGATATATTCAATATGCAATATGTAATCGGACTCGGAAATTAAGACAGAATTGATAACACAGTTAGGGAATACGTTGATGCGGTTGTTATTAATTATTTCTTTGGCTTTTAGAATTTCTTTCCCTGCAAGTACCACATGCCATAACATTATTGGAGCAATTGGATCTTCTTTGCATAGCCGATCGTGAAAATATGAGGGTCGTCTGCCCAAAGTAAGTGCGATAATTTAATTTCAGTCATACACAATATTAATGATAACACTTCCAGAGCCGGTCTAAAATCATCACAAGGAGAGGGGCAACCTGCAGCAACAATACAAGAACCTGACTTTGGAAGAGTGTTTGGTGTAGCTGCTTATGGGAATTTTGTATATGCTGTTAATGGGCCCACGTCAATGCTACCAGTCCGTGGATTTACCATAGATCCACGATCTGAAACTATTATTGGCCATTGGGGTGATTTCAAAAATCCACATTCAATCGCCGTGTGTGAGAACGGGTCTGCATTGTACGTCACTGAAATTGGTACAAATCATCAAACCAATCGTATCTGGAAATATGTGTTGGTTTAGTTATGATAATTTATTTGTGCATCTACTATGTTTAATAGATTAATCTAAAGCAAACTATACGATATATGTAAAATCAAATTATATACACACATACATAGAAATAAAACGCGCAATCGCATTTTAGGCATTAGCATAACAATTGTTTCAATATTCACATTCCCAAAAATCACTTTTAAAAATTCCCCAATTCGTACTTCATCTGAAAATATAGAGATCATTTATATTTAAGATGGTGCTGTACACCTATGCTGTAACATAATTTCACTAGAGAGAACCCTTTGTAAATCAAGCATATCCAAAAAAGGAAATAAAGAAATTGGAAGCATTAGGACCGTGAAATCGTGCTCTTCGACTTAATACGCTAAGTAACTATAAATTCACTTTATATGTTCAATATAAAAAAAATAATAAAATTAAATGTAATATTTAATGGGGTAAAAATTGTTCTCAACGATATGACAATATCCATATCGACATTTTCCCATTTAGTTTTCAAATTTTTTTCTAATTCACTTAAATTTGAGGATTGTTTCTTCACTTCCCGATCTATAGCTTTCCCTAATGGGGTTGTGATCAGTGGATAGCGACGGACACTAGCACTGGGGGTATTTAGAGAAATTCATAATTCCTTCAATTTTAAAAATAGGGAACCAATGACAATATAATACACTTGGCTCTCTTTTCATGTGGTTTCTAAAATGTTCTTTTTTTCGAATTAAATCGTGTATCGTCCACTTCTTATTTAATATTAATAAAAAAATGTTTATTGAATTGATTCACCTAAACATATTTACAAAATAATTAAAGAAAACATAGATCAATCAAAAGAACATGTGATCTTCTTCTTTTATGCATAAAGTGATGCAGGCTTGAAATATTTTTGGTGACCTTACAGTTGTAGTCTTTTTGCGTAACACATAAAAAATTAAATTTTGGAAAGGTAATTGTTATAACGTCCTACAGTTCACATTACACTTGAACCGGATGATATATGTCTGAAAGTACAGGCAAAATGGACCTAATTGACGTTTTAATTTTCTCATCCTGTTTCCCATTAAAATGACTGCAAAGTTTCAAAGGATGCCATATTTCAAAAAAAGTTTTAAATACTTATTCGCACCCTACGATATCGATACTAAAAACATCAAATTTCATGCTTCTATCTGTATTTGGTTAGCATTAACAACCATTTCATATATTGATCATCATCACCTAATGAAATAGGAGACATTGAACAAAATAAATATTTTTGTGTTTTTAGGAAGAGGAACAAAACAGTCTAAAAAAGTTCATATAATTACAATAGTTTTGTTTCAAATTTCAGTTTTCTTGTCAGGTACATATAATTCAGTATCAACAATTTTTTGGAACACTAAACGTTAGATGTTGATGCCGAAAATGAGATTGTTTAATCAACTTTTTAAGAAAAACTAATGGGTGACAATGGTGCCACCTTAATTGTAAGATAGTAAGCCTAATCGAACAGGCCTATAATTACGAAATTACGTATTATTTCCCTTAGAATAATTGGTAACAAGTGTTTGCATTTTTTTAAACAGAAATTCCCAATGTGGGGCAAATGTGTTCCAAATTTTAATGGTCGCCTTCATCTGTTTTGATGAATGTTAGATATTTAAGTGAACCTCAAATTCGAAATTCAGAAGACTTCAGAAAAGAAATTAGAATGAAGATAGGAAACATAAAATGTCATAAACAAAATAAGAGCATTGAAAACAAGTTTTAATAAGGTATTTAATATTACATCGTACAATTCAGTACTTATTGCATTCTACTAAATATATGTACATATATACATTTTTTTGAAAATTACAAAAATTAACATTTTATGTTTCAAATACGTTTACACGGAAATAACACAAATAAAACACGCATATTATTAAATCGCACATGAAACCAGAAGATCTTAGGAAATAATATCTACATTTCACAGAAGCCGATGAAACTGCATCTAAGGAGTGACTCAAATATAATGTTGATCCATTTGAGACTGTTTTCCTCAAATGGGAGTGTACATTTCAAATGAGAAAAAATTCTTACGGGAATCACACAGCCTAAATGATATATTACAAGAATGGCCTTCGTACAAGCAGTCTTATGGACATAATCTCGTAAATTTTTGTATTATATTTTAAATTCCAAATTTATATAATTTTTATTTTAGATCACAGCAGACTTCTCTGCACTATATCCTGGCAAAGAATTTTTTTGCTAATAGTGTTTCCAAACTAATGCTTAATCAAGTGAAAGATCCGAGTACTGCGGAACTTCTGAAAGGGATCAGTGAATCGCGATTTGATACTGGTATATATACTAAATATATCGTAGATGTTTCTTAATTAATAATTAATTTACTAAAATTTTGAATTTAGATACAGATATACAAAATAAATAATATATATTTTTTTGTATTTACTTCAACAGCTTAAAATTGACTAATTATTATTTTTATTATTTTTATTTTTTTTAGAACAGAGAAACTGCGTTATACTTTATGTATTGCATTCGCTTCTAAAGCCTACTAGCAGATCATGCTTAATAGATGCTCAACGGAAGCGGAAATTTGTTAAAGCGACAATAGCTGACTCCAGAAACGCTTTTTTCATTTGGGGTCCAACCAGCTGCGAACTACAATCAAGGATCAAAGTGAAGGTTGACGAAGTTTATAACCTAAAGCAGACCTTACAACCAATAATATGTGGAATTGGATCTGATATAACCAATTTGACTGCTTTATACGTCTACTATGGGACCGTATTTTATAAAATCCCTACTGTAGTGGCTGCCTTTGACGTCACATATAAAATATTTCACGTCCTCAATTTAAAATATCCTGATAGTTGTAAGAATATTTGGCTTTTTACTCAAGAGCATTTCTTTGAAATGAGTTTAAAAAACTTAAAAAAGCAACATGATAGTAAGTGTTTTAAACGATTTAAAACAAATAACTGAAAAACATTTAGCAACTGACGAATTGTCCCAATGTATTTGTTTTACTAGTTTTAAACGTTACGGCACGGAATATAAGAAAAGTTATATAATTTTATTTTACAATCCAAATTTTGGAGCCTATGTAATACAAGAAATATATGAACTACAAAATTCAATATTTTTATTTTGCCAAAAAATCCCAATACTGTCTTATGAAAATCACTTCCAATCATATTTAGTTGACAATAACTTCTCCGAGTTTGTAATTTTCTCAGTGAATTCAATAAAATCTCCCCCAATACACATACATAAATTAAATGATAAAAACTTTTTAAGGCCAAATGCTCTATTTCAATAAAAATTTTTAATTATAAGAAATATTTATATTGTAACAATCTTGTTTTTGTATATACATTATATATGTAGGTTTATTTGAAAAATAGAAAAGAATAAAAATTCTAAAATCAATATAATCTGGTTTCATTTTCTGCATTAGAAAGTATATTTGAGGTTGTTAATAGTAATACTTTACTCAATACCACTAAATGATGAACTCAATGTGAGTGCAGTGTACTTCATATAACGACGTAACTTCATAGGCGTAGTAATAAATGAACTGGTATACAATAAACTTTTACTCAGTTCCACTAAATGAAGAACTCAGTTTGAGTGCATTGTATTTCCTATAACTACGCGATGTACTGAAATGGAGAAAAACAGTACTTGATTTACAATATACTTTTACTCAGGTCTACAGAACAATAACTGACTTTGAGTACAACAACAACTACAGGTTTTACTTATTCTGAGTATGCAAAATTTAAATATGTCCTTACTTACAGTAAGTATATACTCAGTGTAATATAAATTCGCCTTCAATCCAATACAATATTAGTTAAATATAATGAACAATTTCTTTGTGTGAAGTACCGTTTGTCCTTTATACTACAACACTTATACTACGAACAACAAATATTGAACTTGACCCAACTTCAATTTTTGTCGTAATTTCAAGGAAAATTTTATTTGAATTAAGGGTGGAGATTCTTTGGCGACATATCAAGTACAATATTCCTCATTTTTACTCCAATTGAAATAATTTTGATTTAATTTTTTTCTTTATATTCAGTAAAATTGTCATTGATTTGATTATAGAATGAAACCAGTTTGAAGAAAAATGTTGTAGTATGAAGAACAATTTTACTCTAATTAAGTATAAATAATGTCGTAGCTTCAATTATAAATATAAACTTGGTAGAAGGAAAAAAATCTTAGGAGCTATATGAAGTTCACTTTTCCTCAGTTTTAGCACATTTTTACTTAATCTGTGGCATACTTTTTTCTGAGTGTAGTAAGCCCAATCGAATAGGCCTATTGTACGGCGCCGTTATGCTTTTGGGGCTCTTCCACAGAAATTCTTTTAACTTTTTGGACGTCTGGTTCAAGTTTCTACCCCATGACTGTTGTCATAGAATGTGTTTTTCGTTCTTTAAACAATTATGGCGAATTTCAAGTCAAGAACAGAACTTTAGTTGGTCAATAGGAGGAGAAATTTGGAAATGAATTTTGTAAAATTAGTAAAGAAAATCAGCAATTATATTAAATGTTCCTTTTGACATTCGCCGCAAACTAAAGTTCAATTTTTCAATTTTTGTCATAAAACATATCTTCCCTTCTTTAGTATTTCTGGTTCGACCTTAAATAATGGCTGATGAATTTTATATTAATCACTGATTTTCTTCCCAAGGCACATTTTATATCGTTGGTGTCTACATTTTGTTCAATCCCTTTCAAGGCAACCAAGACCAAGCCTTTCAACCTATAGGTCAAGGCGTATTTATAAAGGTGATAGCACGAGCCCAGCTGACTAAAATTTTTTTCATTCAAAAGTAACCGAAACTGTCAAATTCCATATATTTTGCTTTGACAGTATGGCTCACCATTCAAAAAATTACTTATATTTTGTTGTTGCCGAATTTGTTGTTGTTCTAGTGCTATCACCTGTATACGCCTTGCATTCGCTTCTAAAGCCTACTAGCAGATCATGCTTAATAGATGCTCAACGGAAGCGGAAATTTGTTAAAGCGACAATAGCTGACTCCAGAAACGCTTTTTTCATTTGGGGTCCAACCAGCTGCGAACTACAATCAAGGATCAAAGTGAAGGTTGACGAAGTTTATAACCTAAAGCAGACCTTACAACCAATAATATGTGGAATTGGATCTGATATAACCAATTTGACTGCTTTATACGTCTACTATGGGACCGTATTTTATAAAATCCCTACTGTAGTGGCTGCCTTTGACGTCACATATAAAATATTTCACGTCCTCAATTTAAAATATCCTGATAGTTGTAAGAATATTTGGCTTTTTACTCAAGAGCATTTCTTTGAAATGAGTTTAAAAAACTTAAAAAAGCAACATGATAGTAAGTGTTTTAAACGATTTAAAACAAATAACTGAAAAACATTTAGCAACTGACGAATTGTCCCAATGTATTTGTTTTACTAGTTTTAAACGTTACGGCACGGAATATAAGAAAAGTTATATAATTTTATTTTACAATCCAAATTTTGGAGCCTATGTAATACAAGAAATATATGAACTACAAAATTCAATATTTTTATTTTGCCAAAAAATCCCAATACTGTCTTATGAAAATCACTTCCAATCATATTTAGTTGACAATAACTTCTCCGAGTTTGTAATTTTCTCAGTGAATTCAATAAAATCTCCCCCAATACACATACATAAATTAAATGATAAAAACTTTTTAAGGCCAAATGCTCTATTTCAATAAAAATTTTTAATTATAAGAAATATTTATATTGTAACAATCTTGTTTTTGTATATACATTATATATGTAGGTTTATTTGAAAAATAGAAAAGAATAAAAATTCTAAAATCAATATAATCTGGTTTCATTTTCTGCATTAGAAAGTATATTTGAGGTTGTTAATAGTAATACTTTACTCAATACCACTAAATGATGAACTCAATGTGAGTGCAGTGTACTTCATATAACGACGTAACTTCATAGGCGTAGTAATAAATGAACTGGTATACAATAAACTTTTACTCAGTTCCACTAAATGAAGAACTCAGTTTGAGTGCATTGTATTTCCTATAACTACGCGATGTACTGAAATGGAGAAAAACAGTACTTGATTTACAATATACTTTTACTCAGGTCTACAGAACAATAACTGACTTTGAGTACAACAACAACTACAGGTTTTACTTATTCTGAGTATGCAAAATTTAAATATGTCCTTACTTACAGTAAGTATATACTCAGTGTAATATAAATTCGCCTTCAATCCAATACAATATTAGTTAAATATAATGAACAATTTCTTTGTGTGAAGTACCGTTTGTCCTTTATACTACAACACTTATACTACGAACAACAAATATTGAACTTGACCCAACTTCAATTTTTGTCGTAATTTCAAGGAAAATTTTATTTGAATTAAGGGTGGAGATTCTTTGGCGACATATCAAGTACAATATTCCTCATTTTTACTCCAATTGAAATAATTTTGATTTAATTTTTTTCTTTATATTCAGTAAAATTGTCATTGATTTGATTATAGAATGAAACCAGTTTGAAGAAAAATGTTGTAGTATGAAGAACAATTTTACTCTAATTAAGTATAAATAATGTCGTAGCTTCAATTATAAATATAAACTTGGTAGAAGGAAAAAAATCTTAGGAGCTATATGAAGTTCACTTTTCCTCAGTTTTAGCACATTTTTACTTAATCTGTGGCATACTTTTTTCTGAGTGTAGTAAGCCCAATCGAATAGGCCTATTGTACGGCGCCGTTATGCTTTTGGGGCTCTTCCACAGAAATTCTTTTAACTTTTTGGACGTCTGGTTCAAGTTTCTACCCCATGACTGTTGTCATAGAATGTGTTTTTCGTTCTTTAAACAATTATGGCGAATTTCAAGTCAAGAACAGAACTTTAGTTGGTCAATAGGAGGAGAAATTTGGAAATGAATTTTGTAAAATTAGTAAAGAAAATCAGCAATTATATTAAATGTTCCTTTTGACATTCGCCGCAAACTAAAGTTCAATTTTTCAATTTTTGTCATAAAACATATCTTCCCTTCTTTAGTATTTCTGGTTCGACCTTAAATAATGGCTGATGAATTTTATATTAATCACTGATTTTCTTCCCAAGGCACATTTTATATCGTTGGTGTCTACATTTTGTTCAATCCCTTTCAAGGCAACCAAGACCAAGCCTTTCAACCTATAGGTCAAGGCGTATTTATAAAGGTGATAGCACGAGCCCAGCTGACTAAAATTTTTTTCATTCAAAAGTAACCGAAACTGTCAAATTCCATATATTTTGCTTTGACAGTATGGCTCACCATTCAAAAAATTACTTATATTTTGTTGTTGCCGAATTTGTTGTTGTTCTAGTGCTATCACCTGTATACGCCTTGCTATAGGTATAGTAGCTTTTTTCTCTGTGTCAAAGTATGTATATTGTTTTTATTTTATATTTTCTCTTTGTGTGCACTTAATATTAAATTTTGTATTTTTATGAAAGATATGACAGAATAAATGCGAAAATATGCTGATCCTAAGACAACCAACTTTGAATGAAATACAAGACCAGATTTAAATTATCAATCCAAACGTTCAAGTCATCTTGGGAATCTGCAGCAAAAAATACTGTTGCTGGGATCAAATCTGCATCAGATTTACGTATGTGGCAAACTAAGTAAAATGATCGAGGGCGAGCGCACACATCTGGAGAAGCAGGCCTCAAGAGCGTATATGGGTTAGCTTGCAAGTTCAAGCTTAATAGGGGAAGTTGATTTAAAGTATTTTCATCATGCCACACAAGTAAATGAATGCCGTCCAATGTACACCAACGTCGATTCCAGTTGTGTTGTGTGTACGGGTCTTCAACATTGAGAAATCCAGCATGCTTTCGTTTTGGATAACGCACTTCCGCTCGACCTACTAAATTCAGTTCGCCTGATACATTTGGCGATTTGTGAAAATATGTCGGCATTATATTGCAGGATCTAGTGGCTCGAAGACAAAGACGATCCGAATTTATTGATTCCTCCGCAACATAATCGTACGGGATGAAATTTTTGCAACTCAAAGTAAATGAAGCGTACAAACGAAACCTTGAAACGATTTCACTAGATGACGAAGATGTTGATGATGAGCGGATCTTTCCTGGGACTTCGGGAAATTTCTGCAATAGAAAAATTCAACGATTTAATCAAATAAGGTTGTGTGTGAAATGGACACTTTTAAAAACTGTGAAAAACATGTTTGCTTTCGACGTGTGAAATATTTAAATTTATGCAAAACGAAATGGTTACCTTGTTTTATTTTGGCAACTAATTACCACGAAAGTTACATTATACATTATTATTAACAGAGCCGAGAATATAGAATAGCTGTAGCAATTGTTTACATTAGAATTCTGAAATTTGAAAGAACAGGTGCGCAAGACGTTTTAACAGTTCTGATCGTCGGACTGGAATGTATCCTATCTGCCAATCGTGCAATTTCGTGCAGGCAAAAGTTACCCTGAAAAAACGGGGAAGGAAAAAAGTTGTGTTGGATTAAATAATAATAATAATTATTATTACAACCAAACTATATTTGGCACAACTAATAAAAAATTTGGGTGGAAAATCTCTTAAAATGTGTGAGTAACAGTTCGGCAAAGTCAAAAAATGAAATTACGTTTTTTTTTTTCAAAAAAAGTTTCAATCTGTAATACAAAAAAATGAAATTTTTTCTTCTTTATGAACAAATATGTTAAAAAACATAAAAACAAAAAAATTCTTTAAAATCAAAAAATACGAAAAGTAGTCAACTTTGGGCCGATTTCTAAAATATATCCGATTCCCGATTTTTACTGTTATTATAATTTTTGCTGCAGCTATGATAATTTATATTTGTCTGGAATATTTTAGCAGCAGAGCTCGAATACAATGACAAACTTTGAAAGAATCTCTGAATGTTGAATCCACATACGGATTGGGTGGGTGAAGAACGAATTATGTTGTTATCGTTCTTATTTGACCTATTTTGGTTTGGAAATAAAACTTCGCTTTTTTACATTTCACCCAACGTTTCATCAATATTTTTTGACTTCCTCAGGGTTCTTCTATTTAAATAAAAACATAAATTACAATTTGCTTTTTGAACAAGACTGTAGTTACTCTATTTGTTAATAATCCTAACATTGCCAAAATCAGCTGTGTGACAAGTGTTCATTATGTGCTGTGATAATGCTGTTCGCTGTTTTTGTTTTGTGTTCGTTCACTCTAGTTTGCAGTGATCTCTTTGTAGTGCCTATGTATACTAGGTTGCAGCTCTCATTCGCATTCTGTTATAGTTTTATGGTTGTATTTGTTAGTTGGCCTTGGAACTATGTAAATGATATACAGGTTTGCATATAGGTAAAACAATATAGGTATGTGAACAAAAAAATGTAACGTCATTTATATCTACACATTGAGTGATTCTCTATACATGTAAGTTGTAATAATCCACCGACTTTTCGGCTAAGGCCAAACGTAAGTGTAACTACACTACTTACAGGTGTGTTAAATTAAAAAAATCACGAAATAAAGCACAACTCTGTAAAATAGCTCGTAAGGTATATACGTTAACTCTCACAAATGAGAAATGTACAAAATCACAATCCCGAAAAAGCGGATTTTTTGCTCATATCAGAATGTACATTATTAACATTTTATTTTTCTTGAGAATTTTAATTTTAGCGGATTTCTGAATTGTCCGGACTATAGTACAAAATGTTAAAAATCTAAAGGGGATCATTATTTCTTTAAGAAAATCGTTTATGGACAAGCTAAAGATAAATATTAAAAAATCAAAACGAAATCAAAAAGTAATAAAACCGGTTTTTTATTTATAAGCTAAAACGGAACCTTTTATATTATTTTTATACTTTTTGAGATATTAAACCATAATTTCATTTTAATATTTTAAATGCAAATTCACTTAAATCTCCGATCTTGTTTACCAAATTATTGTGATGTTTGTTTTGAGCTTTCATTTGGACACCACAAGAAATACAAGAGATGCTAAGCTAACTTATCAAAATATTTTCAAAAAATTGTTTCTCCTGATAAACCATTTAAGAAAAACCAATGGTTAGCAACGTTGCCACATTATCAAGTCTCTTTATTTTAAAATCCAATATGAGACAAATGTGATTATAAAAGTTATTTGCAAAGTCATATATTCGAAGAATATTTTTTTATGTCAATATACAGGGGGTTTTCTCGACATGTATACGTTTCGCTGTTAATATTATCATTTTCGTTCTTTTTCTGTCTCCATCAATGCTTTTGAGTGTTTTCCCTTTTTATGCCAGAGTGATATGTTTAGCGCTCTCGATATTATTAAACGTAAATGTAACAAAATTTAGATGGACTAGTACGAAAATAATAATTTTAATTAGATATTAGATACTTTTAATATGATATACCTAGCTGATAGGTGATACAAATCATGTACCTTCAATATGGTAATTTACTAATATTTTGAGATAATTCAATTTCAGAATTTTTGATATTTCTATGAATAAATCGTACAGGTGTTATATACAATTTTACTAATAAATTAAAAAAGATATATCTAAACTATCAACTATGTATTACAAAAACACAATATAACTGTCTCAAAATATGAATTTAGTGTTTCGTAAATTTCCTACAATAAAACTAGAAAATACTATCGGATAATCCTATTTCTATTAAAAAAATTAATTTAAAATATATCGAGGACTATGAATAAAAACACAACTTTTTAGGAGAGCGTAAAAACTGATTTTCTCCTTAATTTTAAGAGTAATTATGAAACATTCTTCTACAGTTTAATCTAAAGAGGATTTGCTACGATTAAAAAGTTTTCGAAATATCGTATTATTCACGGTTCTATGGTTCATAGCCTCTTTTGCATGTTTGGAATATGAAAGTTGAAATACGCACATAGCCATTTATGCCCAAATATATAAATAAGATGTCTTGTAAACGGGATACCGTTTTTAATGAAATGTTGGCAATGTTGTGTAGAAAACGCATTTTCTGGGATTTACACAGCGAATTTAAAGATTCCAGCTTCATCCGTCAGATTGGTACCATTTTTATCCGTTTTTCCAATTTTTCTAAAAAGTGGATATTGCGGTAGGGCATTGTAAATAACAAGTACAATTGGATGTTTTTGGAAAATTTTCAATTTCGCGGCAAATATGGCTAAAATGATTTTCACACATGACACTGTTTTATGATTTCCTCGTGATCTAGCTAACTGATCCGACTGAATTTTTGTTTTTGTATTAAGAACCAATGTCGCTTGTAACATATATGTGGCCAGTCGCGAAAATCGGTGCAATTGTTGAAAAATCCAAAGTTCGCGGTTGCAATTGCTTATATTTAAACTTTCTCTGTTCAGGATTTTGAAACCTTTCTGACACAAATATTCTGAATGAAGTGAAGTAAAAATATTTTGGTGTTCTCCATATGATAAAAAGTTACGCGGGTTTTTCTAAAGATACTTTTCACAATTTTTGACTTTACAGCCACTATTTATCCTATTTTAGCCTGATAACTTGGGAACCAAAATGCTATTAACCGCAAAATGATGGAATTTGATAGTACGATATGCCCTAAATCTAGAAAAATGTTCTAAAAAAATCGTTGTGGAGAATTATATCCTTCGGTGTTATTTTTTTTTGTTCGAACGGTCCCAACGCCTCTCACTCCCGCCCCTTCCGACCGAGAGGGCCTCGTCCCCATAACGTAGGGACAACGTACACACCACAGTCCGAACTGTGGTGGACAAGCAGTAGAGGGTGGAATACCGGCTACAGATTAAATATCTTCAGCCGGCAAAAACAAAACAAAGACAAACTACACTAAAGGTTAATGCTAACATTTGACATAGAAGCAATACATTACATTTAATAATACTAAAACAGGATACTAAACATTCAAGTACGAGAGAATCCTTGACTTTATTGTATCGATTCCGACACCAAAATCTATGATGTGGTACAATGAATTAAAATCAATACACATTCTACGAATGGGCTGCGCAGAAGCATAATTCGTACGCTGAATATCAATATGAAGAAACTTATAGTATCTAGTTGGTCTAAATGGCACGTTAAACTTAATCCTAGAAATAAGATATTCAGATGAGACATCACCATTTATAACCTTAAATACCATCACGGTGTTCAGCATAATTCGTCTACTTTTTAAGGAGGGCAAGTCAATCAACTTCAATCTACTAGAATAGGGGGGAAGAACAAAATCACTATTCCAATGTAAGTGTCTCAATGAAAACAATAAAAATTGCTTCTGAACTGACTCAATTCTGTCAATATAGACGCCATACTGAGGGTCCCACACTACAGAACCATATTCCAAAATAGGCCTAACGAGCGAAGTAAATAACTGTTTCGTCACATAGGGATCAGAGAATTCTTTAGCCCAACGTTTAATAAAGCCAAGAACACCATACGCCCTGTTAACCATGGCCATAATATGATTGTTGAAATCAAGTTTCGAATCCATCAGAATACCAAGATCTACAAAAGAATCAACTGTCTCTAACTCAGCTCCAATAAGACCATATCTGACAAATTTCGGATTCGATCTAAAGAAACGCATATGCTTGCATTTCCGTAAATTAAGTTCCATGCAGTTTAAGATCATATCTGACAAATTTCGGATTCGATCTAAAGAAACGCATATGCTTGCATTTCCGTAAATTAAGTTCCATGCAGTTTATGTCACACCAACATCCAAAATTATCCAAGTCGTCCTGCAAATAATGAGAATATTCTAGCTGTTTATAAGACAAAAATATTTTCACATCATCCGCATACATCAAAATCCTAGAGTTTATAATAGACTCCGGGAGATCATTTATGAATAATAAAAATAGTATAGGCCCAAGATGACTACCTTGGGGAACTCCCGATGAAACCAGAATTGGCCTAGAACAAGAATTTCCGAATTTGACAATCTGCGAACGATTATTCAGATAAGAAGATATCCATTTCAAAAAATTACAGCTAAAACCAATTCTATCTAATTTATATAACAAAAGCTCGTGATTGACTTTATCAAACGCCTTGCTAAAATCCGTGTAAATGACGTCAGTTTGATTACCCAGAACAAACCCATCAATAACGTGTGAGGTAAACTGAGTCAAATTCGTCGTGGTCGATAAGCCTTTACGAAACCCATGTTGGCTGGGACTCAAAATAGAAGAAACGCTGTAAGAAACAACATTAGTCACCAGTTTCTCAAAAAGCTTAGGGATAGCACTTAATTTAGCTATCCCTCTATAATTCGAAACGCCAATTAGACTGCCAGATTTATGTATGGGATCAATGAACGACTGCCTCCAAGCCGAAGGGAAATATCCAAATCTCAACGAAGTATTAAACAATAACGTCAGAGGAATAGCCAAACCACTAGCACAGAATTTTAAAATTATACTTGGCACCCCATCGGGGCCGACACTATTTGTTGATTCTAGATCATTCAAACCTGACAAGACCAAGGGCAAATCAATATTTGGTATTTCTAATTGATTCAAAGCAGGAATATCATAGGGGTAAGTGCTGTCGGATCGATAAGATCTATTTGAATATGTGGTCGCAAAAAAATTCGCAAAACAATCAGCAATATCCTGGTCCTCACAATATTCCAAGCCATCCATTCTAATCCTAGTTGGTTTAGATGTGGATTTACGTTTCAAATTAACAAAATCGTAAAAAGCTCTAGGGTTATTTCGAAAATCATTCTTCACCTTTTCCAAATATAGTCTATAACATCTCTGAAATTCGACGTTATATCTCGACCTAGCAATAGAGTATCTTACATAATCGGAATTCAATCCAGATTTCTTAAACTTCTTAAAAAGCCTACTTCTCGAATTTTTCATTCTGGACAATTTATGAGAAGACCAAGGTAGTCTTTCAGATTGCCCAACTCGAATTTTCGGTACAGATTGTGACAGGAAGTCCCTAAGAATTTGATAAAATTTATCCACAACAGCGTCAATATCTGCATAGTGGCTACAACTACAGACGGAATTCCAATCAACGTCACGGAGAAGAGAGTTAAGCAGTATAAAATTTGTCTTTCTGTAACAGTAAACGGTGAGATCATCCTGAGAGGTAGAAGAATGAGATTCATTGGAGTACAACATCGATAAACCTAAGGTAGGATGGTAATTGTCCTCTGGGAGAGATATGGGGAGAACCCTATTGATCTCAAAGTAATGAGGATCATTAACAAATACTAGGTCAAGTTGTCTTTCACTTATATTCTTTACGTAATTAATCTGGAATAAATTAAGGTCAGCAAAAAGCCTGACTATATTCGAGGCAGAATCATCCGTATCAAACGATGATGGTAGTGCGGTTAAAGCCTCCGTGTCCGGCAAGGCAAGCCAAGATACGGAAGGTAAATTAAAATCCCCTAAGATTAATGTACGGTCTAAGTCACCTGACATTGAAACAATCCTACCAATCGCGGCCAAGTGACTTTCGCAGACACATAATTCAGATGATGGAGGAATATAAGAGCAAGTAATGAACAATTTATTGCTACCTAAATTAATAAGAACTGCAATAAATTCAATGTCATCAAGCCCATGGAGGATAATACGTTCCGATGGGAAAGAATTAGTAACAGCAATAAGTACACCGCCACCAATCCTTCCTAAACGATCATTTCTAAAGATAATATATCTACTACAAAAAATCTCAGCATCTAAAACTGACTCTTTTAACCAAGTCTCAGTAAATACAAGAGCAGAGAAATCAAAATCAAAGCTATCAACAAATAATTGATTCAATTTCGTATTCAAACCCCTTACATTCTGATACCCGATATAAAAAGAATCAATTAGTTTTTTGGGACAGTAGCTGACTTCAAAGGCAGACGAGCCAAATTGTCCACCCTATCCACAAATTCCTTAACAAATGCCCTAGGTTGCCAGAAGTCAGGGATCATCAATCTGTCAAAGATTTCCCTCGTCGTAATAATTTTAAAAGAAGCCCGACTTTGAGAAAATGACGACTTCAATTTAAAAGACTTAAGGTAAAAATTACTCTCAATCTTGGATCTAATAAAGCCATTCAAGTCATCAACTGTGGTATCTGGGGCGAACCTAGAGACGAAGACCATTTTCATCTCCGGGGCCATGGTCAATCCACCAGAAGTACCACTAGATTGCTGTGAACGTACGTCTGCAACAGGCATAGACTGAAGTAAATTCCCGCCTACCACACTGGTTTGTGGACTCATACCTGTTGCAGCCGTAGGACGAGTGGGATTGTCGCTTTCCACGCTGGTCTGTGGAGGATCTGTGACAGTTCTATCACAAAGCAGTGGCCCAGCAACTGTAGCATAGGTCGGATTTATATCATTCGACGATTCCAACCCGTCAACAGTTTGAGCCTCAGGTTCAGCAACATTCAAATGCTCAGTCCTCGGCGTCACTGATCTTGATGATTTTTTCACCGTTCTTTTACGTTTCTGTCCCGAAACAACCGGTGATTTCTCAAACTTATCTAATTCAGAATATTTGTCAAAAATATCACCGAATTTAGAAAATCGCGTATAAATGGACCAAAGATCCCTAGACATCTCGGTAACCTCCGTCATGGAGCCCTTAAAAAAGTTATAAAATTTTACACTAATTTTTCTACATTTAGTGCAGCACCACCTAAGACCATTGTTGTCTCCGTATAGAGCATCCACAATCCTTGCACTAATTCCGGCACACTTAGCATGCCACTGACCAGTGCAAAGCCAACACTCTATCGTGATCTCTATATCAGAGACAATTTTACACTTTTCTGACGAACAAGACATCTTTTTAAAACAAAAACAAATTATTAATATAAGATAAATAAATAATTAAATAATTCCACCCTTTACTGTAATGATACTAATAAAAAAAAACGCGAGTGAAAAAAAAATCACTAAAAAATTTGAGAAATCGATTAAGTGGCAACACTGTCAGAATAGACAAACGAAGAACGTTCATAGCAACTTATGCAGTCACATACTAACGTGCAAGTTGATAGCCAAATCAGAAAATTTTGAAAAAAAATGGCTTTAGAAAAAAATTCTTATTCAAATTTATATGACAGATGACATCCAAATCTGAGAATAGTTTGGCATCAAAAACTCATTTTCGAGAAAATGGTTCATAGCCATTTTTGAATATAAGCCCTCGATATATATTTTGAAGAAATATTACACAAAAAACGATCAAATTCCTCGGCGCTTAACACTTCAGGCGCGCATTTTTTATGATAAATGAAGAAAATTGGATATGCTTTTTGACAAAGTATGGGTCTAAATATGATGTCTAATGAGTTTTTGGGGGTTTTATTTATATAGGACATGAGTAACAGGATGTTTACTCAAAATCTTTATACGCATATTTCGATTAAATAAAAAATATTTGGTAATGTTTCTTCATTTTTATAACAGTTTTTTGTACTCGATGAAATGCAAGACGAAAAAAACCTAAAAATGTTAATTCCAAAAACCAAATAATTGGTATTTTAGAGTTTTGTCTTCCTACGTAGATCCAAGTTACTGAATTTGTTGTTTCTCTTTTGAATTATAATTGCTACATATGTACACAAAAATATAAAATAATAACTCTGCAAATTTTTTGACACAAGTGAGAAATATAACAAAAATTTGAGTAAGTTAAAACTCATTTTTTATTGTTTCGCAACTTTAAAGTAGATTTTTAAATAGAGACCTACACGGAGAGAAAAATGCATTACGTAAAAACGAATGGTATGTATGGATGGTATCATTTATACTCCTTTCCTCATTCTCCCCTATAAGTACAAAGTACTAAAAGTACGAATTTGTTGATATTTTTGAATATAGCTACAACAGTTTATGATTTTTTGTCTCTTTGTGTCCGTTGCCCTGTAAGTACAAAGTTGGAAAATCCTATTTATTATGCTCGTCAATACATTCCGAATTTCTTTTTTACTCCCTATCGAAAAAATTTGAACTACAAAAGTCGTTTATTTTGCACGTCTACTGAAGTAGAGTAAAGCACATGTCGAATATCATGATTTGTTTAGGGAGATGTACCATTTTTCCTAATTTTCCTCCACTCCCTTCTTATCACACCTCTACGCTGTAAGAGAATTTACACAACAATTGCAAAATTCAAGCTCCAGGCAGTCACGATGTGTACACATCACATGTCTAAACAAAAAATTGGAAGTAAATTAAGTATTATGTAATTTTAGCATTTATTCACTTATGCATATTTTATGTTACAATAAAATACAAAATGGTGAGACTAAACGCGCAAACTATGTCTTCAGACGCAAGTTTTTTATGTTTACGTTTTTTGATTAGATTTTCACGATCCCACTTTTTTACAGAAAATCCCGCCAAATCCCACTTTTTGCCCAAAAAGAGATGGTCACGTTAAATATGATTTAAAATTACCTTAAAGGGCATTATTTAGTAACTGGTGTTAAGTTAGAAAAAATGAAAAATTTTTTGTATGGGAATAATTTCATTTAGGAAATTTTAAATAAAAAGTGTGTTTTTCCTAAAATTAGCTAATGTGTTTACTGAAATTTATGCCGAGTTCTTCATATATTTAAAAATTCACTTGAATGGTAATCTAAGAATCAATTCTCGTTCGTTTGCAGAGACTTATTTCTTAAATACTTCAAGTATTATTCTAAGCAACCACTGCCTATCTTACCTTCGCAACAATCATGGACAAAAGAGCTTACTCTCTTTTGAGAAATATTTTTTTAACTTATTCTGAAGCAAAATCATTTGTTTTTGGTTAAATTGAACTTATTTTAAGTTCACTTTTTTGTGTATCAAGCTAAAATTTCTTCAGTTTAAGTAAAGTTTACTTGTTTTGAGGAAAACTGTACTTCAATTTTCCTCAGTTTAAGTAAATATTTACTTGGTTTGAGGAAAATTTAACTAGAATAAAGTTCAAAGCATTTACTACATTCAAGTAAAAGTTTGAATTTGATATGAGGAAATTTTGCTTTAGCGCTATACGAAGTTTAATTTTCCTAAGTTTACTGAGTGAAGTTTAATGACTTTTGAAGCACGCGATCCTTGATCTGACTTTGGGATCCTAGCCTTTTCCCAAAAAGGCAATATTTCATTCAACGCCAATCTTGCACTAATTTATAGTAGTTTTATTTAAAGTGGTTTTTTTTTTTGGTGGTTTTTCAAAATGTTAACCTTTGACCTTATTATGGCACGCGTTGACACCATATAATTTTATTGGACTGGAATGACGAAAACTTGTATTTTTGCAAAAATTTAGTATTAATAAAACTTCGATAAGTAAGGAAAGGCTAAAGTCTGGCGGGACCGACTACATGATACCCTCCACTTTCAACCCCATTACAATTCAATTTGGGGCAATATGTGGTATCGGGAATGATATGGGTATGGGTACAGAAGAAAAATATAAAATCCTGTGGTAAATTTGAAGAAAATCGATTAAATTATCTGGTTTATAGAGCGGAAAAAGTCAAATCCAGAGCGAAATTTGTATTAGAGCTACATATAAATCTGAACCGATAGATGGACGGGCAGACGGTCATTGCTAAATCGACTCAGAAAGTGTATCTAAGCTGATCTGCATAATAAACGATGGGTCTACTTCGTTTCGGGTGTTACAAAAACAAATGCTCAACGACATAATACCCAGGTGGAGGGTATTAAACAAAGCGGTGTTATACTCCTTGTTAAATGTGTTATTTAAGTAAATTCCCAAGTGGTGCGGGTACCAAACAAAATAATGGACAAACACATTGCCAAAGTTGACAAATGGCTACATATTGTTTTAAAAATTGTGTTTGCTGAACAAATGCAAACAGATTTCTTAAGTTTTCTTAAATAAACCATATATCAACAGTCTTCTTCTTGTCAAATCCGGTGAGAAAGTGAAAATCAGTTGATAAACAACAGGTTTATAAGTACGCAAGGGTACGAAAATCCGTTTTTTACCCGTAACTCAAGATTTTGGGGTGTCTACAATACACCGAGAATACAGATTCTCGATCTACTCGACAATTGCTATCAGAAAAATAATATAACCTTCCAGTTTTTGGACTGTCGCACGTAATATATAAGAAAAGGTAGTTTGTTTAAAACCATTTTTATCATTTCCAAAAAAACTTGCCTGTGGTTGTTCATAATATTAAATGTGAGCCATTTACACTGACTGGACATAAACCAAATTTTGATAATGCAAATGTGTTGGTGGAAGAGAAACATCAATTTATAGTGATGCTTTATATTACTGACGTTCCCGCTGAGAAGAGACTGAACTACAAAACTGACACTAGAGATGCTTTAAATTACTGACGTTCCCGCTGAGAAGAGACTGAACTACAAAACTGACACGCATAAATGTTCTCAAATGTATCGATACATCATCAATAAACATGGAAGAAACAAAAGCTAGTTGGTAATAAACTTTCACACAGGACAGCCAGAGTTTTTATTTTAATTTTAAATTTAAATGTAAATATCAATGTTTTTTGTTATTGCTTTTAAAATGTATGTGTTTTTGTTAGATCCCCTGAAGATGACTAACGATGTTAGTCGAAATATTGGGCAACAATAAAAAATACTACGTCTTTTTACTCATTAAGGACATTGAGCCAAACTATAACATAAACTATTTCGTTCAGTTTTATTAAATTACTTAATTTATAACAATGAATGAAAAAATATTATAGCAACTGTCCTATCCTCGAATTTGGTAAGAATACACTTAACTTCTACCATTTGTATACTAACTACGATACTATTATCCGATAAATTACTTACATCATACAGCCCAATGTTGGTAGAGGAAATCGGATAATTAAAAAACCGGTTATATCCCTAAAGAATTATCATTACAATTATGATTGAAATGTTTTACACTAAAAGTCTCCCTAACTATCATAATATTGTTATTATTTAGTAAACATATATTATCACAGGTGTAGTAAGTAGCCTTCATAGTTCAGTGGAAGTGTGCGCGTCTTGTAATCTGAAGGTGCTGGATTCGATTCCCGGCCGACGCACTGGTAAAATTCAACATCACAAATTATCACTTTTCATCATAAAATAAGAGTTTCTGCAGCCAATTTTCTCATCCAAACACACTTTCTCATAAAAATAGTCATTTCGATTGCTCTAAGGTCCAAGGAAGAAACTAATAGCCATTAGCGATACATAACATGGCTGTTAACATAAAATGCTGCGCCCCTAGTGGAGGATAGTGGTACAACTCGATTACCATCCCATTCCCTTAACATTAACATCAACCTTGAAGATGCAAAATAACTGCCGGACAACATGAGAACGATGATGAACGAAGGTTCCCGCGATAATCGGATACATGCCGGAACGAAGTCTAGTACAATTCAGACTTAAGGATTACTTTTGTTTCTTAGATCGCAGCAACCAAGATGTTTTTCCTACTCATAAAATCTACAATCTTGCTAATCTTACATCGGAGCCAATTGCAATTAAACTGCGAGAACGGTGCATTGTGAGGAAATTCACTTAAAAATAAAAATAGTTTAGGAAATTGAATCTGTGAATTCTGTACATACAGGACGATAGACCCCTGGGACTACCTATGATATTCTTGCAGTAGCTGAAGTTATGACCGTTTGCCAGATACAATCTTTCGTCCTCTAGATTTCCACTTGCTCCTACTATAGTTATGCATCAATTCTGGAAGGGGCGATTTGGTAAGATGGACTGTTCTCCAGGCAACGTATACTCCATCGTAATTTTTTGTCTAGTTTTCGAGAAAATTCAATCTTTCCGAAAATATCAAAATTTCATTTTACCTAATCTACTACAATTCGCTGTTAAAAACGTTTTTAACTTCACTTTCTGAAACTTTTTTGTCACAAATATTCCCTATTTAGTTAGATAAAAAGATACGCACTTTTCACAATTTTTACTCTACAGCCATTACAACGTTCATTCTATTTTAGTCTGATAACTTGGAAAAATGTATATGAATATTGACTTAATAGGGAATATTTTGCAACAATTGCTGTGTTGTTCGCAATTGAATACATCAAAGCAAAAAATCAACCGGATCAACACAACCAAAATGTCATGCATAAAAATCATTTTCAATTCATTTTTTTATAATTTAGTGGTATTTTTAAAGTGTTTTTTATAAAACCTGCTTTACTTCCATATTTTTGGTCCTATTTGTGTTTGAAAGGGCTTGCTTTTGGAATTTCTTAACCCATTAAGGACCACATTTTTGCTTTTAATTTAATTTTTTTTAAGGATTTAATTTTTTTAGGGATATCCAACGATAAAAGATATTTTGACATTTTCAACATCCTTGTTCCACCAGGACTTGGACAGTGTATCGTTTTAAAGCAGTTGACAGGAGCTTTGCGATGATATCTGAACTTCAGTTTCTGAAGTTTTATAATCCGATGATACATGCGGACAATAATTCAACTTAAAGAAGTGCATCAATGTCTACACCATTTTCAATTTAAATCGAGGAAATACAACATCATATTGAGAAAATACAAATTGATATTGAGAAATGCAAATTGAAATTGAAAAAAAAAAACAAATTGAAATTCAGAAATGAAAATTGAGAAAATGCAAATTGAAATGCAGAAAATAAAATTAAAATTGAGAATATACAATTTGATATTGAGAAAAGTGAATAAAAGTAGAATTGAAATAGATAAATGAATATCATTACACTATTTGTTAATAGGAGAACACTTTGATTGTCCACACGACAATAAATGCTCAAACATCTATCTCATATGAGGTGTTTCATCCTAAGGAGTTAACTTATGAATAAGATACGTGCATCATTTAAAGAACTTTAGGCCAGTGATTGGGTAAGGGAAGTACTAAATAGGTGGGAGGAACTCGGAAATCACTTAGAGGACCTAGTTGTATTGTAGTCCTTGTCACAGCCAAGTTGAAACCGTGTTTTGAAAATACAACAGTTACACTTTTCCGTCTAGGCCCACGCAGTCCCCAAAATAAAGACATATGCAAAACATACCAACATACCACATGTATCCCCACCTGGAGTTTGCGAACAGCGCTTCGTCTACTACGAAGCTAAAACAATAATTAATGCCGGTGACTGCGCCAGAGCAGTTCAACATTCCACGACTTTCTACCAAATATATACAGAAGGACATATATATATATATGGAGGATATGCCTATTTAAGAATAGCTTATATATTCAATTTCACTTTATAATGTTTATCCTCGTACTAATTTATACTGATTTATAAACTTGTAATAATTTCTTCCCAATTTCAATTTACTTTTAATATTCTAATTTCTAAATATCAATTTGTCTTCTATCAATATTTTTTTTTTCAATAATAATTTGTCTTTTCTCATTATCAATTTGTTTATTCTCAATTTCAATTTTTATTTCTGAATTTCAATTTGAATTTTCTCAATTTCAATTTACATTTATGAATATCAACTTGTATTTTCTCAATTTCAATTTTCATTTCTCAATTTAAACTTGTATTTTCTCAATTTCAACTGAAAATGGTGTAGAAACACTGTAAATTGCCAACTTTGACTAATCATACGTCAAAAAAATTCGCAACAAAGAGGAAACAACCGTGCCAAATTATATATAAAAAATCAAAAGGGGCCGGGTCCAAAATGTCGTCTTTTTTTCAATCACCCTATATCTCCAGCGAAAATCAAAATTTTTCAAAACTATCTAATTTGTATTTTCCATAACAAGGACTGAAAATGCCCCTCAATATTTAGATTATTAGCAAAATTTCTGATTTATATGCACTTGAAATTTGATGCGATTTCGAAATTTGTACTTTTGGGCGGAAATTGTGGTGAAAGGGTATAAGAATGGTACCAACCAAACGGCTGCAGTTATAATAGTGAAATTCGATGTGTTGTACATTGCTCTGACTGCGTAGATGCGAAAAATAAATATTTCAATATTCGTACCTTTAGGATCAAAACGGGATATAATTGGTACCAAGAAAATTGCTGTAGCTAAAATCGATACACGCAAAATATGAGTATTTATCCAAAACTGGTTCCAAGCAAACTAGATGTGTACATTCCAATGTGGACGCGACATAAAGGATCTTTGAAATTTGTGCTTTTCTAAACAAAATAGTACAGACACTTTGTCTGTAGTTGAATCAAGAAATTGCAAATGGGGGAAATCGACACTGAGAGAAAATGTTTCTCCTTAATATTTAGGGCAAATTTTTGAAGATGTTCACTTTTTGATTACAATTGCAGTATTATATTTATATACAGTAGTGGACTGTTAATATTATAATAATGAAGCATTACAATTTATTTTAAACATGACATGAAACATACATGAAATTGTATAATATGTAACGTCATTATAATTTGAATCCAAAGACTTTACATATTCTTGAAACCTAACGATGATTCAAATCGTTCGACTGAATGGAAACCCCGAAGGGGTTTGACATTCCTGAAAGAGAAAATTAGTTGGGTCATCTGACTCAATTAGACCAGAAGATGACCAAACATTGGCTTTAACATTCCTCATTGGAACCAACTTGTATGGCTCATGAAGCACCGTATCTTACCGACGCCAAGTCGCCCAAGTTCGCAATGAAAGCAGAACCCAGTATCGCTAAACGTATATTAGTCATAGCTGGACGGAGACAATCAGTCGCCCCCATAGCTCATACGTTAAGTTAACTGGCTCAGTCTTTGGTCGGTTCGAGTAGTAACAAGTAAAAACGGAGTTAAGTTTGGCCGTGAACTTTATATACCCTCCACCATGGATTCCATTCCACAGAGGCTGTCGATTTACGTAGAAGTGCAGTAATATTACAGGAAAATATAATTTTTTTAATATAGCCAAACCAAAACAAATACAAACATTGAAAAAATAACTATATAAATAAATATAATATTTTTATTATTTCAAACAACGCTTAAAAGGCAAGACTACCAATACGTTTAAACTATATATATCGAAATAATACTTCAAGTCAATTAAAAAATAAATGTTCTTATATTTATATTTTTAAAAAAAGCTTAAATACCATAAATATTCGTGGATAGTGGGTGCTACCGTTTGGATGTATTTCCATTCTATTTCTATTACAAAACTACAGACTTTGAAAATCCATTACCGCACGTACATAGTGCAAAATAACATAACTTCATGATTCAACAAATTTTTGCCGTAAATGTAAAAAGTACGAATTGGGAAAAAACCTTTTATTTTGCATGTATACGCAGTCAGAGAAATGTATACTCCGAATTTCATAACTCCAGCTGCGGTCATTTGGTTGGTATTTTTATCTCCTTTTTCTATTTTAACCCCAAAAAGTACGAATTTCGAAAAATCCGTTTATTTTATGTGTATACGCAATCAGAGGAATGTATACACCGAATTTCATTATTCTAGATGCAGCCGTTTGGTTGGTACCATTTTTATCCCTCTATTCCCATTTTACTCCTTAAAAGTTTGGAAAAAATACTTTTATATTATGTATTTACTCAATTAGAGGAATGTACACACCGAATTTCGTGTTTCGAGCTGTTGTCGTTTGATATGTACCATTTTTATCCCTTTTTGCCCCATTTCACCCCCTACGAATAAAAATCACTTTATGCATACCCAGGCCCGTGCGCAGGATTTTCCCCTGGGGGGGTTTTCATCTACACTCATAAAAAAGTTAACCCTATAATGATTTAAAATTAACTAAAATTTAGGAAACCAAGTACATTTTTATTAAATATAAGTAGAATTTTGCTGAAATTTTCCTAAATCTAAGTAATTTTTTCCTAAAACCAAGTAATTTTTTACTAAATTTAGGCAAAATTTTTCTAAAACTAAGTAAATTTTTACTAAATCTTAGTAAAATTTTGCTGAAAATTTCCTAAAACTAAGAAAATGTTTACTCAAATCAAGTAAATATTTACTCAAAAAATTTCAGATTTTTTTCTCACTTAAAACCTTGTAAATATTCTTACACGTAAGTTTGAATTTACTAAATTGTAAGAATTTTTTATTAGATCCAAAGAAATGTTTTTAAGTAAACCCTTTTTCTAGTAAATGAACTGTACTATGGCTTTGAAAGAAGGAAACTTTACTCATACTTAGTTAATTTTCCAGCTTTTTAGGAAATTTTTACTGGAGCGTTTGGAAACCACTCATATGTTATTGCCAGGATCTTCGAGAAATATTTTGATACATTCGTCCGACATCATCATCAGTACACTCAAAGGAATATGCCAGTAAAAGAAAGCAGAAAGTCTACTGAAAGAGCAGATTTTCTGCTGTTAAAAAAGAGACAACAGATTTGTATCTGCTGAGATGGTAAACAGCTGTATCCTGTTTTTAGCAATATATATGATATGCAAATTGTCCCAAGCTAATATAAAAGAAAATTCGAGCTAAACTCGCTTATGAATGCTTATATATTTTTATATTTTAATTAACAACAGCCAATTTTAGCAGACTGCAAACTCTTTAGCAGTTTGAATGGTGATGTAAGATTGCAGAAAACTGCTGTTAAGCCAAAAACAGCTGTAATAGCAGAAAAGTGTCTGCTGAGTGTTGAACATCTTTTTTTAACTAGTTGTTTGAAATTACATAGATACATATCGAGGGCTTATAATCATAAGTTGCTATGAACAAAAACATAACTTTTCAGGAGAGCGAAAAAACTGATTTTCTCCTTAATTTGGAGAGAAATTATTAACCGTCCTTCTACAGTTTAATATAAAAAAGATTACTAATTGCAACGATTAAAAAGTTTTCGAAATTTCCTATTATTCGCGGTTTCATGGTTCATAGCCACTTTTGTATGTTTAAAATTGAGTCCAATGAATGTTGAAATAAGAATAAGATTTATTGTAAACTCCATAACTTTGTTCATGAAATCTTGGCAATGTTGTATAGAAAACGCATTTTCTGTGATGTACATAGCGAATTTAGAGATTCCACCTTCATCCGTCAGATTGGTCGCTTGTAACATATATATATATATACAGTCGCGAAAATCGCTGCAATTGATGAAAAATCCAAAATTCGCCGTTATATTTTAAATTTCGTCATTCATAATTTTGAAACTTTTCATACACAAATATTTCCCATGAAGTCAGCAATCACATGCCAAAGAAATATTTTGGTATTCTCAATATAATAAAAAGTTACGTCGGTTTTTCTAAAGAAACTTTTTACAATTTTTCACTTTACAGCCACTATTTATCCTATTTTAGACTGATAACTTGGGAACCAAATTGCAATTAACAGCGAAATGATGGAATGATATAGGACGATATGCCATCAATCTAGATAAATGCTTTAAACGTAGATCCAAGTTACTTAATTTGTTGTTTCTCTTTTGAATAATACTTGTTACATATGTACAAAAAATGCTAACTCTGTAAAATATTTGACATAAGTGATAAATATAACAAAAATTTTAGTAAGTTGAAACTCATTTCTTATTGTTTCGCAACTTTAAAGTAGATTTTAAAATAGAGACCTAAACTTTTGTGGGAAATGAACAAAGAGAAATAAGTTTATGTATATCAAACAGTGTTCTTCGTTTGTCGAAATGGATTTGTATTATAATTGCTAACTCCCAAAACATTGGAAGTAACAGAACCCGTTGTTGTTGCATTTGTGATGAAAATAGGACACATCGGTTCAGATTTAGATACAGCTCCATAAAAATGTCCAATCGCAAATGTTACATCTTAGCGCTCTACAAGCATCAAACAAATTATTTGCTTTTATTAAGAATATTTTAGATTTCATTATGATATCATAGTGATTCTTATCTACTCTTTTTTTAAATTACTAAACGACTTTGTTATTAAATTTCCAAACTTTTATTGCAGTACACAATTAAAAGTTCATAAGATATAGCTCTAGTCGAATGTCAAGTAGTGATATCGGTTAATAAAAATGAAAATTTTCCGAACAATTTGATGTCCATTAGCGAAATTAGCGCTACACAATCTTGAAATTGGCACAATTCGTTTAGTTTGTTTGTATTTTTCATACCCTTTGTCCGAAATTCAAGAAAGTGTCCACGATTTTTTATATAATTTTCGATGATTTTACTGCAAAATTACCATTTCAGACGAGTTATTTTAAAAAGACCTTACAAATTCTATATTTTATTGCTTCAGAAAGTCTAGAAGGTTTTAAAAAGTATATGTTCGAAATCTCTCTGGGGGGGGTTTGAACCCCCAAAACCCCCTCTGAAATATTTGGGGTTATTATGGGTATTTTCAGTCCTTGTGAGGGAAACATTTTTTCCAGAAAATCCCAATAAAACCCAATATGCTCAAAACAATTCACCATGAACTACACTAAGAAAAAAATGTCTGTTATTAACAGCAGAGATTGTTTGCTACCTATCAGCAGTCACTCTTTCTGCTATTAAAGCAGGTCTTCTGCCATAACAACAGTTTATCTGCAGTTTTGCATCAGTATTCAAACTGCTGAAGAGTTTGCAGTCTGCTGAAAATTACTGCTGTTAATTAAAATATAAAAATAAGATACAGTATGATGATGGAGTTAAAAGCCATTCAGACTGACGGAACTTCAATTTATATTAGCTAGTGACAATATGACTATAATAAAAAATATCTTTCAAGTAATAATAAGTTACATGCAATAACTTTCTTTCTAAATGTATTGTTAATATATTTAATAGTTTATATATAGAGAATCATTTCAAAGATAACCATATAATGCGATAGGTTAGAAAACATACGAAATATGATAGATATTTCCGAAAAAATTATTATAATCGTTAATATTGTATACAACTTATATTTTGTAAAAAATTGTAGAATTTTTTAGTATTTGAGATTATTTTGTAAATCTTAAAATGATAACTCTTTTAAGACTTATTTGAATGCGTATTTTTGTTAAATACTGCTATGACAATGATGGTTAAGGGGAAGAATATGAATTTTTAATTAAAAAATAAACATAACATTTTTAAAAATAAGATTTGTTCTTCGTTTCTTTATATTTATACTGTTTATATAGTACTACTGTTCTATACATATGCTTACAGTTAAAGATAACGTTTTTTTCATTCAAGATATGAGTATAATTTTGTTCCAAAAAACAGCAAACAACTGATTGCTATTTTAGCAGGGACAATCTGCTGTCACTTTTTCAGCAGAAAACCTGTTTTTTTCAGCAGTCTTTTTGCTTTATTTTACTAACAAATTCTTTTGAGTGTAGGAATCGTTATCAAAACATGACAACAGGCCGAATTACAATAACAACGTATATAACAGACCGAATCACACCAACAACGTATCTAAGGATAATTTTGCTAATGCACCAAGACATTCAGGATCACCTAACTACAATGGAAATTTCCGAAACCACAATCAAAACAGACATTTTAGTCATAATACCCAAGGCCCAGCACTATCCTCACCTGGGAAGATGGATACATCTAGCGGATTCTCTAGATTAAACCAGACGAGCCCATTTGCTGGTTACATTAAACAGAGCCCTGGGACAGTACAGTAGAAAATCCGCCGCGGACATAAATAATATGGAGGAGAGAGAAAGAGAAAAGGACTATTAAAACAATTTTGTCAAACAATGAAATAGACAGGAAATTTTCTTTACTTCCAACAAAAAACTTAAATCAGATTTCAATTAAAAAATTCGCAGATTCAATTAAAAAGTTTTTTATTTCGGACCTATAAACAATTAAAAAATGTAATTGAAATATTTCGAGAAATTTAATTAAATAATTTAATTGCATTTATTAATAGTTTGCTTAATTTTTTTTTTTAATTTTCAATTAAATGTTTTAATTGAATCAATTAATACTTTAATCAAAATATTTAAAAAAATTCAATTAAATATTTTTTATTTTATCTTAAAGAATTTCAATTAAATGTTGTAATTAGGCCAATTAATACTTTAATCAAAATATTTAAAAATCAGAAAAAAACAAGTTCAATTTTCTGTATGTTAAAATAAAGGCACAGCGACACCTTGCTCCAAATAAATGCTGAACTGCAACTGATTTGATTTGCATCAAGAAAGAGAAAAATAAAATAAACAAAGCAATAACCGAATGACCACAGTCAAACTACTATGTGTGGCGACAACGCATTTTGGCTGTACAACACGTGTGTTATGGAAATTCAATTATTGAGCACCACTGCTGTAAATGCAAGAAAAACAATAACAAACTACACTCTACGAGTGATCAAACCAAAGTAGCTTTTTACCATTTTCTGTTCATGCAAACCACAAGCAATGAAAGAATGAAGAACAGACTACTAATTTTTGCCGTTTGTTTTTATTTCATGCGGCTCATAAGCAGAGCAGCTAAGCACTCCACTTTTTCTCTTTGTCGTTGTTTGTTTTGTTAAACGAAATCATTACTACGGACAAAAACACACAAGAATCGCTGGCGATATTTGTTTCTACCATAATATAAAATTCAATTAAAAAATTAATTGATATTATTAAAAAAGTTGTTAAACACAAATTCAATTAAAAGATTAATTGATTCAATTAGGACAAATTTGATTTCAATAAAATGTTTGCTTGAATATGTTGGCCCAATATTTTTTTCTGTTCCATTTAAATTAAAAAGCCGCTTGCGTTTATTTTAAGAGTTATTTCTTTAAAAAGGCTTCAATTAAAAACAGAACGTATTAAAAAACGATACCTTAGGGATTCATCGAAACCACTAAGCCTTTTTAAATTTAATATTTTTAATGAAAATTGTTAAAAAATTACATGTTTTATGTACAAATTTAAAGAAAACATACTAAATTTTATATATACATCGTTTTTTATGTATTTAACATTTATTTTAAACAAAATACACGAGTTACTTTTGGTTCACCATGGTTTGTGCATGTGAACGACAATCGCCAACTGTAGAACACCGATTTTGCGATTTGAAATCACTTCGCAAATTGTATGCCAAAAGTGATTGTCAGAACATGCACGGATATCATAATATTGTCCTAGGTCGTCATAGGTAGCGACATACCGATTTGTTTTGCTAGTAGAACATTATCGTCATCTGAAATAAATTATTCGACTATTGAGAAAGAACTCCTGCTAATATTATTGGCTACTAAAATGTTTAGACCCATGATCCACGTTAAAGGTCTAAAGGAACCAAATTCGAAGCTCATAAGGCGTTTAAAATTGGAAGAATTTGATTCATAAGAAGGGTGTACAAAATACCAACGCCGATGCTTTTAACTGAATTAGATGAGATGTAAATAGTCACAAAGCATTTTCTACTATGGGTACGGATGGGGGTACAATACATTCCGCTGAGGAGAACTTAGACGATGGACGATGGAATACCAATCTCAGAGAAACCTTTGAATGATTTTAATGTGCAGTTAGTACTGAAGGTTCAACCTGAATCTTGTACTGACTAGAGATGCGTTTTAAAAATAAGATCACACGGACAATTGCTTCACCGACCTATGATAGTAAATTCATTTTAAAGGTATTAGCTAAATATGAAAAACCAAATAGAATTGTGGCAGTGTATACAGGTGAGAACAATTTTCGCATAATTAAAAAAGTATATCCGACATATTTCGCTAGTAGTGGAAATTACCGGCGATATACTCTTAGAGTAAGGGAAATAACTGGTAATGTCGATCAAGGTGATATCATACGAAAATATCATAATAATAACCATAGAGGAATTGACGAGAGTGTCATTAATATTCGACAAGATCAAACGCCAATTACAATACAGTTATGTACAGTATTTAAACATAAAACTTTATTTTATAATTTTAATTCACCATAAGATAAGCTTCAAAATCAGCGAAAAAATAATCATTAACTGATTACAAACAACAGAACAATTAAAACAGAACTATAAGCATGAAAATGCCCACGTCACACAGTGTATTATCAATTTTTTAGTAGAACATTTTAATCCTTTAATATCCTTTTTGAAAAGACTTTTTTGATTTTCTCAAAAAAGGGTCAAATTGTCCCATAAAGAGAGGAGCTAGAGGGTTAAGATCTTCCACAAAAATGATCCTCATAAAATTCCACAATATAGTTGTGACAATAAGAATTCTCTCAGACATTAACTTACAACACTTTTTTCGCTTAGTATAATGCTCCCAAAAAATTAAAACATTGACCCACAGTAAAAAGAAACATTCAAAAAGTCTGAATCTGTGGACAATGTAATTGTTGAATTGTAAGAATATTAAAATAGGTAATTTCTATATAGATATTTTTTGTTGTAATCATCATAGCTCAATAAAAGCAAATAATATTGTTCAATAAATTCGGATTGATTTAGTAAATGGAACTAGCAGCTTGTGTTTTTCTTTGGGTACTGGCACGTTTCGTGAGGTAACTCACGGCAGTCTTCAGCTTTTTTTAAATTTATAGTCACCAAGTCCAAGGATATGATGACAGCGTGCGATGCAGCACTGCAATACTAACCATAGCTTCGGCTTTGTATACACTGTATCTGCTAGCCTACGAGCCAGTTTAACTTCCAGTTCCTTGCAGTGTAGTCCATACTTCACTTATCATCAAGTTTGGAGCCGTCTGTGTAAAACTTGAGATAACAACTTCTACCAGGAATTCCACCCACCCAGTCATCTCTTGCTATAGTTCTTGTTAAACAGTGCCACCGGCATGGTGTAGTCCACCCTGTGTGACAGCGATGGCTATTGACAAGAAATTCTCATATGGCTAATGTTTCTATTGGCCCAAAGAGAAAGTCTTATTGCCACCACAGCTGTTGCATGCTCGCCTTCTATATCGTAACAGTTGTCCTAATTGCTCCGCTCATGATAATGCATTTCCTTATTAATGGCCGTCCACCAAACCAAGACTCCGTACAGCAGAATCCGACGATTACTCCTCAGATTTGGCTGGATTCATACCAAGCTCACAATTCTTGGTCCATCTTACCAGCTATACCACATACGGCAACGTCGTCCGCATACGCAACCACCTTAGAACCACCTCTCTATAAATCCAGCAATACATCGTTGAGTGTCAAATTCCAGATAAGAGGTGACATTACACCTCCCTGCGAGGTGCCTCTGTTTATAAATCTGGCTTGTTTTGAGTGGTCAGCAAAAAGTGAAACGGACATAAAATCACTTGATTCATTTCGAAATTGGACAACGCCGCACAGTGGAATATTTTCATACAAGCTGCGGCAAAAAGTAGAAGGAATATGTAAGTTAAAATGAAAAAAAAACGTCATAAATTTCATATATATGTTAATACAAATCATTACCAGTGATTTCATTTGAGTTCACATTTAAATGAAAAATTTTAGTTTTTCACGATTTTCGAAATTTCTGATAAAAATTATGTTATTTTAAATAACTTCAGATTAATATCGGTCCAATATTTACATGCGCTCGCATACCCAAAGTATGCTTTAAATAAATAAATTTTCCAACATACATTAACAGAGAACAACGAAGAAAGTATTGTTTAATTTTTTGCTTAGGAGGTTTTACCATTTCAGTAATCAATGTTTTCAGTTTCTTTTTAAAATGAATAAATAAGACGATAGTTTAACAATATTTGTAAATGCCGAGGAATCGGTCGATCTCGGGAATATAGTTTTATACTGTAGAAAATTGACAATAATTACGTAATTACGTGTTAAATGCAGAAGAATATCTCAAGAGCTCCAGTTTTCCACGAACTAAACGAAATTTCAATACGATACATGGTTTCCGAGATAAATCCCAATACAGTAACTTCTATTATGATGAAATTTTCAGCTATTTAAGCATCTATGAACTTTAAATGCATCCACAGCTAAATTTAGCTGCGATACTTGCAAAATCTTTTAGAATATGTTTAATAGGAATTTTATTTGCAAAATTCAATCAGTAAAATACACTGTGCGCCGGACGGTGGTTCAGAATCAGAATCCATCATAAATTCAATAACTTTTGTTCTAGTAAACTTTTTTGAGTTCTGTATCTGATATATTTTAGAAATTAGCCCTCCCTTTCGTATTTTTCGATCTTACAGAAAAGTAAAATTTATTTTTTTGTTTTTAAGTTTATTAACATCATTTTAGGTATTTGTTCATAATACGCAGAAAAAAATTATGTTTTTCGCATTACAGTTTTTCAGATTTTGAAAATTGAAAAATGTAATTTATTTTTTCGAGATTTTCGAACAGTTTCTCTCACATTTTAAGAGTCTTTGCACTCGAATTTGTTTTATTAGAAATTGTGATTACTTAGCTTTATTATGGCGCCGAAACCATGTTTGTGCCAAACAAATATATAAAAAATACCCTTTTTGAAAAAATATAACTTTGGACCAAAGTTATGTTCCTTTTAAATCCTTTGAAGAATCAAACACATATTTAGAAAGGTTGAAGGGTTCTCCATTTTTACAGGGTAACTTTTACCTGCAAGAAATTTCATTCTTGGGAAATGCTAAATTTTTTACTTCCACAACGCGAATTAATCATTTTTTTCATTATCTTTTGTAAGTACATAGCTAAAAAGAGGAGCAAATTCCCTTTAAATACAAGTTAAATTTTGTGTCAATCGGAGTTCATTTGTCGGAGATATGCCCAAAAATATCTGATTTTGTAGACAAATAACCAGTTCATTAAGCGCAGATTCAGTCGATTTGTCATTATTATAAGCGTGTTGGTTGTTCGATATTAATCCTTTGTCCAGGCATCCTCTAACATATCCAATGTTTTCAGAAGAAAAGAGCTTAGGCTGATATGCCTGGAATCCTTCGGAAAGATAACATTTATATTTCTTTTATTGTTCGTGATGCTCGTTGTAGGCGTGACTGGCCTTATCCTTATTGAACTGTCTTCTCTGCGCCATACCATGGGGGCTTTTGTTTACCCTTTTACCTCGGGACCGGGCAAATAATTGCCAGACTAAGTAAAAGTGTTGCTGACATGTCCGACCATAGAGTCGAGTTCATTTGTGTTCGTAGGTTGCGCCAATATTGCGGCAGTGAGAGCAGAAGAAAATTTATCCTACGGTGGTGACAGTGGCAAAAGTGACATCAAGTACCTCCCGCCTGACTCTGGTAACCAGTGTTGGTTCATTCCTTTGTTACATATATTAATGTTAGTAGTAAGATTAATTGCAGCAATGTCTCACCTCTATCGTTTGTATCTGTACTACCCCAAATTAGAAGATGAGCATTTGCGTCAGCTCCCAATATCACCCACTGCATAAGGAACTGATCTGTCATTCCTAAAGGACATGAGTTCGACCATTACCACCCTGCGTCACAGCAGTTTGTCACTTCCGAAGATCCTTGATGTATAGTGAGTGGGTGGCCGATACAACATCACCTCACTTTTCCTTAGGAATACTATAAAGCTGCTCTTGACAATCGGACCATTGACCTTTTTAGATGGCTGGGGATTACTAGGTGTTCTTACTCTTTCGTTAGATTTCCCAGTACAGGAGCTGTCAAAAGTTTCTCGAGAACACCTTTGGTCCATTTTAAAGAATCCTTCTTTTTGGCAGTAAGAATTTTCTCATCAAAGTTATTTAACATAACAACAATTTTGAATAACGTCGTTCTTTTTGTTTTGCTCTGGAGGGGCGGACCACCTTTACAGCACCACTTGAAGTAAGTACAGGCTGTTACTTTCCTTGGTCTGTGTTGCACTCAGTGGTCAATATTGACGGATGGATAGCTTCGTTGCGGCCGGACACTGGGGTCGAAGCCTGCAGGCGTACCAGCGGATTGGTAGGGTTAACACCACTCAGGAGGACGAACAGTGTGTTTTTCAATATGGCCACACAGTTTATGGATTCAAATAATACCCTTAAAATGTACCGTTAGGATCATTTCTTGCACAAGAAGAAACACGTGTTTTTTCGTAAATCGCTATTGTAGTTAGTTTGTAGAAAATGTTTTCAAAACTTAACTTGCTCCGTGCTCCCCATATTTCATATCTTATTTTATTTTGAAGCTACTCTAATATTTATAAGGCTAAAAATAAACCGCAAAGTGAAATGCAGGGTATTCGTACAATACTTTCATCGTTTCTCTCTGAAAAGGATATTTTAAAGATACAAGTGTACTTGTTCTAACTTTATCGAGTTTATTCAATGCAGGTTTATACAATGTTTTTAAAGATATGTGGGAGGCGGGCGTGCTTCTAAAAACTATATTTCATTGGCCTATGACTCCTTAAATTTTGGTCAAACCTACTGAGAAACCACGACACTTTGCGACATCTCGAAAGTGGACATAGTTACGACGAGACCGTACTGTAAAATATTACTAAAATGAAGGAAATTGGTACTTGTTTGGCACGCAATATCAAGAAAATATTATTAGGCACTATGTTTAGCAGCACTGGTGAATATGTTGTCCAATAAGGTGTTATTTGATTCGTCCTGTGTCGTGGGTTCTGTTAAGTTGGTTTCCAGGCCAAGGAAGGTGGCTACTTCTACTGGATGAGTCCAAAGAGACCTGGGAACGAGTTGAGTGGGTTTGACCGGGCAGTTGAACAGGTGTAGGGTGTCGTGTGGTACCTGGCTGCATGCGGGACAGGTATTCGACATATTTGCGTCAATTCGCGTCCAATACGAATTGAGCCTGCTACACCATCCTGATCTCAATTGTGCCAAAACAACTCTTGTCTGTCGTGGCAGATCCACTTCTTCCGAAGCTATTGATGGGGATGCTCTCCTAGCACGACATTTACTCTATAGTTTTTAACGGCTTCGACGACTGCATCAGAGTGAATGTCATTAATACCTGCCTGGTATGCACTTTGATCTAAAGCTTCTCTTTTGCAACGTCGGACCTCGCGCTCTAGATCATGAAGATCCTTCCTTATCTGGCTGGGGGGAGGTAGCCTGTCCACGAGGTGGTGATTGGGGTGGCTACGGCGGTAACATCCAAGCAGATACTGCTTCGACAACAGGAAATTGTGAGTCGCACGAGTTTGATCTTCGCCTCCTCATGTAGGTGTCCACATGAGACATGAGGAGGCACCCTGTTTCAGTTCGCAGGGCGGCATTTTGGCAGGTCCGTAGATTTTGCCACTGCGTCTCGCTCACATTCGGTGACCACACTGGTGCTGCATAGTTGGTCACTGGCCGGCCTATCCTTTATAAGTGGTCAACAAGGTTTCTTTGTCTCCTCCCCACTTGAGGACCTTGTTCCTACTTCTCATCTTGTTGCAGATAGCTGTGGCATGCGCGCTATATCTGAAGAGGCTATCGAACGTGACACCAAGAACTTTTGTATAATTGGTGGTCGGAATTATGTTGTCATCGACTATCACGTTCAATTGCTCATTCATCTGCGCTGTCCATGCAGTCATCGATTGAGAGGCCCGACGCAAGAATCGTACAATCATCAGCGTATGATCCGATTTCAACGCCGTCAGGTGGTGCTGGAATTCCGGAAAGGTAGAGGTTGAACAGTGCCGGAGATATCACCCTCCTTGGGGAACTCCCTGTTTCACTCTACGGGTTTTGGACTTCTTATTCCGGAATTCAACATTCGACTGCCGCCCACAATGTAATTCGCGATCCATCGTTTCAAACTATTCGGGAGGGACGTGTTGGTGATGTCCTCAAATAGCACTGCGTGAATGACTGTATCGAAGGCCTTCGATAAGTCAAGCGCCACGAGGACCGTCCTATCACCGGGCTTGTTCTGGTTAAGGCCGCGGTTTATGTGTGTGGTGATGGCGTGCAAAGCAGTAGTCGTACTATACTGCTTACGGAATCCATGCTGATGATCAGCAATTGGAAAATGTCCAATCAGGCTCGGAAGGAGTAAAGCCTCAAGTGTCTTCGCTACTGGCGAGAGAAGGAAAATCGGCCTGTGCGATTCACCCTTGCTCGAGTCTTTGCGGGACCACTCTGCCCATTTTCCAGACTTCGGGTACTACTAGAGTGGTCTGGGACAAGTTGAGGACTTTCGACAGGAACTCGACTCCCGGTATGTCCAATTGCTTCAGCATCAACATGGAGATTCCGTCGGGGCCTATCGCTTTTGGATCCTTTGCGCTACATCTGCAACTTCGCCAACTGTGAATTGTGGTGGATCCTCCACGGCTCGGAGATCATGAATACGACGCATGATACTCCTTTTCGCCTTATCACTCTCGGGGCCCTCTATAAGTTGCCGGTTAAAATAACACGCTCACCTCTTCGGGTATGTCACAGTGGTAGCACCGAATGTGATTGCCGTCCGGTCATCTCTCTTGCCGGGGTTCGAATGTGACTTAACCGTTGCCCACTATTTGCTGATTCCGGAACTTAAGTTGTATTGCTTCAAGTGTTCCAGCCATTTATTCCGTTTATACTCGTTGACTCTCCTACCAATCTCTAGATTCAATTCCCTGATTCTAGGATCGCCAGGAATAGATCGATGAATTACATCACGCTCGAAATTTGGTAGTATTTCGGGTATTCGACCAGCAGAAATAAAGCGAGCGACAGCTGTGTTTATGATGCCTCGGAATGTTTTCTCAGCCAACCGAATATCTGAGGAGATGGGTATTTAACTGAAGCTGCGGTTGGTAAATTCTCTGAACCCGTTCCAATCCGCTTTCCTCTGGTTAAGGAAAGTTAGGCGTTCAGATGTTATGAAGTCGGGAGGTCTGTCAATGGAGATGATTATGGGGAGGTGGTCTGAACCCAGTGATATGACGGGCTGCCAGGTAACGTCATTTATCAGACCAGGCGACACGATAGTAATGTCTGGCGAGCTGCTGCAATCACCCATAATCCGTGTGGGGGCGTCCTCATTCACTGTGCAGAACACAGACCCATCTATTTGCTCAGCCAAAGCTATGCCCCGCTGGTTATTAGGTATGAGAGAATGTCATAGTTCGTAGTGGGCTAATGTCCGGAAAATAACGCGGCGCACAGCTAGCAATCGGCGGTATATATACGTTATACAGATCTATCTCGACAGTCCCAGACTCATACATTCCATGTATGGTCTCTAGAGTCAAGCTCAGGCGAGATAGGTCTGTAATGCACAGAATGGTGCATTAGGAATGCTAGACCCCCACCTCCACTTCTGGTGCGATCCTTACGTAGCACAAGGGTACACCCTTGACAACTGTACAAGCTGCATGTGTCTCTCAGCTTTGTCTCCTGGATCGCAGCGACCTTGATCTTCTTCCGATGTGACGCACAGCGGGATACAGAGGCACAGCATGCTGCAACGTAATCCGTTTCGCATGAACTCCCTGATGGCGTTAAGTCCAGAACATCCCCTGAGATGTACCCACTCCATACATCGGTTACACCTTACTGATGTTGAGCGGTGATGAATGCGGTTCCGACAGACAGAACAGAACCATGGTCCGAGATTTTGTTCGGTCCCGGCACGGACCAGAAGAATACGGAGCAGACACTCCGGTATGTGACTCTCCCAGGACGAAAAAATCGATGAACATAAAACACGTAGTACTGAGGTGGCAGCCCTTGGCCGAAGATGTATTGCTTCGGGCCAATCCGGTACAAAGAACCAGCTACTATGGGATTGATTTTTGTAATTATACATTTAGTATAATATATACAGACAGTGTCTGTAATGTAACGCCCATTAATCATGTACAGTATTTAAACGTAAAACCTTATTATATTATCTTAATTCACCATTAGATAAGCTTGATCTTGACATTGTCGTATATAGATTTTATCAAATTTTTAATGACTTTTTGTCACAATCAGTACCGAAAACTCGCGTTGGGCACTCTAGAAGACTACCTTGGCTTTCACGTTAGTTGTCTAACATGAAGAATTCGAGAAGTAGACTTTTTAAGAAATTTAAGAGGACCGGTTTGAATTCAGATTATGTCAAATATTCCGTTGCTAGGTCGAAATATAGCATTGAGTCTCAGAGATGTTATAGGATCTACTTGGAAAAACTAAGGAATGATTTTAGGAAGAACCCTAGATCTTTTTATGACTTTGTGAATTTGAAGCGTAGATCCTCAACTAAGCCGACAAGGATTAGAATGGATGGCTTACAGTTTGGTGATGATCAGGCGATTGCTGATTGTTTTGCAAAATTTTTTGCGACGACATACTCAGAGCGATCTTATGGGTCGAGTGACGCCTACCCTTATAATATTTCTGCATTGAGTCAATTAGAAATTCCTGTTATTGATTTACCCTTGGTTTTGTCGAGTTTGATTAATCTTAAATCCACAAATAGTGTTGGCCCTGATGGGGTGCCAAGTATAATTTTGAAATTCTGTGCTAGTGGTTTGGCTATTCCGCTAACATTATTATTTAATACTTCATTGAGTTTTGGATATTTCCCTTTGGCTTGGAGGAGTTCATTCATTGATTCCCTCCACAAGTCTGGCAGTCTAATTGATGTTTCAAACTATAGAGGGATAGCTAAGTTGAGTGCTATTCCGAAGCTATTTGAGAAATTGGTTACTGAGGTTGTATCTCATAGAGTTTCTTCTATATTGAGTCCATATCAACATGGATTTGTTCAGGGTAATCAGACTGATGTCATCTATACAGATTTTAGTAAGGCATTTGATAAAGTGAAACACGAACTTTTGTTATATAAATTAGATCGTATAGGTTTTAGCTCTAACTTCTTGAAGTGGATATCTTCGTATCTTTCAAATCGCTCTCAGATTGTCAAATTTGGTAATTCTTATTCTAGACCAATTCTGATTCCATCAGGTGTTCCTCAGGGTAGTCATCTAGACCCGGTTCTTTTCTTATTATTCATAAATGACCTTCCGGGGTCTATCAACAATTCTCGACTTCTAATGTGTGCAGATGATGTAAAAATATTGTTTTCTTATAATTGGTCAGAATTTTCGAATCCATTGCAGGATGACTTAGATAGTTTTGGACGCTGGTGTGACATGAATTGTATGGAACTCAACCTAAGGAAATGCAGACACATGCGTTTCTTTAGATCGAATCCAAGATTTGTCAGATATAATATTAGAGGAACTGAGTTAGAGGTAGTTGATTCTTTTGTAGACCTTGGTATTCTAATTGATTCCAAACTGAATTTCAACAATCATATTATTACTATGGTTAACAAAGCATATGGTATTCTTGGCTTCATTAAGCGATGGGCTAAGGAGTTCTCCATACCAGTATACCAGTAGATTGAAGTTGATCGACTTGCCTCCCTTGAAAAGCAGATGTGTTATGTTGAACACCGTGGTGTAAGGTTATAAATGGCGATTTCTCTTCTGACTATATTATTTCTAGAATTAAGTTTAACGTGCCATTTAGACCTTCTAGATACTTTCACTTCACCCATATTGACCTTCAGCGTACGAATTATGCTTCCGCAGAGCCCATTCGCAGAATGTGTATTGATTTCAATTCATTGTGTCACATCATAGATTTCGGATTAGGAGTCGATATAATAAAGTCGAGGATTTTCTCCTGCTTGGATGTTTAGTTTGTTGTGACATGTTTACTTTAATATATTTAGTGACTAACTTTAAGAATAAATTTTATTTCATTGTGATACTAATATTTTGTTTAATATTTTTGTTATGATATTTGATCTGTAGCCGGTGTCCACCCTCTACTGCTTAGCCGCCATGGTGTGTACGCTGTCCCTACGTTATGGAGACGTGGCCCTCTCGGTCGGAAGGGGCGGGTGTGAGAGGCGTTGGGACCGTTCGATAGATTTTTGCGGGTTTTCAAGCTTATCTACTGGCGAAGTAGAATTATAAAATAAAGTTTTACGTTTAAATAGTGTACATCGATAATAATGGGCGTTTGATCTTTCACCAATGGGAATGTCGAATATTAACGACAATCACTAGGTCGTGTCGATTTTTTGCTTCCAATATATTGACATTCATAATTAGAACTGTAAATTTATAATGAGAACTATTAATTCATAATAGGAACATACCAAATCATAATGAGAAATTCAAATTCGTAATCAGAAAAAATTCGTAATGAGAAAATATATTTTCATATTCAGAAAATATAAATTCATAATGAGAAAATATAAAATCATATTGAGAAAATATAAATATATAATGAGAACATTGATAAAATATTTACTTCGGATTGATATAAGAAAACGTAATGAGTAATAATATGAATTATGATTATTTTCCCACATTCATATCATTTAAAGATAGTGCATCTGAGTGAAATGTGCTTACATGTTGCTCTGCTCTTTCGCAGTCTCCTCCAGTTATAGCTATCTTTCTCTATCCTCTTCCACAACGTTCTCGAGGTACTGCATTCTCTGTTCTCACAATGCCGTACCACGAACGGCTGATACGCTATCTTCATGAGATAACGATAATCTTCGCGAACGCATCTTATGAAAGATTTTTCTATCCAACGTTCCAATACTTCAATTATAAATTTTACTGTTTCTCATTATTAATTTATATTTTCTCATTATGAATATATATTTTCTGAATATGAATTTATATTTTCTCATTATCAATTCGGATTTTCTCATATCGAATTTATACTTCTCATTATGAATTTATATCTTCCGATTATGAATTTATATTTTTCAATATGAATTTACATTTCTCATTATAACAGTGCTGATTATGAATTAACATGTTCCTATTATGAATTTACTTTTCTCATTATGAATTTACATATTCTGATTATAAATTAAATTTTCTCATTATAATCTTGAATCTCAAAATTGTATTAATTGCCAAAAACTATTTATCTAATATAAACAAATATTTTGGAGTAAAATTATCAAATATTATGAAAACGCCGTTTTCGATTTTGGTTCACCTTTCTGTGGAAATAGGTAATTCAAAAGTTTCCATTTCACGCACATAAAAATAATCACCTAATATTAAAAACTGAAGTCGAATTGTATATATGTAATTGGTTCTAAGGGCGAGTTTTACAGTTTTATTCATTATAAGTGAATATTTCTTGTTGTCTTTATGTTTGAAAATTTATATTTTGAATGACAGCATGATCAAAACGAGCCGTTGAAACGTTTCTTAGATAAATTTCGAGCACATTTTGAAACATAAGTTATGTTTTAGTGAAATTTCACCATTATGTGTAGACGACTGTGAAACTTACTCTAAGAATATTCCTAAAGTTTTGTTGTTTGAAATACTTACCTTCTTTGTTGGTTCTAATGAGAGAGTAGAGACTTTACGTAAACGTAACATGAAAATGTTGCAAAGTACAGCTTTCTGAATTTCCTCTTCATAAAGTTCTGAGCGCAAACTGAATTCAATACCGCAATGACGAAATACCGCTAAACCATTTTGGCATTCGGCTGATTGAGTAGACCGAATAATACCACCACATTCGAATGTCACAATATAAAAATAATTAAAAAATATATCTAGATTGATATCAGCACGGATTGGCAAATAAATATCATCGATAAATAAGTATGTTATTGGTAGTTGGTCCAATGATCGGTTGGTTAAAGTTGGCATCGTGGTTTGTTGTTTTCCCCGACGTAATTCGGAGAACAATAGTAAACGTTCAGCTTCTACCATTTCCGTTGAAATCTCAGAATCCGGAAATTGGCGGCAAATATTTACAACTTGCTCCAATTGCTCATTTATCGACGTACATTGTTTTAAAGATAACAAAGAATCCAAATCAAGATCAGACCCTAAACTAGAATCACCACGGCTTCGATTTTCTTTGCGCACATTCGTGTGACATAGGACATCATATGAATTAGATCCTGTAAAATTTAAGGATGTCGAAAGCCTTTTCGTTTCTTTTTTGACAAATTCCTTGCTCTTTTGAAAGGATTTATGCAGTGCGGCTTTAATGTGTTTATAAGTCGGTAATATATTTGTTTTTGTATTCGACTGATAATAAGAAATTTCGGTAAAGCTTTGAGATCGAGAGTTATGTTGTGGTTTAACTTGGAGTATTTCGTTCGATTTATTGGGGATATGTTTATAACTGTTGCTCAGCTCCCCATTATATTGTGGCATATCGTCATGCACTATATCCACATTCAATTGTCGTTCTTTGTCCTAAATTGAAAAAAAGTAATTAATGAAAGCAATTATTTCTATCCGGAGTTAGAGGTATGGCAAGCAAGGAATATTTATGGATTTTATTTTCATTTTTAGATTGACTTTTGAAAAGTATATTTTAGGAATGCATATATGGTGGAAGATGTACATGTGACTGTAGTGGGTGATTTGTTTTGCATATGCTACTGCTGTTTCAATAAACAATTTAATTAATATAAAATGCATGTTACTAGTAGGAATCTAAATAACATTCTACCTTTGTAATAAAAGTCGCCTTTTTTGGTGTACTTTGATTGTTAAAAGAAGGAGGAGCTATCGCACTCAATCCTAAATTACTACCTGCATTGGTAGAATCGATATAAATTGACTCTTTTATAACATACATGTCGTCAACTGGCAACTCATAGGATACAACATCTTCGTTTAGTACATCTTGTCCACTTTCAGCTCCTGTGTTAAGAGTATAGTTCGGCGAGGGTTGGCTCAAACTTACATATGACTGTTTTGTTTTATTCTAGATCAATAGAAAAAAGTTATTTAGTTAAGCTCAACAAATGTACATACTCTGTTACATTTTCAATCTTATGTATTTTTTCTTGCTTTGGACAACCAATATGGCTTTCTGCAATCAACTCGCTTCTGCACAAGTTTTCAAGAAATATTTCACTGCGGTGCAACGACAAATCCGATTTACTAAGATTTCGTTGCCTCTTAGGCGGTGAGTGATGCTCCATTACACGTACATTATTCATTGAGTGACAATTTAATAATTCTCCATGTAATGAAGATGGGGATGAATATGAGATAACTTCATCGCCAGGAGGTTCTGGTAACGGTGACAATGACGGTGTTTTTTTGAAGTTTTTTTTCTGTGCATTTCGTTTAGTCTCTAGAGAATCATGGAGGAGTTTTCCCAATGGCGTAGGGTTTTGTTTCTGCAGTGCATTAGCAAGAGGGCAAGTCTTATTAATGGTATTGGATTTATTAACCAAAGCATACAAAACCTTGGGATTGTGCTCAACGTTGAAGTGCTGTATCCCTGTGCGGTTTTCGAAATTGGGACTTTCTGAAATACGCATGCTATCATCTTCTATTTCGGAATATATGGGCTCATTGTTACAAACTCCAAGTCCAATTCTTAATCTGCCGCTAATATTTTGTGGTATTTTCTGTTGAACGTCTGGTAAGGAAACGTCGAAGGAACTTGTAATGTGAATCGGGTCTCCGTTTTCAGTTTCCTATTAAAAAAATAAAATTAAATATTATTCACACTTGAACTTCTTCTAACAATAGAAAATAGAAAAAAATAATTTAAAACAATAATATATTGTTTTCATTCTTCTGAATATTATTAATAATTCATGATCGAGGTGATTAATAATACAAATATTCCTTTTTATTTTAATAAATATGACAAACTGTTAGTAGTAATTTAGATTTAATATGGATAACAGAGAGGGAACTATACAAAACACGTTTTTTAATTTTTTTGAACGACTGCTACTAAAGCACTAGTTCTACGTCAAAGAGACATTTGTAGCTCTCATAATTACTTTAAATTTAAGGTATTAGTCGCCTCGATCGGGCGTATACTTCAAACCTAATAAGGGTAGCTTTGACGACAATTGTAAATTTAATAAAAAAATATTTTTTTTTAAATTTCAAAAACGTTTTGTTATGAAAAGTTGTGGTATGTTTTACTATTATCCGATATAATTTTATTTTTGTGATAAAATTTAGTTTAGCTCGATAAATCGTCAAAGAAAAACTTAAAAAACACGTCCTTTCTATTTTTAACGATTGTTACGAAACCACTGTTTCTACGTGAAAAATACAATTTACAGTAGTAGGCCTCGAAATTACCTTAAATTTAGGGTATCATTTGGCTTGATCGGGCTTATACTTCAATATTAAAGGTACCTTCGACGATAATTGTAATAATTCAAATAAAATAAATAAATAAAAAATCCAAAAATATTCTGTGAAGTAATACCTTAAATAATACGAGTAATAATAAATGTAATGTAATTATATGGGCTGCAAATGTATCTTTCACATAGAACCAGTGGTTTAGTAGCAGTCGTTTAAAAAATTAAAAAAAAGAGTTTTTTTAAATCGATTTTTCTTTTGACGATTTACCTAGCTAAATTAAATTTTATCACAAAAATAAAAATATATTTGAGAAAGGCAAAGCAATCCACCACTTTTTAACTACACGATTTTGAAAATCAAAAATTGTCTAAAATCAACACACCCTACTGTAGCATTCTAAAATTGAGTCTAAAAATTTTACTCAAATTAACTGTGCAATAAGGTCCATAGGAATCCCGACATCTGGCAAGTCTGCACCGACCTTCCAATTGTAGGTATATAGGCGCGGATTGTAAGTTCAAGGATATTTGCCGGGTCAGTTACGGCCTTTGAGGCTATGCGACTACATTCAGTGAACCTTGGTCAGTGTTTGACTCAATTCTGGCGGATGGAAAGCTTCGTTATTGTGGTCGGACACCGGTGTCGAAGTAAGTAAGTAAGTAAGTAAGTAATTTTTTATTGAGTCTTCTTCCTTTTCGATGACATGAGAATGTACATACTTCGAGATGTTAACAAATAAACTTAGAACTATATTTGTCTTGTTCTAATACACACTGATTGCGCGTATATGCAACTTGCTTACTATGACAAGAAAATGGTTGACAAAGTATAAATGAGAACAAGGCTTGCTCACGGCCTTTGCTATAGCAGACAGAGCATGAGTGTCTGTCAAAAGACGAATAAATAATCAAAACAAACTACATAAAACTTAAAACGAAATAACAATAACAAAACAGTCTGTTAATAAACGACAACAGACTTCATTAATATCAAACATATTGTATATTAATATTATGAATGAGTGTTAAGTGTAGATATCACAGATTGGGATTAAGTGTTAATAAATTAATAAATCGACAGTTTAGGTACATTTGTTTGTTAGGTGGATATCACAGTTATGCATTGCTTATATAAATAAATAAAATTGGAAAATTTTTTAGTGCGGGTTGCATAATGTTTATTTATGCACTTTCGCAAAAATTTCCGCTCAAAGATTTCCAACTCTTTAGCTACTATTGGTGACATAGTAAACCAGATTGGAAACCCGTAGAGCAACACAGGCCTGATTGTTACTTTGTAGAGAAGTAACTTCGTCTTTTGAGGCAAATACTTATTATTAAGTATGTATGAAAACATCCTTGTTATTGTTTTCGCCTTATGGAGAATGGAACGCGCATGTAAGTTAAATTTCATTAACTTGTCAAACTTAACCCCCAGATATGTTTGTTTTTAAGGGAATGTCGATTTCCTCAAGACAGAGACGTAGCGCTTTACTTTGTGGTACCACCACTTGGGCACTTCCCTGAGGCATTACGAATGCATATAGCCTGTGATTTTGCAGCGTTGATTTTTATGCCCCAAGTCTTATAGTACTCGTTAATGAGTCTGAGGTGGGAAGCAGCGTTATTCAAGGCAATTGTAGGGGATGGGCTATGGGCGTAAATCAGGCAGTCGTCGGCATAAAGAATGGCCTGGGAATCCGGAGTTGTGTGTGGGAAATCATTTAGGAAGATATTAAATAAGAAGGGGGCTAATACACTTCCTTGTGGAACGCCACTATGTATCATTCCCCATGTAGAGGATGCACCACGAATATGAATAGAAAATTTCCGGTCTTGAAAAAAGCTGTGTATTAGTTTCACCAAAAATGGGTCGACGTCCAGATCTATCAGTTTGTAGAGGATCCCGTTGTGGCAAACGGAGTCGAAAGCCTTTTCTATATCCAGGGATATTGCCACTGTACAGATTTCATTTCTCAAGTTGGTAGTAATATCACTATGGAATTTAAGGAGAGCATGTTGGGTGGAGTTATGTTGCTTAAATCCGAATTGGAAGTGGGAAATTGGATTTATTATGAACTCATTTTCTATTTTTTCTTTCAGTATATGCTCAAATATTTTGCCGATGTTGGACAGCAATGAGATTGGACGGAAATCTTTCAGCGACTCGCTACTTGACTTCTTTTTAATTGGAATTATTTTCGCACACTTCCAATCAGTGGGGAAATAGCCGTTGTTGATGCAGTTGTTGTAAATACAGGCGAGTAAATTTATACAGGCGTCTGGAAACCTTCTTATGATGAAATTAGAAATTCCATCAATACTACTTGATTTTTTATTTTTCATGTTTTGAATAATATTTTTAATTTTTTCAGGCTCAATAAAATGAAAAGAATCCGGATTTCCGATTGCTTGGAAATTATCGTCAAAGGTGTAAATGCGACGAGGAATTAGATTGATGCAAGATGAAGCCCTTGAGTCGAGATCGTCCACTGGATTTTCAGGAGTTGTACGGTCGAAAATTGAGGAGTAGTACGATTGGAAGTGATCAGCAATTTCAGAATTATTTGTAATGATATTATCATTATGGATAATCTGTTCACAGAAGGCGGACTTGTTTTTCCCAGTTATTTGGAAGATTTCTTTGAAAGCGGAAGGACCAGGTTTTATGTTTTTTAATCTATCATTAAATGATTGTGCTTGCTCCAAACTTACAGATTCTTTAATTATCGTTTTTAGAAGATGGATTTGTTTTGAAAGGATAACATACTCACGGCTCAGTCTATTACCCGTTCGATGAAATATCCTTTTTAGCTCCTTCTGCCATTGATGTTTAACTTTAAAGAACTTCTTGGTTCTTTCGGAGAGTGGAAATTTGCCATCTTTAATTTCGAGTTTTTGCGAATGAGTCTCGTGAATTGAGGTAAAAGTATTGTTGAATTCGCCGATCAAGGTATCAATTTCCCAATTATCCAAACTGCTATTTAAAGGTGGCATTAATCGTCGCGCAGCAACTTCCATGTCATTTCGAAAATCATTCCAATTAGTATTTTTGTACGACGTGAAAAATTGTGGAGCTTTCATAATAATTCCTGAACACTCAAGTTGTATTTCCAGCTTAAGAGGAAAGTGATCGGAAAATGACGGCGCAGTTGATATTTTAAAGTTGGGATTTATTCCGTTAATAAGATGAGCGCTGGTAAGAAAGTGGTCCAGAAATGAAGAACCATTTGGGTAAGATGGCGTGGAGTCGCAAATGCGCACGACGTCTAAGATATTATCATCAAGCCACTTTTGAAGTATTTTCCCGTTGGAATTTTCGGACGAGTCACCCCACAGTGGATTTCTTGAGTTTAGATCGCCACCCAAAAGAAATCCATCAAAACTTCCACAAACTTGTAGAAGCTTGTTTAAGTCACTCTCCAGCCTTTGTGCAGAATAATTACATGGAATATATATTGAGCCTGTTAAATATTTTTTCATGATGTTGTTGATGGGTAATTCAATCTGCACGAGGGAAACATTGAATCCAACGTCCTTTAAGGATACCCGGCTATATTGAATCGAGCTTTTAATAACAACCGCAACTCCAACAGGTGAGTAATCGCATATAAAATTATAACCATTAATTTTAACTTTTCTATTCCTCCGCAGGTGGCATTCTTGGATGAAACCAATGTCATTGTAATACAGCGTATTTCTCAGATCAACTTGGCGGCTTGTGTGCACAAGAGATCTAACATTGAATGATAAAAAGTTTATGGATCTATGGACCATAACTGGATCTTACTTTGTTAAGCAGGCGCAAAAATTCAGTTTTGGCCTCTGTCTTTGACATTTTGGTATAGTTGTTTAGAAATGCGCTGATTTCTTGCTCCAGAGTCAATTCCTCAGGTTCCAAGAAAAAGTTGGCCAGTTTTAAAAATTCCTCTACGATGGAAGGCTTTTGCTGACGGGACTTTTGAAGAACAGGATGCTCCTGAAGGATATTGGCGAATGTTTGCCCAGAGGACACCATTGACATTCCGACTGCTCTGTGGACATTATTTTTGGCAATATTATTTTCTTCGTTGACTTTGGCAAGTTTCTTTTGACGAGCATCGACATATTTTTTGTAAGTGGGGCATCCTCTCCAATTTGCAGGATGACCAGTCTCGTTACAATTCGTGCAGAATGGGTCAGAGTCATCGGTGCGAGTGCGTTGACATTCGCCTGGAGCATGATCAAGATGACATTTCACGCATTTATAAGCCGAGTTACAATTTCTTGAGATATGACCCCACCGTTGACATCTTCGACATTGGATATCACCTTCTTTTCTTTTTGGTTTTTCCCATGTTATAATTTGATGCAATAAATCTCGTATATGAGATACTTCCCCAATGTTTTTCCCTGGGAGAAGTGAAACCAAAAATAAGCCCGTGTCTACGCCTTTTTTTATGGATCCCGGAGTTCTGAATTTTGACACATTAGCTACCGTGTTATGTCCAATTCGGATTTTATTTGATTTATATCCGATTCCGGATATAAACCACGGAGGACCAAAGAAGTTTGCCTAAGTTCCTTAGGTGTGAAGGAGTAAGAATGAATATTCTTATCCCTGATTATGGCCATCATCGAGGCATGAACATTGGCATCTTCAAAATAAAGTTTACTTTTATTTTTGTTGATGTTGTTAACTTTACATTTAAAGTCAGGGATAGTGACTTTCAACGTATCCACAAGAGTTTTAATATTAACGTTGTACACAAATATTGGGATTTTGATGTACTTAATGTTGTGTGATGATGGCAACCCTAGAGTTGTGAGATGGGACAACTGTCAACCCGGGGTTTTGCTGCTCACTTCACTACCGAGAACTTAGGAAACTGGAGAATTAGATGAATAAGTAATAAGTTGTCTAATAATTATATGGAATAAATAAATGAATATTAAAGACAAAACATGGTGGCAGCGGTAAAAAAACGACTAAGCAGTGTTAATCGCATATAAGCAAAGGAAGAAAGAAAAGTTTTTGGTAATAATTCAAGTCGAGGAGAAGTCTGCAAAAATCGGACACGTGCTTAGGCGATTACAAAATCAGTACGAAATATGCCTGAAACGGATAATACATCAAATGCTCGGCAAACATCAGTGGTTATGATGACACCGAACGTAGCCCCACCGGAACAATTTAATTTCCAACAAGGGGGAAAATGGCCAGTGTGGCGTAAACGATTTGAGAGATACACAACGGTCTCAAAGTTGAGTACAAATGCAAGCGAAAAGGAAAAAATTGACACATGCTTGTATTGTATGGGCGAAAAGAGCGAAGAAATATTACTACAAATAAATTGTGAACCAACCACGCTATTCGAATTGTTAAATGCATTTGATAAATATTTTCAATCCCAAAGGAACGTGATATTTGAACGATTCAAATTTAATTCGAGAATACAAAGGGCAGGCGAGCCTATGGACGATTTTATTACCGATTTACATGCGCTGGCAGAAAATTGTGATTTTCAATCTTTGAAAGAGGAACTCATTAGAGACCGTATTGTTGTGGGCATGCAAAATTTGAAGGTGAGCGAGCAGCTTCAGCTGAGAAGTGATTTAACATTGAAGACAGCAATAGATTGTGCCAGGCAAGCCGAGATGCAAGCTAAACAGACCAGAGTTATTCAAGATGAAAAATCTATCAACATGGTGATTGGAAAAAAAGGTGACCAGATCAAGATCGGCCAGTGAGAATAGACGATGTTCATTTTGTGGTTACGGTGCTCATGAGAGGTCGCAGTGTCCAGCGCGAGTGGCGGTGTGCAACAATTGTAGAAAGGTTGGCCATTACAAGAGAGTATTTAGAAATAGTAAGAATTTTGGTAGTAGTAGAAATAATTTTAGGGATACGAATGTAGGACATACTGTTGGTCATTGTGAGAGTAATCGTAGTGGCGATGGCGAGCATGATGAAATTTTTATTGGTACAGTGTCCAATATGAATGGCAATGGTAGGTCTTGGTATGTCAGTTGTTTCGCGAAGGAGCTTGGCTATAAGATACGATTTTTGGTCGACACGGGTGCGGATTGCATTTGTTTGCCGGCGAATTCTGAATTTTGTTCAGGAAACAATGAACGGACAATGGCTGAATATCCTGAAATTAAAGCTGTCGATGGAAATATTCTTCAGATTATCGCAAGCATGAGTTTGACACTGGAGTATGCCGGTAATAGTCACATGTTTACGTGCTACGTTGTGAACGGTTTAAAAATTCCTCTTTTGGGTATGAACGCTATTCGCATCTTGAAGATTTTATCTCCGCCAAAGGATTGTTTTGCAGTATTAGAAGGCGATGGCTATGCAAAGATTTTGCAACAATTTCCTAATCTCTTCAACGATTTAGGTGAATTTCGAGGCGAGGTTGAGATTAGACTGAAACCTGATTATAGACCGTTTGTACAATCGGTACCTAGGAATGTTGCGATTCCACTATTACCAAGGCTGAAGGATGAACTAAATCGTTTGATTAGATTGGATATAATCGAACCTATAGAAGATGTGACAGAATGGGTAAGTCCCATAGTTGTTGTGCCTAAGCCGAATAAAGAAATACGCCTTTGTGTTGACTACACGGAATTGAACAAGGTTGTTATGCGTCCATATTTCCCAATAGAGAAGATTGAGATGAAGCTCGCTAGGATTAAAGGTGCGAAATATTTTTCGAAAATTGATTGCAACAAGGGTTTTTACCAAATAAAGTTGAAGAAAGATTGTCAACATTTGACTTGTTTCATATGCCCATTCGGAAGATTTGTGTTTAAAAGATTGCCTTTCGGGATCTCATGTGCTCCGGAGTACTTTGTTACGAAATTTAATCAAATTTTAATGGGTATTGAGAACGTAATCTTGCACATTGATGATATCCTAGTGTATGGCGATACGAAGGAATTGCATGATAAAACCTTGACAACGGTTTTGGAGCGTTTATCTCATGAAGGTATTACAATTCATAAGGACAAATCGCTGTTTGGTGTAAATGAGGTTACATATTTGGGCTACGTGCTTTCGGAGAAAGGGATATCTGTTGACCCGAAACGAGTGGAAGCTATATTGAAATTTCCTCGACCAACAAGCAAGGTTGAGGTTCAACGATTCTTGGGTATGATTAATTTCCTTGCCAGGGGGGTTACTATGTAACTCGATTCGAAAGTTAAATATTACGAAAACGGATTTTCCCTACCAACTAACTCGAATTCGCAAATACATTTCTACTTTCGATTTGCCACATCCGATTATCGGATACTCATACTCTACTTTCGTATGTGCATCACTATGTATTTCGAATCTAGATGTCAAAGTCGCTCAAAAGTAAACATTTGTACTCGTTTGATATTATGCTAACGGAAAGAATTAAAATATTAAATTATTGACACCAAACGCATAAAAATGTAAGTATTTATTAAATTTATATATATATCAGTAGATTAATATTTATAAAAATGTTTTTTAATAGGGAAAATCCAACAAAAAATGTAAACACCAAACAAATACAGTTTGAGATCATGCTAAATTTTATGAAGGATCATCCGCAGTTGGCTAAGGGTTATGTCAAAGCTCCGGAAGCCAAACAAGCCACCAATAATTTATGGTCTCGATTGACAGAAGAGTTAAATGCAGCCGGTCCACCAATGCGGGAAGTGGTCGGTTGGAAAAAAGTATGCAAGTGATAGTTTGCCCATAAATGTAAATTAATTATTTCTTTTTAGGTTTGGGCAGATCACAAGACCCATCTTAAGGCCAAACTGCGAAAGAATCGAACTAATTTTTCGGGCACAGGCGGTGGACCGGCAAAATTTTGTTCCTTCACGGCGCTAGAAGAAGGTGTCATAGAGTTGCTGGATATGCAGAAGGCGGTGGACGGTATGAGTGGTGTCCGAAAATTTGGGATTACCAGCGACGACACTAGTACGGCCACAAGCAGTAAGGACACCGAGGAAGTCGTCACAAATATGCTCAACTACATCACAAATAATCCGAGTGAGACGGATGTGTTAGTGTCTGCACCGTCCCCACCGCGTTGTTCATCAGCTCGTACAGCCACCACACCACAATTGTCCTTTAATCGTGTTGCTCCAAAAAAAACAGGCATTGCTAGAAGTAAGATTCTGCGTTCCATTCGCTCGTCTTCATTTTCCATCCAAAGGGCAACCGAATCCATTTTTGTAACACACAAATATTATTTACTTTTTATTTTGTTTTGACATTTCATGTATTAAATGTTGCCAACTCTGAATAATACATTCGAAAGTACTGCCAAAAATGTTAAGAAATAGTGGCAGCACTTTTCACTCGATTCAAAACTCTTACATGGTAAGAGTATAAATTCGGATCGAATACAACTTTCGAGCTGTTCGAACTTTCGAATCGAGTTACATAGTAACCCCCCAGGTTTATTGAGATGAGATCCTCTGTGCTTGAACCACTTAATGCTCTTGTGGGAAATCAGGAATTTGTATGGTCGCAGATACAGGATAAAGCATTCGAAGAGGTGAAGAGGATGATTTCGGAATCTCCCACATTGTCCTACTTTGATCCAGAGAAACGGATTATTATAAGCTCTGATGCTTCAAGTTACGGGTTGGGAGCGTGCCTTATGCATCAAGAAGTATGACAGATACGGAGAAGAAATATTTCCAGATTGAAAGGGAGGCATTGGCATTGGTATGGGCGGCGGACAATTTTCAGAGTATATAAATGGAATACCGGTGACGTTTGAGACAGACCACAAACCGTTGGTGCAACTTTTACAAACGAAACCAATTGACACTTTGAGTTTGAGAATCCAACGATTTAGAATGCGCCTGATGCGGTATGTGTACAAGATAATATATATACCAGGCAAATCGCTTGTACTAGCCGATGCTTTATCCCGAAGCCCTATTCAATGTTCTTCGAAGGAAGAAGAAATCGTAGAAGAAGCGGAAATGTACGTGAATTTGATTGCAGGTTGTTATCCGGTTAAGGATTATTATTTGGAAAAGATAAAAAATGAACAGAGTAAAGACCCAGTAATACAGAAACTTCGTATTTTTTGCCATAATGGATGGCCTCCAAGAAGCAAATTGCCTAACGTAATGGTACCGTACTATCAATATAGGAGTGATATTTCTTATGCGGATAATTTAGTCTTATACGGTACCAGAATAATAATACCTCCGAACCTGCGGCAGGAGATTTTAAACTTCATTCACATGGGTCATCAAGGCTTAACTAAATGTCGTAGGCGGACACAAATGAGCGTATGGTGGATTGGTATGTCTAACGAATTGGAGAGGATGGTGAAAGAATGTAACATGTGTATAGAGCATCGCATAAATCCAAAAGAACCTTTTTACAGAGAGGCCATACCGACGAGGCCCATGGAAAGAATAGCAGCAGATTTGTTCAAAAGTAAAAAAGATGACTCGTGGTACTTGGTAATTACTGATTATTTTTCTCGTTATTTTGAGATTTTTAAATTGGATTCGTTAACTGATTCAGAAGTTATTCGGAGGATGAAACAGTATTTCGCAACTTTTGGTATTGGATCGGTGCTACGTACGGACAATGGCCCACAGTTTGATTCTCACAATTTCAAGAAGTTTTGCCAGGATTACAATATTGTACACAATTCAAGTAGTCCGTATTTCAGCCAATCTAATGGCGCAGTGGAATCTGCTGTTAAGGTTGCAAAATCAATATTGTACAAGAATAAAGATAATTATTATGAAGCATTACTTAGCTACAGAGCTACACCATTGGAAAATGGATTCTCCCCTGCCGAGTTAATGATGGGACGCAGAATAAAAACACACTTGCCGATACTACCGAAACTGTTGGAGGTTGATAGCGAAGAAGTGGTTGATCGTGAAGAGATAATTAAAACCAGGAACGAAGCCAATTACAACAAACGCCATAGGCCTGTGGAATTGTCAGAGCTAAAGAAAGGGGATGGTGTTTGGATTACTGATCTAAAACGTTATGGAACTGTCATAGAGAAACTGGAATATCCTTGATCTTACTTGGTTGAATCGGAGGATGCGAGATATCGGCGAAATAGTTGGCATCTAATTCCTGCCAGGAACGCTCAGAGTCAAAACTACGATTACTCAACAGGTATAGATTTGTTTAAAATATATGATGATCGTGATTGTAATGGCCAGGGTCACGGTATTGATACTGGAGGAAATGCTTGTAATGAGAATTCTAATACTGAGAATCAAACTTGTAATATAGATAATCTTGATGTTGACTTGCATATTCAGAATGAAATTTTAAACGAGAATACAGCCACTGAAGGTGATACGATAGATGTTCCGGTGGCTGAATGCTCGTCGAATGCTTCTAGGGCCGGTAGGTCGGTGAGGAAGCCCAAGTATTTGGAAGATTATATTGTAGAGATTGACTGAAAGAAGGGGATGTTGTGTGATGATGGCAACCCTAGAGTTGTGAGATGGGACAACTGTCAACCCGGGGTTTTGCTGCTCACTTCACTACCGAGAACTTAGGAACTTGGAGAATTAGATGAATAAGTAATAAGTTGTCTAATAATTATATGGAATAAATAAATGAATATTAAAGACAAAACACTTAACGAATGGATAACAAAAGTATACATTGTTGGGTTTATAAAGCAAATATTTCAGCTTCTTTTTAAGTTTTTTGTCCGGTATTTTTTCTAAAATATTACGTACGATAAGATGACCATTTAACGTTGTTTTTGTTCGGTTCTTTCGTTGAATTTTAGTTTTATGCAATCTAAAGTACAAATAATACGAAAAGTCATTGGACAGTAATTTAGCACAAATTAAAAAAACTTTAATCAAACCGGAAAAAACTGAACTAACCAATACATTTTATTAAACTTATTACTTACTTAACTTAACTTATTATAAACTTACTATTTGGTTTGATAACCACTATTTTGAGTAATAGCAGTACATCTTCTGGACATACTCTCCACTAGAGACATAAAACGCTCCATTGGAATAGCATATCAGGAATTTTGAGTTTCATTGAAGAAATCGGCAAATTTTTGGGTTTTATTGCTATAATATGTTGTTAAAGTCCATTCCATAGATTGTCAAGAGGATTGAGATCCGGTGACTGTTCTGCACCATGTTTAAAAATCTATTCTGTTAAGCTCCAAACAGCTCTTCACTGCCGTTAAGTGTGTTTTGGTTGATTGTCGTGCATAAAACGCCACTTAATTGGCATGTTTTTATCTGAATATGTTATCATGGTATCAACAAGTAGATTTTTGTAAATATACTGATCCATTAGTGCATCGATTTTTGTATCGGACCAACGCCGTGTCCAGAAAACGCAGTATACACCATCAGATTTTAGCCAACAAGCTTTACCGTCTCATATTTGTACTTCGGGCTGTGCTGCATGTTTGCGGACACAACTCGTATTGTTTTCTATTAGATCCGAACCGACATGTGTTCGATTCGCCAATCCAGGCGATATTTTCCCAAAAATCTTGGATTTTTCTAAATGCTCCTGGGCAAATGAAATTTGAGACTGTAAGTCATTTTTTGATACGTGTGGCATATGTTGAACAATGCATCCAAATAATTTTTTTCAATGGTTCTTCTTCTTATGATTCTTGAAGAAATGCTAATGTCAAATTTGTCCGAAAGGTCTCTCTGAATCACAGTTGAGCTTCTAAATGGATATTCTACGCAGGTTCTATAAATTAAAAAAATCCGATTTATTGGCTGTTTTTCCCGGCGTAGGACATTATGCGACATTTTTGAAGCTCCCGTAAGTGCCAATATGGCTTAGTATATTGCATACAATCTGTCTGGATCAATTCAGAATGTTTACAATATCCCCAGCGGTACTTCCACTATCGTTCAATTGCATAATAACATGACGCTGCGCCTCAATGCACCATTTTCCTTTAGCAATGTCTAATTATAAATTTTGTTAAATAATAACTTTCATTTGAGTAAAAATTACCCTTACATACCAATTAATTAATTTAAACGCAAAAAGAGACAGAAAATGAAAACTTTTATCAAATGTGCTAAATTTGTGTCCAGATTACGAATTACTAACAAAAACATGAGAGTACGAGAGAAAGGCACAAAAGAATACGAAAAAAAATTATTGGGCTTACTTCACACCATAAGCAACACTAAAAAACAAATATGTTGCGCAGAGTTCATAATCAGAACAAATTATTTACTATTATAAACAGCACATGTGAAGTGTGCTAAACTCGTGGCACCACTGTACTTAGAACTATATTCGTTTTGATCTAATGCACAGTGTTGTTCTAATGCACGTGATAAGCTACTTGTTAAAATGAGATAGTGAATGTATGGTAATACGTGAGTGTTAAAATAAACAGGGCTTGCTCATGGCCTTAGTGACAGTAGCGGACAGTGCGAGAATCTGTCCAAATAACAAAATAAATAAATAGTACTTAAAACTAAATAACAATAAAAACAGAACTGTTAAATCAATTACTAACAGCGAGCTTACAAATTATATGTATAAGGAAAACATGTTTAAATATCACAGTAAGTTGGTATAAAAATACAAAAACGAGAGTTCAGGTGCATTGCTTTTAGAACATGGAATTAAAATTAACTTTAGATATTGCTTTTCTTTCGTAATAAACACTCGTCACAGCACCCATATATATGGGAATTGTAGGAGTGTAGTAATAATATAATAATAATAATTACATAAATAATATGTAGATAATACAATTTTTTTCTAATATATTTTTCTTAGCCTCTGCGGCAACCAGGGACGGTCTTGATATAAAAGTCTGGTACGCTGTAGGGGGCCGAGACGTGTCTTTTTGTTTTGTTTTATCGAACGGTCCCAACGCCTCTTACTCCCGGCCCTTCCGACCGAGAGGGCCACGTCCCCATAACGTACACACCACAGTCCGAACCATGGCGGCCAAGCACTAGAGGGTGGACATCGGCTACAGATTAAATATCAACAGCCGGTATAACAAAAATATTATTAAACAAAATATTAGTATCACATGCAAATAATGGTTATTCTTAAAGTTAGTCATTAAAAATATTAAAGTAAACATATCATAAAAAAACCTAAACATCCAAACAGGAGAAAATCCTGGACTTTATTATATCGATTCCTAATCCGAAATCTATGATGTGACACAATGAATTGAAATCAATACACATTCTAAGAATGGGCTCTGTGGGAGCATAATTCGTACGCTGAAAAGCAATATGAAGTAATTGATAGTATCTAGAAGGTCTAAATGGCACGTTAAACTTAATCCTAGAAATAATATAGTCAGAAGAGAAATCAACATTTATAACCTTATAAACCATCACGGTGTTTAACCTAACACGCCTGCTTTTTAAGGATGGCAAGTCGATCAACTTCAATCTACTAGTATAAGGGGAAGAACAAAATCACTATTCCAATGTAAGTGTCTTAATGAAAAAATCAAAAATTGTTTCTGAACTGACTCAATTATATCAATATAGATACCATACAGAGGATCCCACACTACGGAACCATATTCCAGAATAGGCCTGACAAGCGATGTAAATAGTTGCTTCGTCACGTAAGGATCGCTTAATGAAACCAAGAACACCATGCTTTGTTAACCATAGTAATAATATGATTGTTGAAATTCAGTTTGGAATATATTAGAATACCGAGGTCTACGAAAGAATCAACTACCTCTAACTCAGCTCCTCCAATATTATACCTGACAAATCTCGGGTTCGATCTAAAGAAACGCATATGTTTGCATTTCCTTAGATTGAGTTCCATGCAATTTATGTCACACCAGCGTCCAAAACTATCCAAGTCATTCTCCAATGGACGAGAAAATTCTGGCCAATCATAAGAAAAAAATATTTTTACATCATCTGCATACATTAGAAGTTTAGAGTTAATAATAAACTCTGGAAGGTCATTTATGAATAATAAGAATAAAACAGGCCCTAGATGACTACCCTGAGGGACTCCCGATGGAATCAGAATTCGTTTAGAATAAGAATTTCCAAATTTAACAATCTGTGAGCGAATCGAATGATACGAAGATATACACTTCAAGAAGTCGGAGCTAAAACCAATGCGATCTAATTTATATACCGAAAGTTCATGGTTAACTTTATCAAATGCTTTACTAAAATCCGTATAGATGACATCAGTCTGATTACCCTGAACAAATTCATCAATAACCTGAGAAGTAAACTGAATTAAATTTGTAACAGTAGAAAAACCCTTGCGAAATCCATGTCGGTATGGACTCAATATAGAAGAAACCCTATGAGATACCACCGCAGTAACCAATTTCTCAAATAGCTTCGGAATGGCACTCAACTTAGCTATCCCTCTATAGTTTGACACGTCAATTAGACTGCCAGACTTATGGAGGGGGTCAATGAATGAACTCCTCCAAGCTAAAGGGAAATATCCAAATCTCAATGAAGTATTAAATAACAATGTTAGCGGAATAGCCAAACCACTAGCACAGAATTTCAAAATTATACTTGGCACCCCATCTGGGCCAACACTATTCGTGGATCTGAGATTATTCAAATTTGACAAAACCAAGGGTAAATCAAATACAGAGATTTCCAGTTGACTCAATGCAGAGGCATTAAAAGGATAAGTGTCACTCGATCGATAAGATCGTTCAGAAAAATTCGTCGCAAAAAACTTCGCAAAACAATCAGCAATCGCCTGATCTTCACAAAATTCTAAACCATCCATTCTAATCCTAGTTGGCTTAGATGCGGATCTACGCTTAAGATTCACGAAGTCATAAAAAGATCTGGGGTTCTTCCTAAAATCATTCTTTAGTTTCTCCAAGTAGATCCTATAAAGTCTCTGAGAGTCAATGCTATATCTCGACCTAGCAACGGAGTATTTGATATAGTCAGAATTTAAACCAGTCCTCTTAAATTTTATAAAGAGTCTACTTCTCGAATTCTTCATACTAGACAACTCACGCGAAAACCAAGGTAGCCTTCTAGAGTGCCCAACACGAATTTTCGGTACTGATCGTGACATGAAGTCATTTAAAATTTGATAAAATCTATCTACAACAGTGTCAAGATCAGTATAGTGACAAGAGCTACATACAGAATTCCAATCAACATCCTGGATAAGAGAATTTAGCACAACAAAGTTGGTTCTCTTGAAACAATAAATGGTACGATTATCTTGTGAAGCAGAGGGAGAAGAATCACTAGAATAGGTAGTCGTCCTCCGGGATAGATATGGGAGGAAACCTACTGATCTCGAAGAAATTGGGGATCATTGACAAATACTAGGTCAAGTTGCCTAGCATTTACATTTCCCACATAATTGATCTGAAACAAATTTAAATCAGTAAATAGTCTAACTATATGCGAAAGCCAATCATCCGAATTAAAAGTTGACGTCAACGGTGTTAAAGCCTCCGCAACAGGCAAGATAAGCCAAGATATTGTGGGTAAATTGCAATCTCCCAGAATCATAATGTTGTCCAAATCACCTGCTTTCGAAGCAACTATACCAATCGCAGTCAAGTGCCTCTCATATACACATAACTCGGACGATGGAGGAATATAAGAACATGTGACAAACAACTTACTACGTCCCATATTAATAAGGACTGCAATAAATTCAATGTCATCAAACCCTTGTAGAATAAAGCGTTTGGATGAGAACTCATTAGCAACAGCGATAAGAACACCGCCACCAATTTTCCCTACGCGATCCTTCCTAAATAGAACATAAAATCTCAGAGTCCAAAATCGAAACTTTCAGCCAGGTCTCAGAAAAGGCGAGAGCCGAGAAGACAAAGTCCAAACTATCAACAAACAGACGACTCAACTTCGTATTCAAACCTCTAACATTCTGATACCCAACACTAAAAGAGCTGCTTAGTTTTTTGGAATAGTGGCTGACATCGATGGGATACGCGCCAGATTGTCAACCCTATCTACAAACTCTTTGACAAAAGCCCTAGATGGCCAGAATGAGGGGACAATTAGCTTGTCGAAAATTTCCCTCGACACAATAATTTTAAACGATGGCCGACTTTGGGCAAAGGATGACTTCAGTTTAAACGTCTTTATACGGAAGTCACCCTCAATTTTTGACTTCATAAAACAATTTAAATCTTCCACAGTCGTATCCGGAGCGAAACGGGAAACGAAAACCATCTTCATTTCCGGAGCCATGGACAATCCACCGGAATTTCATCCAGAACGATGTGGACGGACACCACCGGCAACAGCAACTGGGTCCGGCCGACCAGTCGCATTCACACGGGCCAGAGAAGGACCCGCTGCAACTGTCGCCTGATTTTGCCGCGGCTGATCAGCCACATCAGGCACCGGCCCAGCAACCGAAGCATAAGTCGGCGTATCACCGTCCACAGTGACTGACCCGCCGACCTCAGGAACAGCCGAGGACACCGAAACAACACCATCCGATCCAATGGTGTTAAGTGTACCAGATTTCACAGCCGAGGGCGTAGCAGACGCCGTCCTCGCCGTTCTCTTACGTTTCTGGCCTGAAACTTCCGGAGGCTTAGCAAACTCATCCAATTGTGGGTATTTATCCAGATTGGATGCACACTTGTTAAATCTCGAATAAATCGCCCAGAGGTCCTTTCCCATTTCAGCAACCTCGGACATAGAAGTCCTGAAAAAGTTGTAAAAATCTACACCAATTTTTCTACACTTGGTGCAACACCAACGTAAACCATTGTTCTCTCCGTACAATGCGTCCACGACCCTTGCACCTACACCGGCACATTTAGCATTCCATTGACTGGTACACAACCAGCATTCAATGGAACGCTCACTGTCCGAAACAATTTTACAATTATCATACGAGCATGTTATATACACAGATCCGATAAGGTATTTTTTTTTTGCAGTGTTGTTGTGATTTGATTCAATTTGAATAAATGAAGTATTAAATCCAATATCTTTAATGGAAATGCGTTTGTATTGCAATGACTTTTGTATTAATGTTGCCACTCCAGGGGGGGAGTAATCACAAAGAAAGTTATATTCCTCAATATAAACTTTTTTGTTATCAGGGTGACACTCCTGGATAAATTTTATATCAATTTGGTTGTTTTTTAAAGTGTTTTGTAAATCAATTTGAAGGCTACTGCCGATCAAAGAATGGACCTTAAAGGTAAGAAAGTTGGTGGACTTATGGACCATAAGTTTATCTTACTTTTTTCAGCAAACGCAAAAACTCTTCTTTTGCTTCATTTTTGGCATTTTTAGAAGTTAGCAAGAAAAATGTTTATTTCCTGTTCGATGGACAGCTCTTTGGGCTCCAGAAAATAATTTGCAAGTTTCATGAATTCGTCGACAATGGACGACTTGCTCTGCTGAGTGTTCTATGACTGGAAAATGACTGCGAATGATTGTCCAGGCGATCTAAAGGAGGACACAATGGTTAATTTTACATTGTGTGATGCTTCTTCTTTTGCCTCACGAGCTTTTTGAATGCGAAGCGAGCATAAGGGAACGCTCGATACGTATTTTTTGTGCGCAGGGCAACCTTTCCAATTTGCATGGTGACCTGCTGCAGCATAGTTCACACAGTGAGGCTGAGATGATTCGGATTTGGTTCGAAGACACTCACCCGGAGAATGTTTCTTGTCACATTTGAATTCAGGCCACAGTTTTTCGATATGTGACCCCAGCGCTAACATCTATGGCACTGAATTTCCTTTTCTTTTTTGTTGGGTTTTTCCCATGTTATAGTCTGGCTCAGCAGATCGTGGATGTGAGAGACATCATTGAGGAGTTTGCCAGGTAGTAGCAAAGCTAATATAAGACCATTGGAACAGTTTCAGCATTTCTTCATGGTTCTGAGAAGTATAACTAACTTTTGTGTTTGTTAATGTTTTTTACTTTAAAAAAGATTTTCGGTGATTTTGCTTCTAGTTGCTCCACTAAAAGCTATACATTGACATCAAATAAAAATATTGGCGGGCATAGTGATTTTTTTGCTACTGTTGGTGCAGCAGAGGTATTACTTGCTTCTGGTATCTTTTTTCGAGAGTTAGAGGCATGTTGAACATTTTGAATATCGAGCCCTGCTAGCAATACGTATCTGTTTTGGTTGTCTGGGTCGTAATCCAGACCAGTAATGTCGATGTCTGTCGTTGTTGTTGTTGCACCGTCAAGTCGCTTTCGCTTCGACTCATTTGCACTAGCTAGTAAAGGAAGAAGGTTGGCCGGCATGTCCACAACATCAGTCAGAGTAGGTCAACGCCGATGAATTACCCGTACAATTTATATTAAAACTTCAAAGAATAAAAGAAAAAAATTGCGCTAAAAAATTTGCTGCCAAACCGTCTTGCTGTCTTCTAATTAATAGTAAATATACTACCTCATAGATACGCTAATATTATTGTCGTTGGAGAATTCAATTGCAATCTTTTTGATGCTTCTAAGTCAATTGATATTCGTTATGTACATCAAAATGTTATCGGAAAAGAAGAAGACTCAATAAAAATACTTACTTACTGTTATGAGATCGACTTGTATACGATTGGGTCCTTTCCATTTCACATAATTCTTTGCCGACTCATTTTGATGTTGCACATGTGTTCATTCACTACACTTTATTAAGTAGTTCTTCCCTTTTACACTTCGTTAATATTTGGCTTGCTTTATATTAATGTGTCACCGCAGGATCAATTTATAGAATACCGAGATTATAATAATATTGATTGGGAAGGGATTTTTCTGTTTTTGTCCGGTACTAATTTTGACAATATCTTCCTGACCTCTGATGTTGATACCCAGTTTTCTTCTTTCAATGACCTTGTAACTAATCTTTTCTCTTTTGTACCTCTAGTATGACGTAGACTTAGGTAACGTTTAGAGACTTGGCTGAAGTCTAGATCGATTTTACTGTCAAGGTCACTTAGAGATATTGCGTACAAGGATTACTTAAGGTATCCTTCTGAAGATAATTGGCGCATTTTCTGTTCTTATAGAAACAGAGCGAAATCTGTGCTCAGGAGAAAGGAGAAATCATTTTACTGGTTTGTTTAATAACTTGAATCCATCTCTTCGTAGTGATGTTGATCTGTCTGATGTCAACGTAATATACATATCGAGTTGCCTGCTTCACTTTTTTAATAGCATTTTCACAACGTCTGTTTTCCCCACTGCTTGAAAAATTGCACGTAAAGCCTTTGATCGTGTAGATTAATGTTATGCTAATTGATAAATTGAAGAGCTCGTGTAAGCTGGTCTACTCATATTTACATGGCCGCTCTCAGTTCGTATCTTTTAATGGCAATGTTTCTAATATACTCAACATTAGCAGCGGAGTGCTATTTTATATATTAATGACATAGCAAATAGCATTGTTAACAGATGTTGCTTTCCTTTTCTATATGCCGATGATATACATCTCTTTTTTAGGTCAGATGCTACCAATACATTAGTTGCTGATATAAATTTTACACTGGAGCTGTGAGTCGGTGGTTAGATAACAATAACTTTAGTGTGAATGTTTACAAAACCAAAGCATTACTTTTTGGGCCATTGCGCCACAGCGCCTCTAGTTTATTAATTTATATGAATGGTATCAGAGTTGGGTTTGTCGATATCCCTACCGGAGGTAACAATCTTGTCGCGATGTAGGGGTTTAAGTGCAGTCGAATTAATTGGGGTGGTAGTCCGATTGTCCGTCTGCACGACCAAAGGTTACCTCTCTCCTTCCTACACAAACTGGATCAGTTGTACATCCATAACTGTTCCAACAAATTGGAAGGTATAGCAACCTTCTCACTCAGTTCGATCCTCTGGAGAAGACCGTACAAACCTAAGGGTAATCTCATAACCGGTGTTTTCCTGTATGTGCACTGGTCGCGCTTGCATCTATCGAGCCCTAGTCACCTAGGGTTCACTTACATAGGTCAAGTACATACAAAAAAGCATATAACGGAAAATTTTATGGGATGAATAATAACGAAAATCAAAGTCGGAGTATTACCTCCTCCTAACCCAACGTCGGAAGGAGCAGAGGCGGCGACTTCCGGCGGGCACGGAGGAGACGTACAGTCTTCTCTACGTGTCGCCAGCGGCCTCAACAGTTTAGGTAACATGACCACGGAACGCCCATTGACAACTCTACATAAAGACACGGAACGGCAGGTGACGACTTGTGAGTGAACGGACAAACGGACGACTTTAGATCTCGGGCGGATTACAGGTGCCATTTTGGAGCAGCTGACTGAACTCCAGCGCCAACTAGAGGCGGAACGAGAGTCTTCACTAGGATCTTTCAGTGATCTTAGTGACACCATAGGAGGCTTGACCAACTATGGATTCTCTCTGACGAGCTTGATGTCACATTGACTCAATCTCCAAGGGAAATTCATGGTGAGCCAGAGCCTACTACTGGAGTCATTGATATCAGTGTGAACTCGCTGACGGTCTCCAACCGATGAGTCGGCACACGCCGACCCGCCCCGGACGACAATGGCGGCCACTCTGCTACGTCAGGATGCAGTGGAGAAAGAATTGGCTGAATTAAGTTCCAGTGAATTCACCGGAGGTTCTTCCAAAGAGTCCAAGACTCTACTAGGGACAGAGCCTAAAGGTGATGAAGAAGAACACCTCAGTTGATGCGGAGTCCCTGTGCACATCGAAGCAGAGCAAAGCTACGGAGTAGAAAGCCAAAAGCGGCTATAGGCGCTTCTGCGGCATCCTGAAAAGATTCGTAGGACGCGACTTCGTTCTGCTCTCCGACAAGGTAAAGGCGCTGCTCAGAAGACATCGACAAAGTGTAGCTAAGTGTCGATCGTCTCCTGATCAGCAGCCTTCCTTCGTACAAGACGGACAAGGCTTCTCGATTGCCGGCAGACCACATTAAAACACGCGCACCTAATAAAGACACCAACAAACACGCAAACAGGTACAAGAACGACAAAAACAAGTATAAACATGGCAAAGATACCCCTGCCACTTCTTCCCTTCCAGCTGAGGCCAATAAAGCACGACTCACATTGTTTCGTTCGTCGTGTTCACACACGCTCACACGAGTAAAATAAATTTTGCTCATGATCGCGCGTGAATCACGTGATGCTTTTTATGCAAAAAGGTTGGATATCTAGCTTCTGACAAGAGCTTCTGGACGAAAGAAAAGAAAATTAATCAACTTATGGCAGAAAACAAAATGTCCATATCTGAGGTGATGAGGGTTGTACATATTAGATCCAAAAGATTTGACATCCTTCGTGACAATGAAAGTTCCCCACAAATTCCTGGTGGGAATAGAATACTGACACCGTGGACGTATAACTCGGTGATCAGATGTGCGAATAGAGCTCGGCAGGCGCCAAGTATGTTTGAGGAAGCTGGTCTATCGGTGCCTGTATATCAGCAGCACAGTAACAGAAATCGAGAATATCACGCACGATCTTCTGAAATTTATGAAAGATCACTTCAGACAGGTTGGAAGTGAAGCTGGCCTTGAATCACTAAAACATTTTTCAGATCGGGTCAGTAAAGTGGGAATCGCGAATAATCATTCTATAACTCAATCTAGTCAAAATGAATTTCAAAATTTTACAATATAACGTACAATTCCTTCAAAAGAACAAAACCAAAACATTTCCAGAGGACTCAACAAAAAGGACGAATAAAATTTAAACTTCAACATAGTCGAAAAAGAAAGGATAGGTCATCGGTGTGAGAAAATACATTAATTTGTTCAAACCTCTATGACATTCTTATTATTAACAATATGGTGCTGTGTTCTACCGTCTTTGACAAAGAGTTTGAGGCATAATATGAGCGACTGCTGATATTCTTGGAATCATTCAGCAACCTCATCCTTCCAGAAATTAATGCTGAGGAAACAATGTGACATACCTCAAAGGGAAAGCACTAGAGATTTTAACTCAATGTTCAGTGTTTGTATGCTTTAATTGATTGCGGAAAAATACTAAATGAGTACTAATTCGTTGAATGCTGAAAACAATGTGAAGTATTTAGCATTTTTGACGATCAAGTAGCAACAAATTCTGAACCGGCTATGGCCTTTGAACTGAATGATAGATGGGTTGGCAGTGATGTTTGGAAGATGTCATTAACGCAAAAAGAAAGTCATCAGCAGGAGGTTATGCTGGAGATGATCAGGTCACTCACGGGCCCATCCACTACAGCACTAAATAATGAATTTTTAACAACAATAAAAGAAAGAATTGGAGAATCATCAAAATTCCGATACCCAAAGATAATAAAGACCAGTCTGACCTCAAAAATTTTAGACTAATATCTCTTATAACAGTTTTTCTAATGATAGTAAATCTCATGAGTAAAGAACACATCGCCCATTTTATTAACGGCGAAATGATGGAATGTAATAGTACAATATCACATAAATGTAGAAAAATGTTTTAAACAAAATCGTTGTAGCGAATTACAACCTTCGTTTATATGCTTCTCTATTTTTGAACAATTATATTTATATTATTTGTATGTTCATAGCCACTTTTGCAGCCACAAACTAATGTGTAAGTAGATGAAAAAATGGCTTTAGAAAAAAAATTCTTCACCAAATTTATATGACAGATGACATCCAAATCTGAGAACCACTTTTGAATATAAACCCTCGATATGTTCTGTTCCTGAAAGCGCACAGTATCTGCTTTTCTAATGTTAAAACTACAACGATGTGAGAGAATAGTTCAATTTTCCAAGCACCACTGTAACCTTGCAGGCATCCTGTCAGTCAGGAATGTAGCTGTATTACGTGACCTGATAGATTTTATAAGACTATCTAAGCTTAATATTTAAAATTGTGCATATATAATTGTGCTCCGTTCATTAATGTTTATTATTTAACATTCATCCTTCATGTTTAGATATCATCTTTCTCCATGAAACATCGCAAAACCAACATTTCTACAGCATTCAGGTTACACAGCTGGCACATGTGAGAGCATTTTACAAAAAAATAAGGTAATTTCAAGTAAATATTGAATGGTATGATATCGCCGCATTAGATTTTTTAAGGTTTTGACAAATTTATTTCTTTTGATCTCGATTTTCGAAATTATTACATACATACCATTATAATTATTACATTGTAATAACAGGTTTTAGTTTCGTATGGTATTTAGCACGCACACATCCAATACCGCCCATTTTTGCACAACTGGCCAAATTAATATTCAAATAGGAGAGTAGGAATATGTTGCGAAAGTTTTATTGGGAATCGTTGTTGCTACATAGACTGCTGAAGATTTCCCCGAAAAAGCTGGTTGAGTTGATATATGTCTTCGACGAGGGTTGGAGGATCAGTCCATATGCGTTTGACATAAACAAGTCCACGAAGGGTAAAAACGGAATGAAGGTGCTTTTGTTTCTTCAATTTGGGTGCATTTTATTTATTGTATATTTTGTAATTACATAAAATGGGTTTTCGGAGTAGAAACCAGCATGCTTTAAGTTTAAATTTGACTTATTCGATTTTCTGAACACAGCAACTCTTTTAAGTATATAGTTTTTATCAAATGGCGAAATCAAATTCACCATTATTACCGAGTCAGGAGTACTACGATTATTATATAACCGATAGATGGGTTTTACAGGTGTAATATTCAGGGTATCACACACATGTATCACATGCAACCTGCCAGTTGTCCTGTTTTTGTTGCTTGAGTTTTAGTATCACAATATCATTATTCATTTCTTCAATATCAGCTTTCATCATCTCAATTTTGTTCGTCATTTGTCAGCCAAATCAGTAAGGTGGTCATTGAATTTGGTCATTTCTCTTTCAATGCCGCCCATGTTCTTATCACTAACAACTAAGAGACGCGACTCACTCTGGTTAATAATAGTTTTAATCAACTCACTTTGCTTTTCAAACAGTTTTTCGATTAATTGAACTATGCGTTGAAGGTTAGTTAGAGAGTCTTGGGGTTTTGTTTATGCTCTCTTCGCTACAGCCTTTACCTTTTCTCTCCTGTTTTAGTGCCAACAATAGCGATTATCCAGACAGTGTTTCGTTTGTGGTTGTGATGGTGATAGTTGGCAAATCAGACAGAGTATGTATGGATCTTGTTCTTCGTAAGTTTTAATTGTTTATGTATTTATATACTTTAAGTTGGAGTATTTTTATTTCGGTTTATTTGTTTAGTGCTACACTTATTTGTGATTCGAGAAGTCACGTAAATGTTAAGACCAGTTTTCCTTCACGGGTTACACAAATAAACAAGAATAACACTTTTTTATCAAGGAAACATCTATTGAAACATTTTTAATTTACCAAATATGTATCCATGGTACCAAACGATCTTCTACTTCTTGTAATTCGTTTTTTAATCTTTTCAATTTACCTTATCCTTCAAAAGAAGCATCATATATCGATTCACTCTTCTGAAGTATACGTTATGTTGTAGATTATGGAACGAAGGCTTTTTGAAGTTCTGTTTCGAAATTCTGGAATAATTTTTAACTTATCGGTGATATTCATTATTTTAGGCTTTCATTTCGACATACTTCAACGAAGGCCATAAAAATATGATGTGAAAAAATAGACACAATGACAAATAAATACTTCTCCTAGTATGAAACAGAGGCAAATCAATTGAAAAATCCCACTTAAAGAGGTACACAATTGAAGCGGTATCCCACTCTTAGAGACAAACGAGTAAAATATCCCACTTATAGAGGTATATCCTGGAAAAATCAGTCCCATTTAAAGAACATCAAAAATGTCCCACTTATCCAGGTTCGACTTTACAATATGAAATTAAATAAATAATACTAACTCTTTTTTGTGCAATTGTGTTTTTATTAGTGATATTGCATAAACACATACTTACATATGCAACTCAAAGAGATGCTTGTAAGATGGCATGTGTTCTTTATTACTTGGTGCGATTTTTTAAACGCAAATTTGGCAAGTGAGTTGTGCTTCTCGTTCGTTTGTGAGAATCATTTCCTTAAAGAGGCCGGGTTTGATGTTGAAAAGTCGCTGCGAAGCCACTTGAAAAAACTTTTGACATGGTCGATATCATGATAGTGGTAGTCTGCAGCCAAGTAATAAATGTTACCATGCCATTTGTAAATAAATTTGCATTCTATTAAATATAGATGCAAAATGGTCTTGAGCCAGGACAATATCCCAGTTCAAATCAAATATTGATTACAGACCAAAAAAATACAAACGAAAAAACTAAAATTAAGCGATATTTTTAAATATCTGAAGGAAAATATTCATGTTGCACCCATAGGTCAATGTTCAGCTACTTAAACAGTCTGGGGGAATATTTTGACAGCAGATTCGTGTTTATTGGGCCCTCATTACAATAGAAAAGTAGCCTTTATCTGAAGATTCAAACATTTTTGCAGCGCGGACCAAAATAGGTCAATTAAGTTGGCAACTCTGCTCTGTTACAACCTGTAAAAGTTTTATGCTCCGTTCTAATTGAATAAATATTAGTTATTTTGCATCTGTTGATATTTTAGTGCATCAGATTCAAAACTAATCCACAGATAAGTACTTTTGCAATTTAGTTTACTTGTGGTATTGTCTGTTTTATCTTTGATAAAAAAATCGTGTTTTTAGCTAAGAAATATTTCTTGACCCAACAACAACTATATGTACACAGTGCACTTTTTTGTTATTGTTTATAACGTCATACTTTTGTGTGCTGTGTCCATTTCGTTTCATTTGTTATCTGACTGTACAGTGTTGCCATCTAGCGTTTTTTATAACTTTTAGCGATTTTTAATTACGCGATTTAGCTTTTTTATTTATTTTACAGTAAAGGGTGGACATGGAGCGTACCATTGAATGCTGGCTATGTACCAGTCAATAACATGCTAAATGTGTTGGTGTTGGTGCGAGGCTCGTAGACGCATTGTATGGGAGAACAATGGTCTACGTTGGAGCCGCACCAAATGCAGGAAGATTAACATTGATTTCTATATTTTTTTCCGAACGTCTATGTCCGAGGTTTCTGAGATGGGTAAAGATCTTTGGGCGATCTATACCCGCGTTAACAATTGTACATCTAATCAGGAAAAATACCCAGCATTGGATGATTTTTCTAAGTCGCCGGTAGTTTCAGACCAGAAACTTAAGAGAACGGCGAGAATGACGTCTTGTAAGTCCTCAGCTATGAAAACCGGGATTTCAAGCACCATTGGTCCGGAAGGTGTCGCTCCTGTGGCTTCTGGCTGCTTCTACGGCCCAGGCTGTTTCTGTGACTCCAACAGCCAACTCGGTGGCTCTGGCTGTTATAGTCGGGGGGTTGGTCACAGTGGACGGTGATAATCCGACGTATGCTTCACTTGCTGGGCCGACGACTGTTGCTGCCGATTATCCGCGGCATAATCAGGCACCGGTTTTGGTGGGCCCTTCTCTTGCCCCTGTGAACGCGACTGGTCTGCCGGACCAAGTGAATGTTGTCGGTAGTGGCCGCCCTCACCGTTCTAGTGGCAATTCTGGTGGATTGTCCATGGCTCCCGCTTCGCACCGGACACCTCCGTAGATGGTTTGAATTTCTACATTATGTCGAAAATTGAGGGTAACTTCTACTTGAAATCTTTTAAATTGAAGTCATCAATTACCCAATGTCGGGCTTCATTAAAAATTCTAGTCTCAAGGGAAATTTTCGAAAAATTAATTGTCCCTTCATTCTGGCCATCTAGGGCTTTCGTCAAGGAGTTTGAAGAGAGGGTTGACAATCTGGCGCGGTTACCAGTAAAGTCAGCTAATATTCCAAAAAACTGAATAGTTCTTTTTGTGTTGGGTATCAGAATGTTAGAGGCTTAAATACGAAGTTAAATTGTCTATTTGTTGATAGCTTCGATTTTGAATTCTCGACTCTAGCTTTTACTGAGACCAGGACTCCGAGGTTTTACGTGGAAAATATGTTGTCTTCAGGAAGAGTCTTGTAGGGAGAATTGGTGGCGGTGTTCTTATCGCGGTTGCTAATGCATTCTCATCTGAACGCTTTATTCTACTGACATGCTGACATTGAATTTATTGCAGTACTTAGACGAGTTATTTAGACCATACATTTAGGAGATTTTAATTTACCCTCTGTATCTAGGCTTACCTTGCCAGATGCCCAGGCTTTAACACCGTTGACGTCAACTTTTGATAGGGATGATTGGACTTGCATATAGTTAGATTTTATACTGATCTTAACTTGTTCCAGATAAATTGTGTGGGAAATGTAAATGCTAGGCAACTTGACTTAGCATTTGTCGATTACATTACAGCGAAATCAGTAGAGCTCCTCCCATATCTCTCCAGGAGGAGATACCTTGAATATATCGATGTTGTACTCTAGAGAATCTTCTCCCTCTATGTCGCAAGATAATCGAACCTTTCTTGTTACAAGATAACCAATTTCGAAAAGCTTAATTCACTTATCCAGAATGTTGACTGGAATTCTGTTTGTAGCTGTCGTCACTATACTGATATTGACATTGTTGTAGGATAGATTTTATCAAATTTTGAATGACTTCGTGTCACGATCAGTACCGAAAACTCGTGTTGGGCATTCTAGAAGACTACCTTGGTTTTCACGTGAGTTGTCTAGCATGACGAATTCGAGAAGTAGACCTTTTAAGAAATTTAAGACGATCGGGTTTAATTCAGATTATATCAAATGTTCCGTTGCTAGGTCGATATGTTTATGTTATAGGATCTACTTGGAAAAACTAAAAAATGCTTTTAGGAAGAACCCTAGATCTTTTTATGACTTTGTGAATATGAAACGTAGATCCTCAACTATGCCGACAAGGATTAGAATGGATGGTTTAGAGTTTGGTGATGATCAGGCGATTGCTGATTGTCTTGAAAATTTTTTGCGACGACATACTCAGAGCGATCTTATGGGTTGAGTGACACTTATCCTGTTATTGATTTACCCTTAGTTTTGTCGAGTTTGAATAATTTCAAATCTACAAATAGTAAAGAGTGATTTTTTTGAGGTTAGGATTTTCATGCATTAGTATTTGACAGATCACGTGGGATTTCAGACATGGTGTCAAAGAGAAAGATGCTCAGTATGCTTTGACATTTCATCATGAATAGACTTACTAACGAGCAACGCTTGCAAATCATTGAATTTTATTATCAAAATGCGTGCTTTGTTAAGAAAGTTCAGAAAGAAAGAAATTGTGTTCAACGACGAAGCTCATTTTTGGCTCAATGGGTACGTAAATAGGCAGAATTGTCGATTTTGGAGTGAATATCAGCCAGAAGCATTGCAAGAGCTACCAATGCATCCAGAAAAAGTCACAGTTTGGTGCGGTTTATGGGCTGGTGGCATCATTGGACCGTACTTCTTCAAAGATGATGCGAATCGTAACGTAACTGTGAATGGTGAGCGCTACCGTGAGATGATATCCAACTTTTTTTTGCCCAAAATGGAAGAACTGAACTTGGTTGACATGTGGTTTCAACAAGATGGCGCTACATGCCACACAGCTCGCGATTCTATGGCCATTTTGAGGGAAAACTTCGGAGAACAATTCATCTCAAGAAATGGACCGGTAAGTTGGCCACCAAGATCATGCGATTTGACGCCTTTAGACTATTTTTTGTGGGGCTACGTCAAGTCTAAAGTCTACAGAAATAAGCCAGCAACTATTCCAGCTTTGGAAGACAACATTTCCGAAGAAATTCGGGCTATTCCGGCCGAAATGCTCGAAAAAGTTGCCCAAAATTGGACTTTCCGAATGGACCACCTAAGACGCAGCCGCGGTCAACATTTAAATGAAATTATCTTCAAAAAGTAAATGTCATGGACCAATCTAACGTTTCAAATAAAGAACCGATGAGATTTTGCAAATTTTATGCGTTTTTTTAAAAAAAAAAGTTATCAAGCTCTTAAAAAATCACCCTTTATTACCCCTGATGTAGTGCCAAGTATACTTCTGTGCTGATGTAGTGCCAAGTATACTTTTGGCTATTCCGCTAACATTATTATTTAATACTTCATTGAGTTTTGGATATTTCCCTTTGGCTTGGAGGAGTTTATTCATTGATCCCCTCCATATGCCTGGCAGTCTAATTGATGTGTCAAACTATAGAGGGATAGCTAAGTTGAGTGCTATTCCGGAAGCTATTTGAGAAATTGGTTACTGAGGGTGTATCTCATAGGGTTTCTTCTATATTGAGTCCATATTAACATGGATTCCGTAAGGGCTTTTCTACTGTGACAAATTTGATTCAGTTTACTTCTCACGTTATTGATGACTTTGTTCAGGGTTATCAAACCGATGTCACTTATACAAATTTTAGTAAGGCATTTGATAAAGTGAACCATGAACTTTTGTTATATAAATTAGATCTTGAAACCGGATGGCACCTGGACGGCATCGGGTCTAGCGACACTTAGCCTCTTAGCAGAGACCCACTTCCCAAATTGTGTGGATATTGATGGCGAGGTCACTATGGCCACAGCATTCAATTCCTCCCTTTTTGATGAAGCTAACATATATAACATAGTCAATGAAAATTGAGTCAAATGGGCAATTGCCCATGCCCATGCTACCGCATACTACAGATGTAATTGTTTCTCATCTAGTTTGTGTGTTCAAAGCATGTCTGCGCCTAAGTTTTACAACAACGAGCTGGAGGGAGGTACGGGTAGTCTTCATACCCAAAGCAGGCAAACCAAGTCACTCATTCACTAGGGACTTCAGACAAATCAGTCTGTCATCCATCCTCCTTAAGACACTGGAACGAATCTTAGACATTTATCTAAGAGGAAGCATAGCTAACAATCTCATAAGCGAAGCTCAGCATGTCTGTCTCAAGGGCAAGTCCACCGAGAGCGTTCTTCGTGAGGTTGTTGGTTACATAGAAAGAAAACTAAAAAGTACACACTTGCAGCGTTTCTAGACATAGATTGAATGGATTGACGCGACATCGAGTTATAAATTCAACCTTGGGAGTTGGAACTATAAGGAAACTGGTGACCAGGGGAACACCCCAGGGGGAGTCTTATCCCCTCTTCTGTGGCTTCTTGCTGTCAATAGTATCCTCAGATCCCTTTCTGATGATGGTAACATAGTAGTTGCATATGCAGATGACGTTGTCATAATTTCTACCAACGATCAGCGATCTGATGCAAGGAGCACTGAGGAAATTATATGATTGGGCTAGAGATAGTGGCCTGGGCATTAATCCTAGGAATTCGTGATGGAACGGAGCTCAACCTCTCTCATGAGGCCAAATATCTTGGCATCATCCTAGAACGGAAGTTGAATTGGAATAGGAACATTGAGGAAAGGTCTAAATGCACTCTACATGTGTAAGAACTCCATAGGCAAGAGCTGGGGTCTGAAACCAAAAGTTTTAGGCTGGATCTAGCGATCGGATGTCTGACCCATTACTACCTATGGATGCTTGGTATGGTGGGGTGCAATGAGAGTGGGTAGACTCCGGGCAAGGATAATGAAAACGCAAAGACTAGCAGGACTGAGCATTACGGGAGCCATTAAATCCACTCCACAAGCATCTTTGGATACTTTACAGAGATGATTGCTGCAAGAGCGCTATAAGACTCAAAGAATCAGGAAACTGGAAGAATAGACCATATGGTCACGCAAGCATAGTTCATGGAAATAGATTGGGTGTCCACGAATCGGTCATCAATGGAGGTACCGACCCTTACCACAGATGATCATACCAAAGAGATCAGATTGGGACAATGGAGAGCACTTCACGAGTTTGTCGGTCTGTACTGATGGCTCAAAGATGGAACAAGGCACAGGTGCGGGATTCTATATTGAATACTACACTACAGATACGCAGGTCTCTCCGACTTGACGACAACTGTAGTGTTTTCCAGGAAGAATCACTAGCATTTGAGAGGGCAGCAAGATTTCTATCGAGTGAGAACATTCCGGTGAATACAGATATAAACTTCTACATAGATAGTCAGGCAGCAATGAAATCAATCATGTCACACACTGTCAAATCCAGGCTTGAGTTGTAAACGCTCACTAGACGACCTCAACAACCATGTCGTCCGTCTCTGCTGGGTTCCCGGACATAGCAATGTCATAGGTGTTAAGAATTGAATGAACATTTCTCATTACTTTGCATTTCTCCACTTTGCTTTTATATATGTATATATCTGATTTGTATAAGGAGTTATAAATATGAATGTTCGTATCGAAAAATATTTTTTCAGTTAGTTCAATAAACGAATTCAAATATAACAGGTTATGGGCCGCATGATACGCTCGGAATAAAATATATATAAATATATATGTGTCAAGAAAAATAGATACATTTTTTCAACATAGAAAAAATACGTATATATAAAAATAGTGACTTTGTGAAAAATGGCGAACAGCAACGTATCCTTCCCGCTAGAAAGATTGCGAGGAAGAGAGAATTTCGATGTGTGGAAAAGGCAAGCAAAATCGTGCCTAGTGATCAAGGGATGCTGGAAAGCCGTCGTAGAAGAGGTACAGGATGCCGAACTGAATGAACGAGCTTTGGCAGAAATCACATTGATGATTGATCCAGGAAACTATGGCCATATTGCAACTGCCACAACTGCAAAAAATGCATGGGACGCACTTATGAGTGCATATGAAGACACTGGTCTTACGAGGAAAGTTGAATTGCTCAAACAATTGGTGAACATCAGAATGCAAAACTACGGATCAATCCAGGAATATGTGAACGAAATAGTCATCATCGCTCTCAAGGTTAAAAATGCTGGTTTAAACATAGACGATGAATTGACCACATCTTTAATGCTGGCCGGATTAACAGATGATTTTAAGCCGCTAGTGATGGCTGTTGAAAATTCTAAAGAGAAATTAACGGTCGATAAGGTGAAAAATCTGCTAATGCAAGATGCAAAATTTGACAAGAGTATGGAAAATGAAGCGGCGCTCCAAACTAAAGTTTTTAAGAAGAATAAGAAGCAATTCAAATGTTACAATTGTAATGGATTTGGGCATATCGCTAAGAACTGTCCAAGCAAAAATAAAACGAACAACGCTACTTATGGAAAAAGTAATGCGAAAAAAACTGAGGTGTTATTCGCTACATGTAACAGTGTTGGTTCTTGCGCAAAAGCAACGGAAGCTGCAACATATGCTGGGAACTCAAATGCATGGTACGTTGACAGTGGAGCTAGCAACCACATGACAAACGAGAAGCACAACATGTACAATATTCAGAATGTTATTAACAAGAAGGTAATTGTAGCTGATAAAAACGAACTTGTCGTGGAATCAGTTGGAGATATTGACATTAGTGTTGGCTCTGGAAGAGGAAAAAAGCAAATAACAATAAAGAACGTTGAATATGTACCAAATTTATGCGCGAATTTACTTTCTGTCCGACAAATGACCAAATATGGTAAGAAAGTATCATTCGAGGGAAATAAATGCAGAATAACCGACAAATGTGGAAACAGGATTGCATCTGCAACTGCTCAGAATGAATTATATCGCTTGGATTGTCAATCTAATGAGACGAAAGATCGAGCCTTGGCAATTACTGCAGATTTCAATTTGTGGCACCGAAGAATGGGTCACATCTGTAATAAAAATTTGAATGACGTCAAGGGTGCAAACATGGGAATAAATTTTGGTAAAGAAAGCAATGATCCGTGTACTGTATGTGTGAAAGGGAAGCAGACCCGAAAACCCAACAGAGAGGACGGCACTCGAGCTACTGAACCTTTGCAAATCATACACTCAGACGTTATTGGACCTCTAAAGAACTCATCTTTCTCTGGCGCTCGATTTTTAGTAACATTTGTGGATGATTACTCCCGAAAATTATTTGTTTATCCCATCAAAAATAAGTCTGACGTTTTTTCAACCTTTGTTGAATATAAGAAAATGGTTGAAAATCAATGCTCCAGAAAATTGAAAATTCTGCGAACGGATAATGGGGGAGAATACATCAACAAAAATATGTCCACATTCCTGAAAGGCAATGGAATTGTCCATCAAAAGACATGTCCCTATTCCCCAGAACAAAATGGTGTCGCCGAAAGAATTAATCGGACTATAATAGAACGCGTAAGATGTATGCTAATAGATAGCGGGTTAGATCAACGTTTTTGGGCTGAAGCTGCAGTTACTGCCACATACTTAATAAACAGAGTACCTTGCCGAGGAGATGGTAACCCAATCCGGTGGAAGGCTAGACTAGTAGCCAAGGGTTTTACCCAACGCGAAGGAATAGATTTCACAGAAACTTTTTCTCCTGTCGTAAGATACGAATCAATAAGATATATGATGGCGTTGGCAGTGAAGCATGACATGTTCATCCACCAGATGGATATGTATGCAACAACCCGAAGGTTTCAACGATGGCTCAGGAAGAGTTTGTAAGCTCGTTAAGTCTATTTACGGCTTAAAACAGTCAGGCCGGGTATGGAACGAAACCATCAATCAAGAACTCATCAACATGGGACTTGTACGAGGAGATGTCGATCAGTGCATATATTACAAAGTTTCAAAAGAAGAGAAGCTGTACGTCGCGATATATGTTGATGACGTTCTCATATTTTCGAATAATATGAGGTGTATAAACTCAATAAAAAAGAAACTATCCAGTAAATTTTAAATGAAAGACTTGGGAGAAGTATCAACTATACTAGGAATGAGAATAACTCGGAATGAAGAAGAAATCAAAATCGACCAATCCAAATATATTTGTGATGTATTGCATCGTTTTGGAATGAAAGATTGTAATGCATCATCAACACCAATGGACTACAATCAAAAATTGTCATCAAACATGTGCCCTAAGAATGATGGCGAAAAGGAAAAAATGTCAAAGGTACCATACATGCAAGCGATTGGATGCCTATCGTTTTAGTACCAATCCAGGAAAAGCACATTGGGAAGCCGTTAAGCGAGTGATGCGATATTTGAAGGGGACTATTGACCAAGGACTTACATATAAAAAGAATTTAGAGGAAAATATAATCGGTTACTGCGACGCAGATTGGGCAGGGAATATGGACGATCGACAATCCACAACAGGATACGTCTTCATTTTCCAATCTGCCGCGATATCTTGGTCGACTAAAAAGCAGAAAACCGTGGCATTATCTTCAACTGAAGCTGAATTCATGGCAGTCACAGCAGCAATACAAGAATCAGTGTGGCTGAAGCGCCTTGAAAACGAACTTAGCCCTACCAGTAATATCAACACGATCTTGTTTTGCGGCCATTCAAGTGGCTACAAATAATAATTATTCCACAAGGACAAAACATGTTGATATTAAAGCAAAATTTATAAAACAGAAAATTGACAACAAGGAAATTACTTTAAAATATCTTTCTACAAATGAAATGATAGCTGATGTCTTTACTAAAGCTGTAACGTCTCAGAAATTGGAATATTTTAAAGAAAAGTTTGGCCTTGAATAATTTTATATATATTACTATGTTAATGGTAAAGAGAAATGCACATTCAGGGAGAGTGTTAAGAATTGAATGAACATTTCTCATTACTTTGCATTTATCCACTTTGCTTTTATATATGTATATATCTGATTTGAAATTATCGAAAAATATTTTTTCAGTTAGTTCAATAAACGAATTCAAATATAACAATAGGAAACGAAATAGCAGATTAATTGGGTAGATATGGCTCGTCCTTAGAAATCGATAGAGCTGACAACTTAGCAAAACCACCGATTGGCACGTTCTATAGACTGATTGATTTAAGGAAATGGTCACAGATGAATGAAGCATGGAATAGTTTGTCAACCTGCAGGATCGCCAGGGCCACAGGACCAAAGATCGATAGGAGCAAAACCAGAACTCTATTGGAGCAAAACAAGGCAGAAATGCATTAGAAGTAGGATCACAAAATGGCAGCTAGACATCGAAGATTATTGTCGATTATGTGTTAATGAAGACGAGGTAGCATCAATCGATCACATAATCTGCAGGTGCCCTGCGCTATGTGTACGCAGAAATAAATTCCTATGAAGCTATTTTATTAGTAACATAGATGAAATTGCAACCCGCACCATTTATGACCTTTTGGGATTCTCAAAAGGTCTAAAATGGATTTAGGGGTGGCTTTTTAGCGACAAGGATGTAACCACACAGACCGATGACGGCTAATGAAGAGTCATAAAGGCATACCATCAACAGTATACCGGATGGCTCTCGACTTAATTTTTACCTAGTCATCAACTATTATAACACACTCACACGTAGAAAAAAGAACATCTTTGATAAAGTTTGCTCGGCTTCTACTCCATCATAATATACCCTTAATCAAAAGGGTATACCTCACATTCCACCCTTTCTCCTCGTACTTCCTTCACTCCTCATCTCTCCCACCACTTACTCCCTCCCCATTTCACCACTCCCTAACCTTTTACTTCTGGGAACAAAGGATCCAACTGGGTCTCCGGGTGTTCAGAATGAAGGAGCATTCTGGTCCGTATAACCTAACCTAACCTAACCTAACTTCTTGAAGTGGATATCTTCGTATCTTTCAAATCGCTCTCAGATTGTCAAATTTGGTAATTTTTATTCTAGACCAATTCTGATTCCATCAGGTGTTCCTCGAGGTAGTCATCTAGGGCCGGTTCGTTTCTTAATATTCATAAATGACCTTCTCGACATCTAATGTATGCAGATGATGTAAAAATATTTCTTCTTATAATTGGCCAGAATATTCTCATCCATTGCAGGATGACTTTGATTGTTTTGGACGCTGGTGTGACATGAATTATATGGAACTCAACCTAAGGAAAAGCAGATCGAATCCAAGATTTGTCAGACATAATATTAGAGGAACTGAGTTAAAGTTAGTCGATTCTTTTGTAGACCTTGGTATTCTAATGGATTCCAAAATTATTTCAACAATCATATTATTACTATGGTTAACAAAGCATATGGTGCTCTTGGCTTCATTAAGCGATGTGCTAAGGAGTTCTCCGATCCTTACGTAACGAAACAGCTATTTACATCACTTGTTAGGCCTATTCTGGAATATGGTTCCGTATTGTGGGATCTTCAGTATGGTCTGTATGTATTGACAGGATTGAGTCAGTTCAGAAACAACTTTTAATATTTTCTTTAAGACACTTGCATTGGTATAGTGATTTTGTTCTCCCCCTTCATACACGTAGATTGAAGTTGATCGACTTGCCCTCCGTAAAAAGCAGACGTGTTATGTTGAACACCGTGAGTGTTTATAAGGTTATAAATGTGGAATTTCTCTTCTGACTATATTATTTCTAGGATTAAGTTTTTTGCAAATATTCTCTTTAATAATTGCCTTTGGAATACCCGATTCATGTATTCTAGTTTTCGAGATATCGGACTATAAAAATTCTATATATACATACCCGATATCTTAAAAGCTATATATCTCCGATTTCAAATTATTATTATTAGAGCGGAAAATATTATTAACAAATAATTGCATATTTCCTTTTATTTTTATTGTTTTTAGAGTTTTTTACGAAAAAATATTTTTTAAATTCGTTCCACAAGCTAAATTGGGGTGTGGGACGAATTTAACTTACGAATTTATCTTCACACCCTTAATACAATGTAGACGATTTTGTGGTTATCGATTGTGTTCACATGCTACACACATACATAAATTGGTTCCGAAATATAAGTGTTTTGAGAAATGATCGATACCTCTCGATAGAATAGATAGAACGATACAAAGGAAAACGATTCAATGGCCGAACATGATAGCAAATGTTTCGCGGAGTCACTGAAAATTGTCTGCACGACCCTAAAGCACAAGGGCAAACAAAGGCCACTTTTGCGAAACGCTGAACCCCATTGCTAAGAAGGGTGCGTAGAAGGCTATTCAACAAGGTGAGATCATATTTTAATAAATCGAATCCAATGTCACTCAATATATAATATATAAAAAAGTTATGTCAGGAAAATGACGATTGATATTCTTATACTAAAATATTTCGGATCAATTAACATACACCGGCGAGTTGCTTTCAAACTACCTCTATAATACCACATTTTCCCTTAAAAATCTGTTATAGCAGATTATCGCTGCGAAGTTCTCAACTTCTATAACAATTATGGAGTATTGAAACAAAAAATAGTTTAAAATACAACTTACCCGAAATGTTCTAATCGCGTGTTCATCACTGGCTTCCAATTTTGCCCGAATGTTATTGAGAATGTAACTCATTTTGGAAAGAGATACATCATGATCCAACTCCCCATTGAAAGAGCGATATGTTTTAATTTCTTTGAAAGCTGCTGGTGGCACATTCACATCTCTTGCGCTAGAAGCGCAATTTAGGGGAAAATTCAGTTTTCGCTGACTAGAACGCGCTGTTTTCTTAGGTGGTGATTGAATGTGGCGAGAAAAATCAAAATGCGTGCCGACAGGCTCAATATCATTTGCAGTAATATTTCGCGAATCGGAAAAAGATAGAGATTTTGGAAGAGATGAATGTATTGGAGAATGATAACTACCAGGAGGAGACTGTAGGCGTTGATGGAGTCCGACATCTTCATGGGATGTTTGTATTCCAATATTACGATAAGGTGTTTTACGAATTTGGAAATTATGACGTTCTTTGTTATTCTTTTTAGGTGATACCAATCGCAATATTTTCTTTTTTGATAATTTCAGAAACTCTTTGGAACTGGAGCGCAAATTACTCTTACGGTACTCAGTCTGACCATGGCTTTTATTAGGCCAAGGAGACAAATTGCGCAACTGTTCTGACCACATGTACCCTTGTTTTTTGGACGCTTTACTCAATTTACTTGACTGATATAGCTTGGATTTCACAGGAGTATCTTTATTTTCAATGTTTGAAGCCATGTTATGACGCACAATACCGTCGACAGTGTCTATGTCTACTTTTGGGGGTATTTGCCAGCATATACTTTGCGTAGGTTGTTGTGCCTCAGGTTGTATAGCCGTACTGCGACATACTTCATCGTTTTTATATGGATCGTAATTCAACATGTCATGGATTTTCGGTTCATTCCATCCTATGCGAAATACTTTTGAAGGATTGTCATCGCATTTCATCATATTTCGTCCATAATGAGAATATTTATTGGACTGCACTACTCGCTCCATGTCGCTCAAGGACGGATACGTAGCTAATACCTGCTTAGCATATGAAGGCTCATCTTTCGGCGCTAAAATGTAATTGAATAAAGAATGTTTATGGTAAATGAACAAAATAAAACGAAACATAAATTAATCGTCAAGGGTGGGTTTAAACTAATAATATAATGAAGTTCAGTCGAATATGTGGCTCATAATCGGGGTCAAAAGTGAGAGAAAAGGGCAAAAATGCACAAAAACTCCCAAAACCACCTCGGAGTCGCCACAAGAGGGGCTAAATTTAATACCAACCACCATTAATTTTCCATCTCTCTGTCCCAAAGCGGCAGAAATGCACAAAAACTCCCAAAACCACTTCGGAGTCGCCACAAGAGGGGTTACATTTAATACCAACCACCATTAATTTTCCATCTCTCTGTCCCAAGGAGGCGCCTAGGAGAGTCAAATGTTGTCAGAACATACATATATTTTTCCCGAACATACCTACATATCTCCACTCCATACTCCCAGAAACAACATTTTTATAAAATTCGCTCCCACCGCTCGAACTATCCCAAGGAGGCTCATAGTATTTAGAACATTGTGTGTTCAAGAAAAGGTTCTTTGGTACTAACCTCCCATTCTACTAATGGTTCCACAGAACATTTTGCTTCTGTGGAACACAAAAAATCATTTAATATACATATGTATAAGAAAATGTAGCAAACAATTTTTGTAAATAATAAGCAAAATGGCCCTCATCAAGAGCATAGCACATTGTTTCATTATTTCTGAATATACCAAACACTACATTGCATTCTCTCTATTAATATTTAGCAGGGTTTAAAAAGCAGCGTCGACTGATCAACGGTTAACTTTAGCTTCAGCTATTGCTTTTAACAATATGAAAAATCAAGCCAATCAAAATCACAGGCTTTTATTTTTAACAGAACACAATAGCCGTTGATTTGGTTACTTTTATTTTCAGTCATTAGCTTCAGCTGAATCAGCCAACGTATGCAGCTTTTGCACATAAGCCGCAGCCCAAAATTAAACTTCGGGCTTTGGCTTCTCTTCCAGGGTTTAAAAAACAGCATCGACTGATCAACGGTTAACTTTAGCTTCAGCTATTGCTCTTAACAATATGAAAAATAAAGCCAATGAAAATCACAGGCTTTTATTTTTAACAGAAAACAATAGCTTCGGGCTTTGGCTTCTCTTCTACAGCTGAACAAAATTCTTTGGCTGTAGCTTAAAAGTTGTTGGCTGGCATTTGGTGATTTGTTTATTTTCGGCTGCAACTAAAAAACTAATATGTAAGCCTCAAGCATTAAAATTTTAATTTATTTTTTGTATTTATTATATACAATTACTAAAATAATGGAGCTCTACGAAATTTTATCAATATCGCAGTATCTGATTGAACATAGATGACTAAATTTTCATAAATAATACTAAAAGAAAGAAATCGATCTTATCTATTTATATATCGGTTCAAATAATGGACCTATAGATAGGAATTAACTATCGTCGAGGAATTATAAATGTTCTTCTATCTATATATATAAAATAGTTGTGTTGCTGACTGACTTATTATTGATCAGCGCCCAGACCAAACGGCTGAAGACTGGGTCATGAAATTTTCAAAGTAGCTTCCAATTATATCCACATATAAGGGCCATAATTATATGGCCCTTATATGTGGATATAAGAAAAACTCAGAACTGAAATGTCTACAAATACTAAAGAGTAAATCATTGAAATCAATTATAATCTCCCACGTTTGTATCCAACGTTATTACTATATAAGGATGTAGCAAAGCATGTTTTATCTGTGTATGGTTTATACAAAATGAAGTTGCTGGTAAATGTTTACAATGTATTGAACAATGTCGTACATCACACTATCCACCTCAATAGAATTCAGCATAACTTTAATACAAGGAATACTCAATTAAGAGTAACCCGATGTCGCCTAGAAACAACCAGACAGCGAATTCACAATTCTTAAAAGATTTACGATCGGTATCACTTTTTAAAAATTAATTAAGAGAATTTCTGATGCAGAATATCGAAATGCTTCTTATATAAAAAATAGATTGTATTATTATATTTTTTTTTTTTTTTTTTTTTTTTGAACGAACGGTCCCAACGCCTCTCACTCCCGCCCCTTCCGACCGAGAGGGCCTCGTCCCCATAACGTAGGGACAACGTACACACCACAGTCCGAACTGTGGTGGACAAGCAGTAGAGGGTGGAATACCGGCTACAGATTAAATATCTTCAGCCGGCAAAAAAACAAAGACAAACTACATTAAAGGTTAATGCTAACATTTGACATAGAAGCAATACATTACATTTAATAATACTAAAACACAATACTAAACATTCAAGTACGAGAGAATCCTTGACTTTATTGTATCGATTCCGACACCAAAATCTATGATGTGGTACAATGTATTAAAATCAATACACATTCTACGAATGGGCTGCGCAGAAGCATAATTCGTACGCTGAATATCAATATGAAGAAACTGATAGTATCTAGTTGGTCTAAATGGCACGTTAAACTTAATCCTAGAAATAAGATATTCAGATGAGACATCACCATTTAGAACCTTAAATACCATCACGGTGTTCAGCATAATTCGTCTACTTTTTAAGGAGGGCAAGTCAATCAACTTCAATCTACTAGAATAGGGGGGAAGAACAAAATCACTATTCCAATGTAAGTATCTCAATGAAAACAATAAAAATTGCTTCTGAACTGACTCAATTCTGTCAATATAGACGCCATACTGAGGGTCCCACACTACAGAACCATATTCCAAAATAGGCCTAACGAGCGAAGTAAATAACTGTTTCGTCACATAGGGATCAGAGAATTCTTTAGCCCAACGTTTAATAAAGCCAAGAACACCATACGCCCTGTTAACCATGGCCATAATATGATTGTTGAAATCAAGTTTCGAATCCATCAGAATACCAAGATCTACAAAAGAATCAACTGTCTCTAACTCAGCTCCAATAAGATCATATCTGACAAATTTCGGATTCGATCTAAAGAAACGCATATGCTTGCATTTCCGTAAATTAAGTTCCATGCAGTTTATGTCACACCAACATCCAAAATTATCCAAGTCGTCCTGCAAATAATGAGAATATTCTAGCTGTTTATAAGACAAAAATATTTTCACATCATCCGCATACATCAAAATCCTAGAGTTTATAATAGACTCCGGGAGATCATTTATGAATAATAAAAATAGTATAGGCCCAAGATGACTACCTTGGGGAACTCCCGATGAAACCAGAATTGGCCTAGAACAACAATTTCCGAATTTGACAGTCTGCGAACGATTATTCAGATAAGAAGATATCCATTTCAAAAAATTACAGCTAAAACCAATTCTATCTAATTTATATAACAAAAGCTCGTGATTGACTTTATCAAACGCCTTGCTAAAATCCGTGTAAATGACGTCAGTTTGATTACTCAGAACAAACCCATCAATAACGTGTGAGGTAAACTGAGTCAAATTCGTCGTGGTCGATAAGCCTTTACGAAACCCATGTTGGCTGGGACTCAAAATAAAAGAAACGCTGTGAGAAACAACATTAGTCACCAGTTTCTCAAAAAGCTTAGGGATAGCACTTAATTTAGCTATCCCTCTATAATTCGAAACGTCAATTAGACTGCCAGATTTATGTAGGGGATCAATGAACGATTGCCTCCAAGCCGAAGGGAAATATCCAAATCTCAACGAAGTATTAAACAATAACGTCAGAGGAATAGCCAAACCACTAGCACAGAATTTTAAAATTATACTTGGCACCCCATCGGGGCCGACACTATTTGTTGATTCTAGATCATTCAAACCTGACAAGACCAAGGGCAAATCAATATTTGGTATTTCTAATTGATTCAAAGCAGGAATATCATAGGGGTAAGTGCTGTCGGATCGATAAGATCTATTTGAATATGTGGTCGCAAAATATAGTCTATAACATCTCTGAGATTCGACGTTATATCTCGACCTAGCAATAGAGTATCTTACATAATCGGAATTCAATCCAGATTTCTTAAACTTCTTAAAAAGCCTACTTCTCGAATTTTTCATTCTGGACAATTTATGAGAAGACCAAGGTAGTCTTTCAGATTGCCCAACTCGAATTTTCGGTACAGATTGTGACAGGAAGTCCCTAAGAATTTGATAAAATTTATCCACAACAGCGTCAATATCTGCATAGTGGCTACAACTACAGACGGAATTCCAATCAACGTCACGGAGAAGAGAGTTAAGCAGTATAAAATTTGTCTTTCTGTAACAGTAAACGGTGAGATCATCCTGAGAGGTAGAAGAATGAGATTCATTGGAGTACGACATCGATAAACCTAAGGTAGGATGGTAATTGTCCTCTGGGAGAGATATGGGGAGAACCCTATTGATCTCAAAGTAATGAGGATCATTAACAAATACTAGGTCAAGTTGTCTTTCTCTTATATTCTTTACGTAATTAATCTGGAATAAATTAAGGTCAGCAAAAAGCCTGACTATATTCGAAGCAGAATCATCCGTATCAAACGATGATGGCAGTGCGGTTAAAGCCTCCGTGTCCGGCAAGGCAAGCCAAGATACGGAAGGTAAATTAAAATCCCCTAAGATTAATGTACGGTCTAAGTCACCTGACTTTGAAACAATCCTACCAATCGCGGCCAAGTGACTTTCGTAGACACATAATTCAGATGATGGAGGAATATAAGAGCAAGTAATGAACAATTTATTGCTACCTAAATTAATAAGAACTGCAATAAATTCAATGTCATCAAGCCCATGGAGGATAATACGTTCCGATGGGAAAGAATTAGTAACAGCAATAAGTACACCGCCACCAATCCTTCCTAATCGATCATTTCTAAAGATAATATATCTACTACAAAAAATCTCAGAATCTAAAACTGACTCTTTTAACCAAGTCTCAGTAAATACAAGAGCAGAGAAATCAAAATCAAAGCTATCAACAAATAATTGATTCAATTTCGTATTCAAACCCCTTACATTCTGATACCCGATATAAAAAGAATCAATTAGTTTTTTGGGACAGTAGCTGACTTCAAAGGCAGACGAGCCAAATTGTCCACCCTATCCACAAATTCCTTAACAAATGCCCTAGGTGGCCAGAAGTCAGGGATCATCAATCTGTCAAAGATTTCCCTCGTTGTAATAATTTTAAAAGAAGCCCGACTTTGAGAAAATGACGACTTCAATTTAAAAGACTTAAGGTAAAAATTACCCTCAATCTTGGATCTAATAAAGCCATTCAAGTCATCAACTGTGGTATCTGGGGCGAACCTAGAGACGAAGACCATTTTCATCTCCGGGGCCATGGTCAATCCACCAGAAGTACCACTAGATTGCTGCGAACGCACGTCTGCAACAGGCATAGACTGAAGCAAATTCCCGCCTACCACACTGGTTTGCGGACTCATACCTGTTGCAGCCGTAGGACGAGTGGGATTGTCGCTTTCCACGCTGGTCTGTGGAGGATCTGTGACAGTTCTATCACAAAGCAGTGGCTCAGCAACTGTAGCATAGGTCGGATTTTTATCATTCGACGATTCCAACCCGTCAACAGTTTGAGCCTCAGGTTCAGCAACATTCAAATGCTCAGTCCTCGGCGTCACTGATTTTGATGATTTTTTCACCGTTCTTTTACGTTTCTGTCCCGAAACAACCGGTGATTTCTCAAACTTATCTAATTCAGAATATTTGTCAAAAATATCACCGAATTTAGAAAATCGCGTATAAATGGACCAAAGATCCCTAGACATCTCGGTAACCTCCGTCATGGAGCCCTTAAAAAAGTTATAAAATTTTACACTAATTTTTCTACATTTAGTGCAGCACCACCTAAGACCATTGTTGTCTCCGTATAGAGCATCCACAATCCTTGCACTAATTCCGGCACACTTAGCATGCCACTGACCAGTGCAAAGCCAACACTCTATCGTGATCTCTATATCAGAGACAATTTTACACTTTTCAGACGAACAAGACATTTTTTTAAAACAAAAACAAATTATTAATATAAGATAAATAAATAATTAAATAATTCCACCCTTTACTGTAATGATACTAATAAAAAAAAAACGCGCGTGAAAAAAAATCACTAAAAAAATTTGAAAAATCGATTAAGTGGCAACACTGTCAGAATAGACAAACGAAGAACGAATGTTAAAACAAAGACAAAACAAAACTCAGTGTTAAACGTTAATCACAATAACAAAAATAATGGTTATGGAGCAGCAGTAATTGTTGTTGTTTGGTGAAGAAACAAATTCTTAACCAAAAATTACTTTTTTTAAACACTAAAAATGTAACAAAAGTAGTATCACAAATTAGTACACCAATAGAACGATCACTTATCTTCAAATTAGTTCACTAGTTGTGAAAAAATATCCACTTGAAACACAAAATAATCACAATTATTTAGAAAAAAGCACGGAGCACAAAAACTTTACTGCTTATTCAGACAGAGTTAAATATATTTAATCTGATAATAACTGAAAAATGTGTTGCCGACTAGCCTCAATAATGCCCTAGAGGCGCTGAGGCATACAATTTATTGCATTTAAAATTATATTTGTTAATATGAAATAAAAAAAAAAAACAAAATAAAAATCTTGAGATCCCAGTCCTAGTGCAGTAGTGCCCTGTGTAAATACCTATCAGTGTTCAAATGTCTGCCTTGTTTAGCTCCAATAGAGTTCTGGTTTTGCTCCTATCGATCTTTGGCCATGTTGCCCTGGCGATCCTGCAGGTTGACAAACTATTCCATACTTCATTCCTTAAATCAATCAGTCTATTTAGGATATATGTATATATATAGTATATATTTTGTTTTTTTTTTTTTTTTTTTTTTTTTTTTGTCAATTATAATGATTATAAAATACACATAAAAAGGAGAACAAGGAAAATTAAATTAAAAAGGCATAGAGAAAGAAGTTCATTAAAATAATCATATTTCATATAATTACATTAATTCGAAATTCGCATTTAAACAATTCATTTCAACTATATAATTTTCAAGACAAATTTGTAAATTCTATTTAACAATATACATAAATAATGTTTGAAAGACAGGAATAGGAGTAATGAAGAGTCGCCAACTTTTGTCTGATGCACTGTATAAGGTTTAAGGAGTGAAATAATAGTTGCTAACGTACCGATTATTGCCCACACGATTTTAATGCAAAAACAAAGGAGATTGGCCGGGCGGGCGCCTTTTCGAATGTCCACTAAACATATAAGTAAGTAACTAGTATAATTTCGAATCCTCCTATATATTCACAAATTAATCTTTAAGCTTTCGGTGACAGCAAAACTTTTTGTAAACAGCTGGGTTTTGTCAAAATTAAAAAAGAAAAACAAAATAAAAAACGATGTTTCTAGGGTCCATAATTACAACTAAATTACTCTTCCAAGCAGCCTCAGCGCGGTGTTTAAGGATCGTTAATGGATTGAATTAACGAAGGGGAGGACATAAAAATAGCCGAGAACTGATTTCTAATATCGATAAAATTATTTATTATTTCTTTTTATAAAACAGTCTTATAAAATGTGTACTCGAGACTCCTTAAAAACATAATTGAACTAAAACATTTATAAACAATTAAAAATATATAAAATTGTGTATTGTGTGGAGATTAAGGTCATCGACGATTAAAGAAAACGAATCGATTATGTTGTTTTCATTATCCATTATTGTATATCATCATGCACTCACTATAAAAATATATTACTATGTAAATATTTTGTTTCTATAAAACGTTGGTGATACTCTTAATTAATTTAAAAATGCTAATTTCTACAAATCTTTGGGAGAAAATGCAAAATAAACAAAATATATTCATAATTATGCCACTATTGCATTATAACTATGTATTCAATAGGGAAGTAATAGAAAAAAAATAATAATTTCACATCCATAAGGATTCACAGGAGAAAGAGAGAGGTAGAGAAAACAGAAAAAAATGTAGAATACATTTCATTTAAAAAGAAACAATTTAACAATTCCAAAGAATTGAAAATAGGTTTTGGGACCCGGGCAGCAGTTAAATAATAATTAAAAACTAAATTCAAATAATAAAATAACTAAATAGAAAGTAAAAGTAAATTAATAACAGGACTAAAGTCGTGTTATTTTCGTATGCTTAAGGAGAGCTGTAGATTAATATGTGTTCAAAATAAATACGTTCTGATATTTGTTTTTTTTTTTCTTCTTCATCATCTTATAATCAAAATGCTATTTACAAATGAAGCTTTTTTTTAAAAAGTTTGTGAGTTTTAAAAGATAAAATGCTTAAGCAAAATACATTACAAATAATAATAATGCATTAAATTCAATGTTTAGTCGAATATTTCACATCTTACGATCATAATCTCATTATTAGTACTTGTACCTCCTCCTCCTCTTTAACTGAAAGGTATTAAATAGCTAAAGAGATACATGCTTTTTTATATTTAATGAAAACCATCAAGTTAAGAAACTGGATCTCTTTTGAAAAGCTTCGAAAAGATCTATGGAGCTTAATGTTTTCTGTTTTAAATATTTATATCGATCATATTTAGGCTTGATAGTGGTGATGGGGGATTATATTGTAGTCGTTGAATAAATGATAAACAAAAAACTTAAAGCTAATCATCTTCAAACTATACCTCAGTGTCGTCATCATCGTTTGTTTGATGGCGTCCATTAGTAGTGCTACGATTATGCTGCTTACGGGGATCGAAAGCGTCTACTACAATTTGTTCAGTACACTTGATTTCAGCACGACAAGAAGGACAGCCCTGACCTTCCGAATCCACTTGCCATGAAGTTAAACATGGTGTACATAATAAGTGACCGCAAGGTTCAATTCGTATGTCTTTATCGTTCTCTGCACATATCTTACATAATTGGAAAGTACTCCCCATTTCACAGTAGAGTTCATATTGCTCTTGGGTTACCGTAATGTGGTCCTCAGTGGGACTCTGAACCGCTGAAGACAGGTCTGGATTATAAGCTTGACCATCGGGATACAAATAAAAGCCCTCCCTATGACCATCCAGTAATGCTTGACAAAGTGATTTATTCTGTGGTATTGTTTGTAGGATCTGACCATCTGCAGTAACGTACCCAATAGCCCACTGGCCTAATCGTGTGCATGACAATCTAAATACATAACTTCCGGCCTTGTGTATATAGCGCTGTAATCTAGCTTTGACTTCATCATATGTTAGAAATGCCACGTAACCGGGATGGGTAACAGCCAAAATTTGCCAATTTTTCAGTAAAGTGGCCCAAGGTTGGAAGAGCCGTGAGAACACATCAAATTCAAAATTTGAAATGTAATCATTACAGGTTAAGTCGATGGTGGTTTTCAAGGCCATTGCTTCTAAACCCGACGATATGGGATGTACTTTATTCAATTCCTTACGAAAAATTTTCCAAGGCACCAGAGTACTATTGCCAAAATTTGATTTCCAAAAGTCCGCTGCATCTGCTTTCGTAATTCGAAACTGATCTCCTGCGAAAACTCCGTTGGGAAAGATAGCCTTCAATTCGCTCAACATATGTGAAAAGACCAAACTTAGTTTGGCCAGATTACGGCGATAACGAGAGTTCTCGTCGAACATTTTCTCTTTGCCTTCCTTAAATAACTTTATAGCTTGCTTACACCTTCTCATCAGATTGTTTATGAATACATTGAAGTGTTCATTGTTGTGCAGCACATGCATCTGGTCCTCATTTTTGGAGTAGATCAAACGCAGTCGCTGATACGTATCCGGTAGTATGTCCAAAATAAAGGGAGGACTATTCTTTAGGTTCATCTTGGGTTGCTGGCACAATTTCACTGCTTTATCCATTAGTTTCCAAGTCTTTTCCAACGTCTTCTTGTCCGTGGACAGGCGCTGGGGGCCACAGGCCTCCGAGAAGGCTCCATGGAGCTTGGAAAATATCGAACTTATGTTTTTCGATTGTTGTATGCGAGTACGGCTCGTCGCCATCTTTAACGTCCGTCCGTGTCCGTCGTCTTTGAAGTCGACGTCGTCTGCCTACTTCGTCGTACCCAGAAAAAAAGCTGCAAATGCAACTAAAATTATTTAGTTGCTTTACGCTTACACTGCACAATTTCACCGTACACTTTTCGGATTCACTCTGGTAACCAATTATTTTACCACTTATAAATTTAATTAGATGATTTTGGCAATGAAGAACATTGGTTTTGTCTCGATTTTTATTGCTGATTTCGAACTATAGAACGTGCCAATCGGTGGTTTTGCTAAGTTGTCAGCTCTATCAATTTCCAAGGACGAACCATGTCTAGCCAATTCATCTACTATTTCGTTTCCTTCGACATTGCTGTAGGGTACTAAACCTACATATATGTATGTAATCATTATTTATCACAGTTATATTCAACTATCTAATATATGTAAATAATAAGTATCTTAAGCAATCAAATATGCTTTGTATTTATAAATTTTGTTTCCGGAAAATATTTATTCATTCAGAATTTATACTTCAAATAAAAAAGAAGTTTTCTTATAAAATATAAAATAAATTTATATCCATCAACCATCCTCACAAATTGGCGATCCTATTTTTGATCCTTATATCATCTCTTTACTGCTATTTTATAGCAAAAATAAATAAAACCATAACATACATCAACAATCCTAAATCTTGGAATTGTGTCCAACGAACGATATTAATATTGATGTCGCAATAAAGCCAACATACAAGGACAATAACTCATATTCTGCAATTCATTGGTTTTCAAGACACTCATTACCAGGAATAAATTGATTCTCAAACAAATAAGAAATATCGCTTCAAACATCAAAACCGACGGAGAGACGCTGGTCAAAATATCAACCATTAGCAAAAACAATTATCATGTTATGTATCTTGGTACTTACTATTATGTTAGCCAGTGAGTGTGCTGATGCTCGAAAATGTCCTATAAATAAACTCGCCTAAGTTCTAATTACTTTATCACTCTATACTTAGATGGAATGTGTAGTGCCGGCGAAGCGAGGGAGCTTTACCGGTGGCATTATGATTTGGCCATAACTGTTTTGCGTGGTACTGTTTATGGTCTTCCAGCGTAGCTCAGTCATGCGTGGTTTTCTCCAGCAGATATGGCTCTTAAAGGCAAAATCACATAAACAAAAAACTACAATAGTACCACTTGTTGGTGCTAACTCTCAAAAACGCTTTCCTCTCACAACGACGTACCTACTGGCTGGGATTCTGATGTTATTGAATCCCATTTTCCCCTCCCTACGGACCACCCTTATGGCCCCCTTTGGCATCTCACTAAAACTAAAATGAGAGCCCCATAAATTGTTATGGCTTCCAACCCGTTTCCTTTAACCACTTATTATATAAAGAGCATGATGATTATAATATTATCTGCAGATTAAAAGTATTAATTTATTCTTATTCTTAGCGTATTTCCCCTACCGGAGGTAACAATCTTGTCGCGATGTAGGGGCTTAAGTGCAGTCGAACTAATTGGGGTGGTAGTCCGATTGTCCGTCTGCATGACTAAAGGTTGCCTCTTTCCTTCCTATGCAACTGGAATAGCCGTAATCTCCTTAGCTGTACCAGTAAGACGGAAGGTATAATAAACAACTTCCCTCTGTTCGATCCTCTGGTGAAGACCGTATAAACCCACGAGGGTACCCCTATAGCCGGTGTTTGTTCCTGTGTGCACACCGGCTGTATTTTGAATCTATCTGGTCCTAGTCACCTAGGACCTACTTACATAGCTCAAATACGCAAAACAAAAGCATACAACGGGACAAAAAAAAAATGGGATGAATAATATAAATGAAGAAAAGTCGGAGGTGGTAATATACACCCCAACGTCGGAAGGAGCAAAGGCGGCGACTTCCGGCGGGCACGGTGGAGACGTCGGGTCTCCACTACGTGTCGCCAGCGGCCTTACTGGTTTAGGTAAATTGACCACGGAATGCCCACGGACTACTCTTGACAACGAACGGAACATGACCTCCATTGAGGGAACGGACGAACGGACGACTCTAGCTTTCGAACAGGTAGCAGGTGCCATTTTGGAGTCTGAACTCCAGCACCAACTAGAGGCTGAACGGGAGTCCTCTCTGGGATCGCTCAGTGATCTCAGCGACACCACCATAGGGGGTTTCGACCAGCTCTGGATACTCTCGGAGGAGCTTGATGTCACGCTGACACAATCTCCAAAAGAGTTCCAGGAAAGACCGGAACCTTCTGGCGGAGTCGTTGAGGCCAGTGAGATCCAACAGACGACTCTCATTCTACCGGAGGCCAATGAGTCGGCACGAGCCGACCCGTCACGGACAGAAGCAGTGGCCACTCTGCTAAGACAAGACGCCATGGACCTAGGATCAGATGGAAAGGATCTTAGCGTAACCACCGGAGGTTCCTCTAAAGAGCCAAAAGCTCTACTACAGTTGGAACCTGAAGATGGTGAAACTAAGACCAACACAGATGATGCGAAGTCCACGGGCAAGTCTGAGCAGAGCAAAACTGCAGAGCAGAAGGCCAGAAGCGGCTTAAGGCGCTCCTGCGGTATTTTACGTAAATTCGTAGGACGTGACTTTGCTCTGCTCACGGACAGGGAAAAAGCGGTACTCAGGAGACATCGTCAGTGTGTGGCTAAGATCGAAAGAATTTATCCACACATCACTGTTGATCGTCTCTTGATTAGCAGCCTTCCCTCGCACGCGACGGACAAGACCTCGACAAATAACGCACATGGAAACGACACAAACGGCAACGAAACTGACAAAAACAGCACAACTACACGAAACGACGGCAAAGAACCTGCCTCTACTCCTTCCTCCACTGGAGTGATTAAGGCCTGTAGCTCAATTGTGGGACCCTCCACCAGCCAAGCGGCTCTCAAGTCCTCGGATGCTGGAGTGGCTCTCAAAAGAGCTAGATCAGGGGATGAACCTCAAGTGAAGGAAAAGAAGAGGCAGAAGAACACGGGCAGCTTCCAAGTTCCGTCGGAACTACAAGTAGCAGTCATCGACAGATCGGATCCTGATGGCAGGATTAACGCTGAGAGATGGCTGCTGCTGGAAAGGCTGCTTCTAGTCGAGATGCTAGCGGAGAAGTGGTGTGATGACGAGATATCCTTCAAGGGAGCCGAATGGATCAAGGGAACCAAGATTGTGAATTGCGGAAATGAAAAGTCTTTGACATTTCTAAAATCTGTGATTCACAGTCTTGTCTCCCCATGGCCGAACGCCGTCCTCGAAGTGGTACCAACGTCAGCACTGCCACTCCGTACAATAGTCGTAGTATGGTTTCCCCCGCCAGTACTGGAGGATGAGATGATACTGCGACTATTAGCTAAGCAAAACAGAGGTCTCGATACTGGGTCCTGGGAGGTTCTGCCTTCCACCAGTAAAAGAGACTTCGGCAAAGATCTCCGCATGGTGATTAGCAAGGATTCGGCGAACTATATTAAGGAAAAGAAAGGCAACATAAATTTCGGGCTTGGCTCCGTCAGATTCCGTATACCTGACGCTGAGGGCAAAAAAGCCGAAAAGGAAGAGGATCAGCGTGGTGCAGATTAATCTGCATCACTGCCAAGCCGCTGCTGCCGATCTTTTACTTAATATAGCCAAACACGACACAGACGTAGCCCTAGTCCAGGAACCGTGGATCGTTCACAATAAAGTGAGGGGACTAGCGGCTAACACCAACTACACGGTCATAACACCAAGCACGGATGAAAAGGTAAGAACATGCATAGTAGCTAAGAAAAGTCTTGGTCTAATCTTATCTACGAGCTTTAGTTCTGGTGATGCGACAGTGGCGTGTCTGGAGACAAACATCGGGGAAACCTTGACTTTTGCCTCCATCTACATGCCCTACGAACGACAAAACCCGCCGGGAATCAACACGGAAGAACTCACAGCATACGCATCAAGCAACAAATGGAAGCTGATTCTGGGTTGTGATGCTAATGCTCACCACACACAATGGGGCAGCAAAGATATAAACGACAGAGGTGAGTCAGTTTTTGAATTTATTACATTATCCTGCCTTAGAATATGTAACGTAGGTAATACCCCAACCTTCAGTACTAAGGTCAGGTCAGAAGTTCTAGATTTGACTCTAACAAACATGGATAGTACCTTCATTACAGATTGGCGAGTATCTAGTGATCACTCCTTTTCTGATCACAAAAGAATACTCTTCACAGTTAATGTAGAACACAGTAACACAAAACCATATAGGAACCCAAAGAGAACAAACTGGTCAGCTTTCCACCATCAAGTGGAAACAGATCTTACTGATCTGCAAACTAGTACGTTCACAGGCAAAGATATTGACAAGTACGTCAACAACCTAACATCAGCACTGTCAAACAGTTTCACTAAGTCTTGTCCGAAAACCTTTCCAGGAAAAAGAACACAACCGTCCTGGTGGACAAATGAGCTAAGGGAACTCAGAAAGGTTACTAGGAAACTGTACAATAGAGCTCATTGTACTAGGAGCAATGATGATTGGGAAAACTATAAGATTAGTTTTAACAAATACAAAGCAGACTTAAAAAAGGCAAAGAGAACGTCATGGGTTGCCTATTGCGAGACAATAGATAACGTAGATGATTGCGCCAGATTTAGAAGAGTCTTGTCGAAGGATCCGAAACCTCTAGGACACATCCAGAAAACGGATGGCACCTGGACGGCATCGGGCCTAGAGACACTTAGCCTCTTAGCAGAGACCCACTTCCCAAATTGTGAGGATATTGAAGGCGAGGTCAACATGACCACAGCATCCAATTCTTCCCTTTTTGATGAAGTTAGCATAGATAATATAGTCAGTGAAGATAAAGTTAAATGGGCAATTGATACATTCCAACCCTACAAATCTCCGGGTATGGACGGTGTATTCCCAGCCATGCTACAACATACAAAAGATGTAATTGCTTCACATCTAGTCCGTGTGTTCAAAGCATGTCTGCGCCTAAAATTTATACCAACGAGCTGGAGGGAGGTGCGGGTAGTCTTCATACCCAAAGCAGGCAAACCAAGTCATTCATCCACCAAGGATTTTAGACCAATCAGTCTGTCATCCTTCCTCCTTAAGACAATGGAACGAATCTTAGACATTTATCTAAGAGGAAGCATAGACAACAATCTCATAAGCGACGCTCAGCATGCCTATCTCAAAGGCAAATCCACTGATAGCGCTCTTCATGAGGTCGTTGGTTACATAGAGAGAAACCTAGAAAGTAAAGATTACACTCTTGCAGCGTTTCTAGACATAGAAGGAGCTTTCAATAACATTGAGGCCAACACGATAACTAATTCATTAAAGGATCTACATGTTCCTAACTTCCTGACTGACTGGATTGACTCGATGCTACGACATCGAGTAATAAATTCAGCCTTGGGAGCTGGAACTATAAGGAAATTGGTGACCAGGGGAACGCCACAGGGTGGAGTTTTATCTCCTCTTCTGTGGCTTCTTGCTGTCAATAATATCCTCAGATCCCTTTCTGATGAGGGTAACAAAGTAGTTGCATATGCAGATGACGTTGTTATATTGGTAGGTGGAAAATTCCTACCAACAATCAGCGGTCTGTTGCAAGGAGCACTGAAGAAATTATCTGATTGGGCCGGAGACAGTGGCCTGGGCATCAATCCTAGGAAAACTGAGCTAGTCCTATATACAAGGAGATATAACATAGAACCATTTAGGAAGCCAATCCTTGATGGAACGGTGCTCAACCTCTCTCAGGAGGCCAAATACCTTGGTGTCATCCTAGACCGGAAGTTAAACTGGAATAGGAACACAGAGGAAAGGTATAAAAAGGGTCTAAATGCACTCTACATGTGCAGGAACTCCATTGGTAAGAGCTGGGGTCTGAAACCAAAAGTTGTAGACTGGATCTACCGATCGGTTGTTAGACCCATTACTACTTATGGTTGTCTGGTATGGTGGAGCGCAATGAGAGTGGGTAAACTCCGGGCAAAATTAATGAAAACGCAAAGGCTAGCAGGACTGAGCATTACGGGAGCCATAAAAAGCACTCCACAAGCAGCGATGGATGTAATTCTACATCACCCATCTCTGGACCACTTCACAGAGATGATTGCTGCCAGGAGTGCTATAAGACTCAAAGAATCAGGATGCTGGAAAAATAGACCTTATGGTCACGCAAGGATAGTTCAAGGAGGAATACTGGGTGTTCACGAATCGGTCATCAATGGAGGTACAGACTACATGGTGCCGATTCTGGACTTCTCACCCTTACCACAGATGTTTATACCAAAGAGATCAGATTGGGACAATGGTGAGCCCTTCACAGGGCTTTCGGTCTACACTGATGGCTCAAAGATGGAACAGGGCACAGGAGCAGGATTCTACATTGAATCACTACAGATACGCAAGTCTCTCCGACTCGACGACAACTGTAGTGTCTTCCAAGGAGAATTACTGGCAATAGAAAGGGCAGCAAGATTTCTATCAAGCGAGAACATTCCGGTAACCACGGATATAAATTTCTACGTAGATAGTCAGGCAGCAATGAAATCAATCATGTCACACACTGTCAAATCAAGGCTTGTGCTGAGTTGTAAACGCTCACTAGATAACCTCAACGACCATACCGTCCGTCTCTGCTGGGTTCCCGGACATAGCAATGTCAAAGGAAACGAGATAGCAGATGAACTGGCTAGAAATGGTTCGTCCTTGGAAATCAATAGAGCTGACAACCTAGTAAAACCACCGATTGGCACGTTGTACAGACTGATTGAATCAAGGAAATGGTCACAGATGAACGCAGCATGGAATAGTTTGTCAACCTGTAGGATCGCCAGGGCCACATGGCCAAAGATCGATAGGGGCAAAACCAGAACTCTACTAGAGCTAAACAAGGCAGAAATTCGAACTTTGATAGGTATCTACACAGGGCATTACTGCACTAGGAGTAGGATCTCAAGATGGCAGTTGGACATCGAGGATCACTGTCGATTATGTGAGGATGAGGAGGAGTTAGAATCTATCGAGCACATAATCTGCAGATGTCCAGCGCTTTGTATACGTAGAAACAAATACCTAGGAAGTTATTTTATTAACAACATAGAGGATATTGCAACACGCACCGTTTATGACCTTTTGGGATTCTCAAAAGGACTAAATCGGATTAGGGGTGGCTAGTTAGGAACATGGATGTAACCACATAGACAGTTGGCGACTAACAAAGAAAGAGAGCCATAAAGGCTTACCACCACCATGGGTAGACCGGATGACTCTCAACAAAATTTCTTACCTAGTCGTCAACCATTGGAAAAAACTAATAACACAACCTCATATTCTCCTACCCCCATATCCCTTCTCCAAAATCCTCTCATTTCCCGCACACTCCATATATCATCTATCACCCTTCCTTAATCCTATCACTCCCTACCCCCTCCTATAAACTACAATCTTATTTTTCAGATAACGAAAGGATTTGCACAATGGACCCGACTGGGTCTCCGAGTGTTCAGAGTGCAGGAGCATTCTGGTCCTTTAAACCTAACCTAACCCTATTCTTAGCGTATCCTAATTACATATCTACCTCTTATATTTATAGGCGTACATATAAATAACCGTATATAATTAAAAAAAATACATTCAATCTTAGCATTTCAAATATATGGAGGGGTATGAAATTCTGTTTAATTTAAAGAAAACGAACATTTTGTTGGTAATGTCTGTTGGTCATTAACCATCCAATACAATTAACATTTATAATTATTAGATAAAGTAATGAGTCAAAGTTTATATCTATACATCAAATGGTGCTCATACCGCGAAGGATAGTTGACACTGTTAGCGTTATTGTCAAAATCTCATATATTGATATCCAAACTTTGAAATTTTATTTTACTGATTAATCTACGAGTCACAGTAAAACAAAGAGAAATCGCGACATAAGCGATCGCTATCGAAACCCGCAGAACTACTTTGAAAATAATCTTAAGATTAATTAGCCGGCCTTTCGTCGGAATTTGTTTAAAAAAGGAATTGGGAGACAATTATTTGCAGTTGTTGTTTACAATTTCACAAGAAAAAGACTAATTTTCTCTTTTTATCGATAACAATTCGTATCGATACATTCTCCTTTTAAGGTTTCTTTTTTTTATTGGAAGAGTATAAGAAGTTGATATGGAGGAGACAAATAAAAACTCCAAAAGCTCTCCTGTCTTCTTTCGCCTCATTCGTATGCATGTACTTCCCGCTTATACAAAATTTAACTTTCTATTACTACGTTTACACTACGGTGAAACTTATCTGTAGTTGGTTGGACTGAAACTCCTCCTACTGGAACTTATGGTGTACGGCGATCACGTTCTCTGGGTAGATCCGCAGACTCGCAGGGACGATGTTGACTTCTGTTTTTTTCTAAATATCGTTGCCAATGACCTAGTGTATAGGTGCGCCGTGTTTCTACTTTTGGAACGATGGAACAATAGTTGTGCACACGCTGCTACACCCACGTGATGGAGTTCACCGTATAGGTTTCCGTTCAGGATTGCGCCTCTCTCCTTTATTCACGTTGTCGTCGTGGTGTCGTTTACCGCCGAGATTATTGGGCACCTTCAGTTGCGCGAATAAATCCGCGTCTTGTTCCAATAGGAAGGATTGCCTTAAAGTATGACATTATTCAAAACACTATTTATAATTATTTCCACTATCTGTACCACTTTATGAAACTAGCTAACTAGAATTGGAAGGCACGTGTCATTTACAAAAGAATAGGTTATTAGATCAGTCTATTCAACTGCACGCCACCACACTTTGTACACGATTAAATCTAGCTAAAACGTGCTGCACCATTACATGCAATTTTGGCTAACCATTCTAGCCGCCATTTTCGAAATAGCATACCAGTAGTCGAGAATTAGCAATACTCTCACACTATGACTTCGAAAAGTACCAAGTGTACACCACTATAACTCGTACTAAATTAACACAACTCTGTGGATTGCGACAGGGTGGCATTACAAACCCAATCATTAGCCGAAGTCCCGACAGAAAGCTACTGGATTGGGCTGTAGCCCTGGACGTTCGGAATGCATGTCCTCAGTGGGGAAGAATTATGACCCTGAGATATAGCCGGGCATATAAAACACAAACTACTTGACGGGCACCATATGCTGCAAATCCTTTGCGTGATACACTCCAATACTCTTACCGGCCAGATTCTCTATCTCATACATACTTTTTCCTACTTGCTTAACGACCCTGCACTTTACAAATTTCTTGCACAATTTGGCATCGCTCAAAATGAAATTCCTACGAAGTATTTCCTGTCCGGGCATGAAACTAATTTCCCTGGAGCGAGTTTTCATTCTATGTCTAATCAGCCCTAATAGATCTTCCCTCGGTAGGATGTCCACCTCTCCTTCTTCCAATGTTCCTAGTTTGTTGACCATATCGTAGGCACTAGCATGAGTGATCATGTTGTTCCCAAACATTGAGAAATAAGGCGAAAATCCTGTAGAGGTATGTACGGTCGAACGCAGAGAGCACTCCACCGCAGACATGTGTCGGTCCCAGTCCATTTGATCCTCGGCCACATAAGCCCGGATGGACGCGATGATTGAACGTTTTACGCGTTCCGAGGCATTTGCCTGTGGTGAGTAGACTGCATTACGTACGTGTCTGCAGCCGTATCTGGAAAGGAATGACAAAAACTCCTTCGAAACAAATTGTACTCGAGTCGTCGAATTCGATATCGGCATTAATGCTGCCAATAATATTTGGTGCAATGCCGAAGACCTTCCAAAAATCCACCCCGCAGTACATTGCATTTTCCAAATGCGGAACTAGATAAATATCTAGGGTATGATTTTGGTTGTCGTATGTGATCTCAGCTCAAACTTTACCAGTACACGATAGCGCTGTCCATTCGCCGTGCCCATGGTACATTTGTACACAGGACAGACTTTAAGGTTCAACCTTTCTACCAAAGCATAACAGTCCCTTCACAAGCAGGTAACGGTCGCACCGCTATCGAAAAGAGCTAGTACATCGACACCATTAATTTCCACTTTTCGAAAAGGTCTGGGATAGGAATCTGAAACGCCCGCTATTCGTGCTGATGAAATTGAAAGTCTCCGAAGACGCTTAAGTTTATATCTAGCCCGGGTTTTTAAAATCCGGTTAGAAACTGGTTTCTTTAATATTTCACTATTAAATATTCGTTCCCTTGCTTGTTGGTAGTTCTTCAGTCGCACGTGATTTACTGCAGGTGTTATAGTGGGGTTCATTATTGGTGTGGAATCTGATGAGATTCCAACACATTTATTGAAATGGCATTTTTGTGGTTTTAATCTGTGGTCTGAGTCGAACGTGAGTCCCCACTGGTCACGTTCGGCTGGCGGTTTTCCGGTTTCCTGCAATTATTACACTGCGGAGCAGTTACTCCTTGAGCTCCACAACGGAAACAGAAGAACGCTCTTTGAGTTGCGGTACACTGCCGAAAAGTGTGACCTGTGAGCCCACAGTTCCAACATTTAACGGAGTCCTGACCGACATGCTTTTTAACATTCGGCTTGAGTCTGAGTTCTTCTAAATGTGAATGGGCCTCCTCTAAGTCATGTTCATAAATGTCATGCACGACTATGTTCGATGCTCCTATACGTGGCCTTTGTAGAGTCTCGCGATCTAGGAACTCTTCCGCTTTCCTGCATTCGGTTCTGAGGTGTTCAACAGAAAATATCTGGGTGCCGAAAAGAAAGTGTGCTAATCTGGAGTTTAAACCTGACTTTATTATATCTATCAGCTCGTAATCCTGCAACGGTTCACGCAACTGGGTCCTAAGGGTGTTTATACTATCAATATATTCGGTCGCTTTTTCGTCCCGTCACTGTTTTCTATCCATAATTTGCCTAAGTACATCTATGTTTGAGTAATATCGTTGGAATTCTGGATGTCGATTCTCAAATTCCTTAATGACAAATTAGGATACAATTGAATACGGCCCCAATACCATTTATTTGGCCGCCCTTCCAGCAGTTGGTGAAATCCGTCTACGAGTTCTTGGTCCGGACACCGGTAGCTCTTCTGAAGTCGATCCACTCGGAATATAAAATCTTCTATCATAGGAGTTTTCGAAGTCGCGTCAAATTTAATACCCCACCTGCTAATGTCGGGATATCTAGGGACAGAATTCTGAAAGTTATTTGGTGCCGGTGGAGGTCTGCGTACCTCAGGCTGAGCTGCAACATAACCAGATGGTTGATTTTCCCCACAAGGAGGCAGCTCATGAGGCCAGTTCATGTTTCGGGATGTATTCACCGGATCACCTGAACGGGCGGACGGTGTAGATAGAGCCTCTGCCACCGCAGCTCTCATCTCGTTGCGCATTAGTTGTAGCATTGAAGCCTGGGCCGCACCAACCGCCGCGTCTAATACCTCAGGAATCCCCGTACTGTTAAGTCTTCCAGAATTATTGTCTTCCGACCGTACTGTCAATGGACTGTACGACGGCTGGGTTACAGTTCCCACCCCCTCTGTGCCCGCTGGCGACAGATTATGTGCCTCATTAGCGTTTCCATTAGTAGGGGTCCTATTGGCTGTCTGGATATTATTGTTCTGAGTAGCGCCATTACTACCAGGAGTTCTGTCATTACCCTGATTACTGGTGTTGGCCTGAATCATTGTATTGTTAGTAGGTGCCTTATTATTAGCTCGGGTATTCCTACTATGACTATGAGTCCGGTACGCCCCTGAATGAAAAGGTGGAGGATTCGGCATCCTAGTCGTAATGCAACTGAACCAAAAACCAAGGGTAGAAACTATTGAAACTATTTTAATAGGACTATTTCGGTGTAACCAAAAATTTGAATGATAAAATTCGTTTAAAACTATTAATTTATTGTCAATGGCCAAAAATCAATATGTTGGAAACCAAGGATTTGTACCAGGGTGTATGCCAAAATGTCTGAATAAACAGGTATTTTTTGTTGAGTCTGAATACTCGCAATAACTAGAAAATCAAAAATATTTCATCCACGATAAGTGGGAACAGCTACTTTAATTGGGTACTGCTATTTAAATCATACAAAATTTTAAAACTGGGATGCTATATATAAAATTCGAATATGCAGAAGTTACAGTATGGACGCGAACATAAGCATAAGAATTCTTATATTTCCGGTCTAGTAACCCTATGTAGATACGTGGTTCCCAAATCGCAATACCAATCTAAAATGACGGCACTACCGATGCCCAGTCTTCGTTCCGTGTAGAAATATTCATCCAACCAAAGACAAATGCAAACTAATAACGCTGCAAAATTAATTATGATTTAACGGGGTATCTTCCACGAACCCACACTAAGTTATGAAAATAATATAATGTATAATTGTATCATTTTCAAACAAAAAAAAAACATTCGTTTAGCTTACAACATTTCATTAAAAAACGGAGATGACAAATCCACTGGGATGATCGGGAATTTAATCTTATGAATTTTTAATACTTAAGTCGGAATTCCGAACTAGTTTGTACTCGCTGATTGAGTTACTATAATTTTTTTTTTACTGAACCAACACTCAGGGGATGTCCCCTATAAATGCAGTGCATTGCGTTGGTAGAAGGAAGATAAGGTATTGGAAGGAGGAGAGGGAGTAGTGTCTGTTGACATCTGTTTTGAATCTCTGAATGTCGTAATTGGAGGGAAAGATATTTGCCGGAAGTCGATTCCACATACGGATAGTACGGGCGAAGAACGAATTTATTCTGTAATGTGTAGTGCGGTCGGTTGTCCAATCGACAACAAATGGGTGAGCGTTCCTGGAGAGTCGCGTATCTCTCCCGAACGTTCTCACGGGCGGTATAAGATCACGAATTTCCGAAGAACAAACACCATGAAAGTATCGATAGAACAATGACACACAACCAACATTACGACGGTATTCAAGGGAGACAATGGAATTGGATATCCTACCGTCACCTATCAACACCATCGTCCTCCTCTGGACACGGTCAAGTAGCTCCAGTGATGAAGCTGGAGCACCCGACCATATATGGGAGTTGTATTCCATCTTTGGTCTGATGTAGGTAGTGTAGATATTGAGAAGATCAGAGGGTGTGAAATATTTCTTACATCTTTTTAAAAAGCCTAAACATTTGAAGGCATCTTTCGACACATCAAATACATGTTTTGTCCAACGAACATCACATTGTATTTTTATGCCAAGAACAACTAGATCATCTGATGCTCAATATCTACACCATTCATTAAAATCGACGACACCGTTGGATCAGTGAATCGCTTGTGAGACAACAAGGAGCACTGGGTCTTACGTGCATTAAAATCTACTCTATTTTCTCGACCCCATTCAGAAATGGCTATCAAATCCTGGCTAAGTGACTCATCCATCAATCGCCTTTTATCCTCAATTTCTTGACGACTTGGTCTATGATCGAATGAGTATGAATGACAGAGGTTGCTGTCATCCGCGAATGAGTATATTGGATTCACAGTCCGATCCAAGAGGTCGTCGATGAAAATAAGAAAAAGGGAGGGGGAAAGGACAGAGCCCTGTGGTACTCCTGCGGTTAACCTATGCTCGTCGGATGAGAACCCATCTACAACAACACGTATAGTGCGATCTCTGAGGAAGCTCGATATAAATCGAGAGAAGTCACTACCAACACCAAAAGCGATAAGCTTTGATATGAGTGCGCCGTGCCAAACTCTATCAAAGGCCTTGGAGATATCTAGAGCAACGACCTTACTCTCACCAAGCTTGTGAATATATCGATTCCATTTTTCGGATAGCAGTGTCATCAGGTCTCCCGTAGATCGATTCCTACGGAAGCCATACTGTCGATCATTAAGTCATTAGTTTCTAAATACCTCACAAGATGGTGGTTAACCATACTCTCCATAACCTTCGAAAGCGCTGAGCAAATCGCGATCGGTCGATAGTTAGCAGGATTGTTAGCCTCACCTTTTTTAGGGATGGGCTGGATGTTCGCAATCTTCCAACGCGCTGGGAAAACCCCTGCACGGTATGCAAGGTTGAAAAGATTACGAAGGGGACGGGCAAGCGTCGAAGAGCACTTACATAGGAAAAGTGCTGAAATGCCATCCGGGCCTGGAGATTTATTTACGTCGAGATTTGCGAGAACCCTTTTATCTCCACGTGTTCGAAAAAATATCTGAGGCATGGAACTAGATACATTTTCGATCACGGGGAGTGGTTGATTGCTTTCCGGCAAGGGTGAATTCCTTGCAAACATTTCAGCCAATAGGTTAGCTTTGTCAAGAGTTGGGATAGATGAGGAGTTATCCTTTACTCTTCTCACAAATGACCAAAAGCTCTTACTTCCCCTGGGAGAAGCAAGAACTTTGGCACGAAGACGTTGTTCGTACAGAAACTTTTCACGTCTAAGTACCCTGGCACACATGGTTCTTGTCTGCTTGCATAGCAGATCAGTTGTTGCATTTTTATTTAAATGCCATTTCCTGAATGCTTCCTCTTTGGATCTGACAGCAGCCTTGCATGTCTGGTTAAACCAACTTTTATTAGATGGTTTATCCGAAATAACTTTAATTGGAATAAATGACTTCATACCAATCAAGATAATATTTTCAATCATTTCAGCCGCAGCATCTATATCGTCATTTAGAAAACAAAGTTTCCAATTGAAATGCTGGAAAAAGTTGTTGAGCTCGGCCCAACGTGCCTTTTCGTATATATATATTGTCCGCTTTGGGGCTGCGGTCGAAGCGACACGAAGAGCGGAATACGAAAAGGATGCTGAAACAATGCAGTGATCCGAATTACCAAGAGGTGCTAGAACGTTAACTTCATACTTTTCAGGGTGTGATGTTAAGAAAAGATCAAGAATATTAGAGTGTTGCCCTTGGACACACGGAATGTGTGTCGGTTCATTCACTAGTTGCGTCAAATCATTATGCGCGGCAAAAAGCTCGGCGTATTGATCCTCCGGTGTTGAGTGACTCGAATGGGAAGCCAAGAGGAATTATGGACATTGAAATCGCCAGCAACCACAATGTCACTGTCAGGACAATCCTCTAAAATTTTTTTAATTGAATCGGAAAGGGCGTCAAAGCCATTTAGGGATACCTCCCTTTCCGCGTTTGGACTTCTATACACAAATCCGAAATGTAGTACGTGTGTTCCAATCTTGAGTTTAACCCAAAGGGAGTTAAATTCTGGATTTTCAGAGTTTAAATTATGCCGGCTCTGAAACACTATATCATTACGTACGTATACCAAAAGACCTCTGTGGGGGATAAAGAGGGATAGGATGTGATACCCAGGAATGTGAAAATCCTGTGGATCAGAATCCTCACACACCTGGGTCTCACAAAGAGCAAAAACATCAGGCCGATGGAATTGTACATGAGCGTACACGGCAAAAAAATTCGCTCTCAGCCCTCGTACATTGGCAAATTGTACTTTAAACCCACCATTAGAACAGACAAACAAGAAAAAAACCAAACAGAGTCAGTATGCAGCTACAGTTGCCAAACTCCTCTCCCTGCCGTTGCTGTATTCCCCCAATGCTCAGTGTTATGCCTTGAGCATTGGGCGAACAGTGACAGAAAGAAAAGAGTGTCAACTGCACTGCACGAATGGGAAGGGGGGGGGGGGGGGGGAAGGGAAGGAGACAACGCACACACTACGGAGCGGACATAAAATGTGTGGTCAGTGATGTGCGGCTGTTGTGGATGCTGCTGCGATGTTTTTGTTGTTCACGCTGATGTTATTGTTATTGTTGTTGTTGGGTTGTTTAATTGTTTTTGGTCGGCGCGGCGCGGTTATTGTTGTTTGTTGTTTTTCATTTTTTTTTCATTTGATCTATTTTGTTGTTTATGATTTCTGTATTTTGTTTGAATTTTTTCTTTTTATTTTTAACACAAAACTGAACGGCACACAACACGGACGACAGAGAAACACAAGTGCATCGGACGACGGACTGACAAACACTCCAAATTACAAAATGCAATTCCTAAATACTTTTAATCTGTTTCGAATCTGTTAAATCAAAATTAGTGATCAAAATTTTATGAAATCTTTCAAATATATATATAAATAACATCTGTGGTCGGAAACGGAATTAGTAAAGCCATAACAATACTGAATGCAGGAAACCCCGTTGACTAACCAGAACATCCTCAAGACTAAGCACCATGCAAATTACTTCCGTCGTCAATGGGTTGTATATAAAGAACAACACCAATTACATACGTATAAAGAAAATTAATTATTGAAACTATCCTGACATACCGCCGAAGCTGTTATCCCTGATCATCTAAATCAACACGATAAGACATTCGTTAGGTATATATCAGGTAAACCGTTTAAAAATGTTTCGTCGCGCCGAGCTATGTCATTGTGAACATCTAACCCGGTCATACTGAAACACGTCGAGCCCCACGTTGGGCGCAATTTTTGTTATGTATCTTGGTACTTACTATTATGTTAGGCAGTGAGTGTGCTGATGCTCGAAAATGTCCTATAAATAAACTCCTAACGCCTAAGTTCTAATTACTTTATCACTCTATACTTAGATGAATGTGTAGCGCCGGCGAAGCGAGGGAGCTTTACCGGTGGCATTATGATTTGGCCATAACTGCTTTGCGTGGTACTGTTGATGGTCTTCCAGCGTAGCTCAGTCATGCGTGGTGTTCTCCAGCAGATATGGCTCTTAAAGCGCAAAATCACATAAACAAAAAACTACAATAGTACCACTTGTTGGTGCTAACTCTCAAAAACGCTTTCCTCTCACAACGACGTACCTACTGGCTGGGATTCTGATGTTATTGAATCCCATTTTCCCCTCCCTATGGACCACCCTTATGGCCCCCTTTGGCATCTCACTAAAACTAAAATGAGAGCCCCATAAAGTGTTATGGCTTCCAACCCGTTTCCTTTAATCACTTATTACACAGTACGACAAAATCAAATTTTTTTGAGTACACATGAGAAATGTTAACAGAATATGAAAATAGGCTTAAAATAAAGAAATACGTGTCTCGGCGTTTTGCTGTAGCACGTCAGAATTTTGAGAAAATCGATTTTAAAGATTCGAAGGACCGTGGAGGTTCACTTGTAACGTAGTACTATTATAAAAAGTTCTATAAAAACAGAATGGGTGAACCGATTTAAGTGCTTGAGCCAGTTTTGAAAAGGGAATTAAATTTGGATTTGTTTTTATTAAAAAAAAAATCATTTTTTCCGCTAGATGGCGCTTTAATTTTCATGTAAAATTAAAAAATATCCAAAAAATTTACGAAATTCATTAAAAATACAATGTTGTTGATTTGAAATCCAATAACTAAAGTAGAATCTTTTTCGCTGGCCGGGAATTGCTTGATTCAGCGATTCGGGGCTCCGAGCCAGATCAAACTAAAAATATTATTATTCAATTTCAACGAGCTTACAGATCGGGGTTTCTGCAATTAGAAAAAACAACAAACAATCGACCGCCATATGGTTCAAATCCCAGACGACTTGTTTTAATTTTTCAAAATTCTGACGTGCTATAGCAAATCGCCGAGACACGTATTTCTTTATTTTAAGCCTATTTTCATATTCTGTTAACATTTCTCATGTGTACCAACCACTGTCGTACTGTGTTATATAAAGAGCATGATGATTATAATATTATCTGCAGATTAAAAGTATTAATTTATTCTTACTCTTAGCGTATCCTAATTACATATCTACCTCTTATATTTATAGGCGTACATATAAATAACCGTAGTAATCATTGTATATAATTCAAAAAAAATACATTCAATCTTAGCATTTCAAATATATGGAGGGGTATGAAATTCTGTTTAATTTAAAGAAAACGAACATTTTGTTGGTAATGTCTTTTGGTCATTAACCATCCAATACAATTAACATTTATAATTATTAGATAAAGTAATGAGTCAAAGTTTATATCTATACATCAAATGGTGCTTAATACTGCGGCTTCCTCGAGCGACCGCTCATACCGCGAAGGATAGTTGACACTGTTAGCGTTATTGTCAAAATCTCATATATTGATATCCAAACTTTGAAATTTTATTTTACGACATAAGCGATCGCTATCGAAACCCGCAGAACTACTTTGAAAATAATCTTAAGATTAATTAGCCGGCCTTTCGTCGGAATTTGTTTAAAAAAGGAATTGGGAGACAATTATTTGCAGTTGTTGTTTACAATTTCACAAGAATTTCTCTTTTTATCGACAACAATTCGTATCGATACATTCTCCTTTTGAGGTTTCTTTTTTTTTGATTGGGATAGTATAATGGCAACGAACAACCCTAGCAAAACAAATAAGAAGTTGATATGGAGGAGACAAATAAAAACTCGAAAAGCTCCCCTGTCTTCTTTCGCCTCATTCGTATGCATGTACTTCCCGCTTATACAAAATTTAACTTTCTATTACTACGTTTACACTACGGTGAAACTTATCTGTAGTTGGTTGGACTGAAACTCCTCCTACTGGAACTTATGGTGTACGACGATCACGTTCTCTGGGTAGATTCCGCAGACTCGCAGGGACGATGTTGACTTCTGTTTTTTTCTAAATATCGTTGCCAATGACCTAGTGTATAGGTGCGCCGTGTTTCTACTTTTGGAACGATGGAACAATAGTTGTGCACACGCTGCTACACCCACGTGATGGAGTTCACCGTATAGGTTTCCGTTCAGGATTGCGCCTTTCGTTTACCGCCGAGATTATTTGGCACCTTCAGTTGCGCGAATAAATCCGCGTCTTGTTCCAATAGGAAGGATTGCCTTAAAGTATGACATTATTCAAAACACTATTTATAATTGTTTCCACTATCTTTACCACTTTATGAAGCTAGCTAACTAGAATTGGAAGGCACGTGTCATTTACAAAAGAATAGGTTATTAGATCAGTCTATTTTATGGCAACTCTGCTCTGTTACAACGTGTGAAAGTTTTGTGCTCCGTTCTAATTTGAATAAATATTTGTTATATTGCATCCATAGCTAATTTAGTGCATCAAATTCATTACTAATACACAGATAACACAGATATTTTTGTGATTTAGTTTTACTTGTGATATTGTATTTGTGTGTTTATTTTTTGATAAAAAATCGTGTCTTTGGCTAAGAAATATTTCTTGACCAAACAACAACAATTGTTTTGTGATTTCTGTGCACTTTTTTGTTATTGCTTGTAACGTTATTCTTGTTGTGCGTTCTGTCCATTTCGTTTAGTTTGTTTTTTCTGACTGAACAGTGTTGCCATCTATCGTTTTTATACCCTCCACCTCCAGGATGGGGGTATACTAACTTTGTCATTCCGTTTGTAACACCTTCAAATATCGACCTGAGACCCTATAAAGTATATATATTCTTGATCGTCATAAAATTCTAAGACGATCTAGCCATGTCCGTCCGTCCGTCTGTCCGTCTGTTGAAAGCACGCTAGCATCTAAACCAAAGGAGCTAGAACGTTCAAATTTTCAATAAATGCGTCATATAGTCGTAGATCGGTTGGGATTGAAATGGGGCGAAATCGACCCAAAGGGAAAAATTTTTCCCTCACAAGGACTAAAAATACCCATAATAATCCCTAATATTTTAGCGTATTTAAGCATGTTTTTTGAATATGTCTGTTTATATTTGCTTGATATTTGGTATGCGCATTCCCCTTATAGCAAAAACGTGCACCATAAAGTGATTCTTATTTGTAGGGGGTGAAATGGGGCAAAAAAGGGATACTAATTAAACGACAACAGCTAGAAACACGAAATTCGGTGTGTACATTACTCTAATTGAGTAGATACATAATATAAAATTATTTTTCCCAAATTCGTACTTTTAAGGGGTAAAATGGGAATAGAGGGATAAAAATGGTACCAACCAAACGGCTGTACCTAGAATAATGAAATTCGGTGTATACATTCCTCTGATTGCATAGATAAGTAAAATATCGTTAGCTTAACGTGAAAATGTGCTAAGTCATCTTTTTCAAATTTTACAGGAGAGACAAAAAACCTAATAACTTTTAAATAAAACATTATTTTATTAAACTGTAAATGCAGTAACCTCAATGTCATAACTACTCAACGCAAAGGACAAAAAAAACTAAAAAAACATGCATTTTACCCCTATCAGCTTTTTATTGAGTTAGCAGTTTTTCTTACTTATTTTATTTCTTTTTTTGTTTGACTTAGCACATTTTACTAAACTTATTTCTTCATAGTATTAATAAATAAAATTAAAGCAATGTAGTTTCAAAAATAAAAAGGTACTTCTTTATTTGTTAACATTGATCACAAATTATATGCAGTCTTATTTCATTGCTGCTATTTAATATTTTATATAAAATTATATAAAAATTATCACAAAGAACAATTTTGCAGTCTTACTCCTGCTGCTAGTAAAAGTTATATAAAAAAATCAGTAAAAATTTTATTATTCGAAAAGCAAATCATCATAAAATTTATGATGGTCCTTAGGCAAAGTAAGTTTCAAATATTGTAGATCCTCATATTTCTTACGTTTAATTGGTATTCTGTTTTGGTACAGTTGTTCTAATTTGCACCAATTTAAAGCAACTACTTTTTGATCAATTCTTTGCGGCAGAATTTTCCACAAAGTGGTGAACCGTAATTTGAAAAAAATTTCTCGATTTGGTGTATATTTTAATGCACGAATGTCTGTGACCTTGGCATCACCTTTGGTACGTCCAGGACGAATACTTTTACAGAATTCAATATTGTTAAATTTTTAAAAAAAAAATCATGTGTCAAATAAGTCACATCGTATGGCATAGGCTTTTTTCTTGCTGCTTTACATATTGCGATATATTCGGCAGGAACATCGATATTTTTATTCTTCATAGCACGCTCTATGGTAGAGTGGACACTATCGGCCTCCATCTGCGTATGCCCGGTCTCCAGTATTTTCTGCTCTATCACAATGTTGTGCTTAATATCAGTATTTAGAAGTGCGTTACTCATTACACTATTCCGGTTTCGGTAACCACATCCATCACTATAAAATATAATCTTAATAGGGTTATCACTGTTATCAAGGCTGGGAAGAATTTTGGTTTCAATAAAATAAACCCATATGCTTGAAAATTCTTCAGCATTCACACCTCCTTCAGCTTTATTCCAGAGGAAGCAATACCCTTTTTTGTTTATTATGTTGAAAAAAACCAAATTGTGAACCTGTAATTTCGTTCTATAATACAAGCTGCTGACTTGGGATTTCGGAGCCATGAGTACAGCTTGAAGGTCTACCGTAAACACATTGGATTCGTCACACCTGTCTTTGTTCTTTTCCATTCTTGCTTCTTCTTTTTTTTCTTGGTGACAAGAATATTCTTCCAGTGGAGTAGTGACGGCAGAATAACGTGCACATATTTCACACTGGTCCTTCTTTGGTACAAACAAGCCAAGATTTCTGCTCTCAAATACCGAATGAAACGTACGTAAGGAAAGTGGCCGGACGTTGTGAGTTGCGCACCAATCTTTTGAATAAAAATCATAAAGCATTTGCTTAGAAGAAGAAAAAACATGACTTAGCGCAATTTCTTTGACAGTCGTGAAGTTAGCACATTTACACATCATTGTCAACATCAAGTAAAAATTATTCAAATTCATAGTTTTTTTTTATAGTGTGTATTTTGAATTTATTTCTAAGAATGCATCACACATGAATGCACATTTTCACGTTAAACTAACGATATACGGATTTTTCAAAATTCGTACTTTTTGGGGTTAAAATGAAAAAAGGGGATAAAAATAGTACCAATCTAAAGACCGCAGCTAGAGTCATGAAATTCGGAGTATACATTCCTCTGAGTGTGTAGACACGGAAAATAGACGATTTTTTCGAAATTAGTACTCTCAATGGATACAATGGTACAGAGGGATAAAAATAGTACCAACTAAACGACTACATCTAGAATGATAAAATTCTAATTGCGTAGAAACGTCAAGGGGGGGGAGCTGGAATCATGGAATTCGGTGTATACTTTCCTCTGACTGCATAGACACGCAAAATATTTTTTTCCAAATTCGTAATTTTTCTTTTACGGCAAAAATTGGTTGAAACATGAAGATATGTTATTTTGCACTATGTACGTCTGATAATGGATTTTCAAAATTTGTACTTTTGGAATTCAAATAGAATGGAAATACAACCAACTGTAGCACCCACTATCTACCAATATTTATGGCCTTGAAAATATAAATATAAGAATATTTATTTTTTGAATTGACGTATTGGTAGCATTACCTTATAAGTGTGGTTTCAAATAATTAAAATATTATATTTATTTATAAAATTAATTTTTCAATAATTGTATTTGTTTTGGTTATATTTAAAAAAAATTTATTTTCCTGTAATATTACTGCACTTCTACGAAAGCCGACCTCCTCTGTGGAATGCAATCCATGGTGGAGGGTATATACGCCGTTTTTACTTGTTTAAACTTATTATAGTGACTTTTTTACGCGATTTTACTTTTTTATTTTAACACAGTAAAGGGTGGTATTTTAGAAAAATGTCGTGCTCGTATGATAATTGTAAAATTGTTTCGGACAGTGAGCGTTTCATTGAATGCTGGTTGTGTACCAGTCAATGGCATGCTAAATGTGCCGGTGTAGGTGCAAGGGTCGTGGACGCATTGTACGGGGTCTACGTTGGTGTTGCACCAAGTGTAGAAAAATTGGTGTAGATTTTTATAATTTTTTCAGGACTTCTATGTCCGAGGTTGCTGAAATGGGAAAGGACCTCTGGGCGATTTATTCAAGATTTAGCAAGTGTACGTCCAATTTGGATAAATACCCACAATTGGATGAGCTTGCTAAGTCTCCGGAAGTTTCAGGCCAGAAACGTAAGAGAACGGCGAGGTCGGGGTCTGCTAAGCCCTCGTCTGTGAAATCTGGATCGGATGGTGTTGTTTCGGTGGCCTCGGCTGTTCCTGAGGCTAAGGCTACTGTAGTCGGCGGGTCAATCACTGTGGACGGTTATACCCCGACTTATGCTTCGGTTGCTGTGCCGGTGCCTAATGTGGCTGATCAACCGCAAAATCAGACGCCAGTTGTAGCGGGTCCTTCTCTGGCCCGTGTGAATGCGACTGGTCGGCCGGACCCAGTTGCTGTTGCCGGTGGTGTCCGTCCACATTGTTCAGGAGGAAATTCCGGTGGATTGTCCATGGCTCCGGAAATGAAAATGTATTTCGTTTCCCGATTTGCTCCGGATACGACCGTGGAAGAGTTAAATTGTTTCATTAAATCAAAAATTGAGGGTGACTTCCGTATAAAGACGTTTAAACTGAAGTCATCCTTTGCCCAAAGTCGGGCATCGTTTAAAATTGTTGTGTCGAGGGAAATTTTCGACAAGCTAATTGTCCCCTCATTCTGGCCATATAGGGCTTTTGTCAAAGAGTTTGTGGATAGGGTTGACAATCTGGCGCGTCTGCCATCAATGTCATCCACTACTCCAAAAAACTAAGCAGCTATTTTAGTGTTGGGTATCAGAATGTTAGAGGCCTAAATACAAAGTTAAATCGTCTATTTGTTGATAATTTCGATTTTGACTTCTCGGCTCTAGCTTTTTCTGAGACCTGGTTGAAAGATTCAATTTTGGACTCCGAGGTTTTATGTGGGAAATATGTTGTCTTCAGGAAGGATCGAGTAGGGAGAATGGGAGGCGGTGTTCTTATCGCGGTTGCAAATGCATTCTCATCTGAACGCTTTATTCTGCAAGGGTTTGATGACATTGAATTTATTGCAGTCCTTATTAATATGGGACGTAGTAGGTTGTTTGTTACATGCTCTTACATTCCTCCATCATCCGAGTTATGTGTTTACGAGAGTCATTTGGCTGCAATTGGTATGGTTGTCTCCAGGGCGAGTGATTTAGACCATACTATGATTTTAGGAGATTTTAATTTACCCTATGTATCTTGGCTTACCTTGCCAGATGCTGAGGCTTTAACACCGTTGACGTCTACTTTTGATATTGATGATTGGCCCTCGCAAATAGTTTAGACTTTTTACTGATCTTAACTTGTCGCAGATAAATTATGTGGGAAATGTAAATGCTAGGCAACTAGACTTAGTATTTGTCGATGATCCCCATTACTTCGAAATCAGTAGAGTTCCTCCCATATCACTCCCGGAGGACAACTATCATCCTACCTTGAATATATCGATGTTGTACTCTGGTGAATCTTCTCCCTCTAGTTCGCAAGATAATCGAACCTCTTTCTGTTTCAAGAGAACCAATTTCGAAAAGCTTAATTCACTTATTCAGGAAGTTGACTGGAATTCTGTTTGTAGCTGTCGTCACTAAACTGATCTTGACATTGTCGTAGACAGATTTTGTCACATTTTGAATGACTTTTTGTCACAATCAGTACCGAAAACTTCTACTACTACTACTACTACTACTACTACTAGTAGATTGATGTGTTGGGCACTCTAGAAGACTACCTTGGCTTTCACGTGAATTGTCTAGCATGAAGAATTCGAGAAGTAGACTTTTTAAGAAATTTAAGAGGACCGGTTTGAATTCAGATTATGTCAAATATTCCGTTGCTAGGTCGAAATATAACATTGAGTCTCAGAGATGTTATAGGATCTACTTGGAAAAACTAAAAAATGATTTTAGGAAGAACCCTAGATCTTTTTATGACTTTGTGAATTTGAAACGTAGATCCTCAACTAACCCGACAAGGTTTAGAATGGATGGCTTAGAGTTTGGTGATGATCAGGCGATTGCTGATTGTTTTGCAAAATTTTTTGCGACGACATACTCAGAGCGATCTTATGGGTCGAGTGACACCTACCCTTATAATATTTCTGCATTGAGTCAATTAGAAATTCCTGTTATTGATTTACCCTTAGTTTTGTCGAGTTTGAATAATCTCAAATCCACAAATAGTGTTGGCCCTGATGGGGTGCCAAGTATAATTTTGAAATTCTGTGCTAGTGGTTTGGCTATTCCGCTAACATTATTATTTAATACTTCATTGAGTTTTGGATATTTCCGTTTGGCTTGGAGGAGTTCATTCATTGATCCCCTCCATAAGTCTGGCAGTCTAATTGATGTTTCCGAAGCTATTTGAGAAATTGGTTACTGAGGTTGTATCTCATAGAGTTTCTTCTATATTGAGTCCATATCAACATGGATTTCGTAAGGGCTTTTCTACTGTGACAAATTTGATTCAGTTTACTACTCACGTTATTGATGAATTTGTTCAGGGTAATCAGACTGATGTCATCTATACAGATTTTAGTAAGGCATTTGATAAAGTGAACCACGAACTTTTGTTATATAAATTAGATCGTATAGGTTTTAGCTCTAACTTCTTGAAGTGGATATCTTCGTATCTTTCAAATCGCTCCCAGATTGTAAAATTTGGTAATTCTTATTCAAGACCAATTCTGATTCCATCAGGTGTTCCTCAGGGTAGTCATCTAGGGCCGGTTCTTTTCTTATTATTCATAAATGACCTTCCGGGGTCTATCATTAATTCTCGACTTCTAATGTATGCAGATGATGTAAAAATATTTTTTTCTTATAATTGGCCAGAATTTTCGAATCCATTGCAGGATGACTTAGATAGTTTTGGACGCTGGTGTGACATGAATTGTATGGAACTCAACCTAAGGAAATGCAGACACATGCGTTTTTTTAGATCGAATCCAAGATTTGTAAGATATAATATTAGAGGAACTGAGCTAGAGTTAGTTGATTCTTTTGTAGACCTTGGTATTCTAATGGATTCCAAACTGAATTTCAACAATCATATTATTACTATGGTTAACAAAGCATATGGTGTTCTTGGCTTCATTAAGCGATGGGCTAAGGAGTTCTCCGATCCTTACGTAACGAAGCAGCTATTTACATCACTTGTCAGACCTATTCTGGAATAATGTTCCGTAGTGTGGGATCCTCAGTATGGTATCTATATTGACAGAATTGAGTCAGTTCAGAAACAATTTTTAATATTTTCATTAAGACACTTGCATTGGAATAGTGATTTAATTCTTCTACTACTACTACTACTACTACTACTACTACTAGTAGATTGAAGCTGATCGACTTGCCTTCCTTGAAAAGCAGACGTGTTATGTTGAACACCGTGATGGTTTATAAGGTTATAAATGGTGATTTCTCTTCTGACTATATTATTTCTAGGATTAAGTTTAAAGTGCCGTTTAGACCTTCGAGATACTATCATTTCATCCATATTGACTTTAAGCGTACGAATTACGCTTCCGCAGAGCCCATTCGCAGAATGTGTATTGATTTCAATTCATTGTGTCACATCATAGATTTCGGATTAGGAGTCGATATAATAAAGTCGAGGATTTTCTCCTGCTTGGATGTTTAGTTTGTTGTAACATGTCTACTTTACTTTAATATATTTAGTTGCTAACTTTAAGAATAACTTTTATTTGCATGTGATACTAATATTTTGTTTAATATTTTTGTTATGCCGGCTGTTGATATTTGATCTGTAGCCGGTGTCCACCCTCTACTGCTTAGCCGCCATGGTTCGGACTATGGTGTGTACGCTGTCCCTGCGTTATGGGGACGTGGCCCTCTCGGTCGGAAGGGGCGGGTGTGAGAGGCGTTGGGACCGTTCGAGTAAAAAAAAAACTGCACGCCACCACACTTTGTACACGATTAAATCTAGCTAAAACGTGCTGCACCATTACATGCAATTTTGGCTAACCATTCTAGCCGCCATTTTCGAAATAGCATACCAGTAGTCGAGAATTAGCAATACTCTCACACTATGACTTCGAAAAGTACCAAGTGTACACCACTATAACTCGTACTAAATTAACACAACTCTGTGGATTGCGACAGGGTGACATTACAATCAGAAACAACTAATGTAAAATCCCAGCATCTGAAATCCAAGTGATCTCAAGAATCTGAAGAACTTAATAAAGCAAGCCCTGTCCAAGAATACTATTTTAAATATAAAACACAGATAAGTTTAATTTATTTATTTTAGTACACCCCATTATATGTTAAAAACATTAGGTTATACACATATTAATTAAAAATTAATTAAATTTAAATTACGAGCCCATTTTATAACCTACTATTTACAAATACTTGTGAACTCTTTTCTCAGTAAATATCAATATGGTTAATACGCGTTCCTTAGCTACTAACGAATCAGTAATTAATATTAACAATGATAATAATTCTAATATACAACCATTAAATTCTAATAACAATTCGAATACACAACCGTCAATGTCTTTTGAAATGACTCAAAGAACATCATCGAACTTCGGGCAATCATTTAAGTTGTCTAACTTCTGGATGGAATGTCCAGATGCGTGGTTTATACACGCCGAAATACAGTTTTCCTTGCACAGTATAATTGACGACACTCGAGATATCATTTGTAAAGTTTTACATATTGTTCAATTTCCACCTACGAATGACAAATATGCAAATTTAAAGAAAGCTCTATGTGAGAGATTTACTCTCAGTGAAGAATCTCGATTAGAACAACTCTTTTCGGATTCGAAATTGGGGGATCGTAAGCCTTCGGAACTTTTCCGAGATATGAAGACATTAGCTAGCCCTGACACTATTATAAACCACGAAGTGTTATATAAACTGTGGCTTCGTAAGCTACCACAGCAATTACAAATCAATTTGACTTCATGTGCTTCCCAAACTATTACAGATAAACTTGAAATCGCTGATAGAATATTTGAGGTTTGTTCAAAACAACAAATATCTGTTATACAAAATAATTCTGAAGGACCAATTGAACATTGTATAAGACTACAAATAATACTTTAAACTAAAAACATCCATCACGACAGCGGCGAATGGTGGACCTTCAATTCTTCTTCTAGCCGCCTTTTCCCTTTCGACATTAACAATAAATTGAATTTTCTGATCGATACAGGTGCAGCTGTCTCTGTTGTTCCATATAGGAAATACAAATCAGTTGCTCACTCATCCGACTTACGATTATCTTCAGCGTACGGATCGATTATCAGTACATATGGAACCAAACTTTTCAAAATAGATTTAGGTCTTCGCAGAGACTTTAATTTTCCTTTTCTAATAGCAGATATAGATACACCTATATTTGGCTTCAACTTTCTTGAGCATTTCGGAATAATTGTTGATGCGAAGAAGAGACAAGTAATTGATTCAATGACCACTTTGAGATACAACGCATCTCTAGGACAAAGTCATTTATATTCACTGAAACCACTCCATTCAATTTCAAATTCCATATATCATGATTTACTGAAGGAATATCCATCATTAATTTCCGATCCTAACTACACTAAGCTTTCTAAACATAACACAGTTCATCGCATTGAAACAAAAGGCAATCTACCTTTTTGCAGACCACGTAGACTTGATTCAATCAAATTAAAAATTGCTAAAACAGAATTTGAGTACTTAGTCAAAATAGGCGTTTGTAGGCCTTCATCCTCTGCTTCTGCTTCTGCTTCTCCATTATATCTTGTTCCTAAAAAAGATGTTAATGACTGAAGACCTTGTTGGGATTACAGAAGACTGAATTGTGTAACAATTCCTGATCGATACCCACTACCACACATCCACGATCTCAGTATAAATTTCAAAGGCAAAACCATTTTTTTCAAAACTCGACCTCGTTAAGGCTTATCACCAGATTCCGGTAGCCGAGGAAGATATTGTTAAAACTGTTATTACCACTTCATTTGGTATGTTTGAGTTCCTAAGGATGCCTTTTGGTTTACGGAATAGTGCTCAAACGTTTCAACGGTTTATCAACGAAGTACTTTTTATTTTGGACTTCGCTTTCGCATACATTGACGATATTTTAATTGCAAGTGAAAACGGGGCGCAACATATTGAACATTTGAGAATCATTTTCTCACGTTTGGAAAAATATTCTTTGAGTATAAAAATTTCCAAATGTATATTCGGAACGTCTTTACTCGATTTTCTCAGTTATAAAATTTCATCCAAAGGTATTCAACCATCAGAAGAAAGAGTTAAGACTATATTAGACTTCGAAAGACCTTCATCTGTTTCGAAAATACAAAAATTCCTAGGAGTTGTTAATTATTATCACCGTTATGTACCAATGTTAGCATCTCATCTTGGCCCAATTCATGATATAGTTACATCGGCTAACAAGAACAAACATATTGTTTGGAACGAAAACGCTATACTTTCTTTTGAAAATGTTAAGAAACTATTCGCTGAAAAGACATTGTTAACACACTTTGATGAGAACAGTAAATTATCATTATCAGTAGATGCATCTAACGTAGCTAGAAACTCAGCTCAACAGAACATAATTATTCAACATTCGATAAGGAACTTTTAGCAATTTATGGGGCAATTAAACATTTTAGACAACTCAAAACTGCTTTGATAACGTCTTCTAACTCAGTGAGATGGTCAGAAATGTTACCATTTGTTCTTTTAGGCTTGCGTACCTCAATTAAAAAAGATTTGAATTGTTCTCCAGCAGAACTGGTTTACGGTCAGCCACTTCGGTTACCGGGAGAATTGATAATTGGAAATGAACCCGATTTATCAATAGATGAAACTTTACAAAAATTACGTGATAAATTTGGTGAAGTAAGATCGAAAGTCATTTATCACAACGTCGACAAAACTTTTGTACCAAAACTACTTTCTACATGCGAATTTGTTTATGTTAAAGCACGCATGAAATATGGACTTAATTCACCATTTGAGGTACCTTTCAAAGTTGTGTCTAGAACGGATAAAGTTTCCCACATACGAAAAGGAAATTTAACCAAGACATATCATATCGATGATGTTAAACCAGCTCTAATTACAGAAATTGAAAAACCAACAAACCTTCGAAAACCCGAAAAGTCAGTAACCTTCAACATTAACTGATAATACTATTTTCCTTTTTACTGGGAGGGGAGTGATGTAGGGTACTAAACCTACATATATGTATGTAATCATGGTATTGGCAGCTCTGCTCTGTTACAACGTGTGAAAGTTTTGTGCTCCGTTCTAATTTGAATAAATATTTGTTATATTGCATTCATAGCTATTTTAGTGCATCAAATTCATTACTAATACACAGATAAGTATTTTTGTGATTTAGTTTTACTTGTGATATTGTATTTGTGTGTTTATTTTTTGATAAAAAATCGTGTCTTTAGCTAAGAAATATTTCTTGACCAAACAACAACAATTGTTTTGTGATTTCTGTGCACTTTTTTTGTTATTGCTTGTAACGTTATTCTTCTGTCCATTTCGTTTATTTTGTTTTTCTGACTGAACAGTGTTGCCATCTATCGTTTTTTAAACTTATTATAGTGATTTTTTACGCGATTTTACTTTTTTATTTTAACACAGTAAAGGGTGGTATTTTAGAAAAATTTCGTGCTCGTATGATAATTATAAAATTGTTTCGGACAGTGAGCGTTCCATTAAATGCTGGTTGTGTACCAGTCAATGGCATGCTAAATGTGCCGATGTAAGTGCAAGGGTCGTGGACGCATTGTACGGGGAGAACAATGGTCTACGTTGGTGTTGCACCAAGTGTAGAAAAATTGGTGTAGATTTTTACAGTTTTTTCAGGACTTCTATGTCCGAGGTTGCTGAAATGGGAAAGGACCTCTGGGAGATTTATTCAAGATTTAGCAAGTGTGAGTCCAATCTGGATAAATACCCACAATTGGATGAGCTTGCTAAGTCTTCGGAAGTTTCAGGCCAGAAACGTAAGAGAACGGCGAGGACGGGGTCTGCTAAGCCCTCGTCTGTGAAATCTGGTACTCTTAACACCATTGGATCGGATGGTGTTGTTTCGGTGGCCTCGGCTGTTCCTGAGGCTAAGTCTACTGTAGTCGGCGGGTCAAACACTGTGGACGGTGATACCCCGACTTATGCTTCGGTTGCTGGGCCGGTGTCTGATGTAGCTGATCAATCGCAAAATCAGACGCCAGTTGTAGCGGGTCCTTCTCTGGCCCGTGTGAATGCGACCTGTCGGCCGGACCCAGTTGCTGTTGCCGGTGGATTGTCCAAGGCTCCGGAAATGAAAATGGTTTTCGTTTCCCGTTTCGCTCCGGATACGACCGTGGAAGATTTAAATTGTTTCATTAAATCAAAAATTGAGGGTGACTTCCGTATAAAGACGTTTAAATTGAAGTCATCCTTTGCCCAAAGTCGGGCATAGTTTAAAATTGTTGTGTCGAGGGAAATTTTCGACAAGCTAATTGTCCCCTCATTCTGGCCATATAGGGCTTTTGTCAAAGAGTTTGTGGATAGGGTTGACAATCTGGCGCGTCTCCCATAAATGTCAGCCACTATTCCAAAAAACTAAGCAGCTCTTTTAGTGTTGGGCATCAGAATGTTAGAGGCCTAAATACAAAGTTAAATCGTCTATTTGTTGATAGTTTCGATTTTGACTTCTCAGCTCTAGCTTTTTCTGAGACCTGGTTGAAAGATTCAATTTTGGACTCCGAGGTTTTATGTGGGAAATTTATGTCTTCAGGAAGGATCGAGTAGGGAGAATAGGTGGCGGTGTTCTTATCGCGGTTGCTAATGCATTCTCATCTGAACGCTTTATTCTGCAAGGGTTTGATGACATTGAATTTATTGCAGTCCTTATTAACATGGGACGTAGTAAGTTGTTTGTTACATGCTCTTACATTCCCCCATCATCCGAGTTATGTGTTTACGAGAGTCATTTGACTGCAATTGGTATGGTTGTCTCCAGGGCGAGTGATTTAGACCATACTATGATTTTAGGAGATTTTAATTTACCCTATGTATCTTGGCTTACCTTGCCAGATGCTGAGGCTTTAACACCGTTGACGTCAACTTTTGATAGGGATGATTGGCCCTCGCAAATAGTTTAGACTTTTTACTGATCTTAACTTGTCGCAGATAAATTATGTGGGAAATGTAAATGCTAGGCAACTAGACTTAGTATTTGTCGATGATCCCCATTACTTCGAAATCAGTAGAGTTCCTCCCATATCACTCCCGGAGGACAACTATCATCCTACCTTGAATATATCGATGTTGTACTCTGGTGAATCTTCTCCCTCTAGTTCGCAAGATAATCGAACCTCTTTCTGTTTCAAGAGAACCAATTTCGAAAAGCTTAATTCACTTATTCAGGAAGTTGACTGGAATTCTGTTTGTAGCTGTCGTCACTAAACTGATCTTGACATTGTCGTAGATAGATTTTGTCACATTTTGAATGACTTGTTGTCACAATCAGTACCGAAAACTCGTGTTGGGCACTCTAGAAGACTACCTTGGCTTTCACGTGAATTGTCTAGCATGAAGAATTCGAGAAGTAGACTTTTTAAGAAATTTAAGAGGACCGGTTTGAATTCAGATTATGTCAAATATTCCGTTGCTAGGTCGAAATATAACATTGAGTCTCAGAGATGTTATAGGATCTACTTGGAAAAACTAAAGAATGATTTTAGGAAGAACCCTAGATCTTTTTATGACTTTGTGAATTTGAAACGTAGATCCTCAACTAACCCGAAAAGGTTTAGAATGGATGGCTTAGAGTTTGGTGATGATCAGGCGATTGCTGATTGTTTTGCAAAATTTTTTGCGACGACATACTCAGAGCGATCTTATGGGTCGAGTGACGCCTACCCTTATAATATTTCTGCATTGAGTCAATTAGAAATTCCTGTTATTGATTTACCCTTAGTTTTGTCGAGTTTGAATAATCTCAAATCCACAAATAGTGTTGGCCCTGATGGGGTGCCAAGTATAATTTTGAAATTCTGTGCTAGTGGTTTGGCTATTCCGCTAACATTATTATTTAATACTTCATTGAGTTTTGGATATTTCCGTTTGGCTTGGAGGAGTTCATTCATTGATCCCCTCCATAAGTCTGGCAGTCTAATTGATGTTTCAAACTATAGAGGGATCGCTAAGTTGAGTGCTATGCCGAAGCTATTTGAGAAATTGGTTACTGAGGTTGTATCTCATAGAGTTTCTTCTATATTGAGTCCATATCAACATGGATTTCGTAAGGGCTTTTCTACTGTGACAAATTTGATTCAGTTTACTTCTCACGTTATTGATGAATTTGTTCAGGGTAATCAGACTGATGTCATCTATACAGATTTTAGTAAGGTATTTGATAAAGTGAACCACGAACTTTTGTTATATAAATTAGATCGTATAGGTTTTAGCTCTAACTCTCGCTCTCAGATTGTCAAATTTGGTAATTCTTATTCTAGACCAATTCTGATTCCATCAGGTGTTCCTCAGGGTAGTCATCTAGGGCCGGTTCTTTTCTTATTATTCATAAATGACCTTCCGGGGTCTATCATTAATTCTCGACTTCTAATGTATGCAGATGATGTAAAAATATTTTTTTCTTATAATTGTCCTACATTTTCGAATCCATTGCAGGATGACTTAGATAGTTTTGGACGCTGGTGTGACATGAATTGTATGGAACTCAACTTAAGGAAATGCAGACACATGCGTTTCTTTAGATCGAATCCAAGATTTGTCAGATATAATATTAGAGGAACTGAGTTAGAGGTAGTTGATTCTTTTGTAGACCTTGGTATTATAATGGATTCCAAACTGAATTTCAACAATCATATTATTACTATGGTTAACAAAGCATATGGTGTTGTTGGCTTCATTATACGAATTACACTTCCGCAGAGCCCATTCGCAGAATGTGTATTGATTTCAATTCATTGTGTCACATCATAGATTTCGGATTAGGAGTCGATATAATAAAGTCGAGGATTTTCTCCTGCTTGGATGTTTAGTTTGTTGTGACATGTTTACTTTACTTTAATATACTTAGTTACTAACTTTAAGAATAACTTTTATTTGCATGTGATACTAATATTTTGTTTAATATTTTTGTTATGCCGGCTGTTGATATTTGATCTGTAGCCGGTGTCCACCCTCTACTGCTTAGCCGCCAATGGTTCGGACTATGGTGTGTACGCTGTCCCTACGTTATGGGGACGTGGCCCTCTCGGTCAGAAGGAAGTTTATATCCGTATTCTCCGGAATGTTCTCACTTGGAAACAACTTAGCAAAACCACCGATAGGCACGTTCTATAGACTGATTGATTCAAGGAAATGGTCACAGATGAATGAAGCATGGAATAGTTTGATCTATAGTAGCAAAACAAGAACTCTATTTGAGCTAAACAAGGCAGAAATTCGAACACTGATATTTACACAAGGCACTACTGCACTAGGAGTAGGATCTCAAGATGGCAGTTAGAAATCGATGATTACTGTCGATTATGTGAGGATGAGGACGAGGTAGAATCAATCGAACACATAATCTGCAGATGTCCAGCGCTATGTGTACGCAGAAATAAATACCTAGGAATTTATTTTATTAGTAACATAGAAGATATTGCAACCCGCACCATTTATGACCTTTTGGGATTCTCAAAAGGTCTAAATCGGATCAGAGAATGCTTCTTAGGGACAAGGATATAAACACACAGACAGATGACGGCTAATAAATAATGAGTGCCATAAAGGCATACCATCAACAGTATACCGGATGACTCTCGACTTAATTTTCTTACCTAGTCGTCAACTATTAAAACACACACACATAGAAGAAAGAGAATCTAATACACCCCATTCCACCTTTCTCCCCATACTTCCTTCACTCTTCATCTCTCCCTTATCTATCTCCAACCACCACTTACTCCCTCTCAAATTCCATCACTCCCTAAAAAGGATTTGCACAATGGATCCAACTGGGTCTCTGAGTGTTCAGAATGCAGGAGCATGCTGGTCCTTATAACCAAACCTACTTGACCTCAACAGAGACGGAATTAAGGTGACGGCATACGCCGACGACTTAGTACTGCTGGTCCGAGGCAAATTCTTACCAACGATTAGTGAGGTCATGGAAAGATCACTAAGGAAGCTCTTAAGATGGGCGACAAGAAATGGGTTAGGAGTTAACCCAAGGAAAACAGAGTTAGTTCTGTTCACAAGAAAATATAAAATTCCGGACTTCGACCTCCCCAAATTAGATGGGGAGATACTGCATCTATCAAAGGCAGCAAAATACCTTGGCATAATCCTGGACTCGAAACTTTCTTGGAAAAGAAACACAGAAGAGAGAGGAAGGAAAGCACTCTGCGCCTTCTATACCTGCAAAAAGATGTTCGGAAAAAGATGGGGACTACAACCAAAGATGATACACTGGCTGTACACGGCAATAGTAAGGCCAATACTCACATACGGGGCACTGGTCTGGTGGAGCGCCGTAAAAAGAAAATCACTCCTAGCAAATCTCAACAAAGTACAGAGGTTGGCATGCTTGGGCATTGCTGGGACAATGAGATCAGCTCCTCAAGCCGGACTAGAGACTATACTCAATATACAACCCATGGACATTTTCGTAAGGAGATGCGCAGCAAGGGTAGCATTGCGTATCAGAGAACTCGGTATGCTGAAAAACGATACACTTGGGCACAGCTCTATTTTAGGAGCTACGGAATCATACGGGAGGCTAGATAAAAATTCAGATTTTCTCAAGCCCAGTATGCACCTACATAAGAACTTCAAACTGGAAATACCCACCAGAGAAGAATGGGCATCCAACACGGTCATGACCGACGGGGAAAACTCAATCTTCACTGATGGCTCTAAAATGGAGACAGGTACGGGATCGGGAGTCTTTTCTGAACCTTTAAACCTTAAAATATCCGTCCGACTACCAACTACTTGCACAGTCTTTCAGGCAGAAGTATATGCCATCAACATAGCCGCGATAAATATTCTGGAACGGGACTTCGATCCGTCAAAATTCAGAATTTACGTGGACAGTATGGCAGCCCTTAAAGCCTTAAACTCCAAGACTGTAAAATCAAGATGCGTACATGACTGCTTAGAGTCTCTGGACCGACTCCAAATGCATGACGTCACACTTGTATGGGTACCGGGTCATACGGATGTACCTGCAAACGAAATGGCAGACGAATGTGCACGGAAAGGCTCCAAAGAGACTGAAGTTCCATGTAATACGAACATACGCACGCCTTTCATCGAAATACTCAACCAAATAGAACAAAGTTGCGATGGGACTCCGGTCATAACTGCAGAATAACACGTAACTTATGGCCGACAATCAACCCTAGTAGAACAAAGGAACTACTGACACTCGGCAAAAGAAACACAAGTATCCTCATGGGAGTCCTTACAGGGCACTGCGCAATAGGCCGTATGGCAGAGCGTATGGGAATCCCTCATATGGACTACTGCAGAAGCTGCCTCGACGAAGAAGAAGAGGAGTCGGTGGAGCATCTGCTATGCTCATGCCACGGACTGCAGGAGCTCAGGCTACATTATCTTGGAAGCAGGTTCTTTAACAGTCTGGCAGAAATAGCAAATGTTCCTCTGAACCACCTATATAAATTCATAGACAAGGCCAGCTGGTTCTCCAGTAGAAACAACAGGCAATCTAATAACGACTGACAAAACGAATCCTTCGGACTTTCCATACTATCAGCTTCTCTTCTCTCACTATAATCCTCCTCCTCTATTCACTAACACATCTCTTCCTTTATCATTTATCAAGGGTAACACAATGGACAAATAGTCTCCGAGTGAACTCGCTTGGTTGCGTATACACATGATGTTGTATACACTACCAGCGGGCAACCCTCTCAACCTAACCTAACCAAACCAAATCTATGTAGAAGTTTATATCCGTATTCACCGGAATGCTAGAAACATGAAATTTTGTTTATGCCTTGTTTATTTGTACTTTTAAGGGAGGAAAGAGACCGCGACCATTCTCCCACAACCTCCTCTCATCATTCCAGCACATGATCACATGATTTTATAAGTAATTCTCTCATTGCACTTTTGTTCTCCTTCTCGCGTTTTTTCTCCTATTTGTTTAATTTTGGAGTTAGCGATTGTCATGTCCCTTCACCCCTGATTACAAATTACTAAATTGCATTCTCTTATTGCTCTATTGTACTCCTTCCCTCTTTGATTCCCATAATTTTTAAATTTTGGAACTTGTGATTGTGGAAATCCCCTTCCCTCGCTCTCCTTTCACTTTCAGCATTCCAATCTCTCATTATTTTCTTTGCAATGCAGTTTCAACAATTTGTGATAATCACAATAGTGTTCCGTCTGGAAGTTGCACGACAGATCTGAATTTGTTGCTCTGAAGAAACCCTAGCGCATACTGAAACACTTATCATTGTAAAAGAGAAATTCATATTATTTTAAGTCTTTTAATATGTTGCCATTTTTTATTATAAGGGAACAAAACTAATATATTATATTTTGAGAAATGTGTATTGTATTCGAAAATATTATAGCTTACGTTTTAGATTCATGTCAATGAATAATTTGAAGTTGCCTATGCTGCACTTAGCTCAAAAGAAATCTTTAGCTGCTATTTTCTGCAGATAGCTGCTTCTATTAGCTGCGATATTGTTCAGCCATAGATTTTTTAGCTGCGGTTTTGAGCAGCCATACATTTTATTCGCTGGCAGTCAAACAGTCTACTTAAGCTATGGGATTTGTTTTGTTCTTCTTCAATTTTATGGCTATGGCTTTTCGCCAAATATTTAAGCTGTTCGCTGTTGTTTCCTCTTTAGTTGTTTATTTCAAAAGCTATAGCCATCTTAAGCTTATATTATTGAAATTTGTTAGGACTAGAAGCTTTAGTTTTTTGTTGGCAGTTCGGTTTTATTTATTTTTAAAGCTGAAGAAACGCATTAGTTTGGGTCTTTAGCTGAATTCGAGTCAGCTTTTGAAACACTGGTATTTAGGTTATGCAATCGAGTCGTGATCTGCCAAAAAGAGGATTTCATGCAAATGTTAACAGGCAAATTTTAAATACAGATTCTTGTTCTACTCGACAAATAATATCACATCCCTGAGTTTTTGGGCTGTGTGGCAGTGTAATCAATGCTAGAACAATAAGTGGAAGAGGTTCTACAGTCGGCCGTTTCTTGGCAATCGAATTTTGCTGGTGGGTTTCTCTCTCAGGTTTTCCGGGTTTCTTTCCCAGAAATTTGTATTTCAGAGTGTAGGAATTACTCTTTATTGAATTCCCCCTTTACGACATACAGTAGGTGTGGTGCAAACTGAGACAAAGCATAATTCCAGTTTAAAGTTAAAAATGATTGCGTTTAATAAATAAATTTCACAACTTTTTTATAAATTAAGGTATATATATATATAGGTAGAAGTATACTAAATCCGCGATAAAGTAAAATAATCTAAACAAATAAGCTCAAACCATACTGGGACACATAAATAAAATGCAAAAATCGTTCTTTATTTGAGTTTTCTGTCAAGTTTTTTTTAGAAATAATAATGACCTGACCACTGTGTTCTTGCATCTTTTAAATGGGTCGACAACGAGGACAAAATTCTGTAGAGTAGTAAGCTTATAATAAACCAATATAAAGGTGGAACGAAACAAAAACGATATTGTAGAATTGGTCAACAGAAGCCATTCCACAGTCCATAACATCATTAAACACTACTAAGATTTTCAAAATGTTGAGAAGGGAAAAATAAAGAAACACAACTAAAATACTTTCTGAAGAAGGTGAGCGATACTTTGTAATGAAGACCAAAATTGGTCCCTTTAAGTGCTCCAAAGTTGACAGAAATAGTTTATACATGGGTGCCTAGAACTGACTTACGACCGCTGCCCGTGACATTAAATTCGTTCTAGGGTATTTTAATGCTAAATTAGGCAAAGAGGGCATCAATGGCCCTACGGTAAATCCAGCCTCCACGAACGAAATGAGGCTAATCTATTTCACCACCCTAAGGATGGTTATAAGAAGCACCAGATCTAAGATTCAAGAAACCCATAAAGCTAGGAGGCTGTCACCAGAGAGAAAAAACTAACAAGTAAGAAAATGCTAATGTCGTATGGGACCGACTATGTGATACACACCACTTTCTACCCCATTATAATTCAATTCGGTAAAAAGGTGAAATCGGGAAGTATTTTTGTATGGGGTCTAATCGTAGACCATTATGACCCACACTCGTAATGTATGTTTCAAGGTAAAATACAACGCGTTCTGCCAAATTACTTAAAAGTATTAAGTAAATGTATGTGTTTGACAAAAAAGGTTAAATCGGAATGAACATTTGTATGGGGGGCGCTTTCACCATGTTTGTTTATAGGTGAAATACAATATGTAAACTTTGGCCAAAATTAAACATTTGGGAGCAACATTTGTATGAACCGATCTTACCCACTTTCAGCATAGGTGTTTTTAGTTGGATTATAAGGTGTTAAGCCAAAATTGAAGAAAATCGGGTACTATATGTGGTTTCTAGATCGGAAAAAGTCAAATCGGGAGCGACATTAGTATGAGGGCTATATCTAAATCTGAACCGATCTTTCCCACTTTCAGCATAGGTGTTTCTAGTTCGATTATAAAATGTAGTGTCAATTTTGAAGAAAATCGGTACAATATGTTTCTAGAGCGGATTTGCTTAAAATTAAATAGCGTTCTTCCTTGATCCACAAAACATACTTGTGCCAATTTTTGTTAAGATCGGACTATAATGGCGACCTGTAATTTGATTACAACAATTAGATAACTCGGATGAGATGATTCTTACTGGCAAACAGAATGATTATTTAAAAAGTGCCAACGAGAAGTCGCCGAGCTCTTCGGACCCTGTAACTGTACAAAAATCACTGACAAGAAATTATAATAACATATTCATTTTACCAAGTTTTAGTAGTAAGTATCCACCAATCTTGATATTGGTGAGTTGACCTATTAGAAAGTGTCCTGTTAACCGCCAACCAATGAAATGGTCTCATCTGGTTGCTTTAGAAATAACATAGAAAAGGAAACTAGCGATGGTCCCATCTGTTTGCTTTAGAAATGGCATAGAAAAGGAAACTAGCCTTCATCATATACATAACTTGGGGTAGTACATATGCAAATGTTTCTTACTACTATCATGTTTATATGTATCCACGGCAATGAGCATACATTTGTTACCAGAGTCAGACAGGAATTTGACAGGATTTTGTAAGTGTTTTCTGTAGATGGACCAGCTTTTACTACTTTAAGACCTACATTTCCATGACTCAGTTAAAGTTAAAGAAGGTATTATATACAAAAAATAAACGACTTTAAAACAAGTAAGGAAAGGCTAAAGTCGGGCGTGGCCGACTATATAATACCCTACACCACTCTCTGCGTATATACCTCGCTTTTGTTACTAAACGCAGGTGTTTCATGGGAGCAATTTTATGTAGTTCATATAAATTATACCGGTTTCCATAAAATCATCTTTAGTCATATTTAACGAATATGGTAAATAATATGATAGTTGATCCAATTTTCCGGCAGACAAATACAAATTTTACATAGTAATAGGATGAATCGAATCGACATTTGAAAGGGGGTCTATTACAACATGGAGTAATAGAGTAGAATGGGGCCCCATTTGGGTTATTGGGTATGGACACATATATTTGACTTTCATAGTATGTATTCTTAGTTGAAATATAATATAATCTGCAAAATTTGAAAAAAAATCCGATGTAAAATTTGCGTCCTTGAGGGGTAAAAATTCAAATTTGGCCATTTGTAAGGGCGCTACATTAAAAAGTGTTTCCATATAGATAAAAGTAGTTATTCTTAGTTGAAATATGACATGCTATGCAAAATTGTATCGAGATCCAATGCACGATATGGGATCTAGAGCTGTATTAGAGTAGAATGGGAGCCCAATTTGTATGGGGGTTATACCAAAATATGGACCCATATATTTGACTTTCATAGTATGTATTCTTAGTTGAAATATAATATAATCTGCAAAATTTGAAAAACTTCCGATGAAAAATGTGGGTTCTAGAGAGGTAATAATTAAAATGGGGGCCCATTTGGAAGGGCGCTACATTAAAAAGTGGGCCTTTATAAATCACTTTTAAAGTAGATATTCTTTATTGAAGCATAACATGAACTGCAAAATTTTATAATGATCCAATGTAATCGTGTAAACTGGGGGTCCATTTGTATGGGGGCTATACCAAAACATTGACCTATATAGCTGCCTTTCAAAATATGTGTTTCTAGTATAAATGTAACATTGTGTGGAAATTTTGATCAATACCCGATGTAAAATGTGACTTTTAGAGCAGTAATATTGTAAATCGGAGATACATTTGTATGGGGGCTATATCAAAACATGGACCCATGTGGTCCACTTTCCCGTTAGCTATTACCAGTTCAAATATAACACGATCCTGAAAATTTGGTCATGATCCCATGTAAAATGTGTATTCTAGAGCAGTAATTGTGTAAATTATAGGGATATTTGTATGGAGGCTATATCTAAGTCTGAACCGATTTCCTCCAAATTCAATATCAATCGTCCTTGGCCGAAAAAAGTAACTTCTGCCAAATTTCATGACAATCGCACCATATTTGTGACCTGTAGAGTGCGAACAAGCTTAGATGGACAGCAGACGGACGAACGGACAGACAGACATCGTTAAATCGATTCAGCTGGTGATTCTAAGCCGATCCGTATGCTTAAAGGTGGGTCTAGCTCAATTATTTCTTGGTGTTACAAACATTTGGCGCGAAACTAACTTATAATACCCTAGTCCACGAAGTGGTGTAGGGTATAAAAATAGCACAATATGTATGATAATGCCATCTAGCATGAGTTTTAGGTAAAAATAAATATCAAAAATTAATTCCTCGACCCCAAAACAAGTATGAAACCACAATTTTCCAGAATAATAAAAATAAATAAGCATTATTTTATCAAATATTCAAAGATCTTTTCTTGTTAGACAGCGTTCGAAAATCAGCAACTTCAAATGCGTGTAAAAAAATCTCTCACTGAACTAAAATGTCAACTTTCATTTGCAATTGGTTTCATTCCATTCCCATTTTGGTTGTTGTACTATGTTATTAGCCAGTCATCCTTTCTCCTTAAGTTCAGTGTCCTTTTGAAATTTATGTAATAGAAAACATGGACAGCAACAGCATTAGAGCGCTCAATACGCTTACCTCAAGAGAAGGTCTACTGAGAACGCTCCTCATGATGTAGTTACATACTTGCAGCGTTTGTAGACATATGTCAGCGTTTAATAACATAGAACATAACATAAGCAATGTATTTCTGGTGGAATGGGTATACATCGCGTTAACATCATGGTAGGAGGAAAATTCCTACCAACAATCAGAGAATTGATGCAAAGATCACTGAAGAAACTTCCAGTTTGCCGAAGTTGGAAAATGGCGAAAAAATTGAAACAAAATGTGTTTGCTGGACAATTACACACTGATTCGTTAAGATTTATATAAAAATATATATAGTTTGTTTTGTTTTTTTATTATTTGATCTTTTGTTTTCATAATTTTTGTTGTAACTCTTACTCAGGTTCGAGATCATTTGTTTTTGTTTCCTTAAACAACAACAACTATATGTGATTTCACTGTGCACTTTTTTGTTATTGTTTATAACGTCATTCTTTTTGTGTGCTTTGTCCATTTCATTTATTTGTTATCTGACTGAACAGTGTCTCCATCTAGCGTTTTTATACACTCCACGAGAGTATTATGGCTTCGTGCATTTGTTTGTAACACCCAAAAGGAAGCGGGATAGACCCATTGTTAAGCATACCGATCGACTTAGAATCACTTTCTGAGTCGATTTAGCAATGTCCGTCTGTCTGTCTGTCTGTCTGTCTGTCTGTCTGTCTGTCTGTCCGTCTGTCTGTCCATCTATTGTTGTAATCAAACTACAGGTCGCAATTATAGTCCGATCTTAACAAAAATTGGCACAAGTAAGTTTTGTGGATCAAGGACGAACGCTATTTAATTTGAGGCAAATCGGTTCAGATTTAGATATAGCCCCCATACAAATGTCGCTCCCGATTTGACATTTTCCGCTGTAGAAACCACATATTGTACCCGATTTTCTTTAAATTTGGCACAACATCTTATAGTCCAACTATAAACACCTATGCAAAAATTGGGTAAGATCGGTTCAGATTTAGATATAGCTCCCATACAAATGTCGCTCCCGATTTGACATTTTCCGCTCTAGAAACCACATATTGTACCCGATTTTCTTTAAATTTGGCACAACATCTTATAATCCAACTATAAACACCTATGCAAAAATTGGGTAGGATCGGTTCAGATTTAGATATAGCTCCCATACAAATGTCGCTCCCGATTTGACATTTTCCGCTCTAGAAACCACATATTGTACCCGATTTTCTTTAAATTTGGCACAACATCTTATAATCCAACTATAAACACCTATGCAAAAATTGTGTAAGATCGGTTCAGATTTAGATATAGCTCCCATACAAATGTCGCTCCCGATTTGACATTTTCCGCTCTAGAAACCACATATTGTACCCGATTTTCTTTAAATTTGGCACAACATCTTACAATCCAACTAGAAACACCTATGCAAAAATTGGGTAAGATTGGTTCAGATTTAGATATAGCCCCCAAACAAATGTAGCTCCCGATTTGACTTTTGCCGCTTTAGAAACAACATTGTACTCGATTTTATTTAAATTTGGCACAACAGCTTATAATCCAAGCAAAAAACCTATGGTGAAAGTGGCTAAGATCGGTTCAGATTTAGATATAGCGCAAATACAAATGTTGCTCCCAAATGTTTAACCGATTTGGGCCAAACTATACGAATTATATTTCACCTATTTCGTTCCAGATTTCAATATACTCCCATACAAATGTCCTTTCCGATTTAACATTTTTTGTCAAACACACACATTTACTGGATGCAAAAATCGTGCCCGTTTTCACTTTTTCACCGAATTAAATTGTATTCGGATAGAAAGTGGAGTGTATCATAGAGTCGGCCCCGCCCGACTTTAACCTTTCCTTACTTGTTATATAATTTTTTTGTGCTTTTTAATTACGCGATTTTCATTTATTTAAATTTATTTATTTTACAGTAAAGGGTGGAATTTTTAGATATGTCGTGTTCATTTGTTAACTGTAAAATTTTATCGGACATGGAGCGTACCATTGAATGCTGGCTATGTACCAGCCAATGGCATGCTAAATGTGCCGGTGTTGGTGCGAGGGTCGTGGACGCATTGTATGGGGAGAACAATGGTCTACGTTGGTGCTGCACCAAATGTAGGAAGATAAGTATAGATTTCTATAATTTTTTCACAACGTCTATGTCCGAGGTTTCTGAGATGGCTAAAGATCTCTGGTTCTCTTGGTTCGGATGGTGTCGCTTCTGTGGCCCCGGCTGCTTCTGTGGCCCTGGCTGCTTCTACGGCCCAAGCCGATTCGGTGGCTCCGACTGTTTTAGTCGAGGGGTTGGTCACAGTGGACGGTGATAATCCGACGTATGCTTCGGTTGCTGGGCCGACGCCTGTTGCTGCCGATCAGCCGCGGCATAATCAAGCCCCGGTTTTGGCGGGCTCTTCTCCTGCCCGTGTGGACGCGACTGGTCTGCCGGACCCAGTGAATGTTACTAGTGGTGGCCGCCCGGGCTTCATTTAAAATTATAGTTTCAAGGGAAATTTTCGAGAAATTCATTGTCCCTTCGTTCTGGCCATCTAGGGCTTTTGTCAAGGAGTTTGTGGATAGGGTTGACAATCTGGCACGTTTATTAGTAAAGTCAGCTACGATTCCAAAAAACTGAATGGTTCTTTTTGCGTTGGATATCAGAATGTTAGAGGCTTAAATACAAAGTTAAATCGTCTATTTGTTGATAGTTTCGATTTTGACTTCTCAGCTCTAGCTTTTTCTGAGACCTGGTTGAAAGATTCAATTTCAAAGAACGTAGTAAGTTGTTTGTTACATGCTCTTACATTCCTCCATCATCCGAGTTATGTGTTTATATATCTTGGCTTACCTTGCCAGATGCTGAGGCTTTAACACCGTTGACGTCAACTTTTGATAGGGATGATTGGCTCTCGCAAATAGTTAGACTTTTTACTGATCTTAACTTGTCTTAGATAAATTATGTGGGAAATGTAAATGCTAGGCAACTGGACTTAGTATTTGTCGATGATCCCCATTACTTCGAAATCAGTAGAGTTCCTCCCATATCACTTCCGGAGGACAACTATCATCCTACCTTGAATATATCGATGTTGTACTCTGATGAATCTTCTCCCTCTACTTCGCAAGATAATCGAACCTCTTTTTATTTCAAGAGAACCAATTTCGAAAAGCTTAATTCACTTATTCAGAATGTTGACGGGTATTCTGTTTGTAGCTGTCGTCACTATACTGATCTTGACATTGTCGTAGATAGATTTTATCACATTTTTAATGACTTTTTGTCACAATCAGTACCGAAAACTCGTGTTGGGCACTCTAGAAGACTGCCTTGGATTTCACGTGAGTTGTCTAGCAAGAAGAATTCGAGAAGTAGACTTTTTAAGAAATTTAAGAGGACCGGTTTGAATTCAGATTATGTCAAATATTCCGTTGCTAGGTCGAAATATAGCATTGAGTCTCAGAGATGTTATAGGATCTACTTGGAAAAACTAAAGAATGATTTTAGGAATAACCCTAGATCTTTTTATGACTTTGTGAATTTGAAACGTAGATCCTCAACTAAGCCGACAAGGATTAGAATGGATGGCTTAGAGTTTGGTGATGTTCAGGCGATTGCTGATTGTTTTGCAAATTTTTTTGCGACGACATACTCAGAGCGATCTTATGGGTCGAGTGACGCCTATCCTTATAATATTTCTGCATTGAGTCAATTAGAAATCCCTGTTATTAATTTACCCTTAGTTTTGTCGAGTTTGAATAATCACAAATCCACAAATAGTTTTGGCCCTGATGGGGTGCCAAGTATAATTTTGAAATTCTGTGCTAGTGGTTTGGCTATTCCGCTAACATTATTATTTAATACTTCATTGAGTTTTGGATATTTTCCTTTGGCTTGGAGGAGTTCATTCATTGACCCCCTCCACAAGTCTGGCAGTCTAATTGATGTTTCAAACTATAGAGGGATAGCTAAGTTGAGTGCTATTCCGAAGCTATTTGAGAAATTGGTTACTGAGGTTGTATCTCATAGAGTTTCTTCTATATTGAGTCCATATCATCATGGATTTCGTAAGGGCTTTTCTACTGTGACAAATTTGACTCAGTTTAATCAGACTGATGTCATATATACAGATTTTAGTAAGGCATTTGATAAAGTGAACCACGAACTTTTGTTATATAAATTAGATCGTATAGGTTTTAGCTCTAACTTCTTGAAGTGGATATCTTCGTATCTTTCAAATCGCTCTCAGATTGTCAAATTTGGTAATTTTTATTCTAGACCAATTCTGATTCCATCAGTTGCTCCTCAGGGTAGTCATCTAGGGCCGGTTCTTTTCTTATTATTCATAAATGACCTTCCGGGGTCTATCATCAATTCTCGACTTCTAATGTATGCAGATGATGTAAAAATATTTTTTTCTTATAATTGGCCAGAATTTTCGAATCCATTGCAGGATGACTTAGATAGTTTTGGACGCTGGTGTGACATGAATTGTATGGAACTCAACCTAAGGAAATGCAGACACATGCGTTTCTTTAGATCGTATCCAAGATTTGTCTGATATAATATTAGAGGAACTTAGTTAGAGTTAGTTGATTCTTTTGTAGACCTTGGTATTCTAATGGATTCGAAACTGAATTTCAACAATCATATTATTACTATAATTAACAAAGCATATGGTGTTCTTGGCTTCATTAAGCGATGGGCTGAGGAGTTCTCCGATCCTTACGTAAAGAAGCAGCTATTTACATCACTTGTCAGACCTATTCTGGAATATGGTTCCATAGTGTGGGATCCTCAGTATGGTATCTATATTGACAGAATTGAGTCAGTTCAGAAACAATTTTTAATATTTTCATTAAGACACTTGCATTGGAAGTGATTTTATTCTCCCCCGTTATACTAGTAGATTGAAGTTGATCGACTTGCCTTCCTTGAAAAGCAGACGTGTTATGTTGAACACCGCGGTTATAAATGGTGATTTCTCTTCTGACTATATTATTTCTAGGATTAAGTTTAACGTGCCATTTAGACATTCTAGATACTATCAATTCATCCATATTGACTTTCAGCGTACGAATTATGCTTCCGCAGAGCCCATTCGCAGAATGTGTATTGATTTCAATTCATTGTGTCACATCATAGATTTCGGATTAGGAATCGATATAATAAAGTCGAAGATTTTCTCCTGCTTGGATGTTTAGTTTGTTGTGACATGTTTACTTTAATATATTTAGTTACTAACTTTAAGAATAACTTTTATTTGCATGTGATACTAATATTTTGTTTAATATTTTTGTTATGCCGGCTGTTGATATTTGATCTGTAGCCGGTGTCCACCCTCTACTGCTTAGCCGCAGTAGAGGGTGGACTATGCTGTCCCTACGTTATGGGGACGTGGCCCTCTCGATCGGAAGGGGCGGGTGTGAGAGGCGTTGGGACCGTTCGATAGAAATAAAAAGTAATTTAAAAAGAAGTGTGCGACATTTATTTGGTTCGGTTGCTAGCAGGGCAGACGATCGTTTCAAGGGACGCTACTCCCCCTTATCAATGCAACAACTACTTTGGTCAATTATTGGATGTATATCTGCCACACAAACTCAATTGAATGAGAACTGCTTCGGACTTAAATATACACCCTAAACTCCCTGTTCAGTTGTTTCCGAAAACAAACAAATGTCCACACTTCTTCTCGTGTGTAATCGCAATTCGCGAAAAATACACACAGTGTTTTGTTGTTGCTATATTCAAGCAACAACATGTTTAAGTCGTACCCCACATCATTTAATCTGTTTTGTTTTTTATTATTTGATCTTTTTTTATAGTTTTTGTTGTAACTCTTACTCAGGTTCGAGTTCATTTGTTTTTGTTTTCTTAAACAGAAAACAAAGTATTTTAAAAAGAAATGTGTGACTTATTAACTTCAATTTTGTACGGGCTAATTTGGTCAACTTTTTATTGAAATGAAACTAATTTATTTCATTTTTTACCCAACGTTTCTCTGGCTTGTTTCCAGCTTCTTCAGGGGTCTGTTTATTTGAAAAACAATTACCCAAAACATATAATAAACAAATTAATAGAAAAAAATCGTATACATAAAGAAATCCAACAAAAAGAAAAGACGACAAAAAATGTTTACAGTGTACCATACATACCGAAACTTACAGAGACCCAAATAATAAACAACATCATAAACGACGAGAATACAACAATTGCATATAAGTCTCACCACACACTAAATGCAGTCTTCTCGCGCAGAACAACAACAACAGACAAACATAAACTAAATAATGTAGTGTATGAGATTACATGCAAGGGGAGTGAGACGGAAGCATGTAATAGAGTTTATGTTGGAACAACCAAGAGAATGCTGAGCGTCCGACTGCATGAACATGAAACAGACATTAAAAAGGGAAAAGAAAGCACAGCTTTAGCACAACATGTTAAAGAGAAGGGACACAGAGCAGATCTCAAGAACGTAAAAATACTTGACATCGAGAAGAAAGAGAATAAGAGATACACACTAGAGAGCCTACGCATACAAGAGAGACTGAAAATTCAATCAACACCAAAGAAGATAAAGACAATGCAAAGCTACAGTATTCCGTCGCAATAAGTTGAAACGTTAAGTTCTGTGATATTAGTATTAAGTTCTACTGTGATTTTTACATATAGTTATTATTATTTATTTTAATTATACTTAATTGTGAGTGATGTCCAGTTTTTTATAATAATAAGTAATAATGACAACTGTAATGCAAACTAATTGTAAGTAGAATTAATACTGTGTTAAAACAAAAACATATTTGTAATTGAAAAATTTATTTGATAGGATTTTCAAATAAACAGACCCCTGAAGAAGCTGGAAACAAGCCAGAGAAACGTTGGGTAAAAAATGAAATAAATTAGTTTCATTTCAATAAAAAGTTGACCAAATTAGCCCGTACAAAATTGAAGTTAATAAGAAAACAACATTGGTCATAACAAAATGTGTGACATTTATTTGGTTCGGTTTCTAGCAGGGCAGGCGATCGTTTCAACAACTACTCTGGTTAATTATTGGTTATATATCTGCCTCGCAAACTGTGTATAAGAGATTGATAGTCTACGAAAAGAAAAGATTGGGAGATTGATAGTCTACGCGTTTAAAATCGCGATAACAGAAGGTGTTAAGCAAAGGGGTTATTTGATAGTGGAATGTGTAGAAGCAGAGGTCATGTTTAGAAAACATTGAAGCAGACAGTTGATCGTAAAGCAATATTTTATGTTTGTTACTTACAAAGAAAAGGTCAATGAGTGAATTGGAGGTTCAAGTAAAATGAGTTGGCATGAGATTATTAACCAAGAAAAGACCAAGTGATTGTAGCTCAGATGTTAATGAGTTGCCCCGAAATACATACATTGATAAAGTAAGAGTGACTATTCTATTTTTTCCGAAAAATGTTTATATCCAGTCCTACTACTATAAAACTCTACGTCAACCAAGAGTTTATTCTTGTTATGAATTAGCTCCACGAACAGAAACTAAATTTCATCGCCAAATACTGATTTCAGCAATATTCGACATGAAAGTCATTTTCTGACATATGTACATAGCAACTCCACCTGCATGACTAGCCATATCTGCTCTAAGTATTTCATATCCATTCAATGAAAAAATTGAGTTTGGAAGTTCAGGTAGAAACCATGTTTCGGATACATATAAGATCAACATCAGAGTCTATAAAAATATAGCGGAAATTATCCATTTTATTATTTAGACTTTGGGCATTAATATGCACTATTCTTAATCCCTTGCGTTGCCGTCCAAGAACCCGAATCATTTTCAATATATTGTCTTTGGAATCAAAACCATTGTCAAAATAGACATTATTTAAGTGACATATTTAATCCATTATTAATCCATGTGCGAATCTTATTAGAAAGTATGAACTTGATAATCACAAAAAGGCGGAATAATGATAGAGAAATACTAAAAAACATAAGATAAGTAAATTCAAATGTATAAACATAATTATTTAATATAATATAAAAGACCGTTAATTTAAGATAGAAAAAACTCGTTCAATTTATCTACTGAAAATATCTGGACAGGTTCATCATGAGTCCTCATTTTAACGTAAACAAGTCCACGCTAAGTGAAAACTGAAGTAAACTTGTTTTCTTTTCTGCATACTTGAAGATGTTGTTATTCGTTAGATTTTCATTAACGAAGCAATTTTCATCGAAAACGTTATGATGAGATGTCCGGCAATATTTTTTGAAGTTCTGAATACACCTAAGCAGGTAATTTTTGGCAAAAGGCGACTTTAAAAAAAAAAAAAAAACAATAATAGTTGAATCTGGTGGTTTGTTTTTATTTATGTTATTTCTTTTGCCACCAATACGGTACATTGTATTCAAGGCTGGAGGTTGTAATTTTAACAGATCACATACATTTTTGAATAGTAATGGTAAATTTTCATTTTGGTATATTTTGTATGAAAAATATGAAGTTTACTATTTATTTGTGCTATTGGATTGTTGGGAAATTTTACAACTGATTTTATAAACCCAAACGGTTTTCAAAATCAAAAGCTGAAAATTATGATGTAGGCGCTCCATATTAACTATGTCCACAGCGATGTGAATAAGAATTAGATCCATAAAATGTGGCATTAGCTCGACAAACGTTTTTACAATTTCCTTTGCATAATTGGCATTTTGGACAGCTAACTTACTGGCATTCCCGTCGACGGTGACAATTTTGACGCGATGCTTAAGGATGGGTCGCCGCTATCACCTAGAAAGGAACCTGCGACAGACGGTCATTGCTACATCTCTTCAAAAAGTAATTCTAAGTCGATCGGCACAATTAACAATGGGCCTGTCTCTCTTCCTTTTGAGTGTTACAAACAAATGCAGAAAGACATAATATCCTCGTGGAGTGTATAAAAACTCTCGATGGCAACACTGTTCAGTCAGATAACAATGAAATGAAAATGCACAGTGTAATCACAAATAGTTGTTGTTAGGCCTGTTCGATTGGGCTTACTAGCTTATGCTTAATACACTTGATAAGGTTGCAACATTGTTACCCATTGGTTTTTCTTAAATGAATTAACAAGAAAAATATGGCAGCAATGCTAAGAGAGTAGAAAGCTACTTTCTTGTTAAGCGAATAAATTCCATACAAAGTTAAGCTAATAAGCCCAATCGAACAGGCCTGTTGACAAAGACAACATTTTTTATAAAAAATGAACACAATACCACAAGTAAACTAAATCACAAAAGTACTTATCTGTGGTTTAATATTGAATCTGATGCACTAAAATATCGACGGATGCAAAATAACTAATATTTATTCAAATTAGAACGGAGCACAAAACTTTCACAGGTTGTAACAGAGCAGGGTTGGCATCGACGTATATTTGGTACTCTGTAAGCAATTGTGACGTTGATATTGTGTTGACGAAAGTCTGATTTTGTCACCGTCGTTTTTCGTGACGACTTGAACATTTTCAATTTTCTAAGTGTAAAGAAATTATAACAAATAAAAATATGGAAGAATTTAAACAAACTTAAAATAAAAGCACGTATCAATTAAATTAATTTATTTTGATAAGAGTTTTGAAAAACTTCGAGTTGCTTGCAAGAAGATTTCGGAGAGGAACAGTAATTTTAAAAAGCAGTAGGGTGCAATAACAAAAAATTAAATTTTAAATAAAATGGCTGAGGGTAAATAACCCAAGAATGTATGTAGTGTATAAAAAAAAGAATTTATTTAAATGGAAATGCTACCAGTGGCAAAAATTTCAAGCAATTTACACTCAACCCCAGTTCAACTTGAGGGCGCCGTTCGGGAGACCATTCGCAAATACGAGCGATAAATGTGATGTCCAAGAGGTAGAGCGTAATTTGGATACAGAAGCTTCATTTATAGCACCATTTGCCAAGATAGTCATTTCCGACGCTGTAGCGATCGATGGGCTAGACATCTCAATTCTGGTGTCAATTTGATTGTAAGGATAGCAGAGAATAATTTCCGGGTCATCGTCAACGTAGCGATCGCTCGCCATACTCAACGTAAGACCAAGGCAGCAGGAGTCGTAGATGAACGCCACATTCCTGGAGATCCCATAGTCAGGGAACTGAATCTTCAGATTAACAGATTAGTCAGCGAATACATGCGAAATAAATGGTTAGAAAATCTGAAGCAGTGCATCTTAAGTTGCGGTGTTGGTAAATTGTGGACTACGGTTAAATTACTTTCGAATCCCACCAAGAGCGATGCTCAGATCGCTGTCACCACAATTTACCGTTAGCGACGTTGCAAGTAATCCGTAGCACTAAACCATCTAAAACGCTGAGCCCTGACGAAATCTATTATGTTGACATGACAAAACTCCTCAACTTGTCGCAGCTTGTCGGACCCAACTACAGATGGCATTTGCGAAAGTCCGGATAGTTATCTTACCGATCTTGTTGTTATTGTAGCAGCATTGGTGTATATGTTGTCCATTAGGAGTTATTTGATTCGTCCTGTGTTGTGGGTTCTGTTGTGTTAGTTTCCAGGCCACGGAAGGTGGCTACTTCCACTGGATGGATCCAAAGAGACCTGGGAACGAGTTGAGGGGGTTTGGAAGGGCAGTTGAAAAGGTGTAGGTTGTCGATTGGTCCCTGACTGCATGCGGGAAATGTATTCGGCCTGCTACACCCGCCCGATCTCAATTGTGCCAAAATCACACTTGTCTGTCGTGACAGATCCACTTCTTCCGAAGCCACTGATGGGGGATGCTCTCCTAGCACGACATTCACTCTGTAGTTATTAAAGGCTTCGACGACTGCATCAGAGTAAATGCCATTAAGACCTGCCTGATATGCACTTTGCACAGGATCTCTTTTATCGCGCTCTAGATCATGACGATCTTTCCTTATCTGCCTGGGAGGGGGTAGCCTGTCCACGAGGTGGTTGGCCACTGACCGGCCTATCCCTTTATAAGAGGTCAACAAGGTTTTTTGTCTGCTCCCCAAGTGCTGCCGGCGAGCGACTTGAAGACCTTGTTCCTACTTCTCATCTTGTTGCAGATAGAGGTGGCATGCACGCTCGATCTGAAGAGCCTATAGAACGTGACACCAAGAACTTTGTGGTAAGAGGTGGTCGGAATTACGTTATCATCGACTATCACGTTCAATGGCCATTGATTTGGTGGCGGATATTTTAAGCTTCCTCGCAGTGAAAAAATGGCAAGATCAGCAAGGTAGACATTTATCCTTCCCCATATGTCATCGATTGAGGAGCCCGACGCCAGAATCGTACAATCATCAGCGTATGATCCGATTTCAGCGCCGTCAGGTGGTGCTGGAATTCCAGAAAGGTAGAGGTTGAACAGTGCCGGAGATATCACCCCACCTTGGAGAACTCCCTGTTTTACTACGGGGTTTGAAGTTCTTATTCCGGAATTCAACATACGATTGGCGCCCACATATGTAATTCGCGATCCAACGTTTTAATCTATTTGGGAGGGACGTGTTGGCGATGCCCTCAAATAGTGCTGCGTGACTGTCTGTATCGAAGGCCTTCGAAAAGTCAAGCGCCGCGAAAAATTGTCTTCGTTACTGGCTAGAGAAGGGAAATCGGCCTGTACGATTATCCCTTGCTCGAGTCTTTGTCTGGTTTCAGCGGGACCACTCTGCCCATTTTCCAGACTTTGAGTACTACTATAGGGGTCAAGGACAAGTTGAGGACTTTTGTCAGAATTCATTTACGAATCGAGAAATAGTAGAGCAAGAAGAAAATGGTCGGGGTGGTTTTCGGATACTACATTTATATTGGCTTCAATATTTAGTTTAATCCGAATATATTAAATAAAAATACTAAAAAAAATAAAATAACAAAACGATTATTATTGCCGAGAGAGTATACTAGTTTTGTCACACTGCATGCAAAATGTCAGATCCCATACAAAATTGATATTTGAAAATCGACTTTATGTGATTTCAGCTAGAATCCGCATCAAGGCGTATTTATACAGGTGATAGCAGGAGCCCAGCTGACTGAAATTTTTTTCATTCAAAGTAACCGAAACTGTCAAATCCCATATATTTTGCTTTGACAGTATGGCTCACCATTCAAAAAAATTAATTGTATTTTGTTGTTGACGAATTTGTTTTTGCTCTGCTGCAAGGCGTATTTATAAAGGTGATAGATAGTAGGAGCCCAGCTGACTGACATTTTTTTCATTCAAAAGTAACCGAAACTGTCAAATCCCATATATTTTGCTTTGACAGTATGGCTCACCTTTCAAAAAATTACTTGTATTTTGTTGTTGCCGAATTTGTTGTTGTTCTAGTGCTATCATCTATCGCCCTGCTCTGCTGCTATCACCTGTATAAATACGCCTTGATCCGCATGCAGTGTGACAAGGCTATTATACAAAGAATATATGCTTGCTCTCGGCAATATAAATTATCGATATTCTTTTTATCGCTTGTGTTATTATGTTTTTCACATATAGTAAATTTCTATTTATTGTCAAAATCGTTTGTGTTTTTCACATATCGTAAATTTCTATTTATTATCCAACGTTTTTATTTAAAATATTTTAACACTTACCCAATGGAAAAGAATTTCTTTTCTCCTTGTGCTTCGGTGATATTATATGGCTTTTTTGAAATGTATTTTCGGTTGATGCCTTATATCCTCTTCTTGCTAAAAAATCATTTAAAATGCGCTCTGCTTCCCGCACAGATGGCGAGGTAGAAGAATTTGATATTGAAGATTTTTCTTCAAAACTTAATGAACTTCTTGGTGGCTTCCGCGGGGGATCGATTATGTCACGTGGTTTAAATCGGAAATTCGAGTTTGATAAACGTTTCTGCAACAACCGACCACCAACTTTATTGTGTCTATTTGCTTTGTCGTGGCATTTATTGTTGTTATCCAATGATGAAGAATCTAAACTGTGTACATGTTTCGAATCTAATTCTAAGGAATTTTCCAGTACAGGAGCACTTGGCGTATGTGGTTCTAAAGGAGTTTTGTGTAACAAATATCGTCGTTGAGTACTGTTCGCTTTCCGTGATGGTGTCGGAACAGTAAAATTTCCCTTCATTGATACAGAATTTTTGCCGTCTTGGTTTGAGTTTTGGATAGGATGATCAACTTGTAACTTATGCTTATTCACCCTAACTTCAGATATAACACAATTATCACGTAGTTCTTGTATGATTTGTATAAGCGGAGCATCTCTATGACTAGTTTCCAGACGACTAATAGCTGTAAGTTGTCCATTGTTTTTTGTACTAACTTTAATGGATTTCTGACCTTGTGGATGAACCATATTTTCAGATGCACCTCCTTTGGCGAGTTTTTTGGAGTGCTGTCTGTTACCGTCTGTCGCCTGAAAACCAAACAGACAATATTGCACTAATAAAAATTATTTATTCAAAATCTATACAACTATTGCATACCTGTCCACATTCGGAGCTTTTCAAACGTCGGGAATGACGCACGTGACTACGCGTACCTCCACATTTAGTCTGTCCTGGAATTCCTGCGCTGCAATCCCCACTGTCACTGGCAAAGCAATAACAAAAGCCGTCCTTACATGGCTTACATTTTCGCTCATGTTCCTTGTTGCACATGTTCTGATTGATCAAATCCCTTTCAGTAGCATCGTAATAATTATCGACCATTACTCCTTTCTCAAATTCATGCCTGCTATGTGAAGACACACGGCGAACGCGTCGAGCACGAAACTCGTCCATGCACTCTTGCAAACTAAAAGAAGTACTAGTGGCACCATCATTACATCCGTCATCATCGCCATCCTCACTATCTTGGTCCGCTTCTGGTACACCGTATCCATATACATCGATTCTATTTGGCAACCAATCGGGGTCTGAAGCATGTAGTTCTATTTGAGGCGCGCCGGCAACATCAATGTTATTGTTCCCATTTGGAAGCCCTTCCTTAGAGACTTTTCCAGTTTTTCTGGATTTTGTGTTTGTCATCCTTAGGTTAGATTAGTTAACAGTTTTATTTTGAATAATATTTCAGCAAAACGCAAACGCACAATCTAAACTAACATCTTTTAAAAATAACAACACCTTTTTTATTTTGCAAACGGAGAACGAAGCCGACCCAAATAGTGGTGACTGCGCAACAGACTTCTGCTCTGCGACGGCGCCCTTAACGAAATTTTCTGCGTCGGCGCACAGTGGCTCTGAATCAAATTCCATCGGCCATAGTTAAATAACTTTTGAGACTTTAACATTGAAAATAGGATGGATGTATTTTAGAAATTAAAAGAAAGAAAGGAAAAGAAAAGAAAAGAAAGAAAAGAAAAGAAAAGAAAAGAAAAGAAAAGAAAAGAAAAGAAAAGAAAAGAAAAGAAAAGAAAAGAAAAGAAAAGAAAAGAAAAGAAAAGAAAAGAAAAGAAAAGAAAAGAAAAGAAAAGAAAAGAAAAGAAAAGAAAAGAAAAGAAAAGAAAAGAAAAGAAAAGAAAAGAAAAGAAAAGAAAAGAAAAGAAAAGAAAAGAAAAGAAAAGAAAAGAAAAGAAAAGAAAAGAAAAGAAAAGAAAAGAAAAGAAAAGAAAAGAAAAGAAAAGAAAAGAAAAGAAAAGAAAAGAAAAGAAAAGAAAAGAAAAGAAAAGAAAAGAAAAGAAAAGAAAAGAAAAGAAAAGAAAAGAAAAGAAAAGAAAAGAAAAGAAAAGAAAAGAAAAGAAAAGAAAAGTAAAATTATTATTTTTTGTTTTTGTCATATTTGTACATATGTATTTGTTCATAAGAATCAATTTTACATTCTATTTCGTATCACAGAAGAGATCCGAGTTGTGCCCGTTCATAAGTACCGTTGAGAACAATTTAGTCAGTACGTGTGGTGTTTGTTTGTCCGTCGTCCGATTCTCATATGTTTTATTTGTCGTCCGTGTTGTGTGCCGTATATTCTTGTTAAAATAAAAAACTCTTATGAAACATAAATCCATACAATTAGAAAAAAGTCTGCTATGCTGCCTATCAGCAGGTACTTTTTCTGCTTTTACAGCAATTTTTCTGCTATAACAGCAAATTATCTGCTGTTTTGCTTCAACAGCCACGCTGCTTAAAAGTTTGCAGGCTGCTGAAAATTGATACTGTTAATTAACATTAATAAATATTAAAATAAATTAATAAATATTTATTAGTCCGAGATTATTTTCTAAAAATCATGGTTAATATATTCAACTGGAATGTGAAGAATGGTATTCCCAGTGGCTTATTAAAACACCGTATTTTACTTAGGATAAAATAATCGAGACTGACTTTATTTAAGTTTAAATCACTCTCTTTACAATGACGTTTTATCTGACATTTATGAAATTAATTTAATTACATTTTATCAATAAATTTCTTGACTTTTATATTTTGCAATGGTTTTGTTAAAATGTCTGCTAACATATCATCAGATCTTACTGGCTGTAACTTCAGCTTTCTAGAAATCAAGTTATCTCTGATGAAATGATGTCTAACATCTATATGTTTAGTTCTGGCGTCGTAAGATTCATTCAGTGCAAGATGTATGGCACTCTGACTGTCACAACATAGAAGTGTTTCTGGCAAAGATATGCCCAACAGCTCCTCCTCCAAATTTCTCAGCCATAACAATTCCTGAACAGCTGTTCCCATTGCCATATATTCAGCTTCACAAGTTGAAAGTGTGGTTGTTTGTTGCTTTTTTGAACCCCAGGATACAGCAAAACCTTTTTTGACTAAAATGTATCCACTAACCGACTTTCTTTGTTCAAGGTCCGCAGCATAATCCGCGTCGCAATAACCAGTTGTTTCAAAGGCATCTTCTTTCTTGTATGTTAACTTCTGATTAATCGTGCCTTTCAGATATCGTAGAATTCTTTTTGCTCTCTCTTTTAAAATAACATATACAGCCAAGATCAGCATCTTTTCATCATTTTCATTCTTTATATAAATACATTGATCAGTCTTTAACTGTCTCATCCCAAATTGTCTCAGTTTTTCGCTCAGTTTCATGTTCCACTGCCTGGAGGCTTTCTTTTATTCAACATTAGAACTTTGCCTTTTTCTACTGATATGCCTTCAGGAGGTTGAATGTATATTTTTTCTTCTAAATTGCCTTGAAACGTGCAAACGTCCAGGTTATGAATATCCAGGTCCATGTCTACAGCCAGAGAAAGCAAAAAACGAAAAGTGTTATACCTCATTACTGGAGAATATGTCTCAAAATAATCTATGCCGAAACGTTGAGCAAATCCCCTTACTATCTTACTTTTCAAAACTCGACGCCGCTTCGGAAAAATTGAGCGGTTCTTCTGAATTTCCAAAAGCAATATATGTTATGAAGTCGCTCATATCAGGTGGTCTTTTCAATCTGGATGATCGACGGGGTGTCTGTTCCTCACTGAGTGTTTGTACGCTTATTATTTCCTCACTGTCTCCCGACGAATCATCTTCCACAAAACTTATTGTATCAATATCGAAATCACCACTTTCATCGTTTGGACTAACAGAATTTTCATCTGACTCACCGTCATCAGTTTGATAATTGAAATTTTCTTCATCATTTATCCTCACTAAATTTTGATTATCAGAAAATTTTGGCTGATTTATATCTGTAAAATCTTCAATAAGAATTACATTGCGACTTATGTGAAATTTATTCGCCACCGGGTCAAACAGTCGATACGCCTTTGATGTACTACTGTAACCTACCATCATGCACATTTTCGACTTAGGATCCCATTTCTTTCTTCTTTGCTTCGGCACCATCATCATTGCAAAACACCCAAAAACACGTAAATGAGACAAAACAGGCGACTCACCACTCCACATGTCTTCAGGTGACCAATTGTTGAGTTTATTTTTGGGCAGACGATTTAATAAGTAAGCAGCAGTTGAGGTCGCTTCTGCCCAATATTCCTTTCTCAAATTTGCGTCAATCATCATCGATCTGGCCTATTCCACAAGTGACCTGTTTACACGCTCTGCTTTTCCGTTCTGCTGTGGACTATATGGCGCTGCAGTTTGGTGCAGAATACCACTGCTTTCACATAATTGCATCATTTTATTGTTACAAAACTCCAGCCCATTGTCGGTGCGCAAAATACCAACTTTTTCACCCGAGAGGTTTTCGACTATATTTTTAAAAACATTGACTTTTTCTGGAACTTCCGACTTGTGTTTCATAGTGTAAACAAAAATTTTGTCTGAAAAATCATCCAAAAATGCTACGTAGTATAGAGCTCCTCCAATCGACGGCTCCTCTATGGGGCCACATACGTCAGCATGGACTAATTGCAAAATTTTTGTTGTTTTGGACGACGAAGGTTTGTAGTGAAATGTTGCCTGCTTTCCCTTCAAACAAGAAATACACAACTGTGTTTCATCTTTATCATATTCAATTCCTGACTTATCAACACAATCATACAACGAATGTCCTAGACGTTTGTGCCACAATTCCTTGCTGAGACAAACAACCTCATTACGTTCCGATAAAACGTTTAATTTGAACATGTTTTTGTCCATGAACGCCGATAAATATGCATGTTCCTTCTTCATTATTGTGCACTGGTTTTCGCTAAACACTACGGCCATTCCTTTTTTTATCAGCTGACTTACCGAAATTAAGTTTGCATAAATCTCAGGCACATGCAAAACGTCTTCTACTATTATGTACTCGACTTTGTTGCTGTTGCTATTATGGTTAAACCGCACATCGCCTTTGCCTTCCACCTTTAATATATTGTTGTCAGCCACAATAACAAAATCGTCAAACGGTGAAAAATTCACAAATATGTCTCTTCTCTTTGACATATGTGCGGTTGCACCAGAGTCAACAATTCAGTCGTCATTTGCGTTGTCAAATTTCACTGCAAAATTTGCCGCCAAAGTTTTGTTGTTTATTGGGTTTCTCTGTCTTTCTTTACAAAATTTTGCTATGTGGCCTTCTCCGTTACAATTATAGCAAATCACTTTTCTACTATTAGTGTTCGATTGGCCTTACTATGGAATTTACTCGCTTAACTAGAAAGTAGCTTGCTACTCGCTTAGTGTTGTTGCCAGATTTTTGTTGTTGATTCATGTAAGAAAAACCAATGGGTAACAATGATGCTTATCATGTATCTTAATTGTACACTAGTAAGCCCAATCGAACAGACCTATTATACGTGTCAAAATCTTGTAAAAGTTTTGTTCTAATGGCGTCTGCTGTAATTGTTATGTTGCTGCTTTCTATGGCCATGATCATCGGTGCAAAATGTTCGGGTAAACCACTAAGTAGTAAGCTTCCAACCCACTCATCGCCCACCTTCATACCGATTTGATTAAGCTTCTGTGTCGTGTCAATTATGGTATCCACGTACTTCTCTATGCCACTGCAGTTCACCAATTGTGTTGTTGTTAGCTTTCTTAACAAACTACACCGCCGCGTCAACCCAGAGTCATCATAAATGGTTTTCAGTTTAGACCATATGTCCTAAGCCGTCGACTCGCTTTGTATATGAACGTACAAATTCGGTGATATGTATAGCACCAACCTGGACATAGCCTACTCTAGTACACCGGCATCAGTCGCAGTACCTTGAATCGTTTTTCAGCACCCTTGCAGCTTCATTGCATGCTCTACAGTAAACTTCCACTGGTGATAGTTTTCTCTGCCAATGAGCCTTTCAATCTCGATATTCTTTTCCAAGGCGATCAACTGGGCCCATAACCTGTTGGAATGTGGAGAATGGAATACTTAGAATACTTAGGATAAAATAATCGAGACTGACTTTATTTAAGTTTAAATCACTCTCTTTACAGTGACGTTTTGTCTGACATTTATGTTAGCTAAACAAGGAATAAGGTTGCCATCAATCATTAAATTCATTTTCATTACAACAAATAGTTATTCAATGTTTCTAAATTCTTTCCGATGATATCCATATTAACTCAATAGGTTAGAAAACATGGTTAGATAGACTATAGGCCATTTCGATTGGGCTTACTAGCTTAATTTTTGTATAGAATTTACACGCTTAACAAGAAAGTAGCTTGCTACTCGCTTAGCTCTGCTGTCAGATTTTTCTTTTTAAGTACAACCAATGAGTAACAAGGTTGCTACCTTATCAAGTCTCTTAATTATAGTAAGCCAAATCGAATCGGCCTTATATCTTCGAAATTTCTGATAGTCCTCTAAATATTTTACTCAGAGTCCTTTACAATGGCAAAATAATCTGATTTTAGTGGTAACAATCGGCTTTAGCTGTCAGTTATTGTCACTAATTTAGCTATACATAAATCCATTAGGCATACATACGTTAGAGCTTGAAGACTGGATAACTAAGCTGCTTATGGATAATTATCCAGTAAGTCAAATTTATGGTTATCGCGGCTAAGTGCAAAAACGTCAACACAAAATATTTTTTTTGATACAAATATTTACATTATAGTAGACGTCATTGTAAAAATTACTTTTCTATTTTGAGTCAAAAATTAAGTTTTTATTGAAGTTTTTGTTATCGCAGCTTATTATCCCGGCAGCCCTATTATATAGTCCGAAACTGCAGCACAAATAATAATATACTCGCTGATATAAATAATAAAGAGTGATTTTTTTGAGGTTAGGATTTTCATGCATTAGTATTTGACAGATCACGTGGAATTTCAGACATGGTGTCAAAGAGAAAGATGCTCAGTATGCTTTGACATTTCATCGTGAATCGTCTTACAAACGAACAACGCTTGCAAATTATTGAATTTTATTATCAAAATGCGTGCTCTGTTAAGAAAGTTCATTGCGCGCTTCTATTTTATGGTCAGTTTAATCGACCCACTGAAGCGGCTATTCGGGCTATTGTGACTAAATTTCGCACCAAATTTACATTGTTGGACATTAAACCACCAACACGCTTACGTAGAGTGCGAACTGAAGAAAATATCGCAGCTGTATCGGCCAGTGTTAATGATGACCACCAATTTTCGATTCGTCGCCGTTCGCACCAATTGGGTCTCTGTTACTCAAAAACGTGGAAATGCCAAAATTGGACTAAGCGGATGGACCACCTAAGACGCAGCCGCGGTCAACATTTAAATGAAATTATCTTCAAAAAGTAAATGTCATGGACCAATCTAACGTTTCAAAAAAAGAACCGATGAGATTTTGCAAATTTTATGCGTTTTTTTTAAAAAAAAGTTATCAAGCTCTTAAAAAATCACCCTTTATAAATGCATTAATATATAAGCAATATAATATGGCTGTTTTTCTTTAAGACTGGATAACTAAGCTGCGATAACAAAAATCTAAATAAAATGTTAAAATTTCACTCAAAATAAAAAAATTATTTTTAAAATTGTCGCCAAAAGCAATATCAATGTGTGTGTGAAAACAAATTTTGAAAAAATAATTTTGTGATAAAAATTTTTGGACTTAGCCTTTATAATTATCCAATGTAAGTCCATAAGTACAATAAAGTCAACACAAAATAGTTTTTGAAAAATTCTTTTGATACACATTGTAGTTGTCGACAATGTGAAAATATATTTTTTTATTTTGAGCAAAAAATTTAATTTTTATTAACATTTTTGTTATCGCAGCTTGTTTTCCCGGCTTATAGAAAAACAGCCGTATTTCCATGCCCTTAAAGTAATAAATAATTAATTAATTTGTAAATTGTACATACCTACTTCCTCCGCTAAATACCAAAAGTAACGTCAAGTTAGTACTAAACTTACAGTTGAATAGAACTAATTTCAGTTTGATGTTAACGGTACTTATAAAAAATAAAAATTGATTGAATAAACACTGGCTGCTCTCACGGAGTAGTAGTGCCTTAATGCGCCGTTTTGAAAAAGGTTTATCCTGATTCGTTCAAACACCACAATTTTTACCCGTTTTTATTATCTGATATATGTATTACTTTTTGTATCTGTACTAACTTCGTATACGTCTCCGCCAGAAGTTTGTTTAAAAACGCCAGTACAGATTACTTTGGAAATGTGGAATACTTGCTAAAGACGCTGTAGTATGCTGCGTTGACGGAATATCCTTATAACCTTATTCACTAATATTTTTTAACCGGGCTCCACAATTAGGTCCCGCAATTTGGTAAATATTTTAGTTCCAGCTGTGAAACTATAAATGGAAACATTTGATTAGATACATGTAATTTGTTCAATGAAATGTCCCTTTTGATATTGTTTTCGAATTGTATTTGCGGTCTTTTGCTTCACAATAGGTAAACTGTTTTTGCTTTAGTAAAATAAATATTTACAACAAATTCAATGAACAACATTGTCTAACACATACAAATACTTACATGCTAATTCCATGGGAAGCTTTCGTTTCTTTTGGCAGTAACTTTATGTATTTTTTCTTATCCAAACGATTTGGGTTTTATTGAATTCATTTCAGCCTTCCACAATATAAAATATCTTAAATCTAACAGTGGTAATTTACATCCTAGCATACTATAGTATCTTTCAAGGACAATGTCATTTATACTAAAGTTATGTCGCAGCTTTGCTGCTAACATGGCATTCTTTCATTTTTTACATTAACATGTTTTTCCTTAAAAAATAGAATTATATATAAAAGGAAGATCTTTTACATTTTATTTCTTATACTAACACTTACACTAAATTCTTACAAACTACTTAAAAACTATTATATAATTGTTTTTCTTATCCAATCGCTTTATTATTTTTTTCTGTCCTGTTCTGTTTCACTGTTTAATAGCGTCGGGCGACCTGCGTCGGGCGTTCTCGACGTGTGCGTTGATGAAGTCGATAGCTTTGTTACATCATTTTAAAGGTGTTCGAAATTTTTGATTTATGGTTAAAAATCGACTTTCTAATTCTGTAATCGTCCCCCACATATATTGTTTATAAGGGGTTTAACTTTTATGCAAAAACGTATTGCGCAAAATGCGAGATAATAGGCCTGTTCGATTGGGCTTACTAGCTTAATTTTTGTATGGAATTTACTCGCTTAACAAGAAAGTAGCATTGCTGCCAGATTTTTTGTTGATTCATTAAGAAAAACCAATGGCACTTTATCAAGTCTCTTAATCATAAGTAAGACCAATCGAACAGGCCTAATATGTTTTACAAACTCTGGCGTGCAACCACAAATGAAAAATTATGTACAACGTGGTGTTTTGCGCAAATATTCTGTGTGTTTAAAATGACATATAGAACACCTTTCATAAAATTTACGTGCTCCATTACCATTGCAACAAAAAGTTTAATTCTAAAAACAATCATTTATCGGCTTAGATTTTTTTGAGTCTGCTAACCATTTTTGGTGCGAATGGATCTGATTTATGTCCTAAACATGCTCTTTCTAATTCCGTAAATAGTTTTTTGATCTCACTATTGATTTCATCATGGTTCTTCGTCAGTTTTGGATAATTTTCAAGAAGACTGCTTACTTCTCTACTTTTCTGCTAAAGATTTCCTCACGCAAAAAATTGCAGTCTAAAAACAAAAAAAAAACTATTAACTTATTTATTATTACTTTTAGGGCATGCTCATTTTATTTTGCGTATATATCAATGCATTTATATTATTTATATCAGCGAGCATATCATTATTTGTGCTGCAGTTTCAAACTGTAAAATGTATGTGTGCCTAATGGATATATGTATAGCTAAATTAGAGACACTAACTGACAGCTAAAACTGATCGTTACCGCTAAATTCATATTATTTTGTCACTGTAAAGGACTCTGAGTAAAATATTTTGAGGATTATCAGAAATTTCGAAGATATAGTCTATCATACTGCAGTCCATGTTTTCTAACCTATAAAATAAATAATAAAATAAAATAAATAAAATGAAGTTGTAATGTTTGGAGCAAAATAAATATACGGCGATTGAGAATAGTTTTTTTGTTTATAGACTGCAATTTTTTTGTGTGAAGTGGGTAATGAAATGACAAATAATTTTGGAGGGAAATCTCTTGCAGAAAAGTATCTCGAATAGGCCTATTAACACCCTATAAACAATATTCATTTTACTACCGCAAACAATTTTGCCTATTATGAACCAAAAGACCGCGAATAAAATTCGAAAAATAACAAAAGATACATTTCGTTGAACAAATTACATGCATCTTATCAAATGTTCCCTTTTATTGCAGACAAATATTCATTTTACTACCGCAAACAATTATGAACCAAAAGACCGTTTACAAAGATTCGCCATTGCTGTCTATCTAATGCTAAGTATCGTAATTCGTTGAAAGATTTGCCGGTTTCGCTTAGAATTGTTCTTCTCCAAGGCAATGTAGGCAACCCTGGCTTTTTGAATTCTGCTATCTACTTCGCTATCTGCGCCTCCATCTGATGTTATGATACTCCCAAGATAGCAAATGCTTGAAACGTTTTCGATGGGTCTATTGCTGATGGTGAAGGATGGGATTTGGTTGCCTTTGATGACGCATGATTTAGTTTTTGTTGATTCGGAGACCTTTTCGTGTTGCAATTGCTACTATTTTATTAATTTTTTCTTGCATATGTTCCGCCTTATTTGAGATTAACACTATGTCGTCCGCATAGTCCAAGTCTTCAAGGTGTTGGTTTACTCTCCATGGAATGCCCCTTTTCTCGTCCGCTATCTCTGTCAGTATTGTGTCGAGCGTAACTACGAAAATTAGAGGAGATAGTAGACACCCTTGTTTAACTCCTGTTAGAGTTTCGAAAGGCTCGCTCGTATGTCCGCAGTGTACCACTCTTGCTCTGGCATTTTTGTATTTCTCTCTTATTAAGTTGACTATTTTCGCTGGTACTCCTTTACTTAGAAAGGCGGACCACATGGCATTTCGGTTGATTGTGTCGAAGGCTTTCTCGAAGTAGACAAATGCTCAAATGCTCTACTATGAGTCGGAGACTGTTAATTTGGTCGACACTTCATCTGTTTGGGCCAAATCCTGCTTGTTCCTTGCGCAGCAGCTGATCTAAGGGTTCTAGGATACGGTTTAGTATTATTTTGTTGAATAGGGTTTCCTGAAAATGTTCCCGCCAGCGCGCCGTTTGTTCTTCGACCGTTGTCAGTATTCGTCCATTTTTGTCTTTTACTGGTTGACTATAATTGTATTTCTTGTTATAAAGTTTTCGTATTACGTGGAAAACTGTCTTCTGTTGCCAGGTTTGATGTAAATGTTACTTTATCATTTCTCGCTTGTTTCTTCACCTTCTTATGCATACGTTTATAGGTTTTCTCTAGTTCGGATCTCATGGATGGATCCGAGTTGCTTAAAAGTTGTTGTTTAGCAAGGCGTCTTTCTTCAATTAGTTTCCAGAATGCGGGAGTAAGCCATTCTTTGTTTACCCTTCTAGTGGTTCCGACGATCTCGTCGGCGGTGTCATTTAAAATACCCTTGATGTATTTCCATTGTTCATTTGTATGGGTGGAGCTAGGTGTGCTAGATTCTGTGTGGGACTTTTTCTCCAATATTTTGACAGCGAAATTAGTTTTTAGAGATTCAGCTTTGAAGTTTGCGACATTGTATATTTTGCGTTTTACATTTGTTTGAGGCTGGCATTGTCTTCTCAGGAATAATTTCATTTCTGCAACTACGAGGAAATGGTCTGAAGATATCTCTGCGCTGCGGCGGACTCGAACATCTTGAATGCATGGCAACCATTTCATCCCTATGCATATATGGTCGATTTGACTTTCAATAATTGAGCGGGTATCCCGTGACCTCCATGTGAGTTTATGATGTGGTTTGTGTGGAAAATAAGACCCTCCAATTGCAAGGCCAAATTTCGCACACGTTTCTAGGAAAAGCTCTACGTTTTCAGTGCAGTTTCCAAGGCTGTGTTTTCCCATTATATTTTCAAAACCCTCATCGTTACTGCCTATGCGGGCATTCATATCTCCCATGACGATCATTATATCATTTCTTGGAATGTTGATGAGGGTGTTATTTAGATCGTCGTAGAAGTTTTCTTTCGTTTCCAATTCACTCACATTTGTAGGGGCATAGCATTGTACAATGGAAATTTTCCCAATGTTTGCATTTAGTCGAGCAGTTATTTTTCGTTCGGAAACTGGGGCCCAACTGATGAGAGTGTTGCTCATCTTTCTATTTAGGAAAATCCCGGGGCGTGCTGGGGTCGTCATCATTATGTCTGTTCGGTTATTTCTTCTTCTTTGTACATTGTTAGTAATCATTGTCCTTCGGCTGCATTGGAGATAGGGCTGCTATCTTAAGGGTTTCGGGATGTTTGTAGTGACACAGAGGCCTCCAATCTTGCCTAATGCCTTGAATGGTACGGTCATTTTCGCCAGCACAGGGTATTAGAGGACGGTTATCCCGCTGTCTATTCGGACGACAGAGCCTTTTTTTGTGTGTATTGACGTCATCAGCGCACACGTCGAGAACGCCCGACAGTGAAAAAAAAACAACAGAACAGAAAAAATAAAGCGAGTGGATATGAAAAGAATGCATAAAGTTACTGCCAAAAGTAACGAAAGCTTTCCATGGAATTATAAGGTAAGTATTTGTGTGTGTTAGACAATGTTGTTCATTGAATTTGTTTTAAATATTTATTTTACTACAGCAAACAATTTCACCTATTGTGAAGCAAAAGACCGAAAAAAATGTCAAAAGAAACATTTCATTGAACAAATTACATGTATCTAATAAAATGTTTCCATTTATTGCAGATAGTTTCACAGCTGGAACTAAAATATTTACCAAATTGTGGGATCTAATTGTGGAGTCCGGTCAAAAAATATTAGTGGGTCGGAATGAATATGGTTATAAGGATATTCCGTCAATGCAGCATACTACAGCGTCTTTAGCAAGTATTCCACATTTTTTTAAGCAATATGTACAACCAGGCGTTGTTAATCAACCAGTGTTAATTCAATCAATTTTTATTTTTTATAAGCGCCGTTAACAACCAACTGAAGTTAGTTCTATTCAACTGTAAGTTTAGTGCTAACTTGACGTTACTTTTTGTATTTGGCGGAGGAAGAAGGTATGTACAATTTAATTAATGTCAAATAATTATAATTTATACTATAATAAAAACTAATTGAAAATAAAATTTGGATATGTCTTTATTTGTGAAAAAGAAGGTAAGCTGCGTAATTCGCAAAAAAATGTTTTATTCACTGTTTTTGGAAATATTTTGAAACAGCTACAATTGTCTGCTGTAAAAAGTCTGCTAAAAACAGCAAACATCCACCTGCTATTTCAGCAGCAAGTCTCTTTCTCTTTTTCAGCAGACCAAGTCAGCTGTAACGGCAGACTTTTCTGCTGTTTTTACAGTAAAATTCTTTTGAGTATAGTTCTGTTCGATTGGGCTTACTAGCTTAATATTTGTATGGAATTTACTCGCTTGACAAGAAAGTAGCTTATTATTCTCTTAGTTACCGAGTAAGGTGGTGCAAGATTTTTATCTTTGATTTATTTAAATAAAACCCATGGATGAAAATGTTTCAACCTTTGCATAATCACTATGAAAAACTCAAGAAAAAACTCAGCTTAGGTTTAGATGAAAAATCGGCCAACAAGCTGAAAAGAAGTCTATTTAAAGCTGGTAAATTTGGCAATGGTTATAACAAGGAGAAAACTCAAGAAACTGCAGCAAATATAAATGAAACACCATCACAGCCACAGAAGTCTTAAGCAACAACACAAACCAACTGAGGACGCTGTTAGCACTACCACAACAATGTCAACGAGTCCCTCGCCTCGCACTAGTCCCATACATTTGACAAAACGTCAACTGAAGAAAAAGGCTCGCAAAAGGCTCAAAAAACCATTTTTAAGTGATACCAAAAAGGAATTTACTCCTAAAGAAGGCGAAGAGCTTGTAACTGAAGCTTTGCTAGTGTACAGCACAGTAACGGTTGTCTGGCAAGATGGCACTATAGAAAGTGACGTACCCTCAATGCAATTGTATCCGATTCATCATTTGGATGATCCTACCGGAGGTAACAATCTTGTCGCGATGTAGGGGATTAAGTGCAGTCGAACTAATTGGGGTGGTATTCCGATTGTCCGTCTGCACGACCAAAGGTTACCTCTCTTCTTCCTACACAAATTGGATCAGTTGTACATCCCTAACTGTTCCAACGACCTGGAAGGTATAACAACCTTTTTCACTCAGTTCGATCCTCTGGAGAAGACCGTACAAACCTGAGGGTAGTCTCTTAACCGGTGTTTTCCTGTATGCGCACCGGTCCCAATTGCACCTACCCAGCCCTAGTCACCTAGGGTTCACTTACATAGGTCTAGTACACACAAAAAGCATACATAGGGAAATTTAATGGGATGAACGATAAAGGAAATTCAAAGCCGGCAGATCATACAAAAACACGCGCACCTAAAAACGACACCAACAAACACGCTAACAGGTACAGGAACGACAATAACAAACAAAAAAGGCAAGGATAAACCTGCTTCTTCTTCCCCTCCAACTGAGACCTATAAAGCACGTGGCTCTCTCCCGGGACGGGAGGGGGTAACCAGACTATTAGCGAAACAAAACAAAGGTCTCAAGATTGCATCCTGGGAGGTTCTGCCCACCAATAGCAAGAGAGACTTTGGCAAGGATCTGCGTATGATTGTTGACAAGGAATCGGTAGCATACTTGAAGCAAAGGAAAGGAAAGGTATCGCCAATTTCGGGCTTGGCACCATTGTAGCATACAAGGTTTCAAATAGACCTTTAACAGCCTCTGCATTTGGTTTTTGAATAATAGGAGCGGCGGAAGCACGCATGTTTTCCGGCTTACTTACTCGTCGGTGGGGGGGATCTTGCCATCCATCATTCGAACTCAGCTACCATAAAATTTTAAATGAAATATTGCGTGCTTTGGTGAACAAATAGTACCGGAGATCGGTAAACGATACAAAAGAAAAGAGGATCCATATTCAAAGACTGTTTTGTTTGTGAATACGATGGAAAATTTTCACAAACTATCAGCCCTCCCAACCTGTCTACCCAGCATCCACTAGAAAAAATCTATGATAGACCCACGTTGAAAGGCCTTTCAATGTGTACAGTACTCCAGTGATCCTCTGTCCCCAAAATAATTTAAGAGAAATTGGATGGTTTATGCATTAATTTGGTTCACTTTGTATGGTTGCTATTTTTCTCTCTTCTTTTATCTGGCTCAGGTACTGTACAAAAATCATTTCACTTCCAAGCCAGAATTTAAACATTAATTTGTAAATGAATTTTATGAAAATAGAGGAATACTTTTAAAAGAGTAGATTTAACACTTAAAGTATTCAAATAAAAATTTAAATAAGAATAAATTGAAACATATGCTTAGAGAAAATGCAATCACTCAAACACTTCCTTAATTTAATCACTCGTACAATTTCCAACCAATTGAAAAATCCACGTTTGTGAATAACCAGATCCTCGTCCAAGTATTCTTTCATAAAAAAACACATTTTATATTACAATCACTTGGTTGGCCTGTCAGAATTTATTCTGGATCAAAGTTTTGGCACTGATCTTTCTTTTACTTGGTCACTTTCACGGTCACAATTTCACCAGTACGATGCAGCCACGACGGTTGTAAAATCGAACTAATACCTTGTTTCCACACCAGATCTTTGGTGGCTCTCTGTTCGAATACGGTAGGGCGCAAAAGACAAAAAGAGATCGGGTTTTCGCTGACCATTGGATGTCAATGCTGGAGATAAATGTACACCGTTAGGATGAAGCCTGTACTTAAGAGAAATTGTAGGTCTCTTACCACTTGCGTTTGGCTACAGACCACAAAAAAATGACCAAGTGATCCAACTAAGTTCCACCAGCTGTCCAAAGATTTCTATGAACAGACAAACACATACATGATCTAATGGGACATAAGTAAAAGGAAAAAAAAAAAAAAACAACTTACTTCTCATATATATGTGTACGTTGGCCCAGTGTATTTTAATTAAAGGAAAATTTCAATTAACCAAACAAAAACTTAACCAAAAACTAAAAATTTTCTTGTGGCACAAATCAGACTGTATGCGTTCGGTGATGACGTTAGATATCAAAAAGGTCTCATGGAGGCACTCTGGTTCCTTTTAAACCCTCGGTTCTTTCCAAACACTTTCCAGCACCAATATGTCTGCCAAGGAAAACCACCGCAGTGAAAAAAGAAAAGCTAAAGCAGAATAGAAAGTATCTGCATTTATCGATTAGGCTTAAACACATATGCGTTTCTTGGAACTCACCACACAAAAAAAAACAAAAGGGGGAAAAAAATTTCCATAAAAAATAAATGATTGTGCTGAGTCTCCCGGATGCTAGTCGTATATCCTACCAGTTTGACACGGTACTGTACATATTCAAATTACGCAGCCTCCTAAAAATATGTCATCAACCTAAACCAATTAACGCCAACAATGTAAAGACAATACAATCATTCGCACACACAGGCATACATGAACGTATCTATATACAAGCGCCACTACATTTACCCCCACAAAGATCAGATTTCGGGGATTCACCAGAACCGAAAGATGATACCTCTTGTTGAATTTGAGTCTATTGCCTAATATCTTTCGCATGATATTTACCAATGAGATTTCCATGTAAATCTTCTAGCTCATAGTAAGCACTGCCAAGTTTGCGTCGTACGCGGGATTTAATAAATGTAGGTGCTAATTTCGCGTTAAATCCTTTTTCGAAGTTACTTTACCGAATGTTCCTACGATACACTTCCTGACCTTCTTTATATGATACTTCACGAGACCTGGTGTTGTAAGCATTTTTATGGCGTTCGAATTTCCGCATGACCTCCGTAGCTTTGGTTCGAATAACATCAAAAGTGTCAAATCGGTTGAATTGGACTGAGCGATCCTCAAGCATACTTAAATTCCTCAAAAGTTGATAAGTAGAACCATTAGTAACCATGTGCTGACCAAATGCTATAAAATATGGAGATGTACCTACTGAAGAATGCACCGTCGACCTGAGAGCACACGAAATTCTACTCAGTTGTTCATCCCAGTCTCGCTGATCGGTTTGTACATAAGCTTTTATAGCTGAAATGACTGACCTATTCACTCGCTCAGACGCATTTGCCTGAGGAGAGTGGACAGCAGTGTATACATGAGAAATTCCATAACTCTGAAGAAGTGAATTAAATTTATGCGCTTTAAATTGATTTCCATTATCCGAAACTATTATTTCAGGAATGCCGAAGGTATGAAAAAGGCTTTCTTCCAAAAAGTTTACTACCACATCAGCTGTAAATTTCTTTACTGGCTGAATAAAAGGAAATTTAGAAAAATGATCAAGGACTACGAATATCCCAATATTACCGGATCTTGATCTTGGGTAAGGACCTAAAAAGTCGACGTACAACTTTTGAAATAACCTGTGTGTTTCCCCAGTCTTTCCCATAGGTGGCGCATAACTCGATTCGGGTGTTTTGTGGTTTTACATACATCACAAGCATTGATGTAGTTTTTAACATCGTTGACGAGATTTGGCCAAAAATAGTAATGCCGTATTCTCTCTAACGTTTTATTTATCCCCGAATGAGAAGATAATGGATCATCATGATGTTTCTTCAAAACCTCCGGGATCAATCCTCGCGGTATCCATAGTTTCCAAGTCAGGTCATCAGTCGTTTGTTCCCCAATCGAGTGTTCAGTCCTGCGGTACAAGTAGCCATTAATAACTTTTAAGTCGGGAGTGGTATCAATATTTGCTACAACCCTTCTAATCAAGTCGTTATATTCGTCAGAGTGAAAATGGGTAGAATCTAAGTCTACAAAAACCCCACTGTCATTCCCTATTTCGGACAAACAGCAGACCTCGGACAAATCATCAGTGTTGACACGGGAAAGTGTATCCGGAAAAATATTCTGCGAGCCCTTCCTATGTTCTATTTTAAAACGATACCCTTGAAGTTTCAAAGCCGAGCCAGCCTAGTACTTAGGTCTGTTTGGGACATGAGCCACTTTAAAGAAGCATGATCCGTAATCACTGTGAACTCATGTCCCTCGACATAAGCTCTGAACTTTTTAATGCTTACCATTGCTGCTAGGCACTCTTGTTCGGTGACACTATAGTTACATTGGGCTTGGTTGAGTTTCTTTGACATAAATGCTATGGGAAACTCTTCACCCTCCGCATTCTTTTGCACCAATACACTTCCTATTCCTGTTTTGCTAGCGTCACAGTGTATATAAAACGGCTGTGCTATGCAAAACAGGGGCTGTGCACAGAATATTCTTCAAATCCTCAAATGATCGTTGTGCCATCTCAGACCATACAAATTTACGCTTAGATTTCAGCATATCTGTTAAGGGCGTAGAAATTACAGCATAGTTCCGTATAAATTTCCTATACCAACCTGACAACCCTAAAAATCGTCTGATTTGTTTGACAGACCTCGGAGTCGGAAATTCTGTAATGGCGGAAACCTTTTCTGGGTCTGTACGAATAACCCCATCCCCCACAATATGACCAAGATATCGGACTTCTGTCATGCAAAATTTACTTTTCTCAACATTTATAGTCAGTCCGGATGCACGCAAACACCTAGCCACTTCCTGTAAGACATGGATATGACGCTCAAATGAAGCAGACACCACCATTAGCCTGGACATAGCCTGAGGTGCATTGCACAACCCGAAGGGCATAACTTTGAAGTGATACAACGGCCTCCCAGGAACGGTAAATGCAGTCTTATCTTTCGATGAAGGATCTAAAGGTATCTACCAAAAAGCGTCCTTGAGCTCAAGGTTGCTAATAAACTCTGCCTTTGGCAGACGACTTAAAATTCCGTCTATATGAGGAAGCGGATAAGCATCGTCTACAGTCACTGAATTAAGTTTCCTGCTATCTAAACATAATCTGTTTTTGCCAGGTTTCCTATGAAGGACAACTGGAGATGACCAAGCACTACCAGACTTCTCAATAACTCCCATAACAAGCATTCTATCAAGCTCATCGTAAATTAGCTTCTCAATCGCTGGAGAAACGGGAAAGTGTCTTTGCTTAATAGGTTTGGCATCTCCAGTGCCCATAACGTGACATAGGACACTGGTTCGACCAAGACCTTGTTTGGCAAAGGAAGGAAAAATATTTATTATTTGTTGTAATTTCTTTTGTTGTTCAGAAGAAAGAGGTCTTCGATCTGAAATATCGCTAATTGTAGGCGGGTCGTACGCAGTGGAAGAAAATAAAGCAGGTGGAAGCAAATTAAACATCTTCCAAAAATCCATTCCTAAAATTAGATTTTGCGATAAACTTGGCACAATGAACTCTACATCAGTCGTCAGAACTCCAATGACAAGTTGTGGCTTTCCATCAGCAGTCCTCACTGACGTATTCAATTTTCTAAATGACCCCTTTGAATTTAAAAGATCCATTGCAGCCTGAGTCCCTAAACAAGAAACGGATGCTCCTGTATCCAGCAAACCTATCAGCTTTTTGTTCAGTAGTTGAACCTCGGCGTATGGCGTAGGCGGGTCGTACGCAGTGGAAGAAAATAAAGCAGGTGGAAGCAAATTAAACATCTTCCAAAAATCCATTCCTAAAATTAGATTTTGCGATAAACTTGGCACAATGAATAAAGTCAAGGGCAAAACTTCTCCTTTGAACTCTACATCAGTCGTCAGAACTCCAATGACAAGTTGTGTCTTTCCATCAGCAGTCCTCACTGACGTATTCAATTTTCTAAATGACCCCTTTGAATTTAAAAGATCCATTGCAGCCTGAGCCCGTAAACAAGAAACGGATGTTCCTGTATCCAGCAAACCTATCAGCTTTTTGTTCAGTAGTTGAACCTTGGCGTATGGACGCACATCCCCTGGCCTGTCTAACACTGAAACTGAAAAATTCCTTCTAAACGACTTAACCTTTTTCCAAAAATTCTCCATACAGCAACTAGATCTTGTCGGCTTGGGATTTTCACCAAAAATTCGAGCGCGTGCCTCATAATAAAGTTTCACTCTTTCATGCAGTGGTTTAAGAAGGCGAGGACCTAAGTTTTCTGTTACTTTTCTTATAACTCTTTCATTCCCGGTACTATTTTGGTCTAGATTACATCTGGTATAATTAGTGTTAAGTCCATTGGTATTGTAGCTGTTAACTATGTCGTGTTTATTGTGCTTGCGTATGAGGAATTTTAATTGGTTTCCGGTATTTGTTGGCTGCGACTCGATTTGATAGCACCCTTTGGTGCGTTATGTCGAAAGTTTTTTGAATTGGCGTTACATTTCTGACAAGTTGGCTTATATGTTTGAGGGGTCCCACATCCATAGCAAAATACCGAACGTTCAGCAGTGCAGTCCTGATAATGATGGTCAGATTGTCTACAGTTCCAGCAGGTTAGATTCACCTCGGATACCTCGTCAAATACACCCACTTCCGGGACAGCGTCATCCTCAACCTCAAGCTCTGAAACTCGTTTCGAAAATTGAGGGTGCCTACTGCCAGGATTGCAATGTCTTGTGCACATATCGTGAAGAACAAATTCCCTACGGCGACATATCTCACGCAAATGACCAACAGATTGAATAGTTAAATTCAAAATCTCGTGCTGTATTTCCGGCAATACATTTCTGCGCAACATCTCAACTAACGTACGATCATCTAGTGGGTGATTCAACCTATCTACAAGGTCTATAACGGATTCATAAAATGCATCGAATGATTCGTTCGACTTCTGCATAAGATCACGAATCATTTCGCGGAAATCTACATCTGTCCTAGAATCGCGGAATTGCTGTCTCAACGCCCTACAAAGATCTGACCAATGAAAACCACCCACAGATTTATGAAACCGCCAAAACCAGTCACTCGCCTTTCCCTCGAATAAGCTACTAGCATTTCCACATAATATATCACAATTTCCATTTAAAGTTTGCCTCGATAGAGCCTCTGCACGATAAATAAAATTGTCCACTGGTAAACAATTAGAGCCACCAGTGAATTTAAGCTTCCAGTTATGCATAATTTGACTCACTCTATCAGGACGAAGTGACAAGTCTGCCACCGTACTATTCTGACTAAAACGTGAATGATTTGTCTCGTTACAAACTATACCATGTTGTGAAACATTGACATTTCGACTGCTGTTATTTTGATTGTGAGATGTCGCAGGTATACCCAAGAGTTGCTCTAACGTGCGCCGCACAGTGGTCAATTTCGCGAGATAGCGGTCAAAACTCTATAACTTTTGGCCGGATTGGTATTTTTTACGCAAATTGTTTTGTTCAATAGGAGGGACTTTAAGCTTCAATTTGCGTGTTCACACGTAAAAATCGACTGATAGGAACGTAAGTAATGTGGAGTTAAAAATGCATTTTAATTTTTTGTTGAGTTTCCATGTAAAAGTTGAATATTTTGACATTTTAAATAGGTATATTTTTTATAATTTCTTATTTTCTTCAATCGTATTTTACAACCAATACTTATTTATTATTCCTAAACTTAATTTTGGTCAGAAAATGCCAACATTTGGCCCCTGACATTTATTTAGTCTCAATATTCACAGGGGCCAAAGGTTGGTTTTTGTGGAAGAAAGCTAATTCTTGTGAGGATTAAACTGATAAATAACACTGAAATTCCCAACAATATCAATACCATTTGGATATATTATATACAGAACACAACATCGATAAAATTTTAAGTAAACTTTTACTATTGATTTAAAGTGCACATATATTTTATTTAAATGTATTAATAAAAATTTATACTAAAATTAGAAACAAATTATAATCTTTAAACTAGTGTTAATTAAACAATATTAGTAAAAATTTCTTCCAAATAGCTTTGATTTTCATTTTGCAGTAGTTGTTTAGCTTCTTCATCTAACTCTAATGAGGTTGATTTCCATTTTTGTCGAATACTGGACATATATGGGTCTGATGTGCACAACAAAATATTAATAAGATCTTCATTAGTACAATATCTGGAAATTTTTCTTGTATTGTGCTCGCGAAAGAATCTGTAGTCTTTGTTCCTTTTTTCTTGCGCTTCTTCTGAGAGATCTCCAATTGGAAGCATATTGTGCTGAATTATTTGTTCCCCATGGAACAAAATTTTGTGAACTGTGGTTGGCATATGTCTCCAAGAATATTTTTGGTTATAAAGGGTTGCTGTCTCATTAGCATACTGACCAAATATTTTTGCATCTATCTTTTTGCTACATACTATAACTTCTAATATGATTTGGAATCGTCGTATTAAATCATAATCTACTCCAGTTATAGAAGCTGCAGTTTCTGGATCGGAAAAAAATCTCCTTGCTGTGTTTCCATCATTAGAATTTCCTTCTCCTTGCTTTGGCTGGTCAATTATAAGGCCTATCTCACGGTATTTTTCTTGAATATCTTTTTTTTTTGCTTTCTTTTTTCCAAATTTTCTTTGTTGTTTCTCACTGTTTCGCCTAACGGGCCAAATTCCAAATCGTATCCCAATTTAAGAATATGCTCCATAAAACGAATTCTAGCATGAAGAGGTGACATTCCAAATTCATATGCTTCATTAAAACTATCGTCTTGTGTTGGTGGTTGGCTCAATTGACTTGATGTTTTTTGGCATATGGTGCAGCTTGACGAAGACTTTGTTTCGGTTAAAGCTTGTGCAACTTTTCCATCGATCATTGTAAGTGACATTTTAAAGTTAACTTCGATGCATTGGTCATTAAATTCAAATATCACTGGTTGAAGTTCTTTAATTTCATCTCTTATTTTGCCAACTTCTTCAGTTATGACATCTTTAGTTTCTTTTTTGTAAGCAAACTTTATTGGTCTACAAAATTTTGTTGACGAGGGAATTTCATTCTTCCATACATCTATCTCTGCAGCTCTACTAGTTGACGGCTCTGAACCAATATAAGTTTTTGTTAAACGTAATGGAACGAAAGAAATCATGAATAAATTGGCATCTGATGAATTTTCCGCATTACATTGTTTGTATTGTTTCTGGCCAGAGGACCCATCACATCCCCATTTAGAAATTAAAGTCAGGCTGCAATTTTTAAACTTCTTTAAATAGTCAGCATCAAATGTCTTTAATAATCGTTCTGCAGTGTGTTCAAGAAGATCCTGCAATTTTATTTCTGCTGAACTTGAAGTTACACTAATAGCAGTTGGTGAAGGTAAGCAATCTTTTTTGACAGAAACTAAATCTCGATATGATGGAAAAATTCCACAATTTTTTTCATTGGTTCGCTTCCGCAATTCTGTATATTGGTTTTTAGTCATTTTCAAATCCAAAAATAGTGCAAATGCTTCTTCTGGAGTAAATTTATTTTCTTCAGTTGGTGTCGGCATACTTTCTAAAATCCTTTTTGTGCGTCTGGGGCTTGCTTCCACTATTTTTTCAATGATAGCAATTTTACTCTTTTTAGTTTTCGATGGTTGAATTTGATGCAGAAATGAATCCTTTATGATGCTACAAGAAACTTCTTCATTGATATGTTTAAGCTTGCGTCTTCGTGATCTTTCACTACAATTATCAATTGGCTTTGCTGGTCGACCACCTTTTCCAGTTTCCGTGGTAGTTACTGATGGCTTTTCAAAAATAAGTTTATTTTTTAGCCATTCTTGGTTGCGTGAGTAAAACAATTTCTTGATTCTGGAACATTGATTGTACCGTTTTCTTAAAGTATTTAAAAAGTTTTTTGTTTTTAACTTATGAATTTTAATTTCTTGTTTGTCGGATATTTTGAAGAATGGATTATTCATTATATGTAAAATAATGTCGTTTTCATCTTTCCGTTCAAAATATATATCAGATAGAACACTATAACTGAATTTAGCCATTGTTTAAACAATAATTATATATAATTATATAATTCACTATTAAAAACTGCACTTTCAAAATATTGACTTGTACTTTTCGCGTTCGTCGACACTTGTTGAATGAGTAAAATCGATCAATGCACACCTATTTATACTGTGTATTGTTCACTATTTTACTGACAGGTACTTGTAAATGGGTGCGTGTTTTTTTACCGTCGCTATATACCTGTTTCACCATGTGTGAGGTTTAAATTTTCCGAATAATGACCACCCCTAAATGTGAAAAACCCAAATAATTTAAAGTTACTTTGCTTACTATGGGTTTTTCAGTTGGCTACCTGTTTTTTACATAAATTCAACGCACATTTAGGGGTCGTCATTATTCGCAAATGTATTTAAAACAGGTATTCTGAACGGACCTGATATTCGGAAATTGATCAAAAGTGATTCTTTCATGAACAACCTACGAAGAAAACAAGATCATCAGAACCACAAGCGTCAACTTCTGCAAGCATGGATATTGCCAATAATTGAAAAAATGTTCTGAATTTGGTTTTTATGCATATTATTATTGCGTATTAATTGCATATTATTTTATTTTCATAAAGTTTTTATAAATATTTTTTTTGCATGATAATTTTTTAATTTTTATTTTTATTTTATTTTTTGAAATTGCGAATAAAAGCGAAACGCGTGCATCGATTTTCATGATCTTTGTCTCATTTTGCTCATAGGTTATGTGACTTTGCGAAAAAGTAACTACACTTGAAACTTATTTCCGTTTTGTATTTTTTATGAATTTAAAAAAAAATTTCTTCATTTTTTATTGGAAACTTATTTTTAACTTGTAAACTGTTGCTTGTATAGGAAAACAATATATGAACAGATTAAGGGAATTGTAATTCTTAATTTTTTAAAATTTATTTCAACTAAATCGGGCTAGTGGCTGTCGAGCTATGTCAAACAACAGGGCCTAAAACGTGATAAATTCCCCTATACGATAGTACTAACTTCAAATCGATATTAAAAATATTTCGGCAGGTAAGAAGACAAAACGAATGATGCAGAAATTTCACATACTGTTCTCAGAATTGAGTTGGCAAATCATGTGTTGTACAGCAGGTTAGATTCACCTCGGATACCTCGTCAAATACACCCACTTCCGGGACAGCGTCATCCTCAACCTCAAGCTCTGAAACTCGTTTCGAAAATTGAGGGTGCCTACTGCCAGGATTGCAATGTCTTGTGCACATATCGTGAAGAACAAATTCCCTACGGCGACATATCTCACGCAAATGACCAACAGATTGAATAGTTAAATTCAAAATCTCGTGCTGTATTTCCGGCAATACATTTCTGCGCAACATCTCAACTAACGTACGATCATCTAGTGGGTGATTCAACCTATCTACAAGGTCTATAACGGATTCATAAAATGCATCGAATGATTCGTTCGACTTCTGCATAAGATCACGAATCATTTCGCGGAAATCTACATCTGTCCTAGAATCGCGGAATTGCTGTCTCAACGCCCTACAAAGATCTGACCAATGAAAACCACCCACAGATTTATGAAACCGCCAAAACCAGTCACTCGCCTTTCCCTCGAATAAGCTACTAGCATTTCCACATAATATATCACAATTTCCATTTAAAGTTTGCCTCGATAGAGCCTCTGCACGATAAATAAAATTGTCCACTGGTAAACAATTAGAGCCACCAGTGAATTTAAGCTTCCAGTTATGCATAATTTGACTCACTCTATCAGGACGAAGTGACAAGTCTGCCACCGTACTATTCTGACTAAAACGTGAATGATTTGTCTCGTTACAAACTATACCATGTTGTGAAACATTGACATTTCGACTGCTGTTATTTTGATTGTGAGATGTCGCAGGTATACCCAAGAGTTGCTCTAACGTGCGCCGCACAGTGGTCAATTTCGCGAGATAGCGGTCAAAACTCTATAACTTTTGGCCGGATTGGTATTTTTTACGCAAATTGTTTTGTTCAATAGGAGGGACTTTAAGCTTCAATTTGCGTGTTCAAACGTAAAAATCGACTGATAGGAACGTAAGTAATGTGGAGTTAAAAATGCATTTTAATTTTTTGTTGAGTTTCCATGTAAAAGTTGAATATTTTGACATTTTAAATAGGTATATTTTTTATAATTTCTTATTTTCTTCAATCGTATTTTACAACCAATACTTATTTATTATTCCTAAACTTAATTTTGGTCAGCACATTTGGCCCCTGACATTTATTTAGTCTCAATATTCACAGGGGCCAAAGGTTGGTTTTTGTGGAAGAAAGCTAATTCTTGTGAGGATTAAACTGATAAATAACACTGAAATTCCCAACAATATCAATACCATTTGGATATATTATATACAGAACACAACATCGATAAAATTTTAAGTAAACTTTTACTATTGATTTAAAGTGCACATATATTTTATTTAAATGTATTAATAAAAATTTATACTAAAATTAGAAACAAATTATAATCTTTAAACTAGTGTTAATTAAACAATATTAGTAAAAATTTCTTCCAAATAGCTTTGATTTTCATTTTGCAGTAGTTGTTTAGCTTCTTCATCTAACTCTAATGAGGTTGATTTCCATTTTTGTCGAATACTGGACATATATGGGTCTGATGTGCACAACAAAATATTAATAAGATCTTCATTAGTACAATATCTGGAAATTTTTCTTGTATTGTGCTCGCGAAAGAATCTGTAGTCTTTGTTCCTTTTTTCTTGCGCTTCTTCTGAGAGATCTCCAATTGGAAGCATATTGTGCTGAATTATTTGTTCCCCATGGAACAAAATTTTGTGAACTGTGGTTGGCATATGTCTCCAAGAATATTTTTGGTTATAAAGGGTTGCTGTCTCATTAGCATACTGACCAAATATTTTTGCATCTATCTTTTTGCTACATACTATAACTTCTAATATGATTTGGAATCGTCGTATTAAATCATAATCTACTCCAGTTATAGAAGCTGCAGTTTCTGGATCGGAAAAAAATCTCCTTGCTGTGTTTCCATCATTAGAATTTCCTTCTCCTTGCTTTGGCTGGTCAATTATAAGGCCTATCTCACGGTATTTTTCTTGAATATCTTTTTTTTTTTTGCTTTCTTTTTTCCAAATTTTCTTTGTTGTTTCTCACTGTTTCGCCTAACGGGCCAAATTCCAAATCGTATCCCAATTTAAGAATATGCTCCATAAAACGAATTCTAGCATGAAGAGGTGACATTCCAAATTCATATGCTTCATTAAAACTATCGTCTTGTGTTGGTGGTTGGCTCAATTGACTTGATGTTTTTTGGCATATGGTGCAGCTTGACGAAGACTTTGTTTCGGTTAAAGCTTGTGCAACTTTTCCATCGATCATTGTAAGTGACATTTTAAAGTTAACTTCGATGCATTGGTCATTAAATTCAAATATCACTGGTTGAAGTTCTTTAATTTCATCTCTTATTTTGCCAACTTCTTCAGTTATGACATCTTTAGTTTCTTTTTTGTAAGTAAACTTTATTGGTCTACAAAATTTTGTTGACGAGGGAATTTCATTCTTCCATACATCTATCTCTGCAGCTCTACTAGTTGACGGCTCTGAACCAATATAAGTTTTTGTTAAACGTAATGGAACGAAAGAAATCATGAATAAATTGGCATCTGATGAATTTTCCGCATTACATTGTTTGTATTGTTTCTGGCCAGAGGACCCATCACATCCCCATTTAGAAATTAAAGTCAGGCTGCAATTTTTAAACTTCTTTAAATAGTCAGCATCAAATGTCTTTAATAATCGTTCTGCAGTGTGTTCAAGAAGATCCTGCAATTTTATTTCTGCTGAACTTGAAGTTACACTAATAGCAGTTGGTGAAGGTAAGCAATCTTTTTTGACAGAAACTAAATCTCGATATGATGGAAAAATTCCACAATTTTTTTCATTGGTTCGCTTCCGCAATTCTGTATATTGGTTTTTAGTCATTTTCAAATCCAAAAATAGTGCAAATGCTTCTTCTGGAGTAAATTTATTTTCTTCAGTTGGTGTCGGCATACTTTCTAAAATCCTTTTTGTGCGTCTGGGGCTTGCTTCCACTATTTTTTCAATGATAGCAATTTTACTCTTTTTAGTTTTCGATGGTTGAATTTGATGCAGAATTGAATCCTTTATGATGCTACAAGAAACTTCTTCATTGATATGTTTAAGCTTGCGTCTTCGTGATCTTTCACTACAATTATCAATTGGCTTTGCTGGTCGACCACCTTTTCCAGTTTCCGTGGTAGTTACTGATGGCTTTTCAAAAATAAGTTTATTTTTTAGCCATTCTTGGTTGCGTGAGTAAAACAATTTCTTGATTCTGGAACATTGATTGTACCGTTTTCTTAAAGTATTTAAAAAGTTTTTTATTTTTAACTTATGAATTTTAATTTCTTGTTTGTCGGATATTTTGAAGAATGGATTATTCATTATATGTAAAATAATGTCGTTTTCATCTTTCCGTTCAAAATATATATCAGATAGAACACTATAACTGAATTTAGCCATTGTTTAAACAATAATTATATATAATTATATAATTCACTATTAAAAACTGCACTTTCAAAATATTGACTTGTACTTTTCGCGTTCGTCGACACTTGTTGAATGAGTAAAATCGATCAATGCACACCTATTTATACTGTGTATTGTTCACTATTTTACTGACAGGTACTTGTAAATGGGTGCGTGTTTTTTACCGTCGCTATATACCTGTTTCACCATGTGTGAGGTTTAAATTTTCCGAATAATGACCACCCCTAAATGTGAAAAACCCAAATAATTTAAAGTTACTTTGCTTACTATGGGTTTTTCAGCTGGCTACCTGTTTTTTACATAAATTCAACGCACATTTAGGGGTCGTCATTATTCGCAAAAGTATTTAAAACAGGTATTCTGAACGGACCTGATATTCGGAAATTGATCAAAAGTGATTCTTTCATGAACAACCTACGAAGAAAACAAGATCATCAGAACCACAAGCGTCAACTTCTGCAAGCATGGATATTGCCAATAATTGAAAAAATGTTCTGAATTTGGTTTTTATGCATATTATTATTGCGTATTAATTGCATATTATTTTATTTTCATAAAGTTTTTATAAATATTTTTTTTTGCATGATAATTTTTTAATTTTTATTTTTATTTTATTTTTTGAAATTGCGAATAAAAGCGAAACGCGTGCATCGATTTTCATGATCTTTGTCTCATTTTGCTCATAGGTTATGTGACTTTGCGAAAAAGTAACTACACTTGAAACTTATTTCCGTTTTGTATTTTTTATGAATTTAAAAAAAAATTCTTCATTTTTTATTGGAAACTTATTTTTAACTTGTAAACTGTTGCTTGTATAGGAAAACAATATATGAACAGATTAAGGGAATTGTAATTCTTAATTTTTTAAAATTTATTTCAACTAAATCGGGCTAGTGGCTGTCGAGCTATGTCAAACAACAGGGCCTAAAACGTGATAAATTCCCCTATACGATAGTACTAACTTCAAATCGATATTAAAAATATTTCGGCAGGTAAGAAGACAAAACGAATGATGCAGAAATTTCACATACTGTTCTCAGAATTGAGTTGGCAAATCATGTGTTGTACTGTGTAATGAATAATAATGACTTTGGATGATATGTACGTCAATCGTTTCGTTTGTTTTCGTGCACTGGATAGCACTAAGTTGTGACAGTGCTGTTGTCTCTTTAATTTTTGTGATTCATTCTCGTTTCTAATGTTCTCTTCGTTGTGTTCTGTCGTTAATATTGGTAAAAATTGAATTTAATATTCTATTTGGTTTGTAAGCAAAGCGAATGTTGTCAGATTCTATTGTCATTTTTGTCAAAATTTTGATACACCCTTCTATGTGGACTAGGTCCAAATATGGGCCAAATTCTCCTAATTTCAACAGAATTATTTTTTGGGTCAATAAGAACTCTTGTACAAAATTTCTCAAAAAATATGACGTGCATTTGTACCGAATATCTTACCTTGGGTCAGAAAAATTGCTGTAGCTCAAAAAGTGCAGTCCCGATGCATGGACATGTATATATAGGAATGTAGGGGAGGGTTAGGACTACAAAATAGTAAATTTGTGTTTTGACTCAGCTTGACTCACAGGAGTTGTGCTCTATGAAGTAGGAAATTTCCGATAAATTAGACCTATTTTAAAAAAAATATTTAAATTGTTCTGCAAACAGTAGAGCTTCAATTTTTCAATTTCTACCAGTGATAGGAAATAAGTTAAGTTACAACAGAAAATTTATTTCGTCCAAAAATCTTGAAAAACAAAAAAGTTATGATCATTTCAACTTTAAAAATTAACTAAAAATATCATAAATATCATAAATTCTGAAAAAGCCCATTTTGGACCACCCTGTTCTCAGTGAAATAGTTAAAATAGAGTTCTAATTTTTTGGCACCCGAGGTTTACTACTGTCTACTTTCATATAAGTCTAATAACTTTAAAATCGGAGAACAAAAACCAAAAGGAGTTTTGGCCGCTATCTCAAAATAATGACCACAATGACCACCAAAATAATTTAAGAGAAATTGGATGGTTTATGCATTAATTTGGTTCACTTTGTATGGTTGCTATTTTTCTCTCTTCTTTTATCTGGCTCAGGTACTGTACAAAAATCATTTCACTTCCAAGCCAGAATTTAAACATTAATTTGTAAATGAATTTTATGAAAATAGAGGAATACTTTTAAAAGAGTAGATTTAACACTTAAAGTATTCAAATAAAAATTTAAATAAGAATAAATTGAAACATATGCTTAGAGAAAATGCAATCACTCAAACACTTCCTTAATTTAATCACTCGTACAATTTCCAACCAATTGAAAAATCCACGTTTGTGAATAACCAGATCCTCGTCCAAGTATTCTTTCATAAAAAAACACATTTTATATTACAATCACTTGGTTGGCCTGTCAGAATTTATTCTGGATCAAAGTTTTGGCACTGATCTTTCTTTTACTTGGTCACTTTCACGGTCACAATTTCACCAGTACGATGCAGCCACGACGGTTGTAAAATCGAACTAATACCTTGTTTCCACACCAGATCTTTGGTGGCTCTCTGTTCGAATACGGTAGGGCGCAAAAGACAAAAAGAGATCGGGTTTTCGCTGACCATTGGATGTCAATGCTGGAGATTAATGTACACCGTTAGGATGAAGCCTGTACTTAAGAGAAATTGTAGGTCTCTTACCACTTGCGTTTGGCTACAGACCACAAAAAAATGACCAAGTGATCCAACTAAGTTCCACCAGCTGTCCAAAGATTTCTATGAACAGACAAACACATACATGATCTAATGGGACATAAGTAAAAGGAAGAAAAACAACTTACTTCTCATATATATGTGTACGTTGGCCCAATGTATTTTAATTAAAGGAAAATTTCAATTAACCAAACAAAAACTTAACCAAAAACTAAAAATTTTCTTGTGGCACAAATCAGACTGTATGCGTTCGGTGATGACGTTACATATCAAAAAGGTCTCATGGAGGCACCTCTGGTTCCTTTTAAACCCTCGGTTCATTCCAGCACCAATATGTCAGCCAAGAAAAACCACCGCAGTGAAAAAGAAAATCTAAAGTAGAATAAATGCAGATACTTATCGATTAGGCTTAAACACATATGCGTTTCTTGAAACTCACCACACAAAAAAAAACAAAAGGGGGGAAAAATTTCCATAAAAAATAAATGATTGTGCTGAGTTTCGAACCTGGGTCTCCCGGATGATAGTCGTATATCCTACCAGTTTGACACGGTACTGTACATATTCAAATTACACAGCCTCCTAAAAATATGTCATCAACCTAAACCAATTAACGCCAACAATGTAAAGACAATACAATCATTCGCACACACAGGCTACATGAACGTATCTACAAGCGCCACTACACCATAAGGTTTCGTCTCCCTGGTGTCGATGGTAAACATGACGGGTAAAAAGTTTTTAAACGTGGTGCAGATTAATCTGCATCACTGCCAAGCCGCCGCTGCCGACCTTCTCCGATAAGCAAATCGACGTTGCCCTGGTCCAGGAGCCGTGGATTGTTCACAATAAAGTGAAAGGACTAGCGGCTAAAAGCTACACGGTTATTACACCGAGCACGGAGGATAAGGTAAGAACCTGTATAGTAGCCAAGAAGTGTTTAAGTCTAATCTTATCCACAAGTTTCAGTTCTGGAGACACAACGGTGGCATGTTTGTAGGCAACCATCGGGGAAACCCTGACATTTGCCTCCATATGAGAAACCTGGAACTAACACGAAACAACTTATAGCATATGCGTTCAACAAAAGATGGAGACTTGTCGTGGGTTGTGACGCCAATGCTCTCCATACACAATGGGGTAGCACAGATATTAACGAAAGAGGTGAGTCACTTTTTGAATTTATTACACTGTCTAGCCTAAGAATTTGTAACGTAGGTAACACCCCCACTTTCAAAACTAGGGTTAGAGAAGAAGTACTAGATTTTACTTTGACTAACATGGATAGTTCGTTTATCACAGAGTGGAGAGTATCAAGTGATCACTCCTTCTCTGATCACAAGAGAATACTCTTCAAGATTAACCTAGAACAAAAAAACATAGAACCATATAGGAATCCCAAAAGAACGAACTGTTCAAAATTCCACCGTCACGTGGAATCAGACCTCATGGATCTTATGATCGATACGTTCACGGGAGCTGATATTGACAAGTATGTCAACAACCTGACGTCGGCACTGTCAAACAGTTTCATACGGTCATGTCCTAAAACGTTCCCGGGAAAAAGGACTCAACCGTACTGGTGGACCGCTGAGCTTAGAAAGCAAAGAAAGAACACCAGGAAACCTGTACAATAGGGCTCAACGGACAGGTAGCAATGAAGATTGGGAAAACTACAAAGTTAGTTTTAACATCTACAAGGCAGATCTTAAAAGAGCAAAGAGAGCGTCCTGGGTTGCCTATTGCGAGACAATAGACAACATTAACGAGGGAGCTAGATTCAGAAGAGTCCTGTCGAACCCAAAACCTCTAGGACACATCCAGAAACTGGATGGTACATGGACGGCATTGGGCCAAGAGACACTCGGCCTCTTAGCAGAGACCCACTTTCCTAATTGACCGCAATAGATAATCTCTCTCAATTTGATGAAGTCAGCATAGATAACATAGTCAATGAAAATAGAATAAAATGGGCAATTGATACCTTCCAGTCCTTCAAATCCCCGGGTATGGATGGTATCTTTCCAGCCATGCTGCAACAAACGACGGATGTGATTATAAAACATCTCCCAGTCACTCGTCCGCTAAGGACTTCAGACCATTTAGCGTGTCATCCTTCCTCCTTAAGACAATGGAACGTATCTTAGATGCATATCTAAGAGATAGCATAGATAGCAATCTGCTAAGTGACGCTCAACATGGCTATCTTAAAGGCAAATCTACTGAGAGCTCACTTCATGAGGTTGTAAGTTACATAGAAAGAAATCTAGAATTGAAAGAGTATACTCATGCAGCGTTTCTAGATATAGAAGGAGCCTTTAACAACATAGAGTCCGACACCATCAGTAGCGCTCTAAGGGATCAACACGTTCCGAACTTTCTCGTCGAGTGGATAGACTCGATGCTAAAGCATCGTATTATCAATTCGACTCTGGGGATCGGAATGATAAGGAAACTGGTGACTAGGGGAACACCTCAGGGAGGGGTCTTATCCCCACTTCTGTGGCTCCTCGCTGTGAACAGTATCCTCAGATCCCTTTCTGATGATGGCAATAATGTAGTTGCATATGCCGATGACGTAGTCATCATGGTATGGGGAACATTTTTACCAACTATCAGCGATTTAATGCAAGGTGCACTGAGGAAATTATCAGGATGGGGTAGTAGTAGTGGCCTGGGCATCAATCCTAGGAAAACATAACTAGTTATTTTTTCAAGGAAATACAACATAGATCCATTCAGGAAACCAGTACTGGGTGGTACCGAACTTCCACTTTCACAGGAGGCTAAATATCTTGGGGTGATTCTAGATCGCAGGCTGAACTGGATCAGGAACACTGAGGAAAGATATAAAAAAGGCCTAAATGCTCTCTACATGTGCAGGAACTCCATAGGTAAGAGCTGGGGTCTGAAACCGAAAGTTGTAGATTTGATCTACCTATGGTTGTTTAGTCTGGTGGAGTGCCATGAGAAACGGGAAATTATTAGCAAAATTAACTAAGACACAGAGACTAGCCAGCCTGAGTATCACAGGAGCCATCAAAAGCACACCGCAGTCAGTCCAGCTACCTCTGGATCATTTCACAGAGATGGCTGCTGCAAAAAGCGCTTTAAGGCTCAAGGAATCAGGCTACTGGAGGAGAACTTTCAGCCAGAACAAGTCTTCAATGAAGGTACCGACTATTTGGTACCGGTTCTGGACTTCTCAACAGTACCACAGATGATTATACCGAAAAGAGCAGATTGGGACAATGGCGAGCCCTTTACAGGCTTGGCTGTCTACACTGATGGCTCTAAGATGGATATAGGCACAGGTGCGAGTTTCTACACTGATGGCTCTAATATGGATATAGGCACAGGTGCGAGTTTCTACATTGAATCACTACAGATACGTAAATCTTTCAGACTCAACGATAACTGTAGCGTTTATCAAGCTGAAATCCTTACAATAAAAAAGGCAGCAGAATTTCTAGCGGAGATAGAAATTCCGGCGGAAACAGATATAAACTTTTGCATAGACAGTCAGGCAGCCATTAAATCAGTCATGTCTCATAACGTCAAATCAAAGCTTTTACTGAGTTGCAAGCGCTCGCTGGAAGCCATGTGGTCCGTCTCTGCTGGGTTCCCGGACATAGCAATATCAGTGGGAACGAAATAGCAGACGAACTGGCCAGAAATGGTTCATCCATGGAAATCTCGCAAGCCGAAAACTCAGTGAAACCACCGATAGGCGTTTTCTATAGACTGATTGAGTCACGCAGATGGGCAATGATGAACTCAACATGGACTAATTTATCAACCTGCTGAGATTCTCGAAGGGCCTGGGCTGGATTATGGGTAGTTTCTGATTTCTGATTCACACTGATGATAACATTGAATCCGGCACCTATCAGTAAGAATGAGAACCATAAGGTACGCCAATGTCAAGCTACACAGAGGTATCCTCGTATTACTCATAGGCCACAGCAATTATAAGGTATACCTGACAACTGTACAGTCAAACTAAACTCGACTTTCTAACTCCTCCCACTCACTTGACACCTCCTATTCCACCACAACCCTTATTCCCGCTTTTCCTCTATCCCTCACCTCCTGTCCCACCCTCTCATCTAATTCACATTTACATATATACATTTCAGGTACAAGGATATGTACAATGGATCCAATAGGGTCTCCGAGTGCACAGATTGCGAAAGCTTTCTGGTCCTTTAAACCAAACCAAACTGCAGCACAAATAATGATATTCTCGCTGATATAAACAATATAAATGCATTGATATATACTCAAAATAAAATTAGCATGCCCTTAAAGCAATAAATAAAAAGTTAATAGTTTTTTGTTTTTAAACTTCAATTTTTTGCGTCAGGAAATCTCTAGCAGAAAAGTAAGCAGTCTTCTTTAAAATTAACCAAAACTGACGAAGAACCATGTTGAAATGCATATAAAATATAAATCACTCAATAGTGAGATCAAAGAGCTATTTACGGAATTAGAAAGAGCATGTTTAGGACATAAATCAACTCCATTCGCCCAAAAATGGTTAGCAGACTCAAAAAATTCTAAGCCGATAAATGATTGTTTTTATAATTAAACTTTTTGTTGTAATGGTAATGGAGCACATACAATTTATGAAAGGTGTTCTAAAGGTCATTTTAAACACACAGAATATTTGGGCAAAACGTCGCGTTGCACATAATTTTGCTTTTGTGGTTCTACACCAGAGTATGTAAAACACATTATCTCGCATTTTGCGCAATATGTTTTTGCTCAAATGTTTAAACCCCCTATAAACAATATATCTAGTAGTCGATTACAGAATTATAAAGTCAATTTTTAACCATAAATCAAAAATTCCGAACACCTTTAAAATGATATAACATAGCTATCGACGTCATCAACGCACACGTCGAGAACGCCCGACGCTATTAAACAGTGAAACCCCCCAAAACAAAACAAAAAACAGAACAGAAAAATAATAAAGCGAGTGGATAAGGAAAAAATACATAAAGTTACTGTCGCAAGAAACTAAAACTTTCCATGTATGTGTTAGACAATGTTGTTCATTGAATTTGGTGTAAATATTTATTTTACTAGAGCAAACAATTTTACCTATTGTGAAGCAATATTCTGTCAACGCAGCAGACTATAGCGTCTTTAGCAAGTATTCCACATTTTTCAAAGCAATCTGTACGACCACGAACGAAGTTAGTGCAGATACAAAAACTAATACATGCAGCGGATAATAAAAACGGGTAAAAATTGTGGTGTTTGAACGAATCTGGATAAACCTTTTTCAAAACGGTGCCTTAAGGCACTGGCTGCTCTCACTTCCGTGAGCCAGTGTTTATTCAATCAAGTTTTATTTTTTATATATTCAACTGTAAGTTTAGTGGTAACTTGACGTTACTTTTTGTATTTAGCGGAGGAAGAAGGTATGTACAATATAATTAATGTCAAATTATTATAATTTATACTATAATAAAAACTAATTGAAAATAAAATTTGGATGTGTGTTTATTTGTGAAAAAGGAGATAGGTTGCGTAATTCGCAAAAAATGCTTTACTCGCTGATTTTGGAAATAATTTGATTCTATTCAATAGCAGAATCATGCTGCTGAAACAGCTACAATTGTCTGCTGTAACAGCAGGAAAAAAGTCTGCTAAAACAGCAAACATCAACCTGTTATTTCAGCAGCAAGTCTGCTAAAAACAGCAGACTTTTCTGCCGACTAATAAATGTAATGTCGACTAATAAAAGCGTTCTGTTGCAACCGTTTGAGACTTATCTAAAAAATATGTTTCCCGGTTTTCCGAAAACTGTGACGGCGGTCTTAGGTTAAAACTCCGGTTGACCCGGTTTTCGGTCTCGGGTTTGATCGCTCTAATTCTGTAGGGCTGTTCGATCGGGCTTTCTAGCTTATAGCCTTGTCACACTGCATGCGAAATCTTGCTGAAATAACATAAGGTCGATTTACAACTGTCAGTTTTGTATGGGATCTGGCATATGTAAATCGACCTTATGTCATTTCAGTTAGATTTCGCTTGCAGTGTGACAAGGCTATTACAATTTAGAGACTTGATAAAGTGGCAACATTTTTACCCAATGGTTGTACTTAAAAGGACCAACTAGAAAAATCTGGAAGCGCAACTAAACTACTTTCAAAGGGGAGAGATAAAAGAGAGAAGATAAAACCAGTTCGAGGAATCGAGCTGACTCGATTGGGTGGGTCCGCAGAGACTTCGGCGGCAGATCCGTCGGTCTTGCAGGGCAGGCGAAGAGGTGTCTCGTGATGTGCGGTGAGAAGCCACATCTGGGACATTCGTCCGCTATGTTTGGGTTTATAAGCGATACATAGAGATACCAGATCGAAGTTGGGATAGAGTCGATCTCTTTAGGTGACAGCCTCTCCTCACTGTGTTCGGTACTGAGGTCATGGCTGCCTGAACTGCCTCTGTATGTGCCCGTCCCAGGGCGCCCCTAATCCCATCTTTGCTGTTATCCTGTACTAGGTGTTTAATGGTTCCCTTATATCTCCTAAAGTCGAATCTAATGGGCCTGTCCATTTCTGATGGTTCCCTAACGCTAGCGTTGTGGTTTGGGTGATATACGTTGCCACATTTAATTAGGTGTTGCTTGGTAAGGAGGGAGCAATGATCCCTTACCGGTAGCATCTGTGACTCGCTGTGGAGGTGTCCTTCGGGTGTTTTAGAGTGACAGCCCATGGCTACTCTTAATGAGGCGATCTGCATTGTCTGTAGCTTCGACTGATGCTAGGAGCCCAGGCTGGGGCAGCATAGTCCACGAGGGGCGGTCTATGGCCTTGAAGGCCATCAGGATGGACTCCTTATCTTTCCCCCATGTACTGCCAGCCAAAGCTTTTAGGATCTTATTCGTACTCCCGACCTTAGAGGCAATCATTTCGGCATGTTTGCAGAAGACTAGCAGGTTGTCGAAGGTGACACCTAGGATCTTGGGGTTCCTGGTTGTAGGGATGCTCTGCCCTCTGATGTGGATATCCAGGTTAAGGTTTACCTCCTTAGTCCATGTGGTTATGATTTTGGGGCAGATAACTTTAGGTTTCTCCCTTTAAAGAAATCCCTGAGTTCTGGGAGGTAGTGATTAATGCTCCTTTCTAGTTTCCCTATGTCTCTCCCTGTCGACAGGATGGTACAATCGTCCCCACACGATATCAGTGCTACATCCGAAGGGCCCCTCCCGCATTGGACACATAGAAATTAACGCTTTTGTTATCCAGCTTATTATCCCGGCTTAAAGAAAAACAGCCCTAACATAAAATGTTGACTCTAACGTTTTAGTATTATGCAAACCCAACTTTTATGCGGGCACTGACAACGTAAAATTTTACGTAGTCTTGAATTTCTGGTAAAAAAAGCATTTAACTCCAAATATTTTCGCGAAAGGGCTGTTGGCAAATATTTTGAATTTGTGGGTGCGCTTTTGTGTTATTGTGCAAAATTTTGAATAAAAATCAGAAATTTTTGAGTTTTGCCCAATTTGTTTGCCACGTCAAAAAGATTTTCAACTTGATCAGACATATGAGTGAAGCGGAAACATTACAAATTATTTTTTTCTAACGAAATTACTGAAATTTCCATGTGTATGTGCGAGTTAGAATACTCGAAAAGAGAAAAAGTAGAAATTAAACAACACAAATTAAAGAAAAAAATGAATTTAACGAATTTATAATTATACACTCAGGGAAATGGAAAAAATGAAAATCAGTAAAAATATTTAAAATTTTAAAACGCAGTGGTTCTACATTCCTTTATTTTAGGTTTATTTTTTGGTTCTTCTCCTTTTTCAGAATTGTCGCCATTATTACTGCCGCACGCGCATTAAAGGCACATGTTGTCACTACAAAATCTCAGCGAAAATAATTTTGTACAAATCAATTGCGTGTGGGTGGTTGAAAATCAGATGTGTGTGGTGAATAACCTTATTAGACCCACAAAATATTTATGCAAAATACGAGTTAATACGATTTATATAATCTGAGGTTTCCCCACCACTACAAAATATTTACGCAAAACGCCGCTTTGCATAAAATTTGTATTTGTTTTTGCGCAAATATTTTGTGTGTCTAGAAAGGTCTTTACTTTATTTTTCTTCGACACATTTGTCAATTTCACAGAGGCATTTATTTGAAAGACGATTTTTGTCCTTGTTTTGGCTGCTATATTGATTCATGTCGTCAGTAACTTTTTTCCGTCGGTGGCAGTTAATAAAAATATTATTTTTACTTTTTATACGATTTTTCACTTCTCTTTGTCACCCTGTCATTTGCTGAAAAAATGAAAATCGAAAGTTATCGCCGTCGGTAACTTCACGGAGGTATAATTGTAATATAAATGATCAGATGGTCAATAAGGTCGACTAAATATTTACTCAGTATTAGCTTAAATCGTCAGATCGGATCCACGGCAAAGCAGTCAAATGCTATTAGTAAATCATCTACAAAAATGGATCGGAAATGGGAAGCATCTGACACCAGTAGTATGGAGTGTTGCACAAACACGGAATTGCGACAACAACAATACAGACTTTTATCATACAACATATTAGCACAAGATTTGTTGACAGAAAATATGTTTCTTTATTATGCTATTGATCAGAGATTTCTACGATGGAAATATCGAATCGAACAATTAAGCCAGGAAGTATATAGGCTACAGCCAGACTTATTGTGTTTACAGGAAGTGCAACAGTCTCATCTTAAAGAAATCGTTCGTCTCTTTAGTTCAAGAGATGTTGGTCCACTGAAATTGGAATACGTATTCAAGAAGAGAACTGGTAGCCGCTGTGATGGATGCGCCATAATTTACGATAGGAATAAATTTAAATTAATTCAAGAACGTTGTGTGGAATATTACACGGATAATAGTGCTATCTCAAATCGTGAAAACATAGCTTTATTGACAAAATTTTCACTTCGTGACAATGCTTCGACAACATTTGTAGCAGCTACAACACATTTACTCTATAACCCCCGTCGCCACGATGTTCGAATCTGCCAGATCAAGAAATTAGTGAGAGAGATTATTGAATTCTCAAAAATAGATGATAATAATAACATTCGCTGCCCAGTAATATTGACGGGAGATTTCAATTGCACTCCTGATAGTACAGCATTTCGTATACTAACAGCGGACCGTCGGACTCTAGAACAAAGCACACACGAGACAGAAGAGCGTTCTTTTCAAATGGAACCGATTTATTTTGGGGCCGACTGCGCTTCTACTTATCAAAATCAGTGGATCACTGTAGATTATATCTTGAAATCCTGTTCTCAAAAAGGCGAGAAATGCATAAAAATCAATAGTACATATAATTTGCCAAAATTGAATACGTGTAGAACATTTGGGAAACTACCAAACAAATTTAATGGTTCGGATCACTTTTCCCTAGCAGTTCAGTTCTCGATTGTTTAATGAAACATAAAAAATCGATATATCTCAAAAGGTAAATAACAGGTATTGGTTCAAATAACAGATTTGTGATCAGCCTCTATGATTTTTTCAAATTTTAGAATAAAAACATCGCCTCGAAAAACGTCATCACTTGAACTGCAAAGGGCGGAACAATAAAAAAATCCAAAATTGAGTTTTTAATTGGGCATAGTGCATCGAACTAAAATACAATACGCATCCTCGCATTATAAACAAAATTCTAAAAGTCGTAAAAAATTCAAAAATCGCAATTTTAAACTGAAGAAGTCTCAATTTTTCGTTTAAACGATGGGACGCGACCTACTTTATCGTAATTTCATTGAAAAATTGGTACTACACCCACAATGGTTTACTTATTATTACAATTTTTGCTTCTCTAGTAAATTTTGGAGAAGTCTTGTTGACGATATATATAATGACAAAAATTGAATTTCTAACAAAGGTTTTTAATTTATTACTTTCATACTATTCATAAAAATAAATATACAGTGTCGGACAAAATTAAAACACGGATGTTTGAATGTTTTAAATTATTTCTGATGTTGAACGCCCCGGTAGTCGAGTTGATAGCGTGCTCGGCTATCAGCGTGGGGGTTGTGGGTTTGATTCCCACCAGAGACTCTGGTCTGTCGCTGCAATAACTAGCTACAATAGTCTTAGTCACTTCCAGGACCCAAAATTAGAATATAAATTTACTTTGTATTGTAATTCATAACGTGGTCTTATTATCATGAAATGGTATTTTTAAAGAACGGTCCCAACGCCTCTCACTCCCGCCCCTTCCGACCGTGAGGGCCACGTCCCCATAACGTAGGGACAGCGTAAACACCACGGCTAAGCGGTAGAGGGTGGACACCGGCTACAGATAAAATATCAACAGGTTTTGTTCTTTATAAGAACAAAATTCAATAATTTAATTTTTAAAAATTATTTTCACATTTCTTGATTAAATCTATATTAATCCTATAATAGAAGCATTTCAATGTTTTGCAACAAATACTGCCTTTATCTTGTTCTAAAAAGTGAAAGAGATTCAGAATTCCTTAAAAATGTTGTTAAATTATTATATTCCAAACTACCTTTATATCCAACTCTCTGTTTCGTGGTTTCCAGACGGCATCTACTCACACGAAGATCTGATCCATGTCTGGTATTGAAGTTATGCTGGCACTGTTGGAATTGAATTGTATGGTATCCAGTGTTATGCAACACTTTATACACATAAATAAGCAACTGCATCTTGTATAAACAATATTTTGGCAAAACTGTTAGTGCTACGTCTTTATACAGTGACAGCGTTGAATAAACCATAGGAAGTTTTAATATGTTCTTCAGCGCTTTATTTTGAATAACTTATAAGGATTTCAAATCAGCGTTTTTTTGTAATAATAAATAAGTGACAAATAACTAAATCTACTTTGAATTAACGACTCAAATATCATCATCTTCGTTCTCTCACTAAGTTTTTTCGTAGCTTGTACAATATACCAGTAACTGGAGACAGTCTAGATTTAAGCTGCTGTATGTGAATTTGCCAAGAAAGATTGAATTGTAAATGTACTCCTAAGTATTTTACAGTGGTGACTTCTGGAATAGTTCTCCCATTCAACTCAATAATACAGTTGTTGCTTCTATTTCTCTGCGGTTTAAAACAAATAAATTTAGTTTTGTCGATTTAAAATCAATTTATTTAATTTCGAATAAATGGCGATAATTTCTGCATCGCGCTCAACAACCGACACCATTTCTAAGTCTGGTTCTTTGATTGAACCACAATCGTACAATTAAGCCTTTCAGTTACACCATTTTGTTGCTCTGTTTCACAAATATGAATTCCTTATTATTTGACTTATATTAAGTTTTCGTTTTACAGCTTCAAGACATCACGCAGTAGTCAAATGCCTTTCAACCCGGAATTTCCAAAGTACCATTTTTATCGGAGCAACACATAACCTATTGTAATTTGAGGTCGATTTGGTATTTGTTTGGAGATACGTTTATTTTAGATGTTGTATGTTTAAAGTATTTAAAGTTTTTTATACCATCTTTCGTTGAATTGGTATCAATATTTCTGTCCCAATACAAATAGATGTAAACTATTCAAGGGCTATATTCATATTACAATCTTACGCCTCCATGGGGATAGAAAATTCCACATGAATAAGTTCTCATTTTTTTCGTGATAAGGGTGATCGTGTACAGTGAATTTGACAATCAAAATGCATTAAACAATTTTTATTTTATTTCATAACACAATTGCAAACAAACATTTACAGACATCTTTCAGTATCAAGTACTCCATCAAACTTTTTCTGTTCTTTAAATAATTCGAGTAATTTATCTGTTGCCGTTTGTTGGTTATCCAAAGGCCGAGAGTATTCTTTTGAGGGGAAGCTCACTAAATTGATATCAGGATTTCTTAACATAAATGGAGTCCAGGAGCCCTGAATTGATGGAACTTCGGTATGCCACATTTTACGTAAACGCATTGAACTGGATGGTCCATTTTGCGTCTTCAGCAACTCAATCCATTTGAGAATATCTCCATTAGTGGAATTATGACAGTTTAACCACTCACGCTCGCCATTCACTAAAACACTGGAAGCAATTAGAAAAAGTAAGAAAATTAGCTGAATGCAATTACTTACTATACTCTCCTACTAAAATAGGAGTACGGTGACGCCTCGGTTTAACATAAACCACAATGCCTGGATTTTTATTAGCGAAGTCAAGCAGACTGTTTTCAATGAATTCTCTGATTTGAAAACATCATTAGTAAAAAATTTATAATATATAACTATTATCAGTTACCGCATTCCCTTACTAGATCCAGAATTTTTACAGAATTTCAAAGTAACTCTCTGAAGTTGACAAACATAGCGACCAATACCATTCTGTAGTGGAGCTCTCGGAAATCCAGATTTGAGAAACAGATGACTGTTGGACATTCTCCCTATGTAGTTCTTACTGTCGTAACTAAATAACCTATAAATAATGAATGTAAAACACCGAGCGCATAGGGATGGGTAAATCGATTTTTTTTTGAAAATCGATTTTTTTTTGAAAATCGATTTTTCACATTCACAGAGCAATCTAATCAAATGCGTTACGTGTGCCGAGAGAATCTGCGGCGGCAGCTCACACATGTATTTCCTATGGGCGATGAAAAATCGCCAGCCGCTGCGGCTAGCGTCTCGCCACCAGAATAGTTTTTGCTCTATTTTCATGGCGGCATCCTCTGAATGCCAGCATCCAGAAGAAGAATAACACCGAAAAATAAAAAAGTTTTAATTTTATTCAACATAAATGATTAATTTAAAGTCCAATTAGGCCTTTCTTATTTTTCTGATAGTAAATTAAAGCATTAAATTATGATGGAGGACAAATTTATTGAAATGAATGTTATATTTTGTATAAATTGTCATTACTCAAATAGTATGTACAACACGCTATGGTTAACTATAACATCTCTCTAGTATTTTTTTTTTTGTTTCTCCGCACATTTCAAATGATTAAATGTTTCAAATTAAAATACAAAAATTCATGAAAATAGAAAATGTGTCAATTCTAGCCGCTAGCCGCTCTCTCTCTCTATCTTGTTTGGTTTCGCCGCTAGCGATATTTTGTTTCGCCGCCGCCAGCGTGTAGCATTGTGGTCGGACTCTAAGTTACCTTAGTTTATTACGTGATATACAACTTTAACCCTCGTATTCTCAATGTCTCCTTAACTTAATGTTAGAGCTAACCGGTAGTTTTGGTTGCCAGTTTGTGTTTAGTTTGACATCTACAACAGTTGGTTAGCTATTGTCACACTACATGCGAAATCTAGCAGAAATGAAATAAGATCTACTAAAAGTGTAGTAACTGTAAAAAGTATCAACAGCATTGTTTAAGGATATATTTTAATGCAAAGATGGAGGCAATTAAATCGCATTCAACGAAATGACATCTCAAATAAATTAGTGGAATATAAAAAGATAACAATATTGTTTTCTTGTTTGTTGGAAAAACTATTTTCAAGCACAGCCGCAGAGGTCGGTGATTATAACAAAAATAAATCTCGTTATTATAATCTCTAATAAAATTTAGAAATATTAAGCAAGTATTAAAATATTTTTCGGAACAAATCTAGTTTAATGGCGATGGTCCATTAAACTAGATATATAATTTGAGCTATAGTCGTTATTCCGTCGTTAAATTTAGAAATATTGGAACAAATCTAGTTTAATGGCGATGATCCAAAAAAAAAAAAAAATACAGCCTTGTAGAGCGTTAAAAATTACCAAAAAAAATGAAAAAAATTTTTGGCGCTAAGGTCCACTTTCCGAGATTGGGGCCTTGAAAGTTCGGATATATAATTTGAGCTATAGTCATCATTCCTGATCCGATCGGGTCGATATATATATCGTTGGAAAGCTTATTGAATTTACTATAAGATAGCGGAGCAAAAAATTTAAAATCATTAACCCATCGGGAGCCAGCGTTAAAAAAGTGAATTTTGAACCCGCTTTTTTTGGTAAAATCGACATTATCTGGAAATGTGATCGATATTGAGGTAAGAGATGATTAATATCAGTTTATAGCCTACACTTTAAGCTTTCTTTCAATGTGGGTTACGGAATCGTAACCCACCTGGAACCGGAGATATTCAACTTCAAAATAATGTTTTTGGAGAAAGTCTGCAATAATTGTAAACATTTTGTTTTCTGTAGGCGTGTTTACACATGAGGATGTATTGTAAAGAGTGATTTTTTTGAGGTTAGGATTTTCATGCATTAGTATTTGACAGATCACGTGGGATTTCAGACATGGTGTCAAAGAGAAAGATGCTCAGTATGCTTTGACATTTCACCATGTATCGTCTTACAAACGAACAACGCTTGCAAATTATTGAATTTTATTATCAAAATGCGTGCTCTGTTAAGAAAGTTCATTGCGCGCTTCCATTTTATGGTCAGTTTAATCGACCCACTGAAGCGGCTATTCGGGCTATTGTGACTAAATTTCGCACCAAATTTACATTGTTGGACATTAAACCACCAACACGCTTACGTAGAGTGCGAACTGAAGAAAATATCGCAGCTGTATCGGCCAGTGTTAATGATGACCACCAATTTTCGATTCGTCGCCGTTCGCACCAATTGGGTCTCTGTTACTCAAAAACGTGGAAATGCCAAAATTGGACTAAGCGGATGGACCACCTAAGACGCAGCCGCGGTCAACATTTAAATGAAATTATATTCAAAAAGTAAATGTCATGGACCAATCTAACGTTTCAAATAAAGAACCGATGAGATTTTGCAAATTTTATGCGTTTTTTTTTAAAAAAAAGTTATCAAGCTCTTAAAAAATCACCCTTTACATCCTAAAAGTAGTTTATATGTAAACACGCAGACAGAAACATGAAGTTTTTTGAGAAGCCGGCCTTCGGCCGGGGTTTAAGATTTTCTCCTCTGGGGTATGTCCAAAACCGGCTACGCAGACTAAAGTTTTCCTGCGTAGCCGGCCTTCGGCCGGAGTTAAAGATTTTCTCCTCTGGGGTATGTCCAAAACCGGCTACGCAGACTAAAGTTTTCTGCGTAGCCGGCCTTCGGCCGGGGTTTAAGATTTTCTCCTCTGGGGTATGTCCACAACCGGCTACGCAGACTAAAGTTTTTCTGCGTAGCCGGCCTTCGGCCGGGGTTAAAGATTTTCTCCTCTGGGGTATGTCCAAAACCGGCTACGCAGACTAAAGTTTTCCTGGGTAGCCGGCCTTCGGCCGGGGTTTAAGATTTTCTCCTCTGGGGTATGTCCAAAACCGGCTACGCAGACTAAAGTTTTTCTGCGTAGCCGGCCTTCGGCCGGGGTTAAAGATTTTCTCCTCTGGGGTATGTCCAAAACCGGCTACGCAGACTAAAGTTTTCCTGCGTAGCAGGCCTTCGGCCGGAGTTAAAGATTTTCTCCTCTGGGGTATGTCCAAAACCGGCTACGCAGACTAAAGTTTCCTTGTGTAGCCGGCCTTCGGCCGGGGTTTAATATTTTCTCCTCTGGGGTATGTCCAAAACCGGCTACGCAGACTAAAGTTTTCCTGCGTAGCCGGCCTTCGGCCGGGGTTAAAGATTTTCTCCTCTGGGGTATGTCCAAAACCGGCTACGCAGACAAAATTTATATTCAAAATTTATATTTCGTAAAAATTAAAAAAACACTCGGAGTTTGTAAAACAAAGCCAGAATATGGTTGGCTCGTAATTGATTAAGAAATCGAACTAAATCATAGGACAACTTTGAAGTTGAATATCTTCGGTTCCAAGAGGGTTAAGGAGCTGCAAACTACCTTAAAAGAAAGCTGGAAGTCTTGATTATAAACCTATATATACGATGGCGTACCTCAATATAGGACCTATTTCCAGATAATGTCGATTTTACCAAAAAAGCGGGTTCAAAATTCACTTTTTTAACGCTGGCTCCCGATGGGTTAATGATTTTAAATTTTTTGCTCCGCTATCTTATAGTAAATTCAATAAGCTTTCCAACGATATATATATCGACCCGATCGGATCAGGAATGATGACTATAGCTCAAATTGTATATCCGAACTTTCAAGGCCCCAATCTCGGAAAGTGGACCTTAGCGCCAACAAATTTTTTTTTGTTGTGTACAGATCAAAAAGTTCTATCTATAGTGAAAATTTGAAACAATTCTGAAAATCGCACTTAAACTAGATTTAAGCCGAAATATTAAGCAAGTATTAAAATATTTTTCGGAACAAATCTAGTTTAATGGCGATGGACCATTAAACTAGATATATAATTTGAGCTATAGTCGATATTCCTGATCCGATCAAGTCGATATATATCTCGTTGGAAAGCTTATTGAATTTACTATAAGATAGCGTTAAATCGTTAACCCATTGCGAACCAGCGTTAAAAAAGTGAATTTTGATCCCGCTTTTTTGGTAAAATCGACATTATCTGGTCCTATATTGAGGTACGCCATCGTATTCATAGATTTATAGTCAAGACTTCCAGCTTTCTTTTAAGGTAGTTGGAAGCTCATTAATTCTTTAGGAACTGAAGATATTCAACTTCAAAGAAAAACTTTAGTCTGCGTAGCCGGTTTTGTTCAGATAAAAAAGTTCTATCTATGGTGAAAATTTGAAACATTTCTGAGAATCGCACTTAAAATAGATTTATGCCTATTTTTCCTTCAGTTACCGGCCTCTCTTTTGTTGTTGTTAAAATAATTACAGAGAAATATTAAAAAAATTTAAGCTGTATTTTTGGATATGCTTAGAAAAGCAGCGTGCCCATGCCGTCCATTTCGGATTGTTCCTTAACAAAGATTTCGAAGTATAGATAGATGATGGTGACAGCCAATAGGATACCAGTGGCAGAACCGATGGCATCCAGGAAGTTAGCCAAAACGAACAGACCGCCGATACACAAGGCACCGAAAGCAGCGGCAATCTAGGGCGGAAATGGGAAAATGTGGCCAAAAGTCTGTAAAATCCACAAAAATGCTTGGATCTGGATGAAATTTGGAATGAATACAAATAACATATCCGTGATTCATATACCGTTATAAAAACAATGCAACGTTTTTTTATAAAAAGTTGTGTGGGGTAAAATCTCACATAATGGAATTTTGGAGTATGTATGTACGTACTGCGATGCCATGATTGGCAAAAATAGTTCTTCCTTCGATAATTTAGTATGTACTTTTATATGCATGTAATAAAGGGTGATTTTTTAAGAGCTTGATAACTTTTTTAAAAAAAAACGCATAAAATTTGCAAAATCTCATCGGTTCTTTATTTGAAACGTTAGATTGGTCCATGACATTTACTTTTTGAAGATAATTTCATTTAAATGTTGACCGCGGCTGCGTCTTAGATGGTCCATCCGCTTAGTCCAATTTTGGCATTTCCACGTTTTTGAGTAACAGAGACCCAATTGGTGCGAACGGCGACGAATCGAAAATTGGTGGTCATCATTAACACTGGCCGATACAGCTGCGATATTTTCTTCAGTTCGCACTCTACGTAAGCGTGTTGGTGGTTTAATGTCCAACAATGTAAATTTGGTGCGAAATTTAGTCACAATAGCCCGAATAGCCGCTTCAGTGGGTCGATTAAACTGACCATAAAATGGAAGCGCGCAATGAACTTTCTTAACAGAGCACGCATTTTGATAATAAAATTCAATAATTTGCAAGCGTTGTTCGTTTGTAAGACGATTCATGATGAAATGTCAAAGCATACTGAGCATCTTTCTCTTTGACACCATGTCTGAAATCCCACGTGATCTGTCAAATACTAATGCATGAAAATCCTAACCTCAAAAAAATCACTCTTTATAAGCCCCTCAAATATGACACTGCAAACAAATCCATAAAGCACCGTTATTGCAAGTTATTGCACTTCTATTTCCAAAATTCCAAAAGTCAATCACTTAATTTCGAAAATATGTTGTAGCGTCCAAAGTGCAACAAAAGGTGCAGACGAAATTTTCACTGAAAACAATCAATATTTTATGCCGAAAAAGGACTGTATTACAATTCCAGCTTTAACCACCAAAACAAATGTAAAATTGGAACAAATATATATTCTTTTATTCTGCACAGAAAATGCATTAAGCCTATATACATAGTGGTCAACTTTTTTTCTCCATTCTATCCATACAATATTTTAAAATTTATTAAACTGTTCTCTAAATATTGGTTAAAATATATGCTTAACTTTTGACAGGCATGAATATTCGCCTGAATATTCATATTTAGTATTTATATTGTATGTCTGAATATATAGGTTACGTAATCGTTGTATCAGATTGTCTTGAAAGCTGCCATTAATGTTAGGCACTGGAATGTAAGTCTGTGGGTCAGACCCCACGTAACACCACATAGGTCCCGCAAAACATTCATATATTGAAAACAAATCCGTTTTATGTTTTTGATATGTTCGTCACATTTTAAGTGCGGTTCGAAGATGAATCCGAGATTGTTGAACTTATCCACGTATTCTATCTCCTGGCCACCAATGTTAATGTTTGGGTAAAAGGGAAATTTGTTTCCTTTTCTTATAAGTAAATATCATAGCCATTGATTTATTTGGTAATAACGATAATTGTAGTTCTTTCAATGTTTATGGCATTTTGGACTCTATCGGACGCAATTCCGACGTGTCCGAAGAAAAGTATACTATGTCATCGGCATAGCCTATTTCATCCACATTTTCGAAGAGTTCATTAATATAAACATTGAAGCTAATGGGGCTTAAGACTGAGCCCTGTGGTGTTTCCGTAAAAGATCTTCTTTCGAATTTGTTGTTGTTGGTTTCTAGTATGAGATTTCTGTATCGGAACTGTTGTTGAATTATGTGGGACTAAGCGACCTATATTTCTCTATGAGTATATTTATATTGACATTCTCAAATTCACTTTTAATATCTAGGAATATACATACTATAATTTCTATCAAGTTGTATTGCTGTCCAGAGTGCTACCAAGTTGTCGCAAAATTGCTCAGTTTAAACCCTGATTACAGTCGATAACACTACTCAACAAAATGAAAAAAATTTCATGTACTCCGGATGCGATAATTTTTTCTGTGTAGATAACCTTGACATGAGCTCGAAAAACGCAATAAAAATTTTTTTTTCGTTTGGTTTTTTTTTTTATTTTTTTTTGTTTAAATTTTAAAAATTTTTTTTTTGGTTAATTTGTTTCGTCCGGCATAACTCGGGAACCACTAGCCCGATTTAATTGAATTAAATTTTAAAAAATTTAAAATTACAATTCCCTTAATCTGTTCATATATTGTTTTCCTATACAAGCAACAGTTTCCAAGTTAAAAATGAATATATAAAGGAAAAAACTTATTTTTTGCCTAAAGATTTAACATTTTTTTTTTTAAATCCATAAAAAATCCAAAATGAAAAAAAATGTCAAATCTTATTACTTTTACGTAAAGTCACATAACCTATGAGCAAAATGAGACAAAGATCATGAAAATCGATGCACGCGTTTCGCTTTTATTCGCAATTGAGTAAAGGTATGAATTTCAAAAATTTGCTCGACATATGCACAACTTTGTCTATGGTAAGGTTTTTTCTTTTTTTTTTTTTGATTCTCAGAATTAACAAAACGGAATAAACAAAGGGTTATTTAATTTTTATGATTGCGTAAGCAAAGTAATAAACGCTAATAAATGTGCGTGAACAATTAAAAGGAAAAAAGGAAAGGGGACTTTTTTAATTATTTGGGTTTTCCGTTGGCTACCTGTATGATTTTTTTACAGAAATGCAACCCACATTTAAGGGTGGTCATTATTCGGAAAATTTAAGACTCACACATGGTGAAACAGGTATGTAGCCACCGTAAAAAAATATACACCCATTTATAAGTACCTGTCAGTAAAATACTAAACAATACACAGTATAAATAGGTCTTCATTGATCGATTTTACTCATTCAACAAGTGTCGACGAACGCGATAGTTAAAATGAGCAAACGTTCGCGAGGATTTGAATGCAATACCAATCCAAGTAATTTTTGTTACATGTGCGGAGAATACGTTTCTGAAAAAACAAGCGTTGTTTTTCACCTAAATTGAGAGATTCATTTGAAGAGAGCTTCAATTTAAAGGTCTCAAACATAGATGAGCGGTGGACACCAAGTGCTCTATGTCCAAGGTGCTACGTACAGCTAGCTGACTCAAGGTAAGTGTAGATTACGAAATTCAAGAACATATATAACTTATTATTGAAATTCTTTCAGACGACAGCCGAGAATCATCATGCCAATGCTTTGGAGAGCTCCGCTTTGCCATGTAACAGATTGCTACTTCTGTCTTAACAAAAAAACAGGCGTGGGAAAAAATATACGATGGACTTACGCTGCTGTTTCAACAGTGAATTTTCCAGTGCCATTTTCCGAAGAACCAGTGGACCCGCAACCGTCCGTTTCAAGATGGGCATCTAATAATGAGGCGACACATCCAACATCAGATCCGGAGACAGTAGAAACCACATCAGAATGCGAGTCAACATATACATTGCATGGAGGTCAACGCTTATGTTCCCAAGCAGAACTGAACGATTGGGTTAGAGAATTGAAACTCTCCAAGGAAGATGCAGAGTTGCATGCATCGCGCATGCAACAGTTCGGTTTCTTGGCTCCTGGTGTGGTGACAACAATCTACAGGAAGCGTCATGAACCATACGCAAGGTACTACACAAAAAAAGACAACATCTGTTTTTGTAAGGACATTCCCGGATTATTTGGTGTACTCGGGTACTCTTACGATCCAGGAGAGTGGCGTCTTTTCATCGACAGCAACAAGCAGAGCCTTAAAGCAATTTTACTGCACAACGGCAACGAGAAACCTTCGATTCCAATTGCTCATGCCGTTGACACCAAGGAAACATACGAAGTCATGGACAATCTACTAAAGTGCCTTAACTATGAGAGGCACGATTGGAAAGTTTGTGCCGACCTTAAGGTTATCGGTATCCTTTGTGGATTACAAGGTGGATTCACAAAGTACTGTTGTTTTCTCTGCCTTTGGGACAGCCGCGATCGTCAACATCATTACACCAGGAAATAAGGGAATTGTAATTTTAAATTTTTTAAAATTTAATTCAATTAAATCGGGCTAGTGGTTCCCGAGTTATGCCGGACGAAACAAATTAACCAAAAAAAAATTTTTAAAATTTAAAAAAAAAAAATAAAAAAAAACCAAACGAAAAAAAAATTTTTTATTGCGTTTTTCGAGCTCATGTCAAGGTTATCTACACAGAAAAAATTATCGCATCCCGAGTACATTTTGACTGTTGACTAGTGTAATCAATTCTGTTGCAAAGCATTCTTTCGAATACTTTGCGCATACAGGAAATCAATGCAATTGACCTATATGAGTCTGGACTATTGGGTAGCTTACCTTTTTTATGTAGTGGTTTAACTTTGTATTTCATCCACGTTTCCGTAAAGTGTGCACCTGACAATACTGATTTGTATAATCCTAGCAGAGTTTCCTTTATACTGCCGTCAAAGTTCTTGATCTGACCATGTCTGATACCGTCAATACCTGGAGATGTGTCCTTCGATGTATGTATGGCCATTTCGAGTTCTTTCGTCGTAAATTCATCCTCAGGGTGCCCTTGGGACGGATAGCAATCCATAATGGGGCCCATTGGGTCCGATAGCGTGTCACAAAATGTTTCCATGCATGGTGTGGGCATTTCTGAAGGTTTAAAGATTCATACCTCTGAACTTCTAGCCTGTTTTCCATAGTTCTGCCGGTGTCAAATCTGTGTTTATGTCCTCACACATTGACTTCCACCCAATTCTCTTCTCAAATTTGATCTATAGAACTATTTCCATTTTTTTTTTCATCGAACGGTCCCAACGCCTCTCACTCCCGCCCCTTCCGATCGACAGGGCCACGTTCCCATAACGTAGGGACAACGTACACACCACAGTCCGAACCATGGCGGCCAAGCAGTAGAGGTTGGACACCGGCTACAGATCAAATATCAGCAGCCGGTATAACAAAAATATTATATTAAATATTAAACAAAATATTAGTATCACACGCAAATAATGGTTATTCTTAAAGTTAGTAACTAAAAATATTAAAGTAAATATAATAACAAAACTAAACATCCAAGCAGGAGAAAATCCTGGACTTTATTGTATCGATTCCTAATCCGAAATCTATGACGTGACACAATGAATTGAAATCAATAAACATTCTACGAATGGGATCGTGGATCTGAGATTATTCAAATTGGACAAAACCAAGGGTAAATCAAATACAGGGATTTCCAGTTGACTCAATGCAGAGACATTAAAAGTATAAGTGTCATTCGATCGATAAGATCGTTCAGAATAAGTCGTAGCAAAAAACTTCGCAAAACAATCAGCAATCGCCCGATCTTCACAAAATTCTAAACCATCCATTCTAATCCTAGTTGGCTTAGATGCGGATCTAAGCTTAAGATTCACGAAGTCACAAAAAGATCTGGGGTTCTTCCTAAAATCATTAGTTTCTCCAAGTAGATCCTATAAAGTCTCTGAGACTCAATGCTATTGTAGTGTATGTGTGTTATAGTTTTGCATATATTTGGTTCCCATACTTTGCTAAAACATATTTTGAGTTTCCCACATTTTGCCGTGTATCAAAATACACTTTAGTATTTTGATTCACCTACATATTCCCATAGAGTTCTGTCGAGTAACGGAATAGTTAATACCCACGACTCACAGTGCTTTGCAGTCGCATCGTACTGTTGGTTGTGGTGTTGAATATCACTTATTCATTCTCATCATAAGCTCTAATGTAAATGGTGTTTCCCATTGATCCAACGGGAACGCGTACCGGGCGATGCAGTAGCACACATACACTAATTTAGTTTAATCCTATACATGTAAATTAGTTAAGGTATAAATAGGTACATTCAAATAATAAAGACAACATAATTGTTTTGCAAGTGAATGAAGTACTTTTCATTAAATTTATCTAGCATATAAGAACATTGGTGATTACATGGCGACCGTGACAGCCTTAGCAATTCAACATCAAATAAAAAAAATAAAATAGAGTTTCCGGTGTTTTTAATTTCTTGCGTCAACAAAATCAAGTGTTTCCTTTAAGGAAGTTCGGTATTATTTTCTAAGAAGAAAACAAAATTAAATACATAAAAAAAGAATCTTTGTAAAGTACGGAATACGAAAAAAACAATAAATCATTCAAAAACAGACGTTGTGCTACAATAAAACCGGCATATAAACTAAAAATGCAGTCATAGGAACCCTGCCCCGGATAACACAGACAACAAGAAACAAAACGAGACAAGAACGTGCTGCATCACTAAGAAGGATTGATCAACAGAGTAACGCAAAATAATATCGCCTTGAAGTGAGGTACAACTGCAACTACAACAACAAAATACATCAAACAACACTAGCAAGATGTCAGATGGTATCGAAGTTGAGCATATGATTGAAATTGTTGAAAGTAAACCAAGAAGGATTGGTAATTAAATAAAACTACTTACTTAAATTAAATAAAACTAATAATATTAAAATAAGTCATTACTGTAATTGAAATATGGGAGGAAAAGAGTCTAAAATAGATAATCATAATGCTAATGTAGAGAACAATGTAGAAATAATAGATCATACAACTCAACTAAATTCATTGTGGTATCTCGTATTGATCTTAACACTTTTAAGTGCAGCTCATTTGCTGCTTAAATTGTATTTGTTGCATAAGAGATCACTCAGGAAGAGGTACGCAAGCCGTGGGAATGATTTAGAGAAGATTTAGGCAGACTGACGCCACAATTATTTTCGCGATTTTGTTTATTTTATGGACTGGCCAACTATTATTACAAATTGTAGACGGATAAAGGAGGAATATGACAAATCTTATAAATGTCTTAATACAGATATGCCTACTAGGGATGATACAGTTGATAAACACCTACGGAATCTCTTCATTCGCCCCGAAGAGATCAGAGTATTTCTCAACGTAAACTACGAAAGACTTACGACGGCGCATAAAAGTGCAGCCGAAGCTCTTTTTTCTGACGTTAGAGGCAAAGGATTTCATTTGGCAACTCTGCTCTGTTACAACGTGTGAAAGTTTTGTGCTCCGTTCACATTTGAATAAATATTTGTTATATTGCATCCATAGCTATTTTAGCGCATCAAAATCATTACTAATACACAGATAAGTATTTTTGTGATTTAGTTTTACTTGTGATATTGTATTTGTGTGTTTATTTTTTGATAAAAAATCGTGTCTTTGGCTAAGAAATATTTCTTGACCAAACAACAACAATTGTTTTGTGATTTCTGTGCACTTTTTTGTTATTGCTTATAACGTTATTCTTGTTGTGCGTTCTGTCCATTTCGTTTATTTGTTTTTCTGACTGAACAGTGTTGCCATCTATCGTTTTTTAAATTTATTATAGTGATTTTTTACGCGATTTTACTTTTTTATTTTAACACAGTAAAGGTTGTCCAGCCTAACGACAGCACCCGAATTACAAGTCGCCATTCTAGACCGCAGGAACCCCGAAGGTAGAATGACGACAAGTAGATGGCTACTGGTTGAGGAGCAGATACTCCGATCTCTGCTTGAAGCCCTCAAAACCAGTGAAGACGACTCCTTTACTGAGTTCGCCAGAGCCGGGTGGCAGAAGGGTGTGAAGATCGTCTGCTGTGGGAGTCGGAAAGCATTAGACTTCCTTACTGCTGCAGTCGGTGATCTTGATACCCTATGGCCTGATATGCGGTTAGAGATCGTACCCATCGACCAGATCCCCTGTTGGACGACAGTGAAGGTATGGGTTCCTCCTCCAATCCTGGAGGATGAAGCCATACTTACACTGGTAAAAAGGCAGAACAAGCCGCTAGGCACTGATGACTGGAAGATCACCAGGGGACGCGCGAGGGACAAAGGACAAGGAAAAGATCTATGTCGACATATGGGGAAGGTGGGCAAGGACGTGGCTCTGGTGCAAGAACCCTGGATTACAGGGAACAGAGTACGAGGACTGTGGTCACGAAACATAAAGTTCATATCCCCACAAAACGAATGTAAAATCCGTAGCTGTATTGTAGCCAAGAAAGACTTGAATCTAACCTTCTTATCTCAATACAGCGATGGCGACCTAACAGTGGTGGCCATGGAACGCCATAACAAACCAACCCTGGTAATAGGCACCATGTACCTACCATACGAAGTGGAAAACCCCCTGTCAAACAAGGCCCAGGCCCAGGTAGATTGGTGCAGACGAAAGGGGCGATGCAAACGCGCACCACACCCTTTGGGGTAGCACTGACATCAACAAAAGAGGTGAGTCACTTTTTAATTACATTATATCCACTGATCTAATTATATGCAACAAGGGCAATATGACATCAACAAAAGAGGTGGGTCACTTTTTGATTACATTATATCCACTGACCTAATTATATGCAACAAGGGCAATAGGCCGACGTTCTATAATAGAACTAGGGAACAGGTTATAGATATAACTCTAGTATCAAATAGTGAAACGATTAGAGTCTCAAATTGGATGGTATCTACAGAATGTTCCTTCTCCGACCACTTTAGAATACACTTCAACATAGAGCACGATATAATTAGGGGGAAACCCTACAGAAATCCCAAAAAGACTAAATGGAACTTCTTCAGTAATCTTATGCAGTCACTGCCTCCTCCGGACAGAGAGATTAGTGACGTGCACGAACTGGAGGGGAGGCTGCAGTGAATCAACTGACATCTGCCCTTTCAGAATCCTACCAGGAGCGACGCCCCCCGGAAAGTCAACCAAACCTGGTGGACACCGGAGATCAGGGCACTCAGGAAGGAAAGTAGGAGGGTCTTCAACAGAGCAAAAAGGGAGAAAACTCCAGAAGGCTGGAACGAGAGGTCTTCAATGACTTCAAGAAACAGATCAAAAAAGCAAAATGGAAATCTTGGGCGAACTTCTGCGAGGAATTGGAAGGTACAAGCGAGGTCGCCAGATTTCGCAAAGCGCTATCCAAGGAACCCAGCACTCCAGGATTCCTGATGAAGCCGGATGGACTGTTCACAGAAAGCAGTGCAGAAACGGCAGAACTCCTTATGGAAACAGGATGCCAAGACGATGACAACAGCATTGAAGAAACAGTAACCCCTCCCTCCGTTTGTACGGACGAGTTCATTAACACAATAGTTGATGACGAAAAAATAATGTGGGCCATACGATTCTTTAGACCATATAAGTCAGCAGGACCAGATGAAATTATACCAGCACAACTGCAGGTTTCCCTGTACCGGATATTGCCATGGCAACGACTAATTTTCTCCGCAAGCCTGAGATGGTCCTACATACCAAGGGCATGGAGTGAAGTCAGGGTGGTCTTTATCCCCAAGGCGGGAAAAATAAACCACAACACGACAAAATATTATAGACCCATTAGTCTATCATCGTTTTTACTAAAAACAATGGAAAGACTGATGGACTTACATGTCAGGGAGGAACTAAATCCAGACAACTTCAGCGAGGCACAACACGCATACCTTAAAGGAAGGTCAGTGGAAACGGCATTACATGAGGTGGTAGGCTCTTTTGAAAGCTCCTTATTGTACAAAGACTACACGATGGCAGCTTTTCTAGACGTAGAAGGCGCCTTCAATAACGTCAAAATAACATCGATCACATCCGCTCTCGGACGCCTGGAAATGAACCAATGCATAACCCAATGGACGGGCAGCATGCTGGAAAGCAGGATTATTAACTCGAAATTGGGCGAGAAAGTTGTGAGGAAACGTGTTACAAGAGACACGCCGCAAGGAGGTGTGATCTCGCCGATGCTTTGGAACCTGGTGATAAATACAATCCTACTTGACCTCAACAGAGATGGAATTAAGGTGACGGCATATGCCGACGATTTAGTACTGCTGGTCCGAGGTAAATTCTTACCAACGATTAGTGAGGTCATGGAAAGATCACTAAGAAGCTCTCAAAATGGGCGACAAGAAATGGGTTAGGAGTTAACCCAAGGAAAACAGACCTGGTTCTGTTCACGAGAAAATATAAAATTCCGGACTTCGATCTCCCCAAATTAGACGGGGAGATATTGCATCTATCAAAGGCAGCAAAATACCTTGGCATAATCCTGGACTCGAAACTTTCTTGGAAATGAAACACAGAAGAGAGAGGAAAAAAAGCACTCTGCGCCTTTTATATCTGCAAAAATATGTTCGGGAAAAGATGGCTACTACAACCAAAGATGTTACACTGGCTGTACACGGCGATAGTAAGACCAATACTCACATACGGGGCATTGGTCTGGTGGAGCGCGGTAAAAAGAAAATCACTCCTAGCAAATCTCAACAAGGTACAGAGGATGGCATGCTTGGACATTGCTTTGACAATGAGATCAGCTCCTCAAGCCGGACTAGAAACTATACTCAATATACAACCCGTGGACATTTTCGTAAGGAGATGTGCAGCAAGGGTAGCATTGCGTATCAGAGAACTCGGTATGCTGAAAAACGACACGCTTGGGCACAGCTCCATTTTAGGAACCTGTTTACGTCAAAACAGTACATCCCTATATTTGAGTTGTACGCCGTAAATTCCTATTTCATTTAAACTGAATTCCCAATTTAAAATGTATCTGACTGTAGAATCGCCAAACGCCAGTGCAGTAAAGTAATCGAAGTACTTTACTGCATTACATTTATCTACATTACGGAGCCATATTGCAAATACAACTTCCGAAAAACTTGTTTCTGGTTTAATTCTATTCTTTCACAACATTCAAACCTACAGGTAAGATTTTGTCCAAAAAAATAAATCTTAAATTCCCAAGCAAAATCCTAAATACATTGTGTTGTTTTTTCTGTTGCTTTATCTTCCACTACTACGGAGTTACAAAACCAACGAAAATACAATTCTTTGGTTTTGTTTCGGCTCAAGAGAGTTCCATGGTTTCTTTGTCCATCCAGGTCTAATCTGCTCCCACAAGTTCCTGCAATTCAGCTATTTACCCTGTACATTTTGGTCCAATTCGAATCGGATAAACGGCATTTGCGATAGACACTCTGAGAATTCAGCTCCTCCAAATTGACACTAGTAAGCAGGTACGTTTATATTCTGCTTCGTTCGTCCATTTAATACGTTGGATAGTGCCAAGTAATACTTGTTATACGGAAGATTTTTTGTATTGGGTACATTTTTACTTTTACTTTACCACGCGTGATAAATAAAATAATAATATTAAATACAAATGTGAAAGATTACTGTGTGAAAAATATACCCCTAAAAGTGTGAAAATTACACCCAAATGCACTATTTAATCATAAATTTTGTATAAGCGAGAAATTAACCTAAAGCAGCGAGGTTTTTAGCTGCAGCATACGTGCAGTAAGCGTCCAACACGCCACCGATGTCGACAACAAGAGGACTCATCTGGAAGACGGTGATAAATAAATAAAATAATAGTCCTGGTAATTATCGGAGGAAGCTGCTAAAGTAAAGCGTGAGTTTTATGGTATCGCATTCATATTTATCTTTTTAACGCGCGTGTTTGTAACTAAGGCGAATACTTAGTTTAGCAGTGTAATTTGTGTAAGAGTTCTGTTAAATAACATTGCACCAAATATCAGAATTGTGTTTCGAACATTCTGATGTGTGCTGTATAAGCATTTATTTAACATCAAGTCTGCATCGAGCTCCAACCTCTTCTAGAACTCATTGTCCACTCTCTTACTAATACTCTCTTCAGTTCGCTCTTTCTTCCGCGTTTCGCGTGCATCTCTTTATCACTCCCTTTTACTCGTTCTCTTACACATTTGTTTTTCGTTGCTGCGTACAAGCAGTGATGCGAATGGTGAGGTGTGCGTCACTGAAAGAGTTTGAACTGAAGAGCGACATTCTTCTATCACCACTACACTTACATGTGATAAATATTATTCACTCTGTATTTTTTTTTTTCGAAACAGTGCTGTTACTGTTGCTGAAATAAGAGAGTACGTATGTACGAAGGTGTGTTTAACTGAAAGAGGAGCGACACTCTTGTTTATCACTAATACATTTAAACGTGATAACTATTTTTGTTCTTTCGTGTGTTCTTAAAAAATAGAGTCTCTCTTCAAAGGCAGACAAATATTCCAGTCAAACTGCAGTCAATGACCGATACATTTTTTTCGGTATGAACGTCCATCGATCATATGGTTTGTTTTCCAGTGCTTAGATCCAACATAGTGATATGTATGTACATCGGTGTATGCTGTGTGTTTGCATCTTTTTGTTTGAATAGAGATTTCTGTTGAATATTTCTGTTTCAAGCTTAGATATTGTTTCGGACAGCAGATACTTAGGTACATCAGGGTGGATCATAAACCTTTCTTTTAATTAATTTCGTCGTTTTAATATTCCGGTTTTAATCAATTGTTTCCGATATAAACCTACAAAACTGATTGATTTTTCAGGAGTTGAAATTATTTCGGTATTACTTGCTTACATTTATGTTTACATGCATAAATTGGAAATTATCAATTTTTTATATTTTCGGTAATTCTTGCGAAATTGTCGCTCAAATTAAAAAAAGGAAAAAAATCAAGATTATTTATTGTTGTACTGGTTCTATACTGTTTTTTATCCTGCAGAGATAAATTATATCCCATCAATTTGATAATTTTTCAATACACTTCGGTTTTTTTTGGTTGGCATACATAAAGGTAATTGTCTCGACACAATTCCTGTGGATTATTGTGGTTTCACCTAGTTTCTTTCTTGAATAATCTTCACCTTTTTCGCAGAAATGTCCCTTGATTATTTTATTCGTCTAGCCGACAGCTTGGTTGAGTTCGAGGCTGCTTTAAACGACAACGAACTTCCACTGTCATCCGTTTATAATTTAGAAATTCATAAGGATGAAGTAAAATCCATATGGAACCACTTAAAGCAGGCATATGGGAAATGTTTAGCTGATCTTGAGAATGACGAACAAGATGATGGTGAAAGGGGGCAGGATGGAAAGGAAATTAGCGAGATTGAAACAGTGAAAGAAAAATATAAAAAATCGTACTCCACCTACTGTCGTTGTGTTTCTAAACTGAACGAGCTCATCAATGATCTCTCTCCGAAAACATCCCTTCCCAGCCCTAATTCAGGCTATGGTTTTAATTTGCCACCTTGTGAACTAATTACATTTCAAGGCGACTATAAGTCGTGGCCAATCTTCCGTGACATGTTCACGGCGGTATGCGTCAAAAATCCAAAACTGAGTCCAATTGAAATGCTTTTTCACCTGAGTCAGAAGACGAAAGGGGAAGCTCATGATATTGTATCGAAAAGTCCTTTAACAAACGAGGGTTTCAAAATGGCATGGGACAACCTGTGTTCTCGGTTCGAAAACAAAAGAGTCCTAGTTAATGGCCAATTGAGGACATTGTTCAGTCTTCCAGCAATATCTTCTGAAACAGCGAGTTCCCTAAAGAAAATTCAGAGGGACATAAATTCATCCATGTCCACTCTAAAGCTTTATGGTATTAATGTCGAAAGTTGGAATCCTATTTTTGTTTTTCTGTGCTCAAATTGTCTCCCAGATTCGACTCTAACCTTGTGGGAACAGACATTGAATGATCTGACGCGTTCTTGACGAATCGATACAGGACTCTTGAGTCAGTATCTGAAATGAGACCTGCTAGTGAGCAAAAATCTGCTACGTCCAAATTTAAAAATTCACCCAAGCCAAAGAATGACACAGGCAATGTCCATACATTCCAAGCCAAGGTATGCAAAACGGAATGTCGACTTTGTCCTAAAGAGTTCCATATCATTCGGAATTGCCCTCGTTTTATTAGCATGTATCCCAATCAAAGATATGCTGAAATAAAAGCCAGTAACTTGTGTTTGAACTGTTTCTCGAGTGCTCATGCTCTGAAGGGTTGTAGGAGTATTCATTTATGTAAGAAGTGTGGCAAACGTCACAATACCCTACTTCACAGGCATTTAGATACTTCCAGGAATACTTCACAGGCTTCTCCATCAACTAGTATCACTAAGCACCCTAATTCAAGACCACTTCCGTCACCATTTGTTCCACAAAATAATTCGTCTCAATTACAGTCCACTACTTCTTCAAATGGTGTTATACAAACATGTTTTTCATCTAGCTCTAGGGGTGTTTTACTCGGTACTGCAATAGTGAACGTGTGTCACTTAGGTATGACTTACAGAGCCAGGGCCCTGATCGACTCAGGATCAGAGGGCACATTTATTTCAGAGAAATTATTCAACACTCTTAAGCTTCCATTTACGCGAACATGCGCGAAGATTTCAGGATTGAATAATTCTATTTCCGCTGATGTCCAGAAGGAGTGTACGTTCGTATTGGGATCTAATACCGATGCTAGTTTCCAAATTTCTGTCTCTGCCCTCGTAGTTCCACAACTCTCAAGCAACCTTCCTTCTAGGACCATAGATTTTCGATGCTTCTCCAATCTTCCACAACTACAATTTGCTGATCCTCGTTTTTACGAAAGCTCCAATGTCGATATTCTCTTGGGTGGCGATTTGCTCCCGTCGATAATGCTATCAAGATGCGAACGCGAAGTTTGTGGGTCTCTAATGGCCCAGGAAACTGTTTTCGGCTGGATTCTCACCGGTCCTCTTCCTTCTAGCAATTCAGCATCATCTTCCACTCGTGTATCCTACTTCTGTGAAATCTCTTTGGATAAAGAGATTTCACGATTTTGGGAGTTGGAGAATATTCCACAGAAACGGTTCATGTCCCAATCCGATAAATTTTGTGAACAATTGTACGAGAGTTCTACTCAGAAAAACGACGACGGGAGATATATTGTTTCGCTTCCTTTTAAGGAAGGATATCCGGAGAAATTGTGTTTGGGTCAGTCAAGAACCAGCTCAATGGTTCAGTTCTTCCGCAATGAAGGTCGTCTCCTTAAAAATCCACAGTCTAAGGACGAATATGACAATGTTATTCAGGAATATATTACCCTTAACCATATGGTTCCTGTAGATTCTCCCATTCCTTCAAAAAATCCAACTCACTATTACTTACCACACCACGTGGTAATCAAGCCCGAGAGTACGACTACCAAAGTCCGGGTAGTTTTTAATGCATCTTCTGCTACGTCAAATGGGTTGAGTTTAAATGATATCCTGCACACAGGCCCAGTATTACAGAATGATCTAACAATCCTTTTATTGAAATGGCGTTTATGCCGTTACGTCTTTAATGGAGATATCCAAAAGATGTATAGGCAAATACTTGTTAATCCTTCACACACGCCTTTCCAACGTATTTTATTCCGTAAAAGCCCACATGAGCCCATACAGGATTATGAACTCAAGACTGTAACATTTGGCGTTAATTGCGCCCCATATCTCGCCATTCGTACAATGCTTCAACTAGCAAAAGATGTCCAGGACATATATCCTTTAGCAAGTCAAATTCTTAGGAAATCCATGTACGTAGATGATGCTTTAGTTGGTGCCCATACTATCGACATAGCGGTTAAGGCCAGAAATGAACTCATCCAGGCTTTAGGCTCTGCCGGATTCGCTATGAGAAAGTGGACGGCTAATTCCAAAAGTATCCTTGCAGATCTTCCTGCAGACCACTTACTCTATGCTGATTTTTTAGAATTTGACCATTGTTCCGCAAAAACATTAGGTATTCGCTGGAACGCTCGATCTGATGCATTTTATTTCTCAACATCAAAATTTCCTGACACTTGTATATACACTAAACGCGAAGTCCTGTCGCTCCAATCATAATATTTGCGAAAATTATTATGCAGAGAATATGGATGGATCGAACTGATTGGGATTCCATCATTTCACCAGAAGCTCTTCACCATTGGAAACTATTTCAGTCTAGTTATTCTCATATAAATGACATAAGTATACCAAGGTGGATTAACTTTGCTCCAGAATGTGAGGTCCAATTCCATGGATTCTCCGATGCTTCTGAAAGAGCATATGCTGCCGCCATATACATTCGTGTTGTACACAAGAACTCCGTTTACACACACTTAATAACCTCCAAGACAAAAGTGGCTCCAATCAAGACCTTATCGATCCCCAGACTAGAGTTATGTGGCGCAGCCCTATTAGCTGAAATGATAGACAATGTCATTCCACAATTTGAGATCCAAGAATATTCTATGATGTGCTGGACCGATTCCACGATTGTGTTGTCGTGGCTGGCAAAACCACCATGTGTCTGGAATACGTTTGTCGCTAATAGAGTGTCCAAAATCATTCAGATTATTGATCCCTCCCGATGGTTTCATGTTGACTCTGAAACTAATCCAGCAGATATAGCAAGCAGAGGTGTTCATCCACAGGTTTTAATAAATAATGATCACTGGTGGCTAGGACATCCCTGGTTATCAGATTCATCAAAACATTGGCCAAATTTTCCTACTAAAAATTTCGAAGAAACTGATTTAGAAAAAAGACGGTAAAGGTACATTTCTCCTATTTCCAGCATTTTGAAGATGTGTTAGATCGCTTCTCTTCTTTCCCCAGGGCATTACGAGTAGTGGCCTACGTCTACCGTTTCTACTACAGTACGCACCCGAAATTCCGCTCTAACTATCATAGAAACACTGCTAATATCACAGCGTCTGAAATCCTGTTTGTTCGTCGGCAATTGATATCCATGTGTCAGAAGGCGTGGTATCGAAACGAATATATGACACTAAGTGCCAAGAAATCCATTCCATCTTCGAGTTCATTGCTGAGTTTGTATCCTTTTATCGATTCTGAAGGTGTCATGCGAATTTGCGGTCGATTGGAACCATCTCCTGCATTATCTTACAACGAAAGACATCCAATTGTTCTTCCATATTGTTGTCAATATTCCCGACTTCTAATTAAATTTATCCACTTGATATCTCTGCATGGGGGAAATCAACTTGTTCTCCGTTTGGTGCGATCACAGTACTGGATTCCAAAAGTACAAAATCTAATCAAGACCACCATCCATAACTGCAAACCATGCATCCTATACAAACGGAAATGTCAAAAACAGCTAATGGCGGCGCTGCCCCCTGAGAGATGTGAAATTTCCCGTCCCTTCACACATACTGGATTAGATTTTGCTGATCCATTTGACATTAAAAGCTATTCGGGCAGAGCTTGTCGTATTACTAAAGGATATGTATGTGTATTCGTCTGTTTTTCCACAAAGGCGATACACCTTGAAGCAACATCCGATTTCTCCACCTCAGCTTTCCTTGCTGCCTTCAGTCGTTTTGTGTCACGTCGTGGTTGTCCTCTTCACTTACACTCCGCCAATGGAACCACATTTATTGGCGTGGCCAAGGAATTTCTACAAACATCACAAAGTGCTGTAACTTCCAATTACGCTCATCAAAATATATAATGGCACTTTATACCTCCTGGAGCCCCTCATATGGGAGGACTTTGGGAAGCAGGGGTAAAGAGCTTCAAGCAACACTTAAAAAAGACTGCAGGAATCATCAAGTATACTTTTGAAGAGTTCCAAACGTTGTTATCCAAAATTGAGGCGTGTCTTAATTGCAGACCATTATCTCCTATCTCACAAAATCCGTCAGATCTTTCGGCACTAACACTTTTAGTTCCACTGGATCCTGAAATTAGCGAAACTCCAATGTCCATCCAAAATCGTTGGCAGCGGCTCAAAGTAATACATCAGCACTTGTGTACGCGATGGAAAAATGAGTACCTAAAGGAGCTACAGAAGCGGCACAAGTGGAAAAAGCCTGAAGACGATCTTAAGGATAACATGCTGGTTGTTGTTAAAGATGAAAATTTGAATCCAAACTGTTAGCGTCTCGGCAGAATAACTCGCGTCTATCAAGGTAACGACAGACGAGTGAGAGTAGCTGATGTCCGTACACAAAGAGGCACTATAACCAGGCCCATTACAAAACTATTTATTTTATCCTCCGAATCATCTGCCTAATAACTTTCCATCACTCTTTCGTACTTCCAACGTGCCCGGGGTCAATTTTTAGACTTATTTTCCGACTTCATTATTTTCAATATTTCAATATTTTCTCAACCTTCTCTTGAACTATTATTCTAGCACTATGAGCCCAACCACCAAGCACAACAGCGGCCAGAATAAACAGAAGCCTTTTGTGTGTAGGGTATGCCGGAAGACACACGCTTTGAAATCCTGTTGGCGTTTCCGAAATATGAATACGACCGAGAGGAAGGAAGTCGTTAAGAAATATGGGTACTGTCCTAATTGTCTGGCGCACGTCCACTCACAAGGATCTTGCTTCACGAAAACAGGATGCGCTTATTGCAAGCAGCCCCACCATTCCTTACTCCATATACATCCTCGGCACCAAAAAGTCTCTACAGGTTCGATTTCCAGAACATCCCGAGTTCCACCAAAGTCCTCGTCCTTAAGTACACCACCTAAAAAACCATCCACGTCAATCAGTACGGGCCCGCGAGTAAGTAGACAACCCCAACCGAGTACGACGTCGCTCACCGCAATACTTAAGCAAAATGCTGCAACCTTGCTACCAACGGCGCTAGTAAAGGTAGAAGCTAAAGATGGTAAACATTATGCACGTTGCTTGTTCGATTCCGCATCCAGAATAAGTAGTATCTCGAAGCGGTTCACCGACAAGCTGGGATTGACAACTCTAGAATTGGACAACGAAACAATTTGTCCACTCACTTTATGGTCCTGTGTTGATTCCACTTACAAAGTAGAAGCAACGTTGCGGGTACATAATCGAATCAGCACAGTAACACCTACAGAAAGTTTACCCGAATCCATAAAATCCAATTTTAAAAATCTTATTCTGACTGACAAACATTTCCACAAAGCGTCGTCGATAGACATTGTTCTAGGGGTTGATATTTACTCGCGCCTCATCTCAGAAGGCATTTTTGTACGAGCAGGTCTTCCCACTGCTCAAAATACAATGTTCGGAATAGTTTTATATGATATTTTTTCTTTACCTTAACATTTAATATTTTAAATCATTTTATAATTGACACTATCAATGGAATTAAATCAGAATATAAACGCACTAATGAATTCTTTACATTTAAGTATAACATAATTAAATTACCTACTTGAATTCCATTACTATGCATATAATACTTTTTACATATATTTTTTAAAAAAGTTTTGTAAATTAATATATTTTAACTACAATTCCAATACAATTAAAAATGTGACCTGAATTCTGAAAATTGTTACCTCACTAATTTTAAACGTTTTTTTCATTATTATTTTCCTTCTGTATCTGCAATATGACTCTCTACCCTTTTCACTAATTACAGATATCCTGCAAGGCGGGCGGTGATGTTTACGTCAAAACAGTACATCCCTATATTTGAGTTGTACGCCGTAAATTCCTATTTCATTTAAACTGAATTCCCAATTTAAAATGTATCTGAGTGTAGAATCGCCAAACGCCAGTGCAGTAAAGTAATCGAAGTACTTTACTGCATTACATTTATCTACATTACGGAGCCATATTGAAAATACAACTTCCGAAAAACTTGTTTCTGGTTTAATTCTATTCTTTCACAACATTCAAACATACTGGTAAGATTTTGCCCAAAAAAATAAATCTTAAATTCCCAAGCAAAATCCTAAATACATTGTGTACTTTTTTTCTTTTGCTTTATCTTCCACTACTACGGAGTTACAAAACCAACGAAAATACAATTCTTTGGTTTTGTTTCGGCTCAAGAGAGTTCCATGGTTTCTTTGTCCATCCAGGTCTAATCTGCTCCCACAAGTTCCTGCAATTCAGCTATTTACCCTGTACAGAGCCTTTGAACCATACGGGAGGCTAGATAAAAAATCAGATTTTCTTAAGCCCAGTATGCACCTAAATAAGAACTTCAAATTGGTAATACCCACCAGAGAAGAATGTGCATCCAACATGGTCATGACCGACGAGGAAAACTCAATCTTCACTGATGGCATGCTTGGGCATTGCTGGGACAATGAGATCAGCTCCTCAAGCCGGACTAGAAACTATACTCAATATACAACCCGTGGACATTTTCGTAAGGAGATGTGCAGCAAGGGTAGCATTGCGTATCAGAGCTCCATTTTAGGAGCCTTTGAACCATACGGGAGGCTAGATAAAAAATCAGATTTTCTTAAGCCCAGTATGCACCTACATAAGAACTACAAATTGGTAATACCCACCAGAGAAGAATGGGCATCCAACATGGTCATGACCGACGAGGAAAACTCAATCTTCACTGATGGCTCAAAAATTGAGACAGGTACGGGATCGGGAGTCTTTGCTGAAGCTTTAAACTTTAAAATATCCATCCGACTGCCAATCACTTGCACAGTCTTTCGGGCAGAAGTATATGCCATCAACATAGCAGCGAGAAATATTCTGGAACGGGACATCGATCCATCAAAATTCAGAATTTATGACAGTATGGCAGCTCTTAAAGCCATAAACTCCAAGACTATCAGATCAAGATGCGTACATGACTGCTTAGAGTCTCTAGACCGACTCCAAATACATGACGTCACACTTGTATGGGTACCGGGTCACACGGATGTACCTGGAAACGAAATGACAGACGAATGTGCACGGAACCAGGAACAGGCCAGAAACGTAAGAGAACGGCGAGGACGGCGTCTGCTAAGCGTTTAAACTGAAGTCATCCTTTGCCCAAAGTCGGGCATCGTTTAAAATTGTTGTGTCGAGGGAAATTTTCGATAAGCTAATTGTCCCCTCATTCTGGCCATCTAGGGCTTTTGTAAAAGAATTTGTGGATAGGGTTGACAATCTGGCGCGTCTCCCATCAATGTCAGCCACTATTCCAAAAAACTAAGCAGCTCTTTTAGTGTTGGGTATCAGAATGTTAGAGGTTTGAATACGAAGTTGAGTTGTCTGTTTGTTGATAGCTTTGACTTTGTTTTCTCGGCTCTCGCCTTTACTGAGACCTGGCTGAAAGTTTCGATTTTGGACTCTGAGATTTTATGTGGGAGATATGTTGTATTTAGGAAGGATCGCGTAAGGAAAATTGGTGGCGGTGTTCTTATCGCTGTTGTTAATGAGTTCTCATCCGAACGCTTTATTCTACAAGGGTTTGATGACATTGAATTTATTGCAGTCCTTATTAATATGGGACGTAGTAAGTTGTTTGTCACATGTTCTTATATTCCTCCATCGTCCGAGTTATGCGTATATGAGAGGCACTTGACTGCCTTCGAAAGCAGGTGATTTGGACCATATTATGATTTGGGAGATTTCAATTTAGCCACATTATCTTGGCTCACCTTGCCTGATGCGGAGGCTTTAACACTGTTGACGTCAACTTTTAATTCGCATATAGTTAGACTCTGTACTGATTTAAATTTGTTTCAGATCAATTATGTGGGAAATGTAAATGCTAGGCAACTTGACCTAGTATTTGTCAATGATCCCCATTTCTTCGAGATCAGTAGGTTTCCTCCCATATCTATCCCGGAGGACGACTATCATCCTACCTTGAGTATATCAATGTTGTATTCTAGTGATTCTTCTCCCTCTGCTTCACAAGATAATCGCACCATTTATTGTTTCAAGAGAACCAACTTTGTTATGCTAAATTCTCTTATCCAGGATGTTGATTGGAATTCTGTCTGTAGCTGTTGTCACTATACTGATCTTGACATTGTTGTAGATAGATTTTATCAAATTTTAAATGACTTCATGTCACGATCAGTACCGAATATTCGTGTTGGGCACTCTAGAAGGATACCTTGGTTCTCACGTGAGTTGTCTAGTATGAAGAATTCGAGAAGTAGACTCTTTAAAAAATTTAAGAGGACTGGTTTAAATTCTGACTATATCAAATACTCCGTTGCTAGGTCGAGAGCATTGAGTCTCAGAGACTTTATAGGATCTACTTGGAGAAACTAAAGAATGATTTTAGGAAGAACCCCAGATCTTTTTATGACTTCCTGAATCTTAAGCGTAGATCCGCATCTAAGCCAACTAGGATTAGAATGGATGGTTTAGAATTTTGTGAAGATCAGGCGATTGCTGATTGTTTTGCGACGACTTATTCTGAACGATCTTATCGATCGAATGCCACTTATCCTTTTAATGTCTCTGCATTGAGTCAACTGGAAATCCCTGTATTTGATTTACCCTTGGTTTTGTCCAATTTGAATCTCAGATCCATGAATAGTGTTGGCCCCGATGGGGTGCCAAGTATAATTTTGAAATTCTGTGCTAGTGATTTGGATAACATTGTTATTTAATACTTCATTGAGATTTGGATATTTCGCTTTGGCTTGGAGGAGTTCATTCATTGACCCCTCCATAAGTCTGGCAGTCTAATTGACGTGTCAAACTATAGAGGGATAGCTAAGTTGAGTGCCAGATTGTTAAATTTGGAAATTCTTATTCTAAACGAATTCTAATTCCATCGGGAGTCCCTCAGGGTAGTCATCTAGGGCCTGTTTTATTCTTATTATTCATAAATAACCTTCCAGAGTCTATTAATCATCCTTATTCTATTTGGCGTCGGCAATATCAACGGCAATTTCAAGGCAACAGCAACTCAAATCGAAGACAACATCAATTCTATGCTAATTTGGTATTCTGTAAGAGTATTACGACGCCGTTGCCTGTTTATCGAAAATGTCAATAACATACAGCACACATATCTAATGTTAGAGTCAGCTGATTCATTTTATTTCTTGTTTTTGATGAAATATATGTAAGTTATGTGCTATTTTCGTGGGAAAAAGTTTAAATGAAAATGTTTTTTTCTATCCGATTCGGACTCATCGAGTGACGAAGAAAACAAAAAATTAATATTGGAAAGAAGACTGCTTAGACAGAAATCTTCCATTTTTAATTTGCCCGATGAGAAGTAAGAGACATATTTGAAGTCATAATTTCCTAAGTAATCAATTTTTTATTCCTTTTTAAGATTTGAAAGTTATTTTCGGCTTCATTTAAATATGTTTTGGAAATAATAGAAAATAAAAAAAGGGACAAGATCAACAATTGTTCCAAACACAATAAAATTGGCAGCAACATTGCGTTTTTTAGCCCAGGGATCTTACCAGCTGAGCGTTGGAAATGATTTCAACCTGGGACTGTCACAGCCAGTAGTTTCGAGGATTTTGTCCGAAACTGTAGACGTCATGGAGAAGGAAGTTTGTCCACAATGGATAAAGTTCGATATGACGGATGCTGAAAAAAAAGAGGCTAAGTTGTATTTCTTTGAAAAAACAGGATTTCCAGGTGTGATTGGGTGTGTGGACGGAACGCACATCAAAATTTTGGCCCCAAAAAAAGAAGACCAGCATATGTATTTTAACCGCAAGGGATATTTTAGCTTAAATGCCATGATAGTAATTTGGAATACATGCATTTTCTTTCCACTAGCTTCTCGAACTGACGCTTATTTGTTATTTTAATTTTTTCCATTTAATTTTCTAATGAAATCTAAATTAACGTAAACAATACATTGAAGGCAACACTAAAATGGCCGACGCCAAAACCAAAGCCAATTGAAAACAACGGCGTCGCCAATTTTTCTTACAGAATACCAAACTTAATTTAACAGTCATCGAAATACGGCAATATTGCCAACGGGAATACGAAATTGAAACAAAATACAAAAAACGACGTCGTCTTCTGTTGACTACGCCAAATAGAATAAGGGCGATTAACTCTAAACTTCTAATGTATGCAGATGATGTAAAAATATTTTTTTCTTATGATTGGCCAGAATTTTCTCATCCATTGCAGACTGACTTGGATAGTTTTGGACGCTGGTGTGACATAAATTGCATGGAACTCAATCTAAGGAAATGCAAACATACGCGTTTCTTTAGATCGAACCCGAGATTTGTCAGGTATAATATTGGAGGAGCTGAGTTAGAGGTAGTTGATTCTTTCGTAGACCTTGGTATTCTAATGGATTCCAAACTGAATTTCAACAATCATATTATTACTATGGTTAACAAAGCATATGGTGTTCTTGGTTTCATTAAGCGATGGGCTAATGAGTTCTCTGATCCTTACGTGACGAAGCAACTATTTACATCGCTTGTCAGGCCTATTCTAGAATATGGTTCCGTAGTGTGGGATCCTCAGTATGGTATCTATATTGATAGAATTGAGTCAGTTCAGAAACAATTTTTGATTTTTTTCATTAAGACACTTACATTGGAATAGTGATTTTGTTCTTCCCCCTTATACTAGTAGATTGAAGTTGATCGACTTGCCATCCTTAAAAAGCAAACGTGTTATGTTAAACACCGTGATGGCTTATAAGGTTATAAATGGTGATTTCTCTTCTGATTATATTATTTCTAGGATTAAGTTTAACGTGCCAGTTAGACCTTCTAGATACTATCAGTTCCTTCATATTGATTTTCAGCGTAAGAATTATGCTTCCACAGAACCCATTCGTAGAATGTGTATTGATTTCAATTCATTATGTCACATCATCGATTTCGGATTAGGAATCGATATAATAAAGTCCATGATTTTCTCCTGCTTGGATGTTTAGTTTTGTTATGATAAGTTTACTTTAATATTTTTAGTTACTAACTTTAAGAATAACCATTATTTGCATGTGATACTAATATTTTGTTTAATAATATTTTTGTTATACCGGCTGTTGATATTTGATCTGTAGCCGGTGTCCACCCTCTACTGTTTGGCCGCCATGGTTCGGAATGTGGTGTGTACGTTGTCCCTACGTTATGGGGATGTGGCCCTCTCGGTCGGAAGGGGCGGGAGTGAGAGGCGTTGGGACCGTTCGAAAAAAAAAGTTATAAATGTTGCAGCAAGGAGGGGAATAGAGGTAGAATTGCCACTTACCCTTCATAATAAGATAGTGATTCCGGTAGACACTAAAGATCAAGTGACAAAAATGACTCAATCCGTAGTAAAATTTCTGAAGACAGCTTCAAGTCTGATTCCAGATTTTGATGTTAAGGCGGAAAATTTGAGAAGTTTTATTAACGCTTTGGAGTTAGTAGACTCTATCAAAGAATCTCATGAATCTGTAGCTGTGTCCCTAGCGAAGACCAAACTAAAAGGTAATGCAAGAAATATAATTAGCAATGAAATATCGCTAGTTCAACTTATAACAAATTTGAAAAATTCCGTTAAGGGAGAGTCAGTAGAGGTCATTACAGCGAGGTTTATGAATTTAAGGCAGAAGAATAAAACAGCTAATGACTATACTAGAGAAGTTTCCCAATTAACTTAGGCTTTAGAAGGAGCATACATTTCGGATGGTTTGTCAAACGACCTAGCAGGAAAATATAGCACACAACTGGCCATCAAAGCAATGACTAAAAATTGCTCCATTGATAAGGTAAAGCTTATAATGGAAGATGGTACCTTTAGTACCATGAATGATGCGGTTTCCAAATTCGTAAACAGTTGCACTGAAGCAACTGGTAATGTAAATACAGTTTTACATTATATAAAAGAGGAAACGGACAATATCGAGGTGGTAACCGTGGACGTAATAGAGGACGTGGCGGTTACTACAGAAATCACGGTGATAGGGAACAACGCAACAATGGCAATTATAACTGGGGCCGTGGTAATAATTACAACGGAAATAGAGGAAGTAATAACAGACGTACAGACAGTAACCGAAATGTGCGAGTAACACTGTCGGAAAACGGTCAAACCCCCTTGAGCAGTCAGGAATAGATAAAATATACTACTTTAACCTCAGTCTGAGCATAAATGTAAGAAATGCAGATACAAATTATTTATTAACATTATTGGTAGATACTGGTGCCGACATATCATTAGCAGATGAGCAATATGGTAATATAAATACAAATGACACAACCAATTTATCTGGCATTGGTAAAGGAATAATTAAATCACTTGGCACAATGGACATATATCTTAAAATGGATAATTTTCTTGTTCTACATAATTTCCATATCGTTCATGAGAGCTTTCCTATCCAATGCGATGGAATACTCGGAATGGACTTTATAGGAAAATATAACTGCATACTAGATTTCCAGAATGGAAATCATAGTTTTTGCATTAGGCCAAGAAATTTCCATAAGAACATACAGGTCCCTATGGTAAACATGATTAAGCAAAATACTGTATTGTTACCAGCCAGATCGGAAGTAATAAGACAAGTTCGATTAATTACGACTGAAAAGTCAGTATGAGTACCAAATCAGGAAATTCAAGACGGAATAGTAAAAGCTAGCACAATTGTCGATAGTAAGAACGCTTTTATTCGAATAATTAACACTACCACTGATGACTCTTCAACGAATACTGAAGATATTAAATTCGAATCATTGAAAGATTTTGATATGTTGTCACCCAGTAAAATACCAAAAGATAGAACTAGACAAATATTAGAGACATTAAAATTTCCAAGTCTTTTTGAACCAGCCCTTAAGGCACTGTGTACAGAATTCAGTGATATATTCGGCATTGAAACCGAACTTATCACAGCGAATAACTTCTACAGACAAAAACTCAGACTGAGTGATAAGACGCCAATATATATAAAGAACTACAGAATTCCAGAATCACAAAAGTAGATGAACAAGTAACGAAATTGATCAAAGACGGTGTCGTGGAACTGTCCATTTCCGAATATAATAGCCCACTTCTCTTGGTACCCAAAAAACCATTGCCAAATACTACAGAAAAAAGGTGGCGCTTGGTTGTGGATTACCGTCAAGTGAACAAAAAGCTTTTAGCAGACAAATTTCCACTTCCAAGAATGGATGATATTCTTGACCAACTTGGTCGAGCAAAATATTTTTCATGTCTGGATTTCACCAGATTGAACTTGAGGAGAAGTCAAGAAACATAACGTCGTTTTCAACGAGCAAAGGCTCATATCGCTACACGCGACTTCCTTACGGATTAAAAGTAGCACCATATTCATTTCAACGTATGATGACCCTTGCCTATTCAGGCTTAAAACCTTCGCAAGCTTTTCTCTACATGGATGATTTATGGATGATGTTCTGAAAAACATATGTTCAAAAATTTGACACATGTATTTCATTTATGTAGACAGCATAACTTGAAACTAAATCCAGAGAAATGTTCTTTTTTCATGCACGAGGTAACATTCCTAGGTCACACATGCACTGATAAGGGAATACTACCTGATGACAGCAAATACGAAGTCATTAAAAATTATCCCACTCCAACAGATGCAGATGGCGTACGACGTTTTGTAGCATTTTGCAACTACTAAAGGCGCTTCATTAAGAATTTTGCAGAGTACTCACGTCCCTTAACAAGACTTACTAAGAAGAAAGTTTCATTCGAGTGGACATCAGAATGCCAACATGTGTTTGAACAATTAAAAACCGAATTGAAGAAACCAACATTGCTACAATACCCCGACTTCAAGAAACAATTTTGCATTACCACAAATTCTAGCAAGTATACTTGTGGCGCGGTGCTCACGCAGGAATATAAACTCACTCGCATGAGATTGGACTTGGAGGAGTATGGCTTCACTGTTGAATACCTCAAGGGAAAGGATAATTGCATTGCTGACGCTCTATCACTCTTGAGGAGCTTAAAGACATGAATGACAAGATTATGATGGTAACGACACGATCAGGAAAACGTCAGGTTGATACCTGCGCAGGAGATATAGGAAAATTGCAAAAACAGATAAATGAGCCCAATGTCTATGAAGTCATTAATAATAATGACGTAAGAAAATTTGTACAGATAAGACTAAATTCCAAAAAATGCTTTTTTAAGCTTGGAAATACAGTAGTCTGCAAATTTAATTTGAGTGAAGTGTACTCCAGTGGAAAAAATAGGTCAATTTTTCCAAAGGCTTGAAACAGAAGCCGGTGTGCTTGGAACTTCACAATTTAAAATGTCACCTAGCGAAAAGATTTTCGAATCTATATCGCTGAATGAATTTAAAAGAATGGGCAATGAGATTTTAAATAATGTGAGAGCAGCGCTACTCCAAAAGATAATAAACAAGAATGATAAATATAAAATAAATGCCATCTTGACAAAATATCGAAGACGGACACACAGGGATTACCCTGATGAAGATATTATTATTGCCCACAAATGACTAAGACAGTAACGACCTACATTAAGAAGTGCTCGAAATGTCAAAAAGCGAAATTTATGACCCATACTAAGACACCTATGAACATTACACCAACACCATCGACCGCTTTTGATATAGTTATTATTGATACAATTGAACCCCTACCCAAAACTGAAAATGGGAATGAGTACGCAATAACACTGATTTGCGACACTAAAGACAAAAGCGCTAGGACAGTCGCGAAAGCAATTTTTGAATATTTTGTACTTAATTATGCCCCTATGAAGACGTTCATAACGAACCAAGGTACAGAATACAAGAACGCTTTAATGGAAGATCTTTGCAAATATCTCTAGGTCGATAAATTGACATCGACGGCATATCACCACCAGACACTTGGTACGGTGGAACGCAGTCACCGTACATTGAATGAGTACATCCGGTCATACATATAGGTTGATATTAACGATTGTGATATTTGGTTGAAATATTTCCAATATTGTTTTAATAAAGGGTGATTTTTTAAGAGCTTGATAACTTAAAAAAAAAAAAAACGCATAAAATTTGCAAAATCTCATCGGTTCTTTATTTGAAACGTTAGATTGGTCCATGACATTTACTTTTTGAAGATAATTTCATTTAAATGTTGACCGCGGCTGCGTCTTAGGTGGTCCATCCGCTTAGTCCAATTTTGGCATTTCCACGTTTTTGAGTAACAGAGACCCAATTGGTGCGAACGGCGACGAATCGAAAATTGGTGGTCATCATTAACACTGGCCGATATAGCTGCGATATTTTCTTCAGTTCGCACTCTACGTAAGCGTGTTGGTGGTTTAATGTCCAACAATGTAAATTTGGTGCGAAATTTAGTCACAATAGCCCGAATAGCCGCTTCAGTGGGTCGATTAAACTGACCATAAAATGGAAGCGCGCAATGAACTTTCTTAACAGAGCACGCATTTTGATAATAAAATTCAATAATTTGCAAGCGTTGTTCGTTTGTAAGACGATTCATGGTTAAATTATAGACCAAACTGAAGATGTTTGACAGTGAAACAAAACACGAAACGTGCGTCAGCTGTTTAAACCAGTGTTGCCAAAAAGATATAGCTAAAAAAACACCCTTTACCTTGTTGCATTTAGTGTTCCAACAAGGGGTTTCAGGAAAGGGTTTTATGTTTATTTTTTCTTGAGTTTTTCGTAAAATAGGTTAAAAAGATGTTAAATTTATCCTTCTCCATACATTCAATCAATACGTTGTCATGAAGTATTTGGAAGGCTTTCTGATTGAGAATATTTTTTGGTATTTCCTTTGGAACACCATATGCTATTTTCCGATTTAGTATAGGTCTGAATTGTAATTTAATTAATATAATGCAGTGGTTACTTCCTACTACTTTTAACATCCATGTGGATGTTAAAGCAAGTGAATAGGTACACATCGACAAATCTATGGCTGACGGGTTATCACAGCCAGGAAAGTCTTGGAGCCGTCATTAAGTACGGTGTAGTTAGAAATCTCATATTTATCATTCGATCTTAAGTGAGTCTCGGATAAACATGCTATATCAATGTTTTCATCCTTCATATATTTGGATATTTGTGACTTTTTATTTCTTGAGCTAGTCAGATTTATTTGAATTATCTTCATCGTCGTTGGTTTCATCAAAAGGATCGTACTGATCGCTATCTGTTAGAGGATTGTTATGGTTTATTAAAATAGATTGGTGGAATGTCTCAAATGGGTCTTGAGTTAATTCCCTGTTTGCATTGGTAGTCGATTGTAAGTCAAGTTTTTGAAAATCAGATGATTGTAAGTCGAGTTTTTTGAAATCAGGTGACTGTAAGTCAGGTTTATGATGGCCGTATGTCTGGTATTTGGGTGTCTATTTCCCGAAGATCCACAGCCTGGGGATCAGAGGTCTTCTCTAGTTCTGGCTGGTAGCCACCAGCTGTCTTATTGGTATTAACAATACCTCCAGAGATGAGTTTTGGTTGGAAATTTATTTTCCATTGTTCGGTGTTTTTCGTGATTGAGTTTCCTCAACTACTATAGGTGCCTCTGGTAATGCGCATGGCGTAGGGATATTCCCAGCATCCGTACAGACTCGCACGTTTTTGTTTCTGCGTATTGCAGAAGTGTCAGTCCTTGTTGCCATTTTACGGCATTTGCTAGAAATCTCTGGGAAGTCAGTCTCTTCAAGTGAAAAGACATTCGTCATATTTGGCTTTACAGCATTTTCCTTAATCCTAGGTGTTTTCTCCTGTGCCCTATCTCTTGCTTTCCTACGTAGTTCAATTTTAGTTTAGTAGTAATTTGATTTGGCGTCATGATCCTTGCCGCAATTCACACAGAGTGGCGCTCTTAGGCACACCACCATGTTTGGCGAACCACAACGCGAACATATCTGTTTATTTCGGCGGCAGACTCTCGAGGAGTGTCCAAATCTCCAGCAGTTTCGGCACTGTATCACCGACTCAATGTAAGGCTTCACATGATAGATGGTCCTATCTAAAACAACATGAGAGGGCCAATTTCATTTCTTCGCCCTTTTTCGTGCTCTTCAGGTTTTGTAAAGCGATTCACCTCGGTTATGATCATACTTGGTTGGAGAGGGCCATATTCGACCAGGTGCTTTATGCCCATTTCTCGTAGATGAATCTCTCAGCACAGTCCACATATACAGGAATTTCTACGACGAATTTTATTTCACTCAACTCCGGAGGTATAGTGATTCTATACTTCTGGAGTAGAAACTAAGTCATTGATAGTCTCTCTTCCTTTACTGACTATGCGCAGTTTTATATTATAAATAAAGAAAGTTTCAATAGCTGAGAACCTGTCGTTAAGTTCCGTCGATATTTTTACGGTGGGAACGGCCTGTAGTGGCTGAATAATTGAATTATTGTCTTATCCTAGGTAATGGCATTTTTTGGTCACCGCCCGTATCAAAATACTGAATCTCAGGCCAGACCATGTTTACTGGCTCTTTTCGTCAATATTTGGTAAGTCCTTGATTTTCAACAATTTGTAATTTTTCTTTAAAATTTCAATTCGCCGCAGTTCGCTGTTCGCGTCAGACTCTCATCAATACATATTCAATGGGATCTGTTAAGATATGACCCACACTTTCAGGTGGTGATAAATAATAACAGAGGCCGCCGATGGGGTAAGAGCGAGCGAGCACCAACATAAGCCCAAACGTCGAGTAAGTTGATAAAGAAGTTGCCTTGGAATTTGACAGCCAACATCTGTGATATGACGTACAAGTTGGAGACGATGGCAGATTGCAAGATAATGATAATGGGGATGTTCGAGGTGTAGAAGAGTTTGATGGGATAACTGCTGTATTCACCGCGATAACGGGCAGATTTGATGGGCAAATCGACACGGAAACCTTGGAAATATATCACGACAGCGAAAATGGTTTTCAACAAGTTCATCAAGTGTTGGCGATAGAAAGCTTCGCGCAAAGCTCGCAAATTATCGTTGAGGGTAGCCATCAAATGGAACAAAGCAATAACGGCAATTTCGAATTCAGTACCACGGCCAGTTGTGACTGTGGTGGCAGAGAAGGCTAACAATTGCATAATAAGCTGGAGGTGACGATGGGAGAGATACCCAATTCCATAAGGGTACCACGATTGGAGGCCAAAATTACACGAATCCAGTAGAAAGTATCAGCTGAGTCGGAACTCATGATACCGAACAGGAGATTTTGACAACATAGAAGATGAAGAGCCATAATGGCCGTCCATAGCACTTTCTCTTTGAATTGAATCTTGTGTTCGGGTTTAGCAATTTCTGGCAGTATACCCCAGAAAGGCTTAATGACTTCGAAGAATTTGATTCCCATTGTTTAGGTTCTTATTTTGTTTTGTATTGAATTATTTCTACTAAAATTATTAGTTATACGTTTGCACTCGAACGTTAGTATTGAAAGTGAAATGTGTTCCCCCAAAGAGATGATCAAATTGGCCTGGAACAACTCAAACTCCTCTCAGCAAACCCAAACGAAATGTACCGACGTTCAAAATTGATTTTTGTGTAAATTCATATTCAACAAAGCTTTTGTTAGTTATACAGAAAAAAGAAATACCGAAAAGACTTCATCTGTGTGAAGTTAAATACGTATTTAACTAGCCAAGACACAAACCAATTTAATAGATTATGTAAAATCTAAAAACTTTGGGTATTTTCGAAAAAAAAAACGAATTTTCTCGAAAACTAGAAGGAAGGACGATGAAAATTGGAGTATACGTTGCCAGGAGATCACCGTTGCAAATAGTCATTTCCAGGATTGATGCAAAAAAACTACAGATGGAGCAAAAGGAAATCTGGGAAGGATAAATTCCCAAATTCAATTTCTGACATCCAATATTGGACGTACAATATTTGTACTTTTTGCGTGAATTTCTGGCGAGGATCAGTGGCAATATCTTGAGAACAGGTATAACTCTTGAAACGGCAAGGATACTGTAAGTAGTTCTAGGAATCGAACTGTGTTTACACTTTTTCAATATTCAACATATAACCTCTCGAAAGTGGCCATGGAAATTTGTTATTTTTAGGTTAATTTCTGGCCATGATCACTGGACCGAAAACGGGAATACCTTACGACACTGCACGTATAACGTAAGTAGTCCCAGGAAGGGACTATCGAACTGCTTTTACACTTTTTCCATGTTCAATTTCTAATCTAAGAAAGTGGCCATGGAAATTTGGTTCTTTTCAAGTGAATTTCTGGCCAGAATCACTGGCCATACCCGGCAAATGGGAATACCTTACGACATAACACTCATACCATAGGTAGTGCTAGAAAGGATCTATCGAACTGTTTTTACACTTTTTCGATATTCAATTTCTAACCTCACGAAAGTGGCCATGGAAATTTGGTCATTTCCAAGTGAATTTCTGGCCAGGATCAGTGGCCATACCTGGCAAATGGGAATACCTTACGACATAGCACTCATACCGTAGGTAGTGCTAGGAAGGAGCTATCGAACTGCTTTTACACTTTTTCGATATTCAATTTCTAACCTCACGAAAGTGGCCATGGAAATTTGGTCATTTCCAAGTGAATTTCTGGCCAGGATCACTGACCATACCTGGCAAATGGGAATACCTTACGACATAGCACTCATACCGTAGGTAGTGCTAGGAAGGAGCTATCGAACTGATTTTACACTTTTTCCATATTCAATTTCGAATCTCACGAAAGTGGCCATGGAAATTTGGACCAAAATTATAAATATACTACGCATGGATGACTTTCCCGAAAGGTTAATAAATAATCTAATCAAACGAACGACGGAAGAAAAACTTAACAAAAATCACGAAAGATTAAGTAAAATTTATAAATCCACAACGTACATTCCAGGACTATCCGAAAGGTTAAAACATTCTAACATTTACGACAAGGAAAAATTTCAGTTGGCATATAAACACACAGGACCGTCAACCAACTATTTAGTAGGACGAAATCGAAGATCAAGAAAGAGGAGAAACCAAACGTCGTGTACAAGATAAAATGCAATGGTGACAAGTCCGACATATGCCAGAAGGTATATGTAGGCACTACGAAAAATAAATTGAAAATCAGACTTTCATCATATAAAACCGAACAAATCTCTTGACAAACCCATTGAACAAAAAACTGCCCTTGCAGCCCACTGTACCTTAACGGGACACAAACCAAACATTAATGACGTCGAAATATTAGCGGAAGAGCAATTGTACAAGGAGATACACATTGGAAATGCTAAACATAATTGACGTCTCTCCTGCGAAAAGGCTTAATAACAAGAGAGACACAGACGGTTCTGCTCAAATATAACTTAGCATTTAAGACCGGCAATACTTTTAACCACTTATTTAGTAGGACGAAGACAAAATTAGAAAAAGGGGGGAAGTCTAATGTGGTCTGAAAAAATTAAAAAAGAGTGGAGAACGAAAAATAGCAATACAAATTAAAGAAATAGAGAGTGACAGAAATATTATTATGTTGTTCTATCTCCTTCTAATGATTCTAGTACGTACGCGAAAACAGTTACTTCAGCTAGAGAAAACGATGTCAGTGATATTCTGCAAATATTGAAATATAAAATTGAGTGGTGACAATATTGAAAGAACTACTTCGCAAGTAACCGTTACTCGTCATATCCAATCATTGCAGTTACCCGTGATTTCTCAATCACGATGATTGAATCACCGGTACGAGAATATCACCCACCTCTACACTGTACCATTTGACAATGTAGAGATACTGACAGAGGAGAGAAATTATAATAGAAGATACACTCTTGAGATGTTACACAGCACCTGATTATTTCCATTGGCAATATTTAAAAGAAATGATGTATATCAATCTTCTATATACAAGACAATAAATCTTACTCTTTCTCTGTTATTACCGGCGCACCGTTGGGCAATAACAGCGAATGTTGCTGTTAGCCTTTTACAGCAAAATATTAAAATATGAAAAACAATAGATATACACGAAAAAGAAATGTATATATGTGTTTGATTGCTAAATGTTTGAAATATATTTGAACTTCTTATCAAAAACTTATAAAAACAGTAAAATAACGACAAACAATTGTGCTTTGGAGAAACAACTGTTATTTCTGTTCGGTGGCATAGCTCGGCCTCTCTACTAGTTAACAGACAAAGAGAGAAATTTCCCCTATTGTATATTTACGCTCTTTGATATCAATAAACCCAGATCCTTTGAACAGCTGAAGGAGAATATTTAAGAGCGTTGCAGCCAGATACTATGATTCGTGTCATGGAAAATGCTCTTGAAAATACTTTGCGCGGCTGAAAATGGTCAATTACGTGACGTAATCTTTCACACATAAATATAAAAAATCTACATCTACAGCTCGCTGCTGCAAAAGGATAACAGGGTTATATTTGGCCACGAGCTTTGGTATTCAATCCTAGGTAATGACCCGAGAGGCATTGCGTTGGCGGAACAGATTGACGACATGGCGACCTGTCCTCCTCCTCCGACCTTCTGATTTCATCACCTCTGAACACCGTACTTTTCTCAACCAGAGGAAAGCATACTGGAACGGGTTCAGAGAGTTCACCTATCCCCGCATCAGTGAACTGCCCATTCCTTTCGACGTGAGGGTAGCTGAGAAAAATGTCCAAGTCATCGTCAACGCAGCAGCCGCTATACACATCCCTACTGGTCGAATACACTGTGCAACATTTTTGAAGTCATTTCAAAATAACCATATACGGACACCGCTACATGATAAAAGACCAAAAAAAAAAGACCCGTGTTTTTTTTCCCCCAAAGTCATGCACTTTTTTTTTATGGACCCCCAGAGATTTGAGGCCTCGGTGTAATTTTTGGAAAAAAGTGATCATATTCTCAGGCTCATATCTTGCAAACCGTTCGGAATTTTGATTTACTCTCTGAGGCAAAGTTCTAGCTCTTGTCATAAAGAACAAAAATTGTGAACATATAAAATCAAAAAAACTTCATCTTCAAGGTCAAAATCAAAAAAATTCGATTTTTTTAACCTTTTTTCCCCTCTTCAGGTCCATAGGTAGCAAACCGTTGAAAATTCAGGGAAACAATCAACTACAAAAATGTACCTAAGATCTCAATAAACAACTTTCTAGAACATATGAACTTCCTAGGAATTATTCTTAACACCGTTTAGGTAGCGCTTAGGTAGCCGCAAAAGTGAAAAATTTCCTGTAGCACTTTTTCTATAACTTTGTCCGCTGAGTTCTCGTTGACGTTCTTTATGACAAGAGCTAGAACTTTGCCTCAGAGAGTAAATCAAAATTCCGAACGGTTTGCAAGATATGAGCCTGAGAATATGATCACTTTTTTCCAAAAATTACACCGAGGCCTCAAATCTCTGGGGGCCCATAAAAAAAAAGTGCATGACTTTGGAAAAAAAAACACGGGTCTTTTTTTTGGTCTTTTATCATGTAGCGGTGTTTGTATATGGTTATTTTTTTTCGTGTTGCACTGTGATACCCAAAATGAGACCAAACTACCCAGCAGAGGCAGGGGGACTAGCAGATGAGCGTGACGAGGGCTAATCTTGGAGATCCTAGAATCAGGGAACTGAACTTAGAGATTGACAGGCTAGTCAACGAATACAAGCGGAATAAATGGTTGGAGCACTTGAAGCAGTGCAACTTGAGTTCCGGAATTAGTAAATTGTGGGCAACGGTTAAGTCAAGTCTCTCGAACCCCACCAAGCGGGATGATTTTGTCTGTTCTAATGGTGGGTGAGTTTAAGGTACAATTTGCCAATGTACGAGGGCTCAGAGCGATTTTTTGCCGTGTACGCTCATGTACATTTCCACCGGTCTGATGTTTTTGCTCTTTGTGAGACTCAAGTGTGTGAGGATCCTGATCCACAGGATTTTCACGTACCTGGGTATCACACCCTGTCCCTTTTTATTCCCCACAGAGGTCTTGTGGTTTACGTACGTAATGACATAGTGTTCCAGAACCAGCAAGACGTAAACTCAGAAAAATCCAGAATTTAACTCCCTTTGGGTTAAATTCAAGATTTCATTTCGCATTTGCGTATAGAAGTCCAAACCCGGAAAAGGGAGCATACCGTGCAGGGGTTTTCCCAGCGCATACTGGGAAAACTGCTAACTATCGGTATTTAGAAACCAGTGACTTACTTAATGATCGAAAGAGTGGCTTCGTAGGAATCGATCTACGGGAGACCTGATTACACTGCTATCCGAAAAGTGGAATCGATCCATTCACCAGCTTGGTCAGAGTAAGGCCATTGCTCTAGATATCTCCAAGGCCTTTGATAGAGTTTGGCACGGCGCACTCATATCAAAGCTTATTGCTTTTGGTGTTGGTAGTGACTTCTCTCGATTTATATTGAGCTTCCTCAGAGATCGCACTATACGTGTTGTTGTAGATGGGTTCTCATCCGACGAGCATAGGTTAACCGCAGGAGTACCACAGGGTTCTGCCTTTCCCCCTCCCTTTATCTTATTTTCATCAACGACCTCTTGGATCGGACATCGAATCCAATATACTCATTCGCGGATGACAGCAACCTCTGTCATTCATACTCATTCGATCATAGACCAACTCGTCAAGAAATTGAGGACAAAAGGCGATTGATGGGGTCGAGTGAATAGAGTAGATTTTAATGCACGTAAGACCCAGTGCTCCTTGTTGTCTCACAAGCGGTTCACTGATCCAACGGTGTCGTCGATTTTAATGAACGGTGCAGATATTGAGCAATCAGGTACTCTCGATGTTCTATGCATGATAATACAACTTGATGTTCGTTGGACAAAATTTTTAAAACGATGTAAAAAATATTTCACGCCCTCTGATCTTCTCAATATCTACACTACCTACATCAGACCAAAGATGGAATACAAATCCCATATATGGTCGAGTGCACCAGCTTCATCACTGGAGCTACTTGACAGTGTCCAGAGGAGAGCGATGATGTTGATAGATGACGGTATGATATTCAATTCTATTGTCTCCCTTGAACACCGTCGTAATGTTGTTCATGTTGTTTGTTCTTCGGAAATTCGTGATCTTATACCGCCCGTGAGAACGTTCGGTAGAGATACGTGACTTTCCAGGAACGCTCACCCATTTGTTGTCGATTGGCCAACCGGCCGCATTACGCATTACAGAATAAATTCGTTCTTCGCCCGTACTATCCGTAAGTGGAATCGACTTCCGACAAATATCCTTCCCTCCAATTACGACATTCAGAGATTTAAAACAGATGTCAACAGACACTACTCCCTCTTTCCTACTTTCAATACCTGATCTTCCTTCCGCCAACGCAATGCACTGTATTTATAGGGGACATCCCCCGAGTGTTGGTTCAGTGAAAAAAATATCGGTCGCGGTTTGAACCAGGATAAACCGTGCGACAGAACCTATCCTTGACTTATCGAAGGCATTTCATACGGTCAACCATGCCGTTTTATTCGAGGACATGGCCAACACGTCCCTCCTGAGCAATCTGAAACGTTGGATCGTGAATTATATGTGTGGACGCCAGTCATTTGTGGAATTCAGAAATAGGAAGTCAAAACCCCGTAGAGTCTATGAAAGTGCCAACGATTACTTTTAACGCAGGAAAAGTTAAGTGACAAGCATTAAACATTTAAAAATGAAAATATTTGCAAATTTTGGAACGGAGCTAGTAATATTAATAAAGAGTAATATTAAATAATACAAAATGTAATAAAGACTATGGCTATAAATCACATTCTTGTTGTAACCACAGTCGCAAACCTAATTAAAAACGATTCATTCGGTGGTACATCTGGTTAAATTACGTTTTTTTCTAATGCTTTCGTAATTCATTATTCGAGGAATATATTTGTGCAAAATGCCGCTTTGCACAAAATATTGTATTTGTACTGCAACACCAGAGTATGTAAAACCTACAATCTCGCATTTTGCGCAAAAAATAGTATTGTTGCCAAAATATTTAGTGTATCTAATTAATTATAGGTTAGCCAAAACTATTACAAAATATGTTTTTTTCTTATCTATTTTTAACGCCATATTAACCCTAGGATGGTCATTGTGGTCCGGCCAGATCAATTTGTTTTGACTTTGACCGAGTGTAATTTTGTGTCTAGGCAAAAAAAAACACAAACGAGTTTTGCCAATTCTACAAATATAGTGTTCTTAACAAATTAATTAGTGCAAAATTATCGATGAAAGTCAAAACATGCTGAGTGCTTATAGTGTTCTGGCTGTTATGCTTACATACTTTTTTCTTGGTATATGCACTTCGTTTACCGTTAGAATGTGTGCTATTCATTTACCGTTAGAAATTTGTTTTTTCATCTGCGTATGGTGCGTAAAGAAATTCTTATGTGTTCAGCACAAAAAATAAAACTAAAAATATACAAAAAAAAATTAATATATAGTTTCTTTTTTGGATTCCAAGAAGAATATTGAGCAGAAAAGACAATTGTATTAACTATATATCATTCAGAAATTGTTTCTGGATATTCTGGTAGATCTGTCAGAATAATGCAGCTCCTATTTTTTGTAATTATGTACTCATTTTTCTCTCGTGGTCTGGCTGGACCACAATGAACATTTAGTGGCTCAAGAGTCATTGACCATCCTTGGGTTAATATCTAGTTTAATGTTTTTGTATGATATGAATAAAAACATAAAACTTAGTACCATTTGGTGTTAAAAGTACTTTTTCAATAGAGCTTCAGTACCATTTCACAATAGTCATTTTCATCCCTGACTTGGAGTACAGTGTAGTGAAAACTCTGCACAAACATGCAGCTGGTGTTTTGGCGAACAACCAAACTTTGTTGCTATATTTTTTGTTTTTACTTCACTTCAAAAAACTGCAATAGCCGTGTTTTGACGAACGATCGAGTTGTTTTTGAGTTGTTGCTTACATTCATTGACATTTCACGCGATTTTTTTAAACGCAAATTCGGCAAGTGAGTTCGTGCTTCTCGTTCGTTTGTGAGAATCATCTCCTTATAGAGGCCGGGTTTGATATTGAAAAGACTTTTGACATGGTCGAAATCATATGTATATAATAGTCTGCAGCCAAGTAATAAATGTCACCATGCCATTTGTAAATAAATTTTCATTCTTCTAAAAATAGATGCAAAATGGTCTAGAGACAGGACAATATCCCAGTTCAAATCAAATATTGATTACAGACCAAAAAATACAAACGAAAAAACTAAAACAAATGAGCGTTGGCACGGCAGAAGTATTGCTGGGTAACTATACCTACATATACACATACTTACATATGCAACTCAATGAGATGCTTGTAAGATGGTATGTGTACTTTATTACTTGGTGCTATTTTTTAAACGCAAATTCGGCAAGTGAGTTGTGCGTCTCGTTCGTTTGTGAGAATTATTTCCTTATAGAGGCCGGGTTTGATGTTGGAAAGTCGCTGCGAAGCCACTTGAAAAGACTTTTGATATGATCGAATTCAAATAAAATTATTTTTTCATACACACATTGATATTGCTGTTGGCGCAAATTTTAAAAAATATTTCTTATATTTTGAGTGAAATTTTAACATTTTGTTTAGATTTTTGTTATCACAGCTTAGTTATCCAGTCTTAAAGAAAAACAGACCTATTATCCGTTCGGCTATAATTTTATTTTTTACTTTTTAATACAAAATAAATTGGGGAGCTATATAGACGAATATCCTTTCTACGCCAATGGTTACAAATGTGTGACAATTTTTGAAGTCGTACGATTCTATAATTGTATTAAGTTCGTGATATACCGACGTTATTAAAAAATCTATGTTTAAGTCACCAACAAATATAGAGGGAATTTGACCAGTGCAATTTAATATGTTCTCGATAAAACTGTAAAAACAACTAACAGTTATCTCTGCGATCGATAACACGACACTATTTTTAAAGGCCTCCTAAAAAGCTTGATTGCAGAGCGTTTTAACAATTGCCTCAATATGGTTTACACTTTCACATAGATCTACAGTGTATGCAATAATTTCTCTAACATAGATAGATAGCCCCACTATATTCATCATTCCTACAACAATGAACGTTTTTATAGCCAGGAATTTTATACAAGTCTAACAAATTGTGTTGAAACCAGGTTTCTTGAACGCAAATAATTGCAGGTAGAGTTATTAAATTTGCTATTAAGGTTTTGAACTCGTTAAATTTAGATATTGATGAAATGTTTCTCATATTTATAGTTTAAATACTTAAATTATTCAATTTAGCTACTTCATTTAAATATATTTGAAATGAATTTAAAGACTTGAATAATGTATTCATAAGTTTTTAAAAATATAATATAATGCATTTATAATTTAAAGAATATATATTTTCATAAATTAAGATGGCGATTTGTAGGCAGAATTACCGTCTCTTCATCACTGTCATCCAAAATGTCTATTCTGATCGGCTTCTTGCTTTTGTTGAGTCCAATAGAACAAAGATACAAGCCGACCGATTTTAAGCCGACAAGCCGCCGCCGCATCTTCCTGCACGAGCCGCGTCGCCGCCGATTTCATCGGCTCAAATCGACTTAACCACGCCGTCCATTTCAACGGCTCATATCGACTTCAACCACGCCGCCGAGATTTGACGCAGTTGTAACTCCGTCTAATCTTACTACCAAAATAGACAACCCACTTAAAATTACAAAAGAAAATACAACTGTCGACGTAGACAACCTACTACAATGAAATATATAGATCTTTCTTTGACTTTGGTATCCCACAATATGATGACGTCTACAGAAAGTTGAATGATTGTATTTTGATTTGACAGTCGCATTTATATACGTCAATTCCAGTATATGTTCCTATAAAAAACAATAAATAATAGCTTCTTTAGTGTGTTAAAGTAGGAAGAGCTTAAGCATTCTTTGGAAGGATTATGATATTCAAGATACTTATTAAATTCATCCATATTATACATTTTGGGAATATCCCAAAAAATAATTGTTTGGGATAATAATATGAAATTATGTAAACATTTGCTAATATTAACGAATATTGAATTGCTTACCAAAAATAAAAGATAAGGTAGTAAAAACCAATACAAATTTTTCCTTCTATTTTCCCAAAATTGTCAAATAAATAGAGGTGATCGAATGACAGAACGAGCCGGCAAATGAGCCGAAAGCCGCCGCCGCCGATAATTATGGTTCGGCTTGTAACTCTGCAATAGAAGAGCATCTGCATCATCAGCTCAATTAAAAATTCTGGGATTCGACAATTCACTCATGAATGTCATGTTGTCAAACATTTATCGCACTGAATTGTCTCCTCTTAATCTTCTTTCGCTTGCTATTTACGTTGGCCGCAAATAATCTTTAGTTTTTAAACTTCTGCGACTTTATGTCGACATACTCGTAGTTTTACTTGATTTATAACACACAGAATTTATCGAAACTAATTATTATTTCGAACGCGTATGTTAAAGTATTTTTTGTAATTTTTAAAAATTTCAGATTATGATGTTTGCACGAAGAGTGTTTCCAGATCTTTTTGTGTTTATAAAGGTCTTTCTGTGCATTCTTTCTTCATTCCTCTATCCTCCATCATACTCACACCCTCAACCAGCTTTATAATAAAAAATATCGAATATCTTTGTTGCATAATTTTATTTCCGTTTGAAAACATACAAAATTCATTTAGACGCTCTAATTATTATGGACATCGGACACTTAATTTGTAAGATATGATAAGTTAATGATAAGACCTTTAGTAAAAAAATCAACGTTTACAGCCTGTATATTGAACTTCATTGAAGTTTTATCAATATTGAACACAAAACTGTTTCTCGCGAGAACGTTTGACGCATTTTGCTCCATATACGTATTTTGATCAGTACAATGATTTACATAAAAAACATTATTGGGGATTCGTGTCTTAACATTATTGTACTGTTTCAAATGCGACATTTGCGCCTAGGTAAACCATTACAATTACTAATACACAAATGTTAGAGCGTAAGCACAGAAAGACGGCATAGTAAAGGCTTCAATTAAAATGCATAAAACGTTTAATTAAAAACAAAAGTTGCTGATATTTATACCGGTATGAACATGTTTTTGCATTCGGGACACTAACATAGATTTATATCGTTTTCAATCAAGTGAAAAAGTACAAATTGTATAAATTGTTAACTTATGTTATTATACAAAATATGTATGTAACTAGTCTATTTGTATACTATATTTGTTAATATCAATAAAGGTGAATACAAAGTCTTAAAATTTATACATATGTACACATATATATATATATATATATATATAATTCTATTAATCATTCCCTCAATTTTTTATAAAACATGTTATGTTTATGTTAAAGCATAATATCAAATTAATTTATTATAATAGATTATTGCGTGCTCTGATGTACCAAAAATCGTGTTATACATATGCTAAGGACGTTTTCTTATTACGTGGTATGGAATTGCTATATATGCATGTGTATACGTAAATACTTACACCACAACTTTATCAATTATTATTTCAAAAACACTGACCCAAATTAGAAAATTCCAAATGAAATTAAAAAAATATCAATTGAAACTTCAACAGAATAATTGATGCTTAACATTTTTGATTTACAATTGAAAAAGGAGTATTTACATTCAAATGTAGTTATCAATAGTACATACATATATACTACGTTCATTATTTAAATTCGTTTACTATCATAATATCACCATTAAAATGCATTTTTGTTTTTACTGTTTGATTTACTATAAGTACATTGATGTTTCCATCTTGCGGATGTTTTTACAATAAAAGGACACACACATTTGCCGAATTGATTATAAACAAAAAAGGCAAAATAAACATTAATATACCCTAACCTTATTAGGCATTAAGATATAAACTAGATTATACTTTATTTAAACTGGATGATTTTAAGTATTTTGGGGCATGTCACAGATTCCGTTCGTAACTTACTTGATTCCGAACATTTTTGTTTTGACTTTTGCAGATTCCGTTCCACTTTGTAAATTAGTAATTTTTTGGAGATAATAATGGAGAAATTGAAACTGGTTTCATTCCGGATTACAATTTCTGTGTTTTACAATTTCTGTAGAAGCAAAATTCGGATCTCATTCCACTTCTGAACAAAATTCAACTCAGTCACAATACCCATAGATTCAGTAACAGGTGTTTTCATTTGAAGTATCACTGTACATTGAAGTAAATGTCATTAAATCGCACAGTGCAACAATATTATGGCTGTTTTTCTTTAAGACTGGATAACTAAGCTGCGATAACAAAAATATAAATAAAATGTTAAAATTTCACTCAAAATAAAAAATTCTTTTTTAAAATTGTGGCCAAAAGCAATATCAATGTGTGTGTGAAAACAAATTTTGAAAAAATAATTTTGTGTTAAAACCGTTTGACTTAGCCTGGATAATTATCCAGTGTAAGTCAAAATGGTGAATATCGAGGCTATGTCCAATAAAGTCGACACAAAATATTTTTTTGAAAATTTCTTTTGATACATATATTTTGAACGAAAAATTAAATTTTTATTAAAGTTTTTGTTATTGCAGCTTGTTATCCCGGCTTAAAGAAAAACAGCACTATTAAACGATTTGGAGAGGGAAAAAATTGGCATTAAGTAAATAAAATTGAGTTCCTGGAAATTAAACGCGTTTTGAATTTTTAAAAATTTATTGTAATTCGATGATTTCTTTCAATATTTCTTTTAGACAATTGTCGCACTGTGTTATTCACTAAATAAAAACAACCAAATAGTGTTACCACAATGAGCAACTAAATTTCAATTCAATATACACATGTATATACGTATTTATGAAAATTTCTATATTACAGTCATGTGCAAATATTGGAATCGGCTTTTGGTGTTTCAGTTTGAAGCTTTAATTTCGTTGAAGCCATTATTTGTAAACATAATGGATATGTCGTGTATTGTAATGCATACTTATAATAATAATAATAGTGGTGGTTCTTTGGTATGGTGGATGTTGTTTTTAAATATCGCCTGTGTCCATGGCAGTATTAATATCGGCTACTATTTTACCCATTATTTCACGATATGGCGAATCAGGTTGGAATGCGGTCTCCAGCAGAATTGCGTCGCCAAAGAAATCGAATACTTCGTCAATGCGATTTAGCGATTTCTCCGTTAAATGCCTTTGAACAATCGATTTGAGAGACTGTCGCGAATCTGCTATTGATTTTTGTAAATATTGCAAGTCGAAACTATAATCCACCTCGTAGAAAGATATGACCGATAGCTGAGTATTCTGGAAGGAAATGTAAAATAAAAATTATTTTCTCAAAATGTTTGGCAATACAAATAAAAAATTTATTTATTTACGTAGTTGATAAACAACGTGATCGGACGTGCATTCTACGATACGATCTGTTGTATATCTATATTGTATATGGATCGCCTAGTAAATACATGGCTGCCGAGTGGAAAACTCTATTGAAAATATATTTAACAGCAAGCAGTTTGGAAGAAAAGACGGACAGGCGAAAAGTAGCATTGTTGTTGCACTACATTGGGCCTGAAGCGCTGCAAATTACAAATTCGTTCAACATTAATTTGGATGAAATCAAATATGATGATCTGATAATCCTATTTGACGAGTTGTTTATACGAAAAGTTAACTTTGCCGCGGAGTGTCACAAGGTCTTCAGTCGAAAACATGGGGATGGAGAAAACCTAGAATGTTGTGTAACTCATTTGACAAACTTGAGCCTGTCATGTGAATGCAAAACCAAAGTATGTTAAAAATGTATATCAGTCTGATATTGAGGACTATGATGATGAACCTAATGATTTATTTGTGGAAAGAATGGCCTGTAGAAGTAAACAACAAATAAAAGTCAATACAGCCAAAAAACAATGAAATTCGGTGTATACATTCCTCTGATTGCGTAGACACGTAAAATAAAGGGATTTTTCGAAATTCATACTTTTTGGGGTTAAAATGGAAAAAGGGGATACAAATAGTACCAACCAAATGACCGCAGCTAGAGGCATGGAATTCGAAGTATACATTCCCCTGACTGCGTAGACACGAAAAATTAAAGATTTTTTCCAAATTAGTATTTTCAAGGGATGCAATGGGAACAGAGGGATAAAAATGGTACCAACTAAACTGCTACAGCTAGAATTATGAAATTCGGTGTGTACATCCCTCTAATTGCGTAGATTTAGATTTTAGAAAGTCGTACTCTTAAGGGGGTAAATAGAAAAAAAGGGATAAAAATGGTACCAACCAAATGACCGCAGCTAGAATCATGGAATTCCTTATATATACATTCATTATCAATTATTCCACTATCCACCAATATTTATGGCAATTACGCTTTTTTGAAAATACTTGAAGTATTATTTATATTTATTTATAAAATTATTTTTTTTTTTCAATATTTGTATTTGTTTTGGTTTGTCTATATTAAAAAAATTATATTTTCCTGTAATATTACCGCATTTCTACGAAAATCGACAGCCTCTGTGGAATGCAATCCATGGTTGAGAGGGTATATAAAGTTCGGCCCGGCCGAACTTAACGCCTTTTTTATTTGTTTACTCCAATTTTGTAAAATGTTCCTTATAAGTAGGAAAATTAACATGACATTTTAGTCATTTTACTCAATCAAACATTTTCGAGTGAAGTAAAAAATACTTCATTTGATTAAATCCATACTAATTTCGAGTATACATTTCCAAAATTTCCAAAATTTTAGGAAAAATTGTACTAAAAATGCATATCTGAAAAAAATAAATTAAGGAAATGTTTACTAGAAAAAAGAGAAATTTGTAAAAGTTAGTATAAGAATTTCCAAAAATTTAGTACATTCTCTTCCTTAGTTTATGTATTATGAAAGTTAATGTGTATGTATATAAGAAAAACGGATTTTCTTCTCACTTTGTAAGACTACATAATGCAGATCTACATTTAATTTGCAATTAAATTATTTAATATTATAGTTTGGCTCAACAATCATCTTTAGGCCTGTTCGATTAGGCTTACTAGCTTGCTACTCTCGTAGTGTAGCTGCCAGATTTTTCTTGTTAATTCATGTAAGAAAAACCGAAGGGTAGCAACGTTGCCACCTTATCAAGTATCTTAATTATAAGCTAGTGTAACTGTGTGTGTGGGAGAATAATAGACCTGGATTGGGATTAGAACATCTCATGAGCCCAATGCAAGAAAATGATTTTGCAACTCCATAAGAATTTCAAGGGAGAATATTCCATATGGAACCAGATTTGGGGATAGAAGAAGAAAACAAAGTTTTTAAGATTGACAAGATAATGTTGGATTTATTTTCTTGAATTTGATCTTACCAGTCTGGTAGTTGATGTTAAACAGGGCTGAGGTTTTGTCGCAACAGACGGAAGTTCTCCTTTGACATTATTCACTTTTAGGGCGAAAAATTATGTTGCTGCAGTTGATTGTCTAAATACAAGTGTTATGACAATCAGCCTGCATATACATTGTGATAATTGGGAATTTGTAAACATTTATTAGGAGTTAGGGCATTGCAATTAAGTAAATTTTCTTAAAGCTATTTTGGCGTAAACATCGCCGCCCGCCTTGCAGTGCCATTGCAGTGCCAAAGCGACGAAAATGAGTTGAATCATGTCATATGGGCAACTTCCATTTACACAGAGTCAGGTAAGCTTTTTTAACTATACAGTAAGCAATTCATTTAACTATACAGTAAGCAATTCAGAATGATATAGGTTTGTTACAATTCATTGATAAGTATAGATATATTCATAAAAAATTCTATTGTAATATAAAAATATGTTATGGTTAGTTTACATTTGTTTAGTCGCTTCAGTTGTAGTGCAATTTCAAGTGAGTAGTGGATGTATTTAGATTTAGTAATTCATTTAGAAAATTTGAGTTTTTAGAGTGATTTGGTATTTGCGGCAAGTTTAAATGTTGCAAGTGCCGTAAACCGTCCAACCGAAAATAGTATTTTGGACTGTCGGAAGCCCTGATTGGATGCGGATCCCTTCGCTAAATACTCGTGAACAAATATCGACTCCTAAAACGATGTCAACAGACGAAGTCTTAAAAAACTCAGAGTCGGCTAATAAAATGTTGTGGAAGTTCTTCCCAAAGGATTTCGGCAAAGACTCCCCAGGGGTATGAATTGCTATCCTTTGTTTCATACGCAGCGTTGTATCTATTTTTATCTCATGGTCGTGTACAGAACACAAGGTTACTGGACAAATGGTCTCCCCTTCTAAGGTCAGTGTTGTCAATCCAAGTGTATCAACAATTTTGGAGGATATGCAACTGAATTTCGATCCAGAATCCAGCAGGCATCGTACTTTACGTATTCCCTTCGGACTATCAATCAGAACCACCACAGTAGGAAGCAGTGTAGCCATGCTTTGTTTTAAAATTGCAGAAAGTGATGTGCTAGTAGGCTGTGACTTTGGCGACAAACTTCGTTTTCTTGTCTTGTTTTGAAGAGTTTTCCTTCCTGGATTTGTATTCTTATATGTAGCACGTTTTCTTGATTTTCTGCTTGAGATTCCTTGATTGGACGATGGAGGCCTCGAATGGACCGAGCTATCCTGTTGTAGTCTAGGATTAATATGCAGCAATGTATGGTGATGCTCACGACAGTATTTGCATCCAGTTTTTGTAAAACAAGCTCCATCTGAATGTTCGTGCGCCAGACAGTCCTTGCAGTAGCCATAGGTTTGGACTATTTGAATACGTTTCGTGATGTTCATATTCAAAAATCGGTTGCATTTGCGTAGCGCGTGCGGTTGTCGACATAAACGACAGATGTAAGCGTGGTTTTTGGATTTATTGTTGTTGGTACCATGGTTCGAGTTATGGGTGTTGCGAGAGTAACTTCGGTTCGGCATATTGTACTATAAAAACGTTAAAACTCGTTGTTAGAATATCGTTTATTAGTATGTGGATTGAGTTATTCGTAGTGCATTCATGGTGATGATTCGAAAGGAAGTATTACAAGCTTCGCTATTGGTCTAGTAATTACTCCTCTTTCTGTTACAATATCAGCCACTCGAACTCGGCTGTCAGGTCCTGGATAGACTTTAACTATTCTACCTAAGCGCCACGAATTTGGTGGTAAATTATCCTCTTTGATAACAACTATTGTGTTCTCTGTTATATTCTCCGTAGGACTTTTCCATTTATTACGCATACATCGCATACAAAAATGTTGATGAATTACTTTTAATCGTTGCCAACGATTGACAACGGACATTGGATTTTCATTGATGTTAGGATCGATAGGGACCAATATAGGGGACCCTATCAGAAAATGACCAGGAGTAAGAGCAGATAGGTCGGAAGGATCCTGGGACATTGGCGATAATGGGCGAGAGTTTAGACATGCCTCAATTTTAGTAAGCAATGTTTGAAATGCCTCGAACGTATATTTGAAATTACTGGAAACTTTTCGGAGATGGGACTTAAAACTTTTAACGCCAGCTTCCCAGAGACCACCCATATGTGGTGCTCCAGGCGGAATAAAATGCCATGTCAAGTTTTGATGCGCGTAATTGGATGTAATGGCTTGATGGGAAGTTTGGATAAATTCCTTAGCCAGTACTTTGGATGCGCCCACGAAAGTGGTGCCATTATCGGAATGCAGGTGTAATGGGCATCCTCGCCTTGAGACGAATCTACTAAATGCGGCTAAAAACGTAGGAGTGGAGAGATCAGAAGTCGTTTCTAGATGGATAGCTTTAGTGGAGAAGCAAACAAACACACACACGTAACCCTTCGTAATGCGACAGCTTCGTCCGGTATAATTTTTAATATAGAACGGACCTGCAAAATCTAAGCCCGTATGTGTGAACGGTCGAGACATTTCGGATCGTTCCGGAGGTAAAGCGGACATTAATTGCTTCTGACATTTATGTTTGTATAAGACGCATGGCTTGCATTTATTTATTGTAGCTTTTATAAGATTCTTCACCTTTGGGATCCAGTACTTTGTGCGGATCAACCTGAGGACCAATTGATTTCCGCCATGTAGGGATATCTCGAGAACGAATCTCACTAACAAACGGGAATACTGACAATTATACGGAAGGAGAACTGGATGCCTCTCATCATATGTCAAGACAGGAGACGCTGTCAGTCTGCCACAAATGCGCATAACTCCTTCAGCGTCGATAAATGGGTTAAGGCTCAATATAGCACTATTAGAGGCAACCTGTTTCTTGGCGGATAGGGTCATGTATTCATTCGGATAGTGTGCTTTTTGACTCATGGATGCAAGTCGTGTATGGACCATTAATATTTCAGAGGAAGATATATCCATGGAATTTTTGTGAAAATTTGAGCAGAATTTCGGATGGGTGCTATACAAAGATCGATACACATATGCAATTACTCGAAGCGCTTTCGGGAATGAAGAAAATATTTCAAGTATGTCATCGAAATTACTAAAATAAGAGAAATGTACTTTCACAGATTTTCTCTCAATGTCAATGTTTTCGTGGAGATTACTTTCCACAATTGGTAAATTCCTTGAATTGTCTTGGAGCCATTCGGGCCCATGCCACCATAGTCGATTCTCTATTAGTTCATCTGGAAAGACACCACGGCTGGCTAAATCAGCTGGGTTTAATTCAGATTTTACATGGAACCAGTTGGATGGATTTATTATTTGAGAGATTTTAGACAACATATTGGCTACGAACGTAGTCCAGAAACAAGGGGGTTTGGCTAGCCATGAAAGCACAATAGTCGAATCCGTCCAGCAATATATGGAATATCTATCGATTTGTAATTGAGGAACTATGTGATCAATCATTTGGAACTCTATCTCACTATCTGTGGTGTAATCGAGCCATCTAGGTATTTTAATGGAACTAATAGATGGATATGTGGATTGAAAAGACTTCCATTTCGACAAGGACTGTGATGAGATTGTGTCGTCCCAGTTTGTGCGTTCCACCCAGATTTGTTGCATTATCATTTTCGCTATAACTATACAAGGTGCAAGCCAACCTGCTGGATCGAACAATTTCGATATTTGGGAGAGGACTTCTCGTTTGGTGTACCCTGAAGGACTAGAAAGCGGTGTTTCTGAAAAGAAGAAGGAATCGTATAATGCATTCCAACGAATGCCCAATGTTTTGGCTGTGCTTCGGTCATCAAATTCGAGAAAATCATCGTATAATAGTTGATCTGAAGGAAGATCAGAAATAATTTCTTTCGAATTTGACGTCCACTTCCGTATGGAGAAGCCGGCGCAATTTAATGCGTCTATCAACTGATTTCTTGACTCAATCGCAATTGGTATGGAATGAGCACCAGCTAAGGTATCATCGACATACATCGAGTTACGAAGTATTTCACTAGCTAGGGGATACACAGTTTGAACATCGTCTGCTAATTGTAAAATTGTGCGAATTGCCAAAAAGGCGCACAATTTATGCCAAATGTGACCGTCCTTAACTCATAATCCTGGACATCCTCATTCTCATTTCCTAGGAAAAGAATGCGTTGGAACGAAGCGTGATTGGGATCTATTAAAATTTGCCTATACATTTTCGTTATGTCACCATTGAAGACATATCGAAAGAATCTCCATTTGAGGATAAGTACTATAAGTTCCTGTTGAAGGACAGGACCAGTATATAGAATGTCAGTTAAGCTTAAACCATTAGATGTAGGGGATGATGCATTAAATACCACACGCACTTTAGATGTGGTACTCTCTGGTTTTACCACTGCGTGATGTGGTAAATAGTAGTGTCGCAGGGAGTTTGTAACTCCTATGGATTCGACTTTTGACATATGCTGAAGAGATATATATTCCCTAAGTACATCATCGTACTCAGTTTTGAATTCAGGAGTACGAAGGAGGCGAGATTCATTCCTGAAGAATTGTGCCATGGCACTATTCCGAGATCTACCAATGTTGATTTTCTCAGGAAAGCCCTGTTTAAAAGGGAGAGACACCTCATATCTCCCATCCTTGTTCCTTTTAGTTGTGTTGACATACAAATCCTCGCAAAATTGGTCGGATGGGGACAGAAATTTCTTCCGAGGAAGCTCCTCCACCTCCCAAAAACGTGAAATCTGCTTATCCAAACTGATTTCACAAAAATTTGAAGCAATTGTGTTACAAGACGAAGTGGCACTGATGGGAGTCTGCCCTGTAAGGATCCACCCGAACACAGTTTCCTGTGCCATCAGTGACCCGCAAATGCCTCTTTTTATCCCTGATAACATAAATAAATAAATCTCCACCTAGTAGTAAATCAGTTTTGGCACTTTCGTAAAAATGAGGATCTGCCAATGGGATTTCAGGAAAATCACCAAATAATGAGGGATCTACTGCCCGTGACGGCAGGTTGCCAGATAAATGGGGAACTACTAACGCCGACGTGGGCAATTCAATACCGGAGTCCATAATAGATTTAAGTGTAAAAGAACACTCCTTTTGGACGGCAGCCGAAATCGTATTATTCAATCCTGAGATTTTAGCAGAGGTGCGCCTGAAAGGAAGTTGGAGTGCATGAAACATTTGTTCGGATATAAAAGTGCCCTCAGAACCTGAATCCAATAAAGCTCGTGCAATGTATTTCAAACCACCGTGACATATATTGCCAAGAGCAGTGCCTAGTAAAATGCCTCTACTACTACTAGAAAAACATGTCTGGATAACCCCGTTCCCAGAACTTGTGGACTGTATCGTAGATGAACTAGAATTGACTGGAAATGGGGAAGAAATCTGGGAAGGGATGTCATTTATGTTAGGTTGGCTTGGAATGACAGGCTTCGGAGGATCTGCATTTCGATGGAGCAGATTGTTATGGGGCTTTTTACAAACAGAGCACAAAACTCCACTAGAACATCTTTTTACGGTATGAACTTTCGAAAAACATTTAAGACAAAGATTGTTCTTCTTTAGCTCATTATATCTCTGGATGGGATTCATTCTTAAGAAATTTGGACAATTTTGAATGACATGAGTCTCGTTAGGACACAATGTACAGCTGACTTCCGTAATTTTAGTCTGAAAAGTGCGTACATTCTTAGCATTAGACGGACGATTGGAGCTGCTCTTCCCAAATTGGTTTTGACCGGAACTCCCATATCTAGAATCTATTCTCCTGATTTCCGTCACCGATTCTAGTGTCCTGTGACGGTTCGTTAAGAATGGTCTAGGTCAGTCCACTTAGGGATCTCTGCTTTGTCAGTTAGGGTCTGCTCCCATAAGGTGAGCGTAGTATCCGGTAGACAATTTGAGCAAATAAACACGAAAATAGGGTCCCAGCTCTTCACGTCGATTTTGTATAACTCTAGCATGGATATGGACGCATTTACATCTCTCTGGAGTTTCTTCAGAGCATCTCCAGGTTCGGTGGTAATATTAGGAAGGTTAAACAACGACTTCCGTTGGAGGTTTACTAAGACTCTCTTGTTCTCGTAACGAGAGCCAATACGTGGCATACGCACTAGTAAATTTCCCCTTAACGGTAGCAATTTCCGAAGCCTCGTCGTCATTGTCATCCCTATTACCTTCCTCTTTCTCGTCATCCTCAGCTTCATTTTCAATATCGAAAAGACATTGGTCATAAGCGAGCTTAAGGTCTCTCCATACTGCTTTCAACTCTTCCTGATGAGTTTCAATGATATAAGACGTGGATAAAGGAGTCTTTTTATCATTTAGGTGAGCTTCGAGTTCCACTAACCTATCGGCCAAGAGACATTATATTGTAAAAACTCGAATAGTAAATAGTTCAGTCTGATAGAACTAATAACGTATGTTGAGGAACCTATCATATCTTATTTAGTACACATTATTTTATCCCTTTTTGCATACATAATTTCTCATCCCTATCTCTTTTGTTTGTACTCATCTCTATTCACACATACACATCATTCTTTTTTGAAACTTGTCTATCCTTTCTTTTCATACATTGTATTCAGTTCTCGTGTTACGCTTCAAGCGACCAGTCGCTTACGAACAAGTCCGCTGTAAAATCAATTAATAACCCTTTATTTAAATAAACATACATATAGAATTTATTCGACTCGTTATTTAATTTGAGAAAGGCAACAGTAAAATAAAAGGTTTGCGGTTCGAGAACATTAATAAACATATTGGTCCTTCCTAGCCGGATCGTCAATCGGTCGTGTGTAAGAACTTGTGAAGCGGTATATGCATATGAACAAAAAAATATATGTATATCGTGTGTGAACGTTTTTAACAATCGTTGTGAAATAACATATGTACATATGAACATAAATGTGCGTAGCGGTATCGTGTGTGCGCGTTTGTGAAATTCAAAATACGTTACGGAATTCATGTACATACACATATACTTGGATATATGCACAAGTGCGGTTCGCAAACATTTGTTGTTGTAGTTTTGTGCGCAGCCAAACCGTGGTATTCAAAAATTGTTGTTGTAGTTTTGTGCGCAGCCAAACCGTGGTATTCAAAAATTGTTGTTGTAGTTTTGTGCGCAGCCAAACCGTGGTATTCAAAAATTGTTGTTGTAGTTTTGTGCGCAGCCGAATCGTGGTATACAAGAAATTGCTGTTGCATATAAGAAATTGTTGAATGGTAGCTATGGTAAACTCGTTGCGTGTTAGTTTGTGAGGAGACATATCTTCATACCTGCATGAGGAGACACATCTTCATACAGAGACATTGGTTTATGAGTTGTATTCGTGACGGTTGAAACAACAACAAAATTGGAAGAACATTTGTGTACGTGTATACTCGTCGGGGAAAGAACACTTGTGTATGTTTAGAGACAATCGGTTCGAATATAATAAAAAGAAATAGACGTTGGTGTTCGATTCGAACATATAAGCTGTGACTTTGGCGTAATAGACAACAACATATACATACATACGTATGTACGAACGTATTGCTGTGCTGCTTGCATTGTTGTGTTTTCTCGAAATTGCTGTTGCTGTGTGTATTTGTATTTGCCCAACGGGCATTGCTTTCATCGAAAACGATATACACTCGAGAAAATATTGGTGACTACTGTAAGTACATTTATTTGATTTAAATTTAAAATGGCTGAGGAAATGAACGTCGTGTTGAAAAATCTGCGTATGCTCAAAGGCAGTATTACGCGTGCTCATACATTTGCATCTAATCCTACGGATAATACGACAGTTCAGGAGTTAGTTGCTCGTATTAACAGATTGGACAATGCATGGGTTATTCTTCAAACTTAACCCACGTTGCTCACGAATGTATTTCTACGAATCGGTTGAGGGGTATGTAGACCCAGAACAAGACATTTGTACATATGAAGAAAAATATCTTTATACGAAAGGAAAGCTTGAAACTATGAAGCATGATTTGGGTCCTAGGGAGTCAACTCCGGATTTGAATGAAGCATTTTCACGTTTAGCGGATCAACAGTCGTCGTTGCTTCAAAGAGTAGCTGAAGTTCCCAGTTCGTCAAGAAGTGAACTGCCAAAGATTAGAATTGAGCCTTTTACTGGTAACTACAAGGACTGGCCGGCATTCAAAGACTTATTTGTTTCCGCCATTGATTCAAAGGCTGATTTATCCAACGTTCAGAAGTTTCATTATTTGAGTTCATTATTAAAAGATGACGCTGCTAAACTGATCAAGCATATGCAGGTATCAGATACTTCGTACACTGCAGCATGGGAGAGACTGACTGAACGTTTCGATAGACCACGTCATATAGTAACGTCGTACATTGAGACATTTATGATGCTGAAACCAGTAAAAGAAGAGGACGCAATTGGACTACGTAAATTATCTGACGTGACTAATGAGGTGATTAGAGGTCTAGACGCAATTAGGCAAAATGGTCGCGATCCTTGGTTGATACACCTGATAAACAACAAATTAGATCCTGACACGCGTAGACGGTGGTTTGAAAATAGTCGCGAGGAGTCCGAGCCGACTGTAGGTATGTTGTTGCAATTTTTGGATCATCGTTGCGAAGAACTTGAATTGGGCGCAAGAAAGATTAAGCAACACAATAGTAAACAGGCCACATCAACAACAATGGTTTCAGTGAATAACTCAAAACAGTGCTATAAGTGCAATTCAAATGATCATATTTTAATGAAATGTCCTCAGTTTTTGTCCTTGAGCATTGATCAACGTCGCTCATTTTCAAAGGGCAATAATTTATGCTTCAATTGTTTGAGTAAGGGACATTCATCGTATGATTGTAAGTCGGGTAATCGATGCCGAACATGTAAAAGAAAGCATCATACGTTGACTCATCCGTCTTCCTTGCCTTCAGATGAGAACAGGGCTGCATCCTCAGGATCTCCTGCTATGACATCAATGCCTGAGGCTGTGAATACTCTGCCGGTTTCACTTAATTCAGTTTCTCAATCGTTTTCTACCAGACATCAATCGAGCCATGCTTTTAGTCATATTTTACCAACGGCAATAGTGAGTGTTCGTAATCAGCAAGGTAACTTAGTGCCTTGTCGTGTACTTCTTGATACTGCTTCTGAACTCTCTTATATAACTGAAAGCTGCATGAAACGACTCGGATTAAGAAGACAACCTTCTAGAATAGCATTGACGGGAATTTCATCTATTAAGGCAGACACGACCAATGGACATGGTTATATTCATATTCAATCAAGAACGTCTAACGGATCAATAGACGCGCAGGTTCATGTTTTGAATAAAATTACCTCATCGATACCTAGATTTTCATTTGACTCAGATCTCTTAAACAAATTTGACAACGTCACTCTCGCAGATCCTGGATTTAACAGACCATCGGAAGTAGACATTTTACTTGGCGCAGGATATGTTTGGGACATTTTTACCTTTAATAAGATACATGATCAACATGGTAACACAATCGCCGTTTCATCAATGTTTGGCTGGGTTGTTACATCTGTGACTACGCCAGTACAGCAAACTTCAACCACATCTATGGTAACTCTAGTGGACATTGACAAGGCATTACGGGCATTTTGGGAAATTGAGGAATGTCCAGGTTCACCTTCAGTAGATGATACATCAATAGTGGCTGAAGAACATTTTCAGAACCAGAGACACTAATGGAAAATACATCGTAGAACTACCATTTATAGAGGACAATGTGAAATTTGCAGATACTCTTAAAGGAGCACTAACGCGTTTTCATTCGACGGAAAGACGTTTATCGAGAAATGCAGTTTTAAGACAACAGTACATAAATTTTATGAGGGAATATCAAAATTTGGGTCACATGCGCGAGATTCCAGCAAATGAAGTTATTGTATCAGACGGTAAGGTATTCTATTTACCACATCACCCAATTCTGGGTAAGAAGTTGTGTATAGTGTTCGACGGGTCATCTGTGGACTCTGAAGGAACGTCATTGAACAGCAAGTTACACATCGGTTCACCAATTCAACGAAATCTCTTCGCCGTTTGCCTACGTTTTCGTTTCCACAGATATGTTTTCTCCGCAGACATAGTCAAAATGTTCCGCCAAGTTTGGTTATCAGAAAAACAACGTAACTTTCAACGAATCTTGTGGCGTGAAAACCCTAATGACCAGATAAAACACTTTCAGTTGTGTACCGTGACATACGGTACGGCATCTGCCCCTTTCTTGGCTGTCAGAGTTTTGGAACAAATAGCTAAAGACCACCAGAGAACTCATCCAAATGCGTCGAGAATTCTATTAGAAGATTTTTACGTCGACGATGTTTTGACTGGCGCATCTTCAGAAGCAGATCTGATAGTATACCGTAATGAGCTTGTGGATTTGTTGTCATTATGTGGACTGGAACTCAGCAAGTGGATGTCGAACTCGAAGTCAATGACAATACCAGACATTGCAGTTCAAAATAAATTTAACTTTCTGAAACATGATGAAGAGGACTCGACCAAAGTTCTCGGAATTTATTGGAACTCAGACGAAGACTTTATTCGTTTCAAAGTAAGACTCGACGATTCAGAGCATGCAACCAAGCGCAGGGTGCTTTCAGACGTCTCTCGAATTTTTGATCCGCTTGGTCTAGTTTCCCCTGTCGTTGTAAAATTTAAAATACTTTTTCAAGAACTGTGGCTACAGAACCTAGCATGGGATGACCCTCTTCCACAACACATAGCGGAGCTTTGGAGAAAATACAGAAATGTTCTCTACCAACTTGATCAGCTGAAATTGAGACGATTTGTTATGAATTCTGGTGAGATGCATTTACATGGCTTCTGCGATGCATCAACTAAGGCATACTCGGCGGTCATATACTGCCGTTCCATAGATCATGATGGTCAAATTTACGTCTCTATTGTGGCCTCCAAAACACGAGTAGCACCCTTGAAGCAAGTATCATTACCAAGACTGGAGTTGTGTGGAGCCTTACTTTTGACCAGACTTATGAAAACTGTCGTATCGGATCTTTCTCATCAGAATATTAGGCTTTTTGCATGGTGCGACTCCACAGTCGTATTATCGTGGTTATCCATACAACCAATAAAACTCAAAACATTTGTAGCGAATCGTACGTCAGAAATCCTGGACACGCTTCCTCGAGACATTTGGAATCACGTGCGTTCCAAGCAAAACCCAGCTGATTGTGCATCTCGCGGAATTATGGCAGAACAACTATGCGAATCAGAACTCTGGTGGAACGGGCCCAGCTGGCTGAAAGAATCTATTGTTTCTGATGACATGAAGACAACAGTATCTTCTGACGATGATACACAGGTTCAGACTGAAGTAAAACAAAATCTAACTACGTTAATTTCTAGTGTTGACCCTCCAGAAAATCCGTGGGATTCTTTGATCGAGAGAACATCATCCTGGTCAAAATTGTTAAGGGTAACAGCCTATGTACTTCGATTTACCACAGCAATAAGAACGAAAACTTCACGAGCAAATTCATACTTAAAATTCGACGAAATAGAAAGGGCAAGAACACAATGCTTAATAATTGCGCAGAATTGCTTTACAGAAGAAATAAGATGCATACAGCGAGGCAGTCCAATTCTCAAAACATCAAAACTTTGGAAGCTTTCTCCATACATCGACGATAAAGGACTTCTTCGCGTTGGAGGGCGTCTCGACAATTCTATGCTACATAACGACACGAGACATCCAATCATTCTGCCCAAGCATCACCGAATAACGCAGTTAATTCTCAAAGAAGAACACATCAACAATCTCCACCCAGGAGTTTCCTCTATGTTTGTTATTGTGCGGCAACGATATTGGATAATTGGATCGAGAAATTTAATAAGGAAAATAACGCATGATTGTTTAAGATGTTTCCGTCATTCTCGTCAGAAAACCGAACAGCGTATGACAAATCTTCCGTCAGTTAGAGTGCAGCAGTCATACCCATTTGAGAACGCCGGTTGCGACTATGCTGGTCCATTCATATTGAAACTACATAGGGGTCGAAATGCAAAGACGTCAAAGGGATACATCTGTCTTTTTGTGTGCATGGTCACATCAGCGATACACCTCGAATTAGTGACTGACTTGAGCACAGATTCCTTCCTGTCAGCGTTGCGTATATTCATGGCCCGGCGTGGCAAATGTTCATCAATTTTTAGTGACAACGGTAAGAACTTCGTTGGCGGTAAACGGAAATTAGACGAGATGTACCAACAAATTCAATCCGAAGATCACAACGTTGCAATTCTGAATGCTCTTGCGAAAGAGGGCATAAAGTGGAACTTCATACCACCGTATTCGCCTCATTGGGGAGGTATCTGGGAGTCAGCAGTACGCTCTGTGAAGTTACATCTGAAACGCGTAGTTGGCGCTACTATCCTAACATTCGAGCAAATGCGTACCCTACTTGCACAAATTGAAGCGATCATCAATTCTAGGCCTTTGGTGGCTACTCCGGACACAGAAACTACATATCTGTCACCATCGCATTTTCTCATAGGTCGCCCGACTACAATGGTGCCTGAAGGAAATCTAAACCACATCAATATCAATCGTCTCGATTACTGGCAACATGTCCAGTCAATGTACCAAGGCTTCTGGAAACGTTGGAGCCAAGAATATTTGACATCCCTTCAACAACGTCCGAAGTGGACCAAGATGAGTCCAAATCTAATGATCAACGATCTAGTTCTCGTGAAGGAAGATAATGCTCCACCGGTCACCTGGATGACTGGCCGAATCATCGAGACCTTTCCCGGCAAGGACGGTCTAGTGAGAGTAGTCAAACTTCGCACACCACATGGAGAGATGTCCCGGCCAATAAGCAAAATTGTCAAACTACCTACTTGCTGAAACATTGTTTCAGGGTCGCCCGGGATGTTGAGGTACCTATCATATCTTATTTAGTACACATTATTTTATCCCTTTTTGCATACATAATTTCTCATCCCTATCTCTTTTGTTTGTACTCATCTCTATTCACACATACACATCATTCTTTTTTGAAACTTGTCTATCCTTTCTTTTCATACATTGTATTCAGTTCTCGTGTTACGCTTCAAGCGACCAGTCGCATACGAACAAGTCCGCGACCTTTATTTAAATAAACATACATATAGATTTTATTCGACTCGTTATTTAATTTGAGAAAGGCAACAGTAAAATAAAAGGTTTGCGGTTCGAGAACATTAATAAACAACGTATTTACAAATATAGGCAAATACCCGAGCAAAAAAAAAAGAAAATCGCAAATGGTTTTAGAAACGAGGTTCAAAAATTGTAGTAAGATTAAAAGAGGCACCCAATAAGAGGCAGCTCAAGTGTATACAATAAATGGTCATATGAACGAACGAATATAAAAATGTATTAGTATGTCCAAAATCATATAATCACTAGCAACTAAAACGCTGACAGAAAGAGTATGGATATCATCGCAATGAAGACAGAATTCAAGCGATACCTACAGTTGATCAACTTTCAATTTTTGAACATTTCCTGTGCTTTTGTTTAAGTTTCTCATAGGACTTTCAATAACATTGTCGAATATGAATCCAGAAGGCAAATTAAGTCTCAATCAAGACCATCATATGTTTATCATATGAATATTACAAATTAGGTAACGAATTAGATTTGTTTCGGTTTTTAGATCTCTAGTTTAATGATAATATCGATGGATTTGTTGGCAAACATGATGAAAAATCGTTTATAATATGACCGAGTTAAGGATTTCAATGGTCGTACCGAAAACGTTGATTGGGGTACTTTGGTCTGAGTATGAAGAAAAAAGTCGCTATCCATACGTATGTATGTATATAGGAGCCTATGTGATATCAGCTGTTTCCAACAAACAAAAAAACAAGCTAGACTGCGAGGTCGTTCGCCTTCTGTGATTGGAACTTCCAGGCTCTTTCTTTACTTCTTCCAATGAAAAGAAATAGAGTATGCTGTTTTTAAATTTTGCTTGAGTGATAAAGAACAAGAGAGGTGTGTACAGAGGGAGAATGAGAGAGAAGAATGATATTAAGAGAAATTGAGTGCTCATCCAAATATGGACATATAGACACGTTTGGTTATGTTAGTGGGGATCAAGACCAGAGACCGAAACAGAGGATCGTTGTGAACTTGAAACATAACATGTATTGGATATGAATTTGAATGATGGGATGTTAATTGATGTCCACTATAAATGTAAAGAGTGTTTACAGGACTGCCTGAAACATCACATCTGTTAATAATTGAACGCTGTTGACATCAATGCTAAGAGTTCAGAACTAATGTTGCTGTAAAAAGGGGGTTTCATACATGCATGGTTTTCTGTAACTACACAGTAAATTGAATTGATAGAAAACAACAACAAACATGGAGACCTACATACGCTGTAAAATGGTTGAATCGCTATGTATGTAAGTATGTATGTTACGATATGCCAGAACAATAATAAGGAACATCGATCCCGCCAAATTTTGCCTTCAATTGAATGATACGTTTTTAATTATTGCACAAATTTGACTCACGGGTTTGAACTATCATATGATATATATAATTGTGGATATCATATGATATATATAATTATATATTAAAGATGAATATGGATATTTTACAGGTTGTCCGTCCGTCTATCCATCCAGAGCGGGTCCAATTTTTTCCGTGTGATGTTTGTATAAATATATTTCTTGTGTAATTTTCCAATTTATGTGTGTATTAACACACTTGGGTGAATTTCTTGTTTCTTTTAATGTCGTGCTATGATGATGATATTTACACGTGCTGATTACAAGAACCGAGTTAACTACTTTTTCATGTCACACATAACTCACTTGACCGCACTTGTTCTATGAATAACTCGAGAAGCAACGCAACAATGTAAACTAACCTGTTATTGTGTGGACAGTATGAGTTGAGTGGCCAATGTGGAATTGAAATCCCCGAGTGCTCTCCAAAAATCGGCAATCCGGTTCGAAGGACCAAATGTAACTGTGTGTGTGGGAGAATAATAGACCTGGATTGGTATTAGAACATCTCATGAGCCCAATGCAAGAAAATGATTTTGCAACTCCATAAGAATTTCAAGGGAGAATATTCCATATGGAACCAGATTTGGGGATAGAAGAAGAAAACAAAGTTTTTAAGATTGACAAGATAATGTTGGATTTATTTTCTTGAATTTGATCTTACCAGTCTGGTAGTTGATGTTAAACAGGGCTGAGGTTTTGTCGCAACAGACGGAAGTTCTCCTTAACACAAGAAAATCGTTTTAATGTCCATCATTATGCTTTATTGGAAGGATAATTTTATGCCATTAATGTTTAAATATGATTTCGGGCATGTGGCCGCCGCGGCTGGCTCGAATATAGCCAATTCTACAGGTCCCATTTTCAATAACGCCACGAATGTTGGCTTCCAAGTCCCCTAACGTTTCTGGTTTGTTGGCGTAGACGAGCGACTTCACATATCCCCAAAGAAAATAATCCAATGGTGTCAAATCACACGATCTTGGTGGCCAATTGACAGGTCCATTCCGCGAAATTATGCGCTCATCGAATGTTTCCTTCAATAATTCGATTGTGACGTGCGCTGTGTGGCATGTAGCGCCGGTGAACTTCGCGAACTGAACCATTACTTTCGTGATGAAATGGCAAACCAAACTAAATATTAATCACTTGACAGCTGACAAAATGGCCGCCAGTTAAAAAAATGATGCCAACTTAAAGTTCTATACCCCAATAAAAAACACCCTTTATATTGGTATATATTTTATTGTTATTTGTGTATAGCAGCTGACATATTTGGTTACTTTTATTGTCTGACTTAAGGACTGGAACTTAGAAAACGCAGACATAATATTATTATGTATGGACTATTTTATTTCAAACTTTAAATTTCTGCTATTTTTAAACTATTCCATTTGACTTTTCAAAGAACGTTTATGTTTTTAGAAAATAATTATTTTGCTTATATATATACATAGCGAAAACATGAACGTTTATGTTCATGCTTAAAATGCGTCTAGTTTTCTTTTTTTTGAAATTTGATTGTCACAAATCTCAAAATTAAATCTGTTATATAAATTTGGTCAACAATCTCCTTTTAGTTCAAAAAATCCTTATCAAATGCTTCTAAAGGTTATACCCATTTCCACTGGTACACAGCTACGTTAGGGGTGCTGATACTTCCCCATTTGTCTCAATAAGCCAAGTTTACACATGTAACAGATGAATATACGACGGCATTAACAAACCATAAAAGGATTGTATTTTGTTCCAGAACATTATGCCGTAGGGTGCTTTCCTAGAGTACATATTTTTTATTTCTTCAACTAATGGCTGATGATATCATATATCATCATATCCCCGTAAAAACATTAATGATTTATAATAGTTGCAAAATTTTTATTTATTTCTGGTCAAAATCTTTTCATCAAAACTTTGCGTTGTTCAGTTATACCAGTTCGTCAGACTTATGGTTAACATATCTAATATATCAACACATCGCTAACGTCTCATTAATATAGTGTATTGCAATTGCACTATATATTTTTATTCATTTTTTGGTCCTTAAAAATTAAATATTTCGACTTTAAAAATGAGTCATCCGAAGTTTGCAGCTATTGTTGAAAAATTTTAAGCTTTGAGCTTGGTTGATATTTCTGCTAATCCTTGACATGGTTCAGTTTGCTGTAATGACACTACGGGAAATTTGTGGCAATTGCTATAAACGTATCTATATTTATCAGAATTTGTGTATTGAATTACATGTAAATAATCTTTAAATTTATTGCATACAGAAATCTGTTTGCATTTAATTTTTTTTAAGGTTTATTCTTTAAAGCATTAAAAATGAGGCGGAGGCGTAATTTGTGGTATTTTAGACATAACAATGTTTGGAAGAGGTACGAGCAAACGTAACATAAAAGGTTAATAAGGAAACAACAAATGAAATATGTAGGCCAATTGAATTGTTCTCCCTCAAATACATTAGAGACTGAAAGTTCTGGTACCCAAAATATGGCGAACTTCGACACATATAACGAAGCTGACTGGGTTATTGAATTTCTTTAGAAACCAGGGTCCAAAGTGTTCCAATATCTTTGAAAGAGAAACTAAAGTATTGGTATATAAGAAACCAGCCGACGAGAAGAACTTTTGATGAACTGCTGGTTATTCTAAGGGAATAACATTTGGATGCTCCGCTCAGTTTAAAACTGTATTACCATATTGAAGTTAAAAATCAATTTAAATCCCTCCATCATCTGATTTCGAAATACGAAGAAATAACTTGTGATATTTATGGATTGCCGCTATTTAAAAGCTACAGAATTAAAAAAATTCAATTGAAAATTGTGAATGTTAAAGACATTTCTGCAATTCCTGTTGAAATTTGTATGGGAAAGAAGAAACCAGATGCCATTTCCGAATATATGTCCGACTTCATTTTGGAAATGAAAGACATAATTGAAAACGGAATAGATATTGGCCACAAGTTTATTTACTTACAAATTACGTCCGTAAGTTTTAACTTATTCAACTAAATCAGGAGAAATGATAACTGATAATGATCAATTCCATGACATCTGGTTCCACGTACCGGATTGGCCCGAAGCAGTACATTTTCGGCTAAGGTCTGTCACCTCAGTACTACGTGTGTACATCCCGGAGTGTCTGCTCCGTATTCTTCTGGTCCGTGCCGGGACCGAACAAAATCCCAGACCATGGCTCTGTTCTATGTGTCGGAACCATATCCATCACCGCTCAACAACAGTAAGGTGTAACCGATGTATGGAGTGGGTACATCTCAGTGGTTTTTCTGGACTTAACGCCATCAGGGAGTACAGCGAAACGGACTACTACGCATGCTGTGCCTCCGTATCCCTCAGTGCGTCACAGTAGTCGCTGTCGTCACCGCAATCTCCCCCTCAGCAATATCAACAAGTACAGCATCTAACGCCACATATTGCTGTACCAACCCCTGAGAATATATCCTTTTTGCAATTTAATTGCAACGGCCTCCGTGGTAAGATCTTTGAAATTGTAGACTTTATGAATCGGAAAAAGATCATGGACGATGCGATCCAGGAGACAAAGCTGAGCGACACATGCAGCTTGCACAGTTGTCAAGGTTACAATGTGCTACGTAAGGATCGCACGAGAAGTGGAGGTGGGGTCTTGCTTTCCTAATGCACCATTCTGTGTAATACAGACCTATCTCGCCTGAGCTTGACTCTAGAGAACTATATATGGTATATATATATAACGTATATATACCGCCGATTGCTAGCTGTGCATCGAACATTAGTCCACTGCTGCAAGGCAATAACAATGAATGAGGCAGCAGCTCGCCAGACATCACCATCGTGTCGCCTGGTCTGTTAAATGACGTTACCTGGCAGCCCGTCATTTCACTGGGTTCAGACCACCTCCCAATAATTATCTCCATTGACATACCTCCCGACTTCATAACATCTGAACGCCGTACTTCTCTTAACCAGAGGAAAGCGGACGGGAACGGGTTCAGAGAATTTACCAAACGCAGCTTCAGGGTAGATGTTCGGGTAGCTGAGAAAACATTCCGAGGCATCATCAACGCAGCAGCCGCTCGAAGAGGTGAGCGTGTTATTTTAACCGGCAATTTAGAGAGCACCCCGAGAGTGATAAGGCGGAAAGAAGTATCATGCGTCGTATTTATGATCTCCGAGCCGAGGAGGAACCACCACAATTCGCAGTTAGCGAAGTTGCAGATGTCATCCGTAGCGCAAAGGCATCAAAAGCCCCGACGGAATCTCCATATTGAGATCGAGTTCTTGACGAAAGTCCTCAACTTGTCCCTGACCACTCTAGTAGTACCCGAAGTCTGGAAAATGGGCAGAGTGGGCCCGCTACTGAAACCAGGCAAAGACTCGAACAAGGGTGAATCGTACAGGCCGATTTCCCTTCTCTCGTCAGTAGCGAAGACACTTGAGGCTTTACTCCTCCCGAGCCTGATGAGACATTTTCCAATTGCTGATCATCAGCACGGATTCCGTAAGCAGAATAGTACGACCACTGCTTTGCACGCCATCACCACACACATAAGCCGCGGCCTTAACCAGAACAAGCCCGGTGATAAGACCGTCCTCGTGGTGCTTGAATTATCGAAGGCCTTCGATACAGTCAGTCACGCAGCGCTATTTGAGGACATCGCCAACACGTCCCTCCCGAGTAGTTTGATACATTGGATCGCGAATTACATATGTAGGCGCCAGTCGTATGTTGAATTCTGGAATAAGAAGTCCAAACCCCGTAGAGTGAAACAGGGAGTTCCCCAAGGAGGGGTGATATCTCCGGCACTGTTCAACCTCTAACTTTCGGAACTCCAGCACCACCTGACTTCGTTGAAATCGGATCATACGCTGATGATTGTACGATTCTGGCGTCGGGTCCCTCAATCGATGGAAGGATAAATGTCTACCTTGCTGACCTTGCCAATTTTTTCACTGCGAGGAAGCTGAAAATATTCGCCACCAAATGGGTGCCTACTCATGTAGGTGGTCCACATGAGACGAAGATCATACCCGTGCGACGACACAATTTCCTGTTGTCGAAGCAGTATCTGCTTGGATGTTACCGCCGTAGCCACACCAATCACCACCTCGTGGACAGGCTACCTCCTCCCAGGCAGATAAGGAAGGATCTTCGCGAGGTCCAACGTTACAAAAGAGAAGCTCTAGATCAAAGTGCATACCAGGCAGGTCACTCTGTTGCAGTCGTCGAAGCCGTTTACAAATACAGAGTGAATGTCGTGCTAGGAGAGCATACCCCAGTGGTTTCGGAAGAAGTGGATCTGCCACGACAGACAAGAGTGGTTTTGGCACAATTGAGATCAGGCTGGTGTAGAAGGCTCATATTCACCAGTGCTGTTACAACAACAAGAACAACTGATAACGATTTTGAAAAGAGAAAATACAAAAGCCACCATAAAATCCTTTAGAATAAATAAGAGTAAAAATGATAAGTCAAGTTTCACTAGACAGCAAGCATCTTGCAGATTTAGGTATAATGAGGAAAATGTTATTAAGAAAGTTGCATAACAAGATCATTTTCAAAAGTATAAAAGAAGATACTCACAAAATATCCAGTCTATTAGATTCACTTAAATGTCATATTCCGAAAGAATTTGTGCGTTATCCAAGGGGCTAGGACGATATTTTGCATTGGAAAGCTACTGAATTTCGTCAGTTTTTACTTAACACTGGAATATTAGTATAAAAAGGAAATATCCACCGTCAAAGTTACAAGAAAATAAAGAAATTGCATACAAGATGATAGAACAATTTGTTCAAAAGTTTCCACAGTTTTTGGTAGAAATAGTGTATCACACAATGTACACAATCTTTTGCATTTAACTGAAATGTTAAAGAATTTGGCGTTATACAAATCATGTCATTTGTAAATAAATTTGCATTCTATTAAATATAGATGCAAAATGGTCTTGAGCCAGGACAGTTCAAATCAAATATTGATTACAGACAAAAAAAAACTTTCTGCGTACGATTTTAGAATCGTCTTCTAATTTTGAAAGGTTATGTTAAACAGCCTACTAAAATACTTCAACAGATACTCAATAAAGTAAATTTTGTTTGTTTGTTTGTTTGTTTCAGTGGGCGTGGCACCTCCCACACAAATTGGGGATTTATTCGTTTTTTATAAATTATAATAAGTCTTGAATTTTTGTGAATGTTCACTAACTGTTTGTCTGCACAGTTTTGGCAAAAAAGGGCGTTATTGTAAAAGTGGGCGTGGCACCTCCCATACGAAGTTAAAACCTATTATTGAATATTGTCAGTTCTATGACAACTAGAGTGCTGAAATTTTGCGCAAGTGCATCTAACATCAATCTGCGTAGTTGAGCCAAAAATGGGCGGTATTGCAAAAGTGGGCGGGGCACCTCCCATACGAAGTTAGAACCTATTATTGAATATTGTCTGTTCTATGACAATTAGAGTGCTGAAATTTTTTGTAAGTGCATCTAGCATCAATGTGCGTAGTTGTGCCAAATATGGGCTGTATTGAAAAAGTGGGAGTGGCACCTCACATACGAAGTTATAACCCATTTTCGAATATATTCCATTGTATGACAGATACAATACTGAAATTTGGTGTGAGTGCATCTAGAATCAATATGCGTAGTTGTGTCAAAAATGGGCGGTATTGGGATAGTGGACGTGGTACCTCACAGACGAAGTTAAAACCTATTATCGAATATTGTAAATTCTACAACACCTATAGTGCTGAAAATTTGGGTTAGTCGATCCAGTGTAAATAGTTGGGCAAAGATCGACGGAAAGTGGCCGTGATCCTTCCCATACGAAATTAAAACCAGTTTTAGAGTATATTCGACACCGAGAATCCTATATTTTTGTGTGAGTTAATTTATTAATAACCTGCATAGAATATATTCAAATGGGCGTGATTTGAAAGATGGGCAATGTTTGATTTGAATTTTGTAAAATTTCATGTTTTCTTTGGATTTTCTTAGCACAATAGTAAAGAAAGGTTACAAAAAAAGAAATATTCATTCGTGAAAAGCCGACTTAAGTCAAGAAAACGGCAATTATATTATTTTTTAGTTTTTATGTTGTTTGATTAGTGAACAATTTGATTGACTTTCTATGTTTTTTGAATGTAGTACATTCGAATTCCTATTCGATTAAGTAAGTCCTTCTTACGTAGGAAGTTTTTTGTTTTAATAATGGAAAGAAGGAGAATCACACTGAACTTAAAATCAATTTGATTTTTGACATTTGTTCCTTTATTCGCCGTAAACTAATGTTATGTTCTTCAATATTCTCCATGGAACATATCCATTTCCTTAGTATCTCAGGGAAGTACCTTGATTATAAGTGGTACATATATTACCGACCACAAGATAAAACAATATGAAACCTGATTTTAGTTTCCGTCTGTTTTTCTGCCTGGCGAAGCGGGCGGGGGTTCAGCTAGTTGCTATATAAAACCTGGCATTCCATTTAAAATCAAAGAATTTAAATGTGAGGAAAAACTTGTAATGAAAACTTGTAAGAAATGTTTTTTTAGAAAACCATATGACTCATTAAGTTTTTGGTATTTGCTTAACGGATCCGATTCCATAAGAGATAGAGTAACAGTTTGATGTAAATGATATAGAAAATAAACTAATGTGTCTTCCATACCAAAACCAAATTTTATTAATACCAATGCTACATGGCTGTTTTTTAACAAACGCACATACAGCAGCGGGGGAAAAATATCACCATAATCTCTGATGCCCTTTCTTCACAATTTTCTGTGTTATATATTTACCAAATTAAAGTTTTAACGCATATTTTAGGAAAAAAAGTTGTAACAGGCTTAAAATAAAATATAGGCAAAATATTCAAAATTTTGGGCGGTAAGTAAAATAACACTATGATCATAAATGATATCTGGTGAAAAAAATTAATACAAAAACGTCAAGTTTTTAACTAAAACATGAAATAAATAAAAAATCTTTAATATTAGGTTATATGCCCTTTGTTGGCAATAACGGCGGCACAACGCCTCGACATTGAGATGAGTTTTGGATTTTTTTTTGCCATGAATCGTTATCAACAGCCCAGAGTTGTTTATTATTTTTTGGTTTCGCATCAGACACTTTTCTTTTTTTAACACCAGCTTTCTTTTTTAACATCAGCCCAAAGATTTTCAATTGGGTTAGGTCTGGTGACTGTGCGGGCCACTCCATTACGTTAACCCTATTGTCTAAAAACAATTGTCGTGCTTTTCTGCTGGTATGTTCGGGATCGTTATCCTGTTGTAAGACCCACAACAGTGGCATTTCTTCTTGTGAATTGTGGGTTATATTTGGCGTTTGGTGGTCTTCGAACATAGGTTCGAGAACCTTTACCACCATATAAAACAATTTTTGACTCGTCTGTCCACAAAATATTTCTCCACTTACTCACTGGCCAGTTTACATGTTCAATCAAAAAGTGCGCGTCGGTGCTATTTTTTGCCAGCACTGTACATATACATTTCTACGTTACTTACGTTAACCACCATCTTGTGAGGATTTATTAAATAAAAAAATGGTGAGTATGAAATATGTTCATACATAAAATGTTCTGCGCGAAATAATGCATTACATATCACAGATATATTATAAGCGCAGAATGTTAAAATTATGAAAGCGTTAGGTGAACTACAAGTTTTAACTTAGCTGGTAATACGCAAGAAGAAAGGCTTGAAAACTTGAAGTCTTCATTTCCCCTTACGAGTATGGTTGGTCTTATTGAATTGGACAGCAAAATAAATGCAGTTAATAAATGCTCATATGGCCTCTATAAAAATTATTTTTCACTATTAAAATGTATTTTCCTCATTGCCATTTTGAATTTATAGGTTGATACAATTAAAGTACTAATAAGGAACAATTTAAGCAAAAACATTCACTTAATAATGACTGAATAATTAGTAAATGATTTTAATGTTGGTGGAACCCATGGGAAGAAGCGAGACTTCAAAAACGTATTTGCTGCAATAGAAGGTAAACTAGTTGTTTAATTACAAATGTTGTCCTTCTCAGTTTCCACCATTTCTTAGTGTGCGGTCAAATGGCATTCCTTTATTTATTCCCCTACGTTAAATTTTGTCTATTACTTTCTACATGCGACTTTGTGATATTACGCACAAAAATAGTAGTAACACCTTCTAACGAGTAGCGATTGCACTGAGAGCCGCCTTTCTTCATCTAAGCTTTGCTTTATTTTATTCATTATTTAGTAAATTACTCTTTAATTGGATTTCGTCCACACAACATCAACACAAACTTTTGTACAAAAGGTAATATTGTTTTCGACAATAAATTGAAATTAAATTTTCGTATTTTTATTTATTTCTATTCTTGCTCCGCAAACATTGGTCCACACGAGCCGGATGCTTGCTTCCAGCAATAATTGGTTCCCTTCATTTTTTCTTCTAAAGGCAAACCTGATTCCGTCACCAACAACAACACCCACATAAATCAGCCATCTTCATCATAAATATTATTAACAAAAGGTGCGTATTGTCAGTTTTATTTAAAAGTAGCACACCGCGTTTTATTTATTTATAAAAAATACATATTTCCGAAAAAATAATAAAAAGGTAGTTTTACAACATCTGTATCGCGTCGGTTTGTGTCTTTGTGTGATTCTCATACATCCAGACGGACGAACATACACCCGTTCATTATAACATATTTTCGTTACGCGTGTCCTGACAGTGAAATTGTGGTTGCTGGCGATTTCAATGTCAATAGTTCCTCTTGGCTTGCCCATTCGAGTCACTCAACACCGGAGGGTCAATACGCCGAGCTTTTTGCCGCGCATAATGATTTGACGCAACTAGTGAATGAACCGACTCACATTCCGTGTGTCCAGGGGCAACACTCTAATATTCTTTATCTTTTCTTAACAACACACCCTGAAAAGTATGAAGTTAACATTCTATCACCTCTTGGTAATTCGGATCATTGTATTGTTTCAGCATCCTTTTCGTATTCCGCTCTTCGTGTCGCTTCGACCCCAGCCCCAAAGCGGTCAATATATATATATATATACGAAAAGGCACGTTGGGCCGAGCTCAACAACTTTTTCCAGCACTTCAATTGGAAACTTTGCTTTCTAAATGGCGATATAGATGCTGCTGCTGAAATGACCGAAAATATTATCTTGATTGGAATGAAGTCTTTTATTCCAATTAAAGTTATTTCGGATAAACCATCTAATAAAAGTTGGTTCAACCAGACATGCAAGACTGCTGTCAGATCCAAAGAGGAAGCGTTCAGGAAATGGCGTTCAAATAAAAATGCCACCACTAATCTGCTACGCAAACAGACAAGAACCATGTGTGCCAAGGTACTTAGACGAGAAAAGTTCTTTTTCTCCCAGGGGAAGTAAGAGCTTTTGGTCATTTGTCAGAAGAGTAAAGATGACCAGATATTCACTAACCCGGTTACCAAAGCTAACCTATTGGCTGAAATGTTTGCAAGTAACTCATCCTAGCCGGAAAGCAATCAACCGTGATCGAAAATGTAAAGGGTGATTTTTTAAGACTTGATAACTTTTTAAAAAAAAAAAACGCATAAAATTTGCAAAATCTCATCGGTTCTTTATTTGAAACGTTAGATTGGTCCATGACATTTACTTTTTGAAGATAATTTCATTTAAATGTTGACCGCGGCTGCGCCTCAAGTGGTCCATCCGCTTAGTCCAATTTTGGCATTTCCACGTTTTTGAGTAACAGAGGCCCAATTGCTGCGAACGGCGACGAATCGATAATTGATGGTCATCATTAACATTGGCCGATACAGCTGCGATATTTTCTTCAGTTCGTACTCTACGTAAGCGTCTTGGTGGTTTAATGTCCAACAATGTAAATTTGGTGCGAAATTTAGTCACAATAGCCCGAATAGCCTCTTCAGTGGGTCGATTAAACTGACCATAAAATGGAAGCGTGCGATGAACTTTCTTAACAGAGCACGCATTTTGATAATAAAATTCAATGATTTGCAAGCGTTGCTCGTTAGTAAGTCTATTCATGATGAAATGTCAAAGCATACTGAGCATCTTTCTCTTTGACACCATGTCTGAAATCCCACGTGATCTGTCAAATACTAATGCATGAAAATCCTAACCTCAAAAAAATCACTCTTTATTAAGTTCCATGCCTCAGATATTTTTTCGAACTCGTGGAGTTAAAAGTAAATAAATCTCCAGGCCCGGATGGCATTTCAGCACTTGTCCTATGTAAGTGCTCTTCGACGCTTGCCCGTCCCCTTCGTAATTTTTTTCAACCTTGCATAGCGTGCAGGGGTTTTTCCAGCGCGTTGGACGATTGCGAACATCCAGCCCATCCCTAAAAAAGGTGAGGCTACCAACCCTACTAACAATCGACCGATCGCGATTTGCTCAGCGCTTTCGAAGGTTATGGAGAGTATGGTTAACCACCATCTTTTGAGGTATTCAGAAACCAATGACTTACTTAATGATCTACGGGAGACCCGATGACACTACTATCCGAAAAGTGGAATCGATCCATCCACCAGCTTGGAGAGAGTAAGGTCGTTGCTCTAGATATATACAAGGCCTTTGATAGAGTTTGGCACGGCGCACTTATATCAAAGCTTATCGCTTTTGGTGTTGGTAGTGACTTCTCTCGATTTATATCGAACTTCCTCAGAGATCGCACTATACGTGTTGTTGTAGATGGGTTCTCATCCGACGAGCATAGGTTAACCGCAGGAGTACCACAGGGCTCTGACTCAGTGCTCCTTGTTGTCTCACAAACGATTCACTGATCCAACGGTGTCGTCGATTTTAATGAACGGTGTAGATGTTGAGCAATCAGATACTCTCGATGTTCTAGGCATGATAATAAAGGGTGATTTTTTATCTATTATCTTTTTGGCAACACTGGTTTAAACAGCTGACGCACGCTTCGTGGTTTGTTTCACTGTCAAACATCTTCAGTTTGGTCTATAATTTAACCATGAATCGTCTTACAAAAGAACAACGCTTGCAAATTATTGAATTTTATTATCAAAATGCGTGCTTTGTTAAGAAAGTTCATCGCGCGCTTCCATTTTATGGTCAGTTTAATCGACCCACTGAAGGGGCTATTCGGGCTATTGTGACTAAATTTCGCACAAAATTTACATTGTTGGACATTAAACCACCAACACGCTTACGTAGAGTGCGAACTGAAGAAAATATCGCCAGTGTTAATGATGACCATCAATTATCGATTCGTCGCCGTTCGCAACAATTGGGCCTCTGTTACTCAAAAACGTGGAAATGCCAAAATTGGACTAAGCGGATGGACCATTTGAGGTACAGTCAAGGTCAACATTTGCATGAAATAATTTTCAAACATTAAATTATATGGACCGTACTATCGATTCAAATAAAGATTTCATGCATTTTTCTGAATTTTCTGTGTTTTTTTTTGGAAGAACTTTCCATAGCTTTAAAAAAATCACCCTTTACAACGTGATGTTCGTTGGACAAAACATGTATTTGATGTGTCGAAAGAAGCATTTAAATGTTTAGGATTTTTAAAACGATGTAAGAAATATTTCACACCCTCTGATCTGCTCAATATCTACACTACCTACATCAGACCAAAGTTGGAATACAATTCCCACATATGATCGGGTGCTCCAGCTTCATCACTGGAGCTACTTGACCGTGTCCAGAGGAGGGCGATGGTGTTGATAGGTGATGGTAGGTATACCGCCCGTGAGAACGTTCGGTAGAGAGACGCGACTCTCCAGGAACGCTCACCCATTTGTTGTCGATTGGACAACCGCCCGCACTACATATTACAGAATAAATTCGCTCTTCGCCCGTACTATCCGTATGTGGAATCGACTTCCGGCAAATATCTTTCCCCCAATTACGACATTCAGAGATTCAAAACAGATGTCAACAGACACTACTCCCTCTTTCCTCCTTCCAATACCTGATCTTCCTTCCGCCAACGCAATGCACTGCATTTATAGGGGACATCCCCTGAATTTTGGTTCAGTGAAAAAACATTAAATATATAAACAATTAATAATTTTTAAAATGTTGGTCAAATTAATGGTAATTGGGTCAATTGAACTGATTTTCGTGTATTTTTCGAAACATTTTTCGGAAATTTGGTTTGGCGAGTTCAAATCACTTAATTTTTTAGTATTTTTAACCGATTTTTGTGAATATTTGGGAAGATTTCGAGCTCTGCTTTGAAAATTCAGGGTATTTTTCGATACATTGAACTATTTTTTGGGTTTCGTTCTGCATTATTGCTAGATATATTTGATTCTTTTAGCATTTTCGTACCTTTTCTAAATAGTTAGTGTATTTTTTGATACACTGTGAATTTGTTTTAATTTCTTCCTGAAATATTTTTGGAAAAATTTGAATTGTTTTCATTTTATTTAGCACTTTCGTGTTTTTTCTTGGTATTTTTTAATAAAGGGTGATTTTTTAAAAGCTATAGGAAAGTTAAAAAAAAACACATAAAATTCAGAAAAATGCATGAAATCTTTATTAGAATCGATAGTACGGTCCATATAATTTAAGATTATTTGTTTGAAGATTATTTCATGCAAATGTTGACCTTGACTGCGCCTCAAATGGTCCATCCGATTAGTCCAATTTTGGCATTTCCACGTTTTTGAGTAACAGAGGCCCAATTGCTGCGAACGGCTACGAATCGATAATTTATGGCCATCATTAACACTGGCCGATACAGCTGCGATATTTTCTTCAGTTCGCACTATACGTAAGCGTGTTGGTGGTTTAATGCCCAACAATGTAAATTTGGTGCGAAATTTAGTCACAATAGCCCGAAAAGCCGCTTCAGTGGGTCGATTAAAAATGGAAGCGCGCGATGAACTTTCTTAGCAGAGCACGCATTTTGATAATAAAATTCAATAATTTGCAAGCGTTGTTCGTTTGTAAATTGTGTTGTTCATGGTTAAATTATAGACCAAACTGAAGATGTTTGACAGTGAAACAAAACACGAAACGTGCGTCAGCTGTTTAAACCAGTGTTGCCAAAAAGATAATAGCTCAAAAATTACCCTTTATGTTTAGCAAAGTTTTTATTTTTTGTGGGTTTTATTTAATTCTCGCTTGGTTCAATATGCCTCTCACTCCACTCGACTTCTTTTCAGAGCAACTGATGCTTTGGTAAAATTTGATGCGAACTTCAGTACCCTACGGGATGAAGACCTCGACATATATTCCCTTGAAATACAGGGCTCAGAAGCGAGAACATTATGGAGTAATGTTAAGGACAGGTTCGATAAGTGTCTTAGTCATCTCCAAAGAGCTCAGGGTGCGGAGGAGGACATAGATTCTGCTGACAGCAAATATGATGTAGCATATAGGACATTCGTTCGTGTTCTAGATGCTATTAATAGGAAATTGGAAGAGCTTCGAGCTCCGCTAAAGTCATCCCCTTCAACTCCGCCCCGTACTTCTACGGCTACAGATTCGATAGTTGACTTGGATTCTCATTCCGATCGATCGAAGTCCATTAGGGAGCAGCAGAAGCAATGTGAGGGCAGCAACAGTACGGTTCACGGCATTGCATACTTGCGATACTGACGTGTTCCAGGGTGATTTCCTCTCATGGCCAACATTTAGGGATCTTCTTTCAGCGGTGTACATTAATAACTCCCTCTTAAGTGACATTTGATTAGGAAAACTAGCGGTGAGGCTCGCGAAATTGTATCCAAATTTCCACTCACCCATCGGAGTTTTAGTCTAGCCTGGGAAGCCTTGAAGGATGAGTATGATAACACTCACATCTTGATGAACAACCAGCACAAGGTGCTTTTCGATCTTCCGATCCTTGATAGCGAAAGTAGCTTAGGTTTGAAAAATTTGCAACGCGGAATAAATGGATGTATTTCTGCAATGTCCACGTAGCCACGGATAGTTGGGATCCAATATTAGTTTTTTTGTGTATTCAGCGATTGCCCAAAGGTAGTGTAACTTTATGGGATCAGAGTGTGAAATATATGTCGGCTTTGTCTTCGTGGAAAGATTTGGATCTCTTTCTTACGGAAAGGATACAAACTCTGACATGTCTTCGTGATATAAAGGGTATCGATTCGACGAAAAAGTCCGACGGTAGGAAGGTGGGTGCGCATTTTACAAATGCTGGCCCATCTGGATCTTCTCGTTCTCATCAGAACAAACTATGTATTCTCTGTCCCAGACAATCTCACCAACTTCGTGATTGTCCACGAATTGGGAATCTTTCGGTCTCCGACCGTTTTGACACCGTCAAACGTCAACACTGCTGTATAAATTGTGGAATTATTCACAAATGCGGAAAATGCTCTTTTGAATCGCGATGCATCAAATTCGGCAGTTGTTGCGAATCCTGCGGGGATTTTGGTTTCGATTGCCCGACATACCAATCCTCCATTTTTGAATTCTTCGCTGCCATCAACTTCTTCTGGAGGTTCATCTGGTGCTATAGATAGACAGGTATATCATGCTTCGCAGGATAGAACTGTGTTATTAGGGACAGCGATGGTAAATATCGTACACCAAGTTACTTCGTACCCAGCGAGGGCTCTTATCAACCCAGCGTCAGAGACTTCGTTCATTACGGAACGATAGCAAATCGCCTCAACATTCCGGCCAGTTCCACTCAGGCTAGAATATCGGGTGTAAATCAGTCATTCTCGGCTACTTCTCGCAAAATATGTTCTTTGTTTATAGGTTCTATTTTGGATACGACGTTGTTAATGGAAACGAATGTCCCACATTTCGGACAACTTGCCATCATTTTCAACGAAAAAAGATGTGACTTCTCTTTTGCCAAATATTCGTTTGGCCGATACGCATCTTTTTGATTGCCGACCTGTGGACCTTTTACTGAGATCAGATATTTATCTGGAGGGAACTCTGCAAAAAGTATTGGGCTCATTGATCGCGCAAACACGGTCTTTGGCTGGATCATTACTGGTCCCGTTTCCTCTTCATATATACGAGTTTTTCTACCACCATTGAGTTCGCCTAAGAAGATAGTCTTAACAAGAATCTTCTTCGATTTTGGGAAATTGAGGAGACCCCGAGAAGGTCTATGTTGTCTCTTTCGGACAAATTTTGTGAAGACAATTACAAACTGACGACTCTTAGAGATTCGGAGGGGAGATATATCGTTACACTTCCCATTAAATCTGAAATTTGCGGACAACTGGACTTAGGACAATCAAGGGGAAATTGTGGTAAGGGAATATTTGGACTGGAACCATATGAGGCCAGTTTCGGCCCCATCTTCGGCAACCCCCACAGTATGTTACTTGCCTCATCATCCGGTCATTAACCCGGATAAACAGACTACCAAACTTCGATTGGTTTTCAACACCTCAAATAAGACATCAAATGGGAAGAGTCTTAACGATATTCTTCATATAGGTCCGACCTTGCAATTAGATTTAGTTCTCCTCATTCGGAGGTGGAGGCTATTTAGATTCGTTTTCAACTGCGATATTACTCAGATGTACCGCAAAATTAGAGTCAATTCGGCCCATACTCCTCTGCAGAGAATACTCTTTAGGAATTCTCCTCAAAAGATTGTTCAAGATTATGAGCTGCAGACGGTGACCTTTGGAGTTAACTGTGCTCCATATCTAGCCATACGGACGTTATTACAACTGGCCGATGACTCTGAAGACGAATTCCCCCATGGACGTCGGATGACTGGACTATTTTAGAATGTTTTCCTACGGAACATTTAATAGATGCGAAGCTTCTCACTTTCGTGGAAGCTAGTAGTTCCAAGCCATTGGGTATTCGTTGGAATGCTCAGTTAGATTTATTCTATTTCAATATGATTCCACCGGAGCCGGCTATAGAAGATGCGCCATTACACATTGTGAATCGATTCAGAAAAATTAAGGCTTTAACTCAGCAATTCTGCCTACGGTGGAAGAGGAGTATCGTAAGAGCTTACATAAAAGATATAAATGGAAATTTCCGCAGCGCGATGTTCAAATAGGTGATTTAGTTGTTATTCGAGACGAACAACTGCCTCTCACTTCGTGGGAATTAGGTCGTGTAAGTAGCGTAAGTAGGTCGCGTTATTGTCGCGGATATTCGAACGGGAAACGGTGTTGTAAGACGTCCTATAGTAATGTTGGTCACTTTGACCCAGTAATTTAACGAGTTTTCGTTATACTATCGCGCCATTTCTATTTTCGTAGAACAATGGAAAGCATAGTGAAGGTAGTAGTAGGACCATATGAAGGCTGGCCTTACGGGTCGCCGACGTCTATGGTGTGGTCAACAGTACTTCTGGGCTCTACGAGCTGTGATACTGTAAATATGGGCTCTACGAGCTTTATAGGATTTTTTGTATTCGTAGAACAATGGAAAGCATAGTCAAGGTAGTAGTAGGACCACATGAAGGCTGGCCTTACGGGTCGCCGACGTCTATGGTGTGGTCAACAGTACTTCTGGGCTCTACGAGCTGTGGTACTGTAAATATGGGCTCTACGAGCTTTATAGGGTTTTTTGTTAATTAGTATTGAAGACAAATGATTTCGAAAATAAAAGCTCACATAAACTGACAAATACCCCTTGTATTTCCCTTAGCAATAAGTGTATATACATATTTATATAACATTAGGTTTTGATTGAAATTGTTTACTTTTCTTTAAAACATAGCGGGATGTTGCAAGGCGGGCGGCAATGTTTAATTACAAATGTTGTCCTTCTCAGTTTCCCATTTTCTTAGTGTGCGGCCTACGGTGAAATGGTATTCCTTTATTTATTCACCTATGTTAGATTTTGTCTACTACTTTCTCCATGCGACTTTGTGATATTACGCACAAAAATAGTAGTAACACCTTCTAACGAGTAGCGATTGCATTGAGAGCCGCCTTTCTCCATCTAAGCTTTGCTTTAGTTTACTCGTTATTTAGTAAATTACTCGTTAATTGGATTTCGTCCACACAACATCAACACAAACTTTTGTACAAATGGTAATATTGTTTACGACAATAAATTGAATTGAGTTTTATTTGGAAAATATTAAATTTTCGTATTTGATTTCGTATTTCTATTCTTGCTCCGCAAACACTAGTTGTATTGCGTAATATTTATGTTAAAGTATTATGTTTATTGTTTAGAAGCGGTTGGGGCGAATGTAGAAATTTATGACGTTTAAACACATATAAGGAAGACCATACACTTGTCAAAAAACGGCATCTTAACTGATAACATGAACGTTTTATCTCAAAATTCGAAAAAAATAATTACAGCACTATTCGGGTTAAGAAATCGAATCGCAGCAACGATAGTTATTAATTAAATTATATGGATAATTAACTCCGGTTATTTGCTATATATTTTCCCACTATTATTATTATTATTTTTTTTTTTTCAAATACGTGAAATTGATTTCAGTTATTTTTATTTATATTATATTATTTTTTTCCTTCATGAGTTAACTTTATTTTTCAGTTCCTATGGTGACAATTTGAATTAATAATTTTACTTTGTTTTACCTATGTACGAATCTCATTACATTACACACCGAAAAAATAATTACAGCACTATTCAGGTTAAGAAATCGAATCGCAGTAACGATAGCATACATTTTATGGATAATTAACTCCGTTTATTTGCTATATATTTTCCCACTATTATTATTTTTTTTCAAATACGTGAAATTGATTTCAGTTATTTTTATTTATATTATATTTTTTTCCTTCGTGAGTTAACTTTATTTTTCAGTTCCTATGGTGACAATTTGAATTAATAATTTTAAATTGTTTTTACCTATGTACGGATCTCATTACATTACACACCATATAATGGTATGGAAATTAATAAACCAAAAATTAATTTTAATATAAGCCTTTTTCTATACTGATGACCTTTTCTGTGAACAGTAAGTATTGGATTATTTTGGACTTTTTGACTTTTACTATTGGACGAAAACTGTCTTTTGAGAAAGCATCGAACTTGTTTCTTGAGGTGCGGTCCAAGTCATGTCCTTTGCAACCGATTCAGGTCATATCTTTTGAGACCGGTTCCAGGTCATGTCTTTTGAGACCAGTTCTGGGACAGGTAATATTCCCGAACATTCGGGTTGCTGATACCTCCCCCATTTTTCTCAATGAGCCAAGGTTACACATGTAACTGATGAATATACGACAGCAATAACTAACATTGAAAGTATTGTCCTTTGCCCCAGACTACTATGCCGTAGGATGCTTCCCTAAAGTACATATTTTTAGATTGTTCAAGTAAAGGCTTACAATTTTTTAATTATTTTAAAATCCAAAATTAATTAATATTAAAAAGGGTATTTATTGCAAATACCACAATTAAGTTGACCAATTGAGAAAGGAAGGTTTATGCAATACTTACATCCCAGTTCAACCTATTTTGGCCGATGTTTTTTTCTTTTTTTTTTTGTACTGTAAAAAGTATCAACAGTTTTGTTTAGTTTTTTATTTGTGTAAATTTTACTTAACTGTACAAAAACAAACGTAAATTCAATGATATATTTTAATGCAAAGGCAATTAAATCGCATTCAATGAAATGAAATCTCAAATAAATTAGTGGAATATAAAAATATAACAATATTGTTTTCTTGTTTGTTGGAAAAGGAAAATCACAACTCCCTAATTTATATGGTGACACACTGCTATTTTCAAGCACGGCCGCAGAGGTCGGTGATAAGAACAAAAAGAAATCCTGATCTCAATTGTGCCAAAACCACTCTTGTCTGTCGTGGCAGATCCATTTCTTCCGAAGCCACTGATGGGGGATGCTCTCCTAGCACGACATTCACTCTGTAGTTGTTAACGGCTTCGACGACTGCATCAGAGTGAATGCCATTAAGACCTGCCTGGTATGCACTTTGATCTAGAGGTTCCCTTTTATAACGTTGGACCTCACGCTCTAGATCATGAAGATCCTTCCTTATCTGCCTGGGGGAGGTAGCCTGTCCACGAGGTGGTGATTGGGGTGGCTACGGCGGTAACATCCAAGCAGATACTGCTTCCGATCCCACGGCAGCCGGTTCTACGTACCGGATTGACCCGAAGCAGTACATCTTCGGCCAAGGGCTGCCACCTCAGTACTACGTGTTTTGTGTTCGTCCATTTTTTCGTCCTGGGAGAGGCACATCCCGGCGTGTCTGCTCCGTATTCTACTGGTCCGTGCCGGGACCGAACAAAATCCCGGTCCATGGTTCTGTTCTGTCTGTCGGAACCGCATTCATCACCGCTCAACATCAGTAAGGTGTAACCGATGTATGGAGTGGGTACATCTCAGAGGTTGTTCCGGACTTAACGCCATCAGGGAGTACAGCGAAACGGACTACGTTGCAGCATGCTGTGCCTCCGTATCTCGCAGTGCGTCACAGGAGTCGCTGTCGTCATTGTCGTCGTCGACGTCTTCATCGGCATCGGTTTATGGGACGCCACCGCAATCTCCCCCTCAGCAATATCAACAAGCACAGCATCTAACACCACATATTGCTGTACCAACCCCTGAGAATGTATCCTTTTTGCAATTCAATTGCAATGGCCTCCGTGGTAAGATTTATGAAATTGTAGACTTTATGAATCGGAAGAAGATCAAGGTCGCTGCGATCCAGGAGACAAAGCTGAGCGACACATACAGCTTGCACAGTTCTCAAGGATACAATGTGCTACGTAAGGATCGCACCAGAAGTGGATGTGGGGGTCTTGCTTTCCTAATGCACCATTCTGTGCAATACAGACCTATCTCGCCTGAGCTTGACTCTAGAGACCCATACATGGAATGTATGGGGGTAGCAGTCAAGTCTGGGACTGCCGAGATAGAGCTGTATAACGTATATATACCGACGATTGCTAGCTGTGCGCCGCGTTATTTGCCGGACATTAGTCCTCTACTACAAGGCAATAACCGCGTGGTCGTAGGAGACTTCAATGCCCACCACGAACTATGGCATTCTCTCCTACCTAATGACCAGCGGGGCATAGCTTTGGCTGAGCAAATAGATGGCTCTACGTTCTGCACAGTGAATGAGGACGCCCCCACACGGATTATGGGTGACTGCAGCAGCTCGCCAGACATCACTATAGTGTCGCCTGGTCTGATAAATGACGTTACCTGGCAGCCCGTCATATCACTGGGTTCAGACCACCTCCCCATAATCATCTCCATTGACAGACCACCCGACTTCATAACATCTGAACGCCGTACTTTCCTTAACCAGAGGAAAGCGGACTGGAACGGGTTCAGAGAATTTACCAACCGCAGCTTCAGTGAGCTACCCATCTCCTCAGATATTCGGGTAGCTGAGAAAACATTCCGAGGCATCATCAACGCAGCAGCCGCTCGCTTTATTCCTGCTGGTCGAATACCCGAAATACGACCAAATTTCCCAGCAGAGGCAGCGGGACTCGCAGACGAGCGTGATGTTATTCGTCGATCTAATCCTGGCGATCCTAGAATCAGGGAATTGAATCTAGAGATTGGTAGGAGGGTCAACGAGTATAAACGGAATAAATGGCTGGAACACTTGAAGCAATGCAACTTAAGTTCCGGAATCAGTAAATTGTGGGCAACGGTTAAGTCACTCTCGAACCCCGGCAAGAGAGATGACCGGACGGCAATCACATTTGGTGCTACCACTGTGACAGACCCGAAGAGGTGCGCGTGTTATTTTAACCGGCAATTTATAGAGCACCCCGAGAGTGATAAGGCGAAAAGGAGTATCATGCGTCGTATTCATGATCTCCGAGCCGAGGAGGAACCACCACAATTTACAGTTGGAGAAGTTGCAGATGTCATCCGTAGCGCAAGGCCCCGACGGAATTTCCATGTTGATGCTGAAGCAATTGGACATACCGGGAGTAGAGTTCCTGACGAAAGTCCTCAACTTGTCCCTGACCACTCTAGTAGTACCCGAAGTCTGGAAAATGGGCAGAGTGGTCCCGCTACTGAAACCAGGCAAGGACTCGAGCAAGGGAGAATCGTACAGGCCGATTTCCCTTCTCTCGCCAGTAGCGAAGACACTTGAGGCTTTACTCCTCCCGAGCCTGATTGGACATTTTCCAATTGCTGATCATCAGCACGGATTCCGTAAGCAGCATAGTACGACTACTGCTTTGCACGCCATCACCACACACATAAGCCGCGGCCTTAACCAGAACAAGCCCGGTGATAGGACAGTCCTCGTGGCGCTTGACTTATCGAAGGCTTTCGATACAGTCAGTCACGCAGCGTTATTTGAGGACATCGCTAACACGTCCCTCCCGAATAGTTTGAAACGTTGGATCGCGAATTATATGTGTGGGCGCCAGTCGTATGTTGAATTCCGGAATAAGAAGTCCAAACCCCGTAGAGTGAAACAGGGAGTTCCCCAAGGAGGGGTGATATCTCCGGCACTGTTCAACCTCTACCTTTCCGGAATTCCAGCACCACCTGACGGCGTTGAAATCGTATCTTACGCTGATGATTGTACGATTCTGGCGTCGGGCCCCTCAATCGATGACATATGCGGAAGGTTAAATGTCTACCTCGCTGATCTTGCCAATTTTTTCACTGCGAGGAAGCTGAAAATTTCCGCCACCAAATCAACGGCCACACTCTTCACTGCATGGACAGCGCAGGTGAAGGAGCAATTGAACGTGATAGTCGATGACACCATAATTCCGACCACCAATTACCCCAAAGTTCTTGGTGTCACGTTCGATAGCCTCTTCAGATCTAGCGCGCATGCCACAGCTATCTGCAACAAGATGAGAAGTAGGAACAAGGTCCTCAAGTCGCTCGCCGGCAGCACTTGGGGAGCTGACAAAGAAACCTTGTTGACCTCTTATAAAGCGATAGGCCGGTCAGTGGCCAACTATGCAGCACCAGTGTGGTCACCGAATGTGAGCGAGACGCAGTGGAAAAATCTACAGACCTGCCAAAACGCCGCCCTGCGAACTGCAACAGGGTGCCTCCTCATGTCTCATGTGGACCACCTACATGAGGAGGCGAAGATCATACCCGTGCGACGACACAATTTCCTGTTGTCGAAGCAGTATCTGCTTGGATGTTACCGCCGTAGCCACCCCAATCACCACCTCGTGGACAGGCTACCTCCCCCCAGGCAGATAAGGAAGGATCTTCATGATCTAGAGCGCGAGGTCCAACGTTATAAAAGGGAACCTCTAGATCAAAGTGCATACCAGGCAGGTCTTAATGGCATTCACTCTGAAGCAGTCGTCGAAGCCGTTAACAATTACAGAGTGAATGGCGTGCTAGGAGAGCATCCCCCATCAGTGGCTTCGGAAGAAATGGATCTGCCACGACAGACAAGAGTGGTTTTGGCACAATTGAGATCAGGCTGGTGTAGCAGGCTCAATTCGTATTGGGCGCGAATTGACGCAAATACGTCGAATTCCTGTCCCGCATGCAGCCAGGGACCACACGACACCCTACACCTGTTCAACTGCCCGGCCAAACCCACTCAACTCGTTCCCAGGTCTCTTTGGACTCATCCAGTCGAAGTAGCCACCTTCCTTGGCCTGGAAACCAACATAACAGAACACACAACACAGGACGAATCAAACAACACCTAAATGGACAACATATTCGCCAGTGCTGCTACAACAACAACAACAACAATTAATTCATTTGACTATACCATTAAAGTATACAACAACTCATTTCAAGTTCAAATATCCCTGAGTTTAAGTAACTATTTACTTAGTTGTAGGAAAAATTTAACAAAATTTTGCTATGGTTTAGGAAAAAGTTATTTGGTTTTAAGGAAAATTTACTTGTTTTGAGGGAAAATATCAGAAACATTTTCCTCAGCTTTAATAAATATTTACTTGGTTGGAGGGAAATTTTACTCAGATTTAGTAAAAATTTAATTGGGTTGAGGAAGAATTTACTAAAATATTCCTCACTTTGAATAAATATGTAGTTGGTTTGAGGAAAATTTAACTAGAATCAAGTTCAAAGCATGTCCTAGTTTTAAGAAAAAGGGTGAACTTGTTATTAGGAAATATTGCTTTAGCGCTATACGAAGTTCAATTTTTTAAAGGTTATCTCTAAAGTAGAGAAACCAACAGAATTTTTCCCAGGAAAAATTCGCATCTCAAAATCCAAATGCGCATTTCCCCCGCTTTTGATGAAGTTCTTTTAAAGAACTTCCTAAAAAGTCAATAATATGCAACATTTTACGAATAGCATTTTCACAAGTGAGGTAATGTGTCCGCTTTGCACCCAGAAGGTCTCGGATTCAAATCGTGGCTCGGGAAAAAACTTTTTTGTTTTTTATTACTTGTTTAAATAAATATTATAAATTATAAATAATTTTAACAATTAAAAATTTGTGCTTAAAAAATACAAATTTAATATTTAATTTTTTCTTAATACTACATAATATCAGCAAAATAAAGTAGTGTTTAATTTAATATTAATTTGCGTTATATATTAACACATACTAAATAAATATTTTGTTAAGTTTCCTATTGTCAATTCTAACGACCACAGTGGATAGCTGACCGGACCTTCTGGTTGTTACTGACCAGAAGGTCCGCTGTTCTAATCCCGGTAACGGCGAATTTTTTAAAACCGAAATGGAAACAAGTGAAAAAGTGGTTTCTTTACAACTACTTCAAAATAACTTTTAAGTCTTCCAAAATAAAGGACATATCCCTCCTATGACAACTCCATGTTAAATTCATTGGTGAAAATCCGAATCACAAGATGAACATCTTTTTCATTTCATTGGGTGCTCTCTTTTTGCTGGGTTGTGTTTGTGTCTAAACCAAATGGTCAAATTAGAGTATGCCTTGAACCAAGTCAATCAATTTAAACCGTTTCCCAACGTAGAAGACTGCAAGTCAAATTTAAATTATTGTAAATTTTTTAGTACTCTTGATGCGAATAGCGTTTTTTGGATGATTTCACCAGAGAGAGAATCTACTGACTTCTGCACTTTCAACACTTCATTTGACCGATATAAATGCAGCATCAGAAATATTTCACGCAGAAATGGTGAAACTGTTCGGAGGTATTCCTGATTTGTTGATTTATATAGACGATTTTTGAGAAAACTGTTGAAAAACACAACGAAATATTAGAAATTGTACAGAGGAGGGCAAAACAGGTTACTTTAAGATTCAACAAGGAGAAGTCAAAGTTTTTGTAAAGAGAGATAAAATTCACAGTAGTGAATATATTCCTCTACCACTGAGATGCAAAAACTGTCTACAATACGGAAATAACACGAAAAACTGCAGAAATGTCAGACTATGTCCAAAATGATGCGATACTTTCCACATTGGCTGGGAACTAAACGATGTTTGTGCCTTTCCTCAGCACGCATAAATTGCAAAAACTTCAATATAGCTGACACAGACCATACTTTAAACCATACACACGTCCAATTTTCCTCAAAGAAAAAGAAATACAGGCTATTGTCTCACTGGAAAGGAAGGTAGAAAATGATATGAAATATGAATAGCAACAAAATATCCCATACTACAACATCATAAATAATACCACTAACATCACTTTCTCTTAGATTTAAGAACATTCTAATACTTAACATTTCAAATATCATCAGCCTTCAATAAACACATATTCACTACCCCACAAATGTTCCAATACATCAACACATCTAATACCAAATATGGAGATAGTTCACAAGTCCATATAACATAGACAAATTGTAGTGGCAACTGACTTTGATGCAGTCTGTGTAGAGATGATTTCTAAAATAAATTTTTACTTTCATAACGCCTACATACCTCCCAATGCAACAACATATAGTGATGGTAACCTCACCTTCGACTCTAGATCAATTGATCTCTCTCTTCATAACTATCTAAAATGACACATAAATACTTAAATATTCAGATCCATGTTCTACAGTATCATTTCCATGTTCTACCAGAGCAACACATGGAACAGTTTTTAGCTCACAAATCCCTCGGCCCTACAAATTCATCACATCTAATTTTAAACTGTCCCAAGAAACGTTAGAGAAACGGGGTTTCATTAATCAAATCCTTTACTATCCTACCTATTCTTCTCATCCTCAGATATAGTTACCCAGCAATACTTCTGCAGCGCCAACGCTCATTTGTTTTAGTTTTTTCCGTTTGGTATGGTGACATTTCGGAATGGCTTAGATTTAAACATCAACAGCCGAATTTTGCAATCCTGGAGTTGCGATGGAAGATCATTAATGTATAATGGAAAACAAGAGGTCCTAACACCGAGAAACCCGGGAAATTGGTGCGGGAATTCCCGGAAATATTAATAGAGATAATATGGTAATTCTATGGTAGTATCTGATCGAAATCATTGAATCAATATTTAGATATCTGTTACCAATATTTGAATAAAAATACTGCTTCAGAGGGAAGGATACTTCTGACGCGTCATGGACATTGAGTGAAAGATCTAGGATTATGTATAATTTTTAGTTATGGGTTAAAACTAAACTTAAAATATATGTGGAAACATATAATAAAGATATGGAATGAATATTAGATGGGAGAGATGCAGGAATTGAAGTTTTACAGTGCTACAAATGTAAAGGATACATACATCGGGCTACGGAATGTCGAAATGAGAAAATATGTGTGAAAACGCATGGAGCTTACAAAACGCCATAGTGTACAGATTAAGAAATAAAAAATACATCAATTGTATTCAAGTGAATAAAAAGCTAAACATGGGTCTAGATGATAATCATTCTACAAAAATTTTATTTTATCAAAATAATCTTAAAATAAAAAGTGCGGGCATATCAGCAGAACAATCAAAAAATATGCGTTATGTGTTCAAATGTACAGGGTCTGGCGAATAATTATAATCAAGTAGAAGTAGTAGTTGTTAATGAAACTCCTGATACTCTCGGAAACCCATTTGATACTCTCGGAAACCCATTTGACGTATAATCATTCAATTCTAATTCAAAGAGATCTGGAGGTGTTATAATGTATTCTAGAAATGAATGGAAAGTTGTAAAGAAGTATGAAAAAGTACGTGATTCTAATTACGGATATTGGTATGTGAGTCGAAACGCGATATAACCCAGTTAAACATTGCTGCTGTGCAGATGTCCAAGCGAATCCGAATATGAATTTTGTGAGGCGTTCAAAAAACTGTTGAAGAATTGTGCGAAGTTAACCAGGCATAATGAAATGTAGCAAACAGATAGAAATATTTAAATATAAAAAACAAGAATTTAACAAAGAACTAAGAAGAAATATACAAGCAAACTCACATATAAATCAAATCGTTATTAATTTGGACCAATGTTTTGATGACACCATAAGAAGTTTTACGAAAAAATAAGAATTCGTTTGATGAAAGTGGAAAATGTTATGAAATATAATGCAGCTAAATATATAAATACGAGAGAATCTCGGTGCGACTATAGGCAATAAGAAACTTATATAAATTAAAAATCAATAGTGAGAAATACAAATACGTAAGTAACAAAATAAGCAATGCCAAGGACCAGAAACAGAAACAGATGTGGAGAGAATTCAATAAAGTTCATTCCAATTTATATTTTATAAACAGTATAAAGTCAATAAGAGAATCTATAAAAAAAAACTTGACGCGATGCAGGGGCTTAAGGGTTGTTCTTATGGGTAGCCGCTATCAACTAGAAAGGAACCTGCGTCGTTTCTAGGGGGAGGGCGGAGACATCCCTAACTAAAAGTTACCCACCGAAATCCCCAATCGTGAGTACAAATATTATAAATAACTATGCAAGTGGTAACCAGGCTGGGCCAGGAAATCCACCCGAAAAGTCGTCCGCGGATGGTTCTTCGGCAGGTGCAAAATATTTGCAGGCACCAACCTCATCATCAACACAACAACAGGCACACAAAAACCCCACGCAATAGGAAACAATCACGCAAACGACAACGCCAACAAAACATAGACTTTGACGTGTCCTGGATGACGACGCAAACGAAGGTCTGTCGGGTATAGGCAAGCTCTTCCTCTACGAGACAGACTACGAGACTTGATTCCGACTCGGTAGCAGAGGAAGTGCCTATAAGTGGCAACAATGCCTCAGGATCAGCACCAGATGACAGTAGGACTAAGACGGACGAGGAAAAGTGGGAGGCGGTTACGATCGCTCGTTACGATTCCTTAAGAAGATGGATACGAGAGATCCATCTTCTCTTTCTGGTCGTGACAAGCGATTATACCGCAAGCACACATACCCCGTACGAAAGTATGAATCAGTGATCGTCGTGAAGGTCAGACCCTCCACCTCAAAATACATAAAGGACACAACAAACAAAACAAACGGAACTACAACAAATAAGGCTTCTTATTGCTGCAGTCGGTGATCTTGATACCCTATGGCCTGATATGCGGTTAGTGATCGTACCCATCGTCCAAATCCCATGTTGGGCGACAGTGAAGGTAAGGGTTTCTCTTCCAATCCTGGAGGATGAAGCCATACTTACACTAGTAAATAGACAGAACAAGCCGCTAGGAACTGATGGGACGCGCGAAGGACAAAGGAGAAGGAAAAGATCTATGGATTCAGATAGGATCGGAATCTCTCCGTCAGGTATGGTCTCAACCGATTGAAGATGAGTATCTCCGAGGACGAAACCAATGCCCGACGACAAGAGAGGCATGCAGCTGATGCAAATGAATCTGCACCACTCCGAAGCAGCATCGGACGAACTGCTGCTACACATGGGAAGGAGGACACTGACGTGACACTGCTAAGAGCGGCGCCGCCAACACCATGGGATATACATTAAACCCTTCCTCTGCTTGCGCAGATGATTTAAATAATATAATAGTTGATGACGAGAAAATAGTCTAAGCTTTCATTCAGACCATACCGATGATATCATACCAGCACAACAGCAGGTCTCATTGGACTGAATATTGCCAAGATTACGATTAATTTTCTCCGCAAGCCTGAGATGGTCTTATATACCAAGAGCAAGGAGAGATGTCAAGGTGACCTTTATCCCCAAGGCGGGAAAAATAAACCACAACACGACAAAAGATTATAGACCCATTAGTCTATCATCGTTTTTATTAAAAACCATGGAAAGATTAATGGACCTACTTGTTAGGGAGAAAATAAATCCAGACGACTTCAGTGAGGCACAACACGCATACCTTAAGGGAAGGTCAGTGGAAACGGCAAAAAATTGGACGGGAAAATGTTGCATCTATCAAGAGAAGCAAAATACCTTGGCATAATTCTGGACTGGAAACTTTCCTGGAAAAGGAACACAGAGAAGAGAGGAAACAAAGCACTTTGCGCATGTTATACCTGTAACCAAAAATGGTACACGGTTGTACACGGCGCTAGTTAGACCAATAATCACGGTTCGGGGCATTGGTTTGGTTGTGCGCGGTAAAAAAGCACTCCTGGCAAATCTCAACAAAGTACAGAGAATGACCTGCGTTGGCAACGGGATCAGCACCTCAAGCCGGACTAGAAACTGTACTCAATATACAACCGGTGGGTTGTATATTGAGTAAGGAGATGTGCAGTATAGGTAGCATTACGTATAAGAGAACTCGGCATGCTGAAAAACGACACGCATGGACACAGATCCATTCTATGAACCACCGAATCATACGGGAGGTTAGATACCGATTCAGATTTTCTAACGCCCAGTATGCACCTACATAAAAACTTCAAATTAGAAATCCCCACCAGAGAGAATGGGCCGAAAATCAACGCTAGTAGAACTAAGGAACTACTGGTACTCGGCAAAAGAAACACAAGCATCCTTACAGGAACCATTACAGGGAACTGCGCAATAGGCCGTATGGCAGAGCGTATGGGCATCCCTCATATGGACTACTGCAGAAGCTGCCTCGACGAAGAAGAACAGGAGTCGGAGGAACATCTGCTATGCTCATGCCACAGACTACAGGAACTTTACTTCTATCTTCCTCTTCCCCAACCTATTTATTGCACCCACAAAGTGTGACTGTTTGGTGCCGTTTATGGGCTGGCGGCATCATCGGATCGTATTTTTTTTATTTTTTGCGCGACAAATTCAATGGCCGTGTTATCTCACGTGGTGGCGATTTCATTTGGCCGCCAAGATCATGTGATTTGACACCGTTGGACTTCACTCTTTGGGGTTATTTGAAAGAAAAGGTGTACGTCGATAACAATTCAAGAGCTAAAGGATGAGATAATTCGACACATTAACGGCATAGAACCTCAGCCTCATCGAAAATGTGGACCATCGGATGGAGGTGTGCCGCCGAGGTCGCGACGGCCATTTGGCCTATATTCTGTTCCATACATAATTGAACCATACCAATATTATCATAATAAAAAGAAATGACAATAATTTCCTAAATAATTTGTGTTTTATTCAAAATCAACATCGGCCCTTAAAATTTAACCACCCTTTAGTATTGAAAGTGATGGTAGGGAATACAGCCGTCATATAAATCAGATCCACAAACGGCAAAGGAGGAAAAATGAAGTATTAAATAATAACGTCAGAGGAATAGCCAAACCACTAACAGAATTTTAAAATTATGCTTGGCACCCCATCGGGGCCAACACTATTTCTTGATTTTAGATCATTCAAACTTGACAAGACTTAGGGAAAGTCAATAACCGGAATTTATAATTGATTAAAAGCAAGAATATCATAAGGATAAGAGTCGTTGGATCTATAAGATCTGTCAGAATCCATTCTAATCTTAGACGTTGTAGATGTGGATTTTCGCTTCAAATTCACAAAATCGTAAAAAGCCCTGAGGTTATTTCTAAAATCATCCTTTACCTTTTCCAAGTCGAGTCTATAAGATCTCTTAGATCGACGTTATATCTCGAACTAGCAATAGAGTATCTCATATAATCGAAATTCAATCCAGATTTCTCAAATTTCCTAAAAAGTCCACTTCTCGAATTCTTCATTCTGTACAATTCACGAGAAGACCAATGTAGTCTTTCAGATTACCTAATTCAACCTTTTGGTACAGATTGTTATAAGAAATCCCTAAGAATACGATAAAAATTTTCTACGACAACGTCAAAATCCATATAGTGGCTGCAACTACAGATAGAATTCCAATCATCTTCTCGGAAAAGGGAGTTAAGTAATACAAAATTCAACCAAACCAAAGGGTGATTTTTTAAAAGCTATAGGAAAGTTTTTCAAAAAAAAACACACATAAAATTCAGAAAAAAACATGAAATCTTTATTTGATTCGATAGTACGGTCCATATAATTTAATGTTTGAAGATTATTTCATGCAAATAAGGTCAACATTTGCGCCTCAAATGGTCCATCCGCTTAGTCCAATTTTGGCATTTCCACGTTTTTGAGTAACAGAGGCCCAATTGCTGCGAACGGCGAAGAATCGATAATTGATGGTCATCATTAACACTGGCCGATACAGCTGCGATATTTTCTTCAGTTCGCACTCTACGTAAGCGTGTTGGTGGTTTAATGTTCAACAATGTAAATTTGGTGCGAAATTTAGTCACAATAGCCCTTCAGTGGGTCGATTAAACTGACCATAAAATGGAAGCGCGATGAACTTTTTTAACAGAGCACGCATTTTGATAATAAAATTCAATAATTTGCAAGACGATTCATGGTTAAGTTATAGACCAAACTGAGCTGTTTAAACCAGTGTTGCCAAAAAGATAATAGCTAAAAAACACCCTTTATAACAGAAAACGGTGAGATCATCGTGTGAAATAGAAGGATGAGATTCGCCTAAGTATAACATCGATAAAACCAAGGTAGGATAATTGACCTCTGGGTGAGATATGGGAAGAACCCTACTGATCTCAAAGTAATGAGGATCATTAACAAACACTAGATCAAATTATCTTTATTCTCAACGCAATTAATCTGGGATAAGTTAAGGTCAGCAAAAAGCCTGACTAGGTTTAAGGCATCCGTATCAAAAGATGACTGCAGTGGCGTTAAAGCTTCCGTGGTCGGCAATGTAAGACAAGATACGGAAGATAGATTAAAATCTCTTAAGATCAATGTCACCTGACATTGAAACAATCGTACCAATCGCGGCCAAGTGACTTTTATAGACACATAATTCGGACGATGGAGCAAGTAATAAATAACTAATAAGAAGTGCAATAAATTCGATGACATCAAACCCATGGAGGACAATACGTTCCGACACGAAGGCATTAGTAAGCAGCAATAATAACTTCTGATTAAAGTAAGACATTTGCACCCGTCTTTCAACTAGTTTACTTCGTTTTGTAAGAAACCCAACAATTTAAACAGTTTTAAATCACATCGTTAAAAATACGAAACCAACCTCGCTAAAAAATATATTTTTTTCTTCTTTGTAACTCAGATATTTCTTAAACGAATTGAAACACATATACATTGAAACATAAATACATTTTTGTAGGCAATTACGAGCACTATCTTTGCAGTCCGTTCATAATTGTAGTTTTGGCAACAATTAAAAAATTTGACATGGACGAGGTGACCGACTTGGAGGTCGCCCACTAGCGCCCATACCTAAGGTGACCATCCATCCCACTTTTCGCGGGATTTTTGATGCCCAATCCCGATTAAATTTTTCATCCCTCATTATCCCGCTTTTTTATTTTACATTTAAAATTGTCACTTAAAATTTTTTAGTAACCGACAAAGGTCCACAATTTCAAAATCTTCTCTCCAAGACTTCAGCATTATTTTTTATGGAAAAAGCAACATTGTTATTAGTTATTTAAACTGTACATTGATAAAATGTACAAATAAATGATAAACTTAAAAACCTGGTCAAAAATGATAAATTAAAGAGCATTTGGCAGGTCAATTTTTTTGGAACATAGAAATTCGTTAATTGACTTTTCATTTGCAAAATTTTCCAAGATGTCACAAATCGAATAGTGACATTTGTAAACTCCTGCCCATATTAAAAATTTAAGGAAAATCGAAGTAAAATAAAAAATATTCTAAACCCACATATTTGAAAATATAATACGTTAAAATCGCGATCTTTACGATCCAGCATTTTTTCTACAAAATCATCCCGTTTTTTGAATTCATATGTCCCACTTTTTGGCCAAATAGAAATGGACACGGTACCCATACCCACTAGGGACCCAAAATCATCTGAAAAAAAAACCTTTGAAACCTCTAGCCGAACTTTTTATATCCTCCACTAGAGTATTATGTCATTGTGGATTTATTTGTAACTCCCGAAAGGAAACGAGTTAGACGCATCGTTTATTATACAGATCGGCTTAGAATCACATTCTGAATTGATTTAGTGATGTCTGTCTGTCCATCTATTCTTGTAATCAATGAACAGGCCGCAATTATTGACCGATTTGAAATTTTGCACATTCAGATACCCAGAAGTTGAGACCTTAACGTTGTCTCTTATACTATCGTTTGAAGTAGCATAGATAACAGAAAATAAAAAGAAAAAAATTGATCCTTCAGCTCGTTTTCATCTCGTGGCAATGCCAATAAACAAAATTGTCGCACATGGGGTTCAGAGAACCCACGAGTCACTGTTTGGTGTGGATTATGGGCTGTATTGAAAATTTTGGTTGACCTATGAGGCCAGTCGTGGTAGTCATATGAATGATATATATGACAAAGTTCAAACTTTCCAATAAACCTGGAATTTTAAAAAATAATCAGTACTTTTTTATAGCATATTCTAATTTAAAATGTTACGAAGGAGATGCACAACTCACTTGCCGAATATACGTTTAAAAATCGCACCAAGTAATAAAGCACACATGTCACCTTACAAACATCTCATTGAGTTGCATATGTAAGTATGGGTATATGCAGGTATTTTTAGGGTATGTTGTTGAAAAGTCGATGCAAAACCACCTGAGGAAACCTTTTACAGGGTGCAAATCATGATAGTGGTAGTATGCAGCCAAGTAATAAATTTCACCATGCCAACATTCTATTAAATATAGTACGTATGTTGGTTGATTTGAATCAAACCCAAGATGTAGTAGACTTACTTTACTATTATTGTTTTTTTTTTTTTTGAATAATACAAACGATTGAGTTTTTATCACATGTTTATTCTCTCAAATTTTCCGATCCAGTGCACAGTGGGGGATTTGAGGAAAAAAACAGGACCCTCAGGTCTAATGGGTCCCAGTGAGGTTTCAAATTGGGGTACTTGTATATGAGTGTATTCGTCTTCAAAAAAGTACAAAAAACATGTGTACACGTGTAAATTATCTCCCATAGCGTGGTAATGTTTAAATTCAATATTTGTGAAAATTTCACAATTTTTTAGCTTTTTGGAGAAATTGTGTCATCACTTTTTCGGCGATAGCGGAATAAGATGCACAGTAATATACAACATTTTTATATTTTCCCGAAAGCTAAAATAGCTGAACTTTGACATTTTAAAAAAATATCGATTTCAGGGTTAAGTAGAAAAAAAGCACGAGCTTTATCTCTATTGTAAATGTGTACATTTGTAACTGAATATGTTTTAAACATACCCATACATACATAAATAACGAAAATAAAGCGTAAGTTGTGAAAAAATCCTATTTTTGGGGATTTTTTTTGTGATTTGAGGGCATATTTTTAGGAATATTTCAAAAGTTTAAATTCTAAATGAATTCAACGGATAATCAAATATTTTATTGATATTTTAAAATTTTGTTGTTTGTATGTATTGTTGGTCTGTTATGTTGTATGTGTTGTCATTTATTTTGGTTTAAGACCAAAGGTTGTGCTGAAGTCTTCAGCAGAACCCAAAATTAGCAAAAAGGCAAAGTGAGACCTTTATTGTTGCAGCTAAAAGTTGACTGCGCAGTTTCGATGGGCGCTACCCCATCTCGTCAGAACTTTCGCAACGAATGTATGTCTTTGACTTAAATCAGGGTTCATATTAGTACCAGCGGTCACATACGACAAATGAGAAGCGCTGATAAACCAAATATTCCACCGAACTAAGTCGACACACTAAAAATCTCACTTTGCCAATTCAATGTTATGCATGTGCAGAAGTCTTCAGCACTACCTTTGGTCTTAAACCAAAATAAATGACAACACATACAACATAACAGACCAACAATACATACAAACAACAACAATACACAGGAGGTACAGTGAAGACGGGACATACCGTACAACAACAAAATTTGCATTGCTGCGAGCACATGCATAACATTGAATTGGCAAAGTGAGATTTTTAGTGTGTCGACTTAGTTCGGTGGAATATTTTGTTTATCAGCGCTTCTCATTTGTCGTCAAAGACATACATTCGTTGCGAAAGTTCTGACGAGATGGGGTAGCGCCCATCGAAACTGCGCAGTCAACTTTTAGCTGCAACAATAGAGGTCTCACTTTGCCTTTTTGCTAATTTTGGGTTCTGCTGAAGACTTCAGCACAACCTTTGGTCTTAAACCAAAATAAATGACAACACATTTTAAAATTTTATATGTGTTCAAATAGTTTAATTTACTTATGGAGAAAATACCATCTACCAATTGATCTGAATACATCAGATTCTCAGAATTTATGTTCTACGCGGAATTTCCTCTTCCATTATTATTATTATTTCAGCAACTGATCAATCAAAGCCTTTAAATATTAAATAAATTATAAGCAAGCGAAGTATATCACCGTGCGACAAATGACAACTTTCCCCTTTTAAGGCCGAGACTATATAGAACTGAAACTATATGTCACCAGTAGCAAAACTACATGCTCAGTATTTTCTTGATTGTTTGTCCTTTTTACAGGACTTTTAGTTTCCAAATGTAATGTAATGTAATAAATGTCACCATGCCGTTTGTAAATAAATTTGCATTCTATAAAATATAGATGCAAAATGATCTTGATTTATTGCAGACCAAAATAAAACAAACGAAAAAACTAAAACAAATGAGCGTTGGCACGGCAGAAGTATTGCTGGGTAACTATATTTGCATATACACATACTTACATAAGCAACTCAATGAGATGCTTGTAAGATGACATGTGTGCCTTATTACTTGGTGCAATTTTTTCACCTTTCACAGGGTGCAAGTGTGCAGCCAAGTAAAAAATGTCACCATGCCATTTGTAAATAAATTTGCATTTTATAAAATGTAGATGCAAATTTGTCTTGAACCAGGAGAATATCGCAGTTCAAATCAAACTTTTACTAAATATTCAATGTTATAATTAAGAGGATGAAATATGAAATGGAGACTGATCTGTGTTGATGGTAATGTGAGAATGCAATACCCGGAATAACAGAACGATTATGAAAATGTCATATAGATATGTTACCAGACACTTGTAAATAGTATTAGTAATTATGAAGTTACACTTACACATTAGTTACAACAGCTTTAATAAATTAAATACGTCTACTTTGTTGGGATGCATAGTAGTACTACTTCTAATTTTGGGATATATATTACCTGGAATTTGCGCTTGAAAGTTTCGGTATATCTCAGCTCTTCATCGTTGAATTGATTATTGCGGTGTAAAACTCCTATTTTAATCACAATTTTTATTATATTTTTGATAATTTTTTCAGCTTTAGTTTTATTGCCAGTCTGAAAAAAATATATTCATATTATCAGTAAATTGCATAATTATCATTATAAGAGTCACGTGATGCTGTCTGAATAACATTGTGCGTTTTTTTTGCTCCGTGCTTTTTTCAATAGTTATAATTTATTTTGTTTTTGTATAAATATGTTCACACCAAATCTAATTAGTATTATTGATTGATTTTACACCCAAATATTGGTGCATAGTGCCATTACAAACTTTTTCCATTCTCTATTATTATTATCTATATTTTTTAATTATTGCCATATTATTTTTTAGTCATAGGAACGCAATTCCTCCAGAACACTTCGGCGCCAGCTTTAACACGAAATTATATAAATTAGTTGTTCATAGTTTAGATTTTTCGGTTTTCGTCTTTACTAAGACTTGGTTTCAGGCACCAAAATCTTTTGTTTTAAATACATTATTTCACGATGTTTCTAATTAGACGATTCTATATTTAATGAAATACTAAACAATACCAAGGGTATCCATAAGTATATACAATATCTCTCCTTTTATTTATATACAGTGAAACTTCGATATAACGAATCTGAAGGGGTTTTAAAAATACTTCGTCATAGCTATTGATTCGAGATATTTATTATTTTTTGATAAAATTTAGTTTAGCTCGGCAAATCATAAAAAGAAAAATCGATCAAAAAACACTTTTTTAAATTTTTTGAGCGACTACTACTAAACCACTGATTCTACGTGAAAGGAACATTTGTAGCCCTCATAATAACCTTAAATTTAAGGTCGCCTCGATCGGGCTTATAATTCAAAAATAATACGGGTATCTTTTGATTTTAATAAACCTTTGTAATTTTAATAAAAAATAAAATTAAAATTTTTTAAAATTTGAAAATCGCTTAGTTATGAAAAGCTGTGGTATGCTTTGCCATTCTCCGATGTAATTTTATTTTTAGTTTAGCTCGATAAATCGTCAAAAGAAAAACGATTTTTGTATTGTCATTTATTTTGGTTTAAGAGCAAAGGTTGTGAGACAAGTGAGACTTTTATTGTTGCAGCTTAAGGTTGTCTGCGCAGTTTCGATCTCGTCAGAACTTTCACAACGAATGTGTGTCTTTGACTTAAATCAGGGTTCATATTAGTACTAGTGTTCACATATGACAAATGAGAAGCGCTGATAAACAAAATATTCCACCGAACTAAGTCGACACACTAAAAGTCTCACTTTGCCAATTCAATGTTATGAATGTGCTCGCATCGTGTTTTTTTAAATCGATTTTTCTTTTGAGGACTTACCGAGCTAAACTAAATTTTATCAAAAAAAAAAATAAAAATAAAAGCCAAAACATTCCACCACTTTTTTAACTACACGTTTTTGAAAATCAAAAATTGTCTAAAATCAGCACACCCTAATGAGGCACTCTTTAGTCCAAACCGCATCCGAATAGATTTAAAATCACGGTTATAAAGGCGGTACTCTTTCTCTATTGTTCTTCTATTTTCATTTCACTTCGCTGTACTTTCCGATTTCATTCAAGTTTTTTTCTTGAATCATTTCGAATGTTCATTCAGCACCTCAATCAGTAAAATCGTAAAAATCTACCGTTTATTCTGGGTCAAATGGCAAATTATTGATATGGTTTGATAAGGTTCGGGTCAGATTGTAATTTTTAGCGGGTTTTTCCTCAATACCATTTTCACCGTGAATTCTTTTTAAGAAAGACTTGATCTATAAAGGTTATTTTGAACGTGTCCAGCTCACAGACGGACAGTGAAAAACATATTTTGGGAGAACACATAAAACAAACCAATCTTTCATTTTAGTCGGGATCATCAACAACATTTTTTTCTACAAAGAGATGAGAATTACAAAACGATATATGCTGGAGATGCTCCACATTGTAAACACACCAACAGCAAAGAGAATCAATTACAAAACGGACACCGAAAACACTGCTGCGAGCTACAGGCAGTTAATAGCAAAAACAAGAACATAAAACAAGACATCCAAACAAGGGTGCTAGATTTGCCGATTTATCGGCATTTTACCGTTTTTTCCTCCAAAATTAGGAAAATGCCGATTTTATAGTTTGTGGCAACACTGACATGCATTAACATATTTTAGGCTCTTTTTACTCAATTCTTAGAAAAGAAATTGAGAGGGATGAGAGATTTTATATCAGTTGTTTAAATGTGTATTATTTTTTCATATTTTCAACGTTGAAAATTTATTTTTCATTTGAAGCACAAACAGTTTTGAATAACTTAAACGAGACAAATAAAATGTATCTGTCTTTTTAAAATATATTCTCGGAATTGTTATCATTAACTAAATATTTCAAAGTGAGTCAACAGAAATATATAATTTATATAATCAAAGGGAAAAGGGAAAGTTTATTGAGGACCGTATTAAGTAATTTTATAAAACACAATATTTTAAGACACCTTCTGCAGTGTTCCGATTTATACCACACATATAGTGTTTTGGGTCAATTTGACCCAACCATACTAAATCTGTGATATAATTAATAATATGTTAACAAAATATATATATTGTAGCTCAGTTTTATTTATTAGACAGGAAATACGCAATATGTAAGGAATTTTGAAGTAAAGATTAAACAGAGATCTTTCATTGGCAATCTTTACACTGAATACTTGTGATGCTGTGTTCTTTGTCAATGATTTCATAATTGGGTCATTTGGACCCAAACACTGCAGAAGGTTTAACGGCATTTATGGACGTAAACAATCTTTTGAAATTTGATAAAGTTTATTGAGGTGTATTTGCCAATGAATAAATTTCAGATTTCAAATTTTCAAAATTGTAAACAAATGTATAAGTTTTTTTATAGAACTTTTAAATCAGATATTAGAACGTTTTGATTTTAATCTTAATTCTTTTAAGTCATTAAACATGATTAACCCTCAGATCTTTATGAAGAAAAAAAAAATAATTCTTTCATGGAAATGCTTAAAGATTTTCTCAATCTTATTTCTGATACAGAAAACCAACTATTAGACTCAGAGCTGTGAGTTACAATTTTTAAATTTTGAAAAAATGCTTGATAGTACCGAAGTCGATTTAAAGAACTTTTGGCAAAAAATAGAATTGAATAGCGGGATGGTAAAATTGCATTTCCAGTGCTGACTAAATTTATTCAACAACTTATGGTCCTACTATTACGGCATAGTTAATTAAAATAGTGCCCTTTTAAAATACAATAAAAAATTTAAAGTTGCGAATGCAATACATTCGACTTATATTTCAAAAACGTTTGTAAAACTTGAATTAAATAAGAAAACTTTTTTTAAATATTATTTTATATCGTATGACTTCATGTACAAATAGTAATGAGTGTTTTTTTGCGTTTTTTAAATAAAAATATGTTTTATTGTCTTTAATTGGATTTTTTTTAATGACACTTTCATAATGCCGATTTTTTCTACTACCAATGGGGATCTTTCGGAAGAGGCTCAAGAAAAGAGAAATAAAGATTATAGTTATTTCAGAGAGCATAATACCAGACAAATTAGTAGGGAATGTACGAACGATGATTTGTTTAATATCATCTTGGCAAAAAGTTGTGTTGGTCCAAAGTCAGACATTTGTTCAAACTGATATTTATTAAAATATTTATTATAAGCAAACTATATTTGACACAAACATAGTTTTGGCGTCATAATAAAGCTAAGACACCACAAAAATCTCTTAAAATGTGTGAGAGACAGTTCGACAAAGTCAAAAAAAGTTCAATTTTCAAAATCTTAAAAAAGTGAAAATCTGCAATACAAAAAAAACATAATTTTTTCTTCGCATTATGAGCAATAATGTTCATATAAAAATTATACTAATCGATAAATACGAATAGTAGTCAACTTATATATATATGTAAATACCCGCTCTCGCGGATCCTCAGAAGGAAGGACGTGTTATACATCTTCAGAAGAAGTTGCTTTAGGGTTTGGAGCGCATATCGCAAAAACGCTTTTGTTGGTTTACGCGGACGCTCTCACGGAAGCATCAAGTAGTGCCCTAAGAAATCGTTTTGAATCCTTTCTGATTCGAACCATCCGAAAAACAGAAAGACTGGTAAAGGAGATGACAAAGTTCACCTAAAGGTCGTTGGACTTATTAATTGATCCCAAACGTGGGTGTATCGAAGCCAAAGTGAGATGAATTACCATCTAACACAATTCTTAGCAGAAATAGAGTACTACATAGGTGAGAGCTTGACAGTGGGGAATATAGTGGAACTGTTGTTGCGGTCGAACGAAACATGGCCAGCTATAAACAAATACATATCGAAAGTTAATGAAGTAACAGAGGTAAAGCCCTCTCGATAAGCAGCAATATGGCTGAACCCCGCGAATTAATACCATACGGTAGCACCACAGGGAGAATAGGTGGTATAAAGGGGTGCGGTTTAGAATGTAGGCATCACGTTTGGTGTAAGCTAGCGAATCGCACATGACATCAGTACAGACTGATGACATCTTTGGAAGGGGACCAGGTAATAGCTATAACCTTTTTTCTGAAAATTTAATTTAAAAAAGTTCCGAAACAAAACTAAGTTCACGACTCTAAGTCCACTCGGACTACTATCGAGGAAGAAACGAGATCGAATTCGAACTTGTGGAATTTGTAAAAAGGAATAAGTCTTTAAGTCACTTTCCGCCAGAATTTGGGGTGCATATAAACAAATCTTGCCCGCTATATATAAAGCCGTAGGCCGGTAGGTGGACAACTATGCCGCGCCATTATGGTCGATGAATGTTAGTGACACTTGATGGAAGAAGCTGCAAAGCTGTCAAAACTCCGCACTATGGACAGCAACGGACTGTCACCTCATGACGCATCAGGACCATATACATGAGGTGGCGAAGATTATCTCGGTTCGGTAACACAACATGATGTTGTCCAAACAGTTCCTGCTGAGATGTCACCAGAGGGAGCATCCGAACTTGGATATTCATTGGTACATTGGATTGGTACATTCTCCACCAGACATGTCAGGAAAGATCTTCAAGACCTGGAAGAGAGGTTCAACGCTAAAGAGAAAACCATTGGATCAACAATCCAACTCCGAAAAACTTGTACCGTCCAAATGCGCCTGGACCTTGATGAGACGCAAGAACCATACACGAGCTGCAACAACAACAACTACAAACACAAAGTTGAAGTTTTCCGCAGTTTACATTTTATCGATATCCCATTGGTGTAAGAGACACACTATACCAGCAAAACGTTCTTTAAAATAAAAGGATACGATCTAATAAAGTTTTATCTAAGTTGAAAAAATACTATCAAATCATTTAGTCGCAAGTGAATAGTATACTATTATCTCAAACTCGATAACTAATCCAGTCGATTATAAAGACGTTAAAATGAGTCATTATGATTTCAAAGATTGTGAAACATTTTCGCAAGTGATGTTTCCAAATTTCTCCTACTTTTTTTCTTATGTTAACAAAAATAAAAATTGATTTTCACTACGATTTTTTGATGTAACCGCCACAACATGCAATGACATTCAAAATCTTGTTTCAAGAATTGTTTCGGAATGTTGTATAAATATCAAAATTCAAATGCTAGCTGAAATGCTACCTAATGAAGCCGTTGATATATTGAAGCAGAATCTCTTTGTTCAAGAGTCAAGTCACTCTAAAATTACAATAATTTTTTTGCAGAAATGGTATTTCATATATTTTGATTACGGACAATACGGGGATCACAAAACATCAAGTTCCCTTTTACCTAGATCTAGCGGTTTGGCCTAGCGTTTCATTCAAACAACTAAAAAATTGTTATTAAAATCTTATGAAGCTAAGACGGGTCCTTACGTTGCCTTATTGTACTACATAATAACACCAAAAGTCCTACAGAATCGCCAATGTCCAGATATTTGAGGGCGAATATTTCATCAATTTAAAAAAATCTGAAAATTAAATTTAAATATTAAAAAATATGCAGAATATTACAGCAGCATTGCGTCGGACTTTTTTTAAGTGATTTGGAATATTTTAGAATTTTGTTCTACATTTTGGCGAGTTAATAAAACTTCTTACTCTTTTACAACCTATAATGTGAACGTGGCGTGACTTAAACTAACTTAGAACTGATGTGACATAAAAAGTAGGTTATTGTTCTAACAAATATTTTGTCATAAGAGAGCAATTGCATCATTGTTCAATGAAGCAAAATTTTAAGAAATAAGTGGTCTTAAAAATAAAAAAAAAAGATATAAAACTAAGCCACGCTTTGGACTCTTTAATTTAACTAGCAGAACCCAGCACTCGATATGCAAGTGCAATTATATGTGAATTAAAATCTAGAAATGAATATATTTTTTAAATTATTAAATGAATTTAAGTCCTTTCTGCAATTGTCTTCAACAATAGAATATATTTTCGAAATGAATATCATACTTTACATATTGTTGCCCTTTAAACTAGTGTAGTACATGTAAAAACTACTATTTGGATGGTATCATTTGTTCTACTTACCCCATTTTCCCCTTTTCAGGATTGTGTACAAAAGCATGAATTTGTTGATATTTTTGAACATATCTACAGCAGTTTATGAATGTTTATCTTTTTTTATTATGCTCGCCAACACATTCCGAATTTCATTTTTATACCCTCCACCTAAGGATGGGGGTATATTCACATTGTCATTCCGTTTGTAGCACCTTGAAATATTCATCTAATCTAATAAAAGTTGGTTTAACCAGACATGCAAGAGCTGTCTGATCCAAAGAGGAAGCGTTCAGGAAATGGCGTTTAAAAAAATGCCACCATTGATCTGCTACGCATGCAGACAAGAACCATGTGTGCCAGGGTACTTAGACGGGAAAAGTTTCTGTACGAACAACGTCTTCGTGTCAAAGTTCTTTCTTCTCCCAGTGTAAGTAAGTAAGAAGAGTAAAAGATAACTCCTCATCAATCCCAACTCTTGTTAAAGATGACCAGATATTCCCTAACGCGGTTGCCAAAGCTAACCTATTGGCTGAAATGTTTGCAAGGAATTCATCCTTGCCGGAAAGCAATCAACCACTCCCCGTGAGCACGGATGGCATTTCAGCACTTGCCCGCCCCCTTCGTAATCTTTTCAACCTTGCATACCGTGTTGCAAGATTGAGAACATCCAGCCCATCCCTAAAAAAGGTGAGGCTAATAAACCGATCGACCGATCGATTTGCTCAGCGCTCTCGAAGCTTATGTAGAGTATTGTTAACAACCATCTTGTGAGGTATTTAGAAACCAATGACTTACTTAATAATCGACAGTATGGCTTCCGTAGGAATCGATCCTGAGAGAGACCTGATGGCACTGCTATCCGAAAAGTGGAATCGATCCGTTCACCAGCTTGGCGAGAGTAAGGTCGTTGAACTAGATATCTCCAAGGCCTTTGATAGAGTTTGGCACGGCGCACTCATATCAAAGCTCATCGCGTTTGATGTTACTAGTGACTTCTCTCGATTTATACCGAGCTTCCTCAGAGATCGCAATATACGTGTTGTTGTAGATGGGTTCTCATCCGACGAGTATAGGTTAACCGCAGAAGTACCATTGGTATCTGTCCTTTCCCCCTCCCTTTTTTTATTTTCATCGACGACCTCTTTCATCGGACTTCGAATCCAATATACTCATTCGTGGATGACAGCAACCTCTGTCATTCATACTCATTCGATCATAGACCAAGTCGTCAAGAAATTGAGGACAAAGGGTGATTGATGGAGGAGTCACTTAGCCAGGATTTGCTGGCCATTTCTGAATGGGGTCGAGTGAATAGAGTAGATTTTAATGCACGTAAGACCCAGTGCTCCTTGTTGTCTCACAAGCGATTCACTTATCCAACGGTGTCACCGATTTTAATGAACGGTATAGATATTGAGCAATCAGATACTCTCGATGTTCACGGCATGAAAATACACCGTCATGTTCGTTGGACAAAAAATGTATTTGACGTATCGAAAGAAGCATTCAAATGCTTAGGCTTTTGAAAACGATTTAAGAAATATTTCACACCCTCTGATCTGCTCAATATCTACACTACCTACATCAGACCAAAGATGGAATACAACTCCCACATATGGTCGGGTGCTCCAGCTTCATCACTGGAGCTACTTGACCGTGTCCAGAGGAGGGCGATGGTGTTGATAGGTGACGGTAGGATATCTAATTCTATTGTCTCCCTTGAACACCGTCGTAATGTTGGTTGTGTGTCATTGTTCTATCGATACTTTCATGGTGTTTGTTCTTCGGAAATTCTGATCTTAATTCTGCCCGCTAGAACGTTCGGTAGAGATACGCGACTCTCCAGGAACGCTCACCCATTTGTTGTCGATTGGACAACCGGCCGCACTACACATTACAGAATAAATTCGTTCTTCGCCCGTACTATCCGTATGTGGAATCGACTTCCGGCAAATATCTTTTCCCCCAATTACGACATTCAGAGATTCAAAACAGATGTCAACACACTACTCCCTCTTTCCTCCTTCCAATACCTGATCTTCCTTCCGCCAACGCAATGCACTGCATTTATAAGGGAAATTGAAGAATCAATTTTGCACATTCTGAGACAAAAAATGTCTACCGGTGTGAAGTGTACACATTTTTACAAACAAAATTAAAGTAAATTAAGTATTATTTAGTTTTATCATTTATTCACTTATGAATATTTTTGGGTTACAATAAAAAACAAAATGATATGACCAAATGCGCAAACTGTGTCTTCAGGCGCAAGATCTCTGGTCTTGAATCAATACATTTAAAATAATTTATTTAGTGAAGTGTAATTATTATTTTATAATAAAGTTTGTTTACCGATAAAAGTTACTATGAAGTAATCTTAACACATTGAGTGGCACGTCGTACATTTCCGTACGACAGTGATTGCTTTTTTTAGAGCCCAACGAATGATTGGAAGATGATTTCACGCCGTTCTACTACGTTTCCGGACATATGTTAAATATAGACGATAGTTTCGAGAAGCGCGAATAAATAGACCAAAGATAAAGAACTAACTGGGTCATGGAGCCCTTAAAGAAATTGTAAAAGTCGTCGCTGGCCTTTCTACATTATTGCAACACCGCTTTAGTGAAGTGAAGACATATTTCTCAACCAAAAAATCACGCTTTTAATTAACTATTAAAACGTACTAAAAACACTTTTTATGAGAAGAGACTACTTAAACTTACAGTGTAAACACGTACTTTACATCTAGGTGGCGTCGATATATATTTGTCAAATTCATAGTTTCGTTTAATATTTACGATATTTAAGTTAGATTTTATGTAGCATTTTGCACTTGTCATTGAACAACAGCGTCACATCGGTAAGACTTCTTATTTTCCTCCGCATTTAGTACAAGCACAAGCCGTACTATTTCCTTTTCCTCCACTTTCATGTTTGAGAAGTTGGTCAAGTATCAAGGTGATATTTCTTTTTGGTCGTCTCCACGTAATGGTATTTCATTCCTTAGCACATATACTCAACAAGAAATCCAGACTTTTCAATATAAACATATGGTCCGATCGAACCGGATTTCGGAATATATTGAGTACCCGGTTGCATAACACATCGTTCGCAGAATCAACCATTAAGCCTACATTACTTTCGGATCATAATCAATAATTCGAGGTTTGCATTCCATTTCGTTCATTGGTATGTATTTATACAAGAACAAATCTAGTTTATGATAATCAGTCAAACCGAAGTGCGGATATTCGAAGCCAAGTAAAATCGATGTTCTTTCTCGTAGTGTCAAATTTCCTTAAAAAATATATAAAATATTTTATAAAGTGCGTACTTGTCTGTCCGTTTCAAAATAATACCGCGTACATTTTAATTATAAAGAAGTGTCCCGATTTTCCGTACCATTGAAAAAATATATTCCATAATATACGAAAGGCAAGTGAAAAAAAGAGAAAAATTCCAACCTCAAACTTTGTTTTGCGTTCTTTGATCTGGCTTACATCGAAAAAAAAAATTGAAAAGCAAGCCAGAATTATTATATAAGTTCCTTAAAATTACATAATTTCAAAAGTGAAGCAAATATTTGACAAAGTCAAAATTTCAACTTACAAAAAACGTGATCGAAACGAAGCATAGGTACCTAACCTTAAAGTGCAGTGTATATTTAAATTTGCACATAAAATCTTATATACACACATATATCTAAATATATGTACATGCTTCTGTATATACCTACATATGTACATAACACCAATTACATACATATATGTATAGCCGACTTATTCGTTACAATGCGCCAAAATTTATTTGGTTCTTCATTTGATGGTATGTACGCTTCTTTCTTTTTATCTAATATTCCTTCCATATGTGAGCAAAATTATTAAACGAGAGCACGAGAGAGAAGAAGAGAAAGAAAGACAACGAAAATATCCAATGAGAGCTTGCTTGTACTCGCTATTTCCATAAGCTCTCTCAGATCAACTCGTCGCTTCTTTAATTATTCTTACTTATCTTCATTGTATTCGCCATAGTCCAGATACAATTTCATTTCATTAGTTATTCATTGAATTTGGAAGAAATTAGCAAAATTCGTCTAAATGAATATTTTTACTTTTATTGAGTAAAAATATTTCAAAAACAACTACGAAATTTTCCTTAATAAATCGAGATCGTACACAATATACGTACATACATAAATCTAACCGTATTCCAGGGTTACAGTGCCGCCAAACAGAATACGCACACAAATTCTATTTTTGAAAGTACTTGGCCAAATTTTTAGGCGAAGTGATTTTCAGACATCGAAGGCATACTTTGAATTCGGATAAATAAAACATAATTAAAAAATATTTAGCTACAGCATTATTACTAACCAAATATTCACTCCAATAATTGCGAGTTAAAAAATTACTCGAATAACAGAAACAAAAGAAAATATATAATTTTTAAATTATTATTATTTATTTAATAATCTTTTATCTTATTCCCCTGTTTCACAAGAAACTCTTACGAAAATCGGAAAAGTGGTAAAAATAAAAATACGTGCTCAACAATGTGAATTTAGACTACGACTTTGATCGAGACCAAAGTGTACTATATACAATACGTATCGTAATTAAAAAAGAAGGAAAACTACATATACTGAGTAACATCTATGTATCAAGTTCACTTATTTCGTTGCATTAGCCTCTTCCCTTAACTGATTATTTCAACAATTCTATATCGGTAACAGACAAAGGTTTTATTTTTCGTTCACGATTTCCGACTTATTTTCGTTTTCCCATAAACTATGAGTGCCCTTCAGCGCTTTATTCGCTCTAACGTAAAGTTAGTTAGATTCGAGCAGGAGCTCAGTGATTCCAATATTTCAGGTTCATCGGTATTTTCCCTTGAGGTCCATCGAGATGAGCTCAAAAGTACATGGACTACGATAAAAACCCTCTACGAAATATGTATTGAGGAACGCGACGAAAAAGACACAGAAAAATCTGGGAAAGATAAAGATTCCAGGTCGGATTCCGACGATGGAAAATTAGATCTTCGCAGCATCAACGCGAGATACCATGCTTCCTATGAAACATATGTCAAGATTGTCTCCAAAATTAGTGCGAGCATCCATGAAAGATCTCGGATTTAAGTTTAAACTTTCATCTACCTCCATGAGAAACGGAGTCTTTCCGAGGTGATTATCAGTCATGGCCATCGTTTAGAGACATGTTCTCGGCGATTAACTCCACTCTTTCGAAAGTTTAAAAACTATTCCATTTTAGGAAGAAGACCGAGGGAGAGGCTTTTGATATAGTTGAGAAATGTCCTTTGATTAACAGTGGTTTTGATATCGCGGGGATAGCCAACTCCGAATCCTCTTTAACCTTTCCCCCGTCACTTTTGAGTCTTGCGAGGAGATTAAATGGGTGACATCAATTCTTGTATTTCCGCCCTGAGACTATACGAGATAGACATAACGAGTTGGGATGCAATTTTTGTTTACGCTTGTTCTACCAAACTACCTCTATGGAACAATCTATTCAGATTAAGAAAGATATTTCCAAATGGTCTGATCTGAATGAATTTCTCTCAAGCAATGGCCCTTCCAGTTCAAATAGGACTACTGCATCCCATTCAACCACTAGGAAGCAAAATATCGAGTTTTCTAAGAAAGTTAATAGCAATCATGCAAAGATTTCTACTCCAGCGTCGAATTAATCTTGCAACATATGTGCCAATGAACATCATACAATACGTAAATGTCCTAAGTTCCTCCAAATGAATACAGCTGAAAGGTCCGCGTGTGGTAGTTCAGCGGTAGTTCAAATAAACTATCTTGGATTGAACCTTCATATCTGAAAAGATTTTTAACCTTACACTTCCCTTTCAACCGATCGAGGCAGAGATTTCGGGAACTAGCTACCTTTTTAATCTGCCCTCGATTCGACCCCAACATAGAGTTGAACATCAATGCTTTAATTGTTCAATAATCAGGAAATCTTCCTACGAGTTCTGTAACTCCAGGTATTTTCGATTTACTACTTGGTGCAGATGTGTTCAATAAAATTCTTCTAAAAGATGTGAAACGCAACATTTGTGGCTCTTTGATTGCACAAGAAACAGTCTTCGGCTGGATAGTCACAGGACCCATCCAATCCAATACAAGAGTTTCTTCCTTTTCTACAAATGTTTATTTTTTCGTTGAAAACAGTTTGGAAAAACAACTGAATCGTTTTTGGGAGGTGGTAGATATTCCGCAAAAGTCTTTACTCTCCCAAGCTGATATGTTTTGCGAAAAATTGTATTTGGAGAAACAAAAAGAGGCACTGATGGAAGATATGTATGTCTCTTCCTTCCAAACAAACGTTTTCTGACAAATCCCTGCAGTTGGGCCAATCCAGAGCCGTTGCAAATGCGCAGTTTTTGCGCAATGAATATCGTTTGCTAAAGAACGCCGAGCAGAAGTCGAATATATACGGTCATCAAAAAATTAATTAATTAATTAGAGTTAGGTCATATGGAGAGTATACCTACCCCTCCACCAGAAAACATTCCCAAACACTACCATCTTCCTCATCATGCGTTTTTTTCACTGATCAACACTCAGGGGATGTCCCCTATAAATGCAGTGTATTGCGTTGGTGGAAGGAAGATAAGGTATTGGAAGGAGGAAAGAGGGAGTAGTGTCTGTTGACATCTGTTTTGAATCTCTGAATTCGTAATTGGAGGAAAAGATATTTGCCGGAAGTCGATTCCACATACGGATAGTACGGGCGAAGAACGAATTTATTCTGTAATGTGTAGTGCGGCCGGTTGTCCAATCGACAACAAATGGGTGAGCGTTCCTGGAGAGTCTCGTATCTCTACCGAACGTTCTCACGGGCGGTATAAGATCACGAATTTCCGAAGAACAAACACCATGAAAGTATCGATAGAACAATGACACACAATCAACATTACGACGGTGTTCAAGGGAGACAATAGAATTGGATATCCTACCGTCACCTATCAACACCATCGCCCTCCTCTGGACACGGTCAAGTAGCTCCAGTGATGAAGCTGGAGCACCCGACCATATACGGGAGTTGTATTCCATCTTTGGTCTGATGTAGGTAGTGTAGATATTGAGAAGATCAGAGGGTGTGAAATATTTCTTACATCTTTTTAAAAAGCCTAAACATTTGAAGGCATCTTTCGACACATCAAATACATGTTTTGTGGCACATCGTTGAATGATGTGTTATATACGTGTCCAATCCTACAAAACGATATCAAAATACTTCTCTTAAGATGGCGTTTCTATCGCTATGTCTTTAGTGCTGATCAAGGTAGATCCAAAAGATACTCCTTTCCAGCGGATTCTATTTCGCACAAAGCCCTTCGAACAGGTACAAGATTTCGAGTTAAAAACTGTACCCTTTGGGCTTAATGCAGCGCCATATTTTGCAATTAGAACCCTTCTGCAACTCGCAGAAGATTCGAGAAGCTCATGTTCTATAGCTAGTAATATTATTCAAGACGACATGTACGTCGAGGACGTGATAACTGTCAGCCATGATATCAATTCCGCTCTGGAAGCGAGACATCAGTTGATTTCTGTCCTTAATTCCGCATGTTTTCCTCTCCGTAAATGGAGAAAAGTCGCCTGAGTATTGGCCGATCAATACCGATTTCCTACCCGAAACTAGCATAGAACAGAAAGTCGTAAGCGTTCACGTAGCTCTTCTTCCAGAAGTACCAGATATTCTTGAAAGGCTTTCTTCCTTCATTCGATCTATTCAAGTTTTGTGCTATGTGTTCAGGTTTGTTCATAGAACCAATCCCAAATACCGGATTATCACTATTCATCTCTACTTTTAACGGCCTCAGAAGTCATATTTGTTAAAAATCGGCTTATAACACTCGCTCAACAGAAATTCTTTCCTGGTGCTCCCCCATTTTTAACTTGAATCCATTTCTCCATCAAAATGGTATAATCGGGCTTGTGGTCGACTTGCCAATGCGCCTGCTCTGTGTTATGACGAAAGACATCCCATTCTTCTTCCGTACAAGTACCAGTTAAGCACTTCACCCATCTTATATGTTTACATGGTGGCAATCAGCAAGTCGTGAATTTAGTTCGCACACAGTTTTGGATTCCAAAATTAAAGAATTTGGTGAAAACTACCATGTGTGTTCTATGCATAGTATGTGTTCTATATAAAAAGAAAACGCAGTCACAAATTATGGCCGCTCTACCTCCCGAACGAACCACTTTAAACCGTCTGTTCCATTCCACAGGTATTGACTTCGCAGGTCCGTTCGACATAAAAAGTTTCGTGGGTCGATGTTGCAAACTAACTAAGGGATATGTTTGTGTTTTCGTTTGCTTTGCGACAAAAGCAATCCATTTGGAAGCGACATCCTCGTTGTCTACTCCGTTTAGCCGCTTTCCAGCGATTCATTTCCAGACGAGGATGCCCTTTGCACATTTATTCCGATAATGGAACGAATTTTATCGGAGCTTCCACATGGGAGGGTTATGGGAAGCCGGCGTTAAGAGTTTCAAGACTCATTTCAACTTTCAAATACTCTTTTGAGGAGTTTTGCATACTACTGTCGAAAATAGAAGCATGTCTTAATTCCAGACCTATTTCACCTATATCCGAAGATCCCACTGATCTAAACCTCCTGACACCAGGACATTTCCTTACTGGTGGCCCAATTCTTGTTCCTCCCGAGCTATCGTGTGGTGCACGCCCGGAGTCCATAGTTTCTCGGTGGCAACGCGTTAAAGCGTTACAGCAACACTTTTGCCACCGGTGGAAATCGGTATATTTAAAGTAATTCCACAAAGGAAACAAATGGAAAAGTCCAGAGAAGAATATTGAAGTTGATTTCATAGTAGTAATTCGTGATGAAAATCTTCCTCCTAATGAGTGGAGAATAGGTCGTGTCACTCTACTCTATCCGGATAAAGACAATCGGGTCAGAGTTGCTGAGGTCTACACTCAAAGAGAAACAATTACCCGCCCAATTGTCAAACTTGTTGAACTTCCTACAGAATAGCTTTGCTCACTTGTCGTTCCATAAATTTACTCCTTAACATTTACTTTCAGAATGCCAAGATAGCACATGGTGGACGCCTACACCATACGCGGATACTTATAGAAACTGCCTCGACTGTCAGCCGTATATCGAAGACAATCGTCACGAAATTGGGTATTGAAACGAACAAAGTTGGTGAATAGTTAATGTGCCAGGTTGTCATCCGCGCCCATTTCGACAGACACGCCCGTATCAGCACAACTCTGCGTGTCGATAATCGTATCAGCTGAACACACCATCAATGTTATTGACTGGGTCATTCAAGGACAAGTTTTTGAATCGGATGCCGGCTGACCCTACTTTTTATGAAAGTAGTGTAGTTTCAATAGTATTGGGAGCAGATCTCTACCCCAAAGTCATACTCGGTGGTGTGGTGCCCAACCTAGATGGAATTCCAATAGCCCAAACTTTCACATTGCGATGGCTGATCTCTGGAACCTGGCCGGTCAAATAACAAGGAATTGTTAACATGTACAATATGCTAATAACTCATGTAATCTTGGCCATATTAACTATTACTTTTTTTATAACAGACATTCATTTTTTGAAATTTTGATTTTTTGTTTGATGGTACCCATCAAGGGGCCCGGAAAGTTTATGCGAAGAGACTACTTAAACTTACAGTGTAAACACGTACTTTATATCTAGGTGGCGTCGATATATATTTGTCAAATTCATAGTTTCGTTTAATATTTACGATATTTAAGTTAGATTTTATGTTGCATTTTGAATAAACTACAATTGTCATTGAACTACGAACAGCGCCACATCGGTAAGACTTCTTATTTTCCTCTTCATTTAGTACAAGAACAAACCGTACTATTTCCTTTTCCTCCACTGTCATGTTCGAGCATTTGGTCAAGTATCAAGGTGATATTTCTTTTTGGTCGTCCCCACTTAATAGTATTTCATTCCTTAGCACATATACTCAACAAGAAATCCAGACTTTCCTATATAAACAACCACTATCACAACAAGTACACTAAATAAAAAAATACTTATCTTCAAAGTAGTATTCTATTTTATAATAATTATTTAAAAATTCACGGAGCACAAAAACTTTTGCAGGTTATTCAGGCAGAGTTGACAACGGTTTTTGCTAATCATTCAGATAACGTGTGAACATATTCAGTTCGTAAATTAAATTTGTTGCGTAGAACATAGGCACAAAATATTGAATTTACTGTAAGAAAAAAGTGTATTTAGTTTTATTTTGTAACCCCAGTACTGGGCCAGTTCTGCAAATTTCATATTCTGAAATCTCAAAAATTGAGATTTTGTGATATTCAAAAACATATTTATTGATATGATTTTCTTGGGATAAATTTGGCCAGGTAATTTAGTAGATGTAAATACAGCTACTATATTTCATTTTCTCTCTCGGCGTTTCGTTGGCTTTTTTTCAACATATTCAGGAGTAAATTGTTTATTGAAATATCTGTTGACAAACATTTTTAAGTACATTAATCTATGTTCCTAAGTAATATTATTTCGATTTAACTTACGATTTGTTTTACATCAGAAGTGTAATGAATTTTGCTATTATAAAAAACTGGACTTCACGGCACAATTAATAAATAGTCTTTGGTGTTTATTGATTTGTTAATTCCTTGTTGGATTCTAAGACTATCAATCGTATATCTATTATTTACATCGTGTCACATGCTGTGCTAATGCTGTTGTTTCTTTTCCTTTACAAATGTCTGCTTCATGTTCTGCTATTCGTACACCCACTATAAATTAAAAATGAACACTGCTACAGTCGAACCTGGATAAGTGGGAGCTCAAGGGACAAGCCGTTTATTCCCACTTACCCAGTTTCCATATTTATCCGGTAATTTTTCTGTTGTCCCACTTAAAGGTGTAAATCTAGCAACGTTAACAGATATCCCAAAAAATTTGTAACCTTTAAAGTCTTCTCTTTAATAGCGTTTCCGCATGTTGGAACATTTTTACAATTGAAAAATCCCTATTATAGAGATATATAATGAAAGCGAAATCCTACTCATAGTGGTAAATGAGGGGGTAAATTCCAAAAAATACAATCGCTTCAAAATGTTTTTGTGTGAAGCGTGCAGGGACCATCCAAAATGTCCTAATGACGGTCTGCTGCCGTCCAAATTTCTCAAACGTTAAAGGAGTATTTACTTGTGTTGTAAGCGTGTTCAGCTGTGTCTGTTCCTTTCTGTCAAAATATTGGCTATTTACAACATACCTTATCGCTCAAATCTTTGAAATTGGTTCTACAAGATTTGAGAAGACGCTCATTTACGCTCAAAAATGAAAACTGTTAGAGACATCACCGGAACATTTGGCACTGGTAGGATGAAGATGATAAATAAGAGAATCTGCCAACCAAATCAGATGTGAAGGGGTAAAAGAAGTTCACAGCTTTTTTATATCTAACTTTATTTTGTCAGTCACTTTTAATAAATTTGTTTAAACGTGTTCAAGTAATTTAAACCTGAAGTATAGTCCCGATTGAACTTCCAGTTTTCTAAAATTTTATGTTCGAGAATAGGAAAGAACTTTGGTGCTCAATGGTTTTGCACTATCTTGGAGCCACAAGGAACCTTGTAGATCTGTAAGAACTTAAATCAGTTAGAACTTGTTTTATGAATCAATTTTGAATGAAGATAATATTTAATTTAATATTTAATAGTACATTAATCAAATTTATTTCTTTAAATATACAGATATGAGATGCTAAGTTTTGGAATCTAAATAATATTCACGTACATACTCTAACTGCTAGTATTAAGAATTTCTATTGAACTAAATGGAACATTTTTGAAGTTGAAGCTGGCTTTCGTGCATTTACTAACATTTTTAAATCTGATAGATTAATTGGAATTATCATAAATAGTTTTTTGAGAACTTTTAACTCCTATTTGTGAAAAATATTCGTTGACTGACAAGTTTTTTTCAATTTGTTAATGGACAAGTATGCGCAGTTTGGAATAATAAAATATTAAACCGATTTCTGCACGAGGACAAGATCAAACATTTTGAATATCAAAAGTTAATTTAGAAATTATACATTCTACTTCCACAATAAAAGTTTCTCACTTATTTTAATATATTTTTTCTTGGTCTGTAATCAATATTTGATTTGAACTGGAATATTTTTTCCGAATATCAGTTAATCAAAACGCACCAAGTAACAAGTTTCTCACTTATCATATCGATCAGATTTAGTACGATTATGCTTTTTGTCTAATGAATAATAAAACTGAACAATAATATGCAGCAGTTATCAACAATGTTTTAATAAAGAAAGTTCTATCAGCAACATCTTTCATCTTGTTTAGGGGCACAAGGTTCTATCTGGTTGTTAGAACTTTGTTTACTAAATTGTTATAGAAAAATGTATTATGAACTTTGTTGTTAGGAATATCTCGTGAACGGCAAGATATATCTTTATGGCGATAGCAGAAATCGAAAGAGCTTACAAAGTTTAGTACGATGTGATATATAGAACAATTTAGATAAGGTCGCGAGTAGTTACCGAAATCGAACGAATGTCAACACTGCTTATAGTGTGTGATCGCTTTTCGCGAAAAAATGCACACAGTGTTGTGTTGTTGCTATGTTCAAGCAACAACATGGCGTACGTCTGGATGCTGCAGTAGAAAAAGGAACTGCAAGTGATCAGCAAAGATAAGAAAATTGGAGTACGTGGCGATAAAATAAACTTAGAAGGAAAGATTCTGGTTTGGAATACGAACAATGAACTAACGTGGGGTCAAATCAACGGCATAGAAATTTATTTAAGGTGACCCTATTTATAACCTAAAATTGTATTATAATACTCTTTTGTGTAATGCCAATTCAAAAAACTTGTAAATGTCACCAACAAAATTCCAATTGAAATAATACAAAAATACCCAAAATGAAAACAATGTATTGAAAAGATATTTAGATAATAAAGTAGTTAAGAATAATTGCAATTTAAATATTCAGGTATGTGATGGAACGTTTTCGAATGAAAAACGGTTGTAGTTGTGATACACATATGTTTTTCCGTTTCATTTCGCTTTTGAATGAAATTAGAAGGGAATATAATTTTAGTAGTCTCTTATATTCCGCCTAATAGTTGTGATTATTTATATGAAGTTCATATGCATAACATATTTGATTTGGAAGCTAATGAAAGTAATTTTATAATTTTGGGCGATTTCAACCTTAGTAATGTAGTGTGGTCTACTGATACTGTTTCTGGAATAGTAAATCCCTCCAATATTAATAATGGATTTGAAATTAGCGTGATTGATACTCTCTTTAGTCTGGATTTGGTTCAGGTTAACGGATGTTTCAATCAATTGAATAAAATCTTAGATCTTGTTTTTATTGAACAAGATTTCAAATTTTTTATTTCTGAATGTCTACATCATTTTTGTAGATCTGATATGCACCAGAAGGCTTTGGAATTGACAATTGAATTTTATGTTTATTCTAAGATTAATGTATCCAAATTAGGTCGTGATTTTAGAAACTGTAATTTTGATCTATTAATTTTGGTATGCTTTAGCTTACTGAAGCTTATGTTCTCTATGGGTTTTCCAAGTTGAAACCCACATTCAGAAATGATAGTGACGGTCTGTGATCAGCATTTTTGAAGGGTTGTAGTTCGTCTTTAGTGTTTCCGTTATTGTCTATTTTTAATAAGACCCTGCGTAATGGGGTTTTCATTGATAGGTGGAAAGTTGCATATTTTACTCCGGTCCACAAGTCTGGACCGAAGGACAATGTTTGTAACTATCGGCCTATCTCCAAGTTGTGCAATATATCTAAATTATTTGAACATATTGTGTTTGATAAGATATATTTTGCGGTAAAAAGAATAATATCTCCTTATCAGCATGGTTTCGTTAGAGTGCGTTCTACTGTAACTAACCTTGCTGTTTTTTCCCAGTATTGCATCTCCAATTTTGCGTTAGGTCATCAGGTTGACAGAGTTTTTACTGATGTAACTAACCTTGCTGTTTTTACCCAGTATTGCATCTCCAATTTTGCGTTAGGTCATCAGGTTGATAGAGTTTTTACTGATATTTCGAAAGCTTTTGGTAGAGTGTGTCATGCAATACTGGTTAGGAAATTGTGCAGTATTGGATTTCATTCAAATTTTGTTGATTGGATTAGGTCATATTTATCGGATAGATGTTGTTTTGTGTCTATTGAATCGTATCTGTCTCACTGTTATAATAGCAACCTCTGGAATTCCCCAAGGTAGTATTCTTGAGCCTTTCTTTTTATTTTGTTTGTTAATGAATTTGCGTCATGTGTTAAATGGAGTGAAGTCTTGTTATATGCTGATGATTTAAAAATTTGTTTACGTATTAATTCCGTTGCTTATGTTTTTCGTCTTCAAAGTGACTTGGACGCTATATCTGCATGGTGTTTTGATAATTGTTTAGAAAATAATTCTTTGAAATGTCGCAAAATCTCATTTGGTAAATGTAGAAGCCCTGTTTGTTATGATTATTTCATCAATTCGGGTAAGATTCAGTGTGTGGATGAAATGTTGGATGAAATGTTGGATTTATGTGTTGTTTTTGATGTTAAGTTTATGCTTATTTCTTTGAAAACTCTTGAAAGTAGAAGAAGACTCCTAGCTGAAGTTTTTCTCTATAAAATTATCAATTTTAATGTGCCTTGTCGTACATTGCGCCAGAACAACCTTTTCTATGTACCTGTTATACTTGTTATGCCGAAAATGAACCTATTAAGAAGAGCTTTAAAAGAGTCTAACCGGATATGTAGTGTTGAATTCGATTATGCTTTAAATATGTTTAATTTTTTAAGTTATTAGATTTAATTTATTTTTAGGATTATTTTTAAGTTGTAGTCTTACAGACTGTATACGGAAGTTTGTATTCCACAGACTGTAAATAAATGAAATGAAAATCGATTTCGGTTTAACTTTCCATTTCCTTCTTTTAAAATATCGATAAAAGAATGTGATGCAAAACGGAATTCAAATGAATTTTACGTTTTTAAACCGAGCGGTCTGGAGCTCACGATTTAAAAAAGAATATTAATAGATAAACATTTTTTATGAGCAAAATGTATGCATTTATTTAAAAGTAAAAAGTAGAGACTATTCATTAGGGGTGGGATAGTGTATGACTTTTCGATTTGGATATGCTGGAACCTTTACTCCCACCACTCTAACTGCTCCAAGGAGGCCCTTAATGGAGTCAATATTTTGTCAGCCCCAATATTTTCTCAGAACATACCTATCCTCTATCTTCAACCCTTAAGGAAACGCTCAAAACTGCCCCCTAGTCACCCCTAGAGGAAAGACATGTAAGACCGGTCCCCATTAATTTTCCCCTATTTTTATAAATTTAAATTTTATTTGTTTCCACCACTCTAACTGACCCAACTATAACCCTTAAAATGGCACCATACATTTGCCTATTTTTTATGAAAGAAAGGCCACGCAGTAGACCCTAGAGTGGGAAGTGTACGACTGACCCCCAATCGTTTTCCCTCCTCAACATTTTCTCCAAACATATCTACCCCCTATCACCACTGCTTAAGGGAAAAGTTGATATACTTCTTATAATGCTTAAGGGGGCTCCCATACAAAAGAAAAATTTGTATTTAATCTGCTCCCACCACTCTAGGGGAGTCAAATGTACCAAATGTTACGGCACAGCACATTGTTATAGTCATCTATTAATGCAACGGAGGCTAGGTGTGTTCTGAGAAAATATTTGGGCTAAAAAAAATATTGGGGGTCAGTCATACATCTCACTTCTCTAGGGGCCTCCTTGGGCAGTTTGTTTTTTGTATGGGAGTCCAATAGGGGACAAATATGTTTGGACATGTTGGAGAGAGAAAATTAATGGGGCCCAGTATTACATGTCTTCCCTCTAGGGGTGACTAGGGGGCAGTCTTGAGCGTTTCCTCCATTAAAAAATTATAAGAAATGAAAAATGTGTGGGGACCACCCTAAGGGTTGAAGATAGAGGGTAGAGATGTTCTGAGAAAATATTGGGGCTGAAAAAATATTGTCATCAGTCATACTTTTGACTCCACTAGGGGCCTCCTTGGAGCAGAGTGGTGGCAAATTTGATAACAAATAGTTTTTGTATGGGAGTCCCATTAAGGAGTGGGGATAGGGGGTAAGTTTGTTCGGAAAAAATGTTGGGGAGGATAAATTAGTGTAGGTACATTAAACCCAGCTAAGGGCGACTCCAGGGCAGTTTTGAGCCTTACTGTCATAACAAAAATTATAAAAAATGCGTATGTGGACCACACTAAGTGTTGACGATAGGAGGTAAGTATGTTCAGAGAAAATGTGAGGGTTGAAAAAATACTGGGGATCGGTCATACATTTAACTCCACTAGCGGCCTCCTTGGGCCAGTATGAGCAGAACAAATTTTATAAAAAAATAATTTTTGTATGGGAGCCCGCCTAACTAGCGGAAATAGGGGGGCTCCCAGCATATCCAATTTTTCCAGGCACATAAATGCCCTGCAAAAAGTAGAAATGATAAACTTTATGGAGAAGCAACAACAATTGACCAAGGCATTTGCAAAAGGGGATAGAGTTGAAATAGAAAAACTTTGGCAAAGCCTTACAGACAATTGAAATCAAATAAATCCGATGGTTGGAAAAAAACATTCATTAACATGATAAGATGCGCTTACAAGCATAGCGTTTATGCTATATAAGCCTTTTCTGTTATAATATAAATGATCTTGGAAATCAAGCTTTACGCAATGTGTGTTCCGTCAATGCAACCAACTGCGCCCGGTATTTTAATCTTTTCAAAAATGTATTATTGATTTTAGAAGTTCCTGTGGGTCTGTTTTTTTTTTTTTTTTTTTTTTTTTTTCACTGAACCAACACTCAGGGGATGTCCCCTATAAATGCAGTGCATTGCGTTGGTAGAAGGAAGATAAGGTATTGGAAGGAGGAAAGAGGGAGTAGTGTCTGTTGACATCTGTTTTGAATCTCTGAATGTCGTAATTGGAGGGAAAGATATTTGCCGGAAGTCGATTCCACATACGGATAGTACGGGCGAAGAACGAATTTATTCTGTAATGTGTAGTGCGGTCGGTTGTCCAATCGACAACAAATGGGTGAGCGTTCCTGGAAAGTCGCGTATCTCTACCGAACGTTCTCACGGGCGGTATAAGATCACGAATTTCCGAAGAACAAACACCATGAAAGTATCGATAGAACAATGACACACAACCAACATTACGACGGTGTTCAAGGGAGACAATAGAATTGGATATCCTACCATCACCTATCAACACCATCGCCCTCCTCTGGACACGGTCAAGTAGCTCCAGTGATGAAGCTGGAGCTCCCGACCTCTCCTTCAATATGGTGAACGCTTTGATAAGCTGGTTCTGTGCATTCCAACACCTGCATCACGGACGTTGAAAGCTCCCATCGCAAAAAATCTGAGAGCTGCTGCCAATTGTACGACCAGAGGAATTGATGTGGAATGTAGACGGGGAACAATTTGCTTCTAATGTCCAGGACAACATCTCTTGGTTTAACCGAAAGTATTCTATAAAACTGAAAAATATCTATCCTTCATTGACTGATCGAAAAAAATATGTTTTGTAATTACCTTTTATCTGGCAAACCCAATGGGTTTGATAAATCCGATACTTTTTTCTTGTTATATTTTCAGTCCTGGCTGTTTCATTAATTAAATAAAAAGTTGTGACGATAAATTTTATTTCTATTTTAAATATTCCGTCATTCGATCATAGACCAAGTCATAAAGAAATTGAGAACAAAAGGCGATTGATGGATGAGTCACTCAGCCAGGATTTACCATTTCCGAATGGGGTCAAGTGAATAGAGTGGATTTTAATGCACGTAAGAACCAGTACTCCTTGTTGTCTCACAAGCGATTCACTGATCCAACAGAGTCGTTGATTTCTATGAACTGTGTAGATATTGAGCAATCAGACACTCTTGATGTTCTGGGCATGAAGATACATTGCGATGTTCGTTGGACAAAACATGTATTTGATGTGTCGAAAGAAGCATACAAGTGTCTTGGCTTTTTAAAGCGATGTAAGAAATACTTCACTCCCTCCGATCTTCTCAATACTTATACTACGTACATCAGACGTAAGATGGAATACAACTCCCATATATGGTCAGGTGCTCCAAGATCCTTCTTGGAGCTACTTGACCGTGTTCAGAGGAGGGCGATGGTGTTGATAGGTGACGGTAGGATATCCAATTCTATTGTTTCCCTTGAACACCGTCGCACAGTGGGGGATTTGAGAAAAAAAAAACGGGAAATAACTATGATACTCCTAAACGGCTTGACCAATTTCCCGAAATTCCATACAGACATAGTCGAAGTGTTTAGGAGCTTAATTTCTAGGTTGAATATGTCCTAACCTGTGGGGTGCCACGGAAAAATAAATTATTTATCGTGTTGCCAAAAACTGATTGCGAAAGAAAAGGAAAAAGGATATGTGTGCATTCGTCTTTGTAAAATGTACAAAAAACATGCTTACATGTGTAGATTATCTTTCATAGCTTGAGAGATAATCGATTCAGAATATTTTTTTTATTTTTTCCCCCGACTTTTTCCAGTTTTTACACTATAGAAAAGGTAAATGATGGCCGATTTAGCCCCAAGGATATGTTTTGTAAAGCTAATAGACTGAATAGATGAACTGGAAAAATTGTTAAAATATCTCTTATATGTAAAAAATTACAGATGTTTAAACTCAAAATTTGTGAAATTTCCTAAATGTTTCTATTTTTTGGAGGAAATATATCATCACTTTTTCGACGTTAACGGAATTAGTAGCATTATTTCTATATTTAACTGAAAGATAACATAACGCAGAATAATATTATTCAAACTATGACTTCCAAACGGCTACAGTGGCGGTCACAGACTGCGCTGAACTTTGACATTTTTGAAAAAATATCGATTTCAAGGTTAAGTAGAAAAAAACGCACGAGCGTTTTCTCTATTGTAGATATGCACATTAGTAACTGAATATTTTTTAAACATTTGTGAACTGTTTCCATGAATATAACTCTAAGAGTTTTTCAATATAACGTTTGCATACGCACCAAATTTATCTGCGTTTATTTTAGTTTTGCTATTCACAGCCATTAAAATAATGTTCACGTTCCTCAATAAATCTTCATTAATTCTAGTTATTTGTGAAGTGGTTTCAAAGTTTCCGAAAAACCTTGTTGCTGTGTTTCCATCATTCGTATTACTATATCCTACAAGTGGTTTATCAATTATTAAGCCTGTTTGCTCTTTAAATGCATCTTGTATCCGTTTTTTTTCAAAAACTCACATCACACCCATTTCTTGGGAGTTTCTTGGGAATTTATTACCGGGTATAATTTTGTATTTCAAATCATATGCAATATGAAGGAAGTGTTCTAAAAACCGTATTCTAGCATGTATAGGGGATATTCCAAACTTAAGTGCATCTTGAATTTGAAAATTGGGATCGTGTTTCATTGCATAGGGGACATCTCCATGTGGGTGTTGTATCTGTTAAAGCATTGACGATTTTTTCATCAATCATTGTTATGCTGAAGTCATATAATATATGACTTGATATTTATTTGGTACTTCTTAATTTTAATCGTTATTTCTGTCGAACACATCTAAAATAATAAAATATCTGTAAAATATTTGGTTACCCTTTGAATGCATTGAGAATTTGCACTTAAAGAGATCAAATCGTAGCCAAAAATACAAAATTTAAACATTCGAAATATTCCTAAAAATATGCCCACAATTCCCAAAAAGAAAACCAAAATCCCAAAAAATGGGATTTTTCATAAATTACGCTGTATTTTGGTTATTTATGGGTAGGGGTGACCAAATTCTGCACATATGTTTAAAACATATTCAATTACTAATGTGCATATCTACAATAGAGAAAACGCCCGTGCGTTTTTTCTACTTAACCTTGAAATCGATATTTTTTTCAAAAATATCAAAGTTCAGCGCAGGCTGTGACCGCCACTGTAGCCGTTTGGAAGTCATAGTTTGAATAATATTATTCTGCGTTATGTTATCTTTCAGTTAAATATAGAAATGATAAACATTACTATGCTACTAATTCCGTTATGTGAAAAAGTGATGATACATTTTCTCAAAAAAAAAAAAGAAAAATTTAGGAAATTTCACAAATTTTGAGTTTAAACTTCTGCCATTTTTTACATATAAGAGTTTTTTTTAATATTTTCCATTCATCTATTCAGTCTATTAGCTTTACAAAACATATCATTGGGGCTAACTCGGCCATCATTTACTTTTTCTATAGTGTAAAAACTGGAAAAAGCCGGGGGAAAAAATAAAAAAAATATTCTGAATCGATTATCTCCCAAACTATGAAAGATAATCTACACACGAATGCGTATCCTTTTTGTCGCAATTAGTGTACAAATACAATTTTGGCAACACGATAAATAATTTATTTTTCCGAGGCACCCCACTTTGGACCACCACAGGTTAGGACCTATTCAACCTAGAGGGCCCTACGATAGGGTTTGCATCCCGGGATTTCCCGCGGGAAAATTCCCGGGAATTCGCATATTTTTCATTTCCCGTATCCCGGGAAATTCGTACGGGAATCCCGCGGGAATTCAGTAGAAATTTTCGCATATATTTTCCATCTTTTCTACAATAAAAATGTTGTACAATAATTTAATTAGGTATGTCAAATATTGCACTTTGATGACAAAATATTTTTAAGCTGAGTTCGGATATGCCAAAAATTCACTTTTTCGGTGATTTCCTGTCACAAAAACCCGGAAAAAGTCGATTTTTGTCGTGTATCCGAACTCCCAAAAAAAGAAGTCAATCGTTTGAAAATATTTTAAACAATGCTATAGAAACGCAAGTAACAATATTCTATTAACAAGTCAAGATAGCTGTCTAAAGAAAGAATTTATAGTTTTCGAAGCGAGAGGACAAAGAACAGACAGCATAAACATTTTATTTAATGCTCTACTGACTACATCTGTTGAATGTTGAAGATGGTTCTCCGTCGCGTCCACATTTTCCAATAAAATAAGAAATATCTGATCAGCCATAATCACCGACTTTTAAGTAAATGATTTTCACCAACGAATGAGAAGCACAACTCATTTGCTGAATATCCGTTCAAAAATTCGCACCAAGTAATAAAGCACACATGCACACACACCTTAATAAATTGTGAATTTTTCATTTAAAAAAATAAGCTTAACTCATGGCAAACGATATATTGACGATTTCCCGTGCTGTCCCGGGATCCCGGGAAATTGAAAAAATAATTCCCGTTTCCCGGGAAATAAAAAGTACGGGAAAATGCAAACCCTAGCCCTACCGCAGAACTTAAGCTCCTCAACACTTCGCCAAGCCTTTTAGGAGTACCATAGTTATTTCCAGTTTTTTTCTCAAATCCCCCACTGTGCGTTGTAATGTGGGATGTGTGTCGCTGTTTGTTCCTCGGATATTCTTGATCTCATACCGGACGTGAGAACGGTTGGTAGAAATACGCGACTTTCAAGGAACTCTTACCCATTTGTTGTCGCACTACACATTACAGAATGAATTCGTTCTTTGCTCGTGCAACTCGTATGTGGATTCGACTTCCGACAAATATCTTTCCTGCCAATTACGACATCTTGAGATTGAAAACAGATGTCAACAAATACTTCTCCCTTTTCCTCCATCCTACCCTTATCTTCCTTTAACCAACACAATGCACTGCATTTATAGGGGACATCCCCTGAGTGTTGGTTCAGTAAAAAAGCTAACATCGTTCTTCTCATTATTTTTTCTTTGTTTGCTTACAAAAATACAAGATGTTGTTGATTTAACAAGAAACATTTGGAAGTGGATACAAATTGGAAAATGAAATCGTTCGATTTTCATCACAACTAAAAATAAGATATTCGTTTTGAATTTAAACGATTTCGTTTTAAAACGGAACGATTTTCATCACATACCTGATACCCGTATAACGTACATGGATTAGGCAGCAAACATCTTCACCATAGCTTTTGTGCCCTCACTATACAGGGTCGGAGGGAATTTGGGACAGAAAAAAGTGTAACACATTGAAGATGTGACTTAAGACCCCAAGTATGTTTGGACCACATCCGTTTCACGACTTTTTAAAGTTGTTTGAGCCAAGTCCGTCCGTCTGGCTGGTGTACACGATAACTCTCGAAAGAAGCTAAGGAATCAATTCAAACTTTGCACATCGTAATATTTTCTCAAAACATAGTTTAAGTTCGAAGATGGGCGCTTCAGGTTCCTCCCACACTAATGACCCACATTCCTATGTTAAATTAAAACTAATCTAACTTCTACACGGATAATCAGAATCAGCTATATATTGGTATTTGTTACTTTTTTATAATCACTTTAAATGTACTAAATATGGTGGGGTTTTCCACGCCCCTTCCAGTACCTCCCACACAAATCACCCAAAACTACGTAAAATTAAATTTGTTATAAGCATAAACTCGTACAACGAGTACCATGAACTCAGTGGAATTTGAAATAATTCCGTTTCTCTCTTCGGAAGAGAACAGACGTGTTTAGCTAACGCTATATAAAATAAACAATAAGGGAATGGCTAAAGTCGGTCGGGGCCGACTACAATTCAATTCGGTGAAAATCGTGAACGCCATTTGAATGACAATATATAAATCTGAACTGATCTAATCCTCTTTTACCATAGATGTTTCTAGTGTAAGTATAAGTTTTCCCGTCGAATTTGAAGAAAATCGGTTAAGATATCTGTGGTTTCTACAGCGGTTAAATGTAAATGTACCAAAATTAAAGAAAATCTGTTAAAATTTACGATTTCTAGGCCGGAAAATGTCAAATAGGGACAATAGGGAATATATGGAAATCTGAACCGTTTGACCCATTTTCACCACAGATGTTTCTAACTTATATATAAGGTGTTGTGCAAAATTTGATCAAAATCGCTTAAATTATGTGGCTTCTAGAGCAGAAAAAGTGAAATCGGGAGCAACATTTGTATGTGGGCTATATCTAAATCTGAACCAATTTGACCCATTTTCACCAGAAATGTATTTAGTTGAAATATAAGGTGTCAGTTCTATGCAAGCTTTCACAGTAATCGGACTTGTTCGCTCGCTAAAAACTAAAGAGAGAATAGTGTATCACATTTAATTTTTGAAAATTAACACCGAGGTGTGCTTTCTTGGTTTGTCTGTTTTTCATCGAGCTCTCGCGCGTGTAAGACAACATAAAGCCTAAAAGTTACATCGTGACAATGGCCCCTGGGGCCAAAGCTTCAGCCCGCCTCAAAAGCAAGACGGGCGCTATTTCAAAACTAAAGAGTACTTCTCAATTAACAGGAGGTGAACATTGTAACCGTAAACCTGCATGTTTGATTTGTGCGAATCAGCACAATTCAAACGATTGTCCATTCAACAAAAACCACCAAAAACCTGTTGCCTTCTCATGCTTTAATTTCAAGAAGAATGGAGAAGAGGGAACGGACCATTCAGCAAACGACGTGAGGTGTCCCTTACGTGCCCTTTATCTAGAAGCCAGAGAGCGAGCTTCGTCACGTAATCAATCTAAGAGAGGCGTACCTAGACGTCAGAACTCTTACGTTAATAATCAATCTGATTACCCCGCTGTAAGTGGACACACAAATAATAATTTGAGATACGAACACGACAATCGTCGTTCTTACTCTCAACAAGTAAAATACAACACAATGATCTGTTCAATATTGATGAACTCTTCGGAATATTTACGTCAGCACTAGACGATAAGCAAATGTACATCAAAGGTACAGCAAATTCAAGTAGTAATGTCTTTGGTTAAGTATGCATATGACTTCAAATAATTCCTACAATTTTGGACAATTCAGAATATTTCATTGGAATGCTAATGGAATATCAAACATTTCTCATCTAAAACAACTAGAATGTCTATTAGAAAAAGAAAATATTCAAATTGCTTCGTTAAACGAGACCTTCTTGGAGGAGAATCACAGGCCGTTTTTCAATAATTACTACCTATACCGCAATGATAGAACACATACTACAGGGGGAGAGGTAGCTCTCTTAGTTCGAAGATCTCTGAAGCATAAGCTGCTTCCGTTAACAAAAACAACCACAATTGAAAATTTATCAGTTGAGGTACTCATTAATCATAGAAATATTGTAATTTCCACTGCATACTCACCAAGATATACGCACAATTTCTCTGCTGATATTATGGCTTTAACTCCAGGCCACAAAGAATTTATTCTTTTGGGAGATTTGAATGCAAAACATCCATTGTGAAATTGCTCTGAAGACAACTTATCTGGAATAGCACTTAATAACTTACAACAGACCTGCAACTTTTTTTGTTTATGGTCCTAACAACCACACTTTATACCCTCATCAAAGAAATCGACGCCCATCTACTGTTGATTTAGTTTTGAGTAACTCATCCATGCAAATGAGACTGTCAACATTAGGTTATGAAATTCCTTCCGATCATCGTCCAATAATTTGTTGCGTAGATTGCACCTCATTCAAAATTGTGGAAAACACCCATTTCAATTATGGTAATACTAACTGGAGAAGATTTCATCAAGTAATTAATAACAGCATATCACTGGCGGTCGAATCATATACAGTGGCAGACAAAAGTCAACATACGACCCACATTTTTGCGATTTAGCGAGTTCCAAAACATATTTGAAAAAAGTAATGATGCGGTTTTGTTTGAAATCGTGTTTTATTCATATAACAATAACATAATGCATTACTTCAATATAAACACAAAAGATATTAACAGAATACGCAGAAAAAACCTTGACAAAAGTCTACATACGGTTTGAGATGAGACATAAAAAATGCAATTTAACGTGACAAAATGATACTATTATATAATTTAATATTTTGTTGGTCCACCATGAGCATCTACAACAGCCAGCAATCGTCTGGGCATTGATGCAACTAAGTTTTCCAATTCCGCAGGTGATATTTGTCGCCATTCCTCTTCCAGCTTGTTTTTTAGCGTTTGGGCGCTAGTTATGCGATGTTTTCGGATCCTGCGTTGCAGAATCTCCCACACATGTTCAATAATATTCAGGTCGGGGCTTTGTGGCGGCGAATAAAGTTGTCTTGGAGCATGGTAAATCAGCCAATCTTTAACAAATTGGGCTGTGTGCTTCGGATCGTTATCTTGTTGGAAAATCCAGCGCTCTCCGAGGTTTAAATTATCGACCGATGCCTTCAGATTTTGTTCCAATATGGATTTATATTGATAGCGATCCATGTTACCCTCAATAAACGCAAGATTTCCAACTCCAGACGCCGCGACGGCACCCCAAACCATTACGTTGCCACCACCATGCTTTACCGTAGCAAGTAAATTCTTCGGATTCATTGCCGTATTCGCTTTTCTCCATACTTTGGCTCTCCCGTCACTTCCAAATATATTATACTTCGACTCGTCCGTAAATAAAACCCGCTTCCAGAAGTCTAATCCCTTGTCAAAGTGTTGCTGGGCGAATTCAAGGCGAAGCTTACGATTCTTTTCACTTATAAGAGGTTTTTGCGTGGCGTTCTGCTTCGGAAACCATTATTATTCAGACTTCTTTGAATTGTTCTTGGATGTACAATTGTATCCGACCTTTCTGCGAGTTGTTTGGACAACATTGTAGCATTCACTTTCGGGTTTTCATTAGCTTCTTTTAAAATAAAGCTTTCATCTCGTCGACTAAGTTTTTTTGGACGCCCACTTCTGGGCTTATTTTCAACAGTACCCGTATTTTCGAAGTTTTTGCATATAGTTTGGACAGTTGATTTACTTAAATTAACCATTTTAGCTATTTCGCCTAAAGATTTCCTTTCGTTTCTGCATTTTATTACTAAATTTCGAATATCAGTTGCAATTTCTTTACGAGAAGCCATTTTCGCGGACTAATGTTTCTTGAATTATATTTATTTAAAGAAGAGCAAGCACAAGACAAATGACAATACAAGTTTCGTCAATTCTCCTATAAAGTACATTATAAAAAAATGACGTAAAGCATGGGATGCTATGTCGTATGTAGACTTTTGTCAAGGTGTTTTTTGTTTATTTTGCCAATATCTTTTAAGTTTATATTGAAGTAAAGCATTTTGTTATTGTTATATGAATAAAAAACGATTTCAAACAAAACCGCATCATTACTTTTTTCAAATATTTTTTGGAACTCGCTAAAACGCAAAAATGTGGGTCGTATGTTGACTTTTGTCTGCCACTGTACATCTAAGCAGGCTATTGACCAAGAAATCGATAATTTTGTCAAACTTATTTTAAATGCAAGAGATTTGTCAACTCCCAAGTCCAACCACATCCATCCTACCTGGTGATATAATGAGATACATTGGCGAAAGGAAAAAGTACAATCGTAAATCACAACGTGCAACAAACACACAGCAACAACATTTTTATGATCAGTGTTCAAAATTTCTAAGTAAATTGATAAACAGACGCATTTACTCTGAAAGGAATGAAAAGTGGTCTAAGCTTTTAACCAATATGAAGCCAGGCGATAAACGCTTCTGGAAATTGAGTCGCAGTTTGAGGGGCAAGTCAAGTAACCAAATCACATAAAACTGGTATCAGATTCCGAAAAAGCCGAAATATTGGCTAGAACATTTGCAAAATCACATATCCTTACTAGTAATTATACCCATTCATTTGACAACATAGTTAATAGAACAGTAGCCAAATTTAAAACAGAACCACCTTCAATTGAACGCGTCAGGTATGCTTCAAGTAGTGAACTATGCAATATTATATCCAATCTGAAAGCATCGAAATCACCAGAAATTGACAATGTACCAAACATTCTGCTTAAAAAACTACCAGATAAGGCTGTTAAATTACTTACTTATATTTTTAACAGCTGCCTCAAGTTAAATTACTTCCCAAATGCATTCAAAAAAGCAAAAGTTATTGCCATAAATAAACCGAACAAACCAAAAAATAACCCCAACAGCTACAGACTCATAAGTTTGTTAAGCAATCTGGGGAAACTACTGGAAAAACTTATTCATTCTAGAATTTCTGATTTCACCTGCACCAACAATCTAATACCGAAGGAGCAATTTGGTTTCAGAAAAGAAGACAGCACTATTCATCAAATAAGCCGCATTAAGAACAAAATTGTCTCCAACAAGCGAAATAAAAAATCCACAGGTATCCTCTGTTAGATATTGAAAAGGCTTTCGATACCGTATGGCATAGCGGTTTAGTTTATAAATTAAATACAGTAAATATTCCCAAATATCTCAGTAAAATTGTTGCAGATTTTATTGAAAACAGAACATATATGGTTTCCGTAAATGACAGTTATTCATCTCCAAAATCTATACCAGCCGGTTTACCCCAAGGCTCCGTACTTTCACCATTGCTGTATTCCATATACATATCAGATTTCACACCACACAAATTGTCTGATATTGCATATTATGCAGATGATACAGCTCTGATATCAACCAGCAAACTAACGACAGCACTTCTCAAAAAGATGGAGAAAAGTTTAATAGCGTGTAACAAATACTTCAAGAAATGGAAAATTAAAATCAACCATAGTAAAACACAGGCTATAATTTTCCCTTTCAACAAGTTACCCAAAAGACTACCGAGATGAACCCTCAGATTTGATGGCAACTCTATACAGATACAAAATAGTGTCAAATATTTAGGAGTTTTATTGGACAAAAAACTCACCTTCCGCGAACACATTGAGAATTCTTGCGGAAAAGCCCTAAAGTCATTCAGAGCACTGTGGCCATTGTTAACTCGACGTTCGATGCTCAATCTTAAAAATAAAAATTTAATTTTCAAAAGTGTTATAAGACCAATTCTATCTTATGGTTCCCCTATATGGTACAAAGCTGCAAAATGTCATTTAAAGCGAATGCAAGTCATGCAAAACAAGTGCTTGAAAATGATACACAACAAACATTGGAGATACTCCACCAGTACGCTACATGACGAAACTGGATACGAGTTGTTTTTTGACTTCATCAGCAGACTTAATAATAATTATTTTTTTTGTTAGTGGTATGTATGGTTGACCTTTTTGATGTGTTGCGTTTTGTATTTTGTTCAGCTTGAGGTCAGAATCTACGGATTACCCAAAATCCACAAGGAGGGAACGCCATTACGGCCCATCTGTTCATCAATAAATGCACCTGCGTATGGACTCTGCAAATATCTACTTGACATTTTGAAAAACTTGACGACCAGATCCAAGTACAATGTCAAAGACGCTAGAGACTTCAAAGCCAGGATAAGCAACATGACGATAAATAATGACGAAATATTGATTTCATTTGACGTGGTTTCTTTGTTCCCAAGTATTCCCATAAACTTAGCCATAATGACAATAGATAAGAAATGGAATCAAATTGAACAACATACAAGAATACCTCGGGACCTCTTCATAGAATTATTGACCTTCTGCATTAAAGAGACACGCTATTTCAAGTACGAAGACAAGGTGTATGAACAGAAAAAGGGGATGCCAATGGGGTCACCAGCCTCACCTGTAATTGCTGACATCTTTATGGAAGAACTGCTGGACGCCACGATGGAAAAGATAAAAGAAAAACCAAGAATACTGACCAAATATGTAGACGACTTATTCGCAATTGTAAAGCGTAGTGAAGTAGAAGCCATACTTAACGCATTAAACTCTTTCAACCGACAAATACAATTTACGATGGAAAAAGAATTGGACAATAAACTACCATATTTGGATTCGGTGATAATTAGACAAGGGAATCTGCTGAAAGTTGACTGGTACCAAAAGCAAAAGGCTTCCGGACGTCTAATTAATTTTTATTCTAAGCACCCAAGACGAACAATCATAAACACCGCGACGAATTTTATAAACAGGGTCCTACAAACCAGTGATAAGGAATTTCACGAAACTAACAAATCCAAAATTAGAAATATACTGCGTATGAACGACTTTCCCGAAAAATTAATAAGTAATCTAATCAAGCGAACAACGGAAGAAAAACTTAACAAAAATGACGAAAGACCAAGCAAAATTTATAAATCCACAACATACATTCCAGGACTATCCGAAAGACTGAAACATTCTAATATTTACGACAAAGAAAAATTTGAGTTGGCATATAAAACACACAGGACCGTCAACCAACTATTTAGTAGGACAAAATCAAAAATCAAGAAAGAGGAGAAACCAAACGTCGTGTACAAAATAAAATGCAATGGTGACAAGTCCGACATATGCCAGAAGGTATATGTCGGCACTACGAAAAACAAATTGAAAACCAGACTTTCATCACACAAAACCGAACACAAATCTCTTGACAAACCCATTGAGCAAAAAACTGCCCTTGCAGCCCACTGTACCTTGACGGGACATAAACCAAACTTTAATGACGTCGAAATATTAGCGGAAGAGAATAATTATACAAGGAGATACACTTTGGAAATGCTAAATATAATTGACGTCTCCCCTGGAAAAAGGCTTAATTATAAGAGAGACACAGACGGTTGTGCTCAAATATATAGGAACACGGTGGAAAAACATAGACGACAAATTAGACAGTAGTTGACAAAAGCTTGCAGAGAGTGGCAGGAGAATTTTCCTATTGTGAAAAACTTTTTTAAAAATGTAAATATAAATATTGTGATATTTTTTGATTGTTAATGCTTGTAACTTGTAATTGAATAATTTGTGTTTTTTGTAATAGACCCCTGAAGATGACCAACGGAGTTGGTCGAAATATTGGGAAATAAAAAACAAGAAAATAATAAAATAGTCATTTTTGTTTTATTATTTGAAAAAACTGACCTCAAGCCGAACAAAATACAAAACGCAAAATAATTATTTTTCTAAGATTGAATATTCTAATTACCCCATGTTAAGAGAATGTAGAGATTTACCATAATTACTATGTATACCGAAATTTAACAAATTGAAAATGTATGCATTATGTCCGAATATTTTCATTAATATTCGCATTATAAGCATTTATATTTTCAACTTATATTTGACTACATTATTTAATTCTCATATAAAGGTTTTTACCCTTTTTCCTTTTACAAGATTATCATCAAAACATGTAAATAAATTTATTTTCGTAGAGCATAAATTGTTGTAATATCCTACTGATAAAAACTCAATAATAATTAATTCAAAATTGTAATATGTATAAGACATTATCTGGATGAATAAAATTGAATTGAAAAAAAAATTGAAATATAAGGTGTTAAGCCTAATTTGAAGAAAATTTGTTAACATTTACGGTTTCTAGGCCGGTAAATGTCAAACAGGGAACGAAATTTGTATGGTGGTTGTATCTAAAACTGAACCGATTTGACCCATTTTCACCACAGATGTTTCTAACTTAGATATAAGGTGTAGTGCAAAATTTTACCAAAATCGCTTTAACTATATGGCTTCTAGAACAGAAAAAGTAAAATCGGGAGCAACATTTGTATGGGGGCTATATCTATATCTGAACTGATTTGCTTCAAATTAAATAGCTTCCGTCCTCGGCGTGCAATCGTTTGTGTCAAATTTCGTTAGAATCGGACAATAATTGCGACCTGTATCGTGATTACAAGAATAGATGGACAGACAGACGGATGGACGGACAGACAGACGGATATTGCTAAATCTATTCAAAAAGTGATTTTATGTCGATTGGTATAATAAACGATGGGTCTATCTCGCATCTTTTTGGGTGTTACAAACAAATGCACAAAGACATTATACCCTGTGGTGTAGGGTATAAAAACATTTAGAAGCATCGCAAAACGATAAACAACAACGCGAGCAGTCTTGTTCTCCGAACATGCAAACTGCGATCTCACACACACAACTGAACGAATAGGCAAATATAGTTCCTTGTCAATGAAAAAAGAAGACGTCGTCGTGAATTGCAAGTTACGCGATCACCGTTCGCTAGGGTTAGACGGCTGGGGTCCCACAAGACAGCAGACTGGGCCCTATCTTCTACCTTTTGTACATTGCAGATATACCCATATCTTCAAGCGTCCTCATGTCAACTTTCGCTGATGACACAACCATAATGAGTAGACACAAAATCAGATAACGTCATCAATTACCCCACAGGGTCACTTAAAACGCGTTGAATCATGGCTGTCTATCTGGAGGATAAAAGTTAACGAGACAAAGTGTAAACAGGTAACATTTACTTTAAATTTTAATACATGCCCAACGGTAAAACTAAACAATATTTCTCTTCCACAATCTGACTATGTTACATTCGTGGGTATCCACCTGGACCGCCGATTAACTTGGCGAAGACACATTGAAGCCAAAAGAACTCAAATTAACCTAAAAATCCGACAACTTCATTGACTGCTTAACCCAAACTCGATACAAGGTACTGCTCTACAAAACCAATTTGGCACTACTGTGCTCAATTATGTGGCATTGCATGCTCGAGCAATATCGAAAAAATCCAAAGGGTTCAGTCAAAGACCTTAAGGATGATTACTGGCGCAACTTGGTATATGAGAAACGAAAATATTCACAGAGACCTGAATATAACTCAATTTGCATCGTCAACAGAAGCTTCAACGTCATGTGAACATCTGGGCAACAATCGTTCTGAATATTCCACGGGCTTCTCGCTTACGAAGAGGTGGGCAACAAGTTTCTCACTAAGTTTAAACGAAAAATACATTCACTTCATATTGTACTTCACGTGGTTGGGAGGTCACAGAAGCAGACACTGTAAAATCCGAGAGGGAAAAACTAGAGTAGACACTCCATTTTACGCGGCTGAAATACGCCCTCGCGACAAATAATCATGTTGAAATAATCGAAAACCGCGAAAATACGAGAGGAAAAGAATAGATTATCAGAGTTTCTACTCTACCTAACAAGGCTGAAATACGCCCTCACAACATATGATCATCTGAAACTCTTCATAATCCGCGATAACTCGAGAGGAAAAGATTTGATTATTGGAGTTACACTCTAGTTCACGAGGCTGAAACCTTGCGACTTAAATATCTGAAACCGTTGGTAAAACTGGGACCTCTCAACAGAGATACAAGCCGACCGTTTTTAAACCGGCGCCGCTGCATGTTTCTGCACGAGCCGCGCCGCCGCCGATTTCATCGGCTCACATCGACTTCAACAACGCCGCCGACTTAGAACTCCGTCAAATCTTACTACCAAAATAGACAGCCAAAAGAAAATATAACTGTCGACTTAGACAACCTAGTACTGTGAAATATATGAAACTTTCTTTGAATTTGTTATCCCACTATATGATGACGTCCATAGAAAATTGAATGATTGTATTTTGATTTCAAAGTCGCATTTATATAAGTCAATTCCAATATGCGTTGCCATGTGCTCCTATAAAAAACAATAAACAACAGCTACTATTGTGCTTCTTTAGAGTGTCAAAGTAGGCAGAGCTTTACCCTTCTTTGGAAGGATTATGATATTCAAGATGTCTGGTCAAATATGCCTCAAATGAGAAGCTGTAATTGTAAAAATATTTATTAAATTCATCCTTATTATAGATTTAAGGAATTGATTCCCACAAAAAATAATTGTAAAAAAATAATTGTATGGGATAATAATATGAAATAATGGGAACATTTGCTAATATTAAAAACCAATACAAATTGTTCCTTCTCTTTTCTCAATTATAAAAAAATTGAGAAATTTGCCAAATAAATAGGGGTGATCGAATAACAGAACGAGCCGGCAAATCAGCCGAAAGCCGCCGCCGCCGTACCATTTTGAGTAGCGCCGCCGATAATTCTGGGTCGGCTTGTAACTCTGCCTCTCATCAATCACCTGTCGTTTCTGCGCAGAGAACCGTAGAACATTCCAAATCCTAAACGGTATTTATTATTATATTATATGTTGAACCGTGTTCAACAGGACTGATGATTTTAAACATTTTATACTACTATTAAGAAATATGAACATCCCATGTTCCGTTTAAATTTAAGTATCGATGAAAACCCTGGTCTACTTGCTGCTCACTTGAAAGAGCTTTAACTCAATTAGACCAAGAGTTTCCATTTTGAATTCATTTTCTAATTTTCTACTGTTTTTGGCTGAATTACATAGACATGTGTTGGCTTTTCTACCACCGTCTCGATATCATTTTTGCAGCATCATCGAAAGCGGTAAGAAGCCACACACAAAAAATAAAAACCTGAATTTCTCCTGACATAATACTGCCTTTTATTTCTGTTTGTTTCCATATTTCGGGTATTTTACAATTTTGTGAGATTCACAAAATAATACAGTACAACGAATCCCTCACGAGATTGTACAAGCCCAAAATATGGAAACAAACAGAAATAAAAGGCAGTAGGTAAGGAGGAATTCAGGTTTTTATTTTGTGTGTGTGGCTTCTTACCGCTTTCGATGATGCTGCAAAAGAACCTTGGACACACGCGAGAATGGTGCCGGTCGCGCAACCAATGCGTGGTGTGTAGCTGCAACCATCACACCAAGCTCCACATTGATGATCACAAAAGACGAAACAACCCAACTGCCCATCGTAATGCCCCATCTGATCTGTAACACGTTTCCGAGAATCATCAACATCAACTCGACGTAGTCGATCACCCCAGGTCAGAAGACAATCGTTTAACACCCCCAGAGAGGCTAAATCAACAGGTCGATCAATTGCCGAGTGCTTAAATGGACGTTTAAGGAATCATGTGTCCCTGCCCACCGCATTGGCCAGAGTACTAGCAAAGTGTGGCACTGACTCTACCAGATTGATGCTTAATTCCGGAGCTGCGCAAACTGTGATCTTGAAATCACTCGTTGAACGCGCCAAGTTAAATACGACACAAAGGAGGGCAATACAATGATAAGACGGTGAAATTCAAATACACGGCGTAGTGAGAAGTCAATTGAACACGCCTCTTCCGGAAAAGACAGAAGAAAAAAAGTTAACTGAAATCTACAATCACATTCCGGACCTTGCTGATCCTAACTTTTATAATCCCACCAACATTGAGATTTTGCTTGGAAACGATCAAATGTCCAAGGTTTTTCGAGCTGGACTCATCCAGACTTCTTCCAACATGCCTATAGCTCAAAGCACTGTCTATGGTTGGACAATTTCTGGAGCTTGTCAAATTTATTATTGCAATATTGCAAGAGGCGGCGGTATGTTCAACCGTGTTCAACAGGACTGATGATTTTAAACATTTTATACTACTATTAAGAAATATGAACATCCCATGTTCCGTTTAAATATAAGTATCGATGGAAACCCTGGTTTACTTGCTGCTCACTTGAAAGAGCTTTAACTCAATTAGACCAAGAGTTTCCGTTTTGAAAGCATTTTCCAATTTTCTACTGTTTTTGGCTGAATTACATCGACGAATTACATCACTTTTGCAGCATCATTGAAAGCGGTAAGAAGCCGCACACACAAAATAAAAACCTGAATTCCCCCTGACATACTGCCTTTTATTTCTATTTGTTTCCATATTTTGGGTATTCTAAAAAAACCAAAAAAATGCAAACGAAAAAAACTAAAACAAATGAGCGTTGGCACGGCAGAAGTATTGCTGGGTAACTATACCTACATATACACATACTTACATATGCAACTCAATGAGATGCTTGTAAGATGACATGTGTGCTTTATTACTTGGTGCGATTTTTTTAAACGCAAATTCGGCAAGTGAGTTGTGATTCTCGTTCGTTTGTGAGAATCCGGGTTTGATGTTGAAAAGTCGCTGCGAAGCCACTTGAAAAGACTTTTGACATGGTCGAAATCATGATCGTGGTAGTCTGCAGCCAAGTAATAAATGTCACCATGCCATTTGTAAATAAATTTGCATTCTATTAAATATAGAAGCAAAATGGTCTTGAGCCAGGACAATATCCCAGTTCAAATCAAATTTTGTGAGATTCTCAAATAATACAGTCCACTTACAGCGAAGATTGTACATTATTTTATAAGATTCGTATACATATTGTTAGGCTTCTAAGGAGCATATTCAATATCATTTTTATTTATTTGTGTATATAAAAAATATTTTAGAGGAGTTAAACTTACCGAAGCTGCTGAGATCCAAAAATCGAAAGATAAATTAACCAACACATATGGAAGAAATAATGATATTAAAATTGCAATTATCGTCGAATTGAAGTACAAGCCCGATCGAGTAATACCTTAAATTTAAGGTAATTATGAGGGCTACATGTGTCTCTTTCACGTAGAAGCACTAGTTTAGTATGAGTCGTTAAAAAATGAGAAAACGTGTTTTTTTTTTTGAAAAAACCGATTTTTCTTTTGACGATTTACCGAGCTAAACTAAATTTGATCACAAAAATAAAAATATATCAGATAATGACATTTAACCACTTTTTTGACTACACTTTTTTGAAAATCAAAAATTGTCTAAAATCAACACACCCCATTGGATATATTAAACAACGTTACAAGAAAACCCTAAGAGAAAGCCTAACTTCCTTACAACGGGAATCTGAGTACGCTCCTTTTACAGATTTTAAAGCTTTGATTTTAAAGTCATGCTCAAACAATTCAATGCATTTGGACAAATGAAGTCAGACAGCAATAAGTTATAATTTGATGTCACGTCACTGCAGAGGTTTAGTGAGATTAATTCACGAATTTGTTAAACCCATGTACAACAGTAACAGTATTTTATTATGCCCCATGTGAGCGCCCCGGTAGTCGAGTTGGTAGTGTGCTCGGCTATCAGCGTGGGGGTTGTGGGTTCGATTCCCACCAGAGGCTCTGGTCTGTCGCTGCAATAACTAGCTACAATGGGCTTAGTCACCCCGGCTCAATCCCTGGACCCAAAATTAGAATATAAATTTACTTTGTATTGTAATTCATAATAAATAAATAATTATGCCCCAAACAGCACGGCAGACTTCCGACTAGACAGGGATTTTGAACTATCAGAAGGAGGAAGGAGCAACTTGTCAAAATTAAAGAATGTATTTTATACGCAAAGGGCAAAGTTAATGAAAACGCAAAGGCTAGCAGGACTGAGCATTACATTGGATCAACGTTTGAACTTCAGGTCTCACATTTCTATGGTAGTAAACAAAGCTTATGGTGCTCTTGGCTTTATGAAACGTTGGAGTAAGGAGTTTTCCGATCCTTCTGTCACTAAACACTTATATACCTATTTGGTTAGGTGCATTCTTGAATATGGTTCAGTAATATGGGACCCATCCTATACTATTCATAGCAATCTTTTGGAATCTATCCAGAAACAATTCCTTTTATTTTGTCTGCGTGGGCGAGGATGGAACTTCCGTACACTGCCTTCATATGAATATAGGCTTGGCCTTATCAAGTTGCCTTCTTTGAAGAGTCGACGTACTATGTTGAACATTACTTTCCTTATGAATGTTATCCAGGGCAACAGCCATTCCGAGCTTATTCTGAGTAGAATGATGATAAATATTCCGACAAGACCAACTAGATATTTTCAGTTGATCCACTATAATTATTTCCGTTCAAACTATGCCAATAATGATCCTTTGCGCCGCCTGTTTGTTCAATTTAATAAATTCTATCACATTATTGAATTATCAGAAAACAAAAACTCTATTAAAAGAAAAATTATCCTGTATTTAAATACTTAATTTGTAGTATCTAAGTGTATATATGTATATGTTTTTAGTCTGTAAGGATATTTGTATCTATAGACTTAATAATAATAAAAAAAATATTTCTATCGAGTGAGAACATTCCGGTAAACACGGATATAAAGTTCTACATAGATAGTCAGCCAGCAATGAAATCAATCATGTCACACACTGTCAAATCCAAACAACTTTTCAGGAGACCGATAAAACTGATTTTCTCCTTAATTTTAAGAGTAATATTAATTATTCTTTTACAGTTTAATCAAAATTTCCTATTATTCACAGTTTTATGGTTCATAGCCACTTTTGCAGGCTTAAAAAATGAGCACTATGAATGTTGAAATAAGCACATAGCCATTAATGCCCAAATATATAAATAAGATTTCTTGTAATCGTTAAATTTTTTAATGGAATGTTGGCAATGTTGTGTAGAAAACGCATTTTCTGTGATGTATATTTTAAAGATTTCAGCTTCATCCGTTAGATTGGTACCATTTTTATCCCTTTTTCCAATTTGTGGAAAAGGGATATTTTGGTATGGCACTATAAACAACATATATATATATATATATATATATATATATATATATATATATATATATATATGTTCCTTTAACTCCTATAAGGAGCATAGGTCCGTATAAACAAGATATACATATTGGATATTTTTGGAAAATTTTCATTTTCTAAAATGATTTCCATACATGATATTTTTGTTTTGTAATTTTTTCGAATTTTTGTTTGCCGCCGGAATGTTTTCAACTGATCTTTCCAATGGCAGTGCTTGATAAAGTGTAAACTGGCCCATTTGTAGCTCAGACAGTCACCAATCTTGCGTCAATTGTTTCATCAAAATCCGTTAACCCGTTCGCGAGTTATGTCAAGTGGGAGCCAACGCGTGTCTCAAAAGACAATACAAAACTGCAGTACTCCGTTGCCATACTTTCAAAAGTAAAATCCTGTGATATTAGTATTAAGTTGTGTTTTTTTATTAATTGTGTCGTGAAGTCCAGCTTTTTATAATAGTATATATGTGACTAATACGAAGGAACATAAATTAATGTGCTTGTTTTAAGCACATTAATTTATTTTTCTACAATAGATATCTCAATAAACAATGTTCTGCTGAGGATGTTGGAAAAAAGCCAATGAAACGTCGAGAAAGGAGATGATAAATATTTATATTTATTTATTTATTTTTCTTTTATCGTGTGACTTATAAAAACCTAATATTTATATATAACTTTTACTTACGTGCAATTTACAAAGACGGTATAAGTTATCCAAAAGTGATGCGGTTGAGCCATCAATAAAAGTTTTGGCAATATTTTTTGTTGCCATGCGGGAAAGAATTTTTTTCTGGGCCCGCAAACCAATGTCTCGGGACTTGAAAATTCCATCAGCCATGACTAAACAAAAAGAAATGATTATGTAAAAACATAAATTATGAATATGGAAATATGTGTATTATATGAAAATAAAATAAATAAATAATAAATAAAAACATTAATTTAAAGTAAAATATGTTCACACACGGTCCCAATTGTGGTACGAAAAAATAACAACAATGGAAAATCACTTTACTTTGTTTTTAACAAATCTGTTGTATTTGGTGGTGGTACTAAGCAAATAATTTTTATTTTAAATTTTTTCTTTGTTACTTAATGCGGTTTTTTATTGATATTCGGAAGGTGAGTTGTGGATTTCATTCGTTTGGGTGGATCATTTACTTAAAGAGTCCGGGTATTATGTTTAAAAATCGTTGTGAAGCCACCTGAAAAATGTTGTCATGCTGTGCAGCCAAGTATTAAATTCCATCATGTCATTTGTAAATAAATTTGTATTCTATAAAATATAGTTGCAAAATGATCTTGAGCCAGGACAACATCCCAGTTCAAATCAAATACTGATTACAGATCAAAATAAAACAAATGAAAACCATATTTTCTTTCTTTATATGTATTATTTTAGTTTATTTATTCTCTACAAGATATCAAAAATGAGTGACAATTGTTTCAGAAATTATAGCTATTATAATGCGTATTCAGATTAAAATGATCTAGATACCTAAAAGTCTGGTCTGAAAGGTTTTCACACCTTCTTATTCCGGTTATGTGAGATATCATTTTTTCCTAGATCTAATTTTAAGTCATGTTAAGAAAACATGGCCTCTCTGTTGCCTGGGATGAGTGAGGTGCGGCGTACAAACCCGCTCAACAGAAGTTTCAATTATTAAAAAACTGCAAACATTTGAAATGGCAAACAGGCAATAATGTAGGAGGAACTATAATGCCCGTCTAGTCAAAAATAATTAATCAGAATTAACATTAAATTTGTTATATTTTAGTGAATGACGTTAAAGACAACGGTTTCACGAGTTTAAAGCCCTTTACTAGAATTCCAATTCAAGTATTTCTTTTAGCTTAATTTGATATGTATCCAAAAATTAAGATATGGAGATTTTGCCAAAAACAGACAATGATGCTGTAAGATGCACAAACACAACTTTCTTTCTGATATTATATTGACTATTTAAACTCATAGGTTGGCTTGCTCAACGTTTTGTATATATGTGTATATAATGTGTAATAATGTAGCAGTAAAACTAAAAAAATGTCGAAAAAAATCTTTAGGAATATTAAAATAAATAACCAAGGATAGAACAAAAGTAAAAAGAAAATTTCAATATGAGATTCTTTTACACAATATTACTCCTTTACCTTCTAAGTTCCAATAGTCAACACTCCAAAGCAGTAAACATTGACGAATTCCTTCGGCAGCCATGTCGACGTTGCAACGTTTTGTATGCTTTCATTTAGGAATGGATTTAAAAACAATAAAATATACGCATAAATATTTACACAAAGAAAATTTTATAAATGAAACTCAAAAATCCTGTTTTTTCTACGGTTCTAATTTTTTTCGGATTAAACCAACAAAATATAAGCGAGAGTTGAATCTCTTAAGCAACCTCCCGGTAGCCAGAGATTTTTTAGATTTTTGCGGGTTCCACTCTAGTGCATATTGTCTCTAGGTTTCTTAAGGTATGACCTATCCATCTCTCTTATTTCTTGTTTTACGGGTTTCTGTTTAGTTAGACTGTATTTGATATTATATTAGGCCGGAATATCCACATGATTCTTCGCAGACACCTATTTATATAGACCTATAGCTCAGTCAGCACTACGTTCTACGTATTACAGCCGTAGAGAATGGTGGACTTGACGTTCGAGTTAAAAATTCGTAGTTTCGTCATCCTTGAGATGACATGAGAGCGCCACACGCTATCTAATGCTCCAAAACACCATGTCCTTTATTTATTCTGTGTAGTATATAATCATGAACGAACTGTCGAGCTCTCAATTACTTTTCCATTGGTAGTGATCTTTGGGGAAGTCGTAGTGTTGATGGAAATGAGCTTTGTTTTATCAACATTTATCTTCAATCCTGCTCTAGCTGCATATGCGTGTATATCATGTAGATTTTCTGTCATATGTGCATGTTTGTGAGTGAGCAAATGTCATCCACATAATCAAGGTCGAGCAGGCTTCCTTGCAATGTATTTCGCAGGAATTTCAGATTGTGTTGTTCATTATTACGTCCGAAACAATGCAGAGGAGTTACAAACAGCAGCAGCAAAAACCACAAGATAATAAAATGAATAATAATGAACAAAACTAACAGCCTCAGGCGAATGAAGAGCAGATGAAATTATGGAAGTGGACGACTATCAAGCAATAGCAGCTGACTCAGATGCCGATGGCGATGAGAATGCCCACTTCCATATTTTCGGCTCGTTACAAGGCTGAATTGTGAACAACAAATACTCGCACATTTTCATATAACAAATATCATTTGCAGAGGTGCGACAAATAAATTAAAACCATTTTAAAATATCTATTTTGAAATGAATTATTTTTAAATCATTTAAAACAAATATTTATTTTTAAAACAAAAACCCCCAAAACAAATAATTTTGTAGTATTTTAATTTTTAAAACAACAACATATTCTTAAAACAAAAACCCAATGATATTTTAGTTTTTAAAATATTTATTTTAAACATTTTTAAAACGATCAGAATGTCTCCCCTATTGATGCTGTCGATGGCTCGGGATAGACTGCTATAGAATTTGTTGTGAATATTAGAATAACCTATTTAAACAAAGTAGTCAGTAAGTTTATATAACTAGAGTAACTACAATGTAATGAATGAATTCAATAATTTTTTGTTCTTAACTATCAAACCAACAGGACCTTCGTACATATACCAAAACATAAACACTACAAACTCAATGCAAATCAACGGAACACATACTGATGGGATATAACAACAAAAGTATAGGCAAGATCCGAAAACTCGGAACATCATCATCAGCCGGGACGTTGTTTTCATAGAAAATGTATGTAAACAATGTATGTATGTATGAATGAAAAAGTTTCTACTTATTGTAATTCTTCTGCAGTTAATATTGAAATGGAAACATAAGTTGTCAATACAGTGGAGATGAAGCTGAAGAATTGTCAACTGATGGTGAAAATTTTCTTGGGTTTGAAGGCAGTGATGAACTTGAGGATGCATTTGACGGCAGCTGCAGCAGTAGCAGAAGGGTATCCAAATTTTCGGAATTTTATGTTATTCAATTAATCGTTAATTTGAAAGCAAAGAATTTCCAATTAATCGAACAATTGTCCACTTAAGTAAAAAATTAATAAGAGTTATATAGACAAGACAAGCCAGTTTACGGGTAGTTCAATATATAGTTATTGAACGTTTATTACTAGGGTCTGCATCCCGGGATTTCCCGCGGGAAAATTCCCGGGAATTCGCATATTTTTCATTTCCCGTATCCCGGGATATTCGTACGGGAATCCCGCGGGAATTCAGTAGAAATTTTCGCATATATTTTCCATCTTTTCTACAATAAAAATGTTGTACAATAATTTAGCTCATATCGATTTTAATTAGGTATGTCAAATATTGCACTTTGATGACAAAATATTTTTAAGCTGAGTTCGGATATGCCAAAAATTCACGTTTTCGGTGATTTCCTGTCACAAAAACCCGGAAAAAGTCGATTTTTGTCGTGTATCCGAACTCCAAAAAAAAAGTAGTCAGTCGTTTGAAAATATTTTAAACAATGCTATAGAAACGCAAGTAACAATATTCTATTAACAAGTCAAGATAGCTGTCTAAAGAAAGAATTTATAGTTTTCGAAACGAGAGGACAGACAGCATAAACATTTTATTTAATGCTCTACTGATTACATCTGTTGAATGTGAAAGATGGTTCTCCGTCGCGTCCACATTTTCCAATAAAATAAGAAATGTCTGATGAGCCATAAATGCATTGTCTGCTCTTAATTCAAATATACACTTGCAAATTTTGATTTAATTAATTTTGAAACTTGAAAAGATTTTTGAATTGAATTCTGTAACAGGTTCGTCGTGTAATAAATATTTATTATTCTGAACTGGGGAACTCTGACTCAAGACCATTTTGCATCTATATTTTATAGAATGAAAATTTATTTAAAAATAGCATTGTGACATTTATTATTTGGCTGCACACTACCACTATCATGATTTTCACCCTGTGAAAGGTTTCGTCAGGTGGCTTCGCACCGACTTTTAAGTAAATGATTTTCACCAACGAATGAGAAGCACAACTCATTTGCTGAATATCCGTTCAAAAATTCGTAATAAAGCACACACCTTAATAAATTGTGAATTTTTCATTTAAAAAAATAAGCTTAACTCATGGCAAACGATATATTGACGATTTCCCGTGCTGTCCCGGGATCCCGGGAAATTGAAAAAATAATTCCCGTTTCCCGGGAAAAAAAAAGTACGGGAAAATGCAAACCCTATTTTTTACGTATCTGATTTTATTTAAAAAATGTAGTTTCAAATTCGAAGTAGGCAAAAATATTAATTTCTTGTCAAAATAAAGAAACTTCCCTTAATTGAGCATAATATCAGAAGTTATCAATTGCCTTTTTGCGAATATGGATCATGTGATTTATAACAGAACTGACTTTATTTTCATATAGCTTTTAAATCACCCATTAGCATACCAAAATTAATAGATGAGTTTATAGAGATATTATCGCTGTAACTCAACCTATCCCCAGAGCTAAAATAAGTACTAGAAAATTCAGCAAACAAACTAGCAGTTTCAGCAGTAGAGCAAGAGACTTTATTATCGAAAACCATTCGAGAGGGATAAACCGAGCTAGTCCTTTTAGAATTTATGAAATTCCAAAAGGATTTCGGACTATTTTTTATATTTACCTCAAAGTTTAGAATATACTGCTTATATAAGATTTTATTAATGTTCATACATGCACCTATCATCATAACCATCAGATGCCTTAAATTTATAGTACTTATTTCTTAAATTCTTTAATTTCTTTAAACCCTGTACCAGGGTAATTTATGAGCTCTCGGCTTTAAAAGAGGTATTCCTTAAGAGCAAATACCATTTATGACATTTAAAAAATGATCGTAACGGTTTGCAACACTCAAATCTTCGACTTTCATAAAAAAAGCTTTTATAAAATAAAAGGTAACCCAAGAGGGTTAGGGGCCGTGAATGTCATTTTAGCTTTGAAAGTTTTAATTTGTTGTTTAATTCATCACTATTTAAATTTATATAGCTTGAACTACACGTTTTTATTAACATTGTATCCGTTTTTAAGACTTGGCAAGTGAAATTGGTCATTTGACCTATAGTGCATTCTTCGGATAGCATCTTCAGGAATTACATATCTTTATTTAACAAAGAATCTAAAAACAGAATAGAAACAATTATACATATGATTCATTCCATGTTAACCGGTACGATTTTTGACCTCGATAGCTCGAATTGTTTCGAAACTTTGTGTATGTATACTGTGATTTTTTCAAAAAGGTGAGTTCATTCAATTGCCTGTGACTCCTGAAATACCTGACTGATTTTAATTTACTATACCTTGTTTGGAAGGTAATTTCATTTCACCACTTTCAAACTCACACAGTCGCTAAAAAAAAGACATCTAAGAACACCACTTTAAAATATCAAGAAAATCAACTATGTAATAATTTCGAAAATCAAAATAAAAGAAATAAAATTCTAAAAACTTTAGAAATTATAACGCGAGGATACAATACCAATCGTAAAATCGGTCAAGTATTTCAGGAGTTACAGGCACCTTTTTTGAAAAATCGTAATTTCAGAACTATGGCTGTTTTTCTTTAAGACTGGATAACTAAGCTGCGATAACAAAAAGCTAAATAAAATTTCATTCTAAATAAAAAATTCTTTTTTAAAATTGTCGCCAAAAGCAATATCAATGTGTGTATGAAAACAAATTTTGAAAAAATAATTTTGTGTTAAAAATTTTTGACTTAGCCTGTATAATTATCCAGTGTAAGTCAAAATTATGGATATCGAGGCTAAGTCCAATAAAGTCGACACAAAATATTTTTTTGAAAATTTCTTTTGATACATATATTTATATTGTAGTTGGCGACAATGTGAAAAAATATTTTTTTATTTTGAGCAAAAAATTAAATTTTTATTAACGTTTTTGTTATCACAGCTTGTTATCCCGACTTAAAGAAAAACAGCCCTTAAATTGGTCATAACTCATGAAAAACAATTTTCTGTGAAGAATACATAAACAGTGTTTCGAAACAATCCGCACTATCGTGGTAAAAATAGTACCACTTGACATGGAATGACTCATATGTATTATTTCACATAACAACAAAGACTATGTATGTCTAGTTAAATATATTATTAACTAGTATGTATGTATTACTATCGAACTCCTAGTTTCACATAATCTGTTTCAGCAAAAATAGATATGTGTAGTTTTTTAAAAAATTATTTAACCAGAGCAAAACGGTATAAATTAAAAAAAAGAAAATGAGAAATTTATGAGAAATGCGTGTTTTTTTTTTGCTCTCCTGAAAAATTGGGAAAAACACATAGCTACTTTGGCTACGACGATATGCAATACATATGAGTTAAAGAAATTCGATAGTATTTTTGGACAAAAAATGCTTTGCTAAACAGTAAAAACAAATACGACGAACTCAATGTGAATACCATTAGCTCAAACACAAATAATATTCTGGGAACCAGAACATCCGAAAGATATTATACGTGGATAACAAAAGAAATACGGGCACTCGGGCATGGAGCCAAACAAACAAATATATTAAAATCTTTTGGGAAATAAATCAAGCAATTGGAGACGCGTGTCGCAAAGAATTCTCAACTCAATGAACAATATTAGGAAATTGAAAGACTAATCACGACGATTTAAATATTCATAAAAAGTTATAGGAGGCATCCGGAATAGTTCGATCCGAAATATTTCGAAAATAAGAAAGTTATATGAAATTACGGAAAGAATACATAAAAACTATATTTATGGACGTAGAAAGGTCAGATTATCAGTAGATATAGAAACCAACCTAGGCCAATCACAGAAGATGAAATAGGAGATGCAATTAGGTCTATGAAAAACAAAAAGTCAACAGGCCCATATGATATACCTGTTGAAGTACAAAAATATTTACTCACAAAACAGGACAATACCCAAAAACAAAAAAAGATAATGCGATACAGTGCCACATGACAAGTTAATTGACATTTCGATTTGAAGGAAAGGGGAAAGAAATAAGATGTATCAAAAACAGGCTTTAAAAGCAGGTGTCCGCCAACCGTAAGCTTTCTTTAGCTGTGCTACTGCTAAAAACTTTCTCAATAACGACGGCTAACGCTAATGTTCAACTTTTGTTTTAGATGAACTAGCGCATCCAATATTTCGGGTACTTTTATTTTCGTTCGTTAGTGCTAGCCATAAAAAGCTTACACAACCAACTAACAGACATTCCGCTAAATCCTGTAAAAACTGTTTTGTAGGCAGCCAAAAACAACCCAAATTGCCACGCCTCTTCAGGTTCCTCCCACACTAATGACCCATATTCCTATGTTAAATTAAAACATCTGTAACTTCTACACAGATATTCGGAATCCGCTATATAATGGTATCTGACAATGCTTTTATAACCACTTTAAGTGTGCAAAATATGGCGGGTTTGCCACGCCCCTTCAAGTACCTCCCACACAAATCAACCTAAACTATGGTGGCCAATGCCACCCCCGAAGGTTTGCCATGCATTCATTTTTTCTTTCCAAAAATAAAGGAATATATCCTAAAAGTAAAGAGTGATTTTTTAAGAGCTTGACATGACTAGATCGTCTTAGAATTTTATGACGATGAAGAATATATATACTTTGTAGGGTCTCATCCATATGTCTTCAAATGTTAAAATTCTCGACAGACTCATCAACCTGCCTAACATATATTTTGCTTCAATTATTTTTTTATACTAATCTTCATATTGTGCTTGGCATTAAGTTCTCATCAAACTTGTCGCCAAAAACCCTTCACCACGTCCTTGACGTTTAAAAACGACACTCGTGGTACCGTTTTCACAAAACGATAGGACAGCGACATTTGTAATAAGACCGAATTTATTTATTTTATTTCAATTCTTTCACAAAAACTCACAACTCTTTTATTATTATTTATTATTACATGTTATATGGCTGTGTCGAAAATCTTACATGTTTCCGAAAAACGACAACCGCAATAAGGCCGATTATTTAATTATTTGCTGTTAATTATTATTATAATTAATTATAGTTAAAAGACTAACGCAATTTAAGCCAAAGTCATGAAAATGTACATTTAATCTAGCCAAAAATATCTCCAAAACAATAAGCCATCTAAAGAAATCTAATACTTATCAATTTGTAATTATTCAGATCCAGATATAGAAATCTAATCTACTTTTAAAATCAACAAGCACAAAAATAAGAAACACTAACCAGCTAAAAGATGAAACAAAATGCAATAGCTTTAAAACTGGACAAAACAGAAAGCGACAGATAACTACTTGTTTGGAATCAAACGCATTTTATAGCTAACATATTGCTGCATATACATATAGGTGCATTCCGCCAGACAATTCTTAATATATTCATCATATATCTAAACCCCTTAACATCATTTAAAAGCTTGCAAATTCTTTGTACGATTAAAATCCTTTTTCGATAATTCACGAAATGGTGAAGAAAAAAGCAATAAAATTCCGTCACGAAAACTACGACATGAAATTTGAATAATGTTCAGGGAGAAATTTTAATTTTTCTTTTAGTCCTAATAAGGCGATAATAGTATCAACTGAAATAGTAAACTTTGGGCAATCTTCATTAACCTGCGAGGCATACATGCAAAATACATTTTTCGACCTTAATGTTCTACTATACGTTAGGGGTGGGATAGTGTTGTATGGGAATTATAGGAGTTGGATACGCTGGAACCACCCTATTTTATGAGGTTCGGACAAAAATTCTTGAACCAAAAAATGGGCGTGGTTGGACTGGTGCAAGTGGGTGCTCATTGTGGTCAAAGGATAGGGAAAAGGGGTAAAAATATATAAAAAGCCCCAAAACTGCCTCGGAGTCGCCCCCAGAGGGGTTAAATGTAAGACTACCATTAAAACTTGTGCAATATTTTCTCAGAACACTCTTACCCTCCATCTGCAACTATTAAGGTGACCCCCATACATTTGCCTATTTTTATATTTGTTATGAAAGAAAGGTCCAAAACTGTCACGCAGTAGACCCTAGAGGGGAGAAGTGTAAGACTGACCCACATTAATATACGATATTCTTAAAAAAAAAAACAAATCTTCAAAAATGAATGGACGAATTTTAACCCTAGTAATTTTGTTGTATAAGTTGGCGTGTAATTTTGCAATTTAAGCGTGAAAAGCTTTATTTACAACTTTGGTGTCTTTGATGACCTCCACTGAAATTTTAAATGTCCTTTTTGAGAGGACTTTCGAAAGTAGGGTCAAATTGACCCATAAAGGAGCTAGAGGGTTCAGATATTCAACAAAAATGATCCCCATAAAATTCCACAACATAGTTCTGACAATAACAGTTCTCTCAGACAATAACTTACAACACTTTTCTCACTTATTATAATGCTCCCTTCGACCACAAAATTTAAACTTCGACCCTCTGCAAAAAGAAAAGAAACCAGCTGGACTATAAGTTTATTCTTCAAAAATGGTCCACTCAACATGCCCTTTCTGAATTATAGGGTTGCTATTCTGATCCATTCAAAAAGTCTTAATTTGTTGGACAGTGTTTTTTAAATTTTGTATAGTCAAGATATGAAATGAAAGAAATAAATATGTATATGTAACTTATTCTACTGAAAGAGAAAAATGGAAATTATAATTCATTATCTTGGATGTATGACTCAGGACCACGTATCATTTTTGTTACGTATCATTTTTGAACGTGCTTTTGAATGACTTCTTTAGATGACAAATATATTCGCATTTGAGAAACCATTTAGAATGAAATCCCTTGATTTAAGAGTAATGATTTTGTCATTAATTTTTAACTACTTATTTTTTGCTGATATGCGTAGTCGGCTTTAGACATTGTTTCCTTTATTTATTCCGCTTGGGAACATAGGATTGCAACAAGTTTATTCCAATTCGATCTATTATACAAATACTTTTTATATCTATATTAAAGACTATCAGCCATATTCTAAAACATTTATCACAGCATATGGTATTATGTAAGTTCAGTGTATTTTAGATAAAGAGACAATTTTAGATGAACTTATGAAAGCACTGGCAAATATGTGCAATATCGACAATATCAGACATTAAAACAAAATGTGAAAATTTGAAGTCCAATTTAGTAGCTAACATAACGAAAGTAATCAGTAATCCATCCCCATAAGGTGAAAAATCATTCTCTGAGTATAGAAACATCCATAAAATGAGCTGAATAAAATGATAACGATGAAGTGAATAAATATATTTTTTTTAATTTTCAACTGAAATATGTGAATAAAGCTGTAACAAGCATTCATTCTCCATAGATCCTTCTCTACAAATAGTTAACTTGATGTATTAGTGGGACTGGATATACCAAAGGCATTTGATAGAGTCAATAATTATAAATTAGTTGAAAACTAAGGACACAATTTATGTTTTCCAGTATGGCATGTAAACTGATGTCTTCATATTTGTTTGCTTGAATGGTGTTTCATCAAGAATGTGACCTGTCCCTCAGGGATCGATTTTAGCCCCTGTGTTATTTATTCAATATATGAATGACATTGTAGATCGTTTTTCCGTTGTTCACTGTGACCGTTTTCGTATGCAGATGATATTCATCTCTATTTTAGTACTAATTCTCTTCAGACATTGGAATATAATATTAATTTGATATTGGAGGATGTTTGTCTGTGGGTGTATGATAAAGATGTCTCTATTAATGATGCTAAAACTAAAGCTATGTTTTTTTGGTCCTCCACATACTATTAATGATGTTGAAATTTATATTAATGGTTGTAGAGTTCAGTTTGTAGATGAAATGAAGTGTCTTGGAATAATACTTGATAATAGACTTAATTTTGCTAGTCACTTAAATTCCGTATTTTCAAGGGTTTTATTGACACTTCGTAGGTTATATTCTGTCGTCTGTCAACTATGGTCCTGAGATAGTATTTGGTACCACTTCTACTTGTCTACTTGTATTTGGTACCACTTGAAACAACTTTAATTAAATCCAACCCTTTTTCGCGTTCATTTTGTAAACTCAAAAGTTTTCCGTTTGGTGTTGACAATAATTTTTAATTTTTCCAACTATAAAATTTTTCTGGGGGGGCTTAACCCCCAGGACTACCCGTCCTACGCCAATGCACATTACATGTTAAAGTTTTTATTTATAGTCTTTTCTGAATATTTTATTTATGTTTACATTTTTAATATACTGTTGTTTATTTTTTCCATTATATACATTTTTTGGAGTATGTTGATTTTGTATATCATGTGTAATATAGCATAATTGGCCTTGATGTCATCCTTATATTACTTTGAAATAATAAAATTAAAAAAAAAAATATGCTTAAAAGGTAACATGATATGTGCCAGTTATCCGTTTTGAGATATATAATGGTTTATGTTTGAGTAATTGAAAAATATTTTTCCACCGAAGCACATTTTTTTCTTAGAATATCCTACTACTATATCGAACTTTCATAAAAAATCGACCCCTTAGAGGTACCATCTAAGGGAACCACTACTTTCAGAGGATGCACTGACTTAGATCACTTTCATTCTTCTCAAAATTGAAAAAATTGAACAAAAAATATTTTATTTTAATTCCTTAATTATTTCCTTACCAAAAATGAAAGAAAACACAAAATATTTTATTAAAAAAAAATTAAATTAGTCTAGAAACTTTATATTGAAATTATTATTTAATTTTCAAATAATTTCATTTTATATGTTATTCAAATTCTCTGAATCACTAAAAGTAGACATTATAAATAAAAAAACGGGAAATGTAATTTTTTTTCCCGGGAATTCCCGTCCAAATTTTTTCGGGAATTCCCGGACCCCACTTAAACCACTTTCAAGCTAACAGCAAAGACAACGGTGTGCATAAAATGAGAAATGTTTTTCTGTGAAGAATACATAAACAGTGTTTCGAAACAATCCGCACTATCGTGGTAAAAAATAATACCACTTGACATGGAATGACTCATATGTATTATTTCACATAACAACTGTCTACGCTGGGCACCCTAAAATAAGTGTAGTTTTAAGTGTAAATTGTATATGAAATACAACATTGAATTATATCGAAGAATTGCGAAGAAAACGAAAAGAAAATTGAAAATGACAAACTGTCAAAATGAATTATTACTCCCGAATAAATCCCGAAACCCGAAGGTACGTTTTGTAATAAAACACCCCGCTTTAATTTGAAATTGAAAAACTAATTTGTTGTTTTTTATTTAAAATTTGGGTAAACTATTTTATTTTACTCCCCGTAAAAGCATTGGTCCTCATCGAACCGGATTCCGAAGCCGCCTTTCATCAAAATAAAATAATTTACCCAAACGTTTATTTGCAGATCCAAACTAATTTGTTGTTGTCGGATCCCCACAAATAAAAAGGTTTTTCTTCATCCCTAAAATATACCCCAACAAAAAACAAGGTAGGTTTTTTGAAATATTTACTGTGTAAATAGTGCAAGAACACAAAATAAATTAAAAAAAAGAAGAAAATAGTGCAGTGCGTTTGGTTAATCGTTTCTACAACAATAACAAACAAGTTGTTGTTTTCGTTTTGCTTCCCACTCCTCAGTGCATTCGAGTTGATTTCGGTTTTTTCGCTTCCCCACTCTCCTCTTCCACATTTCAGTGAAATCGCGGTTTTATTTGTTTGTGACGCGTCGCCGGCCAACGAACATAAAACAATAACAACAATACGCAACATACGCTCATACGTACATACACACGTACATACATACATACATTTATTGCGTCCGTTGTTTTGTTTTTCGATTCCTCTCTTGCACAGTGGATCCAACTGAACAAAAAGTGGAAATTTTATATTTTTATAATTTGATCGGAAATCATCTATAAGGCGATAACCAAGCACTTTACACACTAATACGTGATATTTAATATTGTTTCACACGTAATTTCACATAATATAATATTTGATTTCTAACTATTTTTGGAAAGTTAGACCCATAAAAAGTGAATGTTCTTGCACACTGTGACGTCTGTATATAAGATATTTATATAGAACAGTGGTGTTGGTGAGGCAAAAAAGTGAAAACTTTTTGTCCATAATTATATTATATATACATACATAAACATTTTTGGAATATTTTCGTTTCGAGGCATAACTTGATTAATTTGTCAATTCATTATAAATTCTTGGTTCTTAAATAATTTCTTGGTTTCTTTGATATTTTCGACCAGTTTTTGCGATTAACGTTCTTATTTTTTACCCAAAGGTGATAAAAAGATTGAATTTTCGAGTTTTTTCTTACATTTTTGTGGTTTTTTCGAAATTTTCCTCACCCTTTCTTATTTTTGCTAAGGTTTAGTTGAGAAATCATGTCGGATTTGAAGACATTGATTAGAAGTGCAGACCGTTTAGTCGACTTTGAGTTTCTCGTAACTTCTATGAAGGACGAGGAACATTCTGTAAACTCACTAAACACCCATAAGAAAGAAATGGAAAGACTTTGGGAGACTTTCCGTAATTGTTATGAGGAATTGATCGACTCTTTAGATAAAAAGAACCCTACTATAGCCGAAATTAAAAAATGTTATACATCAGGGTATAAAACGTATGTCCGCACAATGGCTTATATGGATGATCTTATCGATAAGATGAATGAAAAAAGGAGATTGGCTAGTTCCAACATTCCCATTCATCTGCCCCCATGTGATACTGAGGTATTTTCTGGCGATTATAAAAAATGGCCTACCTTTAGAGACATGTTTTCTGCTATTTACAAAGATAACATGCACATAAGTGATATACAAAAAATGTATTATCTAATGCAGAAAACTGAAGGTGAAGCTCGCGACATTATCAAAACTTGTCCAATGACTAATGAAGGCTTCGCCATGGCCTGGCAGAATTTGGTTGACAGGTATGAAAATAAACGGGTACTCGTCAATGCCCAGCTCAAGACGCTTTTTAATCTAGCCCCTATAGTAAAAGAATCTGGTCCCACTATCAAAAAATTGCAACGTACATTGAATGACTGCATAACCAATTTGTCTCTTTTGGGTATAGAAACAAAGAACTGGGATGTAATTTTTGTATTCATCTGTTCTACCCGTCTACCTGAAGTCACTCTAGGGCTTTGGGAACAAACCCAGGGGAGCAGTTCTGATCTGCCGAAATGGGAAAACATGGACAAATTTCTGACTTCTAGATATCAAACTCTGGAATCGGTATTCGATATTAGAGGTGCACATACCCCGATGGTATCCCCTAATGTGACCCAAAATAAGAAACCCTTACATCAGAAGGGTAATTCGAATGATAGTAGAAGATATAAAAGCTTTGCGACTACTGTCCCCCAAAATAGACCTCAAAAGAATTGTCCAATGTGCTCTGAGTTACACCCTATTAAGCTGTGCTCGGTTTTTCTTCGATTGTCAGAAACAGAACGTCTTGAAGCTGTTAAGAGATTGAAATATTGCACGAATTGTTTGGCCGATTGGCACACTTTTAGCAGTTGTAGGAGTTCGGTAAAGTGTTCTCTGTGTCAACAGAAGCATCATTCTTTGTTGCATTTGAAAGATATTCCAACGCAACGGAACTCTTATAACCCTCCTGCGAACCCTGCCCTTTCTAATGCATCGTTGAATTCAAGATCTCATCCCTCGCAAGTACCGCAAGATAATAATAGTGGCCCATCAACTTCGACTGCTGCCCGATCGCTGCAGACATTTGCAACTCAATTGCAAACGAATGCATACTCTACTGTCCTATTAGGGACAACAGTGGTGGATGTATGTGTTCATAAACTGAGATGTTCCGCAAGAGCTCTCATAGATCCAGCATCCCAAGCAACCTTCATTTCACGAAAACTTCAAAAGAAGCTTTCATTGCCCACTTTTAGTGCCCCTACTGCTGAAATTGTTGGTTTAAATGGTGCTGTAACTGCTAGATCGACAAAGATATGTCGAATTACCATTGGTTCTTCTCTTGATCCTCATTTTGAAGTTATCACGGAGGCTTATGTGGTCGAAAAGCTTACCGGTCGTTTACCAACATACTCGTTGGCCCAATTTTTAGATTGTCGTCTACCCGAAATAACGATGAGTGATCTCAAATGTTCTCATATGGACTTATTATTAGGAGGAGATGTATATTCGAAGATTATGCTTACCGACGTCCATAAACATCCCAGTGGTGATCTTATTGCTCAGCGAACTGTTTTTGGCTGGATAGTCACCGGCAAGATCTCCCAACCCGAACCATTACAATCGGTTGTGTCCTTCTATAGTCATCTGGGGCTGAATGACCAACTGTCTCGATTTTGGGAGATCGAAGAGGTGCCTAAGGTATCTTATATTTCGGAAGAAGATAAGTTTTGTGAAGATCTATACCGCAACACCACATATCGAAATTCAGATGGTAGATACGTTGTTTCACTCCCTTTCAAGCGCGAGTATCCTTTAGAACTGCAATTGGCCCAGTCTCGGAAGGGTGCTATTTCTCAATTTGTGAGAAATGAAGCCCGTTTGTTGAAAAATCCCCTTATAAAATCTCAGTATGACTCTGTCATTGAAGAGTATTCTTCTCTGGGACATATGACGAAAGTTCGTCCAGAGGAGCCCACGATTTCGAGACCCTCGTATTATCTACCCCATCACGCTGTTTTTAAGCCAGACAGTGTAACCACTAAACTTCGTGTGGTTTTTAATGCCTCGAATCCTACGTCCAATGGCGTAAGCCTGAATAATATTTTGCATACCGGACCCGTTTTACAATCAGATTTGATGATTTTGGTTCTCCGATGGAGACTTTTCCGGTATGCCTTCAATGCTGACATCGAAAAGATGTACAGGCAAATACTGATACACCCGGATCAAACCGCGTATCAGCGAATAGTTTTCCGTAAGGACCCAGAGGATGATATTTGCGACTTCGAGTTGAACACAGTCACGTTTGGAGTGAATTGTGCCCCTTATTTGGCTATTCGAACCTTGTTGAAGATAGCAGAAGATTTCGAAAAGCAGTGTCCTCTAGCAGCCCAAATTATTAAAAGACAGATGTATGTTGATGACGTACTGGCTGGGGCTCATACTGTCGAAGAAGCGACACAGGGTCGCAATGAGCTTATTAAAGTTCTGTCTTCGGCTGGAATGAGCCTTCGCAAATGGACTGCGAACAGTCAAGATCTGCTAGAGGATTTAGCCCCGGAACATATATTAGATTCAGAATTTCTTAAGATATCGGATGCTAGTACTACCAAAACTTTGGGTTTACGTTGGAACGCTGGAATGGATTATTTCTTTTTTAAACTAGCTTCCACCCCGGATAGGTCTATCGTCACCAAACGAGCCGTCTTATCTGAAATTGCTAAATTGTTTGATCCAGCAGGATGGCTGGCCCCGAAGATTATCGTAGCGAAGATAATTATGCAGCAAATCTGGAAGGATAAGACTGGTTGGGACGATTGTTTGAAACCCTTGACTCTAAGCAGGTGGCTCGCATTTTTGGACGATTATTCCGAAATCGAAAGGATTGAGATCCCCCGATGGGTTGGTTTCAACCCTGATCTTGAAGTTGAACTTCACGCTTTTTGTGATGCTTCTGAAAAAGCTTACGCGGCCACTCTGTACATTCGAATCCAGAACCCGTATGGTGTTTTCACCACCCGTTTACTTGCTGCAAAGACCAAGGTGGCGCCAATAAAGGTTGAATCCTTACCCAGATTAGAGCTCTGCGGTGCAACTCTACTAGCCGAAATGGTACATGCGCTTCGTGATGAGATAGGTCTCAGCTCACTGAAGGCGTTTTATTGGACAGATTCGACAATAGTCTTATCTTGGCTTCAAAAGCCCCCGTGTACTTGGCCCACTTTTGTAGCGAACAGAGTCTCCAGAATATTAAATTCTGTTGGTACGAATAACTGGCATCATGTCAATTCACATGACAACCCGGCTGATATTGCTTCTCGTGGTATTTTAGCACGAGACTTAATATCACACAACCTTTGGTGGAAAGGTCCCTCCTGGTTAGGCCTTCCACAATCGAAATGGCCTAAACAATCGTTTAGATTAATTACAAATCTGGAAACCCGTCCTGTAAAAGTTCACACTGCCAAAGTATCCTTCTCAGAGGATATCTTGGTTCGTTTTTCCAGTTTACCTCGAGCCATGAGAGTAATATCGTATATTTTCCGTTTTTATCACAGGACGGTTGCGAAATATAAGGCGACCCACTCCTATTCTTCCTTGGAACTTGGCCAAGGTGAAATTAATTTCGTGAAAGGTCGTTTGATTGTTTTGTGTCAAAGAACACATTTCCCCGAATATGCGTTGCTCGAAAATGGTGCTGAATTGTCCCATAAAAGCCCCCTATTATGTTTTAACCCATTTATTGATTCATATGGTTTTTTGAGAATGAACGGTAGGTTAAGCCGATCGCTAACTCTCACTTATGAGGAACGATTTCCGAAGATTCTCCCGTATAGTGGTCGTTTTACGAAACTCTATTTGGAATACGTCCATCAGTACTCAATTCATGGAGAAAATTCCTTAATGTTACGTCTGATGAGACTAGAGTTTTGGGTCCCAAAACTTAAGAATTTGGTACGGACCGTAATACACAATTGTCGTGAGTGTGTCCTTCAGAAGAAGAAATCTTCTGAACAGATTATGGCCGCTCTCCCCCCTGAAAGAACTCAACTAACACGTCCTTTTACCTTCACCGGCGTGGACTTTGCTGGCCCCTTTGAATTGAAATCTTATATTGGAAGAGGATGTCGTATAACGAAGGGATATGTTTTGGTTTTTGTTTGTTTTGCTACGAAAGCAATACACCTTGAGGCGACAAACGATCTATCAACGAACTGTTTTCTCGCTGCTTTTACCCGATTTTTCTCCCGTCGTGGATGCCCTTCGAAAATGTATTCTGATAATGGAACCGCTTTTGTCGGAGCTTCCAATGTACTCAAAAAAGATCAGACCCAATTCTTTTTAGATGTAAAACGGCAACTGTTGGCTGTACATGCCTTTCAACTAATGGAGTGGCATTTCATTCCCCCTGGAGCTCCACATATGGGTGGACTTTGGGAAGCTGGAGTAAAAAGTTTTAAGACTCACCTCAAGAAAGTATCACATGCCCAAAGATTTACCTTTGAGGAATTTACGACCATGTTAGCAAGAATCGAAGCTTGCTTAAATTCTAGACCTCTTAGTCCCATGACAGACAATCCAAGTGATTTGAATCCGTTGACCCCTGGACACTTTTTGATAGGAAATGCTTTGCTTTCACCCCCGGAAAACGATGTGTCCTCAGAAAATTTGAGCTATCAATACAGATGGCAAAAACTGAAGGTTCTGCATCATTGTTTTGCTAAACGGTGGAAAGATGAGTATTTGGTTGAACTCCATAAAAGAAATAAGTGGAAGTATCCTCAACGTGATTTTGTCCTAGATGATTTGGTCGTAATTAGGAAAGATAATCTACCTCCCCATGAATGGCATATAGGCAGGGTCGTAAAGGTTTACCTTGGATCTGATTCCAAAGTACGAGTGGCTGATGTTCGAACCGCTAATGGTGTCCTTACTCGGCCAGTAGTGAAGCTCGTACTGCTTCCTAAACCCGAACACCACTAATTATGTTTTTTTTTTGTTGTTGTTATCACCCCTTAGGGAATATGTCGGAACAGCCGAGACGACTAGTCGCTGAACGACCAGAAGCCCCGAAAGAGGAGTCTGGAGCATCCAGTGTCCGCTGCCGCGTCTGCCTACAGAGCCACGTATTACAATTGTGCCCACGTTTCCGAGCGATGGATCCCCAGAAACGGCTGGAAGCAGTGAGGAGGCACAACTACTGCATTAACTGCCTGGCGCAGTCCCATTTTGTAAAGGAGTGTCGGAGCAGAGAGCGCTGCAAGGAATGTACGGCGGAGCATCACACGATGCTCCATATTTTCAAGTGGTGCCGTCCGAGGGGAAGAAGCACTAATGCTGGCAGTGCTGGCCCAGGCAGCAATGGTCGGAGCCGCAGCACCGACCGTAGCAGAAGCGACAATCGCGCCGTCAACCCCAAATCCCACAACATCAAGAAAGGTCGGGCAAACAAGACGAACAATAACGGCAACATTAACAAAAACAAACGCAACAAGAAGAACAATAACGGCAACAATAACAACAAGAATCGCAACAATAACAACAACCCGAATAACGACCGTGGCAACAATGACAACAATGGCCGTATTATAAATTTTTATATATATTAAATTTTTATAGATATTAATTTTTATATATATTGATTTTTTTGAATTGAATTTGTTATTGAATTATTTAGAATATATAACGCCCAGTCTAGCTCCTGCTTCTTCTTGCCTTTTGCATTACTGCAAGGGGGGCGGGATGTCTACGCTGGGCACCCTAAAATAAGTGTAGTTTTAAGTGTAAATTGTATATGAAATACAACATTGAATTATATCGAAGAATTGCGAAGAAAACGAAAAGAAAATTGAAAATGACAAACTGTCAAAATGAATTATTACTCCCGAATAAATCCCGAAACCCGAAGGTACGTTTTGTAATAAAACACCCCGCTTTAATTTGAAATTGAAAAACTAATTTGTTGTTTTTTATTTAAAATTTGGGTAAACTATTTTATTTTACTCCCCGTAAAAACAACAACAAAGACTATGTATGTCTAGTTAAATATATTATTAACTAGTATGTATGTATTACTATCGAACTCCTAGTTTCACATAATCTGTTTCAGCAAAAATAGATATGTGTAGTTTTTTAAAAAATTATTTAACCAGAGCAAAACGGTATAAATTAAAAAAAAGAAAATGAGAAATTTATGAGAAATGCGTGTTTTTTTTTTGCTCTCCTGAAAAATTGGGAAAAACACATAGCTACTTTGGCTACGACGATATGCAATACATATGAGTTAAAGAAATTCGATAGTATTTTTGGACAAAAAATGCTTTGCTAAACAGTAAAAACAAATACGACGAACTCAATGTGAATACCATTAGCTCAAACACAAATAATATTCTGGGAACCAGAACATCCGAAAGATATTATACGTGGATAACAAAAGAAATACGGGCACTCGGGCATGGAGCCAAACAAACAAATATATTAAAATCTTTTGGGAAATAAATCAAGCAATTGGAGACGCGTGTCGCAAAGAATTCTCAACTCAATGAACAATATTAGGAAATTGAAAGACTAATCACGACGATTTAAATATTCATAAAAAGTTAAAGGAGGCATCCGGAATAGTTCGATCCGAAATATTTCGAAAATAAGAAAGTTATATGAAATTACGGAAAGAATACATAAAAACTATATTTATGGACGTAGAAAGGTCAGATTATCAGTAGATATAGAAACCAACCTAGGCCAATCACAGAAGATGAAATAGGAGATGCAATTAGGTCTATGAAAAACAAAAAGTCAACAGGCCCATATGATATACCTGTTGAAGTACAAAAATATTTACTCACAAAACAGGACAATACCCAAAAACAAAAAAAGATAATGCGATACAGTGCCACATGACAAGTTAATTGACATTTCGATTTGAAGGAAAGGGGAAAGAAATAAGATGTATCAAAAACAGGCTTTAAAAGCAGGTGTCCGCCAACCGTAAGCTTTCTTTAGCTGTGCTACTGCTAAAAACTTTCTCAATAACGACGGCTAACGCTAATGTTCAACTTTTGTTTTAGATGAACTAGCGCATCCAATATTTCGGGTACTTTTATTTTCGTTCGTTAGTGCTAGCCAATTTAAGCCAAAGTCATGAAAATGTACATTTAATCTAGCCAAAAATATCTCCAAAACAATAAGCCATCTAAAGAAATCTAATACTTATCAATTTGTAATTATTCAGATCCAGATATAGAAATCTAATCTACTTTTAAAATCAACAAGCACAAAAATAAGAAACACTAACCAGCTAAAAGATGAAACAAAATGCAATAGCTTTAAAACTGGACAAAACAGAAAGCGACAGATAACTACTTGTTTGGAATCAAACGCATTTTATAGCTAACATATTGCTGCATATACATATAGGTGCATTCCGCCAGACAATTCTTAATATATTCATAAGATATCTAAACCCCTTAACATCATTTAAAAGCTTGCAAATTCTTTGTACGATTAAAATCCTTTTTCGATAATTCACGAAATGGTGAAGAAAAAAGCAATAAAATTCCGTCACGAAAACTACGACATGAAATTTGAATAATGTTCAGAGAGAAATTTTAATTTTTCTTTTAGTCCTAATAAGGCGATAATAGTATCAACTGAAATAGTAAACTTTGGGCAATCTTCATTAACCTGCGAGGCATACATGAAAAATACATTTTTCGACCTTAATGTTCTACTATACGTTAGGGGTGGGATAGTGTTGTATGGGAATTATAGGAGTTGGATACGCTGGAACCACCCTATTTTATGAGGTTCGGACAAAAATTCTTGAACCAAAAAATGGGCGTGGTTGGACTGGTGCAAGTGGGTGCTCATTGTGGTCAAAGGATAGGGAAAAGGGGTAAAAATATATAAAAAGCCCCAAAACTGCCTCGGAGTCGCCCCCAGAGGGGTTAAATGTAAGACTACCATTAAAACTTGTGCAATATTTTCTCAGAACACTCTTACCCTCCATCTGCAACTATTAAGGTGACCCCCATACATTTGTCTATTTTTATATTTGTTATGAAAGAAAGGTCCAAAACTGTCACGCAGTAGACCCTAGAGGGGAGAAGTGTAAGACTGACCCACATTAATATACGATATTCTTAAAAAAAAAAACAAATCTTCAAAAATGAATGGACGAATTTTAACCCTAGTAATTTTGTTGTATAAGTTGGCGTGTAATTTTGCAATTTAAGCGTGAAAAGCTTTATTTACAACTTTGGTGTCTTTGATGACCTCCACTGAAATTTTAAATGTCCTTTTTGAGAGGACTTTCGAAAGTAGGGTCAAATTGACCCATAAAGGAGCTAGAGGGTTCAGATATTCAACAAAAATGATCCCCATAAAATTCCACAACATAGTTCTGACAATAACAGTTCTCTCAGACAATAACTTACAACACTTTTCTCACTTATTATAATGCTCCCTTCGACCACAAAATTTAAACTTTGACCCTCTGCAAAATGAAAAGAAACCAGCTGGACTATAAGTTTATTCTTCAAAAATGGTCCACTCAACATGCCCTTTCTGAATTATAGGGTTGCTATTCTGATCCATTCAAAAAGTCTTAATTTGTTGGACAGTGTTTTTTAAATTTTGTATAATCAAGATATGAAATGAAAGAAATAAATATGTATATGTAACTTATTCTACTGAAAGAGAAAAATGGAAATTATAATTCATTATCTTGGATGTATGACTCAGGACCACGTATCATTTTTGTTACGTATCATTTTTGAACGTGCTTTTGAATGACTTCTTTAGATGACAAATATATTCGCATTTGAGAAACCATTTAGAATGAAATCCCTTGATTTAAGAGTAATGATTTTGTCATTAATTTTTAACTACTTATTTTTTGCTGATATGCGTAGTCGGCTTTAGACATTGTTTCCTTTATTTATTCCGCTTGGGAACATAGGATTTCAACAAGTTTATTCCAATTCGATCTATTATACAAATACTTTTTATATCTATATTAAAGACTATCAGCCATATTCTAAAACATTTATCACAGCATATGGTATTATGTAAGTTCAGTGTATTTTAGATAAAGAGACAATTTTAGATGAACTTATGAAAGCACTGACAAATATGTGCAATATCGACAATATCAGACATTAAAACAAAATGTGAAAATTTGAAGTCCAATTTAGTAGCTAACATAACGAAAGTAATCAGTAATCCATCCCCATAAGGTGAAAAATCATTCTCTGAGTATAGAAACATCCATAAAATGAGCTGAAAAAAATGATAACGATGAAGTGAATAAATATATATTTTTTAATTTTCAAGTGAAATATGTGAATAAAGCTGTAACAAGCATTCATTCTCCATAGATCCTTCTCTACAAATAGTTAACTTGATGTATTAGTGGGACTGGATATACCAAAGGCATTTGATAGAGTCAATAATTATAAATTAGTTGAAAACTAAGGACACAATTTTTATTTTCCAGTATGGCATGTAAACTGATGTCTTCATATTTGTTTGCTTGAATGGTGTTTCATCAAGAATGTGACCTGTCCCTCAGGGATCGATTTTAGCCCCTGTGTTATTTATTCAATATATGAATGACATTGTAGATCGTTTTTCCGTTGTTCACTGTGACCGTTTTCGTATGCAGATGATATTCATCTCTATTTTAGTACTAATTCTCTTCAGACATTGGAATATAATATTAATTTGATATTGGAGGATGTTTGTCTGTGGGTGTATGATAAAGATGTCTCTATTAATGATGCTAAAACTAAAGCTATGTTTTTTTGGTCCTCCACATACTATTAATGATGTTGAAATTTATATTAATGGTTGTAGAGTTCAGTTTGTAGATGAAATGAAGTGTCTTGGAATAATACTTGATAATAGACTTAATTTTGCTAGTCACTTAAATTCCGTATTTTCAAGGGTTTTATTGACACTTCGTAGGTTATATTCTGTCGTCTGTCAACTATGGTCCTGAGATAGTATTTGGTACCACTTCTACTTGTCTACTTGTATTTGGTACCACTTGAAACAACTTTAATTAAATCCAACCCTTTTTCGCGTTCATTTTGTAAACTCAAAAGTTTTCCGTTTGGTGTTGACAATAATTTTTAATTTTTCCAACTATAAAATTTTTCTGGGGGGGCTTAACCCCCAGGACCACCCGTCCTACGCCAATGCACATTACATGTTAAAGTTTTTATTTATAGTCTTTTCTGAATATTTTATTTATGTTTACATTTTTAATATACTGTTGTTTATTTTTTCCATTATATATATTTTTTGGAGTATGTTGATTTTGTATATCATGTGTAATATAGCATAATTGGCCTTGATGTCATCCTTATATTACTTTGAAAAAATAAAATTAAAAAAAAATATGCTTAAAAGGTAACATGATATGTGCCAGTTATCCGTTTTGAGATATATAATGGTTTATGTTTGAGTAATTGAAAAATATTTTTTCACCGAAGCACATTTTTTTCTTAGAATATCCTACTACTATATCGAACTTTCATAAAAAATCGACCCCTTAGAGGTACCATCTAAGGGAACCACTACTTTCAGAGGATGCACTGACTTAGATCACTTTCATTTTTCTCAAAATTGAAAAAATTGAACAAAAAATATTTTATTTTAATTCCTTAATTATTTCCTTACCAAAAATGAAAGAAAACACAAAATATTTTATTAAAAAAAAAATTAAATTAGTCTAGAAACTTTATATTGAAATTATTATTTAATTTTCAAATAATTTCATTTTATATGTTATTCAAATTCTCTGAATCACTAAAAGTAGTCATTATAAATAAAAAAACGGGAAATGTAATTTTTTTTCCCGGGAATTCCCGTCCAAATTTTTTCGGGAATTCCCGGACCCCACTTAAACCACTTTCAAGCTAACAGCAAAGACAACGGTGTGCATAAAATGAGAAATGTCATAGTAACGGTACTTTTTTATAAATGTCAAAAAGAAAAGTTCTTAAATTAGATCAAAGTAAAGAGAAAAATTGGCATATCTCATTTTTCGGCAAGACCATTTTCTGCAATCAATTATCCAGTTTAGCGAGGTTTTACTGTACATGTAAAAGTTTCAATCAAAATTTAAACAATTTTAAACTGTGGAAGCAGCTTTAAAAAAACGGCGAAACACTTTCTTAGAAATGCGATAACATTTACAAAGGTTTTCAAATTTAAATCTATGTTTCACGATTGTTCGAAACTGAAAATAAAAAAAGTAATGGAAAACCAAACACAGACTTAAAGCAAGAAACAAATGGAAAATTATAATAGAAAACAGAGAACGAAAGAACTGTCGGAACTAAAAAAGATAATGGAAAGAAATGCGAAACTCGAAAACCTCGCCATATACAACCTCACCGCAAAATTTTTTGAAGGCACGGTGGGGCAGATGACCAGTTTAAGAGACGATCCCACGGTAGCCGGTTCTACGTACCGGATTGACTCAAAGATGAATTCTTCGACCAAGGGCTGCCACCTTAGCAATATACGTTATGTGTTTGTCCGTTTTTACATCGTGGGAGCAACATTACCCGGAGTGTTTGCTCCGAATACTACTGGTCCGTGCCGGGATAGAACTCAACATCGTCGTATTCTTCGTCATCGGTCTACGGTACACCTCCGCAGTCTCCCTCGCAGCAGTCCGTACAGCAGCTAACACCACACATTGCTGTAGCAAGACCGGACAATGTACTAATGTTGCAATTGAATTGCAACGGTCTTCGAGGCAAAATCAACGAGATAGTGGACTTTATGAGTCGGAACAGCATCAAGGTCGGTGCGATTCAGGAGACTAAGCTGACCGAACCTGCAGCTTGTACAGTTGTGACGGATACAATGTGCTACGTAAGGATCGCGCCAGAAGTGGAGGTGGGGGATTGGCGTTCCTGATACACCATTCTGTGTAGTATAGGTCTATCTCGCCTGAGCTTGACTCTAGAGACCCATACATGGAATGTATGGGGGTAGCAGTCACAGCTGTACAACGTGTACATTCCGCCGGTTGCCAGCACTGCCTCAAGTTATCATCCTAACATCAGCTCGCTGCTGCAAGAGGATAACAGGGTTATACTTGGTGATTTTAATGCTCACCACGAGATTTGGCATTCAATCCTAGGTAATGACCCGAGAGGCAATGCGTTTTTTTAACGAACGGTCCCAACGCCTCTCATTCCCGCCCCTTCCGACCGAGAGGGCCTCGTCCCCATAACGTAGGGACAACGTACACACCACAGTCCGAACTGTGGTGGACAAGCAGTAGAGGGTGGAATGCAGGCTACAGATTAAATATCTTCAGCCGGCAAAAACAAAACAAAGACAAACTACACTAAAGGTTAATGCTAACATTTGATATAGAAGCAATACATTACATTTAATAATACTAAAACAAAATACTAAACATTCAAGTACGAGAGAATCCTTGACTTTATTGTATCGATTCCGACACCAAAATCTATGATGTGGTACAATGAATTAAAATCAATACACATTCTACGAATGGGCTGCGCAGAAGCATAATTCGTACGCTGAATATCAATATGAAGAAACTGATAGTATCTAGTTGGTCTAAATGGCACGTTAAACTTAATCCTAGAATTAAGATATTCAGATGAGACATCACCATTTATAACCTTAAATACCATCACGGTGTTCAGCATAATTCGTCTACTTTTTAAGGAGGGCAAGTCAATCAACTTCAATCTACTAGAATAGGGGGGAAGAACAAAATCACTATTCCAATGTAAGTGTCTCAATGAAAACAATAAAAATTGCTTCTGAACTGACTCAATTCTGTCAATATAGACGCCATACTGAGGGTCCCACACTACAGAACCATATTCCAAAATAGGCCTAACGAGCGAAGTAAATAACTGTTTCGTCACATAGGGATCAGAGAATTCTTTAGCCCAACGTTTAATAAAGCCAAGAACACCATACGCCCTGTTAACCATGGCCATAATATGATTGTTGAAATCAAGATCTACAAAAGAATCAACTGTCTCTAACTCAGCTCCAATAAGATCATATCTGGGGGGTTACTATGTAACTCGATTCGAAAGTTAAATATTACGAAAACGGATTTTCCCTACCAACTAACTCGAATTCGCAAATACATTTGCTACTTTCGATTTGCCACATCCGATTATCGGATACTCATACTCTACTTTCGTATGTGCATCACTATGTATTTCGAATTTAGATGTCAAAGTCGCTCAAAAGTAAACATTTGTACTCGTTTGATATTATGCTAACGGAAAGAATTAAAATATTAAATTATTGACACCAAACGCATAAAAATGTAAGTATTTATTAAATTTATATATATATCAGTAGATTAATATTTATAAAAAATGTTTTTTAATAGGGAAAATCCAACAAAAAATGTAAACACCAAACAAATACAGTTTGAGATCATGCTAAATTTTATGAAGGATCATCCGCAGTTGGCTAAGGGTTATGTCAAAGCTCCGGAAGCCAAACAAGCCACCAATAATTTATGGTCTCGATTGACAGAAGAGCTAAATGCAGCCGGTCCACCAATGCGGGAAGTGGTCAGTTGGAAAAAAGTATGCAAGTGATAGTTTGCCCATAAATGGAAATTAATGATTTCCTTTTAGGTTTGGGCAGATCACAAGACCCATCTTAAGGCCAAACTGCGAAAGAATCGAACTAATTTTTCGGGCACAGGCGGTGGACCGGCAAAATTGTGTTCATTCACGGCGCTAGAAGAAGGTGTCATAGAGTTGCTGGATATGCATTTTCATTTTGCGACACAATACATTCTCTATAGCATTACACACTTCTTTGATGCAGTTTGACACAGTTTGTTGTGCCAAGCCAGCAAAACGGTCTTGACCGATTTGGTATGGGTAACCACCTTGACCAAGAAACTTAAGTGTAACACCTAATTTGATTTCTGGTGTTACACCAGTCGATCTCTGTGTTGTTGGCAGCTGCGACGTAATGCTCTCCAACACATAGTTAAAAGCTTCCTTGTTAAGTCGGAAATTTCACACAAACCTATAAATATAAATATAAACCCACGAACAACATACATACATAACATGTTGGTACTTACATTGCATCCGTTAAGTGCATAAAATCTACACCATCGCGTAAGATTCTGCGTTCCATTCGCTCGTCTTCATTTTCCATCCAAAGGGCAACCGAATCCATTTTTGTAACATACAAATATTATTTACTTTTTATTTTGTTTTGACATTTCATGTAATAAATGTTGCCAACTCTGAATAATACATTCGAAAGTACTGCCAAAAATGTTAAGAAATAGTGGCAGCACTTTTCACTCGATTCAAAACTCTTACATGGTAAGAGTATAAATTCGGATCGAATACAACTTTCGAGCTGTTCGAACTTTCGAATTGAGTTACATAGTAACCCCCCTGACAAATTTCGGATTCGATCTAAAGAAACGCATATGCTTGCATTTCCGTAAATTAAGTTCCATGCAGTTTATGTCACACCAACATCCAAAATTATCCAAGTCGTCCTGCAAATAATGAGAATATTCTAGCTGTTTATAAGACAAAAATATTTTCACATCATCCGCATACATCAAAATCCTAGAGTTTATAATAGACTCCGGGAGATCATTTATGAATAATAAAAATAGTATAGGCCCAAGATGACTACCTTGGGGAACTCCCGATGAAACCAGAATTGGCCTAGAACAAGAATTTCCGAATTTGACAATCTGCGAACGATTATTCAGATAAGAAGATATCCATTTCAAAAAATTACAGCTAAAACCAATTCTATCTAATTTATATAACAAAAGCTCGTGATTGACTTTATCAAACGCCTTGCTAAAATCCGTGTAAATGACGTCAGTTTGATTACCCAGAACAAACCCATCAATAACGTGTGAGGTAAACTGAGTCAAATTCGTCGTGGTCGATAAGCCTTTACGAAACCCATGTTGGCTGGGACTCAAAATAGAAGAAACGCTGTGAGAAACAACATTAGTCACCAGTTTCTCAAAAAGCTTAGGGATAGCACTTAATTTAGCTATCCCTCTATAATTCGAAACGTCAATTAGACTGCCAGATTTATGTAGGGGATCAATGAACGACTGCCTCCAAGCCGAAGGGAAATATCCAAATCTCAACGAAGTAGTAAACAATAACGTCAGAGGAATAGCCAAACCACTAGCACAGAATTTTAAAATTATACTTGGCACCCCATAGGGGCCGACACTATTTGTTGATTCTAGATCATTCAAACTTGACAAGACTATTTGAGACTTGACAAGTCAATAATTGGTATTTCTAATTGATTCAAAGCAGGAATATCATAGGGGTAAGTGCTGTCGGATCGATAAGATCTATTTGAATATGTGGTCGCAAAAAAATCAGCAATATCCTGGTCCTCACAATATTCCAAGCCATCCATTCTAATCCTAGTTGGTTTAGATGTGGATTTACGTTTCAAATTAACAAAATCGTAAAAAGCTCTAGGGTTATTTCGAAAATCATTCTTCACCTTTTCCAAATATAGTCTATAACATCTCCGAGATTCGACGTTATATCTCGACCTAGCAATAGAGTATCTTACATAATCGGAGTTCAATTCAGATTTCTTAAACTTCTTAAAAAGTCTACTTCTCGAATTTTTCATTCTGGACAATTTATGAGAAGACCAAGGTAGTCTTTCAGATTGCCCAACTCGAATTTTCGGTACAGATTGTGACAGGAAGTCCCTAAGAATTTGATAAAATGTATCCACAACAGCGTCAATATCTGCATAGTGGCTACAACTACAGACGGAATTCCAATCAACGTCACGGAGAAGAGAGTTAAGCAGTATAAAATTTGTCTTTCTGTAACAGTAAACGGTGAGATCATCCTGAAGAATGAGATTCATTGCAGTACAACATCGATAAACCTAAGGTAGGATGGTAATTGTCCTCTGGGAGAGATATGGGGAGAACCCTATTGATCTCAAAGTAATGAGGATCATTAACAAATACTAGGTCAAGTTGTCTTTCACTTATATTCTTTACATAATTAATCTGCAATAAATTAAGGTCAGCAAAAAGCCTGACTATATTCGAGGCAGAATCATCCGTATCAAACGATGATGGCAGTGCGGTTAAAGCCTCCGTGTCCGGCAAGGCAAGCCAAGATAAGGAAGGTAAATTAAAATCCCCTAAGATTAATGTACGGTCTAAGTCACCTGACATTGAAACAATCCTACCAATCGCGGCCAAGTGACTTTCGTAGACACATAATTCAGATGATGGAGGAATATAAGAGCAAGTAATGAACAATTTATTGCTACCTAAATTAATAAGAACTGCAATAAATTCAATGCCATCTAGCCCATGGAGGATAATACGTTCCGATGGGAAAGAATTAGTAACAGCAATAAGTACACCGCCACCAATCCTTCCTAAACGATCATTTCTAAAGATAATATATCTACTACAAAAAATCTCAGAATCTAAAACTGACTCTTTTAACCAAGTCTCAGTAAATACAAGAGCAGAGAAATCAAAATCAAAGCTATCAACAAATAATTGATTCAATTTCGTATTCAAACCCCTTACATTCTGATACCCGATATAAAAAGAATCAATTAGTTTTTTGGGACAGTAGCTGACTTCAAAGGCAGACGAGCCAAATTGTCCACCCTATCCACAAATTCCTTAACAAATGCCCAATGGCCAGAAGTCAGGGATCATCAATCTGTCAAAGATTTCCCTCGTCGTAATAATTTTAAAAGAAGCCCGACTTTGAGAAAATGACGACTTCAATTTAAAAGACTTAAGGTAAAAATTACCCTCGATCTTGGATCTAATAAAGCCATTCAAGTCATCAACTGTGGTATCTGGGGCGAACCTCGAGACGAAGACCATTTTCATCTCCGGGGCCATGGTCAATCCACCAGAAGTACCACTAGATTGCTGTGAACGTACGTCTGCAACAGGCATAGACTGAAGTAAATTCCCGCCTACCACACTGGTTTGTGGACTCATACCTGTTGCAGCCGTAGGACGAGTGGGATTGTCGCTTTCCACGCTGGTCTGTGGAGGATATGTGACAGTTCTATCACAAAGCAGTGGCCCAGCAACTGTAGCATAGGTCGGATTTTTATCATTCGACGATTCCAACCCGTCAACAGTTTGAGCCGCAGGTTCAGCAACATTCAAATGCTCAGTCCTCGGCGTCACTGATCTTGATGATTTTTCACCGCTCTTTTACGTTTCTGTCCCGAAACAACCGGTGATTTCTCAAACTTATCTAATTCAGAATATTTGTCAAAAATATCACCGAATTTAGAAAATCGCGTATAAATGGACCAAAGATCCCTAGACATCTCGGTAACCTCCGTCATGGAGCCTTTAAAAAAGTTATAAAATTTTACACTAATTTTTCTACATTTAGTGCAGCACCACCTAAGACCATTGTTGTCTCCGTATAGAGCATCCACAATCCTTGCACTAATTCCGGCACACTTAGCATGCCACTGACCAGTGCAAAGCCAACACTCTATCGTGATCTCTATATCAGAGACAATTTTACACTTTTCCGACGAACAAGACATCTTTTTAAAACAAGCACAAATTATTAATATAAGGTAAATAAATAATTCCACCCTTTTACTGTAATGATACTAATAAAAAAACGCGCGTGAAAAAAATCACTAAAAAATTTGAGAAATCGATTAAGTGGCAACACTGTCAGAATAGACAAACGAAGAACGAATGTTAAAACAAAGACAAAAACAAAACTCAGTGTTAAACGTTAATCACAATAACAAAAATAATGGTTATGGAGCAGCAGTAATTGTTGTTGTTTGGTGAAGAAACAAATTCTTAACCAAAAATTACTTTTTTAAACACTAAAAATGTAACAAAAGTAGTATCACAAATTAGTACACCAATAGAACGATCACTTATCTTCAAATTAGTTCACTAGTTGTGAAAAAATATCCACTTGAAACACAAAAAATTCACAATTATTTAGAAAAAAGCACGGAGCACAAAAACTTTACTGCTTATTCAGACAGAGTTACCAAGCGTTGGCGGAACAGATTGACGACTCCACGTTTTGCACAGTGAATGAGGATGCCCCCACCAGGATTATGGGTGACTGCCATAGCTCGCCAGATATCACCATCGTTTCGGCTGGTCTGATAAATGACAGTACATGGCGACCTGTTATCTCATTGGGCTCAGACCACCTCCCCATAATCCTCTCCATTGACCGACCATCTGATTTCATCACCTCTGAAGGCCGTACCTTTCTCAACTAGAGGAAGGTGGACTGGAACGGGTTCAGAGAGTTCACCAATCGAAGCTTCATTGAACTACCCATTCCTTTCGACGTGTAGTAGCTGAGAAAAATTTCCGAGTCATCGTCAACGCAGCAGCCGCTAGACACATCCCTGCTGGTCGAATACCCAAAATGAGACCAAACTTCCCAGCAGAGGCAGCGGGACTCGCAGATGAGCGTGACGACATTCGTAGGGCTAATCCTGGAAGTTGCACAAATCATCAATAGCTCAAAGTCATCCAAAGCGCTTGGTCCAGACGGAATCTCTATGTTGATGTTGAAGCAATTGGATGAACCGGGAGTCGAGTACCTGACGAAGGTCCTCAAAAGGTAGTTACCGAGGCCTGGAAAATGGGCAGAGTGATACCGCTATTACCACACATATCGGTCGCGGTCTGAACCAGGATAAACCGTGTGACAGGACGGTCATCGTGGCCCTTGACCTATCGAAGGCATTTTATACGGTCAACCATGCCGTTCTATTCGAGGACATTGCCAACACGTCCCTCCCGAACAATCCGAAACGTTGGATCGTGAAATATATATGTTTGGACGCCAGTCATTTGTGGAATTCAGAAATAGGAAGTTAAAACTCCGTAGAGTTAAACAGGGAGTTCCCCAAGGAGGGGTGATATCTCCGGCTCTGTTTAATCTCTACCTTTCTGGTATTCCACAACCACCTGACGGCGTGGAAATCGTGACATACGCCGATGATTGCACCGTATTAGCGTCGGGCCCCAAGCGAAAGGCTGAACACCTATCTCGTTGATCTTGCCAATTTCTTCGCAGCGAGGAATATGAAAATATCCGCCTCCAAATCGTCAACCACACTATTTACCACTTGGCCTACAGAGGTCAGAAGGACATTGAATGTGAAAGTCGACGATACACCAATACCGACTTCACACGCCACAGCTATTTGCGATAAAATGAGAAGTAGGAACAAGGTCCTCAAGTCGCTTGCCGGCAGCACTTGGGGAACCGACAAAGAAACCTTGTTGACCTCTTACAAAGCAATAGGCCGGTCCGTGGCTAACTATGCGGCGCCAGTGTGGTCAGCAAATGTGAGTGATACGCAGTGGAGAAATATATAAACTTGCCAAAATGCCGTCCTGAGAACAGCAACAGGCTGTCTCCTCATGTCCCATCAAGATCACCTACATGAGGAGTCTAAGGTCATTTCCGTACGTAGGCACAACTTTATGTTGTCTACGCAGTACTTACTTGGGTGTTATCGCAGATACCATCCAAACCACCATCTGCCCCCTCCGCCCAGGCAGGTAAGGAAATACCTCCAGGATCTAGAGAGAAGTCCAAAGGTATAAGAGAGAGCCTCTAGATCAGCGAGCATACAAGGCAGGTTTAAACGATATTCACAGAGACGCTGTCGCAGCAGCAATCAAAAACAACGCCATGAATATCGTCCTCGGAGATCATCCAGCAGAAATTGCAGTTGAAGAGAAAGAACTGCCGCGACAAACTAGATCGGTTTTGGCACAGCTGAGATCTGGATGGTGTAGCCGCCTTAATTCGTACTGGGCACGAATTGACGGCAACGTGCAGAATATCTGCCCCGCTTGTAGCCAGGGGCCACACGACACGCTACATCTATTCAACTGCCCTGCAAAACCCACTCAGCTGGTCCCCAGGTTACTATGGACGCACCCTAAGCAGGTGGCCATCTTCCTGAACCTGGAGACGAACGACGCAGATCCTGATAGTGAAGGAGATTAAAAACGGACAACACAAACATACATACATATAGAATTGGAGCTACAGCAGCTACACCTTTGAAATTTCGTACATGTAGTTATGGTGGTTACCAAAGTCGCCTATAAAAATTTTGAGTTGCCAAGTCCTCTTACAGTGGGATGGTAGTAGATTTTTTGAGGTAAAATATCTTAGGAAACAGGTAGACCTGTTAAATACAGGAACGACTCGTAAACATACACGAAAAACACAACACACTTTATCGCAGTACATTGCTTTTTGCGATAACATTGTTACATTTTTTTAATTTTTGTTAGTTTACATATCAGTGTTAGTATTTTCTAATTTACAAAAAAATCAGTAGCTTGTGCCTTTCGTTTTACAACAGATGCGTTTTCATATTACTTTAGGTTAAACTATCAATATCAGCAACTATCAGTCATTATTACTTTCTGAAAATACGTTACTCAAAAAATTGACTTTTTCCTCTCAAATTGGCGTTTGGCTCCATCGTAGAGTGTTCTGATCTGTCTGAAAACTTTCACATTACCTGATGAGTTTTCAATGCGATGCAGCTTTCTCTCCTATTAGACAAGAATTTGTATAGTGTTTATATATTATAACTTCTTATTTATGCACTTCTTAAGTGCAGTTAACATAAAACTTTCATTTAAAATACACAATTTAAACATAAATACTAACAAAAATTAATGTTAAAGTATAATAAAGCGTCATTATGGCTGTTTCTCTTTAAGACTTCATAACTAAGCAGCGATAACAAAAACCTAAATAAAAATTAAAATTTCACTCAAAATAAAAAAATCTTTTTTAAAATTTCCATCAACAGCAATATCAATGATTGTATGAAACAAATTTTGAAAAAATAATTTTATGTTAAAAATTTTGGATTTAGCCTGGATAATTATTTAGCTTAAGTCAAATTTATGGTTATTGAGGCTAAATCCAAAAAAGTCAACACAAAATAATTTTTTGGAGAATTTGTTTAGATACAAATAATTTATATTGTAGTTGTAGACAATGTGAAAACATATGCATATTTTATTTTTAGGCAAAAAATTAAATTTTTATTAACGGGTTTGTTTCGCAGCTTATTATCCCGGCTTAAAGAAAAACATTATTATATGCATTGTATATATTCATTGCTGTTTTTTACTGCCTTCATGTTTTTCGTTTTGTTTACATTCGTTACAAAAGGCGCAATGTGTCGCGAGTGTGGCCAAAAATGATTGAACCTAATCTTAAAATTACTTATCAATAGTTGTGAAATGTGGTGCGTAAATTCCTCTAACAGCGTAGAAGCGCAATCTAAATGGATTTTTCGAAATTTGTACTTATAAGGGGCGATAGAGACAAAAAGGGATAAAAATGGTACCAACTAAAGTATGTAGCTAGAATCGTGAAATTCGGCGTGTACATTCCTCCGACCACATACACGAGCAACATAAATTGATTACTTGGAATTTGTACTTTTAAGGAGTGAGCTAGACAAAAATGGCAGCAACTAAAGCATTACAGCTTGAATCGTGAAATTTGTTACGTAAATTTCTCTCACCGCGTAATATAAAAGCATTTTTGCACGTTTAAGGGGCGAGCTGGACAAAAAGGGATAAAAATGGTACTAACTAAAGTTTTGCAGCTAGAATCGTGAATTTTGGTATGTAAATTACTCTGTAGAAGTGCAGTAAAATTGGATTTTTCGAAATTTGTACTTTTAAATTGTGCGGACAAAGGGATAAATATTGTGTACATCCCTTTTATTACGTAAACGCGGAACATAAATGGATATTTGGAAAGGGATAAACGTGGTACCAAAAAAGTACATGATTTTAGGGGAGACGCGAGAACACATGTAATGATTTTTCAAAATGTGTACTTTTTGAGAAAGAGTTGCAATTAGGTATAAAATGGACGGCTGCATCTGGAAACATGAGATCGAGGATATAAAAGGCTCTACGGTTGTAATTTTTTGTTCGCAACCGAGTAGAAAATTATAAAAATAATACATACGAACGGAGATCAGCTGAAATAGTGCACTTCGGCAAACACATTTCTTTGACTGTGTATATATTTATCTATATCCACCAAAACAAAATTCAATAAATACTATCCAATATCAGCAATACCGCCCATATTTCAAGGGTATCAAACCTTTATGAAAGCATTGTCAAATTTCAGAGTATTTCGACCATCCGTATATAAGTTATAACAGCTTTAAATTTAGGTAGGTTGGGGTGATTTGTATGGGAGGTACCAGAAGGGTACGCGCCATATCTAACTTTATCATATACCCAAAAAAACTTTATCATATGCCCAAATATAGATAATTCCATGGAAGTTTCATGGATTTTTATTTAACCCATTTGTGTGGGAGGTACCAGAAGGGGCATGTCAATTTCGCCCATTTTCGAACCTTAACCCACATTTGTGTGGGAGGTACCACACAACCTTAACTAAGTTTGGGGAAAATATTACCATGTACAAAGTTTGAATTGATTCCTTGACTCCTTTCGAGAGTTATCGTGTACACCGCAGGCTGGACGGACAGACAGACGGACGGACATGGCTCTAACATCTTAAAATGTTGTGAAACGGATTTGGTCCAAACATACTTAGGGTCTTAAGTCACTCCTTCAATGTGTTACACTTTTTTTCTGTCCCAAATGATATATACCTATGATATATATCCTACTGTGTAGAGTGAGGGTGGATAAACCTGATAACAAATAACTGGCTTTTCCCTGTGCGAATTAGCGGGCACTGCTAGTATTTTATTTTCATAGTTTTGTTGTAACTATTTACTCAGGTTCGAGATCATTTGTGAAAACAATGTGTTTTTAAAAATAATTATGTGACATTTATTTGGTTCGGTTGCTCACAAACACAATTGAGTGAAGACTGCAATGAACTTTCATATGCACCCGAAAATCGCAGACGGTAGTTATCGTGTGTAATCGCAATTCGCGAAAAGTGCACTCAGTGTTATGCTGTTGCTATGTTCAAGCAACAACATGTTTAAGTCATACCTCACTTAATTTAATTTTTTTTGTTCGATCTTTTCTTTTCATAGTTTTATTGTAACTATTTACTCAGGTTCGAAATCATTTGTTTTTGTTTTCTTAGACAGAAAACAAAGTCTTTTAAAAAGAAGTACAGTGAGTCACAAAAGTACGTTATTTCTTAATTTTTCTTTAATAATGCATAAAATCATCCAAAAATGTAATTGATATATTTTGCTATTGGCTTAATCATATGCGTCAAAATAAAAATACAAAAAATATCAACTCCATTGTGTTTTTGTTTTTCTCTACATTTTGATGCTCTCAAAAGTATTTTGCTTTTTTCGAATCCCGTTAACTTTTACAATTTTCGTGCTCTTTATTTTGGCTTTCTATCCTTTTTTAATTTTTTTCTATCCTTGTCATATGCACTTCTATTCAAATTAGTCACAATTAGAGTATTTTCGTGTGTACTTTTTTTGTTATTAATATGCCAAAGGGAAAAGAACTGAATTTTTCTGAAAGAAAAATCATTTTACATCTTTATGACAAGGGTAAATCCATAAAATACATTTGCGAAATGTTTGAACGTTTTCATCAAACAAAAAACGTGGCAATATTTAAAATAAAGCCAGTGGTGGATGTCCAAAATTGTTTTCAGATAGAAATGAAAGAAGAATAGTTAAGGAAAACCAGGATTACCCACATTTATCAGCATCAAAAATTAACGACAGACTCAGGGGTACCCTATGCACTAGTGTAAGCAACGAAACGATCCGTACCCAGATCCAACAATATCAATGGTCGAGTGGCAAGAAAAAACCGCTTATTTCGGAAATAAATCGGAATAAAATTTTCGATCAGCTTCATAAAAACAAAAATTTTGAGTTTTTGCAAACGGTCTTGGAAGGCCCGGGTTTTTAACAGGATAATGATCCAAAACATGCATCTGCGGACGTTAAACTGTGGATTTTATACAACACCAAATGCCTGGCCAAATGCCAACACCTCCCTAAAGTCCGGACATAAACCCAATAGAAAATCTTTGGGCTTACAAGGAGGAAAAAATTAGAGTACACCATATTTCATCTAAGGCCACACTAAAACAAGCTTCACAATATGAATTGGACAAAATACCGGTGCAGGAACTTAAGCTATTTTAGCTAATAACGGATATCCTACAAAGTATTAAATTAATTATGTCGTATAAAAATACTGTAATAAAATTAAAAAAGCAAAATACTTATGTGGTCTGTTTATAAAAACGTACAAATATCATATATTTAACTTAATGAAATTTATGTTTATGTTCCTATTAGCACATTCCAAATAAAATTTTAATTAATTTTTGTTAAAAAAGCTTTTTATGCTGATCTTTTTTAAAGAAAGTACCAAATTCTTTATAGGCAAAATACTTCTGAGACTCACTGTATGTGACATTTATTTGGTTCGGTTGCAGTTCTCAGTCAATTGAGTTTGCGAGACTCAAATACAGCTGTTGTTGCATTGCATTGGGCATTGATAAAGTGGACTAGCGTCCTTGAAACGATCGTCTGCCCTGCTAGCAACCAAACAACAACAATAATGTTTAATTTAACATTTTGTTTTTATTGTTTGTATGTATTGTTGGTCTGTTAGGTTGTACGTGTTGTCACTTATTTTGGTTCAAGACCAAAGGTTGTGCTGAAGTCTTCAGCAGAACCCAAAATTAGCAACTTTTAGCTGTTGCAGCTAAAAGTAGACTGCACAGTTTCGATGGGCGCTACCCCATCTCGTCAGAACTTTCGCAACGAATGTATGTCTTTGACTTAAATCAGGGTTCATATTAGTACCAGCGGTCACATACGACAAATGAGAAGCGCTGATAAACCAAATATTCCACCGAACTAAGTCGACACACTAAAAATCTCACTTTGCCAATTCAATGTTATGCATGTGCTCGCATCGCTCGCAACAATGCAAAGGTTGTTGTTGTACGGTATGTCCCGTCTTCACTGTACCTCGTGTGTATTGTTGTTGTTTGTATGTATTGTTGGTCTGTTAGGTTGTAAAGAGTAATTTTTTTGAGGTTAGGATTTTCATGCATTAGTATTTGACAGATCACGTGGGATTTCAGACATGGTGTCAAAGAGAAAGATTCTCAGTATGCTTTGACATTTCATCATGAATCGTCTTACAAACGAACAACGCTTGCAAATTATTGAATTTTATTATCAAAATGCGTGCTCTGTTAAGAAAGTTCATTGCGCGCTTCCATTTTATGGTCAGTTTAATCGACCCACTGAAGCGGCTATTCGGGCTATTGTGACTAAATTTCGCACCAAATTTACATTGTTGGACATTAAACCACCAACACGCTTACGTAGAGTGCGAACTGAAGAAAATATCGCAGCTGTATCGGCCAGTGTTAATGATGACCACCAATTTTCGATTCGTCGCCGTTCGCACCAATTGGGTCTCTGTTACTCAAAAACGTGGAAATGCCAAAATTGGACTAAGCGGATGGACCACCTAAGACGCAGCCGCGGTCAACATTTAAATGAAATTATCTTCAAAAAGTAAATGTCATGGACCAATCTAACGTTTCAAATAAAGAACCGATGAGATTTTGCAAATTTTATGCGTTTTTTTTTTTTTTAAAAAGTTATCAAGCTCTTAAAAAATCACCCTTTATGTGTTGTTACTTATTTTGGTTCAAGACCAAAGGTTGTGCTGAAGTCTTCAGCAGAACCCAAAATTAGCAAAAAGGCAAAGTGAGACCTTTACTGTTACAGCTCAAATTGCGAAAGTTCTGACGAGATGGGGTAGCGCCCATCGAAACTGCGCAGTCAACTTTTAGGTCGTTTAAATTGAAGTCGTCATTTTGACAAAGTAGAGCTTCGTCTAAGATTATTACGAAGAGTAAAATCTTTGACAGATTAATGATCCCTGATTTCTGGCCACCTAGGGCATTTGTTAAGGAATTTGTGGACAGGGTGGACAATTTGGCTCATCTGCCTTTGAGGTCAGCTGCTGTCTCAAAAAAATAATTGATTCTGTTTATATCGGGTATCAGTATGTAAGAGGTTTGAATACGAAATTGAATCAATTATTTGTTCATAGCTTTGATTTTGATTTCTCTGCTCTAGCATTTACTGAAACTTGGTTAAAAGGGCCAGTTTTAGATTCTGAGATTTTTTGTAGTAGATTTATTATCTTCAGGATTGATGGCGGTGTACTTATTGCTGTTACTAATTCTTTCCCATCAGAACGTATTATCCTCCATGGACTTGATGACATCGAATTTTTTGCAGTTCTTATTAATTTAGGGCGCAATATATTGTTCATTACTTGTTGTTCATATATGTCTATGAAAGTCACTTGTTTCAGATTGTTTCAATGCCAGGTGACTTAGTCCGTACATTAATCTTAGGGGGTTTTAATTTATCTTACGTTTATTGGCTTGCCTTGTCTTTAACCACACTGCCTTCATTGTTTGATAAGGATTATTCTGCCTCGAATATAATCAGGCTTTTTGCTGACCTTAATTTATTCCAGATTAATTACGTGAAGAATATAAGTACAAGACAACTTGACCTAGCATTACATTGAGATCAGTAGGGTTCTCTCCATATCTCTCCCAGTGGACAATTACCATCCTACCTTAGGTTTATCGATGTTGTACTCCAATGAATCTCATTCTTCTACCTCTCATGATGATCTCACCGTTTTCTGTTACAGAAGGACACATTTTATACTGCTTAACTCCCTTCTTGGAGAAGTTGATTGGAATTCTGTCTGTAGTTGTAGCCACTATACGGATATTGACGATGTTGTGGATAAATATTATCGAATTCTTAGGGACATCCTATCACAATCTGTATCGAAAGTTCGAGTTGGACAATCTGAAAGACTACCTTGATCTTCTCGAGAATTGTCCAGAATGAAGAATTCGAGAAGTAGGCTTTTTAAGAAGTTTAAGAAATCTGGATTGAATTCAGATTATGTGAAATACTCTATTGCTAGGTCGAGATATAACGTCGAATCTCAGAGAGCTTTTTACGATTTTTGAAACGTAAATCCACATCTAAATCAACTTGGATTAGAATGCATGGCTTGGAATATTGTAAGGACCAGGCTATTGCTGATTGTTTTGCTAATTTCATTGCGACCACATATTCCAATAGATCTTATCGATCTAACAACACTTATCCCTATGATATTCCTGCTTTGAATCGATTAGAAATACCAATTATTGACTTGCCCTTGGTCTTATCAAGTTTGAATGATCTAGAATCAAACAAATAGTGTTGGCCCCGATGGCTTTCCATGTATAATTTTAAAATTCTGTGCTAGTGGTTTGGCTATTCCTCTTACATTATTATTAAATACTTCGTTGATATGTGGATATTTCCCTTCGGCTTGGAGGCAGTCATTCATTGATCCCCTCCATAAATCTGGCAGTCTAATTTACGTTTCGAATTATAAAGGGATAGCTAAATTAAGTGCTATCCCTAAGCTTTTTTGAAAAACTAGTAACCAAGGTTGCATCTCGCAGCGTTTCTTCTATTTTGAGTTCCAGCCAACATGGTTTTCGAAAGGGCTTAACGACCACGACGAATTTGACTCAGTTTACCTCTCACGTTATTGATGAGTTTGTTCTGGATAATCAGACTGACGTCATCTACACGGATTTTACCAAGACAAAAGCAATATTCCTGCTTTGAATCAATTAGAAATACCAATTATTGACGTGCCCTTATCAAGTTTGAATGATCTAGAATCAAACAAATTTGACTCAGTTTACCTCTCACGTTATTGATGAGTTTGTTCTGGGTAATCAGACTGACGTCATCTACACGGATTTTAGCAATGCGTTTGATAGAATCAATCACGAGCTTTTGTTATATAAATTAGATAGAATTTTTTTTAGCTGTAATTTTATGAAATGGATATCTTCTTATCTGAATAATTCGGTAATTCTTGTTATAGGCCAATTTTGGTTTCATCGGGAGTTCCCCAACGTAGTCATCTTGGGCCTATACTATTTTTATTATTTATAAATGATATCCCGGGGACTATTATAAACTCTAGAATTTTGATGTATGAGGATGATCTGAAAATATTGGTTTCTTATAAATGGCCAGAATATTCTCATTATTTGCAGGACAACTTAAATAATTTTGGATATTGGTGTGACATCAATTGCATGGAACTTAATCTACGGAAATGCAAGCATATGCGTTTCTTTAGATCGAATCCGAAATTTATCAGACATAATCTTATTGGGGCTGAGTTAGAGACAGTTGATTCTTTTGTGATCTTGGTATTCTGATGGATTCGAAACATGATTTCAACAATCATATTATAGCCATGGTTAACAAACCGTGTGGTGTTCTTGGCTTCATTAAACGTTGGGCTAAATAATTCTCTGATCCCTATGTGACGAAACAGTTATTTACTGCGTTCGTTAGGCCTATTTTGGAATATGGGTCTGTAGTATGGGACCCTCAGTATGGCATCTATATTAACAGAATAGAGTCAGTTCAGAAGCAATTTTAATTGTTTTCATTGAGACACTTTCATTGGAATATTGATTTTGTTCTTCCCCCTATACTAGTAGATTGAAGTTGATTCACTTGCCCTCCTGATGGTATTTAAGGTTATGAATGGTGATGTCTCACCTGAATATCTTATTTCTAGGATTAAGTTTAAATTGTCATTTAGACCAACTAGATACTATCAGTTTCTTCATATTGATTTTCACCGTACGAATTATGCTTCTGCGCAGCCCATTCGTAGAATATGTATTGATTTTAATTCATTGTACCACATCATAGATTTCGGTGTCGGAATCGATACAATAAAGTCAAGGATTATCTCGTATTTGAATGTTTAGTGTTATTAAATGTAATGTATTGCTTCTATGTAAAATTTTAGGATTAACCGTTATTGCAGTTTTGTAAGGTAATATTGTTTTTGTTAGATTTTGACCGGCTGAATATATTTAATCTGTAGCCGGTATTCGGTTCGGGCTGTGGTGTGTACCAGAGAAAGGAGCCGAGGTGGCGCAAGTCGGCGGCGCACCGAACTTTTTTCTATCAGCCACGCCGCCGCCGATGAATACGGCTGAAAACGGCGCAGCAAAAACTAAAATTATAGCTATTATATCTTGTTTAATCAACCATGTAGATATCCGAAATAACTATCAAATTTTACAAGCGGCTTGTTTACATAAACTGCCGTTAAAAACGCGCAAAAGCCACATCAAAAATAATAAAATAAATCTAAATATGACACACCAACCATCTATTAAGACGAAGAATTGGAAAATTAGGAATGTGCAAAAATCGTAATATCATCCGGACCTGGCGCTGAATGTTGGAAATGCTTTAGCCATTTTGGGGAAGACCAAATTTTGCAATATATGCTTGCAAACTGAGAATAGGATTCTGAAAGGGTGAGACAACTTTAAATAACAGGCATGTTCGATTGGACTTACTAGCTTAATATTTCCCAAAAGTAAACGAGTTAGACCCATCGTTTATTATACAGATCGGTTTAGAATAACTTTCTGAGTCGATCTAGCAATGTCCGTCTGTTTGTCTGTCCATGTTGGTTTGAACGTTCATTTATACTTTGCTTATTTCTACTTTGTATAAATTAATTTGTTTTCAGATAGTAGATTTAGAATTTTCTATTTATATTTTTCATAGAAATACTGAAAAATTATTTTTAATGATATTGTAATAAATTGAATTTTCTGCGTGAAAAGACCTCGGCTGTATAATTTCAATAGGTTATGGGCCACTAAGGAGCTTCAAGAATTCAAAATTAAAGCAATAAAGAATTTCAGGAAATTTGAAGAAAATGAAGGATAAACTAAAGAAAATTAAAGAATGGCTGACGCAAAATCAAAAATTGCAAAACCTACGCCAATTGGAAATTCAAAATGGAACTTCTGCTGAGAAAGCAAAATCTTAGGAAAAGGGTAATAGAAGGACCGCGACCCCAAGCTAATAACAACAACAATTCAGTAATAGACGCATGGGATGAAAAATATGATGAAGCTAGGGGTATAATTGGTCTCCTTATAATGGATGATCAATTATGTCACATACGGCATCTCAAAACTGCGAAAGAAACATGGAATGCGTTAAGAAATTACCATAAGAGGAATACCTTAACCAATAAAGTTTATTTGATGCGATCTATATGTTCCATGAAACTTGAAGAAGGTGCGGATGCATTAGATCATATCAATAACATGAATGATATGTTCACAAAACTAAGTGATATCGGTGAAGAATCGTTAACAGATAAATGGAGTGCTGCTGAGTAGTCTTCCAGAGAGCTATGACACATTAATAACATCTCTTGAATCACGTAAGGAAGAAGAAATTACATTTTCATTTGTCCAGCAAAGAGTGATAGCTGAATATGAAAGGCGTTTGCACGCCCATGGTGTGTCCAATGATGCTGTGCTGAAAGCGGTTGCCAATCCTAGCTCAGTCTGTTATTTCTGCAAGAAGCCTGGACATCAGAAGAAGAATTGTGCAAAATACAAGAATTTGAAGGGGAAGCAAGACATCAACAAGGGCAAGTATAAAGTGCATACAATTGAAGAAAGATCACAGTCACCGAGTGGTTCGAAAGATTTTCTTTTCAAATTAGGAAATTAAAACAAAGAATCTTGGTTAATTGATTCCGGTGCAACTAGACATGCTGCAAATGACAACAAGTTTTTCGTGTCATTAAATGAGGGTTACGAGAGTACATTGCAGCTGGCAAATGGTGAAACAATTATTGTGGAAGACATCGGATCAGGTGAACGGAAAGTAATCGATGAAAAGAGTTGTGAGCAGAAAATTCTGATAAAAGAAGTGCTTTATGTGCCTAGCCTTGTTGGTAATATTATTTCTGTGAGGCAATTGACAAAGAATGGATTTCAAATCGATTTCAAGTGCAACGTTTGCAAAATTATGCTTGGAAACAAGAACGTTGGAATTGCAGATGTTTATGGTGAAATGTACATTCTACGTACACCTGATGCAACATAACGAGAATTGTATTCACCAGTGGCATAGTAAATTAGGCCATAGAGATCCAGACAGCAATTCGAAAAATGTGTACGGAAGGTTTAGTTGAAGGTTTGAAGATTGTAGATTGCAACGTTAAGGAAGTGTGTGATACTTGCATGAAAGGCCAAATGACCCGACTACCCTTTCCCAAACAATCATTAAGTTCATCAAGTGCTCCTCTAGATTTGATACATACAGATGTGTGCGGACCCATGCAAACATCTACAGCAAGTGGAAAAAGGTATTTATTGTCGTTTATAGATGGCTATTCGAGTTTTACAATTATACGTCTGATAAAAGAAAAATCCGAAGTCGAAAGTGTTATTAGAGAGTTCTGTAAAACGATGTTTGGGAGGAATCCGAAGATAATTCGATCGGATCGCAGTGGAGAATATACCGGAAGGCGTGTATTGGATTTTTTGAAGTATGAAGGAATTCAAAATCAGTTAACAAGTCCTTATTCTCCTCAGCAAAATGGAAAGGCTGAAAGAAAAAATCGTACATTGGTTGAAATTAGTCGCTGCCTTTTGATTGACGCTGATTTACCATACACATTTTGGGGAGAAGCAATATCAACGGCAAACTATATTCAAAATCGAGTGGTAACAAGAACGACTAATAAAACCCCTTAAGAACTATGGTATGACAAAAAGTTCCAAGTGTTTCGTTCATACCCCATCACAAAAGAGACGCAAGTTAGATTCAACTGCTGTCGAAATGACTTTTCTTGGTTATGATGCAAACTCGAAAGCGTACCGTTGCTATGATTTGTCCAACAAGAAGCTTGTAATAAGTCGGGATGTTCGATTTAAGGATATAGTGTCCAATAAAGTTTCATATAAATTTGGCAACCCTGGCCTGTAAAGTCGCGAAAAAAGTTTATAGTGAGAATTCAATACTTTAATCAACATCTGTCACTGTTTAAAGCCAAAGTGATAACGAACAAATAATACGAAACAACTCCCCTGGTTCCGCTGCATCGCTGCATCGTGAAATACAGGCGATACGAGTGTTTGTAACCAAATTATCAATAAAGTGAAACTTTTGCCCAATCAGATACTCCTTGGTGAGTGTTTCTTTATCATCGTTTGTTTTGACTTGCTACTTTGCTTTGGGAATTTCCCTCCAAAGAAAATCCTCCATAAAGCTATAAATTCAGCAAGGCCCAAAACCCGATTATCATTGGATACAACCCTGAAGCGGTAAGCTTCTTGGCAGGATATTTTAAGCAATCCTAGAAGTATGCAATGAGTAACTCCACTATAGAGTCATCAACGGCCTCCTCTTCACAGGGGGCTTCGAAACCGGAATCGACCGATACATAAACGTATTAAGCAAGAGACAAAGGAGTCCTAATTCGTCCAAACTACGTATCCCTGCAAAATTTTCTAAAAAATGTCGAACCATCCACGTCTACCAACCGCTTTGCTCTACTAGCAAATGAGGACGAGAACAGTGTTGTCCCTCCTAAACTTTCTAAGGCACCACCAATATTTCTTAGAGAATGCAACTCAAATGAGCTAGTGACATATTTAATTGACACAATCGGCGAAAATTCTTTCCATGTTATACCCATAAAAAGGGGTACAATCAATGAAACAAAAATTCAAATCTATAACGAGGATAACTTCCGCAAAATAACGTCAGAATTTGAAAAGAAAAATAAAAAGTTCTATACATACCAGCTCAAAAGTACCAAAGGGCTGAAAGTTATCCTCAAAGGCATTGACCACTACTTTGAAACATCGTTAATTGAACATGAATTTTCGAAGAGAGGCTTCAAAGTGAAATCAGTTACAAATATTTTAAACAAAAACAAGGTACCCGACCTCTTTTCCGTGTTGAACTCATTCCCAATGATACAAAGCTTAAACCATCAGAATCTCATCCAATTTACGATCTAAAATATTTTATGAACCGCAGAATAACCGTTGAGGAACCACACAAAAGAAATAGTCCAGTTCAATGTACTAACATCAATGTAAATTGCCGACTGTTTGTGTAATATGGGGAGAACTACACAAAGTCACTGACTGTAAAAAATAAATCTGACGCGACCGTGAAGAAATGCAGCAACTGTGGAGATAAACACACTGCCAATTACAGAGGTTGTCCAATCTACAAAGCCGTCAAGGATATCCGAGCTAATCAAGCAACCAATGTTAAAGCACTACCGAAAACTACATATAAAGCTGTGGAAAATAATAATCCTAGTTACCCTATCGAAACTCCATCTTATGCAAATGCCCTGAAACTTCAAGATAGTGGACCGAGAGTGAATCAACCGTTTAACACATCTAGCCTCGAAAAATCTATCGAAAATTTAGTCAATACAGTGAATAACTTCATGTCAGCAATGCAAAATATAATGCAAGAAATGTTGAAAATGCAGTCAATGCTTCTCCAGACAGTTATCTCGAAATAATGTCATCTATAAAAATTTGTCAGTGGAACGCAAACGGTATTCGCCAACATAAACTCGAACACTTTTTAAAAAATATGAATATTGATATAATGTTAATCTCAGAAACACACTTAACAATTCACAATAAGAGGCTACACAATGTACGGGGCACATCTTGCGGTGGTACGGCAATTTTAATAAAATCCCGCCTAAAACATCATGTTTTGGACGAATATAGAAAAACATACCACTACTTAGACGAATTTGTTGACTCATTTGTTGTTTCTTCAGTATACTGTCCTCCTAAATACGCTATCAATGAAGCAGAATTTAAAAATTTCTTTACTTCACTAGACAATAAGTTCATCGCCGCAGGTGACTTCAACGCAAAACACACCTATTGGGGTTCACGTCTAATCTCGAAAAAGCAGTCTTTATAATACAATATCTGTTTCTGGACTAGATATTGTATCTGGGGGTCAACCAACCTTCTGGCCATCTGACTTAAGAAAAAGACCAAATTTAATTGACTTTGGAGTTACAAGGATGTTCAACAGAGAACAAGTCAAAGTAGAAGCCTGCTTAGACGTTAGCTCTGATCACACACCGACAATTATTACGATACAAACCCCTTCTCTAAGCACTTGCAAACCTACAAGCTACAAAGTCAATTGGCTGAAATACAAAAAATATCTAAGTTCTCACACTCGGCTAGATATCAAACTCCAAAATTCTGAAGACATTGACCAGGGACTTCTCAACATTATGGGGTGTATAAAAATGGCAGCAGAGGTATCCACATCAGCATCACCGTTCCCAGAGCAGTCGGTTCTCCGTACCGGAACGACCCAGGACACCCACCGAGCCTGGTCAAGGACTGCCACCCCCACATGCAAAGGCAAGTATACCTTTTTTATTAGTCCGGAGCAGCCGATGCCGGCCTCCCTGCTCCGTTTATTACTGGTCCGTGCCGGCGTCGAACCTAACCCAGGACCAGTGTCATGCACAGTATGCCATGGGCTCATCCGCTCAGCATCAGTCAGATGCACAATCTGCAATGGCTGGATACATTTCAGGGTGAAGAATAATTGTTCGGCCCTTCCCAGACTTAGGGACTGGAGCGAAGATTACATCGGCACCTGCTGCCGGCGTATATCTTCGGATGAGTCGACACCCCCTCCCTCCCTAACCCGTCGCACCCGAAAACAACAGCGACAAAGGCCACAAACACATCAACAGCCTCCCCCGCACCCTCCCGCGCAACAACATCAGCGCTCATCCTCGCCCAGACTGAGTGATAACACCTGCTCGGTATGCAGTGGAGTTATTCGCTCTGCTGCCGTTTGGTGCAATGGATGTGGGAGATGGTGCCACCTGAGGAAGTCGAACAATTGTTCGGGCCTGAGCAATACGAGACAATGGAACAATGCATATACCGCCCCACGCTGTCTTAGGGGACAGACAGACCCAATAATTTCGGTATCCCAGCCGTCCCCAGCCGCAACACCGGCACCCCCCTCTCCATCCCCTCGTTATTGCTTACGAAGGCGGCAACAACATCAGCCGTCTACTAGTCGACAGCAGCCGAGACGTCCATCCCCGGCAGAAAGTCAACTAGTCAGACAACGTCCGCGGCCTTTACAGCCGACCCGAGCCCAAAATCTCTGCTCGGTTTGCCAAGGTATCATCCGTTCGGCATCGGCTAAATGTAATGGCTGCAACAGATGGTGTCACATGCGTAAGCGAATAAACTGCTCGGGCCTGAACAGCTGTAGAGAATGGAGTGATAGGTACATCGCCCCGTGCTGCACGCAAATACCCAGCACCTCGCCACAGTCCTCTACATCATCGGAGTATTTTACTCCGTCCCCTCCTCCATCACCTTTACAGCCTAGTCAATATAGTGTGCCCGGACTGCCCATGCGACAACCACAGCAGTCACAACAACAGCTCACACCTCATATTGACATTCCCACACCTGATAACATCAATTTCTTGCAGTTCAACTGCAACGGTCTCCAGAACAAGATCTCGGAGATAACTGCCTTCATGGGCAGACACCAACTTTCGGTCGCAGCGGTCCAAGAGACCAAGTTAAACCCCAACAATAGACTGGCTCATTGCAACGGTTTCAATATCGTACGCAAAGACCGCAGTAGGAGCAATGGTGGTGGCATTGCATTTATAATCCACCAATCAGTGCAATACAGGGAGATAAGCGTTAGTCAGGACCCACAGGACGTATACCTTGAAGTTCAAGGTATCGCTGTGAGCTCTGGCGATGCGCTTATCGAACTGTATAACGTGTACATACCCCAGTGTCGGTTTGCCCTCCCGGTTATCACCCAGATATTGGAGCATTGCTCACAGGTGATAATCGTGTCGTGATGGGAGACTTCAATGCGCATCACGAACTGTGGCATTCCAGCCTCGGAAATGACCTCGGCTCCGACCCACAGTGGTCGAAATGGGCCATCTAGCGGAATTTAATTCAAATTTTAAAATTTAAAATTCCAGTGATGTGTAATTTGTTATTGATTAACAACACTCCACTGTACCCATTGACGTTTTCCTTTTTGTTTTGATATCAATATTCGCATAGTTGTTAGCTTTCAAACGTAACATATGTTGAAGAAATTAAACTAAAAAAAGTTGTCACATTTTTACACAGTGAACAAATTTTGAGAAAAAATTGCAATTGATCTGTAGTTTTGTAACTTAAGGTGACTATTTTAAGAAAAAAGGTATGTATTTACGAAAATAATTATTGTTTGTGACCTGTGTTCATATAGCGTAATAAAAAATTAATGTAATATTTAACATTGTAATAGAATATTTCAAATGGCCTTTACTAATATTTTGTGGAGTGGAACTTTTGAGATTCAGTCGGATTCAGTCCAATACTTCTTTTTTTTATTTATTTGATCTGTTAAGAGTGTGAATCGTCCTAAATGGTCTGCAAGTTTTTGCAAGTTTACTCATAAATGCACTTTTTAGGCACAATGATTGTTTCAAAGCGAACCCTTTTTTCAATTTGGCACAATGAAAGCGTACCTACTAAAAAATTTTTGGCTGTGGAAACCCATGTATTTACTAATATAATAGATAAAACCAAATACAACGAAGAGCAATGCCGCGGAATTCAAAAAAAATTAAGGAGCTTTATAAGCAGATTAGTGGAGAAATGGAAAAATTGCAGCAGGACCTTAGCTTTTTTCGAAGAAAGTAATAAAGATTGGTTGGATGGTGATGTTTTATTAATTGAGCCAACAAGTTCTAATAATGCTGGACGACCTCCTAAGGAGTTCACAGAATGCACTTTTAAAAACCAAGTCCATAAAGTTGCACCACTAGTTAATAAAAATTCTTGCGACGAACTTGTGGTGGCGACTCGCGTCAGTTTATACAAGGCTGGGAAAAGAAATGCATCGGAAGTAGTGTCCCTAATGAATTCTGATGCTGAAGTGGCATCAAAGATTAAAAAAAACTGTTGTATCTGGATCCAAATATTTTGTTGCATACACACCTGAAGAGGCTTTAGCTCTTTATGTTGACGGTGGTTTCACAAAGCACTCTTACAAACTGATGCAGTCCGGTGCAAGAAAAAGAAATGCAAACATTTATCCCACCTATGATGCATTGTTATCAGCGAAAGTAAAGTGCTATCCACTCGGTGTGCAAATAACCGATTCATCTGCTGAGGTGTCTTTACAAAGCTTGGTGGATCATACTGCAACAAGAATCGTTGAAGCTCATAAAGATGTTTTCGTAAACCTCAATGCCGATACTATTACTGCCATATACAAATGGGGATGTGATGGCAGTAGTGGGCATTCTACTTACCGCCAAAGCTTCAACGATCCTGCATCAAACAAAATCGATGAGCACATATTTGCTGTGTGCCTTGTACCATTGCAAGTGCAGATTGGATCTCTTATTTTATGGCAGAATTCACGGCCTTCTTCGACACGGTTTTGCAGACCAATTAAATTGATTTGTAAAAAAGAATCGTCTGACTTAATAAGTGCTGAAATTGAAAACGTAAGAATTCAGGTAACGAAAATTATCCCAACAGTGTTTGAATCTTTTCAAATTCATCATCAGTTTCACATGACAATGATCGACGGAAAAAATTTTAGTGTAGTTGCAGGATCGTCGTCACAAACGTGTGGCATCTGTGGAGCCACCCCAAAAGTGATGAACGATTTTGATGCCATTAAAAATCTACCCCTTAAAACAAATATGTATGAATACGGTTTGTCAACATTACACGCCTGGATAAGGTGCTTTGAATGCATTTTACATATTGGTTATAGACTGCCTATTAAAAAATGGCAAATTCGTAGCACGGATAAAACTATTGTAGAGCAAACTAAATTCAATATTCAAGAAAAGTTAAGGAAAGAAATGAACATATTAGTTGATATTCCTACGCCAGGTTCTGGAAATACTAATAATGGAAATACAGCTAGAAGATTTTTCCAGCAACCGCAACTATCTGCAGATCTAACAGGTGTTAATGAGGAACTAATCACCAGATTCAGCGTTATATTACGAACTATGGCTTGCGGATATAAAGTTAATACTGACGCTTTTCGCATATATTGTTTGAAAACAGCAGAACTATTTGTAAACCAATATCCATGGTTCTATATGCCATCTTCCGTGCATAAAATTTTAATACACGGCGCTGACATTATAAGTAATGTATCCCTCCCAATTGGTATGATGTCGGAAGAAGCGCAAGAAGCGCGAAACAAGGATTAAGGAACTACAGACAACACCATACCCGCAAAAATTCAAGACGAAATACAATGGAGGATTTGATGCATGCTCTTCTTTTTTCTTCCGATCCAGTTATATCCTCGATATCTAAGAGACCTTCAAACTACTCACGGAATTATATAAAATTAGATGAAGCGGTACTAAATTTGCTTGCAGATCAAAACATGCAAGACGACGATGTTAGTTCTAATAGCTCTGATTCAGAGTAAGAACAAATAAATTTCCATTCATTTATTTGTTCCTGGAATGCAAAAAATTTAAACTTTGTATATTCTAAACTCTAAAATTCAATAAAATTGTGTAATATTTATTTGTTTATGTGTTCCATAGTCGAATTCAAGCATTAGCCACTGACTTTGCATAGTTTCGAATTAAATTCCGCTAAATGTACATTTTCGACCGGCGCTCGAGCGCCGGGACCTGAAATCGGGAGGGACCTTTGAGTGGGGGCTATATTAAATCATAGACCGATATGGTCAAGATTATAAACAGTTATTTGCCATGCCATTAAACTACTTTGTGCCAAATTTCGTCAAGATCAGACAATAAATGTGGTTTGTAGAGCGCCGGGACCTGAAATCGGGAAAGACCTTTGTATGGGAGGTATGTTAAATCATGGACCGATGTGGTCCAGATTATGAACAGTTATTTAGCATGTCATAAAACTACTTCATGCCAAGTTTCGTCAAGATCGGACAATAAATGTGGTTTCTAGAGCTCTGGGACCTGAAATCGGGAGGGTCCATTGTATGGGGGCTATACTAAATCATAGACCTATATGGTCCAGATTATAAACAGTTATTTGACATGCTATTAAACTACTTTGTGCCAAGTTTCGTCAAGATCGGACCATAAATGTGGTCTCTAGAGCGCCGGGACTTGAAATCGGGAAGGGGGGCTATATCAAAACCTTGACCTATATGGTCCATTTTCAGTCCTATTAAAGCTTCTACAATAGTAAGTATTCATGCCACATTTGAGGCATCTAGCTCCATTATTCTTCAAGATATTAATTAAATTCCGCTAGATGGCCCATTTCGACCACTGTGCGACCTGGCAGAACAAATCGATAGCTCCACGTTCTGCACAATAAACGAGGACACTCCTACTAGGTTGACGGGAAGCTGCGCAAGCTCACCTGACATAACCATCGTCAGCGCAGGGTCGATAAACACAGTGCAACACGAAAAAAATAACCATATACGGACACCGCTACATGATAAAAGACCAAAAAAAAAAAGACCCGTGTTTTTTTTTTCCCCCAAAGTCATGCACTTTTTTTATGGGCCCCCAGAGATTTGAGGCCTCGGTGTAATTTTTGGAAAAAAGTGATCATATTCTCAGGCTCATATCTTGCAAACCGTTCGGAATTTTGATTTACTCTCTGAGGCAAAGTTCTAGCTCTTGTCATAAAGAACAAAAATTGTGAACATATAAAATTAAAAAAAACTTCATCTTCAAGGTCAAAATCGCAAAAAACTTAAAAAAATTCGATTTTTTTTAACCTTTTTTCCCCTGTTCAGGTCCATAGGTAGCAAACCGTTGAAAATTCAGGGAAACAATCAACAACAAAAATGTACTTAAGATTTCAATAAACAACTTTCTAGAACATATGAACTTCCTAGGAATTATTCTTAACACCGTTTAGGTAGCGCTTATGTAGCCGCAAAAGTGAAAAATTGTTTATTCCAGTATTTCTTACCCACACGACATCATCGATGCCATTCAACAAACAACAACAAAGTCGTCGGTCCAAAAATTTGCACTAACAAAACACATGACAATTCAAAGCAGCGAAGTAGTCGCAATCCATTTGTACCAACAATATTAACAACACATATGTAGCCGCAGCACACAATATAAAAGCGACACGACGCTCACATTGAGGCAGTACACAGCGCGACGTCAACGAGAACTCAGCGGACAAAGTTATAGAAAAAGTGCTACAGCATAATTCACACACAACATTGGCAACTAAAAATTTCAATATGCAATGTGAAAAAATTGATTTATTTTGCTACGTTTGCGGTCATCAATTTTGCGGCTACCTAAGCGCTACCTAAACGGTGTTAAGAATAATTCCTAGGAAGTTCATATGTTCTAGAAAGTTGTTTATTGAAATCTTAAGTACATTTTTGTTGTTGATTGTTTCCTTGAATTTTTAACGGTTTGCTACCTATGGACCTGAACAGGGCAAAAAAGGAAAAAAATCTAATTTTTGGAAAATTTTTCACTTTTGCGGCTACCTAAGCGCTACCTAAACGGTGTTAAGAATAATTCCTAGGAAGTTCATATGTTCTAGAAAGTTGTTTATTGAGATCTTAGGTACATTTTTGTAGTTGATTGTTTCCCTGAATTTTCAACGGTTTGCTACCTATGGACCTGAACAGGGGAAAAAAAGGTTAAAAAAAATCGAATTTTTTTAAGTTTTTTGCGATTTTGACCTTGAAGATGAAGTTTTTTTTGATTTTATATGTTCACAATTTTTGTTCTTTATGACAAGAGCTAGAACTTTGCCTCAGAGAGTAAATCAAAATTCCGAACGGTTTGCAAGATATGAGCCTGAGAATATGATCACTTTTTTTCCAAAAATTACACCGAGGCCTCAAATCTCTGGGGGCCCATAAAAAAAAGTGCATGACTTTGGGGGAAAAAAAACACGGGTCTTTTTTTTTTTTGGTCTTTTATCATGTAGCGGTGTCCGTATATGGTTATTTTGAAATGACTTCAAAAATGTTGCACAGTGCAATTGCACCGCATGGCGAGCAATTATATCTCTCGCCTCTGATCACCTCCCCATTGTCATCTCTCTAAGCCGACCAAACGATTTTATCGTCTCTGAACGGAAGACATATGTTAACCAGAAGAAGGCAGACTGGTTACAGTTCAGAGAGTTCTCTGAGCGCAAATTTGCAGCCCAACAAAATCCTTCAGATCCTCGCAAAGCAGAGAAGGTTTTCCGCGAAATCGTCGCAGCAGCAGCAGCCCGCTTTATTCCTGCCGGTAGAATCCCCGTTATAAGACCACATTTCCCGGCAGAAGCGGCCAGACTAGCTGACTTACGCGACGAAATCAGACAATCAAACCCCGGCGATCCCAGAATTTCCGAGCTCAATCTGGAGATCAGCACATTGGTCAAAGATTATAAGCGGGAAAAATGGTTGGATCTCATCAGTGACTGCAATTTAAACTCGGGTGCAAATAGGCTTTGGACGACAGTCAAGTCTCTGTCCAACCCCAGGAAGAAAGAGGACGGGGCCGCGATATCCTTCGATAACTCCACAATATCGGACCCCAGGCGGTGTGCGAGCCATTTTGGCCGACTTTTCATTGAGCACCCGGACAGAGATTTAGCGAAAAGGAGAATCCTCAGGAAGGTGAAGAAGCTCCGAGCTGACGAGTCCACAGAAGCCTACTCAAGCAGAGAAGTAGCAGATGCTATAAAAAACGCTAAACCATCCAAGGCAATTGGTCCTGACGGAATATCCATGCTGATGCTTAAGCATATTGGCGAAGCAGGAGTCGAGTACCTGACCAAAATCCTCAATCTGTCTTTAACCACCCTCATCATAACCGAAGTCTGGAAAATGGGTAGGGTGGTCCCTGTACCCAAACCAGGGAAAACAGCGACTCAGGGAGAGTCATACCGACCCATCTCCCTCCTATCTCCGGTCGCAAAGACAATTGAGGCACTCCTCCTGCCATGCTTAACCAGACATCTGCCGGCAGCCGAACATCAGCATGGTTTCCGCAAAATGCATACCACCACCACTGCATTAACCGCCATCACATCAACCATCAGCCACAGCCTAAATGGGAAAAGGCCTTGCGAACGAGTAGTTCTTGTGGCACTCGACCTATCGAAGGCGTTCGATACGATTGATCACTCCGTTCTCTTCAATGACTTACACGACTCAAATCTTCCCAACTTGACGAAGAGATGGATAGTGAACTACATGTGTGGCAGACAGTCGTTCGTGGAGTTTAGGAACAAACGCTCCAAACCCCGTAGAGTGAAGCAAGGAGTCCCCCAGGGTGGAGTTATCTCCCCTCTCCTCTTCAACTTCTACCTGTCCAAACTCCCATCTCCCCCACCAGGGGTTGAGATAATATCCTATGCGGACGACTGCTCCGTTCTGGCGAGAGGACATGGCCTAAATAGCATCTGCGATAAAATAAACTCATACCTCCAAGATCTTACCGCGTTTTTCACATCAAGGAATCTTAAGCTATCCCCTGCAAAATCCTCAGCGACGGTTTTCACCACATGGACGAAAGAAGTGTCCTTAGTGCTACCTATTCAAGTCGATGGTGTAACAATTCCGACAGTCACTCACCCCAAGCTACTGGGGGTGACACTAGATAGCCTATTTTCGTCCTCCGCGCATGCCACCGCAACTTGCAACAAAGTACGTACCCGCAACAGAGTCCTCAAGTCGCTTGCCGGCAGTACTTGGGGAATGGACAAGGAGACCTTGTCCGCTACGTACAAAGCAATAAGCCGGCCCGTGGTAAATTATGCAGCGCCAACGTGGTCACCAAATGTCAGCAAGACACAGTGGGATAAATTACAGACCTGCCAAAATGCAGCCCTTCGCACCATCACAGGCTGCCTTATGATGTCGCAGACTGATCCTTCCAGTGAAGCCCCACTGTGAACTCCTCACAAAGCAGTTTCTCCTGGGATGTCATCGACGGAGTCATCCCAACTACACACTATCGTGTTTGGAACCTCCGCCGAGGCATGTCATGAGAAGTCTGTGGCAATTTGAGGAGCAGATCCGTCATCACCTCACGGATCCTTTCACCGACTCCTCATACTTGGCTGGCCTGGGGCAACTACACGCGGACGTAGTTCAAAGCACTACGACAAGCTACAAAGCCAATATTGTTCTTGGAGGACGCCCTCCACCCATAGCGGAAACAGAGCGGACATTGCCGAGAAACTCGAGGGTCATCTTGGCCCAACTTAGATCTGGATGGTGTAGTCGACTCAATTCTTATCGATCAAGACTCGACGACTCCATTCCAGATCTTTGCCCATCCTGTGGCATAGGTCCACACAATACAGTGCACCTTTTTAACTGTGCAAAAAGGCCGACCTCCCTTACACCATGCTCTCTCTGGTCCAATCCAGTTGATGTTGCCAGGTTCCTGGAACTGGATTTAGAAGAGCAGCCTGAGGTCAGTAACAACAACAACCAATCTAATTAAAATCTTATACTTGCAGGAGCAACCGTGGCTACAACAACAACAACAACATCAGCATCACTACATTCTTCATCATGGAGCTTCTCATTCAAATATCTTAAAAAAGAAATTAGAGCATTAAATCCAAGAAAAGCCCCAGGACATGACTTAATAACTAACAAAATGATAATTGAATTACCGGAAGTGACAAAAATGCTTGTTCTCTTAATCTTCTTTGCTATATCACGGCTCGGGTATTACCCTACAGTTTGGAAAACATCAACTATCACTATGATTCATAAAGAAGGAAAGGACCCTACAAAAGCAAATTCTTACAGACCGATAAGTCTTCTCCCTTACATGTCCAAACATTTTGAAAAGCTGCAAACTCATGAAATTGCTAAACGATAATAACATCATCCAAAACCACCAGTTTGGGTTTCGTAAAAACCACAGCACGACTCAACAAGTTCACAGGCTAGTAATAAATATACGCAATGCTCTTGAAGAAAAAAAATACTGCTCAACTCTGTTCATTGATGTTTCTCAAGCTTTCGATAAAGTATGGCACGAAGGACTACTTCACAAAATTAAAATGTTTCTGCCTCCTAATACACACAATCTGCTAGAAAATTACATTCTTGGCTGCAAGTTCATAATTAAACACAAAAGCTACATATCTTCGGAAATTTCTATAAAAGCCGGCGTCCCCCAAGGTAGCATCTTAGGTCCACTGTTATATGTTCTATATACCTCCGACATGCCTACTAGCAATCTGGTCCATATCTCAACGGTCTGGTCTGAAAAATAACCGAACATGGGACATAGTAGAATTACCAGAAGGAAGAAATGCAGTTGGAAGTAAATGGATTTTCAAAATAAAGAAAAACGTAAATGGAGAATCGACGCGCTATAAAGCAAGACTTGTTGCTGAAGGCTATTCGCAGAAGTATGGTATCGACTACGATACAACATTTCGTATGCTACTATCAATTGCGGCAAAACAGCTTTTCTGAACGGAAAGCTAACGGAAATAATTTTCATGAAGCAGCCAAAAGGTTTTCACAAGGGTGATGCCCAACATGTTTGTTTATTAAGAAAGTCTATATACGGATTAAAACAAGCGGCAACATCGTGGAACAACGTATTGAATGAGACATTGGAAAAAGCAAGTTTTAAACAAAGCGCCAATGACAACTGCCTGTATTCTGGAAAATGAGTTATGCTATATTATAATATATGTTGATGATATCATATTTACTTGTTCAAAAATCGAACAAATGAACTATATCGAAAAGGTTCTATCAGCAAATTTCGTAAAGCAAAATTTAGGAAACATAAGCAGCTACTTAGGAATTCAAATTTCAAAAGATTTACACGGAAATTATGAACAGTGTCAATCATATTACATAAAGAAGACCGCGGAAGAGTTTGGACTTAAAGATTGTAAAATTTCAAAATCACCAATGGAAGTCTGTTACGGAAAGAAGTATAAATCTAAAGTTTTTGATGATAATACATATCGGTAAACACAAGGCCTGATATAGCAGCATCAGTATGTATTCTGGCACAGAAAGTTTCACAGCCAACTAATGAAGATTGGCTGCAAGCTAAGCGAGTTGTGAAGTATTTGATGTACACTGCAAATCAAAAACTAAGTTTAAGCAAGAATCAAAATGAAAATTTGTAATTATTTGGCTATGCTGATGAATCTTGGGCTGAAGACCGAATAGAAAGAAAGTCTACAAGTGGCCGTATATTTTTTTGGAATGGAGGTACAATATCATGGACCTGTCAAAAACAATCAATTGTTGCAACAACCACCTGTGAAGCTCAATACATATCAATGTCTGAAGCTGCGAAGGAAGTGAAGTGGTTGAGGCAGTTGTTAGAAGATTTTCATGAGATTCTGAATAAGTCTACCACAATTTACAACGATAACACTAGTCAACAGCCAAAATGTACTCGGGATGCGATAATTTTTTCTGTGTAGATAACCTTGACATGAGCTCGAAAAACGCAATAAAATTTTTTTTTTCGTTTGGTTTTTGTTTTATTTTTTTTTTAATTTAAAAAATTTTTTTTTGGTTAATTTGTTTCGTCCGGCATAACTCGGGAACCACTAGCCCGATTTAATTGAATTAAATTTTAAAAAATTTAAAATTACAATTCCCTTAATCTGTTCATATATTGTTTTCCTATACAAGCAACAGTTTCCAAGTTAAAAATGAATATATAAAGGAAAAAACTTATTTTTTGCCTAAAGATTTAATTTTTTTTTTTAAATCCATAAAAAATCCAAAATGAAAAAAAATGTCAAATCTTATTACTTTTACGTAAAGTCACATAACCTATGAGCAAAATGAGACACAGATCTTGAAAATCGATGCACGCGTTTCGCTTTTATTCGCAATTGAGTAAAGGTATGAATTTCAAAAATTTGCTCGACATATGCACAACTTTGTCTATGGTAAGGTTTTTTCTTTTTTTTTTTGATTCTCAGAATTAACAAAACGGAATAAACAAAGGGTTATTTAATTTTTATGATTGCGTAAGCAAAGTAATAAACGCTAATAAATGTGCGTGAACAATTAAAAGGAAAAAAGGAAAGGGGACTTTTTTAATTATTTGGGTTTTCCGTTGGCTACCTGTATGATTTAAATATACACCCATTTATAAGTACCTGTCAGTAAAATACTAAACAATACACAGTATAAATAGGTCTTCATTGATCGATTTTACTCATTCAACAAGTGTCGACGAACGCGATAGTTAAAATGAGCAAACGTTCGCGAGGATTTGAATGCAATACCAATCCAAGTAATTTTTGTTACATGTGCGGAGAATACGTTTCTGAAAAAAACAAGCGTTGTTTTTCACCTAAATTGAGAGATTCATTTGAAGAGAGCTTCAATTTAAAGGTCTCAAACATAGATGAGCGGTGGACACCAAGTGCTCTATGTCCAAGGTGCTACGTACAGCTAGCTGACTCAAGGTAAGTGTAGATTACGAAATTCAAGAACATATATAACTTATTATTGAAATTCTTTCAGACGACAGCCGAGAATCATCATGCCAATGCTTTGGAGAGCTCCGCTTTGCCATGTAACAGATTGCTACTTCTGTCTTAGCAAAAAAACAGGCGTGGGAAAAAATATACGATGGACTTACGCTGCTGTTTCAACAGTGAATTTTCCAGTGCCATTTTCCGAAGAACCAGTGGACCCGCAACCGTCCGTTTCAAGATGGGCATCTAATAATGAGGCGATACATCCAACATCAGATCCGGAGACAGTAGAAACCACATCAGAATGCGAGTCAACATATACATTGCATGGAGGTCAACGCTTATGTTCCCAAGCAGAACTGAACGATTGGGTTAGAGAATTGAAACTCTCCAAGGAAGATGCAGAGTTGCATGCATCGCGCATGCAACAGTTCGGTTTCTTGGCTCCTGGTGTGGTGACAACAATCTACAGGAAGCGTCATGAACCATACGCAAGGTACTACACAAAAAAAGACAACATCTGTTTTTGTAAGGACATTCCCGGATTATTTGGTGAACTCGGGTACTCTTACGATCCAGGAGAGTGGCGTCTTTTCATCGACAGCAACAAGCAGAGCCTTAAAGCAATTTTACTGCACAACGGCAACGAGAAACCTTCGATTCCAATTGCTCATGCCGTTGACACCAAGGAAACATACGAAGTCATGGACAATCTACTAAAGTGCCTTAACTATGAGAGGCACGATTGGAAAGTTTGTGCCGACCTTAAGGTTATCGGTATCCTTTGTGGATTACAAGGTGGATTCACAAAGTACTGTTGTTTTCTCTGCCTTTGGGACAGCCGCGATCGTCAACATCATTACACCAGGAGGAGTTGGACAGAAAGAGTTAACTTCATCCCCGGCAGCGACAACGTGAAATATACACCACTCATAAAAAAGGAAAATGTTTTTCTCCCACCTCTTCACATAAAGCTCGGACTCATAAAAAACTTCGTGAAAGCTATCAACAAAGATGGCGAAGCGTTCGCCTATTTAAAAACCATTTTTCCTCACCTTTCATCGGCAAAGATTAAGGAAGGCGTTTTCGACGGTCCGCAAATTAAAAAGTTGTTGCAAGACCAACAGTTTGAGCACATTTTATCACCAAATGAAGCTGCAGCTTGGAACTCATTTCGGCAAATTGTTTCCGGATTTCTTGGAAACAACAAAAGCTCAAATTACAGAGAGATCGTCGAACAACTACTCCAAAATTATAAAAAAATTAGAGCAAATATGTCGCTTAAGATACATTTTCTACACTCGCACTTGGACTTCTTTCCGGACAACCTGGGCGATGTGAGTGACGAGCATGGCGCACATGTAACAAAAATTACTTGGATTGGTATTGCATTCAAATCCTCGCGAACGTTTGCTCATTTTAACTATCGCGTTCGTCGACACTTGTTGAATGAGTAAAATCGATCAATGAAGACCTATTTATACTGTGTATTGTTTAGTATTTTACTGACAGGTACTTATAAATGGGTGTATATTTTTTTACGGTGGCTACATACCTGTTTCACCATGTGTGAGTCTTAAATTTTCCGAATAATGACCACCCTTAAATGTGGGTTGCATTTCTGTAAAAAAATCATACAGGTAGCCAACGGAAAACCCAAATAATTAAAAAAGTCCCCTTTCCTTTTTTCCTTTTAATTGTTCACGCACATTTATTAGCGTTTATTACTTTGCTTACGCAATCATAAAAATTAAATAACCCTTTGTTTATTCCGTTTTGTTAATTCTGAGAATCAAAAAAAAAGAAAAACCTTACCATAGACAAAGTTGTGCATATGTCGAGCAAATTTTTGAAATTCATACCTTTACTCAATTGCGAATAAAAGCGAAACGCGTGCATCGATTTTCATGATCTTTGTCTCATTTTGCTCATAGGTTATGTGACTTTACGTAAAAGTAATAAGATTTGACATTTTTTTTCATTTTGGATTTTTTATGGATTTAAAAAAAAAAATTAAATCTTTAGGCAAAAAAAAAGTTTTTTCCTTTATATATTCATTTTTAGCTTGGAAACTGTTGCTTGTATAGGAAAACAATATATGAACAGATTAAGGGAATTGTAATTTTAAATTTTTTAAAATTTAATTCAATTAAATCGGGCTAGTGGTTCCCGAGTTATGCCGGACGAAACAAATTAACCAAAAAAAAATTTTTTAAATTAAAAAAAAAAATAAAACAAAAACCAAACGAAAAAAAAAATTTATTGCGTTTTTCGAGCTCATGTCAAGGTTATCTACACAGAAAAAATTATCGCATCCGGAGTACATGAAATTTTTTTCATTTTGTTGAGTAGTGTAATCAAAGTTGTTTGAAAATCTTAACCGATGACAAATTTTCTTTTCGAATAAAACATATAGATATAAAATACAAATTCACAAAAGATTTGGTTAAGAAAAATATAATAGATTGTCAATATTGTCAGACTGAGGAGATGGTTGCTGACATTTTAACAAAGCCACTACAAATTTCTACGGGAGAAGTGTAATTTAAAATGAACGAGGAGGAGTGTTGGTTTGAACGTTCATTTATACTTTGCTTATTTCTACTTTGTATAAATTAATTTGTTTTGAGATAGTAGATTTTGAATTTTCTATTTATATTTTTCATAGAAATACTGAAAAATTATTTTTAATGATATTATAATAGATTGAATTTTCTGCGTGAAAAGACCTCGGCTGTATAATTTCAATAGTCCATCTACTATTGGTGTAATCAAATTACAGGTCGCAATTATAGTCCGATCTTAACAAAAATTGGCACAAGTAAGTTTTGTGGATCAATAACGCAATTTAATTTGAAGCAAATCCGTTCAGATCTAGATACAGATGTCGCTGCCCATTTGACGTTTTCCGCTCTTGAAACCTCATATGGTACCCGATTTTCTTCAAAATGGCTTAACACCTTATAATCCAACTAGAAACACTTATGCTGAAAGTTGGTAAGATCTGTTCAGATTTAGATATAGCGCCAATACAAATGTTGCTCCCGATTTTGGCCAAACTCTATATATTATATTTCACCTATAAAAATTCATGGGGAAAGCTTATCACATCGTTCCAGGTTAACATTTTTTGTCAAACACATACATTTACAGGATACAAAAATCTTTTCCGATTTCTTTTTTTACCGAATTAAATTGTAATGGGACAGAATGGAGCTTTTCCTTACTTGTTTTAAATAAAACCAATGATAAAAATGTTGCCTCCTTCAAGTCCCTTAATTGTAAGCTAGTAAACCCAATCGAACAAGCCTAATATTTTCATACATACTTGTCTAAGGCTATAGTCGGCCTGGTCTGACTGTATGATACCCCACTCTATATTAAATACTCAATGCAGAATTCATTGGGACGATTTTATAATTGTCGAAATTTAATGATAATTAGCCGACCTGTCAAAATTGGCCGTACAGCCGTTGCCAATAACCGCCTCCGCCGACGATTTTAGCTCGGCTCCTTTCTCTGGTGTGTACGCTGGGACAGGAGCGGGAGTGAGAGGCGTTGGGACCGTTCAAAAAAATTGCCGCAAAAACCCGCAACATGTGATTGCGGAATATTGAAGTTAACACATTGTAATTTAATTAGAAATTCACCAGAATTCCCATTTAAAACTCCACATATATTTTGAAAATACCTTAAATTTAGACATATTTTAAAAATATTTTTATAATACTTTCGCTAAAACTTTTTTTTTGTAAAAAAATAACTCTAAAATAACTGAACTTATGATAAATAAATAGTGTTACTATTAGGCAGAAGATTGGATGATCTCTACAATAGTGACCATTTCCCTCGTCAATGTTTAGCTGAAAGCGATAGGTAGAAGCGATATAAATCGTAACGAAAATCACTATGGACACGGCTTGGGCTTCTACCAAACCAATTCCTAAATATAATTTAAAAAAAGCCGACTGGACTTCCTTCCAAAATCAAGTTGATAATGAGTTAAAAAACAAGTCCTTCGTAAGAAATACAAATAAAATAAATGCCACAGTAACCAAAGCTATAAGAGCGGCTGCAAATATTAGTATACCAAATACATACACACTCAGTTCCCTGGTGGAACCAACAATTAGCATCATACCGCAAAGAAAAAGTACATAGATATCGTATATTCAAAAAAAGACCTACCCAGGAGAATCTTATTCAATATAAAAAGGCAAATGTAAAGTTCAAGTACGAAAGCAAAAGGGCAAAAACCTTAAGTTTCAATAACTACACTAAAGCAACTAACAGCAACCAATTCACTCAGTTCGATCCTCTGGAGAAGACCGTACAAACCTGAGGGTAATCTCATAACCGATGTTTTCCCGTATGCGCACCGGTTGCACTTGTACCTATAGAGCCCTAGTCACCTGGGGTTCACTTACATAGGTCAAGTACATACAAGTACTTTATGGGATGAACAACAATGGAAAAACAAAGTCGGAGGTGGTAATATACACCCCAACGTCGCACAGTGGGGTATTGGGTATCAAAACTGTGGATCAATTCAGGCTAGCCTCTCACATTTTTTTTTGCAATTTTTTCTAATTCCTTACAATGCTTTAATTAAAAAAGTTTTTCGCAAAAAAAATTTAATGAAAAAATTAATATATATGGGAAAAATCGGAAAATGTGATAAGTTTTTGGCCCAATTTTTTAAGAAAATAATTGTTTAACCTTCTTTTAATTAAATGGTTTTCTAATTTATATTTAATATTATATTTATATTTAGAATGTATTCAAAAATATTTCATTAAAAATTCTGTGAAAAAATAAAAGTATTTCCTTGTGACATAAATATACAATCAATAAATAAAGCATCATCATTACTATCATTGGCTTCATCAGTATACAGGGTGGCTGATGAATGACACTACATTAAGAAACTAAAATAACTTTTTGTTTAATTCATGTAAATTACTTTTTCTTTGTTCATTTGACAACCGATACATTTTTAATAAACCTTTTTAACGGGTTTAAAAATAAAAGAATTTAAATGACATGACGATAGCCGGTGACGTATGTGCAAAATTCATTATTCATTACATCCTGCAGAGTTGCAGTAAGAATTGTCTCAATTGCACAGTGCAACAGTGGTTCTGCAATTCAAGCACCACTATGAAGGTTCGTTAGTGTATCCAAAATGATGACGATTGCCTAAAGGATTTTTTTCCTGAGGTACCCGTTTTCGCGGGCGCCCTGGCGCGCTCCCCAACCCACTTTTGTTATCTTATGGTCTTTTGTTTGTCATAACTCGAGAACGGCTGTCCCGATTTAGGTGAAATAAATGTTGAAAAATTAAGAATTATAATTCCTTAGTCTATTCCTATGCTCTTTCTCGATATTTTAAACAGTTTCGCAGATATAAATAAATTTATGAAAAAAAAAATTCCCTAAAAAATTTAAATTTTTTGTTTTTAAAAATCATAAAAAATTCAAAACGGAAAAATATGTCAAGGCTTATTACCATATAGAAAAGGAATGCCCGCAAACTCCTGTTTTATTTCGAAATGTATTTACACATAAATATGGAAAAGTAGTGACTAACATTAAAATAAAATGTTCTAGCTATTTAACCTATATTAATTATGTTTTAATGAGTTGAGCAATTATTTGATGATTAACTCTTCAGGCGTTTATTCGATTAATTGGAAATTCTTAGATTTCGAATAAACAATTAATCGAATATCTTAGAAGTCGGAATAATTGGATACCCTAGTTATGATACTCTTTTTAGAGACAGAAAAATAATGTAGTGTGTGTAGGTAACGTATACTTACTGGTTATTGAGGGTAATATCACTCATACGCAATGTAGTCAGACTGAACATTAACAGAAACAGTCCCGCAATTTTTTTTTCATTAATTTATTTATATCTGCGAAACTGTTTAAAATATCGAGAAATAGCATAGGAATAGATTAAAGGAATTATAATTCTTAATTTTTCAACATTTATTTCACCTAAATCGGGACAGCCGTTCTCGAGTTATGACAAACAAAAGACCACAAGATAACAAAAGTGGGTGGGGGGAGCGCGCCAGGGCGTCCCGCGAAAACGGGTACCTCAGGAAAAAAATCCTTTAGGCAATCGTCATCATTTTGGATACACTAACGAACCGTCATAGTGGTGCTTGAATTGCAGAGATTAAACTGCAATTTGTCGCACTGTGTTGTTGTTCGAATGCATTGCTTTAAATCATCCATTTTTTTGATTTGGTTTGTAAACTTCCAGATGAAATAACCCCACAAGATAAAGATAGGTGCAGTGAGGTCACGAGACTTTGGGGGCCAACGAAATGTCGAGTGTCTAGAAATCACCTTCTTGGGGAACTTTCGCAGCAATTCTCTCTCATAGCAGGACCTGGCTATGAGACAAAGTCGCATCATCCTGTTGAAACCACACAGTGTTGAAAGGGATTCACTTTCGATGCAGTTCTGCAAAGAATAAGTCCTTTAACAACAGCATTAAGTAGCATGGTAGCAGTATTCATCAGCCACCCTGTATTCATCACGGACTTCTTTCTCGTCGGAATCGCTGCCATGATCATTATTATTGTCTCTGTTATAAAATTTTGCCAAATTTATTGATGGAGATTTTAATAGTTCTAAAACCATTGTTGGTAAGCTGTGGAGTTTTTTTCAGGCAATTTTCTCTTTCTTGGGTAATCAGTTTATATTATATAGGTTGATGACGTCCTTGGCGGCTCTGTCTGCATGATATCTCGAAAGTATACCGGTACTAATATTGTTCTTGCTACTCTGAAGAGTAGTGAGACTGTCTGTGAAGTTATCTGAATTCCTTAGCTTACACTGGGAAATGATATTATTTTTCTAGTAGGTATTGTCGAGTAGAACAAAAATATGTATTTGAAATTTGCCAGATCTTGAGTTAGGGAAAAAAAACAGATTTTCGTACCTTTGTCAGGGATGTGCAGAGTCACAACAGCAAATATGCACTATTTTATAAAGGGTTATTTAACTCTTTGTCGCAGGGCATAACAATGAGTCGAACATTGTAACTTTTAAGAAAGAAAAATGTGTTAATCATATAAGGAATGATGCCGAAAATATTGTCATGCAATTTAATAAATTGCAAAATGTGAAAACCTAAATAAGCAATAATACTAATAAACACGAATAATAATAAATCATTTAAGACATATCTCCCGCAAAAATTAACATTTTGCATAAATATCCAATTTGTATTTTTATACACTCCATGAGAGTATTATATCTTTGTACATTTGTTTGTAACACCCAAAAGGAAGCGAGATAGACTTTTCGAATCGATTTAGCAATGTCCGTCTATTTGACTGTCCGTCTGTCGGACGCTATTGTAGCCAGAACTAAATGAAACTTTACACAACGAAGTTTTTCGATATAAGAACGAACGCTACTTAACTTGAAGAAAATCGGTTCAGATTTTGATATAGCCCCATACGAATTTCACTCCCGATTCGACTCTTTTCACTCTAGATTCCACATATTTAAACAGATTTTCTTCAAATTTGACAAAGCATCTTATAATTAAACTAGAAACACCTATGGTGAATAGGTCAGATCGGTTCAGATTTATATATAGCTTCCATTCAAATTTTGCCCCGATTTGACTTTTTCTGATCTCGAAATCACATATTTTACCAGATCTTCAAATTTGGCAAAATATCTGGAAACACCCATGGTGAAAATGGGTCAAATCGGTTTAGATTTATAGATAGCTCCCACACACATTTCTTTTTTCGAACGGTCCCAACGCCTCTCACTCCCGCCCCTTCCAACCGAGAAGGCCACGTCCCCATACCGTAGAGAAAACGTACACACCACAGTACGAACCATGGCGGTCAAGCAGTAGAGGGTGGACACCGGCTACAGATCAAATATCAACAGCCGGCATAACAAATATATTAAACAAAATATTAGTATCACATGCAAATAATGGTTATTCTTAAAGTTATTCTTAAAACTAAACATCAAAGCAGGAGAAAATCCTGGACTTTATTATATCGATTCCTAATCCGAAATCTGTGATGTGACACAATGAATTGAAATCAAACCAATATGAAGGAATTGATAGTATCTAGAAGGTCTAAATGGCACGTTAAACTTAATCCTCGAAATAATATAGTCAGAAGAGAAATCACCATTTATAACCTTATTATATTTAACAACTATCATCCTACCTTGAATATATCGATATTGTGTATATTGTGTATATTGTGTACGCTGTCCCTACGTTATGGGGACGTGGTCCTCTCGGTCGAAAGGGGCGGGTGTGAGAGGCGTTGGGACCGTTTGAAAAAAATATATAACACGTCTGATTTTTAAGGATGGCAAGTCGATCAACTTCAATCTACTAGTATAAGGGGGAAGAACAAAATCACTATTCCAATGTAAGTGTCTTAATGAAAAAATTAAAAATTGTTTCTGAACTGACTCAATTCTATCAATATAGATACCATACTGAGGATCCCACACTACGGAACCATATTCTAGAATAGGCCTGACAAGCGATGTAAATAGTTGCTTCGTCACGTAAGGATCAGAGAACTCATTAGCCCATCGCTTAATGAAACCAAGAACACCATATGCTTTGTTAACCATAGTAATAATATGATTGTTGAAATTCAGTTTGGAATCCATTAGAATACCAAGGTCTACGAAAGAATCAACTACCTCTAACTCAGCTCCTCCAATATTATACCTAACAAATCTCGGGTTCGATCTAAAGAAACGCATATGTTTGCATTTCCTTAGATTGAGTTCCATGCAATTTATGTCACACCAGCGTCCAAAACTATCCAAGTCAGTCTGCAATGGATGAGAAAATTCTGGCCAATCATAAGAAAAAAATATTTTTACATCATCTGCATACATTAGAAGTTTAGAGTTAATAACAGACTCTGGAAGGTCATTTCAAGAAGTCAGAGCTAAAACCAATGCGATCTAATTTATATACCAAAAGTTCATGGTTCACTTTATCAAATGCTCTACTAAAATCCGTATAGATGACATCAGTCTGATTACCCTGAACAAATCCATCAATAACGTGAGAAGTAAACGGAATTAAATTTGTAACAGTAGAAAAGCCCTTACGAAATCCATGTTGGTATGGACTCAATATAGAAGAAACCCTATGAGATACCACCTCAGTAACCAATTTCTCAAATGGCACTCAACTTAGCTATCCCTCTATAGTTTGACACGTCAATTAGACTGCCAGACTTATGGAGGGGGTCACTGATTGAACTCCTCCAAGCCAAAGGGAAATATCCAAATCTCAATGAAGTATTAAATAACAATGTCAGCGGAATAGCCAAACCACAGAATTTCAATATTTTACTTGGCACCCCATCTGGGCCAACACTATTCGTGGATGTGAAATTATTCAAATTGGACAAAACCAAGGGTAAATCAAATACAGGGATTTCCAGTTGACTCAATGCAGAGACATTAAAAGGATAAGTGTCATTCGATCGATAAGATCGTTCAGAATAAGTCGTCGAAAAACAATCAGCAATCGCCTGATCTTCACAAAATTCTAAACCATCTATTCTAACCCTAGTTGGCTTAGATGTGGATCTACGCTTAAATTCACGAAGTCATAAAAAGACATTTACATTGGAATAGTGATTTTGTTCTTCCCCCCTATTCTAGTAGATTGAAGTTGATTGACTTGCCCTCCTTAAAAAGTAGACGAATTATGCTGAACACCGTGATGGTATTTAAGGTTATGAATGGTGATGTCTCATCTGAATATCTTATTTCTAGGATTAAGTTTAACGTGCCATTTAGACCAACTAGATACTATCAGTTTCTTCATATTGATATTCAGCGTACGAATTATGCTTCTGCGCAGCCCATTCGTAGAATGTGTATTGATTTTAATTCATTGTACCACATCATAGATTTTGGTGTCGGAATCGATACAATAAAGTCAAGGATTCTCTCGTACTTGAATTAGTGTTAGTGTTCTGTTTTAGTATTATTAAATGTAATGTATTGCTTCTATGTCAAATGTTAGCATTAACCTTAGTGTAGTTTGTCTTTGTTTTGTTTTTGCCGGCTGAAGATATTTAATCTGTAGCCGGTATTCCACCCTCTACTGCTTGTCCGCCACAGTTCGGACTGTGGTGTGTACGTTGTCCCTACGTTATGGGGACGAGGCCCTCTCGGTCGGAAGGGGCGGGAGTGAGAGGCATTGGGACCGTTTGATGGAAAAAAAAGATCCTGGGTTCTTCCTAAAATCATTCTTTAGTTTCTCCAAGTAGATCCTATAAAGTCTCTGAGACTCTATGCTATATCTCGACCTAGCAACGGAGTATTCGATATAGTCAGAATTTAAACCAGTCCTCTTAAATTTTTTAAAGAGTCTACTTCTCGAATTCTTCATACTAGACAACTCACGTGAAAACCAAGGTAGCCTTCTAGAGTGCCCAACACGAATTTTCGTGTTGATCGTGATCGTGACATGAAGTAGTTTAAAATTTGATAAAATCTATCTAAATCTAAAATCTACAACATTGATATACTCAAGGTAGGATGATAGTCGTCCTCCGGGATAGATATGGGAGGAAACCTACTGATCTCGAAGAAATGAGGATCATTGACAAATACTAGGTCAAGTTGTCTAGCATTTACATTTCCCACATAATTGATCTGAAACAAATTTAAATCAGTAAAGAGTCTAACTATATGCGAAGGCCAATCATCCGAACTAAAAGTTGACGTCAACGGTGTTAAAGCCTCCGCATCAGGCAAGGTAAGCCAAGATACTGTATGTAAATTGAAATCTCCCAAAATCATAATATGGTCCAAATCACCTGCTTTCGAAGCAACCATACCAATCGCAGTCAAGTGCCTCTCATATACACATAACTCGGACGATGGAGGAATATAAGAACATGTGACAAACAACTTACTACGTCCCATATTAATAAGGACTGCAATAAATTCAATGTCATCAAACGCTTGTAGAATAAAGCATTCGGATGTGAAATCATTAGCAACAGCGATAAGAACACCCTTCCTAAATACAACATATCTCCCACATAAAATCTCATAGTCCAAAATCGAAACTTTCAGCCAGGTCTCAGTAAAGGCGAGAGCCGAGAAGACATAGTCAAAGCTATCAACAAACAGACGACTCAACTTCGTATTCAAACCTCTAACATTCTGACGAAAGTCACTCCCAATTTGACTTTTTCCACTCTATAAACCAAAATATTTCTACTAGAAAGACCTATGCTGAAAATGGGTCAAATCGGTTCAGATTTATATATAACTCCCATACAAATTTCTCTACCGGCTTGACCATGTATTTTCTTCAAATTTTTCATAACACGTTATACTTTAACTAGAAGTACCTATGGTGAAAGTGGATCAATCGTTCCGATACAAGTATTCTTCTCGATTTGACAAAGTGAGTCAGGTCACATAGGTCTAAGATTAGGAAACATACAAAAATCCTCCCCGATTTCACTATTTTACCGAATTAAATTGTTTTCGGGTAGACAATGGAGGGTATTATATAGTCGGCCCCGTCCGACTTTAGCCTTTCCTTACTTGTTTCAATTTGTATAATACTTTATTCTCAGAAACTATTTTGATTTTGTTAAGGATATTGTTATTTTATAACTTTAGCGATTCTAAGAATATATGGGAGGTATTAGGACCAATTTTTTCTCTTTTTTGCTTCTAAACACTATCTCTAAGAAATATCTAAACGACAACTTAGCACCTGAAGCATTGAAGGTTAAATTTTTTGTGAATGTCAGTCCCTGCTACCAACTTAATTGATAAAGGTGGGCTCAAGAAATTTCTGAATTCGCATCGTCTGTTGGTGCTTTATCCAGGAAATTAAGGGAGGAGTAGATGTTGAAGAACCGAACATTTAGAAATCACATATTATATCGGTTCTTGATAACATTACCAGGATCATGCTATATTTGAACTAGGAGGATGAACCGTGAAAGTGAACTATATAGGTCAATATATACATTTATCCCCCAATTCTCTCTATTACTGCTCAGAATGTGCCTAAATAGTACATCGCATATTGATCGAAATTTCCACATCAGGTTGTACTTAAACTGAGAACAGCTACAGTGGAAGTGGACTACATGGGCTCATACAAATGTACATCCGATTTCCACTATTGTCAATCTAGAATCCACATTTTATATAGGGTCTTATTCTTTTCTTCTAGATCATGCTATACATAGCGAACTATATCAGACCATTTTTATTAATGAACCTTCGGTTTACACAATTAATATTGCAGAATCTTACATCGGATCTTGAACTAATTTATGGGTTCATGAACATCTCATACTACATATACAGAACAATACAAGTCCATGTTTTGATATGGGTTACATAAAATCCTTCCATCGTTATCAAAACACCTAGGTTTGTTAATCAGAACCAGTTAGTATGATAGTAGTCTAAGTGAAAAATTAAAAAAATTAAGCATGCTACTTTTTTCTCTTTGCGTACAGAACAAACCTGATTTACGGAAGTTTCTCTTAGAAATGTATAGAAAATGTACCGTTACAATGTACTTGCTGTACTAATTTGAAAGTGGTCTAATGTCCAGTTGGTGGCATTGGGTCGGTATTTAAGTTTTTTATTTAGATAAATCAAAGAAAACTATTTTTCATTTAGTTTACTTCTTTGACAGTGATTTAAATATAACTTGAAGATAACTAACCACCCAAAAAATTAACATAGTAGCCATTTCAGATTGCATGCAAAATCAAGGCGTATTTATGCAGGTGATAGCACTAGAACAACAACAAATTCGGCAACAACCAAATACAAGTAATTTTTTGAATGGTGAGCCATACTGTCAAAGCAAAATATATGGGATTTGACAGTTTCGGTTACTTTTGAATGAAAAAAATTTCAGTCAGCTGCGCTCGTGCTATCACCTTTATAAATACGCCTACAGAAAACAAAATGTTTACAATTATTGCTGACTTTCCCCAAAAACATTATTTTGAAGTTGAATATCTCCGGTATCACCTACATTGAAAGAAAGCTTAAAGTGTAGGCTATAAACTGATATTAATCATCTCTTACCTCAATATCGATTACATTTCCAGATAATGTCGATTTTACCAAAAAAATCACTTTTTGAACGCTGCTCGGCTATCTTATAGTAAATTCAATAAGCTTTCCAACGATAAATATATCGACCCGATCGGATCAGGAATGATGACTATAGCTCAAATTATATATCCGAACTTTCAAGGCCCCAATCTCGGAAAGTGGACCTTAGCGCCAAAATTTTTTCCTTTTTTGGTAATTTTTAGCGCTCTACAAGGCTTTTTTTACCATCTCCATTAAACTAGATTTGTTCCGAATATTCTAATGAACAAATTGGGCTTCCACACAAACTGACAGCAATATCTGTCGGTTAGCTCTTAATTTAGGTTAGCCAAACATGGTGAAAAAATTGGGTTAATATGTAATTACTTGGCAGAATTGTCATTTTTTCCAAAAGTTGGGAAAAATTTTGTTTTGTGTAACAACGAAGTGTATCAATAGCGTTAATTCGGTCGGCGTTATAAACTGAGGCTTTGTAATCATTAATCATGGACTATATATTTATAGGGAATCGGCTGTAGTTAATATAATGTTTGGAAATATAGTTTACATGACTAATACTGTCCACTTTATATTTGCCATTACCTTTTCCTGATGTGTGTAGTGTAGGAAAATACCCTTTAACTATTCGCTGTATTTTATATATGTTATATTTATTTTAGTGTATTTAATTTTAAAAATAATTGTTCATTATTCATATAGAAGTCAAAACTGATAATACTATATATTTTTTAAAAAACTGCACTTAATTATTCTGCAAATTTCACAGAACTACTTTTAACTGTGTAGATTGTTTTGTTTTCCTTTAACCGAGGTGTTGTGTGTTGACATTCTTTTTGGGAAAATATCCTATTCTGTTTGGTGTAGAGTTGTATCTGATATATCACCTGACTGCATCTGAAAGATAAATATATCACGACTAGAGTTGTACGAGGATAGAGTAACGGGTACCTGTTATACCAAAAATCCAATGTAAATTAGAGTAGTGCGAGCTGAAAATAGACCTAGTGTTTGTCAAGTTTGATTGTTATTAACTTAATAGTTGGTTTAGACATACCAAATATTTATACAAATATATGTTTTCGAAAAATCAATAATTCACCATACACATCTTATTTACAACCACACACACGAATTGATTCGGCAAAAACCATTTTCTCTGAGATTTTGGAATTGAGTTAATAATACCAAAAGATGAAGTATAAAAAGAATAAATAAAAAAAAACAAGAATATGGTGCAAGGAATGTAGAACTACGTCAATTCAAAATATTTTTATTGTGTTTATCATTTTTACCATTTCCCTGAGTGGTAACTTTAAAAATCAAGTTTTATTTATTGCATTTTCACATATTACAATAAATTAGTCAAAAGAGTCATTTTTACGTTCTCCTTTTTTATGTTATTGTAATGTTTCTGCTTCACGCAAGTAAGTCTGCTCACGTTGAAATTCTTGCTGAAGTGGCAAAGTCAGCACAAATACAAAACATTTCTACAAATTCAGCAAAAATCAAAATATTCTGATTTTAATTCAAAATTTTACACAATAAAACAAAAACGAGCCCACTAATTCAATATATATGCCTAACAGCCCTTTTGCGCAAATATTTGTTATGTCTAAACTCGCCTTAAAACATTGGACACACAAAGATGTCAACCGTACACGCAGAAAAAAAAACTTGTGAAAAAATACCTAATTCAACTTTGCTAAATTTCCCTCGTACATGTGTAAATTACACATGTACTTCTTTTGTGTAAATAACTAAGTTTACTTGGTAGGTGTTCAGTGCTTATGTACCTTAAAATCACTCTAATTTACGATTTTATTCTTAAATTCATATTTGTAAAGTAGTATACAAAATTACAGTGTATTATATCGTATAGTTTAACGCCAATAAGTTAACAATAAGTTAACTTTAGTCTCTTTTTTGAAAGAAGTAAAAATTTATTAACCCATTAAAGCCCAGCCAAATTCATTTTCACTGATTCTTACTGATCAATGTTCGATTAATCGAACACTGGGTCAAAATGGTTTAACATAAAGTTAGGACTAACCGAGAGTTATAGATGTCAGTTTGTGTGAACATTGATATCTATAACTCTTGGTTAACTATAAAGGCCAAAACACAATGAGAAAAATATACGTATATTTTTAAGCATGCATGTCTCGAGCAATTTTGAAATGTTTATTTTGATATGTTTACATATGAAGAAGCGTACAATAAAAGCGTTCATCCCAAAAGTGTGTATCATGCGTACAAAAAATTACTGAACTTTTAACTTGCATCGTGCATCGTGAAGCAGAAGCGTAAAAACATATGCTTTTTTGTTTTGTTTGCGTGTTTAGTTAAAAAAAATCGAAAAAGAAAATAAAAAGGAAAATGTTTGAGGAAGTTTTAATATATGAGGTGTAAAAATACAAATCATTTAGAAATAAATTAAAAAAAGACTAAACTAAAGCGGCAGCCTGGAAAGCAATATCCAGAGCTGTGGATTTGCAGGTAAATACATTCGGACGGAAAATAAATTCGAACTTTATATCTCGGCAATTGATTAACCATTTCGTTATATATATTCGTAAATATATTTGTAATATGTGAAGTTGATAAATGCCAGAGTCGACGGAAGACGTTGCGGGATCGGTTTGTCAGAGAAAATTCAAGATTGTCATCTAGAAGAGTGGCGCCGGAGGAAACTACACAATGGAAATTTACGTTTGCCATGTCTTTTATGAAAGACTATGTACCTCCAAAACCGTGAGTGTGTTTAAATAGAGAATTAATATAATGATTACGAGTAGTGACACTTCTTGCAACAATTTGCAGTCCGGACATTTGTTTGTTCTCGTTCAGAATATGACGACTCAGAAGGATATATGTGTTTCACAAGAACCTTACAACTCCTCATAAAACATGGTGTCGGCAATGTATGGGGATGATTCTTCGAGTATGTCTTCCAAACTCTCTCTAGCTCCGAAGAAGCATAATGAATATACCTTCAATGATACTCAACATATATCTGATGACGACGAATCTTTTCAAAAGAACTCTCCGGTCCCGAAAAAAGAAAAGAAATATTCAATGATGACCACGACGAACTATTTCCAAATGTGACTCCTGAAACGCGGCAAGGGCGCAGTCAAAGATGCTCACGAAGAATTTTCAAAACTTTGTGGGACCGTTTGCAGCTTTTTTGAGAAGAAAATTGACGTTGAAGCGCCGTCCACTTCTCCAGCTAATTGTAGCAATGATCCTTTCTATAAATTTTTAGAGAGTATTATATGCTAAGTCGGAGAGCCTTTCCAAAATCAAATTAAAAACAATAAATCAAGTAGACGAAATAAAAAATTAAACAATGCGGTAATACAAAAGATTAATAACTGTAAATCTAATGTGTACACTATCTTATTTTATATGATTAATTGTGTTCCTTTTGAGTTTTTCCACATGGTAATTCTCTTTAATCCTTTTATTTTTTCTTTTAATCTGTATTATTTTAAAACGTTAAACTTGTTAAGTTGGACTGAAACCTAAAATATAAATGAATTTTGATATATTTTGTTGATATGTGCCTTGGTGCATATGTAATAAATAATTAATAAAACGAATCGGAAATTAAGGTTAGGACTCCAGCCGAAGTCGTTTTATGGAATCCAACTTTTCCAAATAAAATAACTCCAAAAATATTCGGAACAAAACTTCAAAAAAACTTAGTTTTTTAAAATATAATCTTAATATAAGCTTATCCCGCAAATGAAAGGCTAATTTTGTGGCATTGTTTGTGTGACATCGTTTCACTTTTGGTAACGAACCAACCTCTTTCCTCCAAAGTCCTTCAACAGTCATTTCTCCATTATCACTGTCTGTAAATTCGGGAGGACAATATTTTTCATCATTCTTTTTTAAGATGTTGTGAAGTGCTACTGTCGCTATGGATTCTGCGGACGAGGGACTCACATTCAGAGGTCCTAGAAAAACTCTCCACGGGCAGTGAGAATTCCGAAAGCGTTTTCGATTGCCTTTCTTGCTCTAGTCAATCAAAGAATTACGTTTGCTAGTATGCTGATCCAGAGCTCGGGGGACTTGTTATAGTTACGTGCTTTCCATCGATGGCGCCAACACAGTGTGGGGAATTGTATTATTTTTCGCACTGTTGATGCACCCATTTTAAATGTAAGAGAAATTTACTTACACTAAGGTAAAAAAACAGCCGAATTCAGCTGATATTGGCTGCCGGTATTGTCAAGTCTTCCTCCATCACAGAAAATAGTTGGTCGAAGACCTGTGTGTGTCGTCCTTGCCATTTTATGGAATTTTTCGTGGTCATTGTTCTGTAAATGTTCAAAGCTTAACGCAAAAAGCTAATCAACATTTAAATTTTGGTATAATGACCTTACCCAAATCTACGGCGCCCCAATTTTTTTCAAAAAGTTATACATAATTGTAATAAGCACGACAACCGAAGCTATTTCATCTATTTCCATTTTAAATTATGTAGCACATTTGTTATTGTTTACATTCAAACAATAAGCACAGAAGAAGAAAAAAAGGAAGATATGTTTTCATACGTACTTTCTATGTGTCTTGCAAACAGCATGGTCGGTGTTCAAATGTCAAATTTGTATGGCATCTGACATTTGTAAATCGTCCTTATGACATTTAAACTAAATTTCACATGCAGTGTGACAAGGCTATTATGCCATTTCAGCTAGATTTCGCATGCAGTTCGACAAGGCTATTAGTTAACGGGTAAAGTACATTCCTCAATGGTGGCCATTCTCGGAGCAAAGAATATACATTCATATTCTTTTACTTTTACCAAAAGGACTAAAACTGGTTTCCCTCTACTGAGAGGCCTTTACGCAGAGTCACAGGCAGATCAAATTAAACTAGATCTAGACACAATTGTGCCAGAGACTGTTGCAACCGCAACAAAATTTAAAACTCCCATGTCTATAAAAACAATACTGACACAGGCCTGTTCCTGTCTCCTTACATCCAGTAAAAAAATCGCTGATGTGACCCATATTCACTGTTTGCAACACCAAACTATAACTTGTCCAAAAAGAAAGACGGTGATATTCAATGTCGTCGTTGTCAACATTGGGGTCACATCTCAAGAACGCTCCCAAGGAATGTCAACGCAACCGCACGGATACTTCAGATCCGTACTGTTCTAATTGCGAATAAGCTGGACATCGGGCCAACTGGAGAGAATGTCCAACATATAAAAAATATGTTGCAGCACGACAGAATAACATATCTAAGGCAATGGAGAACAGAGCAATCGCAAAAAAACAATGTGAACAGAGCGGTTTTCATGTCAACAGTGTCTCCAGGAAAAACGTTCGCCAATCTTTTCCAACAAAAGCCTTCCATCATAGAATAATTTTTAAAGTTAGCAAACTACTTTCTAGAGCCAGAGGAGCTGACTCTAGAGCACATTACGTATATATTGCAAAGACAGAAGCCAAAAATGAGTTTTTGCGTCTTCTAAGTCAGTACCAATTATGGACCATAGATCTTTAAATTTATTAACCTTCAATGTAAGGTCACTTATGGATAGAAGTAGACAAATTGACCTTAATAACACCCTTCTTCACAATAACATCGACATCGCGTTAATCCAGGAGTGTCATCTACGGAGGAATAAAAACATTAAGATAAACGATTATAATTTCATCTATGATTACTCACCAGTTGGAGTTGCAGTACTGATAAAGAGTTCAATTCAATATAGCCGTTTAACAGTGACTGATATCGGCATAAATTCCTCATTCATCCAAATAGACACATGCTCATATGACATCCACAGAAAGTTGGCCTGTTCGATAGGTCTTACTAGCTTAATTTTTGTATGAAATTTACTAGCTTAACAAGAAAGTAGCTAACTACTCTCTTAAAGTTGTTGCCAGATTTTTCATGTTGATTCATTTAATAAAAACCAATGGGTGGAAACGTTGCCACCTTATCAAGTATCATAATCATAAGCTAGTAAGCCCAATCGAACAGGCATATTGTATGGCCGAGGTTATGTTGTCAAAGCAAACGGTATTCTTCAGCAGTTTAGATGACAGCCCCAAGGATGCCATCGAGAAATTGCCGAAACTCTTGGATGACGGTGAAGTGGAAAGGACAAAATTGAAACCAAAACGGGGTATGATTATTATTAGCAGTAAATGGCTAAGAACGGCTTACGCATGGCGCTACAATGATATGCTGATGGTCAGTTCCGTGAAGACCAACATACAGATTGGACATCATTTCAACATGTTCAGATGTGAACATGCAGAAGTATGCCGACACAGTTACTTGGTCCGATTATCCTATAAACAATGAAATAGTTGTAAATCAGGACGATGAATACGATGACGAGGAAGAGGTGGCCAATCATGTTGACAGCGACGCCACTTGTCATAGATAACAACAAAGATATGGAATCTGAAAACTCCAACAATTCCCTCATTCCTCCAGCACCCATGTCAGGTGATGATAAAAATGACAGAGGCTCCACAGAGACATCAACCTCCTTACACACCTACTCCCCCAATCAGTAAACCACCAGCAAACCCACAACTCTTCGAAAATCCCAAATACTCAAAGAGATTCAACAATTATTGCGCGATAACAAATTTCATTCTGGAATGTGAACGTTTTCTATAAATTTATACTTATTTTTTTGAAAAAACCATTATTTTAGATTTGGGGTATAAATTATTTTTTACAATGCCCGTCCTTAATTGATTGACAGTTTATTTTCTATGAAAGTTAAATTGTATTTATATTAAAAAGTGTGGTTATGCAATTAACAATGATGATTTAAATCGATACCAAAAACCAACCACTATTTGTACAATTAATTTCCATTGGACTAAAAAATAAAGAAACTTAAGTGTATTTTCTGAAAAGGAACACAATTCTTCAATTTATATTTTTGCAGAAAAAACTGCAATACTATTACTATAAGTGCTGTTCGATTGGGCTTACTATCTTAATTTTTGTATGGAATTTACTCGCTTAACAAGAAAGTAGCTTACTACTCGCTTAGTGTTGTTGCCAGATTTTTGTGGTTGATCCATTTAAGAAAAACCATTGGGTAACAAAGATACCACCTTATCAAGTATCTTAATTGTAAACTAGTAAGCCCAATCGAACAGGCCTAATATTAGCCTAGTTTTAAGGCCAAACACCGCTTTGCATAAAATTTTGTATTTGTGTGGCAACTTCATTGGCCTTGGTAATCATAATTTGGACTTAGACTGGATAATTATCCAGGCTAAGTCTAAAATTTTTAACACTAAATTATTTTTTCAAAATTTGTTTTCACACACACATTGATATTGCTTTTGGCGAAAATTTTAAAAAAGAATTTTTATTTTGAGTGAAATTTTAACATTTTATTTAGTTTTTTTTTGTTATTATTTTGTTTTAGTTATCTAGTCTTCAAGAAAAACCGCCGTATTATTTTTTGGGTTTCGGACAACCTAAAACGGGCTAAATATAGACCGAAAGGGGATACGTTGGCATTATTAGGGCTGTTTTTCTTTTCTTTTTTTGCTCTAAATAAATAATTCTTTTTTCATATTGCCGCCAGATACAACATTTTCAAAAAATATTTTTTGTTGACTTTATTCAAAAAATATTTTTTGTTGACTTTATTGGACTTAGCCTCGATAACCATAATTTTGACTTACACTGGATCCAAGCTGAGTCTAAAATTTTTAACACAAAACTATTTTTTCAAATTTTGTTTTCACACACACATTGATATTGCTTTTGGCGACAATTTTAAAAAAGATTTTTTTATTTTGAGTGAAATTTTAACATTTTCTTTATATTTTTGTTGTCGCAGCTTAATTATCCAGTCTTAAAGAAAAACAGCCATATTGACTGACAACAACCATAATTAGCGAATACTTTTACGGTTTGGCGGCTCGATTTTGATATTTCATTGGTAATCGGTAATCGCACGACTGTTGTCGGACTTCAAATCTGGGGGCTCATTATTTAATTTCCGAATTGTAGTTTCGTTTTGACGATATGTATAATATTTTTCTGACATATTTCCATACAAACAAAAACAATTTCAAACGTTCAAATGCAATATTTTGTTTTTAAACGTGATTATGAACGATACGACGTACTACAACAAAATTTTGAATTTGAATTTTTTAAATTGTTTTTGTTTCTATGGAAATATGTAAATTGTCAAAACGACACGATAAGTCGAAAGTTACATAATTACTCTCCTGATGTATTGGTGTCATGAAAACCTCCGTGAAGTTACATACGTCGGTAACTTTCGATAAATATTTTTCTGCAAATAACAGGGTGACATTGACAGTGCAAAAACGTATATAATTGTAAATTGTAAGTATGATACACCAAATTTCTTCTACACTGAAAGAAAAATATACGTAACCGGAACGAAATTGTACGTTGCTACAACGAATCTTGATTTAATTGAAGTTATAGTTCTACAAGGAATATGTTCGTTGCTGCAACAATGTTTTTTCGTTGCTGCAGCAATGCTGATTCGTTGCTGCAACAATGTTGTTTCGTTTCTGCAACAATGTTGTGTCGTTGCATATACAACTACGGCAAACCCTTTATGTCATATGAAATACAACACTGTACTTCATCTGTCAACACAATTTTCAAATTTTCTTCAGTTGGTGAAAAACTTGCACGGACTTCACTAAAAGAAAACACGCACATCGTCGTAAAAGAACATTTATTTTCAATTATTTCCCATAAAAATTGTCATTAGTATTTTCATGTATAAACAGTTCGATTTAATCGGCGGAATTAATTTCGCTTTAAAATAAAAACATTTATTTAAGTAACAGCTGATGTGTTTTTGTTTAACTAATATCGCCGCCCGCAGTGGGCAAAATTTTTTTTTACTGTTTTTTTAACGTCCAAGCCAGTTAAGTCGTAAATAATTCCGCGAATAAATTCATATCAATGTCATTGAGAACACCCAAGAAGCCAATGGACGAGCCAATGGAGCCTTGTGATGAAAACTCTTCGGATGGCGAATTTCTCGAAAGCATCAACAATGCCGAGTTGATTGGAAATAAGACTGAAGCCTTGACTATGTAACCATCTTCTTCATACTTTGAGGCATCGCCATCACTTGCCACGGAAGAAGTAATGAGTGTATTGGTGTCAACAATGGAATCGCTGAAGTCTGCCGTTGACGAATTAAGACGAGATGCATGCCACAACAAAGATGAAATGGTCAGTCTTCGTTCCCAATTGGTGGGAAAGACAACATTTGCATTGCCGTTGCCGAATGAATCCGAAGCTGCTGCACACACATCAGTTGTACGTGACAGTTTCTCGTCAACACTGCCGCCTATGCCACAAGTACAGCTAGCTTCGCCACTTAATAATTTGCCACTACATACGTCATATCAACTGCCACCACCAGACTACCACCTGCCAATGTCATGTCGACAAATGCTCAACGGACAACAACACCAAAGTTAAATCAGAATAGAACTTTATCAACAAGTGTAGAAGTTACGACAAAACTACATCCATTGGCACGCTTCGATGGGAAGCCAGGCTAGCTACAACGATTCAACATTTGAATTTGGTTACTACAACAGACATAACCTAATGCGACTACAGAAGGCTTTACATGGACAGGCAAAGGCAGCTGTGATGTCTATGATGATTTTTTCGGACAACGTACCACAAATAGTGGAAGAATTAAAATTTAATTTTGGTCGGCCTGAACTTCTAATTAGGTCACAATTGGACAAGATAAAGCTTTATCCCGCAGTTAAAGAAGGTAGATGGAATATTTGGACTTGCAAATAATGCAAAGAATATTGTTGCATTTTTTAAGTCAGCCGGTTGCGACCACCACTTGCTAAATCCAACTTTACTGGATGAAATTATTTTGAAACTGCCTCTTTCAAAACAATATGAGTGAGCAAAACATGCTACGTCAATTTCTCCATTTCCTGCTGTGGAACATTTTGCAGTTTGGGTTGGTGATTTGGCTAAAAGGATTACTTTGCTGCCTAGTACTAGTCGTAGTACAATAGATCGTCAGCAATAAAATCAACAACCAGCAACACGTAGGGTGTTACATAGCACTGACAGACAGCCTGGAAATACTGAGTGTATTCATTGTAAGAATAATCATGATATTGTAAACTGCCAACAATTTCAAAATTTATCTGTTGATGACCGATGGCAGCAAGTTAAACGCCTAAGAGTATGCTTTGCTTGTCTTCGAAAAGATCATGGTCTCACAAAGTGCACGAGAAGAAAAGTGTGCGACATAAATGGTTGTTTACATTATCATCACCAGCCTGTGTCTACAGTGAGTAACGATGAACAATCGGGACACATTCTTCAATGTCATCAGAGTGAGAGTAAAAACCAACTATTTAAAGTATTACCAGTCAGACTATTTGGGCCAAACGGAACTATTGTTGTCTACGCTTTATTGGATGATCATCCGTGTCCTTATTGCAAGATGATGTTGCCAGGACATTGGGCCAGAAATCATCAATTACGCTACAATAGTATGACAACATTCGCAAGACGGAAAGTTCAATGGGGGTTAATCTTGAAATTTCTTCGCTTGACAAAAACACCAGAAGGTATGCTATGAAGAATTTGCAGACTGTAAATTAATTGTCTCTGCCTGTACAAAGTTTTAAGAAGGAGGTTTATGAACATCTAAAGTCTTATCGGATTTTGAATTATGTGAATAAAAAACCGCCAATGTTGATTAGTTTGGACAATTGTCATTTGGGTGTTTCCGAACAGACTATCTAAATGGAACCAGATCTGCCTAGTGCATCTGCCACAAAGATGGGATGGGTTGCCTATGGACCAACAACAGGTACGAGCGGTAATGTTGCCACAATTTGTCATATAAATGAATGCCAATCATTGACAGATATTAAACAGTTTGTCGAAGATTATTTTTCTGTCGAATACTTTGGAGTTAAAGCGACAAATTTGGTTTTGGAGTCTGATATAATATACGTGCCAGGTATATATTGGAAAGTACCACCAGGAAAGTTGAAGATCATTATGAGACCGGCCTATTGCGGAAAAGTGATGAAATTACATTGCCGTATAGTTTTCAAATGGCTGAAAGAAGACTTATTAATATATAAAACAAGATGGCCAAAGATCCTGCTTATGCCGCCAGACACAGGACATAAGTCCGATAAATTACGTATTGTGTTTGATGCCGCCGCTACGTTAGCCAACACCTCCTTAAACTCTGCTTTACTTAAAGGACCCGAACATTCCAAATCATTACAGACGATTATATACCAATTCCGTCAGGGAAGAATAGCCGTTGCCGGTGACATTAAAGATATGCAAAGTGACGTCGACGACTTGGTGATTAGTTTTACTAATGCTGCAGAGGCGTTGGAGGTCACAAGAAAAGCTATACAAATAAATGCAGTCGCCAAATTTGAAATAAGAAATTTCTCATCGAATAACGCTCAATTGGAGAATATTTTAAATGGTGGCAAATACGAAAAATCAGCTGGTGGAGTAAATATTAAAGGTCAGACTGAAAAAATTCTTGGACTATACTGAAATAAAAACACGGATAGCTTCGAATTCCAAATAAAATGTCATTGTGTATGTGATGATGTCCTGTCAGGAAGACGATCTCCTACGAAAAGGGAGATTCTAAGTATCATTATGTCGATTTTCGATCCATTTGGATTCATAGCGAATGTTACGATATTTTCGAAACTGTTTTTGCAGAAATTGTGGATGTTGGGTATGCAGTGGGATGAACAATTGCCTCGTAGTATTTTGTCTCAATGGAACAATTGGTGGAAAGAATTCCAGAATGTCAAGATTTTTTCTATCCCACGTTGTTACTCAACCGATCTTTTTTACGCCAAGGAAATTCAATTGCACATTTTTGTTGATGCGAGCTCCTCTGCTAATGCTGCCGTCGCATATTTTCGAATTGAATATCAAGAGGAAATTCAAACATCATTTGTAGCAGCGAAGTCTAGATGTGCTCCACAAAGAGGTATGACAATACCACGAATCGAGTTACAGGCCGCCGTGTTGTAGATCTTGATCCTCTTCTTGGGCAATTGAAAGTTTATCGTAATGTAGAACTTGAATCTTGACAGATTCAATTCGTGATAAGGCATCTGCTGTTATATTCTGAGAACCTGAGATGTGCCTGATATCTGTTGAAAACTGGGCAATGAAATCCAAGTGGTTACGTTGTCTTGGGGATGCTTTCTCCAATTTCTGCTGCAATGTAAACGTTAGCGGGCGATGATCCGTTAAAATGATAAATTTTCTTGCCTCCAGGTAATATCGAAAATGATGTATGCCCTTGTATATTGCTAATAGTTCCCGATCGTACGTGCTGTACTTCATTTGGGTTGCAGTTAACTTTTTGGAGAAGAATCCGAGGCGTTGCCTAGAGCAATCCACATATTGCTCAAGAACTGCACCTATTGCGAAATTTGATGCATCGACTTTTAATACGAGCGAAGCATTTGGAATAGGGTGAGTGAGCAATGATGCGTTAGATAGTTCTTGTTTACAGGTTTCAAAAGCTTTAATAAAATCTGCAGACCAGTTAATCTTGCGGATGTCGTTCTTCCTCGTCTCACCTTTTAATATTTCATTGAGAACTGCCTGCGATATTGCCCCTCGTGGAAGAAATTTGCGATAGAAGTTTAGCATCGCTAAGAAACGTCGAAGATCTTTGATGGTTTTGGGAAGCGGAAATGATTGGATGGCGTCAACTTTCCCAGGTAATGGACTAATTCCACTGGGACTAATGCGATGTCCAAGGAAATCAATGTCCTTTACTCCAAAAACACATTTTGCGGGGTTGATGAAAATTCCATACTTCTTGAAACGCTCAAATAGAGTCTTAAGATGATCCAAATGTTCCTCCTCGGATCGCGAGAAAATACACACATCATCAATGTATACGAAAACAAAATCGAGATCTCTGCACACTCCATCGATGAAACGCTGAAAAGTGTGGCAGCATTGCATAATCCAAATGGCATTCTTAAGAATTCGAATAGGCCAAATGGAGTTATCACCGCCGTCTTCGGAACATCGTCCGGATGCACTGGAATTTGATAGAAGGCCTTCGTGAGATCTATCTTCGAAAATATCACAGATCCATGGACGTTCATCTGAAAATCTGTTAGGTAAGGAACGGGATACTTATCTGCGACAGTGATATTGTTAAGAGCTCGGTAGTCCCCACATGACCTCCATTCACCATTGGTTTTTTTAACCATGTGTAGTGGATTTGCCCAGTTGCTGTTTGATGGCCTTACTATGCCTTTGTTAAGCATGTACTGGAACTCTTCTTTTGCAGCTTTCAATTTCACTGGATCCAGTCTTCTACTTTTACATGATACAGGTGGGCCACGTGTTACAATATGATGATAAACACCGTGTTCGGAAGTAAAATTTTCGTTATGCATAATTATTTCAGGGTACTGCTTGATTAAACGATGATAACCAGAATCTCCAGAAACCATTTTTATACCATGGACATCTTCATTGCACAAAGTTCCACTTACCGCTAGCCGGGTGTTCCCGTCTATTAATTTCCGAGATTTGAGGTCAGGTAAAAGATGATAGTGACGAAGAAAATCAGCACCGATAATTGGACGTGAAACATCTGCGAGTATGAAATTCCAGGTGAACGATCTACGAAGTCCTAGATTGACAGGTAGGAGTATAGTGCCATACGTTTTGATTTCGGAACCATTTGCAGCATACAGGCATAATTTGTTAGGATTTTTGTGGTTTTTGCAGGGATATACCGATATTTCAGCACCAGTATCAACTAGAAATTGTATTTTGGATTTCACGTCAAATACAAAAAGTCGACCTGAGGCCGATGGAGAAATTAGTTTTTTGAGTCGCTGAAGTTGCATGGTGGAATGCATTTACGAGCATTTTCACCAAAACGAAAATGATACCAGCACTTGCCTTGGTTGTGTCGACCTCCTCTGGGGCTTAAACGGTGTCTTGAAGTAGACCGCTTATCATTTCTTGAGCCGGATTCTAATGCATCTATTCTTGCGATGAGTACGAATTCATGCTACGAATTCAAGTTTTATGAAAAGACTAACTATTTTATTTTATTGACATACAAAATTATTTCCAAAAAGCAAAGCATACTTAAATAGATTTTGTAAATATTAAAACAGGTTATTAAAAAGTATTTCGAGGAAAGTAGTCCCTACAATATGTACGCAAAATAAAATTAGCATCCATTTAAAGTAATAAATAAAAGTTAATAGTTTTTTGTTTTTAGACTGAATTTTTTTGCGTGAGGTTGGCAAAGAAATGACAAATAATTTTGGAGGGAAATCTCTAGCAGAAAAGTAGAGAAGTAGTCTTCTTGAAAATTATCCAAAACTGACGAAGAACCATGTTGAAATGCATATAAAATATAAATCACTCAATAGTGAGATCAAAAAGCTATTTACGGAATTAGAAAGAGCACGTTTAGGACATAAATCAACTCCATACGCACAAAAATAATTAGCAGACTCATAAAATTCTAAGCCGATAAATTATTGATTTTAGAATTAAACTTTTTGTTGCAATGGTAATGGAGCACGTACAATTTATGTTCTAAAGGTCATTTTAAACACGCAGAATATTTGCGCAAAATGTCGCGTTGCACATAATTTTGCATTTGTGGTTCTACACCAGAGTAAGTAAAACACATCTCGCATTTTGCGCAATATGTTTTTGCATAAATGTCTAAACCCCTATAAACAATATATCTGGTAGTCGATTACAGAACTAGAAAGTTAATTTTTAACCATAAATCAAAAATTCCGAACACCTTTAAAATGATATAAAATAGCTACCGACGTCATCAACGCACACGTCGAGAACGCCCGACGCTATTAAACAAACCCAAAAAAACAGCAGAACAGAACAGAAAAGTAATAAAGCGTGTGGATGAGAAAAAAATGTATAAAGTTACTGCCGAAAGAAACGAAAGCTTTCCATGGAACAAGGTAAGTATTTGTATGTGGTAGATAATGTTATTCATAGAATTTGTTATAAATATTTATTTTACTGAAGCAAACAATTTTACATATTGTGAAGCAAAAGACCGCAAATTAAAAAAGGGACATTTCATTGAACAAATTACATGTATCTAATCAAATGTTTCCATTTATTGCAGACAGTATCACAGCTGGATCTGAAATATTTACCAAATTGCGAACTAATTGTGGAGTCCGGTCAAAAATATTAGTGGGTCTGAATGAACAAGGTTATAAGGATATTCCATCAACGCAGCATACTACAGCGTCTTTAGCAAGTATTCCACATTTTTGAAAGCAATATGTACAACCAGGCGTTGTTAATCAACCTTCTAGCGGAGACGTATACGAAGTTAGTACAGATACAAAAAGTAATACATACAGCGGATAATAAAAACGAGTAAAAATTGTGGTGTTTGAACGAATCTGGATAAACCTTTTTCAAAACGATTTGACGATTATGTGAGAGCAGACAGTGTTTATTCAATCAAGTTTTTTTCAAGTATGTTTAGTACTAACTTGACGTTACTTTTTGTATTTAGCGGAGAAAGAAGGTATGTACAATTTAATTAATGTCAAATAATTATAATTTATACTATAATAAAAACTAATTGAAAATAAAAGTTGGATATGTGTTTATTTGTGAAAAAGGAGATAGATAGGCTGCGTAATTCGCAAAAAATTGTTTTATTCGCTGTCTTTGGAAATAATTTGATTCTATTCAAGAGCAGAATCATGCTGCTAAAACAGCTGCAATTATCTGCTGTAACAGCAGGAAAAAAGTCTGCTAAAAACAGCAAACATCCACCTGCTATTTCAGCAACAAGTCTGCTTTCTCTTTTTCCGCTAAAAACAGCAGACTTTTCTGCTGTTTTGCAGTCAAATTCTTTTGAGTGTACAATATAAACTATTTGCATCAAAACAATTTTTTGACTTAGCCATAAATTTATTTATTTGCTCATTATCTAATTTCCGAATTATCGTATCGGTAACTCAGTATAATATTTTTTGAAATATTTCATACAAACAAAAACAATTTCAAACGTTAAAATTCAAAATTTTGTTTTCGAACCATGACACAATAATAGAGGTAGAAGCAATTCCCAACAACAACTAAAATTCAGATACTGTGTGTTTCAGCATTTTGATTGTCAAATTGAAGTAAGTAGTAGTAACATTTTTATTGAGATTTTTTTTTTCGATAACATGACAATGTGATTAACATGTACACTTAGAACTATTGTTGTCTTATTTTAATACACGATGATTTGTGAATATAAGCTACATGCTAAATGAAACAGCAGATATGTGAGAAAACATAACGTAAAAGAGAATAATGCTTGCTATAGTCCTGTAGCATACAGAGCATAAGGGTCTGTCAAAAAAATAAATAAACAACAAAAAATAACACTTAAAGCGAAATAACAATGGCCTTTTAACAGAGGGTAGACAAAGCCCGTCGGTATAATAAGCCTGTTCGATTGGGCTTACTAGCTTAATTTTTGTATGGAATTTAATCGTTTAACAAGAAAGTAGCTTACTACTCTCTTTGCGTTGCTACCACATTTTTCTTATTGATCAATTTAAGATAAACCAATGGACAACAATGATGCCACCTTATCAGGTATCATAATTGTAAACTAGTAAGCCCAGGCCTAATATTAGCGTGTAACAAAACGCGCAAATTTAGCCTTTGACAATTTAAAAAAAAAAAATTTTTTATTTTGAGTGAAATTTTAACATTTTATTTATATTTTTGTTATCGCAGCTTAATTATCCAGTCTTAAAGAAAAACAGCCATATTGACTGACAACAACCATAATTAGCGAATACTTTTACGGTTCGGCGGCTCGATTTTGATATTTCATTGGTAATCGGTAATCGCCCGACTGTTGTCGGACTTCAAATCTGGGGGCTCATTATTTAATTTCCGAATTGTAGCTTCGTTTTGACGATATGTATAATATTTTTCTGACATACTTCCACAAAACAAAAACAATTTCAAACGTTCAAAGTCAATATTTTGTTATTAAACGTGATTATGAACGATACTTGGGACGACGTACTACAACAAAATTTTGAATTTGAATTTTTTAAATTGTTTTTGCTTCTATGGAAATATGTAAAAGAAAACTATTATACATATTGTCAAAACGACACGATAATTCGAAAGTTACATAATTACTCTCCTGATGTATTGGTGTCATGAAAACCTCCGTGAAGTTACAGACGTCGGTAACTTTCGATAAATATTTTTCTGCAAATAACAGGGTGACATTGACAGATGGATTGCGGTAACCCTTTTACGTCGCAAATATACAACTGCGGCAAACCCTTTAAGTCATATGAAATACAACACTGTACTTCATCTGTCAACACAATTTTCAAATTTTCGTCAGTTGTTGAAAAACTTGCACGGACAAGCTCACTAAAAGAAAATACGCACATCGCCGTAAAAGAACATTTATTTTCAATTATTTGCCATAAAAATTATCATTAGTATTTTCATGTATAAACTGATCGATTTAATCGGCGGAATTAATTTCGCTTTAAAATAAAAACGTTTATTTAAGTAACAGCTGACGTGTTTTTGTTTAACTAATATCGCTGCCCGCAGTGGGCAACAATTGAACAACTCTGATTCGTTGCTGCAACAACTCTTAATCAAGGAATTGTATTATTTTATACGATTTTGCCCTTCTATGTGTCATCCTGTAATTTGCTGAAAAAAAACAAAGATAATGGAGGTAACTAGATTCAACAAAATTCTTAGGGAAATGCGTAGTACGATGCAATTATTTAGATAGCTCTGAGTGACATTTTGGACAGAAAATTTCCCTTGGATTTCACCCTGTTACTGACGCACGGTGGTATATTTACATACAAGTTTCAGCACGAATAGTGCTAGGGCTACGAAATTTTGTTCACATCCCTTATATTGTCAGATTAGATCAAAAACAAGTTTTGTTTAAATCCGCCCTCACCACGACTACCTCCCATGTAACATAAAATGAAAAATCATCATATATTTCTTATTTTCGTAGATACGTTAAAACAAATCATTAGTAGCGAAAATGTAAAACGTAAAATAAAATGTCGAATTGTAATCTCATTTGGACTTGCAGGTATTCAGAATTTTGGATATCGATGGAAGTGAAGAGGGTATATTATGTCTGATTTTCTTTAAGCCGGGATAAGAAGCTGCGATAACAAAAACGTTAATAAAAGTTTAATTTTTTGCTTAAAATAAAAAAATATTTTTTCACATTTTCGCCAACTACACTTAGAATAAAAAGACTGCTATTAACGGCAGACATTGTTTGCTGGCCATCAGCAGGCACTTTTTCTGCTATTACAGCAATTTGTCTGCTATAAGAGAAATTATCTGCAGTTTTGCTTCAGCAGCCACACTGCTTAAAAATTTGCAGGCTGCTGAAAATTGTTGCTGTTAATTAAAATTAAAAAATATTAATGGCGCCGGGTCTTATATTTTTATTAGTCTGAGACAAATGCTAATGAAAAGCATTAGCTTTTTTAAAAGGCATGGCTCACATTGGGTTGATGAATCCGTTTAATATTTATTCTCTAAATTATTTCCGATGATACTCACATTAAGCCGATAGGTTAGAAAACATGGATTATACAATAGGCCTGTTCGATTGGGCTTACTAGCTTAAGATTAAGAGACTTGATAAAGTGGCATACATATATCCATTTGGCACACATACATTTTACAGTCTGGAACTGCAGCACAAATAATGATAATAATGCGAGTATCGCTGATATAAATAATATAAATGCATTGATATGTACGCAAAATATATAATAAATAATATAAATGCATTGATATGTACGCAAAATAAAATTAGCATCCCTTTAAAGTAATAAATAAAAGTTAATAGTTTTTTGTTTTTAGACTGAAAGTTTTTGCGTGAGGTGGGCAAAGAAATGACAAATAATTTTGGATGGAAATCTCTACGACTAATAAAATTCTATGCCGATAAATTATTGATTTTAGAATTAAACTTTTTGTTGCAATGGTAATAGAGCACGTACAATTTATGAACGGTGTTCTAAAGGTCATTTTAAACACGCAGAATATTTGCGCAAAATGTCGCGTTGCACATAATTTTGCATTTGTGGTTCTACACCAGAGTATGTAAAACACATTATCTCGCATTTTGCGCAATACGTTTTTGCATAAATGTCTAAGCCCCTATAAACAATATATCTGGTAGTCGATTACAGAATTAGAAAGTTAATTTTTAACCATAAATCAAAAATTCCGAACACCTTTAAAATGATATAAAATAGCTATCGACGTCATCAACGCACACGACGAGAACGCCCGACGCTATTAAACAGTGAAAAACCCCAAACCCCAAAAAAACAGCAGAACAGAACAGAAAAGTAATAAAGCGTGTGGATAAGAAAAAATGCATAAAGTTACTGATAATAATAAAAACGAGTAAAAATTGTGGTGTTTGAACGAATCTGGATAAACCTTTTTCAAAACGCACTACTTGATTCCGTGAGAGCAGCCAGTGTTTATTCAATCAAGTTTTTTTCAAGTATGTTTAGTACTAACTTGGCGTTACTTTTTGTATTTAGCGGAGGAACAAGGTATGCACAATTCAATTAATGTCAAATAATTATAATTTATACTACAATAAAAACTAATTGAAAATAAAATTTGGATATGTGTTTATTTGTGAAAAAGGAGATAGATAGGCAGCGTAATTCGCAAAAAATTGGACTTAGCCATAAATTTATTTATTTGCTCATTATGTAATTTCCGAATTATCGTATCGGTAACTCAGTATAATATTTTTTTGAAATATTTCATACAAAAAAAACAATTTCAAACGTTAAAATTCAAAATTTTGTTTTCAAACCAAGGCACAATAATAGAGGTAGAAGCAATTCCCAAACAACAACTAAAATTCAGATACAACCCTGTATGTATCAGCATTTTTATTGTCAAATTTAAGTAAGTAGTAGTAAAAAATAAGGGTCTGTCAAAAAATAAATAAACAACAAAAAATAACACTTAAAGCGAAATAGCAATGGTCTTTTAACAGAGGGTAGACAAAGCCCGTCAGTATAATAGGCCTGTTCGATTGGGCTTACTAGCTTCATTTTTGTATGGAATTTAATCGTTTAACAAGAAAGTAGCTTACTACTCTCTTAGCGTTGCTACCACATTTATATTATTGATCAATTTAAGATAAACCAATGGACAACAATGATGAGACCTTATCAAGTATCTTAATCGTAAGCTAGTCAGCCCAATCGAACAGGTCTATGAATCTACGATGAATGAGTGTGTATATATTTATATACATATGTATAGAAATATGGCATATCACAGAATAGTAAATGTAAATATATCCTTTTTGGTAAACAAAGCGAATGCTCATGTACGTACTTTCTCTTGAGCGCGGCTCATGTTTTTAATATTATTATTATAAATTAATTTTAGTTTTTAATTTACTTGTTATCCTCTATGACAGACAGATGCCGTTTTTACATAGAAGTGTGGCATGTTGTGGTGGACTGGATCATTGTCAAGATCCTCATTGAGCACACCGACTGGAGAAAGGTAAGCTGATCCAGACCAGTTTATGTTTTCCTCATGTTCATGCATTTCCTTCAGCAGTATATTTTAATGCGTGGCTAGTGAATCTATAAATTTCTTTTGATGTCTAAGTGCGTAATCCTCCTTGGAGAAGGTCAGTGAAGTTGTAAGTTAGGGCAAAGTCCAACTTCGCTCGACATTACGACATTGAAGTTTCATTACGACATCAACAAGTTTGGTTCAAATAAAAGTTACGTGTTTAATTCATTTCGTTTGAAAGTAAGATTTTTTAATGAGAATTTGTAATGCTTTGGTGATTAAATGAGAAATTTGTATTTATAGGAAGAGCAGTAAGGCACGAATATAAAAAAAATATCGATTTATAAAGAGTGATTTTTTTGAGGTTAGGATTTTCATGCATTAGTATTTGACAGATCACGTGGGATTTCAGACATTGTGTCAAAGAGAAAGATGCTCAGTATGCTTTGACATTTCATCATGAATAGACTTACTAACGAGCAACGCTTGCAAATCATTGAATTTTATTATCAAAATGCGTGCTCTGTTAAGAAAGTTCATCGCACGCTTCCATTTTATGGTCAGTTTAATCGACCCACTGAAGCGGCTATTCGGGCTATTGTGACTAAATTTCGCACCAAATTTACATTGTTGGACATTAAACCACCAAGACGCTTACGTAGAGTACGAACTGAAGAAAATATCGCAGCTGTATCGGCCAATGTTAATGATGACCATCAATTATCGATTCGTCGCCGTTCGCAGCAATTGGGCCTCTGTTACTCAAAAACGTGGAAATGCCAAAATTGGACTAAGCGGATGGACCACTTGAGGCGCAGCCGCGGTCAACATTTAAATGAAATTATCTTCAAAAAGTAAATGTCATGGACCAATCTAACGTTTCAAATAAAGAACCGATGAGATTTTGCAAATTTTATGCGTTTTTTTTAAAAAAAAAGTTATCAAGTCTTAAAAAATCACCCTTTATAATTGGAATAATAATAATAATAGTGTTTAATTACAAATGTTGTCATTCTCAAATGGTCAAATGGCATTCCTTTATTTATTCCCCTACGTTAGATTTTGTCTACTACTTTCTTCATACGACTTTGTGATATTACGCACAAAAAGAGTAGTAACACCTTCTAACGAGTAGCGAATGCACTGAGAGCCGCCTTTCTCCATCTAAGCTTTGCTTTAGTTTTACTCGTTATATTGTAAATCTCTAGTTCATTGGATTTCGTCCATACAACACCCTCACAAACTTTCGTACAAAAGGTAATATTTTTTACGACAATAAATTGAATTGAGTTTTATTTGAAAATATTAAATTTTCGTATTTTTATTTCTTTTCATCCTTTCTACGCAAACATTGGTCCACACGAGCCGGATACTTGCTTCCAGCAATTAATTGGTTTTTATTTTTTCTTCAAAGGCAAACCTGACTCCGTCAGCAACAACAACACCCACATAAATCAGCCATCTTCATGATATATATTATTAACAAAAGGTGCGTATTGTCAGTTTTATTTAAAACTGAGCATATCGCGTTTTGTTTATTTATAAAGAGATATATTTCCGAAAAAAAAATAATAATAAAACGGTCGTTTTACAACATCGGTATCGCGTCGGTTTGTGTCTTTGTGTGATTCTCATACATCCAGACGGACGGACATACATCCGTACATTAGAACATATTTTCGTTACGTGAAAATAAAGATAAATATTAAAATATTGACGTCGCATATTCAAAATATTTATCAGTGAGTGAAATAAGAGAAAAGTGTGCTGGTAATAATTATTAAAACAGATAAATAAAGTGCTGGGTTTTCAACGTTGATCGGTGGTGGTTTTTTGCAACAACAAAACATATGTATTCAAACGAGTAATTGCATTACTCTCGGTTAAAAGAAGAATAAACAAAACACAACAACAACATATGCTTACCATACGGTTCGAAGTTGCAAAACAACATCATCATACCCAACGGTTTCGTATCTCGGGTAGTATTATTGTTGGACTATCCGGATATAGTAAAAATTTTGGTTTCGCGACACCGTGTACCCTACAGTCGGTCTTCTACACTGTCAGAAAAATATTTTAAAAAAATTTCGGTTTTCGGTTTATTTTTGATTTTTTGTTTTTGCTTGATACGAGCGATGATGCACGCAATAAATGTGCATCATACAGTCCGTGCACCCTACTCTAGGTCAAGTGAACATACATAGGAATTTATATTTTTTTTCGATTTTTCCATTGACTTTCTTTTACAGAGAAATATTTTGGGGCATTTTCGTGCTTCTAAATAAAATTTCGTGTATTTTTCGATACACTGGAAAAAAATCTGTGAGGTTTAATAATTTTTAATTAAAATTTTGGTTAAATTTAATAGCAATTTGTCCAAATTTCGTGACTGAACTAATTTTCGTGTATTTTTCGATACATTTTGCAAAAATTTGGTTGGGCGTGTTCAAATTAACTCATTTTTAGTATTTTTAACTGATTTGGGAAGATTTCGAGCTCTGCTTTGAAAATTCAGTGTATTTTTCGATACATTGGACTATTTTTGGGGTTTCGTTCTACCTTATTGCTAGACATTTATCATTCATTTAGCATTTTCGTGCTTTTTCGAAATAATCAGGGTATTTTTCGGTAAACTGTGACTGTTTTTGGATTTCTTTCTGAAATATTTTTTGGATACCTTTGCATAGTTTTCATTCATTTAGCACTTACGTGTTTTTTCCTGGTATTTTTTAATTCATTTAGCAAAGTTTTTTACTTTTTTTTTGGTTTTACTTAATTCTAGCTTGGTTCAATATGCCTCTCACTCCACTCGACTTCTTTATCAGAGCAACTGATGCTTTGGTAAAATTTGATGCGAACTTCAGTACCCTACGGGATGAAGACCTCGACATATATTCCCTTGAAATACAGGGTTCAGAAGCGAGAACATTATGGAGTAATGTTAAGGACAGGTACGATAAGTGTCCCAGTCACCTCCAAACTGCTCAGGGTGCGGAGAAGGAGGACATAGATTCAGCTGACAGCAAATATGATGTAGCGTATAGGGCATTTGTACGTGTCCTCGCTGCTATTAATAGGAAATTGGATGAACTTCGAGCTCCGCTGAAGACATCCCCTCCGACTCCGCCCCGTACTTCTACGGATACATATTCGATAGATCACTTGGATTCTCCTTCTGATAGATCGAAATCGATAAGGGAGCAGCAGGAGCAATGTGGGGGCAGCAACAGTATGGCTCACGGCCTTTCGTTGCCGCCATGCGATACTGACGTTTTCCATGGCGATTTCCTCTAAATGGATGTCTTTCTGCAATTTCCATTTATGACGTAGCCACGGATAGTTGGGATCCTATATTAGTTTTTTTGTGTATTCAGCGATTGCCCAAAAGTAGTGTAACGTTATGGGAACAGAGTGTGAAGAATAAGTCGGCTTTGTCTTCGTGGACAGATTTGGATCTCTTTCTTACGGAAAGAATACAAACTCTGACATGTCTTCGTGACATAAAGGGTATCGATTCCACGAAAAAGTCCGACGGTAGGAAGGTGGGTGCGCATTTTACAAATGCAGGCTCATCTGGATCTTCTCGTTCTCATCAAAACAAACTGTGTATTCTCTGTCCCAGACAATTTCATCAACTTTGTGATTGTCCACTATTTAGGGGCCTTTCTCCTGCCGGTTTGACACCGTCAAACGTCATCACTGCTGTGTAAATTGCTTGATGCGTGGACACGAAGCTAGGAAGTGTGGAAGTATTCACAAATGTGGAAAATGCGAGAAGAGACATCATACTCTTTTGCATCGCGATACATCGAATTCTGAGGGTTCGGCTGTTGTAGCGAATCCTGCGGGGAGTTTGGTTCCGATCACCCAGCATACTAATCCTCCATTTGTGAATCCTTCGCTGCCGTCAACTTCTTCTGGAGGTTCATCGGCTCTTATCGACCCGGCGTCAGAGTCTTCGTTCATTACAGAACGATTGCAAAATCGCCTCAACATTCCGGCCAGTTCCACTCAGGCTAGAATATCGGGTGTAAATCAGTCATTCTCGGCTACTTCTCGCAAAATATGTTCTTTGTGTATAGTATCTATGTATAGTCTATTTTGGATACGGCGTTGTTGATGGAAACTAATGCCTTAGTTCTTCCGCATATTTAGGGCAACTTGCCATCTTTTTCAACGAAATCAACGAAGATGTGACTTCTCGTTTGCCAAATATTCGTTTGGCCGATACGCATCTTTTTGATTGTTGACCTGTGGACCTTTTACTGGGAGCAGATCTTTATCCGAGAATTCTCTTGGAAGGAACTCTTCAAAACGTGTTAGGTTCATTGATCGCGCAAAACACGGTCTTTGGCTGGATCATTACTGGTCCCGTTTCCTCTTCTTACATTCGAGTTTTTTCTACCTCCATTGAGTTCGCCGAAGAAGATAATCTGAACAAGAATCTTCTTCGATTTTGGGAACTTGAGGAGACCCCGAGAAGGTCTATGTTTTCTCCTTCGGACAAATTTTGTGAAGACAATTATAAACTGACGACCCGTAGAGATTCGGAGGGGAGATATATCGTTACACTTCCCATTAAATCTGAATTCTGCGGACAACTGGACTTAGGACAATCAAGGGGAAATTGTTTACGACAATTTCTGCGCAACGAGGCCTCTCTCCTGAGAAAACCACATATCCAGTTTATGACGGGGTGGTAAGGGAATATTTGGACTTGAACCATATGAGGCCTGTTTCAGCCCCTTCTTTGGCAACCCCCACAGTATGTTACTTGCCTCATCATCCGGTAATTAACCCGGATAAAAAGACTACCAAACTTCGAGTGGTTTTTAACGCCTCAAATAAAACATCAAATGGGAAGAGTCTTAACGATATTCTTCATATAGGTCCGACCTTACAATTAGATCTAGTTCTCCTCATTCTGAAGTGGAGACTATTTAGATTCGTTTTCAACTGCGATATTACTCAGATGTACCGCCAGATTAGAGTCGATTCGGCCCATACTCCTCTGCAGAGAATAATCTTTAGGGATTCTCCTCAAAAGATTGTTCAAGATTATGAGCTGCAGACGGTGACCATTGGAGTTAACTGTGCTCCATATCTAGCCATACGGACGTTATTACAACTGGCCGATGACTCTGAAGACGAATTTCCCCATGCTGCACACATCCTACGAAAGTGCATGTACGTTGACGACGTTTTAACGGGTTACCATGATCTGGAGACTGCATTGACCTCTCGTGATCAATTAATTTCAGCTTTGTCTTCTGCGAAATTCGAATTGAGGAAATGAACGTCGAACATTTAGTCGATGCGAAGCTTCTCACTTTCGTGGAAGCTAGTAGTTCTAAGCCATTGGGTATTCGTTGGAATGCTCAGTTAGATTTATTCTATTTCAATATGACTCCACCGGAGTCGGCTATAGAAGATGCGACATTACACATTGTGAATCGATACAGAAAATTTAAGGTTTTAAATCAGCAATTCTGCCTACGGTGGAAAGACGAGTATCTGTTATATAAAAGATATAAATGGAAATTTCCGCAGCGCGATGTTCAAATAGGCGATTTAGTTGTTATTCGATACGAACAACTGCCTCCCACTTCGTGGAAATACACCCAGCCCCTGACGTCGGGATAACCCCAGTCGTCGCGCCCTTTCAGGGTGTCGTACCGGCGCTCTCAGTTGTCCCGCCGCCGGGGGTTGATTCAGCTCCTGCTGATGTCACGGCGTCTAACGTTCCGGGCTCGAATAGTCGTCGTCCTAAACCGTCGTCTGTGGCTTGCAAGAGGAATCACCATTTGCGTGATTGCGAGAAGTTTAGGGGAATGAAGCTGGAGAGGAAGCTGCGCATGGTTGTTCTGCATCGGGTTTGCTCCAATTGTCTTGGTGCTTCCCATGAGCGTGGAGGTTGCAGAGCCATTGGTAGGTGTAAGAAATGCGGTAGGGACCATCATACCATATTGCACTCCTCTCCAGCCACTGATAGCTAAAACGAACTACGTCCAAATAAGCCAAAAACGAGCGCCCCTAAACCTAGTTCTTCTCGTCCGTCCGTCGCATCGTGTCCACCCATTGCCGCTCTCGGAAAAACGGCTTACGGCCGTCGGATGCTTCGCGTCCCACCAATATTGCTGCGTCAGTACCAATAATGGCCATTCAGCCCATAGTTACGCTAGGGCCCACGATGGTCATTCAGTTGAGGTTGCCGAATCGGTTGATTCCGGTCAGGGCCGTCCTAGATCCCTGCGCTGGGCATAGTCTGGTGTGTAGGACTTTGGCCCAAAAACTTCAGCTAAGCTCTGCCGCGGTGAACCAGGACGCTTTCTGTCGGATGACGGACGTTTCGTCGTATGACGCAGCGCAGCAGCTGGTTTTTTCGGCAAGGGTGACCGATTTGACGCGTGTGACGACTCCGTCGGAGTCTGCAACGGATAGTGTCCGGGAACACTTCATGGGGCTCCAATTAGCCGATCATTCGTGCGGGACATATCGGCCTAGTACTGGGTCCCGAGGTGTACCCTAGAGTTATGCGCACACAAATATATTCGAGTCCCGGTTTTCCGTGGGCACAACTCACCATGTTTGGCTGGGTCCTATCAGGTCCATGTCCAGCATAGTTAGGGTAGGAGTAGGACCACATCAAGGCTGGCCTTACGGGTCGTCGACGTCTATGGTGTGGTCAGCAGTACTTATGGTCTCTACCAGCTGTGGTACTGCGAATCTGGGCTCTACGAGTTATATGGGGTTATTGTTAATTAGTATGTAAAAAAAATGAAATCGAAAATAAATGCTCATGAAAACTGACAAATACCCCTTTTATTTCCCTTAGCAATAAGTGTATATACATGTTTATATTATATGAAATTTTGATTGAAATTGTTTAACATAACTTTACAACATAGCGGGATATTGCAAGGCGGGCGGCAATGTTTAATTACAAATGTTGTCATTCCCAACTTCCACCTTTTCTTGGTGTGCGGCCTACGGTCAAATGGCATTCCTTTATTTATTCCCCTACGTTAGATTTTGTCTACTACTTTCTTCATACGACTTTGTGATATTACGCACAAAAAGAGTAGTAACACCTTCTAACGAGTAGCGAATGCACTGAGAGCCGCCTTTATCCATCTAAGCTTTGCTTTAGTTTTACTCGTTATATTGTAAATCTCTTGTTCATTGAATTTCGTCCATACAACACACTCACAAACTTTTGTACAAAAGGTAATATTGTTTACGACAATAAATTGAATTGAGTTTTATTTGAAAATATTAAATTTTCGTATTTATTTATTTTCATCCTTGCTACGAAAACAAATAGTTTAAACAAAATCTTAAGGTGAGTTAAATTAGTGAGAACAAAATTTGGAATTTAAAACCCAAAATCTTAATACTATAGTGTACGCCATCCACCGGTTGACGCAACAACGGCAGGAATTCCCGGAACATTTTTTTGGATTTCTTGTGGGTATCGGAGTGGAGGCGTAATCTTTAACGTCCCCACAAACCCACAAATCCGCCTACACACATACAAACTCCAATGAAATCAACCCCAATAAATATCAAAAAGGTATGTTTAATCTGTAAGAGTGTTACTTACACATAGTTAAAAGATTAGCCCCGAGCAAAAACGCCTGTTCATTGAGTTCAGTAAAATTTTATAACCTGAAATTAAAATAGGTTATATAATTACAACGTGTGTGTTCTTTTGTCTTGTGTCGTTCCAGTATAAGTGTTTGTGTCTTTAAAATTAAGAAGAATAAGAAAATTGTTAAAATTAAAAACGAACCTGAAAATATTAAAGAAAAATCTGAAATAAAATAGAAAATTGATAAAATTATACAAAAAACCTGAAATAAAACATTTAGAAATTTGTTAAAATTAAATAAGAAAATCTGAAATAAAAAATATATAAAATCTGAAAAGAAAAAAATATATATAAAAAAACTGAAAGTAAATTGTTAAGAAAAAGAAGAATAAAGTAAAATATTTAATATTATTATTACTTAAGCTTAAATAAATTGCAGAAAAATATATATTTTCAATATTTAAATATTCTAAAGAATATTCAAAACAAATTCTTTGAAATATATTTAAATTAATAAAAGAAATAAAAAATAGAAATTTAAGAAAATTTGAAATTAAAAATCCATTTTGTAGAATTTAAGAAAGTAGAAAGTTGTTAAAAAAAGAATGTTTAATGATAAAGATTTTTTTAATAAATTTAAAAATATGATCTATTAAGGGTAAATAGGACCTAAACAAATGTATTAAAATTAAGCAATTTATTATTATTAAAAAATTGTAATTATTAGTATAAATAAAAAATGTGAATTTTGCATGTAGAATCCTATAATGTGTAAATTTTGCTAAAGAACCATCCGAACCATCACCACAGGTTATCACAATTAATTTTTATTCCACATGTTTTATGGTATTGATTAATTAGTGTTTGGTGATTACCCGCGATGTTTAATGCATGTACGGCGAAACACTATGCGCATAGATGAGACAATATAAAATGGCTTTCGAATCCCGCGCGACGTCTGAAAAGTCATTGAGAAAAAGATTAAATAAAAAGGAGCCATCGCGCTCCCCTGTGGGTCTCAACTGTTTACCTGGCCAAAATTTTATAACGCATCTTGAATTTGCACTGTGAACATACGGCTTTTGAAAAAGCTCAGAATTATCTTTACTAGCCACTGGTCAATTCCAAGACTATTAACTTGTGAAGAATCCCGTTGTGACTGACAGAATCAAATGCCTTCTCTGTGTCTAGTGAGATTGAAACAGTGCAATTTTGAATTCTTAAGTTTTTGGTGGTATCAGTGTGGAACTTTAGAAGAGAGTGTTGAGTAGAACGGTGTTGCTTGAATCCAAATTGATAATTTGAGATGGGATTTATAATGAATTCGTTTTCTGTTTTTTGTTGTTGGAAAGTAGTGATATTGGACGATAATCTGCTAGTACTTCGCTATTTGCCTTCCTTTTTATTGGGATAATTTTTGTCATCTTCCAATCACTGGGAAAGTATCAGTTATTTATGCAATTATTGAAGATGCATGCAAGGAATTCTATGGTGGAATCTGGAAATTTTCTAATAGTCTAGTCACACTGAATGCGAAATCTAGTTTAATTGACATAAGGTCGATTTTAAAATGTCTGACATTTGAAAATCGACTTTATGTAATTTAAACTAGATTTCGCATGCAGTGTGACAAGGCTTAATAATAAAGTTGGAAATTTAATCTATGCTGCTTGATGATTCTTTGAATAAAGCTTTTAGTTTTTGCAGGATCTGTAAAGTGATGTGTCCGGATTTCCGAGAGCATTAAAATTGTCATCAAAGTTATATACATGCCCTAGAGGCATGTTTACACTGGATTAAAAATTGTCTATTGGCTGAATAGGAACTCTTCGTTGGAAGATTGATGAATATAAATATCGGAACAGATCCGAAATTTCAGATTTATTGGTTATGATGCAGTTATTATGTTGTATCATATGGCAGGAAATTTGTTTTTCCCTACAATTTGCGAAATTTCTTTAAATGCGGAGGGACCAGGTTTGATATTTTTCAATCTCTCGTTGAATTTTTGAGCTTCTTCTATATTAACGGATTCTTTTATAATTATTTTCAGCAGCTGAATTTGTTTGGACAAAATTGCATACTCAGCCTGTTTCTTATGCGAAGAAAGATTCGTTTGAGCTCTTTCTGCCACTTATGTTCCAATTGGTATTTTTGTAGGACCGAAAGGTTCGAGGAGTCCTCATTATTATTCCTGACCATTTAAATTTCAATTCGAATTTAATTAAGAAATGATCACCCCATGATGGACTTGAGTTCAAGTCTCCTACGATAATAAATCTGTCATAATTTCCGCATAGTTATAGTATCCGCTTTAAGTCTGAGCCGATATTCTGTACTGGATAATTGCACGGAATATATATTTGGACGAATGAGGAATTTATCCCGATATCAGTCACTGTTAAACGGCTATATTGAATTGAACTCTTTATCAGAACTGCAACTCCAACTGGTGAGTAATCATAGATGAAATTATAATCGTTTATCTTAATGTTTTTATTCCTCCGTAGATGACACTCCTGGATTAACGCGATGTCGATGTTATTGTGAAGAAGGGTGTTATTAAGGTCAATTTGTCTACTTCTATCCATAAGTGACCTTAAATTGCAGGTTAATAAATTTAAAGATCTATGGTCCATAATTGGTACTGACTTAGAAGACGTAAAAACTCATTTTTGGCTTCTGTCTTTGATATATATGCGTAATGTGCTCTAGAGTCAGCTCATCTGGCTCTAGAAAGTAGTCACATGGAGACCAAGAACAGGCCTGTGTCAGTATTGTTTTTTATAGACATGGGAGTTTTAAATTTTGTTTCGGTTGCAACAGTCTCTTGTACAAGTGTGTCTAGATCTAGTTTAATTTGATCTGTCTGTGACTCTGCGTAAAGACCTCTCAGTACGAGGGAAACCAGTTTTAGTTCTTTTGGTAAAAGTAAAAGAATATGAATGTATGTATATTCTTTGCTCCGAGAATGGCCACCATTGAGGAGTGTACTTTACCCGTTAACTAATAGCCTTGTCGAACTGCATGCGAAATCCAGCTGAAATGGCATAATAGCCTTGTCACACTGCATGCGAAATTTATTTTAAATGGCATAAGGACGATTTACAAATGTCAGATGCCATACAAATTTGATTGATTTGCGTAATAGGCTTTTCACACTACATGCGAAATCTAACTGAAATGACATAAGGTCGTTTTTCAAATGTCAAATATGTATGGGATCTGAAATTTGAAAATGGATCATATAGCCTTGTCACACTGCATGAAATCAAGTTGATTTCTTGGGAAAGCAAAAATGCCACAATAACCACAACAACCGCAATGGAAAACTCTAAAAAAAGATTAAATTTAATACTAAAATGTGTGTTAATTTAGGACCTTAAGAAAAGTTGCTGAAAGGAATTATTTTTATTTTTTTATTTTTATTTTTTTTTTTTTATTTTTTTATTTTTATTTTTTTGCGTAATTTGCGAAACCGTTTTACCTGAATCACTCACAATTGCATCCGGGAAAAATGTCCAATTTTCGCAAGCGAAACATCCACAAACAAATTACACGGACCAGTCCACATACAGGACAAGTGATAACATCAAGTAACAATCCCGTGTTGGGCAACCTATTGGGTGGTAGTTTGCCCATTGGCTGAATATGTCTGATCGAAGAAGTCAAATTTGTGGTCACCTATTCACCACGTGGTCCTACTGCCCAACACAAATGGAGAACGAGGAGAAGCCGGAAATGGCATTGCATGGTGCAACAATGATCTGCCGATGGTCAGTTCCGAGAAGACCAACACAAAGATTGGACATCATTTCAGATGGATGTGAACATGCTGAAGTATTGCGACACAAATACTTGTTCCGGTGATCCTTTGGACAATGTAATAGTGGTAAATGAGGACGATGATTATGACGACGAGGAAGAGGTGGCCAATCATTATGACTGCGACGCCACCTATGTCATGGATTCCAGCAAAGATATGGAATCGAAAAACTCCAACAATTCCCTGAATCCCCACCACCAGGCACCATAGAGACATCATCCTCCTTTCCCCCAACTCCACTGCCAATCAGTAAACCACCAGCAAAGACACAACTCTTCGAAAATCCCAAATACTTTCGTTTGCTCAAAGAAATTCAACAATTATTGTGCGATGATAAATTTCATTCTGGAATGAGGAGCGAGCAAAGAAAGAGCAAGATCAGCAGTAAGAGATGAGGTGTCCATCTATTAGTAATGGAACCAGCAGCGGGCCTCAGGTATCGATTGCTGTCAAATCCAGTGCGTGTTTGGGGATTATCGAAAAACGTACAATTATAACAAGGTAAGTGTGTCTGCATGTGTTTTCAAAAGCTTCTTTCGTCATTATTAATTCAATTCTTTTATGATTGACAATTCACATGCTGTACGGGTGGCGGTGGTTGTGCTTCAGGAACATACAAACAATATGTGGGTAATGACCACATCATCCACGGCAGTAATCACCGCCACACCAACAACAACAATATTGGTCAACAAAATACTGTTGTTTGAGAATGATATACAACAGAAACCACAAATCCATATTGTTGCATGTCCCAGATGTTGAAAATGCCATTTTCGAATTTCGAAAAAACAAAAGTTGTGCTGAATTGTGCTAGGTTTGTGCCCAATTGTGCCGCAAAAAGTTTTTCGAAAAATTGACCGAGATATTGCGAAAAAACTTTTTTTCAAAAAAAAAATCGCTGGGATTGCCATTTCGTTTTTTTGCAAAAACAAGCTAAGTTCTATCTCAAACCGTTTTCGAGAAAATCGCACAATTCAGCACAGTTTTTGGATTTGCGAAAATAGCGATTTTAACAAAATTAGAGAATTTTTTTGAAAAATCGCCAAAATTTTAATTAGCGATTTTCTCGAAAACGGTTTGATATAGAACTTACCAGAGACTGTTGCAACCGAAACAAAATTTAAAACTCCCATGTCTATAAAAAACAATACTGACACAGGCCTGTTCCTGGTCTCCTTACATCAAGTAAAAAAATCGGTAATGTGACCATATTCACTGTTTGCAACAAAAACTATAACTTGCCCAAAAAGAAAGACGGTGATATTCAATGTCGTCGTTGTCAACGTTGGGGTCACATCTCAAGAAATTAGAACTCAGCTTACAAATGCGTTAAATTTGACAACGAGCACGCTCCCAAGGAATGTCAACGCAACCGCACCGATACTTCAGATCCGTTCCAATTGCGAATAAGCTGGACATCGGGCCAACGTATAAAAAATATGTTGCAGCACGAGAGAATAAGATATCTAAGGCAATAGAGGACAGAGCAATCGCAAAAAAACAATGTGAACAGAGCGGTTTTCATGTCAACAGTGTCTCCAGGAAAAACGTTCGCCAATCTCTTCCAACAAAAGCCTTCCATCATAGAAGAATTTTTAAAGTTAGCAAACTACTTTCTAGAGCCAGAGGAGCTGACTCTAGAGCACATTACGCATATATATCAAAGACAGAAGTCAAACATGAGTTTTTACGTCTTCTAAGTCAGTACCAATTATGGACCATAGATCTTTAAATTTATTAACCTGCAATTTAAGGTCACTTATGGATAGAAGTAGACAAATTGACCTTAATAACACCCTTCTTCACAATAACATCGACATCGCGTTAATCCAGGAGTGTCATCTACGGAGGAATAAAAACATTAAGATAAACGATTATAATTTCATCTATGATTACTCACCAGTTGGAGTTGCAGTTCTGATAAAGAGTTCAATTCAATATAGCCGTTTAACAGTGACTGATATCGGGATAAATTCCTCATTCGTCCAAATATATATTCCGTGCAATTATCCAGTACAGAATATCGGCTCAGACTTAAAGCGGATACTATAACTATGCGGAAATTATGACAGATTTATTATCGTAGGAGACTTGAACTCAAGTCCATCATGGGGTGATCATTTCTTAATTAAATTCGAATTGAAATTTAAATGGTCAGGAATAATAACACTAGTCAACAGTCAAAATGTACTCGGGATGCGATAATTTTTTCTGTGTAGATAACCTTGACATGAGCTCGAAAAACGCAATAAAAATTTTTTTTTCGTTTGGTTTTTTTTTTTATTTTTTTTTTTTTTAATTTTAAAATTTTTTTTTTGGTTAATTTGTTTCGTCCGGCATAACTCGGGAACCACTAGCCCGATTTAATTGAATTAAATTTTAAAAAATTTAAAATTACAATTCCCTTAATCTGTTCATATATTGTTTTCCTATACAAGCAACAGCTTCCAAGTTAAAAATGAATATATAAAGGAAAAAACTTATTTTTTGCCTAAAGATTTAATTTTTTTTTTTAAAAATCCATAAAAAATCCAAAATGTCAAATCTTATTACTTTTACGTAAAGTCACATAACCTATGAGCAAAATGAGACAAAGATCATGAAAATCGATGCACGCGTTTCGCTTTTATTCGCAATTGAGTAAAGGTATGAATTTCAAAAATTTGCTCGACATATGCACAACTTTGTCTATGGTAAGGTTTTTTCTTTTTTTTTTGATTCTCAGAATTAACAAAACGGAATAAACAAAGGGTTATTTAATTTTTATGATTGCGTAAGCAAAGTAATAAACGCTAATAAATGTGCGTGAACAATTAAAAGGAAAAAAGGAAAGGGGACTTTTTTAATTATTTGGGTTTTCCGTTGGCTACCTGTATTATTTTTTTACAAAAATGCAACCCACATTTAAGGGTGGTCATTATTCGGAAAATTTAAGACTCACACATGGTGAAACAGGTATGTAGCCACCGTAAAAAAATATACACCCATTTATAAGTACCTGTCAGTAAAATACTAAACAATACACATTCAACAAGTGTCGACGAACGCGATAGTTAAAATGAGCAAACGTTCGCGAGGATTTGAATGCAATACCAATCCAAGTAATTTTTGTTACATGTGCGCCATGCTCGTCACTCACATCGCCCAGGTTGTCCGGAAAGAAGTCCAAGTGCGAGTGTAGAAAATGTATCTTAAGCGACATATTTGCTCTAATTTTTTTATAATTTTGGAGTAGTTGTTCGACGATCTCTCTGTAATTTGAGCTTTTGTTGTTTCCAAGAAATCCGGAAACAATTTGCCGAAATGAGTTCCAAGCTGCAGCTTCATTTGGTGATAAAATGTGCTCAAACTGTTGGTCTTGCAACAACTTTTTAATTTGCGGACCGTCGAAAACGCCTTCCTTAATCTTTGCCGATGAAAGGTGAGGAAAAATGGCTTTTAAATAGGCGAACGCTTCGCCATCTTTGTTGATAGCTTTCACGAAGTTTTTTATGAGTCCGAGCTTTATGTGAAGAGGTGGGAGAAAAACATTTTCCTTTTTTATGAGTGGTGTATATTTCACGTTGTCGCTGCCGGGGATGAAGTTAACTCTTTCTGTCCAACTCCTCCTGGTGTAATGATGTAGACGATCGCGGCTGTCCCAAAGGCAGAGAAAACAACAGTACTTTGTGAATCCACCTTGTAATCCACAAAGGATACCGATAACCTTAAGGTCGGCACAAACTTTCCAATCGTGCCTCTCATAGTTAAGGCACTTTAGTAGATTGTCCATGACTTCGTATGTTTCCTTGGTGTCAACGGCATGAGCAATTGGAATCGAAGGTTTCTCGTTGCCGTTGTGCAGTAAAATTGCTTTAAGGCTCTGATTGTTGCTGTCGATGAAAAGACGCCACTCTCCTGGATCGTAAGAGTACCCGAGTTCACCAAATAATCCGGGAATGTCCTTACAAAAACAGATGTTGTCTTTTTTTGTGTAGTACCTTGCGTATGGTTCATGACGCTTCCTGTAGATTGTTGTCACCACACCAGGAGCCAAGAAACCGAACTGTTGCATGCGCGATGCATGCAACTCTGCATCTTCCTTGGAGAGTTTCAATTCTCTAACCCAATCGTTCAGTTCTGCTTGGGAACATAAGCGTTGACCTCCATGCAATGTATATGTTGACTCGCATTCTGATGTGGTTTCTACTGTCTCCGGATCTGATGTTGGATGTATCGCCTCATTATTAGATGCCCATCTTGAAACGGACGGTTGCGGGTCCACTGGTTCTTCGGAAAATGGCACTGGAAAATTCACTGTTGAAACAGCAGCGTAAGTCCATCGTATATTTTTTCCCACGCCTGTTTTTTTGCTAAGACAGAAGTAGCAATCTGTTACATGGCAAAGCGGAGCTCTCCAAAGCATTGGCATGATGATTCTCGGCTGTCGTCTGAAAGAATTTCAATAATAAGTTATATATGTTCTTGAATTTCGTAATCTACACTTACCTTGAGTCAGCTAGCTGTACGTAGCACCTTGGACATAGAGCACTTGGTGTCCACCGCTCATCTATGTTTGAGACCTTTAAATTGAAGCTCTCTTCAAATGAATCTCTCAATTTAGGTGAAAAACAACGCTTGTTTTTTTCAGAAACGTATTCTCCGCACATGTAACAAAAATTACTTGGATTGGTATTGCATTCAAATCCTCGCGAACGTTTGCTCATTTTAACTATCGCGTTCGTCGACACTTGTTGAATGAGTAAAATCGATCAATGAAGACCTATTTATACTGTGTATTGTTTAGTATTTTACTGACAGGTACTTATAAATGGGTGTATATTTTTTTACGGTGGCTACATACCTGTTTCACCATGTGTGAGTCTTAAATTTTCCGAATAATGACCACCCTTAAATGTGGGTTGCATTTCTGTAAAAAAATCATACAGGTAGCCAACGGAAAACCCAAATAATTAAAAAAGTCCCCTTTCCTTTTTTCCTTTTAATTGTTCACGCACATTTATTAGCGTTTATTACTTTGCTTACGCAATCATAAAAATTAAATAACCCTTTGTTTATTCCGTATTGTTAATTCTGAGAATCAAAAAAAAAAAGAAAAAACCTTACCATAGACAAAGTTGTGCATATGTCGAGCAAATTTTTGAAATTCATACCTTTACTCAATTGCGAATAAAAGCGAAACGCGTGCATCGATTTTCATGATCTTTGTCTCATTTTGCTCAAAGGTTATGTGACTTTACGTAAAAGTAATAAGATTTGACATTTTTTTTCATTTTGGATTTTTTATGGATTTAAAAAAAAAAATTAAATCTTTAGGAAAAAAATAAGTTTTTTCCTTTATATATTCATTTTTAACTTGGAAACTGTTGCTTGTATAGGAAAACAATATATGAACAGATTAAGGGAATTGTAATTTTAAATTTTTTAAAATTTAATTCAATTAAATCGGGCTAGTGGTTCCCGAGTTATGCCAGACGAAACAAATTAACCAAAAAAAAATTTTAAAATTAAAAAAAAAAAATAAAAAAAAACCAAACGAAAAAAAAATTTTTATTGCGTTTTTCGAGCTCATGTCAAGGTTATCTACACAGAAAAAGTTATCGCATCCGGAGTACATGAAATTTTTTTCATTTTGTTGAGTAGTGTAATGAGGACCCCTCGAACCTTTCGGTCCTACAAAAATACCAATTGGAACATAAGTGGCAGAAAGAGCTCAAACGAATCTTTCTTCGCATAAGAAACAGGCTGAGTATGCAATTTTGTCCAAACAAATTCAGCTGCTGAAAATAATTATAAAAGAATCCGTTAATATAGAAGAAGCTCAAAAATTCAACGAGAGATTGAAAAATATCAAACCTGGTCCCTCCGCATTTAAAGAAATTTCGCAAATGGTAGGGAAAAACAAATTTCCTGCCATATGATACAACATAATAACTGCATCATAACCAATAAATCTGAAATTTCGGATCTGTTCCGATATTTATATTCATCAATCTTCCAACGAAGAGTTCCTATTCAGCCAATAGACAATTTTTAATCCAGTGTAAACATGCCTCTAGGGCATGTATATAACTTTGATGACAATTTTAATGCTCTCGGAAATCCGGACACATCACTTTACAGATCCTGCAAAAACTAAAAGCTTTATTCAAAGAATCATCAAGCAGCATAGATTAAATTTCCAACTTTATTATTAAGCCTTGTCACACTGCATGCGAAATCTAGTTTAAATTACATAAAGTCGATTTTCAAATGTCAGACATTTTAAAATCGACCTTATGTCAATTAAACTAGATTTCGCATTCAGTGTGACTAGACTATTAGAAAATTTCCAGATTCCACCATAGAATTCCTTGCATGCATCTTCAATAATTGCATAAATAACTGATACTTTCCCAGTGATTGGAAGATGACAAAAATTATCCCAATAAAAAGGAAGGCAAATAGCGAAGTACTAGCAGATTATCGTCCAATATCACTACTTTCCAACAACAAAAAAACAGAAAACGAATTCATTATAAATCCCATCTCAAATTATCAATTTGGATTCAAGCAACACCGTTCTACTCAACACTCTCTTCTAAAGTTCCACACTGATACCACCAAAAACTTAAGAATTCAAAATTGCACTGTTTCAATCTCACTAGACACAGAGAAGGCATTTGATTCTGTCAGTCACAACGGGATTCTTCACAAGTTAATAGTCTTGGAATTGACCAGTGGCTAGTAAAGATAATTCTGAGCTTTTTCAAAAGCCGTATGTTCACAGTGCAAATTCAAGATGCGTTATAAAATTTTGGCCAGGTAAACAGTTGAGACCCACAGGGGAGCGCGATGGCTCCTTTTTATTTAATCTTTTTCTCAATGACTTTTCAGACGTCGCGCGGGATTCGAAAGCCATTTTATATTGTCTCATCTATGCGCATAGTGTTTCGCCGTACATGCATTAAACATCGCGGGTAATCACCAAACACTAATTAATCAATACCATAAAACATGTGGAATAAAAATTAATTGTGATAACCTGTGGTGATGGTTCGGATGGTTCTTTAGCAAAATTTACACATTATAGGATTCTACATGCAAAATTCACATTTTTTATTTATACTAATAATTACAATTTTTTAATAATAATAAATTGCTTAATTTTAATACATTTGTTTAGGTTCTATTTACCCTTAATAGATCATATTTTTAAATTTATTAAAAAAATCTTTATCATTAAACATTCTTTTTTTAACAACTTTCTACTTTCTTAAATTCTACAAAATGGATTTTTAATTTCCAAATTTCTTAAATTTCTATTTTTTTATTTCTTTTAGATTTTTTTGGCCGAATTTACAAAATTTAAATTATTTAAATATATTTCAAAGAATTTGTTTTGAATATTCTTTAGAATATTTAAATATTGAAAATATATATTTTTCTGCAATTTATTTAAGCTTAAGTAATAATAATATTAAATATTTTACTTTATTCTTCTTTTTCTTAACAATTTACTTTCAGTTATTTATTTTTTTTTTTTTCAGATTTTATATATTTTTTATTTCAGATTTTCTTATTTTTTCTTTTCAGATTTTCTTATTTAATTTTAACAAATTTCTAAATGTTTTATTTCAGGTTTTTTTTTTATAATTTTATAAATTTTCTATTTTATTTCAGGTTTTTCTTTAATATTTTTCAGGTTCGTTTTTAATTTTAACAATTTTCTTATTCTTCTTAATTTTAAAGACACAAACACTTATACTGGAACGACTCAAAACAAAAGAACACACACGTTGTAATTATATAACCTATTTTAATTTCAGGTTATAAAATTTTACTGAACTCAATGAACAGGCGTTTTTGCTCGGGGCTAATCTTTTAACTATGTGTAAGTAACACTCGTACAGATTAAACATACCTTTTTGATATTTATTGGGGTTGATTTCATTGGAGTTTGTATGTGTGTAGGCGGATTTGTGGGTATGTGGGGACGTTAAAGATTACGCCTCCACTCCGATGCCCACAAGAAATCCAAAAAAATGTTCCGGGAATTCCTGCCGTTGTTACGTCAACCGGTGGATGGCGTACACTATAGTATTAAGATTTTGGGTTTTAAATTCCAAATTTTGTTCTCACTAATTTAACTCACCTTAAGATTTTGTTTAAACTATTTGTTTTCGTAGCAAGGATGAAAATAAATAAAAATACGAAAATTTAATATTTTCAAATAAAACTCAATTCAATTTATTGTCGTAAACAATATTACCTTTTGTACAAAGGTTTGTGAGGGTGTTGTATGGACGAAATCCAATGAACAAGAGATTTACAATATAACGAGTAAAACTAAAGCAAAGCTTAGATGGAGAAAGGCGGCTCTCAGTGCATTCGCTACTCGTTAGAAGGTGTTACTACTCTTTTTGTGCGTAATATCACAAAGTCGTATGAAGAAAGTAGTAGACAAAATCTAACGTAGGGGAATAAATAAAGGAATGCCATTTGACCGTAGGCCGCACACTAACAAAAGGTGGAAGTTGAGAATGACAACATTTGTAATTAAACATTGCCGCCCGCCTTGCAACATCCCGCTATGTTGTAAAGTTATTTTAAACAATTTCAATCAAAATTTCATATAATATAAACATGTATATACACTTATTGCTAAGGGAAATAAAAGGGGTATTTGTCAGTTTTCATGAGCATTTATTTTCGATTTCATTTTTTTTACATACTAATTAACAATAACCCTATATAGCTCGTAGAGCCCAGATTCGCAGTACCACAGCTGGTAGAGACCATAAGTACTGCTGACCACACCATAGACGTCGACGACCCGTAAGGCCAGCCTTGATGTGGTCCTACTCCTACCCTAACTATGCTGGACATGGACCTGATAGGACCCAGCCAAACATGGTGAGTTGTGCCCACGGAAAACCGGGACTCGAATATATTTGTGTGCACATAACTCTAGGGTACACCTCGGGACCCAGTACTAGGCCGATATGTCCCGCACGAAAGATCGGCTAATTGGAGCCCCATGAAGTGTTTCCGGACACTATCCGTTGCAGACTCCGACGGAGTCGCCACACGCGTCAAATCGGCCACCCTTGCCGAAAAAAACAGCTGCTGTGCTGCGTCATACGACGAAACGTCCGTCATCCGACAGAAAGCGTCCTGGTTCACCGCGGCAGAGCTTATCTGAAGTTTTTGGGCCAAAGTCCTACACACCAGACTATGCCCCGCGCAGGGATCTAGGACGGCCCTGACCGGAATCAACCGATTCGGCAACCTCAACTGAATGACCATCGTGGGCCCTAGCGTAACTATGGGCTGAATGGCCATTATTGGTACTGACGCAGCAATATTGGTGGGACGCGAAGCATCCGACGGCCGTAAGCCGTTACGACACCCTGAAAGGGCGCGACGACTGGGGTTATCCCGACGTCAGGGGCTGGGTGTACTTCCACGAAGTGGGAGGCAGTTGTTCGTATCGAATAACAACTAAATCGCCTATTTGAACATCGCGCTGCGGAAATTTCCATTTATATCTTTTATATAACAGATACTCGTCTTTCCACCGTAGTCAGAATTGCTGATTTAAAACCTTAAATTTTCTGTATCGATTCACAATGTGTAATGTCGCATCTTCTATAGCCGACTCCGGTGGAGTCATATTGAAATAGAATAAATCTAACTGAGCATTCCAACGAATACCCAATGGCTTAGAACTACTAGCTTCCACGAAAGTGAGAAGCTTCGCATCGACTAAATGTTCCGTAGGAAAACATTCTACAATAATCCGGTCATTCGACGTCCATTTCCTCAATTCGAATTTCGCAGAAGACAAAGCTGAAATTAATTGATCACGAGAGGTCAATGCAGGCTCCAGATCATGGTAACCAGTTAAAACGTCGTCAACGTACATGCACTTTCGTAGGATGTGTGCAGCATGGGGAAATTCGTCTTCAGAGTCATCGTATGGCCGTATGGCTAGATATGGAGCACAGTTAACTCCAAATGTCACCGTCTGCAGCTCATAATCTTGAATAATCTTTTGAGGAGAATCCCTAAAGATTATTCTCTGCAGAGGAGTATGGGCCGAATCGACTATAATCTGAGTAATATCGCAGTTGAAAACGAATCTAAATAGTCTCCACCTCAGAATGAGGAGAACTAGATCTAATTGTAAGGTCGGACCTATATGAAGAATATCGTTAAGACTCTTCCCATTTGATGTTTTATTTGAGGCGTTAAGAACCACTCGAAGTTTGGTAGTCTTTTTATCCGGGTTAATTACCGGATGATGAGGCAAGTAACATACTGTGGGGGTTACCAAAGAAGGGGCTGAAACAGGCCTCATATGGTTCAAGTCCAAATATTCCCTTACCACCCCGTCATAAACTGGATATGTGGTTTTCTCAGGAGAGAGGCCTCGTTGCGCAGAAATTGTCGTAAACAATTTCCCCTTGATTGTCCTAAGTCCAGTTGTCCGCAGAATTCAGATTTAATGGGAAGTGTAACGATATATCTCCCCTCCGAATCTCTACGGGTCGTCAGTTTATAATTGTCTTCACAAAATTTGTCCGAAGGAGAAAACATAGACCTTCTCGGGGTCTCCTCAAGTTCCCAAAATCGAAGAAGATTCTTGTTCAGATTATCTTCTTCGGCGAACTCAATGGAGGTAGAAAAAACTCGAATGTAAGAAGAGGAAACGGGACCAGTAATGATCCAGCCAAAGACCGTGTTTTGCGCGATCAATGAACCTAACACGTTTTGAAGAGTTCCTTCCAAGAGAATTCTCGGATAAAGATCTGCTCCCAGTAAAAGGTCCACAGGTCAACAATCAAAAAGATGCATATCGGCCAAGCGAATATTTGGCAAACGAGAAGTCACATCTGATTTCGTTGAAAAAGATGGCAAGTTGTCCGAAATATGCGGAAGAACTAAGGCATTAGTTTCCATCAACAACGCCGTATCCAATATAGACTATACATAGATACTATACACAAAGAACATATTTTGCGAGAAGTAGCCGAGAATGACTGATTTACACCCGATATTCTAGCCTGAGTGGAACTGGCCAGAATGTTGAGGCGATTTTGCAATCGTTCCGTAATGAACGAAGCCTCTGACGCCGGGTCGATAAGAGCCCGAGCTGGGTACGAAGTACCTTGGTGTACGATATTTACCATCGCTGTCCCTAATAACACAGTTCTATCCTGCGAAGCATGATATACCTGTCTATTTATAGCAACAGATGAACCTCCAGAAGAAGTTGACGGCAGCGAAGGATTCACAAATGGAGGATTAGTATGCTGGGTGATCGGAACCAAACTCCCCGCAGGATTCGCTACAACAGCCGAACCCTCAGAATTCGATGTATCGCGATGCAAAAGAGTATGATGTCTCTTCTCGCATTTTCCACATTTGTGAATACTTCCACACTTCCTAGCTTCGTGTCCACGCATCAACCAATTTACACAGCAGTGATGACGTTTGACATGTCAAACCGGCAGGAGACCGAAAGGCCCCTAAATCGTGGACAATCACAAAGTTGATGAAATTGTCTGGGACAGAGAATACACAGTTTGTTTTGATGAGAACGAGAAGATCCAGATGAGCCTGCATTTGTAAAATGCGCACCCACCTTCCTACCGTCGGACTTTTTCGTGGAATCGATACCCTTTATGTCACGAAGACCTGTCAGAGTTTGTATTCTTTCCGTAAGAAAGAGATCCAAATCTGTCCACGAAGACAAAGCCGACTTATTCTTCACACTCTGTTCCCATAACGTTACACTACTTTTGGGCAATCGCTGAATACACAAAAAAACTAATATAGGCTCCCAACTATCCGTGGCTACGTCATAAATGGACATTGCAGAAAGACATCCATTTAGAAGAAATCGCCATGGAAAACGTCAGTATCGCATGGCGGCAACGAAAGGCCGTGAGCCATACTGTTGCTGCCCCCACATTGCTCCTGCTGCTCCCTTATCGATTTCCATCGATCAGAAGGAGAATCCAAGTGATCTATCGAATATATATCCGTAGAAGTACGGGGCGGAGTCGGAGGGGATGACTTCAGCGGAGCTCGAAGTTCATCCAATTTCCTATTAATAGCAGCGAGGACACGTACAAATGCCCTATACGCTACATCATATTTGCTGTCAGCAGAATCTATGTACTCCTTCGCCGCATCCTGAGCAGTTCGGAGGTGACTGAGACACTTATCGTACCTGTCCTTAACATTACTCCATAATGTTCTCGCTTCTGAACCCTGTATTTCAAGGGAATATATGTCGAGGTCTTCATCCCGTAGGGGACTGAAGTTCGCATCAAATTTTACCAAAGCATCAGTTGCTCTGATAAAGAAGTCGAGTGGAGTGAGAGGCATATTGAACCAAGCTAGAATTAAGTAAAACCCAAAAAAAGTAAAAACTTTGCTAAATGAATTAAAAAATACCAGGAAAAAACACGTAAGTGCTAAATGAATGAAAACTATGCAAAGGTATCCAAAAAAATATTTCAGAAAGAAATCCAAAAACAGTCACAGTTTACCGAAAAATACCCTGATTATTTCGAAAAAGCACGAAAATGCTAAATGAATGAAAAATGTCTAGCAATAAGGTAGAACGAAACCCCAAAAATAGTCCAATGTATCGAAAAATACACTGAATTTTCAAAGCAGAGCTCGAAATCTTCCCAAATCAGTTAAAAATACTAAAAATGAGTTAATTTGAACACGCCCAACCAAATTTCCGCAAAATGTATCGAAAAATACACGAAAATTAGTTCAGTCACGAAATTTGGACAAATTGCTATTAAATTTAACCAAAATTTTAATTAAAAATTATTAAACCTCGCAGATTTTTTCCCAGTGTATCGAAAAATACACGAAATTTTATTTAGAAGCACGAAAATGCCCCAAAATATTTCTCTGTAAAAGAAGAATATGTTCACTTGACCTAGAGTAGGGTGCACGGACTGTATGATGCACGCAATAAATGTACACTCGTATCAAGCAAAAACAAAAAATCAAAAATAAACCAAAAACCGAAATTTTTTTAAAATATTTTTCTGACAGTGTAGAAGACCGACTGTAGGGTACACGGTGTCGCGAAACCAAAATTTTTACTATATCCGGATAGTCCAACAATAATACTACCCGATATACGAAGCGAAAAAAATTCGATAAAAAAATCTCAAATGTCACCAAGAACGACCAACGCTAATAAATTTCAAATCTCACCGAGAACGACCCGCGCTAATAAATAAGAGAAAATATATGAATGGCTGTGTGTGTATTGACGTACGTACGTTGGGTATGATGATGTTGTTTTGCAACTTCGAACCATATGGTAAGCAAATGTATGTTGTTGTTGTTTTGTTTATTCTTCTTTTAACCGAGAGTAATGCAATTACTCTCTATTATATTATAAAGATGGCTGATTTATGTGGGTGTTGTTGTTGCTGACGGAGTCAGGTTTGCCTTTGAAGATAAAATAAAAACCAATTAATTGCTGGAAGCAAGTATCCGGCTCGTGTGGACCAATGTTTGCGTAGAAAGGATGAAAAGAAATAAAAATACGAAAATTTAATATTTTCAAATAAAACTCAATTCAATTTATTGTCGTAAACAATATTACCTTTTGTACGAAAGTTTGTGAGGGTGTTGTATGGACGAAATCCAATGAACAAGTGATTTACAATATAACGAGTAAAACTAAAGCAAAGCTTAGAAGGTGTTACTACTCTTTTTGTGCGTAATATCACAAAGTCGTATGAAGAAAGTAGTAGACAAAATCTAACGTAGGGGAATAAATAAAGGAATGCCATTTGACCGTAGGCCGCTCACCAAGAAAAGGTGGAAGTTGAGAATGACAACATTTGTAATTAAACACTATTATTATTATTATTATTATTCCAATTATATAAATCGATATTTTTATATTCGTGCCTTACTGCTCTTCCTATAAATACAAATTTCTCATTTATTCACCAATAACATTACAAATTCTCATTAAAAAAATCTTACTTTCAAACGAAATGAATTAAACACGTAACTTTTATTTGAACCAAACTTGTTGATGTCGTAATGAAACTTCAATGTCGTAATGTCGAGCGAAGTTGGACTTTGCCCTAACTTACAACTTCACTGACCAAGGAGGATTACGCACTTAGGCATCAAAGGAAATTTATAGATTCACTTGCCACGCATTAAAATATACTGCTGAAGGAAATGCATGAACATGAGGAAAACATAAACTGGTCTGGATCAGCTTACCTTTCTCCAGTCGGTGTGCTCAATGAGGATCTTGACAATGATCCAGTCCACCACAACATGCCACACTTCTATGTAAAAACGGCATCTGTCTGTCATAGAGGATAACAAGTAAATTAAAAACTAAAATTAATTTATAATAATAATATTAAAAACATGAGCCGCGCTCAAGAGAAAGTACGTACCTGAGCATTCGCTTTGTTTACCAAAAAGGATATATTTACATTTACTATTCTGTGATATGCCATATTTCTATACATATGTATATAAATATATACACACTCATTCATCGTAGATTCATAGACCTGTTCGATTGGGCTGACTAGCTTACGATTAAGATACTTGATAAGGTCTCATCATTGTTGTCCATTCGTTTATCTTAAATTGATCAATAAGATAAATGTGGTAGCAACGCTAAGAGAGTAGTAAGCTACTTTCTTGTTAAACGATTAAATTCCATACAAAAATGAAGCTAGTAAGCCCATTCGAACAGGCCTATTATACTGACGGGCTTTGTCTACCCTCTGTTAAAAGACCATTGCTATTTCGCTTTAAGTGTTATTTTTTTTTTGTTTATTTATTTTTTGACAGACCCTTATTTTTTACTACTACTTACTTAAATTTGACAATCAAAATGCTGAAACATACAGGGTTGTATCTAAATTTTAGTTGTTGTTTGGGAATTGCTTCTACCTCTATTATTGTGCCTTGAAAAAAAATTTGAATTTTAACGTTTGAAATTGTTTTTGTTTGTATGAAATATTTCAAAAAAATATTATACTGAGTTACCGATACGATAATTCGGAAATTACATAATGAGCAAATAAATAAATTTATGGCTAAGTCTAATAGAATCAAATTATTTCCAAAAACAGCGAATAATTTTTTTTTCGAATTACGCAGCCTATCTATCTCCTTTTTCACAAATAAACACATATCCAAATTTTATTTTCAATTAGTTTTTATTGTAGTATAAATTATAATTATTTGACATTAATTGAATTGTGCATACCTTGTTCCTCCGCTAAATACAAAAAGTAACGCCAAGTTAGTACTAAACATACTTGAAAAAAACTTGATTGAATAAACACTGGCTGCTCTCACGGAATCAAGTAGTGCGTTTTGAAAAAGGTTTATCCAGATTCGTTCAAACACCACAATTTTTACTCGTTTTTATTATTATCAGTAACTTTATGCATTTTTTCTTATCCACACGCTTTATTACTTTTCTGTTCTGTTCTGCTGTTTTTTTGGGGTTTGGGGTTTTTCACTGTTTAATAGCGTCGGGCGTTCTCGTCGTGTGCGTTGATGACGTCGATAGCTATTTTATATCATTTTAAAGGTGTTCGGAATTTTTGATTTATGGTTAAAAATTAACTTTCTAATTCTGTAATCGACTACCAGATATATTGTTTATAGGGGCTTAGACATTTATGCAAAAACGTATTGCGCAAAATGCGAGATAATGTGTTTTACATACTCTGGTGTAGAACCACAAATGCAAAATTATGTGCAACGCGACATTTTGCGCAAATATTCTGCGTGTTTAAAATGACCTTTAGAACACCGTTCATAAATTGTACGTGCTCTATTACCATTGCAACAAAAAGTTTAATTCTAAAATCAATAATTTATCGGCATAGAATTTTATTAGTCGTAGAGATTTCCATCCAAAATTATTTGTCATTTCTTTGCCCACCTCACGCAAAAACTTTCAGTCTAAAAACAAAAAACTATTAACTTTTATTTATTACTTTAAAGGGATGCTAATTTTATTTTGCGTACATATCAATGTATTTATATTATTTATTATATATTTTGCGTACATATCAATGCATTTATATTATTTATATCAGCGATACTCGCATTATTATCATTATTTGTGCTGCAGTTCCAGACTGTAAAATGTATGTGTGCCAAATGGATATATGTATGCCACTTTATCAAGTCTCTTAATCTTAAGCTAGTAAGCCCAATCGAACAGGCCTATTGTATAATCCATGTTTTCTAACCTATCGGCTTAATGTGAGTATCATCGGAAATAATTTAGAGAATAAATATTAAACGGATTCATCAACCCAATGTGAGCCATGCCTTTTAAAAAAGCTAATGCTTTTCATTAGCATTTGTCTCAGACTAATAAAAATATAAGACCCGGCGCCATTAATATTTTTTAATTTTAATTAACAGCAACAATTTTCAGCAGCCTGCAAATTTTTAAGCAGTGTGGCTGCTGAAGCAAAACTGCAGATAATTTCTCTTATAGCAGACAAATTGCTGTAATAGCAGAAAAAGTGCCTGCTGATGGCCAGCAAACAATGTCTGCCGTTAATAGCAGTCTTTTTATTCTAAGTGTAGTTGGCGAAAATGTGAAAAAATATTTTTTTATTTTAAGCAAAAAATTAAACTTTTATTAACGTTTTTGTTATCGCAGCTTCTTATCCCGGCTTAAAGAAAATCAGACATAATATACCCTCTTCACTTCCATCGATATCCAAAATTCTGAATACCTGCAAGTCCAAATGAGATTACAATTCGACATTTTATTTTACGTTTTACATTTTCGCTACTAATGATTTGTTTTAACGTATCTACGAAAATAAGAAATATATGATGATTTTTCATTTTATGTTACATGGGAGGTAGTCGTGGTGAGGGCGGATTTAAACAAAACTTGTTTTTGATCTAATCTGACAATATAAGGGATGTGAACAAAATTTCGTAGCCCTAGCACTATTCGTGCTGAAACTTGTATGTAAATATACCACCGTGCGTCAGTAACAGGGTGAAATCCAAGGGAAATTTTCTGTCCAAAATGTCACTCAGAGCTATCTAAATAATTGCATCGTACTACGCATTTCCCTAAGAATTTTGTTGAATCTAGTTACCTCCATTATCTTTGTTTTTTTTTCAGCAAATTACAGGATGACACATAGAAGGGCAAAATCGTATAAAATAATACAATTCCTTGATTAAGAGTTGTTGCAGCAACGAATCAGAGTTGTTCAATTGTTGCCCACTGCGGGCAGCGATATTAGTTAAACAAAAACACGTCAGCTGTTACTTAAATAAACGTTTTTATTTTAAAGCGAAATTAATTCCGCCGATTAAATCGATCAGTTTATACATGAAAATACTAATGATAATTTTTATGGCAAATAATTGAAAATAAATGTTCTTTTACGGCGATGTGCGTATTTTCTTTTAGTGAGCTTGTCCGTGCAAGTTTTTCAACAACTAACGAAAATTTGAAAATTGTGTTGACAGATGAAGTACAGTGTTGTATTTCATATGACTTAAAGGGTTTGCCGCAGTTGTATATTTGCGACGTAAAAGGGTTACCGCGCCGGTTTCATCTTACCTTTTCTTTGTCTGTTTCAAAACAACAACAAATAATAAACACCGTTTTAAATCAACAACAAAGTGTTTTTTGCATTTTAATAAATTGTTAAAATGGATTCCGAGGACCCCTCCTCCTCGACTAGATCCAAAAAAAGAATTGATGCAATAAGCAACGATACCAAAAAACTTAAAAACAATGATGGCATACCTGTAAACCGAATTAAAAACCAACAATACAAATAAAACCACATACATCAGCGTTTAACAAGGAAAAACAACCTGTCATACATAAGCATAACATTTTCGAAGACAAACAAATATTATATCCAAATGGCCATCCCGGTCCATTTTATGTTTTATTGGTTTCCGAAACTGAAATAAGCACGAGAAGGAAAAATTGTGAATTACATCTTTTTGCCAAATTAAAAGAAAACAACATTACAGCAAATTTCAAGTCAAAGAACGTCAGATTTAATACTTTCAGGCTAAGTTTCAACAACAGCAGTTCGGCCAATCTTTTTGTCACAAATCCAAAACTACAAGAATTAAAATTCAAAGCATTTATTCCAGATCGGTTTGTTCAAAAATTTTACATCATTAAAAACGTACCAATTTCCTTCTCCGGTGAATAAATAATTGATGAAATCAGCAAAGAAAATGATTTCACAGCTGTCTCTGTCTACAGATTCACTTTTAAAAATGAAATTGGAAACATGTTAACAATCTGAAACAATTAAAATTGGATTAATTCAAGATGGAATTGTAACTGAAGCCAACATGTTTAACACGAAAGCTTATGTCGATCTATACGTACCACCACTCCGTTTATGCAAAAACTGCGGCCGTCTTGGTCACATTGCAGTACGCTGTCGTTTAAGGAAAAGATGCCTTTTATGTGGAGAGAACATTTTATGTCCCAACAACTGCAAAGAAACCAAATGCCAGTTATGTTCAAGTACCACAAAATGCAGTACAAACTGTAATTCCCCAAGGTGCATTCTCTGTAACCTGAAAGATCACAATGCAAACGAGTCATTTGTATGCAAAAAATGGAGTTTAGAAAAATCAGTGAGAGAAGTCATGGCCTTGTCAAATTTATCTAGAAAAGAGTGCATGCAAACTTACCTTTCAAACAACTACTATGAAATCATGAATGATGAGGAATTCGAAACCAGCTTTCCCCCAATCTCAAAAAAATCAGCTCCTGTAACAAAAACAGTTAACGAAGAAATTAATAGAAGAATTATGAAAACTAAATTTAATAAAGTTGCCACTATTCCAATAAAAAGGAACTTACCTGTAGCCGACCCAATCCCAGAAAGTCCCTCAAAGCCGGTCTTTAATTATCAGAACTTTCATAAAGTTTCTGATATTGAAAAAAAACAATGAATATTTTTGCCACACAAATGTCATCATTATTAACAGCTATGAATTGTTCACAAGGATTGCAAATTCTGCAGCAATTCCAAAGTGCCATAAACTCAGTACCATCTGTGAATAAAAACACAAAGAAAACATAAATATTGATAAGCTTCCTATAATATAAACAAACAAACAAATAAACTAATTAAAAATCAATACAAATTTTTTTTCATCAAATCTAAATATTAACTAAATATAAACTAATGAATTTTCTACAATATAATATACAAAGTCAAAACAAAAACTACCTCGAGTTTTATCTAAATAAATTTAATATAGACATATGCTTTCTTAGTGAAATCTACAATTTTGATGAAAATGAAAGACAAACGTGCTTTCGATACTACAGTGTCATATCCAGAAAGCGGTCAGATAACTACGGTGGTGTTGCCATTGTTCACAAGAAAAATATAAAAATGAAAAAGATTCATTTTCAAACCACATTAGACATAGTAATTTGTCAAACTACAAATCTTTCTACAAACTTCACATTAGTTTCTGTTTATTTTCCACATTCAGTGAAATGTAAAACTCTGAAACATGAACTATCAAAACTATTGGTCTTTCTAGAAGGCAGAACAAATGTACTCATCTGTGGTGACTTTAACGCTAGAGCGATGAAATATGGTGATGTTTTTGACACTGTACGTGGTGCGGCGGTAAAATCCTTTCTAGACCCTTCTGATTTCCGTTGTTTAAATGATGGAAGTCCAACCTTTCAATTCACCTGGATCGGTTTTGGACTTAACATTTTCCAACACCACACAGAGTGTATCCTGGAAAGTTTTAAGAACCATAATAGGAGGTAGTCATCACTTTCCAATAATTTTCAACATTCAAAATATCACCACTAAGAAACATTTCTTTGTTGCGAAAAATAAACTACTTAAAAATCTAAATGGAACCAAACTTACTTCAGATATTGATGAAATCCACACTGCTTTGGAAACGGCGATTAAAAAGTCTACGTATAGCATAACAGTAAAAAGGACACCCAAAAATTGGTGGAATGAAAATGTGAATAAACTTTTTCGTCTGAAAGAAGTAGCCCAAAAAAATGATCGTAAGAAAGATAATGTTAATGCCGAAAAACTATTGGAGGCAATAAAAGTTTTCAAGAAGGCTGTTATTGTAGCAAAAAGACAATCGTTCCAGTCGAAAATTGTCAATCTAAATCGAAATCCAAACAGTAAATCTCTTTTCAAGTTTGCGAACAGTTGTAAAAATGCCTCGAATACACAACGTACTTCAAAATGGTGTCCGGAAAACAATGACAAATTTTTAAATCATTTGAAAGAGTCCCAAAGTCCCAAACAACAATCTCACAATCATACCGACTTCTTTCACAGACTCTCCTTTTAATTTCAACATAGAGGAACTCCTTACAGTCCTAAATGGAAAAACCAAATCATCAGCAGCTGGAGTGGAAGGTATCTCGTATGATATGATTAGAAACTTATCTTTAGAGGCGAAGAAATGCTTACTGGAGGCCATAAATAAAAACTGGGGTAAGTGCACCATAAAAGATGAATGGCGGAAAATTAAAATCGTACCAATTCCAAAAAGGGATAAGGATTTAGATGATTTTAAAAACTTCCGACCTATTGCTCTCATATCAGTAATTATGAAAATCATAAATCTAATGGTTAAAGAAAGACTCAACACCTTCATTGAGGAGAGGAAAATTTTTCCACAAAGAACCTATGCGTATAGAAAGCATACATCGGCAGGATCGTGTATAAATGACATGCTACAGGTAATGGCATTCCACAAAGAAAGGGGCGAGAAAGTACTTCTAATTGCACTAGACATAACCAGAGCATACGAATGTGTAAACATCAATACTCTTCGAGAATTCCTAATCGAATTAGACTTTCCCACGCAAATTACAATGTGGATAATAAATTTTTTATGCAAGCGAGTCTTAATAATGGGCAATTCGAGTCTGGAAATATACAATGGTATTCCTCAGGGTAGCTGTCTAAGTCCCACGCTATTTAATCTACTTTCCAATTTGCTGATGACTTTATCATTCTCGCCACCGACAAAAACTTTGAAAAAGCTAACCATATCCGGCAAAATAAGATCAACCAATTCGTAACAATTTTAAATAAACTAAAACTACAAATAAATAATGAAAAAACCTCAGTTATGTATGTTGCCAAGGGCGCTCGCAAAACGCCTTTAATTACAATTAATAATTCACAACTAAAAGTGGTTAAAACTATAAAATTTCTTGGCAGGCACATTAAAAATAGCCTATCACTAAAGGAGCATTATGATGAAGTTATAGCATCATGCAATCCGGCACTAAATGCGGTCAAAATGTTACCCTCGTTAAAACACGGTCTCCATCCATCAATTGCAACCAACATTACAAAATCTGTAATTTTTTCTAAAACAGAATATGGCATCTCCTCTATGGCACATATGCCCACATACATAAATAAAAAAGTCACAGCTTTCCAGAATAAAATTCTTAGAAGAAACCTGGGTCTTAGTCCCTCAACACCAAATCAAATTGTTTATGCTTTGTCAAAAACTCTGCCACCCGAATTTAGAGCTAAATACTTAGCGACAAGGGACTTGCTAAAAATGAAAATTTTCAACAATGAATTTTATCGAAATATTGCGTCCAAGCCAATGAAGAAAACCAGCTTAGGTTCAATATACATAAAATTCAAATATATTTTTGACAATCTACAGGCCGATAGTCGCACAAGTAAAACTAACAAGATGCACATAATTATGAACATATTCAATTCATCTAAAAACTCCCTATCAAAGGAATACATAAATGCTATATATCGTCAAAAACTCAATGAACTACAAGGTGAAGGCTTTACAATTTGGGCTACAGATGCATCTGTTGACGATTCAAACACTGGATGTGCAGCATACAACATTTCTTGCGGACAGAATTTCCTATTCAAAATTCCATCAAAGGTTTCATCCCTAACAGGAGAACTCCATGCTATTGACAAGGCTATAGACATTATCATTGAAGACGGTTACAGCAAGATTGCCATTTTCACTGACAGCAAAAATGCCTGCTACCTTCTACAAAATAACTCCTCACACAACCACATTGTTAATAATATTATTGAAAAAATCGAAAATTCGAATATTCAAAAACTTACGGTCATATGGATCCCGTCCCATACGGGAATAACACCGAACGAACTGGCTGACTATTTTGCCAAACACGCCTGCAATGTTGGCTGCACCATACCCTCCAGGTTCTCCTACCAGGACGCGCAAAATGAAATTAACCAACACCTGTGGAACGAATGGATAGATAAATACAAAGATGTATCAAAAACCAAAGGTACTTACTTTTATCAATTCTTACCAACGCCTCCCAAAAAGAACTGGTTTGAAGGTATTCAGATTTCTCCTGTAAATATAAAGATCATTAATAGGCTGTTTGCTGGACATACTTAATGCAAACATTACTTATACCAAATAGGCATTGAAAGGAGCAATCTCTGCGAATTGTGCAATGAGGTCGAGGATGAATAACACCTAATCTTCCGCTGTCTGAAATACAAAGAACAAAGGAAAAATTTAAATTTTTTTAAAAAATTCAATAACTTACCTCATTTACTTAAGCAACACAACCAAAACAATATCAACGAGCTACTCAGCTTCATCAGACTGTGCCAAATCAATATCTAACACGCCATTATTTTCATTCATTCACTAAATCATAAACAAAAGAAATTACAACTCAACCAACAAAGCAACACACACCTTATAAATCACAATGAAGAAGAAACACCAAATACAAGAAACAAAAACACACTCCTGTGGAACCACAGAAAATAACAACGGCGTCAAAAGGCCGATAACCAGCCCTGGTATATGAGTATCACTAATACTCTACCAACTCCACTATAACGCGGACAACAAATCCAAAAAAAAGGGTTACCGCAATCCATCTGTCAATGTCACCCTGTTATTTGCAGAAAAATATTTATCGAAAGTTACCGACGTCTGTAACTTCACGGAGGTTTTCATGACACCAATACATCAGGAGAGTAATTATGTAACTTTCGAATTATCGTGTCGTTTTGACAATATGTATAATAGTTTTCTTTTACATATTTCCATAGAAACAAAAACAATTTAAAAAATTCAAATTCAAAATTTTGTTGTAGTACGTCGTCCCAAGTATCGTTCATAATCACGTTTAATAACAAAATATTGAATTTGAACGTTTGAAATTGTTTGTATGGAAGTATGTCAGAAAAATATTATACATATCGTCGAAACGAAACTACAATTCGGATATTAAATAATGAGCCCCCAGATTTGAAGTCCGACAACAGTCGGGCGATTACCGATTATCAATGAAATATCAAAATCGAGCCGCCGAACCGTAAAAGTATTCGCTAATTATGGTTGTTGTCAGTCAATATGGCTGTTTTTCTTTATGGCTGGATAATTAAGCTGCGATAACAAAAATATAAATAAAATGTTAAAATTTCACTCAAAATAAAAAAAATCTTTTTTAAAATTGTCGCCAAAAGCAATATCAATGTGTGTGTGAAAACAAATTTTGAAAAAATAATTTTGTGTTAAAAATTATAGACTCACCTTGGATCCAGTGTAAGTCAAAATTATGGTTATCGAGGCTAAGTCCAATAAAGTCAACAAAAAATATTTTTTGAATAAAGTCAACAAAAAATATTTTTTGAAAATGTTGTATTTGGCGGCAATATGAAACAAGAATTCTTTATTTTGAGCAAAAAAAGAAAAGAAAAACAGCCCTAATAATGCCAACGTATCCCCTTTCGGTCTATATTTAGCCCGTTTTAAGTTGTCCGAAACCCAAAAAATAATACGGCGGTTTTTCTTTAAGACTAGATAACTAAAACTAAATAATAACAAAAAAAATAAATAAAATGTTAAAATTTCACTCAAAATAAAAATTCTTTTTTAAAATTGTCGCCAAAAGCAATATCAATGTGTGTGTGAAAATAAATTTTGAAAAAATAATTTTGTGTTAAAAATTTTAGACTTAGCCTGGATAATTATCCAGTGGTTATCAAGGCCAATGAAGTCTACACAAAATATTTTTTTGAAAATGTTGTATTTGGCGACAATGTGAAAATAGAATTTTTTATTTTGAGCAAAAATATAAATTTTTATTAACGTTTTTGTTATCGCAGCTTGTTATCCCGGCTTAAAGAAAAACAGCCCGTTTTAGGTTGGCCGAAACTCAAAAAATAATAGGCCTGTTCGATTGCGATTACTAGCTTAATTTGTGTATGGAATTTACTCGGTTAACAAGAAGTAGTAGAAAGTATAACTCTCTTAGTGTTGCTGTCAGATTTTCTTGTTGATTCATTTAAGAAAAACCAATGAGTAGTAGTTGAGGTCGATTTGTCTCGAAATCTAGTTAAACTATATTTCCCCTGCTGTGTGACAAGGCTATAAGCCCAACACAACCAAACACGCCTAATGCGTTTTACATACTCGGGTGTTGCCACACAAATACAAAATTATATGCAAAGCGGCGATTGGCCTTAAAAGTACAAAGGCTAAATTTGCGCGTTTTGTTACACGCTAATATTAGGCCTGGGCTTACTAGTTTACAATTATGATACTTGATAAGGTGGCATCATTGTTGTCCATTGGTTTATCTTAAATTGATCAATAAGAAAAATGTGGTAGCAACGCTAAGAGAGTAGTAAGCTACTTTCTTGTTAAACGATTAAATTCCATACAAAAATTAAGCTAGTAAGCCCAATCGAACAGGCTTAGTATACTGACGGGCTTTGTCTACCCTCTGTTAAAAGGCCATTGTTATTTCGCTTTAAGTGTTATTTTTTGTTGTTTATTTATTTTTTTGACAGACCCTTATGCTCTGTATGCTACAGGCCTAGAGCAAGCCTTATTCTCTTTTACGTTATGTTTTCTCACATATCTGCTGTTTCATTTAGCACGTAGCTTATATTCACAAATCATCGTGTATTAAAATAAGACAACAATAGTTCAAAGTGTACATGTTAATCACATAGTCATGTTATCGAAAAAAAAATCTCAATAAAAATTTTACTACTACTTACTTCAATTTGACAATCAAAATGCTGAAACACACAGTATCTGAATTTAGTTTTTTAGTTTGAAAACAAAATTTTGAATTTTAACGTTTGAAATAGTTTTTGTTTGTATGAAATATTTCAAAAAAATATTATACTGAGTTACCGATACGATAATTCGGAAATTAGATAATGAGCAAATAAATAAATTTATGGCTAAGTCAAAAAATTGTTTTGATGCAAATATTTTATATTGTACACTCAAAAGAATTTGACTGCAAAACAGCAGAAAAGTCTGCTGGTTTTAGCGGACTTTGTCCGCTGAAAAAGAGAAAGCAGACTTGCTGCTGAAATAGCAGGTGGATGTTTGCTGTTTTTAGCAGACTTTTTTCCTGCTGTTACAGCAGATAATTGCAGCTATTTCAGCAGCATGATTCTGCTCTTGAATAGAATCAAATTATTTCCAAAAACAGCGAATGAAACAATTACGCAGCCTATGTATCTCCTTTTTCACAAATAAACACATATCCAAATTTTATTTTCAATTAGTTTTTATTATTGTATAAATTATAATTATTTGACATTAATTGAATTATGCATACCTTGTTCCTCCGCTAAATACAAAAAGTAACGCCAAGTTAGTACTAAACATACTTGAAAAAAACTTGATTAAATAAACACTGTCTGCTCTCACGGAATCGTAAAATCGTTTTGAAAAAGGTTTATCCAGATTCGTTCAAACACCACAATTTTTACTCGTTTTTATTATCCGCTGTATGAATTACTTTTTGTATCTGTACTAACTTCGTATACGTCTCCGCTAGAAGGTTGATTAACAACGCCTGGTTGTACATATTGCTTTCAAAAATGTGGAATACTTGCTAAAGACGCTGTAGTATGCTGCGTTGATGGAATATCCTTATAACCTTGTTCATTCAGACCCACTAATATTTATGACCAGACTCCACAATTAGTTCGCAATTTGGTAAATATATCAGATCCAGCTGTGATACTGTCTGCAATAAATGGAAACATTTGATTAGATACATGTAATTTGTTCAATGAAATGTCCCTTTTTTAATTTGCGGTCTTTTGCTTCACAATATGTAAAATTGTTTGCTTCAGTAAAATAAATATTAATAACAAATTCTATGAATAACATTATCTACCACATACAAATACTTACCTTGTTCTATGGAAAGCTTTCGTTTCTTTCGGCAGTAACTTTATGCATTTTTTTCTTATCCACACGCTTTATTACTTTTCTGTTCTGTTCTGCTGTTTTTTTTTGGGTTTGTTTAATAGCGTCGGGCGTTCTCGACGTGTGCGTTGATGACGTCGATAGCTATTTTATATCATTTTTAAGGTGTTCGGAATTTTTGATTTATGGTTAAAAATTAACTTTCTAATTCTGTAATCGACTACCAGATATATTATTTATAGGGGTTTAGACATTTATGCAAAAACGTATTGCGCAAAGTGCGAGATAATGTGTTTTACATACTCTGGTGTAGAACCACAAATGCAAAATTATGTGCAACGCGACATTTTGCGCAAATATTCTGCGTGTTTAAAATGACCTTTAGAACACCATTCATAAATTGTACGTGCTCCATTACCATTGCAACAAAAAGTTTAATTCTAAAATCAATAATTTATCGGCTTAGAATTTTATGAGTCTGCTAATTATTTTTGTGCGAATGGAGTTGATTTATGTCCTAAACATGCTCTTTCTAATTCCGTAAATAGCTTTTTGATCTCACTATTGAGTGATTTATATTTTATATGCATTTCAACATGGTTCTTCGTCAGTTTTGGATAATTTTCAAGAAGACTACTTCTCTACTTTTCTGCTAGAGATTTCCCTCCAAAATTATTTGTCATTTCTTTGCCAACCTCACGCAAAAAATTTCAGTCTAAAAACAAAAAACTATTAACTTTTATTTATTACTTTAAAGGGATGCTAATTTTATTTTGCGTACATATCAATGCATTTATATCAGCGATACTCGCATTATTATCATTATTTGTGCTGCAGTTTCAGACTGTAAAATGTATGAATGCCAAATGGATATATGTATAGCTAAATTAGTGACTCTAACTGACAGCTAAAGCCGATCGTTACCACTAAATTCAGATTATTTTGTCATTAGGCCTGTTCGATTGGGCTTACTAGCTTAATTTTTGTATGGAATTTACTCGCTTAACAAGAAAGTAGCTTACCAATGGGTAACAATGTTGCCACTTTATCAAGTCTCTTAATCATAAGCTAGTAAGGCCAATCGAACAGGCCTATTGTATAGTCCATGTTTTCTAACCTATCGGCTTAATATGAGTATCATCGGAAATAATTTAGAGAATAAATATTAAACGGATTCATCAACCCAATGTGAGCAATGCCTTTTTAAAAATTGAATGCTTTTCATTAGCATTTGTCTCAGACTAAAAAAAATATAAGACCCGGCGCCATTAATATTTTTTAATTAACAGCAACAATTTTCAGCAGCCAGCAAATTTTTAAGCAGTGTGGCTGCTGAAGCAAAACTGCAGATAATTTCTGTTATAGCAGACAAATTGCTGTAAAAGTGCCTGCTGATGGCCAGCAAACAATGTCTGCTGTTAATAGCAGTCTTTTTATTCTAAGTGTAGTTGGCGAAAATGTGAAAACATATTTTTTTATTTTAAGCAAAAAATTAAACTTTTTTTAAAGTTTTTGTTATCGCAGCTTCTTATCCCGGCTTAAAGAAAATCAGACATATCACTTCCACCATCACTTCCATCGATATCCAAAATTGTGAATACCTGCAAGTCCAAATGAGATTACAATTCGGCATCTTATTTTACGTTTTACATTTTCGCTACTAATGATTTGTTTTAACGTATCTACGAAAATAAGAAACATATGACGATTTTTCATTTTATGTTACATGGGAGGTAGGCGTGGTGAGGGCGGATTTAAACAAAACTTGTTTTTGATCTAATCTGACAATATAAGGGATGTGACCAAAATTTCGTGGCCCTAGCTCTATTCCTGCCGAAGCTTGTATGTAAATATACCACCGTGCGTCAGTAACAGGGTGACAGAGAGAAGTGCAAACTCGTACAAATACATATATAAAATAGTTGTAGTTGTAACCAAGACCACTAGATGGCGAGTGTGTAAAAAGTACATTCTATGTCACTCAAAGTACATTCTAATTCTCTTTCGCTTATAATACTGAAATTTTAACGAAAATGAATGATGTTAAAGTAAATTTCAATGTTTTTTTATGACTACATCAAATACCACACTTAAGTTGATTTATTTTCCATTTATTGCAGTTTTTAGAAAAAAGGGAAATTTTCTGTCCAAAATGTCACTCAGAGCTATCTAAATAATTTCATCGTACTACGCATTTCCCTAAGAATTTTGTTGAATCTAGTTACCTACATTATCTTTGTTTTTTTTTCTGCAAATTACAGGGTGACACATAGAAGGGAAAAATCGTATAAAATAATACAATTCCTTGATTAAGAGTTGTTGCAGCAACGAATCAGAGTTGTTGCATCAATTGTTGTCCACTGCGGGCAGCGATATTAGTTAAACAAAAACACGTCAGCTGTTATTTAATGTTTTTATTTTAAAGGGAAATTAATTCTGTCGATTAAATCGTACTGTTTATACATGAAAATACTAATGACAATTTTTATGGCAAATAATTAAAAATAAATGTTCTTTTACGACGATGTGCGTGTTTTCTTTAGTGTGCTTGTCCGTGCAAGTTTTTCACCAACTGACGAAAATTTGAAAATTTTTGTCATATTTCATATGACATAAAGGGGTTGCCGCAGTTGTATATTTGCGACGTAAAAGGGTTACCGCAATCCTTCTGCGTTATAAAGGAAGCTGCCATACCATTCCCCCTCCGTGAATCCTTCTCAGCGTCAGGATTTCCGAAACCTCAAAATGGCTAATCTTACAGCAGGGCGACGAAGTAAACCATGTTGTGTCTTCACCTCAGCTGAGCGAACCTGGCCATCCCTAGAAATGAAAATCCTAGTAATTCTTCCCATCTGCCATTGGCTTCAGGGCAGTGATGGGTCCAAAATGACTACTAGTTCCCTAGTAAAGTAGTTGACTAGTAAATGGTTTGGCGTCAACGGTCCCACAACTCCAGGATCTATTGGTAGCTCCGTCAAAGGACGATTATTTATTATGTTTTCGGCTTCTATCATGACGGTCCGAAAGGTTTCAAGACGTGGTGACTCCTCCTTGAAAACTGTATACAACAGTCGCTTAACGCATTGGACCAATCTTTCCCAACATCCAGTATGAGGATTGGCTGGGCAATTAAAGATCCATTCAATATTATCTCTAGACAGTGTTGTTGTATTTCTTCAAAATCAAAAAATCTATTGTCGACGGTTATTTCCTTTTGAGCACCAATAAAATTGGTCCTGTTGTCACTTCTAATTCTTATGGGCACTCCTCGACGATTGACAAAATTCCGCAAACAGATTATAAACGAATCAGTGGATAAATCTTCTGCCAATTCTAAATTCAACGCTCTCGTTCCCAAACATGTAAATGGACCAATGATCACATAAAATGGTCCGCAGTAGTCCAGGCCGACGTAGCTGAATGACCGGACGTATGGCGTACCCGATCTACTGGCAATTACCCATCTCTTTTTTACCAATTTCAATATTGAACTTCGGTATCCAAAATTTCTGTCTTACGTCATTCAGGACTACATGATCATTCTGGTGGTGTCTCATCCGATGGTAGTGATCCACAATCAATTTAGTAACGTGTTGGCATAATTATCGGACGTCGTGCCGAATGTGGCAAACAGTAGGCGTTGTCAATTCTCCCATTAACTCCAAGTAATAAGTCATCGTCGATATATGGTGTCAGCTGAAAAATATCGCTTGACTTCGGCAAAGACTCACATCCTGACAGGCATGAGATTTCTGAACTAAAGGCTTCAGTTTGTACTAGACGACAAATCATCTTTTCCGCAAAATAAATTTCTTTGGCCTCCAGTTCTCCAGATTTACTCAGCTCGTAGATTCCGTATTATTAACGAAGCACATCATCCAGGCAAATGTTCTTTTTACCCTGATAAAATTCGAATATCTCATAAAGTCTATGACGGTTTCTTCATTTAACCTGAGATGGAAAACTCTTTTCGCCTGGTCTTCCGAATGGCAATAATCGGCATCAGAAAATAAAGGCCCAGATGGCTAATGTCGTTCTTCAAATTTAAAAAATTCGGGTCCCGTTAACCACCTAGAGTTATTTTCAAAATCCAAATATCGTTTGGCCCCCGTGGCCTCATCGGTAACATTCAATTCCGTGGGCAACCATCTCCACTGTTCAGGTTTGGTGACTGTCAAAATCTCGGCAATACGACATGCGACAAATGGTTTATATTCCCTTATCGTCGATTGCATCCACAATATCACAGTTTTCGAGTCAGACCAAAAAATGATACGATTTATGACAATTCCGTAGTTTTCCTCAATCGATGTTCCCAACACGGCGGCCTGTAACTCGATTCGTGGTATTGTCATACCTCTTTGTGGAGCACATCTAGACTTCGCTGCTACAAATGATGTTTGAATTTCCTCTTGATATTCAATTCGAAAATATGCGACGGCAGCATTAGCAGAGGAGCTCGCATCAACAAAAATTTGCAATTGAATTTCCTTGGCGTAAAAAAGATCGGTTGAGTAACAACGTGGGATAGAAAAAATCTTGACATTCTGGAATTCTTTCCACCAATTGTTCCATTGAGACAAAATACTACGAGGCAATTGTTCATCCCACTGCATACCCAACATCCACAATTTCTGCAAAACAGTTTCGAAAATATCGTAACATTCGCTATGAATCCAAATGGATCGAAAATCGACATAATGATACTTAGAATCTCCCTTTTCGTAGGAGATCGTCTTCCTGACAGGACATCATCACATACACAATGACATTTTATTTGGAATTCGAAGCTATCCGTGTTTTTATTTCAGTATAGTCCAAGAATTTTTTCAGTCTGACCTTTAGTATTTACTCCAACAGCTGAGTTTTCGTATTTGCCACCATTTAAAATATTCTCCAATTGAGCGTTATTCGATGAGAAATTTCTCATTTCAAATTTGGCGACTGCATTTATTTGTATAACTTGTCTTGTGACCTCCAACGCCTCTGCAGCATTAGTAAAACTAATCACCAAGTCGTCGACGTCACTTTGCATATCTTTAATGTCACCGGCAACGGCTATTCTTCCCTGACGGAATTGGTATATAATCGTCTGTAATGATTTGGAATGTTCGGGTCCTTTAAGTAAAGCAGAGTTTAAGGAGGTGTTGGCTGACGTAGCGGCGGCATCAAACACAATACGTAATTTATCGGACTTATGTCCTGTGTCTGGCGGCATAAGCAGGATCTTTGGCCATCTTGTTTTATATATTAATAAGTCTTCTTTCAGCCATTTGAAAACTATACGGCAATGTAATTTCATCACTTTTCCGCAATAGGCAGGTCTCATAATGATCTTCAACTTTCCTGGTGGTACTTTTCAATATATACCTGGCACGTATATTTTCATCAGACTCCAAAACCAAATTTGTCGCTTTAACTCCAAAGTATTCGACAGAAAAATAATCTTCGACAAACTGTTTAATATCTGTCAATGATTGGCATTCATTTATATGACAAATTGTGGCAACATTAACGCTCGTATCTGTTGTTGGTCCATAGGCAACCCATCCCATCTTTGTGGCAGATGCAATAGGCAGATCTGGTTCCATTTCGATAGTCTGTTCGGAAACACCCAAATGACAATTGTCCAAACCAATCAACATTGGCGGTTTTTTATTCACATAATTCAAAATCCGATAAGACTTTAGATATTCATAAACCTCCTTCTTAAAACTTTGTACAGGCAGAGACAATTAATTTACAGTCTGCAAATTCTTCATAGCATACCTTCTGGTGTTTTTGTCAAGCGAAGAAATTTCAAGATTAACCCCCATTGAACTTTCCGTCTTGCGAATGTTGTCATACTATTGTAGCGTAATTGATTATTTCTGGCCCAATGTCCTGGGAACATCATCTTGCAATAAGGACACGGATGATCATCCAATAAAGCGTAGACAACAATAGTTCCGTTTGGCCCAAATAGTCTGACTGGTAATACTTAAATAGTTGGTTTTTACTCTCACTCTGATGACATTGAAGAATGTGTCCCGATTGTTCATCGTTACTCACTGTAGACACAGGCTGGTGATGATAATGTAAACAACCATTTATGTCGCACACTTTTCTTCTCGTGCACTTTGTGAGACCATGATCTTTTCGAAGACAAGCAAAGCATACTCTTAGGCGTTTAACTTGCTGCCATCGGTCATCAACAGATAAATTTTGAAATTGTTGGCAGTTTACAATATCATGATTATTCTTACAATGAATACACTCAGTATTTCCAGGCTGTCTGTCAGTGCTATGTAACACCCTACGTGTTGCTGGTTGTTGATTTTATTGCTGACGATCTATTGTACTACGACTAGTACTAGGCAGCAAAGTAATCCTTTTAGCCAAATCACCAACCCAAACTGCAAAATGTTCCACAGCAGGAAATGGAGAAATTGACGTAGCATGTTTTGCCCACTCATATTGTTTTGAAAGAGGCAGTTTCAAAATAATTTCATCCAGTAAAGTTGGATTTAGCAAGTGGTGGTCGCAACCGCCTGACTTAAAAAATGCAACAATATTCTTTGCATTATTTGCAAGTCCAAATATTCCATCTACCTTCTTTAACTGCGGGATAAAGCTTTATCTTGTCCAATTGTGACCTAATTAGAAGTTCAGGCCGACCAAAATTAAATTTTAATTCTTCCACTATTTGTGGTACGTTGTCCGAAAAAATCATAATGAGTGTTTGTTAGTCCGTCGTCCGATGCACTTGTGTTTCTCTGTCGTCCGTGTTGTGTGCCGTTCAGTTTTGTGTTACAATAAAAAAGGAAAAACTCAAACAAAATACAAAAATCAAAAACAACAAAATAGAAAAAAAAAATGAAAAACAACCAACAACAATAACCGCGCCGCGCCGACCAAAAACAACAAAACAACCAAATACCAAATCCAACTACCTAACAACAATAACATCGCAGCAGCATCCACAACAGCCACACATCACTGACCACACATATTATGTCCGCTCCCCCCTTCCCATTCGTGCAGTGCAGTTGACACTCTTTTCTTTCTGTCGTTGTTCGCCCAATGCTCAAGGCATAACACTGAGCATTGGGGGAATACAGCAACGGCAGGGAGAGGAGTTTGGCAACTGTAGCTGCATACTGACTCTGTTTTGTTTTTTTTTTCTTGTTTGTCTGTTCTAATGGTGGGTAAGTTTAAAGTACAATTTGCCAATGTACGAGGGCTGAGAGCGAATTTTTTGCCGTGTACGCTCATGTACAATTCCATCGGCCTGATGTTTTTGCTCTTTGTGAGACCCAGGTGTGTGAGGATTCTGATCCACAGGATTTTCACATTCCTGGGTATCACACCCTATCCCTCTTTATCCCCCACAGAGGTCTTTTGGTATACGTACGTAATGATATAGTGTTTCAGAGCCGGCATAACTTAAACTCTGAAAATCCAGAATTTAACTCCCTTGGGGTTAAATTCAAGATTGGAACACACGTACTACATTTCGGATTTGTGTATAGAAGTCCAAACGCGGAAAGGGAGGTTTCCCTAAATGGCTTTGACGCCCTTTCCGATTCAATTACAAAAATTTTAGAGGATTATCCTGACAGTGAAATTGTGCTTGCTGGCGATTTCAATGTCCATAATTCCTCTTGGCTTGCCCATTCGAGTCACTCAACACCGGAGGGTCAATACGCCGACTTTTTGCCGCGCATAATGATTTGACGCAACTAGTGAATGAACCGACTCACATTCCGTGTGTCCAAGGGCAACACTCTAATATTCTTGATCTTTTCTTAACATCACACCCTGAAAAGTATGAAGTTAACGTTCTAGCACCTCTTGGTAATTCGGATCACTGCATTGTTTCAGCATCCTTTTCGTATTCCGCTCTTCGTGTCGCTTCGACCCCAGCCCCAAAGCGGACAATATATATATACGAAAAGGCACGTTGGGCCGAGCTCAACAACTTTTTCCAGCATTTCAATTGGAAACTTTGTTTTCTAAATGGCGATATAGATGCTGCGGCTGAAATGATTGAAAATATTATCTTGATTGGAATGAAGTCATTTATTCCAATTAAAGTTATTTCGGATAAACCATAATAAAAGTTGGTTTAACCAGACATGCAAGGCTGCTGTCAGATCCAAAGAGGAAGCATTCAGGAAATGGCGTTTAAATAAAAATGCCACAACTGATCTGCTACGCAAGCAGACAAGAACCATGTGTGCCAGGGTACTTAGACGTGAAAAGTTTCTGTACGAACAACGTCTTCGTGCTAAAGTTCTTGCTTCTCCCAGGGGAAGTAAGAGCTTTTGGTCATTTGTGAGAAGAGTACAGGATAACTCCTCATCTATCCCAACTCTTGTTAAAGATGACCAGATATTCACTAACCCGGTTGACAAAGCTAACCTATTGGCTGAAATGTTTGCAAGGAATTCATCCTTGCCGGAAAGCAATCAACCACTCCCCGTAATCGAAAATGTATCTATTCCATGCCTCAGATATTTTTTCGAACACGTGGAGTTAAAAGGGTTCTCGCAAATCTCGACGTAAATAAATCTCAAGGCCCGGATGGCATTTCAGCACTTGTCCTATGTAAGTGCTCTTCGACGCTTGCCCGTCCCCTTCGTAATCTTTTCAACCTTGCATACCGTGCAGGGGTTTTCCCAGCGCGTTGGAAGATTGCGAACATCCAGCCCATCCCTAAAAAAGGTGAGGCTAACAATCCTGCTAACTATCGACCGATCGCGATTTGCTCAGCGCTTTCGAAGGTTATGGAGAGTATGGTTAACCACCATCTTGTGAGGTATTTAGAAACTAATGACTTAATGATCGACAGTATGGCTTCCGTAGGAATCGATCTACGGGAGACCTGATGACACTGCTATCCGAAAAATGGAATCGATATATTCACAAGTATGAAAAGTATGAAGTTAACGTTCTAGCACCTCTTGGTAATTCGGATCACTGCATTGTTTCAGCATCCTTTTCGTATTCCGCTCTTCGTGTCGCTTCGACCCCAGCCCCAAAGCGGACAATATATATATACGAAAAGGCACGTTGGGCCGAGCTCAACAACTTTTTCCAGCATTTCAATTGGAAACTTTGTTTTCTAAATGGCGATATAGATGCTGCGGCTGAAATGATTGAAAATATTATCTTGATTGGAATGAAGTCATTTATTCCAATTAAAGTTATTTCGGATAAACCATAATAAAAGTTGGTTTAACCAGACATGCAAGGCTGCTGTCAGATCCAAAGAGGAAGCATTCAGGAAATGGCGTTTAAATAAAAATGCCACAACTGATCTGCTACGCAAGCAGACAAGAACCATGTGTGCCAGGGTACTTAGACGTGAAAAGTTTCTGTACGAACAACGTCTTCGTGCTAAAGTTCTTGCTTCTCCCAGGGGAAGTAAGAGCTTTTGGTCATTTGTGAGAAGAGTACAGGATAACTCCTCATCTATCCCAACTCTTGTTAAAGATGACCAGATATTCACTAACCCGGTTGACAAAGCTAACCTATTGGCTGAAATGTTTGCAAGGAATTCATCCTTGCCGGAAAGCAATCAACCACTCCCCGTAATCGAAAATGTATCTATTCCATGCCTCAGATATTTTTTCGAACACGTGGAGTTAAAAGGGTTCTCGCAAATCTCGACGTAAATAAATCTCAAGGCCCGGATGGCATTTCAGCACTTGTCCTATGTAAGTGCTCTTCGACGCTTGCCCGTCCCCTTCGTAATCTTTTCAACCTTGCATACCGTGCAGGGGTTTTCCCAGCGCGTTGGAAGATTGCGAACATCCAGCCCATCCCTAAAAAAGGTGAGGCTAACAATCCTGCTAACTATCGACCGATCGCGATTTGCTCAGCGCTTTCGAAGGTTATGGAGAGTATGGTTAACCACCATCTTGTGAGGTATTTAGAAACTAATGACTTAATGATCGACAGTATGGCTTCCGTAGGAATCGATCTACGGGAGACCTGATGACACTGCTATCCGAAAAATGGAATCGATATATTCACAAGCTTGGTGAGAGTAAGGTCGTTGCTCTAGATATCTCCAAGGCCTTTGATAGAGTTTGGCACGGCGCACTCATATCAAAGCTTATCGCATTTGGTGTTGGTAGTGACTTCTCTCGATTTATATCGAGCTTCCTCAGAGATCGCACTATACGTGTTGTTGTAGATGGGTTCTCATCCGACGAGCATAGGTTAACCGCAGGAGTACCACAGGGCTCTGTCCCTTCCCCCTCCCTTTTTCTTATTTTCATCGACGACCTCTTGGATCGGACTGTGAATCCAATATACTCATTCGCGGATGACAGCAACCTCTGTCATTCATACTCATTCGATCATAGACCAAGTCGTCAAGAAATTGAGGATAAAAGGCGATTGATGGATGAGCCATGATTTGATAGCCATTTCTGAATGGGGTCGAGAAAATAGAGTAGATTTTAATGCACGTAAGACCCAGTGCTCCTTGTTGTCTCACAAGCGATTCACTGATCCAACGGTGTCGTCGATTTTAATGAATGGTGTAGATATTGAGCATCAGATGATCTAGTTGTTCTTGGCATAAAAATACAATGTGATGTTCGTTGGACAAAACATGTATTTGATGTGTCGAAAGATGCCTTCAAATGTTTAGGCTTTTTAAAAAGATGTAAGAAATATTTCACACCCTCTGATCTTCTCAATATCTACACTACCTACATCAGACCAAAGATGGAATACAACTCCCATATATGGTCGGGTGCTCCAGCTTCATCACTGGAGCTACTTGACCGTGTACAGAGGAGGGCGATGGTGTTGATAGGTGACGGTAGGATATCCAATTCTATTGTCTCCCTTGAACACAGTCGTAATGTTGGTTGTGTGTCATTGTTCTATCGATACTTCCATGGTGTTTGTTCTTCGGAAATTCGTGATCTTATACCGCCCGTGAGAACGTTCGGTAGAGATAGGCGACTCTCCAGGAACGCTCACCCATTTGTTGTCGATTGGACAACCGACCGCACTACACATTACAGAATAAATTCGTTCTTCGCCCGTACTATCCGTATGTAGAATCGACTTCCGGCAAATATCTTTCCCTCCAATTACGACATTCAGAGATTCAAAACAGATGTCAACAGACACTACTCCCTCTTTCCTCCTTCCAATACCTTATCTTCCTTCTACCAACGCAATGCACTGCATTTATTGGGGACATCCCCTGAGTGTTGGTTCAGTGAAAAAAAAACTCGGCATTGTTGATGCTTTCGAGAAATTCGCCATCCGAAGAGTTTTCATCACAAGGCTCCATTGGCTTCTTGTGTGTTCTCAATGACATTGATATGAATTTATTCGCGGAATTATTTACGACTTAACTGGCTTGGACGTTAAAAAAACAGTAAAAGAAAAAATTAGTTAAACAAAAACACATCAGCTGTTACTTAAATAAATGTTTTTATTTTAAAGCGAAATTAATTCCGCCGATTAAATCGAACTGTTTATACATGAAAATACTAATGACAATTTTTATGGGAAATAATTGAAAATAAATGTTCTTTTACGACGATGTGCGTGTTTTCTTTTAGTGAAGTCCGTGCAAGTTTTTCACCAACTGAAGAAAATTTGAAAATTGTGTTGACAGATGAAGTACAGTGTTGTATTTCATATGACATAAAGGATTTGCCGCAGTTGTATATGCAACGACACAACATTGTTGCAGAAACGAAACAACATTGTTGCAGCAACGAATCAGCATTGCTGCAGCAACGAAAATACATTGTTGCAGCAACGAAACAGTTGTTGCAGCAACGAACATATTCCTTGTAGAACTATAACTTCAATTAAATCAAGATTCGTTGCAGCAACGAACGCCGACGTTGGATGACTTTCAATGAACAAATTCGTTGTAGCAACGTACAATTTCGTTCCGGTTACGTATATTTTTCTTTCAGTGTAGAAGAAATTTGGTGTATCATACTTACAATTTACAATTATATACGTTTTTGCACTGTCAATGTCACCCTGTTATTTGCAGAAAAATATTTATCGAAAGTTACCGACGTATGTAACTTCACGGAGGTTTTCATGACACCAATACATCAGGAGAGTAATTATGTAACTTTCGACTTATCGTGTCGTTTTGACAATTTACATATTTCCATAGAAACAAAAACAATTTAAAAAATTCAAATTCAAAATTTTGTTGTAGTACGTCGTCCCAAGTATCGTTCATAATCACGTTTAAAAACAAAATATTGCATTTGAACGTTTGAAATTGTTTTTGTTTGTATGTCAGAAAAATATTATACATATCGTCAAAACGAAACTACAATTCGGAAATTAAATAATGAGCCCCCAGATTTGAAGTTCGACAACAGTCGTGCGATTACCGATTACCAATGAAATATCAAAATCGAGCCGCCAAACCGTAAAAGTATTCGCTAATTATGGTTGTTGTCAGTCAATATGGCTGTTTTTCTTTAAGACTGAAAATGTTGTATTTGGCGGCAATATGAAAAAAGAATTCTTTATTTTGAGCAAAAAAAGAAAAGAAAAACAGTCCTAATAATGAAATGAAAATGTTGTATTTGGCGGCAATATGAAAAAAGAATTCTTTATTTTGAGCAAAAAAGAAAAGAAAAACAGTCCTAATAATGCCAACTTATCCCCTTTCGGTCTATATTTAGCCCGTTTTAGATTGTCCGAAACCCAAAAAATAATACGGCGGTTTTTCTTTAAGACTGGATAACTAAAACTAAATAATAACAAAAAAACTAAATAAAATGTTAAAATTTCACTCAAAATAAAAATTCTTTTTTAAAATTGTCGCCAAAAGCAATATCAATGTGTGTGTGAAAACAAATTTTGAAAAAATAATTTTGTGTTAAAAATTTTAGACTTAGCCTGGATAATTATCCAGTGGTTATCAAGGCCAATGAAGTCTACACAAAATATTTTTTTGAAAATGTTGTATTTGGCGACAATGTGAAAATAGAATTTTTTATTTTGAGCAAAAATATAAATTTTTATTAACGTTTTTGTTATCGCAGCTTGTTATCCCGGCTTAAAGAAAAACAGCCCGTTTTAGGTGGGCCGAAACTCAAAAAATAATAGGCCTGTTCGATTGCGATTACTAGCTTAATTTGTGTATGGAATTTACTCGGTTAACAAGAAGTAGTAGAAAGTATAACTCTCTTAGTGTTGCTGTCAGATTTTTCTTGTTGATTCATTTAAGAAAAACCAATGAGTAGTATTGAAGTCGATTTGTCTTGAAATCTAGTTAAACTATATTTCCCCTGCTGTGTGACAAGGCTATAAGCCCAATCGAACACGCCTAATGCGTTTTACATACTCTGGTGTTGCCACACAAATACAAAATTGTATGCAAAGCGGCGTTTGGCTTTAAAACTAGGCTTATATTAGGCCTGTTCGATTGGGCTTACTAGTTTACAATTAAGATACTTGATAAGGTGGCATCATTGTTACCCAATGTTTTCTTAAATGGATCAACCACAAAAATCTGGCAACAACACTAAGCGAGTTGTAAGCTACTTTCTTGTTAAGCGAGTAAATTCCAAACAAAAATTAAGCTAGTAAGCCCAATCGAACAGCCCTTATAGTAATAGTATTGCAGTTTTCTCTGCAAAAATATAAATTGAAGAATTTTGTTCCTTTTCAGAAAATAGACTCAAGTTTCTTTTTTTCTTAGTCGAATGAAAATTAATTGTACAAATAGTGGTTGGTTTTTGGTATCGATTTAAATCATCATTGTTAATGGCATGAACACACTTTTTAATATAAATACAATTTAAATTTCATAGAAAATAAACTGTCAATCAATTAAGGACGGGCATTGTAAAAATATTTTTTACCCCAAATCTAAAATAATGGTTTCTTTAAAAAAATATGTATAAATTTAGAGAAATCGTTCACATTCCAGAATGAAATTTGTGATCGCGCAATAATTGTTGAATCTCTTTGAGCAAACGAAAGTATTTGGGATTTTCGAAGAGTTGTGGGTTTGCTGATGGTTTACAGATTGGTGGAGGAGGTGTGGGTAAGGAGGTTGATGTCTCTGTGGGGCCTCTGGCATTTTTATCATCGCCTGACATGGGTGCTGGAGGAATGAGGCAATTGTTGGAGTTTTCCGATTCCATATCTTTGTTGTAATCTATGACAGGTGGCGTCGCTGTCAAAATGATTGGCCACCTCTTCCTCGTCATCGTATTCATCGTCCTGATTTACAACTATTTCATTGTTTAAAGGATCGTCGGACCAAGTAACTGTGTCGGCATATTCACTTCTGAACATGTTGAAATGATGTCCAATCTGTATGTTGGTCTTCACGGAACTGATATCATTGTAGCGCCATGCGTAAGCCGTTCTTAGCCATTTACGGGTTCTCCTCATACTCCATTTGGGTTTAAATTTTGTCCTTTCTACTTCACCGTCATCCAAGGGTTTCGGCAATTTCTCGATGGCATCCTTGGGGCTGTCATCTAAACTGCTGAAGAATACCGTTTGCTTTGACAAAATATCCTCGGCCATACAATATGCCAATCGAACGATTGGGCTTACTAGCTTATGATTAAGATACTTGATAAGGTGGCAACGTTTCCACCAAATAATAGGCCTGTTCGATTGGGCTTACTAGCTTAATTTTTGTATGAAATTTACTCGCTTAACAAGAAAGTAGCTTACTACTCTCTTAGTTGTTTTGTCAGATTTTTCCGGTTAATCCATTTAAAAAAACCAAGGTGTAACAACGTTGCCACCTTATCAAGTCTCTTAATTGTAAGCTAGTAAGACCAATCGAACATGCCTAATATTTGCTATTCTCTTAGTTGTGTTGCCAGACTTTCCCTGTTAATCCATTTCAGAAAAACCAATGTGTAGCAAGTGGCCACCTCATTAAGTCTCTTAAATGTAAACTAGTAAGCACAATCGAACAGGCCTGATGTTTGAGGCTGAAATCGTTTGATTTCGCATGCAGTCTGAAAAGGCTATTATTGTTGTTCTAGACATGTCCAAATTTCATCTTTCAATGTTGATTAGTTAATTTTTAGAGCTATTTTATATGTGTTACAAATTGTAACTTACAATTGACATACTGTTATAAACAAATCTATTTTTTATTAAACGTGAGATCCAATATAACATTACGTCGTCCAAAAAGACATTTAAATAAATATGGCATTATATATTGATAGCAAATTTTTCATAATATTATACTTTTGGTAACTAGAATGATTTTTTACTAATTTCACACCCAAAAGACATGGCATGCCCAAAAGACACATTTTTCGAAATGTTTTTGTGCGTTTTGGTTCCCTGGTGTTGGCATCACTGTTGTCAGTTGTCATCCATTCTTCTTCGTCAAATCCTCACTCAATACACTGGTCCAAAGATTTAGATAAAATGAAAGAATCTCCTTTATCAACATGCGAAAAGAATTTCATAATTCAATCTATCAAACAAAATCAGGTAAATAAATTGAAGATTGTATGATACGTTTGATATCACATTTAATTGAAACAGCGTCTTGATGGTCGCAAAAATGACGAATTCAGGTGCATTAAAATAAATTATGGTGCTGAATGGGGCAGTGTCCTTGTTGCATTGGGCGAAACAAAAGTCTTAGCGCAAGTATCTAGTGAATTAGGAGAGCCGAAAGCTACTCGGCCCAACGAAGGCATGTTTCACATAAACGTCGAGTTAGGTCCTATGGCAGCTTCTCATTTTGAAGCAGGCCGCAATTGTGAAATGACCGTTCAGCTGAATAGAACACTAGAAAGGACGTTTAAGGATTCAAAGTGTATTGACTTGGAGTCATTGTGCATACTAGCAGAAGAACGTGTATGGATATTGCGTGTTGATATAAATGTGCTCAACCACGAGGGAAACCTAATTGACTGCTGTTCCATAGCCACTTTATGCGCCCTCACTCATTTTAGGAGGCCGGAAGTTAGTTTAGTTGAAGACGAAGTAATCATACACACTGCGGCTGAGAAGGAACCGTTGCCAATGGTAATGCATCATTATCCTGTCTGTGTTAGTTATTGTACATTTGATGAAGGCCGCATTGCTGTCACTGATCCCACCGTCATTGAAGAACGTACTAGTGAATCCCAAATGATATTTGGTATCAATTCTTTTAGAGAATTATGTTGCCTTAATCTTGGCGGATCATCGTTAACCAGTTCGTCACTACTACTCACATGTTCGAAAAGAGCTGCAAATCACGCCAAATACGTTGTAGACTTGGTGAAAACCACCGTCGAGTCTGACCTTGCTTTCAGAGATTCTCGCAATAATGTAGGATTCACAGAGTGTTTGAAGCAGAATACGATCGCAAGTTTAACGGAAAACCGATTAGTACTGAAATTGAGACATTTTACCTTCGATGATACAGACTGTAGGCAATTTAACAATACGGTATTATTAAACGAAGGTGAGTGCGAACATGAAGACATTAACCGCTAACAAATGTGTTCAGCATGTATTAATTTTAGATAGAACAAACATCGTCAAAGTTCAACCTGCAGATAAGTGGGTGACAATGAGAAATGATGATGATGAACTGAAACAGGAGCTGGAAATATCGCCAATTCATAAAGATTCACTTGCGGACAAAACACAACAAAAAAATAATAGTGAGTTCAAATAGGAATAACATTTATATATTAATCTGTATATTAATTAATATTTTTAAAGGTTCTCGAAGTGATTCGGAAGAGGAGGAACAAATCATTCTATAGTATTTTTCTTAATAAACGCAACCTTTATTACCTTTTTTGACCACGAATTTATTATTTTTTATTGAAAAGGCTTTTATTCAAACCTTGTGTCTGGATTTGCTCGTATGCGGGTACACCCAATTATAAACGCGTTAGTGTTTTCAAGGGGCCGAGCAGAAAAACTGCTCTAATCTTTGCATTTCTTACACAGGACTGACCTTTAGTGGAAAATTATAGAAAAACTGTTTCTGTAAAATATTCTGTCGAGAAGATTCAACTTTGAACTGTCAAATATCCTCACAATTAAAAACATTGCGAGAACGAGTATTTGACATATTTTCAAGAAAAAAATGGACATAACCATCACAAAAGCTTTAATCGTAGTTGTTTAAATATTAGTTTGTAAATAAAACATTTTATTTCTTCTCAATCGTCTCTTCGCAACACAAGCATTCCTCCGCTGCAATCGTTTAAATCCAACTTAAAGATAACTACAACCAAAAACGGCATAAGTCTTAAACAATTAAGATTAAACCCACTTTCATTCAACTCCGACTAGAGATAACCAACAGTAATATCTCTCACACTCCGCACATAAGTCACAAGTGTTGTTTAGCTCTAATGTACGTGTCAAAAAAGTGTTTTGGCAAAGATTTTTTTCGACATTTTAGATATCGTAGCCGAAAAAAGGTTTCATGTTTGTTTTGTGCTGATTTTTCATCAATTTATCATCATAATTATATGTACTATTAAACAACAAAAATAAACGCAAAAAATTACAACAAATCAAAGAATACAAAGCGAAAACTAATACTTCAATATTATTGTGTCAAGAAAGTGTAAAATGTGAAAGTATTAGGCCTGTTCGATTGGGCTTACTAGCTTAATTTTTTTATGGAATTTACTCGCTTAACAAGAAAGTAGCTTACTACTCTCTTAGCGTTGCTGCCAGATTTTTCTTGTTGATCCATTTGAGATAAACCAATGATGCCACCAAGCCACCAAGTCTCTTAATCGTAAGCCCAATCAAACAGGCCTAATGTCAAGAGTAAGAAAGTTCAATTTACGAATAATTTAATATTTTGTATGCCCAACACTGACGTCTATAACGGATTGTAGTTTTCTTTTCATCAAAAAAAGTTTTGCATGACACTTTCTTTTTTAAATAGGTCCATACATTTTCTTTGGGATTGAAGTCCGGACTCTAAGGATGACTATTAAATACTTTACAGCAGTTGAAGAGAAGCTACATTTTAACCATATGCTCTTTATGTTATGAATCTTGGTAAAATTAAAATTTCTGCTTGTTGTCTGAAGTAAACCCAAATTTATTAGCGCTATTTATCAAATGGCCCTCCAAAATACGCAACAATCTGCTAGGTCAGTCATTATAATAATTTTAGTTCCATACCAGAATATAACGTCACCCCTGTAGCCAAGAGGTTTTTCAATGTTCATTCTGGCGAAAAATAATTGCTTTTCAATATTTTGAGTTGAGAGTAGTGTTTTCCTAGCAACTCTTGGTGTAACTTACTTATTCAGAACTGTCTTATTGTTTCGTGGGAAATTTAACGTCATATTGAAATTTAATGTCAGCGTGACAAGGCTATAAGTAACGCTGCATGCGAAATCTAACTCTGTTAATTTGTATACTATGAATTTGTAAATTTAAATATTAATTTTATGTTTATCAAGTACATATGTGATAAAAATCGTTCCGTTTTAAATCGACACGTTTTTATATTTTAAAACATAAATATATTTTGATGATATAACTTTTTATACTCCGTCATCAAATTTTATGTCGGGGATAAAATAAGAAATCAATTTATTCCTTTTATATAGCTAATCGTTCCAATTGTATTTTTTTACAGTTTTGTCAATAAAACTTGAGTGTCTTTCATTTTATTCTATGCGTTCTCCTGCAGTCCACCAGCTCTTCCTAATAAATACAAAACAGGTATGTTGTTTGTTTGCCCCAGAAGCAAAGTGAAAAACTGAGCCCAAGCTTAAAAATCATTTCAGTTGGATTTTGCACGCTGTGTGAAAAGGCTATAAGTTAGGATCCGACATTCGATTTTACATATGTTGTCAGTCATTTAATTATGGTCGACCACCAGCATAGAGCCAATAGGCAGAATGTATCATGTTACTATTTTATGGTTCTACAGCCTCCATCGAGGTAGGTAAGAGAAGAAATGCCGAATCATTTGACGTTCTAGACGCAAAAGGTATTATTTGGCGGTTAATAATATATATAATAGGTTTGGTCGATGACAAAAAACTCCACTTCGAAAAAAAAATACAAGGTTAGACTTTTCAGAGAAAAATATTTTATAGAAAATTTATTTATGTCATATCTGCACGATAATAAGAGTAATTTGTGTGCGTCGTTTTGCAAAAGAAAATGAAGAAAATAACGTGCAATTTTTGTTCCTTTGTCGTGTCATAACCCATCGATATACTAAAATAAACGCAGAGAAACACAGTTAAAGTTTTTAAATAAAATTAAAAATAACAACAAAAAGTTGCACAGAAAATAACAAGCATTCGAGTAGCGTGGTACCAAATGAGAGATCATCTGGGACTTCAATATACAATGAATATATTTATTATCATAAACGCATTTTAACATTATACCAATTTTATAAATAATATTACGTTCATGATCATGATAATCATTTATATATCATCATTTGTTTTTAACGTACAAGTTTAAAGTACAATACTTAGTTTTATATTTAGCCTAAATTAATATGTCACTTTCACAAGTTTTTGTGAAAGTGGAAGGACCGTTTTGTTTTAAAGGGTTGATTCTAGTTAGACGTGCCAAATATTTGACCAAAGGTCTGTTTTACACAAAATCCATTATTCATCATAAACACCTGATTTACTAAACACACGCATTTGATTTGCACAAAACCATTAGCTCATAGATTTTGACGTAAACACATAAAAAGAAGAACCAAAAGAAAAAAAACAATAATTTGGAATGCTGAATGTTTTCATGATACGTTTGGAATTTTCAAAAAACATGGAAATATCTTTACATTTCTACTTGTATTTCTTTAGATTTCAATAAATTCTGGCGAAAAACTTGTTTTTGCCTGAGTTTGTGACTTTTTAAGTAAATTTTTATTAGTGCATTTTTTATGAACGGCACAATAGCAAAAAGTTGTATCAGTTTCAAAAATTACAATTAATTCATAAAAAAATAATTTTTCTATTTCCTTTGTTTGTTTATTTCTATTTTCTCCCTTTCATGCATTTTTTTTGCACATAAACATGTTTTTCAGTAGTTTCTATGCATGCGTCCGAAAGAATGTGGATTTGCAAATTACAAATACAAAATGTTTGTGCAAATTAATCGCTTTAACATAAAAGCGCAAACACAAATTCAAAATTTTGCACAACACCCCTTTTGCACTAATAGTTGGTATGTCTAAACACCCCATTTGACTGGTAGCCAAATATGTTTTGCCATGTCAGAAAAGAAACATATGACAGATATGTTTTATGTGAGAAAAGACAAAAAAATCGTATACTGAGTTCTAAGAAATTTAACAAAATTTTCGATAAAAATTGAGAAATTTGATCGCATAAAAGTTAATAAGTTTAAAGCGATTTATTCGTCGAGTTCTTTAACACATTGTTGAAAAGGTAAGTGTGGGACTGTAGTTGAGATTTTTCACCTACTTTTTAGGTCGAAGCCATAGTTAGTTTTTTGCAGTCCCTTCGGCCATCATTTTGCATGCATTTGAAGAGTGACACTTCTTTTTGATAAAAACATGAACTGTGGTTTAAACTGTTGGTTTACATAACATCAAGATATTTAATATTTCACCAAAATATTTTATTCACTTCCGAGGTTTACAACTAAGTTTAGAAGGAACCTCAGCTGAAATTTCTTCTCGAGGATCCATTGCCACAAATAATGTACTATCAACTGCCCAAATAATAATCATACAATGCGAAGTCTAAAACATAGCGCAGGAATATAAATTAGAAAATGGGAACTTTTTTTGTTACTTATTAAAAAAGAGATTTCACACAAAACTGCATCATAACATTTATTCAAGTTAAAAGGGTAAGATGACGTATTATGACTATAGTATAGCATTTTTGGCATAGATTTCATTATAGTTTATCTAGAGATAATTTTCTTTCCAATGATATTCATTTTAATTAGACATTGTGGACTATCGAACGGTCAGAACGCCTCTCACGTCCTAATTTTGACAATCCGACTAATTTAGGAAAGAAAAAATGGCTGACGAATTTGAACCGATGGAACCCAGCTTGAAAAATGTCATTGATCAGACATCGTTGAAGTGGATATTTGTTGGTGGCAAAGGTGGTGTGGGGAAAACAACATGCAGGTATTCATCTAATGTTATATGAGGATCAAAGTTTCTGCATACATGCGCTCTTCTAACGAAAATATATTACATTCAACATTCTAGCTGCAGTTTAGCTGTACAAATGTCAAAAGTAAGAGAATCCGTATTAATTATTTCTACAGATCCTGCCCATAATATTTCAGACGCACTTGATCAAAAGTTCACTAAAGTTCCAACAAAGGTATTGATTGTACAGTGTTGTGTTAAGTACGTGTATAATATTTATTACATGCACACAGGTGAATGGCTTTAATAATTTATATGCCATGGAAATCGATCCAAATGCTGGCCTTAATGAATTGCCGGATGAATACTTTGAAGGTGACAACGAAGCATTGCGACTTAGCAAAGGGTTTTTACATGAGGTTGTCGGAGCTTTGCCGGGTATCGATGAAGCGATGAGTTACGCAGAAGTTATGAAGTATGTATTTTCATATTCATATCTCGATAATATTTATAAATGTTTTGTATTATATATTTATATGAAATTCCTTGACTGTAGACTTGTAAAAGCCATGAACTTTTCAGTAGTTATATTTGATACGGCTCCCACGGGACACACGCTACGTTTGTTGTCGTTTCCACAGGTAGTAGAAAAGGGTCTTGGTAAAATGCAAAGGCTGAAACTGAAAATAAACCCATTTATCACACAATTCGGAAGTTTGCTTGGAATGCCTGTGAATGCTGATTCATTGACACAAAAACTTGATGAAATGTTGAAAATTATAAGACAAGTTAATGAGCAATTCCGGGATCCAGTAAGTCTATCCATATAAATAAGTTTCATTAAATAATCACATTTTCAATATAGGATCAAACTACATTTGTATGTGTTTGTATAGCGGAATTTCTGTCATTGTATGAAACTGAGCGCTTGGTCCAAGAACTAACCAAATGTGGTATAGATACTCATAATATAATTGTGAACCAGTTACTATTCATGAAACAGGATCAACAACCTTGTGGAATGTGCGCTTCTAGATATAAGGTAAGCGGATCATCTTTTACTTCTTTCGTTTCTCTACTAATATTTTTCATAGATCCAGGAGAAATATTTGGACCAGATAGCCGATCTTTATGAAGATTTCCATGTGACAAAGCTACCATTGCTGGAGAAAGAAGTTCGCGGGGCAGACAATATTAAATTTTTTTCGGAAAATCTTATTAAACCACATACGCCCAACTAATTTGATGGAACTAAATGATATTTGATTATAACATAATATTATGTATCCGGTTTGTCAAAACTTGATTGCATTTTCATTACAACACATTTCACGTTTTGTACCTTTTCATGATAACAAACAAGTATATTAATAAAGAGTCTACTAAAATATTTTTTTTTAATTTCCCACAACAATCTTGGACGGAACAAGAGGATATTTCTCACAATCGTCGAGTTGTTGGTGAAACAAGTTCCGAATGTGAGCTGCAAAATCTGATTCGAATGCATGGCACAATAACTGAAGTAGTGTCGCTCGAACAGCTGATTATAATTTTTGTTCATTCAGACTTAAGGATTATCACCTCAGCTCCCTCTAAAGCTGCTACAACAACAACATTATAATTTTTGTATTCGGTCAGCATTTTAGTTGTCAAACTGTTTGTTTATATACCAAATGTTTGTTTACATTCATATGACAGCTTTAAAAAATAGTTGAAATAAATAAATAATAATTGTCGAAAAATATTTGAAAATATTGTGGTGTTAAAAGTGAGAACTAATTGCGAAAAGTGAGAAAATGCGTAAATTTTGTATTTGAAACAAACAAGACAACCGGCAAAATGGTTTCAGACGCTGAAAGCCAGGACGGAACAGCAACTTACATCAAATTAATTCCACATTGCACCACACATATGCGACACAGTAATATTTATTAATTTGTTTTCGTTTATATTATTTCTTTGTTTATTTTATGGCACAACAAAAGTATTATTCTTCACCTGACACATTTATATCGGTTGAATTTGACAATCAATAGGGCTGTTTTTCTTTAAGCCGGGATAACAAACTGCTATAACAAAAACGTTAATAAAAATTTATTTTTTTGCTCAAAATAAAAAATTATTTTTTCACATTGTCGCCACATACAATATAAATATATGTATCAAAAGAAATTTTCAAAAAAATATTTTGTGTTGACTTTATTGGACTTAGCCTCGATAACCATCGTTTTGACTTACACTGGATAATTATCCAGGTTAAGTCAACAATTGTAACACAAAATTATTTTTTCAAAATTTGTTTTCACACACACATTGATATTGCTTTTGGCGACAATTTTAAACAAGATTTTTTTATTTGAGTGGAAGTTTATCATTTTATTTAGATTTTTGTTATCGCAGCTTAGTTATCCAGCCATAATATGCCTCTTCGATTGGGCTTATTAGCTTAATTTTTGTATGGAATTTACTCGCTTAATAAGAAAGTATCTTATTACTCTCTTAGTTGTGTAGCCAGATTTTTCATGTTAATCCATTTAAGTAAAACCAATGTGTAGAAACGTTGCCATCCTAATTAACCTTAATTGTAAGCCCAATCGGTTGTATCTGAATTTAGCGGTAACGATCGGTTTTAGCTGTCAGTTAGTGTCACTAATTTAGCTATACATGTATCCATTAGGCACACATACATTTTACAGTCTGAAACTGCAGCACAAATAATGATATGCTCGCTGATATAAATAATATAAATGTATTGTTATATACGCAAAATAAAATTAGCATGGCCTTAAATTAATAAATAAAAAGTTCATAGTTTTTTTCTTGTTTTTAGACTGCAATTTTTTGCGTGAGGTGGGTAAAGAAATGGCAAATAATTTTGGAGGGAAATCTCTAGCAGAAAAGTAAGCAATCTTCTTGAAAACTATCCAAAACTGACGAAGAACCATGTTGAAATGCTTATAAAATACAAATCACTCAATATTGAAATCAAAAAGCTATTTACGGAATTAGAAAAAGCATATTTAGGACATAAGTCAACTCCATTCGCCCAAAAATGGTTAGCAGACTCTGCAAATTCTAAGTCGATCAATTATTGTTTTTAGAATTAATCTTTTTGTTGCAATGTTAATGGAGCACGTACAATTAATGAAAGGTGGTTTAAAGGTCATTTTAAACACACAGAATATTTGCGCAAAACGTCGCGTTGCGCAATACGTTTTTGCATTAATGTCTAAACCCCCTATAAACAATATATCTAGTAGACGATTACAGAATTAGAAAGTAAATTTTTAAACATAAATCAAAAATACCGAACATAACAATAACATAGCTATCGACGTCATCAACGCACACGTCGAGAACGCAAGCGCTATTAAACAGTGAAACTCCCCAAAATCAAAAAAAAAAGAAAACAGAACAGACCAGATCTGAATAGAATAGAACAGAAAAAAAATAATAAAGCGAGTGGATAAGAAAAAAATACAAAGTTACTGCCAAAAGAAACCAAAGCTTTTCATGGAATTACAAGGTAAGTATTTGTGGTATTTGTATGTGTTAGACAATGTTGATTATTGAATTTGTTGTAAATAAAGAGTGATTTTTTTGAGGTTAGGATTTTCATGCATTAGTATTTGACAGATCACGTGGGATTTCAGACATGGTGTCAAAGAGAAAGATGCTCAGTATGCTTTGACATTTCATCATGAATCATCTTACAAACGAACAACGCTTGCAAATTATTGAATTTTATTATCAAAATGCGTGCTCTGTTAAGAAAGTTCATTGCGCGCTTCCATTTTATGGTCAGTTTAATCGACCCACTGAAGCGGCTATTCGGGCTATTGTGACTAAATTTCGCACCAAATTTACATTGTTGGACATTAAACCACCAACACGCTTACGTAGAGTGCGAACTGAAGAAAATATCGCAGCTGTATCGGCCAGTGTTAATGATGACCACCAATTTTCGATTCGTCGCCGTTCGCACCAATTGGGTCTCTGTTACTCAAAAACGTGGAAATGCCAAAATTGGACTAAGCGGATGGACCACCTAAGACGCAGCCGCGGTCAACATTTAAATGAAATTATCTTCAAAAAGTAAATGTCATGGACCAATCTAACGTTTCAAATAAAGAACCGATGAGATTTTGCAAATTTTATGCGTTTTTTTAAAAAAAAAGTTATCAAGCTCTTAAAAAATCACCCTATATTTATTTTACTGAAGCAAACAATATTACCTATTGTGAAGCAAAAGTCCGCAAAAAAAGTTCGAAAAAATACGAAAAGGGACATTTCATTGGACAAATTACATGTATCTAATCAAATGTTTCCATTTATTGCAGACAGTATCACAGCTGGAACTAAAATATTTGCGGGAACTAATTGTGGAGCCCGGTCAAAAAATATTAGTGGGTCGGAATGAATAAGGTTATAAGGATATTCCGCCAACGCAGCATACTACAGCATCTTTAGCAAGTATTCCAAATTTTTCAAAGCAATATGTAGAACCAGGCGTTGTTAATAATCCTTCTAGCGGAGACGCATACGAAGTTAGTGTAGATACAAAAATGAAACAAAGCTTATAGTGCTCTTGGATTTATGAAGCGTTGGAATAAGGAGTTTTCTGATCTTTCAGTCACTAAGCAATTATATACCTCTTTGGTTCGCTGCATACTTGAGTATGGTTTTGTTATATGGGACCCATCTTATACTATTCATTGTAACATTATTGAATCTGTGCAAAACAATTCCTCTTTTTTTGTCTACGTGCCGTCATATGAATTTAGACTTAATTTTATTAAATTACCATCTTTGAGAAGTCGAATCAACTGAAAATTTCTAGTAGGTCTTTGAGGTATATTTATAAACATTCTATTCATGATAAAATTTGAATCAATGTTGCCCTGTAAAACATTCATCAGGAAAGTAATGTTCAGCATAGTACGACGACTTCTCAAAGATGGTAACTTAATAAGATTAAGTCTAAATTCATATGACGGCAGTGTACGGGGGTTCCACCCACGTCCACGTAGACAAAATAAGAGGAATTGTTTTTGCACAGATTTAATAATGTTACTATGAATAGTATAAGATGGGTCCCATATAACAAAACCATACTCAAGTATGCAGCGAACCAAAGAGGTATATAATTGCTTAGTGACTGAAAGATCAGAAAACTCCTTATTCCAACGCTTCATAAAACCAAGAGCACTATAAGCTTTGTTTACTATCATTTTTGTATATACACTAACTTCGTATACGTCTCCGCTAGAAGGATGATTAACAACGCCTGGTTCTACATACTGCTTTGAAAAATTTGGAATACTTGCTAAAGATGCTGCAGTATGCTGCGTTGGCGGAATATCCTTATAATCTTATTCATTCCGACCCACTAATATTTTTTGACCGGGCTCCACAATTAGTTCCCGCAAATATTTTAGTTCCCGGAAATATTTTAGTTCCAGCTGTGAAACTGTCTGCAGTAAATGGAAACATTTGATTAGATACATGTAATTTGTCCAATGAAATGTTCCTTTTCGTATTTTTTGGAACTTTGTTTGCGGTCTTTTGCTTCACAATATGTAATATTGTTTGCTTCAGTAAAATAAATATTTACAACAAATTCAATGATCAACATTGTCTAACACATACAAATACCACAAATACTTACCTTGTAATTCCATGGAAAGCTTTGGTTTCTTTTGGCAGTAACTTTATGCATTTTTTTCTTATCCACTCGCTTTATTATTTTTTTCTGTTTTATTCTGTCTTTTTTTCGGCGTTCTCGACGTGTGCGTTGATGACGTCGATAGCTATGTTATTGTTATGTTCGGTATTTTTGATTTATGTTTAAAAATTTACTTTCTAATTCTGTAATCGACTACTAGATATATTGTTTATAGGGGGTTTAGACATTTATGCATAAACGTATTGCGCAAAATGCGAGATAATGTGTTTTACATACTCTGGTGTAGAACCATAAAAGCAAAATTATGTGCAACGCGACGTTTTATGCAAATATTCTGTGTGTTTAAAATTTAGAACACATTTCAACATTACCATTGCAACAGAAAACTATTAACTTTTTGTTTATTATGCAATGCATTTATATTATTTATATCAGCGAGCATATCATTATTTGTGCTGCAGTTTCAGACTGTAAAATGTGTGCCTAATGGATATGTCTATAGCTATATTAGTGACACTAACTGACAGCTAAAACCGATCGTTACCGCTAAATTCAGATTATTTAGTCATTGTAAAGGACTCGGAGTAAAATATGTTGAGAAATATCAGAAATTTCGAAGATATAGTCTATCATAGTCCATGTTTCTAACCTATCGGCTTAATATGGGTATCATGGGAAATAATTTAGAGAATAAATATTAAACGGAAAAATCGAATGCTTTTCATTAGCATTTGTCTCGGACTAATAAAAATATATGACCCGGCTCCATTAATCTTTTTTAATTTTAATTAACAGCAACAATTTTCAGCAGTCAGCAAACTTTTAAGCAGTGTGGCTGCTGAAGCAAAACTGCAGATAATTTGCTGTTATAGCAGACAAATTGCTGTAATAACAGAAAAAGTGTCTGGTGATGGCCAGCAAACAATGTCTGTTGTTAATAGCAGTCTTTTATTCTAAGTGTACAATTGTTAAGAATTGGAATATGGGCAGTGTAGATGTTTTATAACATTGGCGACAGACAAGAACCATGAGGGCTTCCGCTTGATATTTTGTTGTTGTTTGATAGTTTTGGACAATCTTTATTACGCTAGTAGGGAAATTAAGACTGTTCAGTTTAATGATAAGGCCATTATGCCACACGTAGTCGAAAGCAGATTTGATATCCAAACCAGATTCCTTATTTTTAAAATAGGTTGTGAAGTATTGTGCTCTGTTCTGAAGCCAAATTGTTGTTGTGGTAATATGTTATCATCTATGAAATTTGTTATTCTCTCTCTTTTTCCAAGATTTTAATTATGGAAGCTAATAAACAATAGGACAGTACGATTTCAGGTGGCTTATTTGGTTTATGTATTGCTATTACTTTAGAATACTTTTCATATTTCACACAAATCTGACCAAACGCCATCGACAAACCTCTAGAACAAAAGACAGCCAGTCACAACCACAACACACCGCACAATGACTGGACATAAATCAAATTTTGTCAATGTAAATATATTAGTGGAAGAGAAAAATCAATTTATAGAGATGCTGAACAAATAAGTCATCGTCGTTTTTATTTAGGAGGGAAACATGGAAAGTGGTAAAAATATATATTGCTTGGTTTTTTATATTGACATTGCATTATCTATGTTCTATCTATTTATAGATTTATTTCTTCATTTTTATATATTGAGAAAATGTAAATTGTTTACCAATATAAATTGCTTTGAAATATGGCCAAAACATAAAAAGGTCATTTTACGAAGTTTTTTGTATAACTGAACAACATTTTTTGGTACCAATTTACTCAAGTGTTATTTATGTAAGCTTTTCAAAAAAACTTCTAAAGTTGTATATCACATAATTAACTTAGGTAACTTGTAGTCTTTTGCATGACTTATCGAAGTTTTTTCTTTGCGAGTAGTGCAACTTCTTTATATTTGAAATTTTGTATGAAACGCACACATATGTTAGCTTTGTTTTACTGTTGTTGTAAAAACATGGATAGACCAATTAATAATATCAGATTTATAAAATAATAATATTTATTATAAAATAGATTAATATTTATATTAATACTAGCAGTACCCGCTGCTTCGCACGCGAAAGAGCCAGTTATTTGTTAATTTTATCCGTCTCTGTTATTTATTTATTTAATTTTCTTTTGGTGGATATAGATAAATCTAAAATAGTAAGTTGGAAACATCCTATTATATAGCACATACACACAGTCAAAGTAATGTGCTTGTCGATATGCACTATTTTAGCTGAACTCCTTCGTATGTATAATTTTTATCATTTTCTACCAAGTTTTGAACAAAAAATTGCCACCACTTATATCCACGATCTCATGTTTCTAGATGCAGCCAGCTACTTTATAACTTTTGCACCTCTTTCCCAAAAAGTACACATTTTGAAAAACCACTATAGGTAACATGTGTTTTTGCTTCCCTTAAAAATATGTACTTTATTTGGTAACACATTTATTTCTTGTCGGGACGTATCGTTGTATTAAGTACAAATTTTATCCATTCATGTTCCGCGTTTTAGTAATTAGTCCTTTAATTACTAAAATAATATTTATCCCTTTTCGTCCCGCGCATCCCTTAAAAGTACAAATTTCGAAAGACCAATTTTACTGCGCTTCTACGTGGTCAGAGGAATTTACATACTAAATCATGAAATCCATTTCTGCTGCAAGTCTACGTTGTCAGAGGAATTTACACTCCAAATTTCTCGACTATAGCTGCAATACTTTAGTTGGTACCATTTTTATCCCTTTTTGTCCCGCTCACCTCCTATAAGTACTAATTTAAAAAAAAATCCATTTAGATTGCGCTTCTACGTTGTCAGGGAATTTACACTCCAAATTTCGCATTTGTAACTGCACTATTTTAGTTGGTACTATTTTTATCCCGCTCACCGTTTATAAGTACAAATTTCGAAAAATTCTTTTAGATTAGAGCTTCTAAATTTTAAATACTTTAGTTGGTACTACTTTTATCCGTTGTCAGAGGAATTTACACTCCAAATTTCACGATTGTAGCTACAATACTTTGGTTGGTACAATTTGTATCCCTTTTTGTCCCACTCACCCCTAATAAGTAAAAATTTCGAAAAATCCATTTAGATTTGCGCTACTACGTTGTCAGTGGAATTTATATACCAAATTTCACGACTATAGCTGCAATACTTAAATTGGTACAACTTGACTCCCTTCTTGTCCCACTCGCCCTCTAAAAGTACAAATTTCGAAAAATCCCATTTTACTTCGCTTTTAAATGTCAGAGGAATTTACATACCAAATTTCACGATTCTAGGTGTAATACTTTAGTTGGTACAATTTTTATCCCTTTCTGTCCCGCACGCCCCTTAAAAGTACAATTTTCGAAAAATCCAATTTTACTTCGCTTTTATATGGTCAGAGGAATTTACATACTAAATTTCACGATTCTAGGTGTAATACTTTAGTTGGTACAATTTTTATCCCGCTCGCCCCTTAAAAGTACAAATTTCGAAAAATCCAATTTTACTTCGCTTTTATATGGTCAGAGGAATTTATATACCAAATTTCACGATTCTAGGTGTAATACTTTAGTTGGTACCATTTTTATCCCTTTCTGTCCCGCACGCCCCTTAAAAGTACAATTTTCGAAAAATCCAATTTTACTTCACTTTTATATGGTCAGAGGAATTTACATACCAAATTTCACGATTCTAGGTGTAATATTTTAGTTGGTACAATTTTTATCCCGCTCGCACCTTAAAAGTACAATTTTCGAAAAATCCAATTTTACTTTGATTTTATATGGTCAAAGGAATTTACATACCAAATTTCACGATTCTAGGTGTAATATTTTAGTTGGTACCATTTTTATCCCTTTTTGTCCAGCAAGCCCCTTAAAAGTACAATTTTCGAAAAATCCAATTTTACTTCGCTTTTATATGGTCAGAGCAATTTACATACCAAATTTAACGATTCTAGCTGTAATACTTTAGTTGGTACCATTTTTATCCCTTTTTGTCCCGCTCACCCCTTATAAGTACAAATTTCGAAAAATCAATTTATATTGCTAGTCTACGTTGTCAAAGAAATGTAAATACCGATTTTCACGATTCTAGCTGCAATTCTTAAATTGGTACCATTTTTATCCCTTTTTGTCTCTTTCCTCCCTTAAAAGTACAAATTTCGAAAAATCCCAATTTGTAGCTCGTCTGCATGGTCATAGCAAGGAACATACCGAATTTAATGTTTCTAGCTACTACAGTTTGGACGAAGGTTCGATGTTTATCCCTTTTTGTCCCATTTTACCCCCTAAAAGTACGAATTTCGTAAAACCCTTTCTTAGTCGACGTCTGCGTCATATTTGGGAACTAGCCTGAAAATTTCATAAGCCTGGCTTCAGCCGTTTGGTCTGGGGGCTGGTCAATGATAAGTCAGTCAGTAACGCAACTCTTTTATATATATAGATATCATAGAATTATATTTATTATTTCATCAGATAATTCCATGATACTGTATATGCTTCGATTGACATGAAGCAACTAAAGTAAAAAAATGTATCGACCAAAACATAATCAGGCAAATATGTATGTTGATAGAAAATATCGCAAAAACATAGCACTCAATTTGCTGAAAAACATGGTTGCGCTCGACTGCAAGTTGGACAGTGTAGATGCAGCATTACAGTCAAAGAGCGTAAATATACAAGAGGAGTAAACTCGATCTTTGTATGTTAACTTGCAGAAAGGCGAGCTATACCACCGAACAGCAAAAACATTTGCTTCTGCAAAGTACAATTGCTTGTCATTATTTTACTGTTTTTATAAGGTTTTGCTTTGGCGCTACCCAAAATAAGTCGGTGGCGGCGGCTTTCGGCTGATTTACCGGATCGTTCTGTCATTCGATCACTCCCATTATTTATTTGCCGATATTTGGAAAAGGGAAGGAACAATTTGTATTGGGTATCATATAGTCGGCCCTACCGGCTTTAGGCTTTTCTTAATTGTTTAATCATTTTTAATTTAATTATTCAATTTAATAATTGTTTAAAATTTTCAAACCCATAGCTGATTGAAATCCATAACTACTAATTTTTATTTTGGGAAAAATATAAATTGTTCGTTTATTGTACTTGTATTAACAGCAGACATTATTTGCTGCCCACCAGAAGGCACTTATTCTGCTATTACAGTAATTTGGCTGTTATAACAGCAAATTATCTGCAGTTTTGCTTCAGTGTTTAAAAGTTTGCTGGCTGCTAAAAATTGGTGCTGTTAATTAAAATTTAAAAAAGATTAATGGCGCCTGGTTTTATATTTTTATGCTAATGAAACACATATTTTTCTAAAAAGCTATATTCAACTGGCTCACAGTGGATTAATGAATCCGTTTAATAGTTATTCGATTTTTCTAAATTCTTTCCGATTATATCTTCGACATTTCTGATAGTCCACAAAATATTTTACTCCGAGTCCTTTACAATTACAACATAATCTGAATTTAGCGGTAACAATAGCTTTTAGCTATCAGTTAGTGTCACTAATTAAGCTACATATATATCCATTAGACATACATACATTATATAGTCTGAAACTGCAGCACAAATAATAATATGCTCATTGATATATATGACATCAATTGATCACGTGCAATTTATGAATGCAGTGAAAATTGTCTAAAAGTCATTTTAAACACACAGAATATTTGCGCAAAACATAGCTTTGCACAAAATTTTGCATTTGTGGCTTAACACCGGAGCATGTAAAATACATTTTATCGCATTTTGCGCAATACGTTTTTGCCCAAATGTCTTAATCTAGTAGTCGGAATTAAAAAGTTAATTTAAAACCATAAATCAAAAATTCCTAACACCTTTAAAATAGTATAAAATCGACGTCACTCATCGCACACGACGAGAACGCCCGACACTATTAAAAAGTGAAACCTCAAAACCCAAAAAAATAGAACAAAAATAAATAAAAAATAAATTAAGTTGCTGCCAAGAGAAACGAAAGCTTCCACTGGAAATACAATGTAAGTATTTGTAAGTGTTAGACAATGTTGTTCAGTGAATTTTTTGTTAATATTTATTTTACTACCGCAAAATATTTTGCCTATTGTGAACCAAAATACCGCGAATAAAATACGAAATATATTAAAAGGTACATTTCATTGACCACATTACATGCATCTTATCAAATGTTTCCTTTTATTGCAGACAGTTTCACTTAAATATTAGTGGGTATAAGGATATTCGGTCAACGCCACAGCGTCTTTAGCAAATATGCCATATTTTTCAGAGTAAGTAGGTATGTACAATTTAATTAATGTCAAATAATTATAATTTATACTATAATAAAAACTAATCGAAAATAAACTTTGGATAAGTGTTTATTTATAAAAAGAATTTAGGCTGCGTAATTCCTTAAAAAATGTTTATTGTAACAATACATTTGCTGTTTTGGGCAAGTAATATGCTTTCATTCAATAGCAGAAACATGCTGCTAAAACAGCTACAATTGTTGGCTGTAACAGCAGGAAAATAGTCTGCTAAAAACGGCAAACATCCTCCTGCTATTAGAGCAGCAAGTCTACTTTCTCTTTTTCAGCAGAAAAAGTCTGCTGTTACAGCAGTCTTTTGTGCTGTTTTTATTGTCAAATTCTTTTGAGTGTACCTACTACAAGGAACAAAGGATTTTGGCCGAAATACGGCCTTGGCCCAAAAAACACATTTGGTCGAACTCTATTATTAATGTTACCAAGCCATTTTATATTTATCATACTACAAATGCAAATTGGCCTTGGAAATAGGAGAATATTCACGATTTAAACGTGTCTTGAATGATGTTAAATCGTAATTAAGTACTGTAGAGGGTTTTAGCCTTTCGGTTTAATAAAACGCTCTTTTCAGATTTTAGTCGTTGTTTATTCAAAATTGAAGTTTCGTAGAGTAACTGTACAAAAGAATGAGAATAGAAATAAAATACATAAAAATAGTCCATAGACACGGTCACAGGAACAACAACAACAAACAAGCAACGACGACTAACGCCACCACGAAGCTTGTATTGCCTTGCCGTTCCATAACAACAACAAGAACAAACAACACAGCAAACAAGTAACGACGGCCTACGCTATCACGAAACTTGCATTGCCATGCTGAGTGTCTCTCCACAGCAACAAACAACAGCACAAACAGGCAACGGCGACTAACGCCACCTCGAAGCCTGATTTGTTCTGTTGTTCCGCTGTTCGACCGTCCACACCAACCTGTACAAAAGAATGAGCAAATCTCGTTGAGTGCACTGCTTTTATACTCTCCATCAGAGAGCTTTCCACAACTAAACGAAACAACGATCGTTTAAAAGCTGCACTCAACGAAAAAGCTTTACAAAGCAGGTCTGTGGATGATTAGTGACAACAACTATATGATTACTCGTGGTTACTAAAAGTTCATATAAAATAGGAATAAAGACGAATAATCATTAACGAATTGAATTGTAATTGAATTGATTTAAGCAATAATTATAGATAATAGAAATAATAGTATAATTGTATGTAAACTATTTATAAGTAAAATACAACCGCTACAGACTCCCCCTTTGACGTGCAGCATCTCGCCCCGAGTAGCACGTCAACATCTAGCTAGGCTTCCTTGTCATCTAGGACTTCTTCGGTCTGCCACGTTTTCGCATAGGGTGAACTGGAACCGGTCTCTCATTTGTGTTGGCCCCCTTGTATAAGGACAAAGCCGAGGCGTGATAAGTACCAAGTGGCATATGTAAGTTGTCGGGCGATGAAACTTCATACATAGAAGTACCAATTTTGCGAGTAATTACGTAAGGTCCATCGCGTTTTGGGACAATCTTCGATGTAATATTCTTTGATGCGTTGCTTAATACATGAGTTTCCACCAGCACATCTGTACCGACTTCGAAATCAGGCTGAGGACGTCTATGTTTATCGACATAAGTTTTATTTTTGTCCTGCATCTTCATCTCCGTTTCTTTGGCGTCCTTCAATACGTTGACCATCGTTTGTAGATACGAGGAGATTTCAGGAATAAAGTTTTCGGATTCAATAATGGCTCTGACATCATGCTGTACGTCATCTAAAGTTCGCATCTCTCGGCCAAAAGTTAAAAATGATGCGCTGTAACCTGTACTCTGACACTTTGCTGAGTTCATAGCGAAACGAATAGCGGGTAAACATTGGTCCCAATTATCATGATGATCTTGCACAATAATTGCTAGTTGACTCTTCAGATCTCTGTTTTTACGTTCTACGGGGTTTGCTTCGGGATGGTAGACGGGTGTGAACTGTTGCTGAATGTCTAAACAGAATGTGACTTTCTGCATTATCACCGAGACGAACTGAACTCCATTATCAGATTTTATACGTCGAGGAACACCAAAACGAAAAAATATTTCCTCGATCAGGATTTTCGCACATGCCTCTGCTGTGGCATCCTTTAGCTTAAATAGTTCCGTCCAGCGACTGGCAACATCTTCAATTATAAAAATCCACCTATGTCCATCTTCTGTCTGTGGTAGCGGACCAAACAAATCTATTGCAACAACCTCAAATCGTTGTTTGCTGCTCGTCGTTTGCAAAAGTCCAGCTGGCTTCAAATTGCTTGCTTTAAAACGTTGACACTCGATACAGCTTTTTACATATTTTGCGATTTCACTACGCATTCCTGGCCAAAAATATCTACAAGCTATACGGGCGATTGTCCTCTCCGTCCCATAGTGGCCTGCAGTAGTTTCATCATGATAGGCTCTCAATATCTCCGCACGTTCATGTGTAGGCACCACCAATTGTGCGTCCTCACTGTCATCGTTACCATAACAATACAAGATACCGTCATTGAGTATATAGCTTCTTTTGATCCATCGCAAAGAGTTTTCGTCTAATTTCTCAAGCGATTCTATTATGTCCTTGAGGTATTCATCCTTTAGTTGTTCCTCTCTAATCTCTGACGAATTTCTGTTAGGCATATCGACGTAAAAGGCACAAATACAATTTAGTTGGTTATCATGGTCATTTTCGGTGCACGGTGGTCTGGAAAGCATGCCAGCTGTGGCGTTAACTTTGCCTGGAAGATAATCGATTGAAAAGTTATACTGTTGGATTTGTAGACCCCATCTTGCTAGTCTTCCGGTTGGCGATTTTACCGTCAATAACCACTTTAACGGCTGGTGATCTGTCAGCAGCTTTACCTCACTACCTTCGATGTATCCACGGAACTTGCTACATGCCCACACTATAGCCAGGGCTTCCCGCTCCGTAGTGGAATAATTGCGCTCAGCATTACTTAACAAACGGCTGGCGTATTCGATCGGATGTTCCTCTTGCCCTCCCCCTGGAGTAAAACAGCCCCTAGAGCATAGGCACTTGCATCCGTTTGGATAGAAAATGGCATATCATCCACAGCTTGTTTCAATACGGGAGACGTCGTCAAGGCTCTTTTCAATTTCACAAACGCGTCCTTTTCCGCATCTTCCCATTTCCACACAGCTGTTTTCTTGGTAAGATTTGTCAATGGTCTGGCAATGTCAGCATATTTATTGATAAATCGCCGATACCACGAACATGTCTGTATGAACGATACCAGCTCCTTCACATTTCTCGGTTCTCTGCGATCAATTATAGCATGTATTTTACCTGGATCGACTGCTATACCATCCGGTGTAAGAACATGTCCAAGAAATTTCACATTTGAGCAACAAAAGTTACATTTATCGTGATTCAGACGCAGTTTAAATAATTTCAGCCTTTCAAAAACCACAATCAGATCTTCCAGGTGCTGGTCAAACGACTCGGAACAAATAATAAGGTCATCTAAGTATGCCACAATGCATACGTCCGGAATACCAGCTTTAAATCTGTTTATCAGCCTTTGAAACGTAGCTGGGGCATTTCGCAACCCGAACGGCATTCTCTTGAAACGAAAAGTTCCAAATGGTGTGATGAGACATGTTTTGTCACGATCTTCCTGAGCCACTTCAACCTGGTAACGTTGTCATGTATTTGGTGCTTTTCGCAGCATGCAACAAATCGTCCATACGTGGTAATGGGTATCGGTCGGGCACAGTAATGGCGTTTAATTTTCTGTAGTCCACGCAAACGCGAATTGACCCATCGTGTTTCGGTACCATGACTACAGGCGAAGACCACGCAGATTCACATTCTTCGATGATGTCATTCTCCAACATTGTCTCGATTTCCCTTTTCAACTCACGTGCTTTAGCAAAAGACAAGCGATAGGGTGGTGAACAAATTGGTTCATGGTTTCCGGTGTCTATTGTGTGGGTTGCATATGGCGTAGGTTCACCCGAATTGATCTTTGATCTTTGATGCGTTGCTTAATACATGAGTTTCCACCAGCACATCTGTACCGACTTCGAAATCAGGCTGAGGACGTCTATGTTTATCGACATAAGTTTTATTTTTGTCCTGCATCTTCATCTCCGTTTCTTTGGCGTCCTTCAATACGTTGACCATCGTTTGTAGATACGAGGAGATTTCAGGAATAAAGTTTTCGGATTCAATAATGGCTCTGACATCATGCTGTACGTCATCTAAAGTTCGCATCTCTCGGCCAAAAGTTAAAAATGATGCGCTGTAACCTGTACTCTGACACTTTGCTGAGTTCATAGCGAAACGAATAGCGGGTAAACATTGGTCCCAATTATCATGATGATCTTGCACAATAATTGCTAGTTGACTCTTCAGATCTCTGTTTTTACGTTCTACGGGGTTTGCTTCGGGATGGTAGACGGGTGTGAACTGTTGCTGAATGTCTAAACAGAATGTGACTTTCTGCATTATCACCGAGACGAACTGAACTCCATTATCAGATTTTATACGTCGAGGAACACCAAAACGAAAAAATATTTCCTCGATCAGGATTTTCGCACATGCCTCTGCTGTGGCATCCTTTAGCTTAAATAGTTCCGTCCAGCGACTGGCAACATCTTCAATTATAAAAATCCACCTATGTCCATCTTCTGTCTGTGGTAGCGGACCAAACAAATCTATTGCAACAACCTCAAATCGTTGTTTGCTGCTCGTCGTTTGCAAAAGTCCAGCTGGCTTCAAATTGCTTGCTTTAAAACGTTGACACTCGATACAGCTTTTTACATATTTTGCGATTTCACTACGCATTCCTGGCCAAAAATATCTACAAGCTATACGGGCGATTGTCCTCTCCGTCCCATAGTGGCTTGCAGTAGTTTCATCATGATAGGCTCTCAATATCTCCGCACGTTCATGTGTAGGCACCACCAATTGTGCGTCCTCACTGTCATCGTTACCATAACAATACAAGATACCGTCATTGAGTATATAGCTTCTTTTGATCCATCGCAAAGAGTTTTCGTCTAATTTCTCAAGCGATTCTATTATGTCCTTGAGGTATTCATCCTTTAGTTGTTCCTCTCTAATCTCTGACGAATTTCTGTTAGGCATATCGACGTAAAAGGCACAAATACAATTTAGTTGGTTATCATGGTCATTTTCGGTGCACGGTGGTCTGGATAGCATGCCAGCTGTGGCGTTAACTTTGCCTGGAAGATAATCGATTGAAAAGTTATACTGTTGGATTTGTAGACCCCATCTTGCTAGTCTTCCGGTTGGCGATTTTACCGTCAATAACCACTTTAACGGCTGGTGATCTGTCAGCAGCTTTACCTCACTACCTTCGATGTATCCACGGAACTTGCTACATGCCCACACTATAGCCAGGGCTTCCCGCTCCGTAGTGGAATAATTGCGCTCAGCATTACTTAACAAACGGCTGGCGTATTCGATCGGATGTTCCTCTTGCCCTCCCCCTGGAGTAAAACAGCCCCTAGAGCATAGGCACTTGCATCCGTTTGGATAGAAAATGGCATATCATCCACAGCTTGTTTCAATACGGGAGACGTCGTCAAGGCTCTTTTCAATTTCACAAACGCGTCCTTTTCCGCATCTTCCCATTTCCACACAGCTGTTTTCTTGGTAAGATTTGTCAATGGTCTGGCAATGTCAGCATATTTATTGATAAATCGCCGATACCACGAACATGTCTGTATGAACGATACCAGCTCCTTCACATTTCTCGGTTCTCTGCGATCAATTATAGCATGTATTTTACCTGGATCGACTGCTATACCATCCGGTGTAAGAACATGTCCAAGAAATTTCACATTTGAGCAACAAAAGTTACATTTATCGTGATTCAGACGCAGTTTAAATAATTTCAGCCTTTCAAAAACCACAATCAGATCTTCCAGGTGCTGGTCAAACGACTCGGAACAAATAATAAGGTCATCTAAGTATGCCACAATGCATACGTCCGGAATACCAGCTTTAAATCTGTTTATCAGCCTTTGAAACGTAGCTGGGGCATTTCGCAACCCGAACGGCATTCTCTTGAAACGAAAAGTTCCAAATGGTGTGATGAGACATGTTTTGTCACGATCTTCCTGAGCCACTTCAACCTGGTAATATCCACTTTGTAAATCCAACGTTGTCATGTATTTGGTGCTTTTCGCAGCATGCAACAAATCGTCCATACGTGGTAATGGGTATCGGTCGGGCACAGTAATGGCGTTTAATTTTCTGTAGTCCACGCAAACGCGAATTGACCCATCGTGTTTCGGTACCATGACTACAGGCGAAGACCACGCAGATTCACATTCTTCGATGATGTCATTCTCCAACATTGTCTCGATTTCCCTTTTCAACTCACGTGCTTTAGCAAAAGACAAGCGATAGGGTGGTGAACAAATTGGTTCATGGTTTCCGGTGTCTATTGTGTGGGTTGCATATGGCGTAGGTTCACCACTTCAACCTGGTAATATCCACTTTGTAAATCCAACGTTGTCATGTATTTGGTGCTTTTCGCAGCATGCAACAAATCGTCCATACGTGGTAATGGGTATCGGTCGGGCACAGTAATGGCGTTTAATTTTCTGTAGTCCACGCAAACGCGAATTGACCCATCGTGTTTCGGTACCATGACTACAGGCGAAGACCACGCAGATTCACATTCTTCGATGATGTCATTCTCCAACATTGTCTCGATTTCCCTTTTCAACTCACGTGCTTTAGCAAAAGACAAGCGATAGGGTGGTGAACAAATTGGTTCATGGTTTCCGGTGTCTATTGTGTGGGTTGCATATGGCGTAGGTTCACCCGAATTGCGAAATACCTCGACATGATCCAACAAGGTTTGATCCAAATTTAGCTTCTCTTGGTCTTTCAAGCTTTGAGCATCAGATGGTTTCAAAATCTTATAGTCGAAGGCATATAACGGCATAAAAATCGTGTTGGGTTCCTCGTCCTGCACCCTATAAGTAACACCAGCAAATAACCCAGAATCTCTATTCTTATCCGGGGTCGACATGTCATTCGGTATGGCACCTTTAAAGATAGCCTGGATAGAATGTGGGGAATAGTCCGAATCCTTGTCATAAGTAGGTCCATAGCCTTCAAAATCGGAAACGTGAGTTTTACAGTATCTTTTAGGCGTCACAAATTCTGGCTCAACATGGTCTGCGGCAACTTCAGTTGACTTACGCTTGGGATGTATTTCCGCCACTTTTATGGTTTCAACCAAATTTAGATTTAACGGCCAATTCTCGGCAAAATCAAATACTTGCGTGGGACAATTTTCATAGTACCAGTATTGCTGTCCCATATTCAGAACAATACCAGCCTGCTCCATAAAGTCAGTCCCAATGAGAGTACGGTTGTTCTTTTCTTCCGGAAATATCAAAAACGTAATCTTGAGACTTCTACCACCAATTCCAATGTTGCAAGTTGTGGTCAAAAATTTCCGAATGCTCGTTGAACCATCTGCGAGAGTTGTTTGGCAATCAATGGTATCAAACTTGCATCCCTTAAATTCCATTATACGTTTTAGGTTGGCGCTGGCGATACTTGTTTTTGCCCCGGAATCAAAATATGCCTGACCCGGCACACCAAAAAGTTCCACGTTTACTACTGGTATGTTACGACCAACACACAAACCGAGAGAATTAAAGCTGACACTGGTCGGTGTATTACCCTTACGTTTTTGGCTGCAGTTTGGACAATTAGCACGAACAACACCAGGTGCATTGCATCCATAACAAGCAAATTTTGGTTTTACAGCAATTGTTTCACTTTTAACTTGATTTTCAGCATTCTTTCTTTTAAAACAATTTTCCTCTGAATGACCCTTCTTACGACAAAATGCGCAACGAATAGGAGCCTTTTCGGTACCGCTGGAAACAATTTTGACATCAGCGTCCGCCGCACTGCGCTCACATATAACCTGCTCTGCCTCTCTAGCATCGGCTAACAACTCATCGAAAGATTTCACCTTATGACGATATATGCGTTCTCGAATCTGCGAATGTAGAAGGCCAAAAACCATGTCGATCTGGTCCGACTCTGCTGGGCACGATGGTAATTGTGAAAACAAAGCTCTTTTCTTTCGTATAAATGAATCCGTTGGCTCGTTCTTCTGCTGCTTCAGTTCATGTATTTCGGCATAAATTCGCCATGCAGGTTTCGGAGGCGAAAAAGCTTCACGAAGCATTCGAACAACATCAGCAAAATTTGTAGCATTAGATCTAACACCACGCCACCATTCCGCAGCATCGCCTTCTAGCAACATCGGCATACCGTTTACAGCATTTGCGTCTGTTATTCCTTCTACTGTTTTATACGTAGAAATTGAAGAAATAAATTCCTCAACCTTGGACGGATTGCGATCACCGTTATAGCGCGCCAAACAGCTGCTAAATGAACCACATTTCTCGCCAGGTTGATTTACTGTACTTAGCAAGCGCTCAAATTGTTCCGTTGACAGGGAAACCATGTTTTTTCTCGCTGCAATTCGTTCGCTTCTCCGTACAATTACGACATCAGCTTCACCTTTTTCCCTGTACAGATTTCCAGGAATTTCAGCCACGTTACCGTCGAAAACAAATCAAATATTTCAGCCAGACCTTCTGTACCACAATATTATAGCAATATGTTACGGCCGTACAAGTCGGAATAGAAAGTAGATATTTCACGGCTTTTAAAACGTATTGTGCAATATTCCTCAAAAAAATCCGGGTGGCTACGGGCCACCCGGGCGTCAATTTGTAGAGGGTTTTAGCCTTTCGGTTTAATAAAACGCTCTTTTCAGATTTTAGTCGTTGTTTATTCAAAATTGAAGTTTCGTAGAGTAACTGTACAAAAGAATGAGAATAGAAATAAAATACATAAAAATAGTCCATAGACACGGTCACAGGAACAACAACAACAAACAAGCAACGACGACTAACGCCACCACGAAGCTTGTATTGCCTTGCCGTTCCATAACAACAACAAGAACAAACAACACAGCAAACAAGTAACGACGGCCTACGCCATCACGAAACTTGCATTGCCATGCTGAGTGTCTCTCCACAGCAACAAACAACAGCACAAACAGGCAACGGCGACTAACGCCACCTCGAAGCCTGATTTGTTCTGTTGTTCCGCTGTTCGACCGTCCACACCAACCTGTACAAAAGAATGAGCAAATCTCGTTGAGTGCACTGCTTTTATACTCTCCATCAGAGAGCTTTCCACAACTAAACGAAACAACGATCGTTTAAAAGCTGCACTCAACGAAAAAGCTTTACAAAGCAGGTCTGTGGATGATTAGTGACAACAACTATATGATTACTCGTGGTTACTAAAAGTTCATATAAAATAGGAATAAAGACGAATAATCATTAACGAATTGAATTGTAATTGAATTGATTTAAGCAATAATTATAGATAATAGAAATAATAGTATAATTGTATGTAAACTATTTATAAGTAAAATACAACCGCTACAGTACCCCTGATCTACATCTTCTCATATATTCCATCGAGAAAGTGTGAAACCAAACAAATCCTCTGTTTCTCGATATGTAAGTAAATCTGACTCTGTAAAATTCAAAGCAAAAAACATAAGTCAAGAAATTTCAAGTGGACAAACAAAAGAAGAAATTTCAAACGCCAACCAAATGTGGATTGTAGGAGAAAATTTGCTGATTGTTTTGAAACATTAGGTAGCATTTGTTAGTTACAATAACTTTGTAGTTTAAAATGTGTGTTGACAATTCAAAGTTGAAACTTCTCGACTGAATACTTTATAGGAACAGTTTTTCTCACATTTGTCTAGCAATACGAGAAAAAACATATGGTGGCAGAAAGTTCTCACAAGTCAAAGTTACAGGCACAGTTCCAAGTGAGAAACAAATTTTATAACGCTTCTGTTTCATTTCATATGTTCCATGTGATTAAACGGACGAAAAACGAATTATTCGCAAAATTGTTAATGGATTTTGTTATTACTATAAGATTTCATGAAAATGGCAACGCATGTCAACGGTACAATTATTAGGCCCGATCGATTGGTGTTGATAATGCAGATCAGTGTCATCGATAAGATTGTTTATCGGTGATGTTCGTCACTAATCAGTTTTCTCATTTGTCTCCAACATTAGTTGTTTATTTATTTATATTTGCATATGTATTTATATACCACGCCTTTCTCAGTAAGGCCAACTATTGAATTTATTTAATTCGTGCCAATTTGTGGCCATCTTTTTTATACCAATGTAACAAGTTGTGATAATCAATATGTTGGTACAAGATTGTTTTGTGTCGTCCAAGAGTGTAGATGCCCAACAAATGTAAGCTTTTTTTCATATAATTTTTATAACATTAATTACATTTTTAGAGAATAAATTTACTCAACATCCAAAGGATTTCAAACGAAGTTTTTTATTTCTTTTCGAGGACGACAATTGGGCCACAATTAAGAGACTTGATTAAATTGAATATAAATCTGTTAGCTAGACTTATTAAGTAGCAAGCAACTTGATTGTCAAGCGAAGGTATTAAGGTAGTAAGTCCAATCGAACAAGACATATTATTGCTTAAATGTACGTGAATGCCCTTAATAAAGCAGTTGAAAAATTTACATTACTTGTTAACATGAACAGCACGCCATTGCCGACGAATTCATGTATCCACATATTTATCGATATGTTTTAACTTATACCATCAACCCCTACTTTAGACTAGGATGTCCATATGCAGCTAAAGCAAATGAAAGGAATTTCAACTATAAGGGAAGAAACAAAAAGGGTGTCTTTTTCCTTTCACTGAACGAAAAATCGTACTCGTTAATATTTAAAGATTTATTGCAAAATGTGTTCATAAAAAATGGTATGGAAATTGACAAAAAACGTCCACGAAGCATTATCAGTTAAACAATCGAATATATTTCGACATAGATTATATATTAACTGTGATAGATTAATGAGTATTACGAAAAAGTAAAACTACTGAGGGAAAAGTAGACGGCAATAATCAACAAAAAATGAAAACCGAAACAAGTGAAAAACAATTAATAATAGTATAATATTGGCAATTGCTGCCATAGGAAAATACATGATTTCGGTGATTGGAGATATATGGCTCGATTTTTTAATTTATATGTTCTTATAAGGATTGTATAACAAACAACAAAATCTGAGAATATTGTACATACATACATATATGAATGAAAAACTCTTGCATGTACAGTGAATTTTACTTATATTAATTCTCTACTGCCAGCTACGATAAAAAGAAGTCTAAATAGAAACGACTCCATCAGAAATTGGAGGAAAATAGTTACACAAAAATCAAAAAGCAAGTAAACAAAATAAATGAAGATGAGGAAACGTAATAAAAACAACATCGGCTAACTTCACATTTAGTTCCCGTTGCGTTACGCACAGCAGTCAACATACCAACATCATCAAAAGCAACACGCACATACATAACCTCACGTCTTACAGAAAGCATCCATAAATATATTCTCATACACAAAACAACTAAAGTTATAACACAGATGAAGAATAGGAGCAAAAACTGTATAAGTGAAAGAGAGAACAACAAAAAATCTATACTACACGCGAGAATTTGAATGAACCACAAATAAAGGAACAAGAAAAGCAGTATTTTGAAATATTTACCTACAAACAAATAAGTGTAGATAGAATCTAAGTAAACAATTTACTACTTGGTACGCCCAGTAAATATTTGACTATTCTTCCCGAGATTATTTACTCTCACGCATTGAAACAATAAATAAGCTGGAAAAATATTACATCCCAACAAATCAAAACACCGAATTACCAATGATATATTTACTGACGGCACGATTTTAATGCAAATTCTCCAGAACACATTTGACACTGCGAAACGTATCAAATGGCAGACCCTTTTCGCGGGTTCTGTTGAGACATGTCGTAATGGCAAGAGAGGTGAGTACTGAAAGAATTATTCTACGAAAATCATGGATAATTATTGTCGAATTAAGAAAACACAGTTATGTAATGTAAATAAAATACATGCAATTAATGTACATAATTATAATAACCTACATATGAATTCGGAAATTACTACGAATTCGTGTCTTAAGTCAAGTAAAATTAATAAGAATGCTAATAATTTTTTGTATCATTTATTACTTACTATAAATATAACCCCACGGACAATTTATTTCAAGCATCCCTAGCATGTTGCTAGGTTAGGATGACTGTCCAATTCAAAATTTTAATGGTTGGGTTCTATGCTACAAAATAATTTTTTATTACTGGTGTATTTAAGATCGATCGTGTTTCTATTTGTTTAATATATTTAAGTTATTAATGTGTTTTTGTAAATAGCAATTTTTCTATTTTATTTTAATAAAAATATGTTATAGTTTTGTTTTACATTTTCGAAAATAGAAAACATTCTATCAAATTTAAGGCTATATACATACCATAGATGACAGTAGGTTCATGTACACTATGCCACAGTAAACGATAGAATTAAGAATAAAATAAGAATTGCTGTTGTGTTGTTCAAACCAAGCTTGTATAACGAAATGAATAACATTACGATAACGGTAATTTAAACTTACAACTGTAACGATAACGGCATTTGAAAACGAATTATTTCGGTAGAGGTGACGATAACGGCATTTGAATTATTTCGGTAAAGGTATTTAATATTTTTTGCTCTAGCGATAATAGAGTAAAGTCAATTAAGAAACAAAAAGTGTTTTCTTTATCGTATTTATAAGTAAACATTGTTATCTAAATCCGTAACATACAGCAGATAAATTTGTTCTTAAAACAATAGGTTTCATATTTGAATGAAGAGATCCTGAAGAGCATATTGTTATATTAAAGAGGATCTTCGTTTGCTCATAAAACTGCAGAAGCATTACGGTTGTCAACTTCTAATTTATTTCGATTGGGGTTGATTAAAAGTGTTATAGCAGAGAAAAATCGTTCTACACTTACCTGCGAAGCTGGAACTGCAAGTATCGCTTTGACAATATTATAAACCTGGGTTTTGTCAATATTATGTTCCTCCAACCTCTGGACTAAATTGACATATCTCGATATTCAACGGTATCATAACGATATCATAGCCAACCTTAGAAAAATGTCCACAACATTCTATGTATGTGGTTATGGAGTGGTTGTTATACATATACTAGCGTATCCGGCAACATTGCTAAGTCATGGAAATTATTCAATGAATCGAATTAACGTCTTGTATCTTTATAATTCATTTGAGGAATTCTTTATTTAATGTGACTTTTTCTAACGTGACGACCCGGATGTCGCCACAAATGTTCAATTACATGTATCTTGGCAGTATGATTTAAATCATTATCCTGTTGTTCTTGATATACAACTTGTCGGCGCTATAATTCAAATTATCTATTAAAATATTATGGCAGTCCATTGTGTTTTTACATCTCCAAATTTCAAATTTTCTCTCATCGCTGAACAATATCGAGTTCCAGAACTCAGAAATACCGTTGTCTATTTGAACTGCACTTGCTTCAGGGTTTTTTACATTTCGCATAATCGACTGTATTTATTTTAACAACAAAAACAATAGCAACAGTTTATTTATTTAACAACAAGTTTTAGCTTATATTCGCTAAGTTTTCTTCGCTTTCCAGATTCATGACGTTTTTCCAATTTGTTGATATTTTATATTTATTAATTTAATTTTTCACGGTATTGTAGCATCTACGAATGATAAAACAAATTTCTCGGTGTGTTTTGGCCTCTTTGTGAAATCGTATAATTCCTTCTTCCCGTGTATCTTCAGATCTTTGTATTCCCATTATAGTAACAATTTAGAATTTGGTTATTGATCACTTAAAATCAAATACTGAGTTCCTAACTGTACTACAAACACGTTTCAAATGCTCTATTACTGACCTGATTAAAAAAAACAAGAAAAAAGGCGTTAAGTTCGGAGTTCCTCGGAGTGCATTCCACAGTATTACCAGCAGATTAGAGACTATCGACTTTACTTAGAAGTACCATTATAGAAACATTGTGAAATTTTTTATGTACAAGTTTGTAAACTATTTAAAACTATAAGGCATACTTATGTGCACTTTTTATATACAACCTAATTTCATGATTTTAGCTAAAGCCGTTTGCTTGGTACAAGTTTCACTCCTTTTTCCATTTCGATCCAAAAGTACGGATTTAGAAAAATTCGTACTCTTATTTTCCGCGTCTACGCAGTCAGAGGAGTGCAAATACTGAATATTATGATTCTAGCTACAGCCGCTTGATTGGTGCCAAGCTTATTCCAAATTATATCCTGAAGGTACGAATATCGAAAGATCTCTTTTTCGCGTCTACGCAGTGAAAGAATTGGACACACCGAATTTCGTTATTATAGCTGCTGCCGTTTGGTTGGTACCATTTGCATCCCCATTCCCCCATTTCCACCTAAAACTACAATTTTTTGTTTTGAAGCTTCACAGTCAGGTGCATGTATACACCGAATATCCAGATTTCAATTTCAGCGGTTTGGTTTGTACCATTTTTATCCCTCTTTTCCAATTGTATCCCTTAAAAGTACGAATATTGAAAAATCAATCTATTTTACGTATCTGCGCAATTAGAGGGATGAACATTCCAAACATCACGTTTCTAGCTGTTATCGTATCATTGGTACCATTTTTACGCCTTTTTGTCCCATTTCGCCCGTATTTACTTTTTGGTTCTTTTACGCTACAAGAGGAATGTACGCAACTAATTATAATTATATAAAGCAGAATTTGGGCCGATTTCGCCCACTTTCAATCCCAACCGATCTGCAATCATGAGACATATTTATGGAAATTTCATTTCACGACCACGACCCAGAATATATATATATATATATATATATATATATATATATATATATATATATATATATATATATATTCCACAAGTTGTGGAATATTTTTATATTTGACTTGTACACTCAAAAAAAAAATTGACTGTAAAAACAGCAGAAAAGTCGGCTGTTACAGCAGACTTTGTCTGCTGAAAAAGAGAAAGCAGACTTGCTGCTGAAATAACAGGTGGATGTTTGCTGTTTTTAGCAGACTTTTTTCCTGCTGTTACAGTAGACAATTGTAGCTGTTTCAGCAGCATGATTCTGCTATTGAATAGAATCAAATTATTTCCAAAAACAGCGAATAACACATTTTATTGCGAATTACGCAGCCTATCTCCCTTTTCACAAATAAACACATATCCAAATTTTATTTTCAATTAGTTTTTATTATAGTATAAATTATAATTATTTGACATTAATTAAATTGTACATACCTTCTTTCTCCGCTAAATACAAAAAGTAACGTCAAGTTAGTTCTAAACTTACAGTTGAATAGAATTGACTTCAGTTTGCTGTTAACGGCACTTATAAAAAAGAAAACTTGACTGAATAAACACTGGCTGCTCTCACGGAATAACAAGTAGTGCCTTAAGGCACAGTTTTGAATAAGGTTTAACCATATTCGTTCAAACACAATTTTTACTCGGAATCTTATTCATTCCGACCCACTATATTTTTTGACCGGGCTCCACAATTAGTTCCCGCAAATATTTTTGTTCCAGCTGTGAAACTGTTTGCAATAAATGGAAACATTTGATTATATACATGTAATTTGTCCAATGAAATGTCCCTTTTGGTATTTTTTCGAACTTTATTTGCGGTCTTTTGCTTCACAATAGGTAAAATTGTTTGCTTTCCTTGTAATTCCACGGAAAGCTTTGGTTTCTTTTGGCAGTAACTTTATGCATTTTTTTTCTTATCCACTCGCTTTATTATTTTTTCTGTTCTATTCTATTCAGATCTGTTCTGTTTTTTTTTTTTTGGATTTTGGGGAGGTTCACTGTTTAATAACGTCTTGCGTTTTTTTCAAGAATACTGCTAACTTCTCTACTTTTCTTTATTTGTCATTTCTTTGCCCCCTCATGCATTGCAGTCTAAAACCAAAAAAGCTATTAACTTTTAATTTATTACCTTAAAGGAATGCTAATTTTGTTTTGCGTATATATTAATGTATTTATATTATTTATATATCATTATGGCTGTTTTTCTTTAAGACTGTATAACTAAGCTGCGATAACAAAAATCTAAATAAAATGTTAAAATTTCACTCAAAATAAAAAATTATTTTTTAAAATTGTCGCCAAAGGCAATATGTGTGTGTGAAAACAAATTTTGAAAAAATAATTTTGTGTTAAAATTTTTTGACTTAGCCTGGATAATTATCCAGTGTAAGTCAAAATGATGGATATCGAGGCTAAGTCCAATAAAGTCGACACAAAATATTTTTTTGAAAATTTCTTTTGATACATATATTTATATTGTAGTTGGCGACAATGTGAAGAAATAATTTTTTATTTTGAACGAAAAATTAAATTTTTATTAAAGTTTTTGTTATCGCAGCTTGTTCTCCCGGCTTAAAGAAAAACAGGCCTATTATTTGTGCTGCAGTTTCAGCAAAGCTATTTTTGATGAACATATATAAATTAGTTAAATGCATCTAAAGTTCCTTGACAGAAAAATACGAAGTAGATTTCTAAAATCACCGTTCCTAACATATCGAAAGTAGGTTTATAATACTTTGTTCCAAGACTTTTTTTTTGGAAAATATGGCTTACCAAACATGACTATTATAGGAGGTACTTCTAACTTATTTTCAAGCAAGTTGGTGAAATGTCCTAATTCGGGTTTCTATAGAATGTTATTCTTAGAACAATTGTGACAAAACTAATAAAAAAGTGTTAAATTGACCCATAAAGGGAGGAGCTAGAGGGTCAAGATCTTCCACAAGAATTATCTTCATAAAATTCCACAATATAGTTCTGACAATAAAAAAACTTCATTTTTTTATTCAAGAAAATACTCCCTTCGGCCAAAACATGAACATTTTGACCCACTGTAAAAAATACAAAATACCAGCTGGACTATAGGTTTATTCTGCAAAAATTGTCCACTCAACATGTCCTTTCAGAATTATAGGGTCGCTATTCTGTTCCAAAAATGATGTTGGAAAGTGTAATAAAATTGAATAATAAACAAAAAATCCATATTTTGATATATAGAAATTCGTCGACGGACTTTTTAATTGCTATTATTTTTCATGATAAACATCTTCAGGAAATGTCTATATAATTAAAATAAAAAATAATTAAATATTCTAAACACAGTTATTTAAATTTATAATACATTAAAATAGCAGATTTTTTATTTTTACGTTAGATTTTTACGATCCCGTTTTTTGCTCAAATTGAGATGGTCACGTTATATATATAGATATATTCAGGTTGATTAAGCAAAAATAAAATAGAAAAAAAAATCGTAAAAAATAGAAGTCATCATTTCACCACTTCCAAACTCGCACAGTCGCTAAAAAAGACATCTAAGAACACTACTTTAAAATTTCAAAATAAAAAATTAATTCATGTACTCATTTCGTAAATCAAAATAAAACTGTTAAAACTTTAAGAAACATAACGCGTCCATATCTCATTAATATTTTAGAAGTAATTATTACCTCCAAAACAAGGTATATCACATTAAAATCGGTCAAGTGTTTCAGGAGTTACATGCGATTGAAAAAAAAACTTATTTTTTCTCTGTAAAATTGGTCATAACTCGTGAAAAACATTTTTCTAATTTTTTTCCAAAAATACGTATACAATATTTTTATGAGAAGAATGCATATACAGACTTTCAAAACAATCACAGCAAATTTATCCAAATCTGAAAATACTTATATTCGTTTTTATGTAAGTAATTAATTTTGGAGAAAATGGTATTGAAGCGAAGCAATGAGCATGTGATGGGGCATTTATTTTTTCTGGGTGTGTAATAAAATATTCTAAAAACAAATCGTAGACAAATGTTCATTACTATAATCAAGTTATCAATTTATAAAGTAAAACTAAATTAATGGTCAAAATAATCAATAACATATTTGTCAATATACCCCGTATTCCTGGGAATTTCCGACCCCAAACCTTATATGTAATACACTCCGTGGTGGAGGGTATATAAGATTCGGGGCAGCCGAACTAAACGCTTTTTTACATGTATACTTTGTTATCTTTTTCCCATCTCTCCGTCTCTGAAGTGAACTATAAAGAGTTATTCCTTAAGAGTGTTTATTGACTGCTATGTTTTTGTTTCGTTGTATAATTATTTCACAATTTCTCTTCGTACGAGAAAATCATCCGATAACTCGACAACTAAGCGAAATATCGATAACATGGTGTCCACTTTTTTATTTTGAGGTGTTCTATCCAAGTATTTGGTCAGATCTTGTGGCCTCGGATATCTCTCGGATGCTCTTCCCAGAAAGGGATAGAAATGGAACAAGCCAAGAAGAAGGATTTTACAAATTGCTGCGTACGTTCATATTTAGCGTGAAAGTGCACCAAATAAAAATAGTACCACTCAAAAGTTTAAAGCTGGAATTATTATATTCGGCATGTAAATACCTCTAATTCAGAAGACTCGCAAAATAAACTTATATTTTGGATCACATTGGGTATAATAGATACAATTGGTATCAACGCCATTGTTAATAATGAAGTTCGGAATAAGTAGACGATTATATTAAAAATAATTTTCCAAATGCATACTTATAGTGGCAAGGGACAGGAAGGGATAAAGAATCACAAAGTGTATTAGGTAGATTTATAAATTGTACTTTTAGGCTTGAACGATGGAATATGGTTTAACACATGGTACACATGAAACAAAAACCAATTAAGTAGACAAAATATTTTCTATATTGATCCCAAAACTACAATACACTAAAGGAGATTTCTAGATTTAAGTTCCCAAACAATTGCACTCGAATGTTAAGTGCTGGGTTCTTCACGCGTTATATGGATGCGGAACCTGGCATATCACGAAAACGATTACGACGAGTATGAAAACACTGTCTCCAATAAGCATTTACTGCGCATGACATCACAAAGCACTATTGAAGAAGAGATTCTTAAACGCAAATATGACTGGATAAGGCACACGTTAAAAAACCAACAACTGAAATTGCCCATGCAGCGCTAGAATGGAACCCACCAAAAGAGGCCGCCCGAAAAGGACTTAGAGAAGAACAGTGCAGACTGAGACGACCAATTCGTTTAGCGAATTACGGGCGATGGAGAGAAGTGAATAGACTATGTTCTTAACTATAAATTAACAACATGACAAAAAATAAATATAGCAGAAAGATTCACATTGGGGATCATGTGGGAAATTCCAAAAATTAACTGATCTGATCTTTTTCACTCTATATATATATATATATATATATATATATATATATATTAGGATGTGTCACGAAAATAAATTGCTGCGGTCACCCCCCAGAAATGAAGATTGGATTGTTTAATGATGTACAGATGTGGGTCAAGCCATCTGTGAGCTAAATGCTCCTGAAAACACTTCTATACATCATGTTTTTGCCGTGTAATTTTTTTATGTTGCATTTTTGTTAAATTTTTTTTTCTGAAATGATAGACCCTTGCAAGCACTTTAAATGAAATTTTTTATTCTTGTCTTAGAATAACTCATTGGTCGTATTATTTTACGTTTATATTAGTTTTTTTGTGGTTTTTCAAGATGACAGCATAAAACTCATATTTCTTGGAAACATTTTGTAAGAGGTGTAATGAAAAATAAATAGAAGGAATCAGTACCTTTCGAATGATACCTAAGTGATGAATATCGAACGAAAAATTACGTCACAGACTCCATATTTGTAAAATAATTTAATGCAGGCGATGGTTTTCGGAGCCAAAATGTTCAAACTCAGCGTCAATTTCTTTCCGATGTTCATCATTTAGGCTTCATTCGAAAGTGTCAAAATTTATATTTAAAGTGCTTTCAAGGGTCTATTATTTCGGAAAAAAAGATTTGGACAAAAATGCAACACAAAAAAAATACACGGAAAAACATGATTTTTAGGGGTATTTTCAGGAACGTTTAGCTCACGAACGAAATATTTTGCAATCGTCATTAAACAATCCAAACTTTATTTTTGTGGGGCAGCTTGTTATCCCGGCTTCCGTGTGGTGTCAGAAAATTATTTTCCATTTGTATGGACTACGACCCAGCCAAATATATATATACTAGCAGTACCCGCTGCTTCGCACGCGAAAAAGCAAGTCATTCGTTAATTTTATCCGTCTCTGTTTTTGGATAGTATTTATTTAATTTTCTTTTGGTGGATATAGATAAATCTAAAATAGTAATTTGGTAAGCTCCTATTAGCTAGCACTCACACACAGTCAAAGGAATGTGCTTGTCGATATGCACTATTTTAGCTGAACTACTTCGTATGTATAGTTTTCTACTAAGTTTTGAACAAAAAATTACAACCATTTATATCCTCGATCTCATGTTTCTAGATTCAGCCAGTCAGTTTATAACTTTTTGCACCTCTTTCCCAAAAAGTACACATTTTGAAAAATCAGTATAGGTAACATGTGTTTTTGCTCCCCTAAAAATATGTACTTTATTTGGTAACACAGGATTGAACAGCATGTTTATTCCTTTTCGTCCCGCGCACCCCTTAGAAGTACAAATTTCGAAAAATCAAACTACTGCGCTGCTATATGATCAGTGGAATTTACACACTAAATTTCACGATTCTAGCTGTAATAGTAAAATTGGTACAAGTTTTATCCCTTTTTGTCCCGCTCGCCACTTAAAACTACAAATTTGGAGAAATCCAATTTTACTTCGTTTCATAGGAATTTACATACCGAACGAATTTCACGATTCTAGCTGTAATACTTTAGTCGGTACCCTTTTTGTCCCGCTCGCCCCTTAAAAGTACAAATTTCGAAAAATCCAATTTTACTTCGTTTTTATATGGTCAGAGGAATGTACATACCAAATTACACGATCCTAGCTGTAATACTTTAGTTGGTACCATTTTAATCCCTTTTTGTCCCGCTCGCCCCTTAAAAGTACAAATTTCGAAAAATCCAATTTTACTTCGTTTCTATATGGTCAGAGGAATTTACATACCAAATTTCACGTTTCTAGCTGTAATACTTTAGTTGGTACCATTTTTATCCTTTTTTGTCCCGCTCGTCCCTTAAAAGTACAAATTTCGAAAAATCAAATTTTACTTCGTTTCTATATGGTCAGAGGAATTTACATACCAAATTTCACGTTTCTAGCTGTAATACTTTAGTTGGTACCATTTTTATCCCTTTTTGTCCCGCTCGTCCCTTAAAAGTACAAATTTCGAAAAATCCCTATTTGTAGCTCGTCTGCATGGTCATTGCAAGGAACTCACCGAATTTCATGTTTATAGCTACTGCCGTTTAGTCAGGACGAAGGTTCGATGTTTATCCCTTTTTGGGCCATTTTATCCCCTAAAAGTACGAATTTCGTAAAACCCTATCTTAGTCGACGTCTACGTCATATTTGGGAACTACCCGTTTGGTCTGGGGGCTGGTCAATAAGTCAGTCAGTCAGTAACGCAACTCTTATATATATATATATATATATATATATATATATATATATATATATATATAGTCTAGTTCGCTGTCCATACAAATAAAAATAATTTTCTGACACCACACGGAAGCCAGGATAACAAGCTGCTATAACAAAAACGTTAATAAAGAGTTCATTATTCTTTCACATTGTCACCAATATAAATAAATATTTATATCAAAGTAAATTTTCAAAAAAAAAATTGTCCTTGACTTTTTTGGACTTAACGCCGATAACCATACATAAGACGTACACTGGATAAATTTCCAGTCCAACATTTTTAACGTAAACGTATTCCGGCTTTTAATTTTGTTTATAATTTATTTTATAATTTTAGTAGTATTCATGTTGATTCCCAAGAGCGTGGATATGATGTTCATCGAGTCATAGCCCCCGATAACACGCGAAGGACTTGATGATCTTTAACCACTATATTTGCTTAGGCGCCTACGTATCAGCAAGGCTTGCAGCATGACTGCAAACGATCAAATCGATTAGCAAGGATCGCAAAACATTCTGGATTTAGGTGTTTTTACCAGATATAGCAGGTTTTTACTAATACAGTTTGTACTCATGACTGCAAACCGAAAAATTGGCTTACTGCTTACAATTTAGAGACTTTGCTGAGAGTTTCCAGCATTGTTACTCATTGGGTTTTAAATGGATTAAGAAAAAATCTGGCTCTACCACTTAGTGATTAAATCAACTTTCTTGTTAAGCCAGTAAAATCCCTACAATTATTAAGCTAGTAAGCCAAATCGAACAGACATATAATCAACAGCACTAACAGAGGAAGATGTCACATGGGTGGATTGAAACAAAACTCAGGAGCGGAATATTGGATGTTAGCATCCAATATTTGTATATAGATAGGTAGATAAATGAATTATGAATCAAGTATAAACCGAATAAAGAATCACTTTATTGTGCGAAATCATTTTTTTTTTTGAAAAACCGTCCTCGTCGTCCACTCCTGATAGTTTATCGCTGTACAACGTCTACAAACTATGTCATTACTTTTACATTTGTCTCTATACATGTTTCTCATTTTCTTTGAAAATGTTAAATACAGTAATTTCCGCTTAATTGAGTTTGCAAAAATGCACAGTTTTCGATGCAATTAACAGGGAAATCATTTATCCGATACTCGGTTAATTGCAATGCGCGATGAATAAAGCGAAGTAAACTATAGAATACTTTAGTTTAATTTTTGTTCTACTTATTGATAGACTTGTTGTTAGACTTGTGTGTTTTCCTCAACTCATTTTTAAACTACATTATCTAATTACATTTTTCAGAAATCATAACATATGAAAAATGAAAACACACAAATATTTTTTTAAAAATTCATACTCTCATGACCATGTTTAGCGGCTATTTTTTTAATGGACAATTAATCGACATTTTGTATGTGATTGCTTAAATTTATTTTTATTGTATGCGTCAATTAAGAGGGTAACGTAATTTCCCTGTATACCTTATGTGGGAACTATTCAATGGAGTGTTTTTCGTTCAATTAAGCGGATAAATCAATTATGCGGGGATCAATTAGGCGAAAACTACTGTATTAAAAAAATAAAAAAACTGTTCTACTTATAATGGGGTTTTTCGTGTCACAAAAAAACTAAAGTATTGCAAATCCACAAATAACTCATGAAAAACAATACTGTAAATTGGATTGTTTTTAAAATATGGTTTAATAGAATTATGCCCGGTTAAGTTGCCAGGGCCGTGCGCAGGGTGGGGGGGGGGGTTTGGGGGTTCAAACTTAATTGTGTACTGCTTGGAAATTTAATAACAAAATCATTTAGTATTTTAAAAAACTGTAGATAAGAATCACTATGATATCATAATGAAATCTAAATCTAACAACGGTTTCTGTTACTTCCAATGTATTGGGAGTTTGCAATTATAATACAAATCCATTTCGACAAATGAAGAAAACTGTTTGATATACATAAACTTATTTCTCTTTGTTCATTTACAACAACTGACATGTTTATCGCAAACAAACTAATTTTTCCCACAAAAGAAACTAAAATTTCGTTTCTACGAAATGCATTTTCTCTCTGCGTGTAGGTCTCTATTTTAAAATTTACTTTAAAGTTGCGAATCAATAAGAAATGAGTTTTAACTTACTGGAATGTTATATTTATCACTTATGTCAAATATTTTTCAGAGTTAGTATTTTTTTATGCATATGTAACAAGTATTATTCGAAAGAGAAACAAAAAATTCAGTAACTTGGATCTACGTAGGAAAACGAAACTCTAAAATACCAATTATTTGGTTTTTTGGAATTAAAATTTCTAGTTGTTTCTTCTTGCATTTCATCGAATACAAAAAAACTGTATTTGTTATTCGAATTTATACATATTTAAGAGTATAAAAATGAAGAAACATTTCCAAACATTTTTTATTTAATCGGAATAAGTGTATAAAGATTTTGAGTAAACATCCTGTTACTCATGTCCTATATAAATTAAAAACCCCAAAACTCTTTAGACGACCCATATTTTGTCAAAAAGCATATCCAATTTTCTGCATTTATCATAGAAAAAATGCGGGACTGAAGGGTTTATCGCCGAGGAATTTGATCGTTTTTTGTGTAATATTTCTTCAAAATATATATCGAGGTCTTATGTTCAAAAGTGGCTATGAACCATTTTCTCGAAAATGAGTTTTTGATGCCAAACTATTCTCAGATTTGGATGTCATCTGTCATATAAATGTGGAAAAGATATTTTCTAAAGCCATTTTTTTAATTTTCTGATTTGGCTATCCCCTCGCTCGTTAGTTTGTGACTGCATAAGTGGCTATGAACATAAAAATAATATAAATAAAATAGTTCAACAATGGAGCAGCATAAAACCGAAGGTTATAATTCGCTACAACGATTTTGTTTGAAACATTTTTCTAGGTTTAGGGCATATCGTACTATCAAATTCCATCATTTCGCGTTAATAGCTGTAAAGTCAAAAATTGTGAAAAGTATCTTTAGAAAAACTTCATTATATTGACAATACAAAAATATTTCTTTGGCATGTGATTGCTGACTTCATGGGAAATATTTGTGTATAAAAAGTTTCAGACTTATGAAAAAAGAAGGTTAAAATATAAGGAATTGCAACCGCGAATTTTTCATGAAAAAAGTTATGGAGTTTACAATTAATCGTATTCTTATTTCAACATTCATAGTGCTCAATTTTAATCTTTTTAATCGTAGCAATTAGTAATCCTTTTTAAATTAAACTGTAGAAGAATGATTAATAATTTCTCTTCATATTAAGGAGAAAATCAGTTTTTTCGCTCTCATGAAAAGTTATGTTTTTGTTCATAGCCACTTATGAATATAAGCCCTCGATATGTATGTATGTAATTTCAAGCAACTATTTAAAAAAAGTTCTACACTTAGAGAACAAGTCTGTTAATAAAAGCAGCGATTATCTGCTGCCTATCAGCAGACACTTTTCTGCTATTACAGCTGTTTTTTGGCATAACAGCAGTTTTCTGCAATCTTACATCACCATTCACACTGCTAAAGAGTTTGCAGTCTGCTAAAATTGGCTGTTGTTAATTAAATTATAAAAATAGATACGCGTTCATAAGCGAGTTTAGCTCGAATTTTCTTTTATATTATTATGCGTATCACATATATTGCTAAAAACAGCAAACATCTCCATCTCAGCAGATACAAATCTGCTATCTCTTTTTAACAGCAGAAAGTCTGCTCTTTCATTAGACTTTCTGCTTTCTTTTACTAACATATTCATTTGAGTGTACTGATAGATGGATTACTGAAATGCAATTTTGCCGACAATGTCTGTCGGACGAATGTATCAAAATATTTCCTGACAATAAAATATGTGCGGTTTCCAAACGCTCCAGTAAAAATGTCCTTAAAACTTGGAAAATTAACTAAGTATGAGTAAAGTTTCCTTCTTTCAAAGCCATAGTAAATAGTTCATTTACTAGAAAAAGGGTAGTAGATTTACTTAAAAACATTTCTTTGGATCTAATAAAAAATGCTTACAATTGAGTAAATTCAAATTTATGTGGAAGAATATTTTCAAGGTTTTAAGTGAGAAAAAATCTAAATTTTTTTGTATGGAAAAAAATCCATTTAGGGAATTTTAACTTAAAAATGTGTTTTTTTCCTAAAATGAAGTTAAAATGTTTACTGACATTTATGACGAGTTCTTCATACATTTAAGTATTAATGAACTTATAAAAAACATTTGAAATTGTTTAAAAAAATTCTTGAATATTAATATAAGAAGCAATTCTCGTTCGTTTACAGAGACTTATTTCTTAAATACTTTATGAATTATTCTAAACAACCACTGCGAAGGCGCCTATCTTGCCTCCGCAGTAATCATGGAGTAATAGCTCAACTCTTTATGTCAGAGGTATCATGAAACTTTTGAGAAATATTTAATTTTTTTTTTGTATTAGTTTTGCATACTCTGAAGAAAAATAATTTGTTTGAATAATTTTAGTTAAATTGAACTTATTTTAATTTCACCTTTTTTCCTTGTATAAAATAAAATTGTCCTCAGTTTAAGTAAAAATTTACTCGTTTTGAGGAAAAAAATCAGCAAAATTGTCCTCAGTTTGAGTAAATATTTACTTGATTTGAGTAAACATTTACTTAGTTTTAGGAAATTTTCAGCAAAATTTTACTAAGATTTAGAAAAAATGTACTTTGTCTTAGGAATTTTTTGCTTAAAATTAGTAAAAATTTACTTGGTTTTAGGAAAAATTTACTTAGATTTTGGAAAATTTTAGCAAAATTCTACTTATATTTAGTAAAAATTTACTTGGTTTCCTAAATTTTAGTTAATTTTAACTCATTATAGGGTTAACTTTTTATGAGTGTAGATGAGAACCCCCCCAGGGGAAAATCCTGCGCACGGGCCTGTAAGTAGCTATAATTTAATAATACTGATCCGTGGAATCGTATTAAAATCTAATTTAATTTAACATTGTACTGTGTGAGGTCAATATTAAATGTATTTAACGCAACAAGACGATTGTACCGCAGGACCACTTATTTACAGTAAACCATATGTTTTAAATCTGTTTTCTTGTGCAAAGTTTTATTCAGTAAAAGGTTCTTTTCTGTGAAAGGTCTTTTCTTCTCCACACAAACAGAAAACGTTATAGCAATATATATCTACATCACCTATTTTTTACCAACAGAAAACTCACAAAAATTCGTCTGCCTGCGATTGCTTACAAACTAGAAATTTAATAGTTGGTAGAATACGAGATGATCAATAACTGCAAGAATTATTGGTTGCTTCCATTTCACTAACTTACTTCCTTACCTAACCCATTCCCCGTCTACCTTACAGTGTGGGGATTTTTGCCAAGGATTTTCCATCGATTTCGGCCCGAAGCTATCGTTCTCGCGTTTGCTGGGTTTATGTTGCGTTTCCTGAAAGTCGTGGCCAGAGATTCTTCCCATGTCAAACGCCTTGTACCTTCGCATCGTACTTCTTGTATTTGCCGCGGGAGTCTTTCAGGTGGCATCCTTACAACATGACCGATTGTTCTTCGATGCGTACATCCAGGCTACTTCTGATTCATTCGTTTCGAATCCTGTCCCTTCTGTTTTTATTGACTACCGCTCTTAGATAATGCATTTCTGAGACTTGTATGCATGATTATCTTTTTTTTCGGTATGTGCCCTGCCATATGTTAGTGTAGGTATGTATGTGGATTTGCACACTCAAAACAGTAAAAACAGCAGGAAAGACAGCTGTAACAGCAGACTTTTTCTGCTGACAAAGAGAAAGCAGACTTGCTGCTCTAATAGCAGGAGGATGTTTGCTGTTTTTAACAGACTTTTTCCTGCTGTTACAGCAGACAATTGTAGCTGTTTCAGCAGCATGTTTCTGCTATTGAATGGAAACATTTTTTTGCGAATTACGCAGACTAACCCCATTTTTACAAATAAACACATATCCAGATTTTATTTTCGTTTAGTTTTTATTATAGTAAATGTACATACCTACTGAATAAGCACTACTTTAAAATGATTTGTCCAGATTATTTCACACACCACAATTTTTACTACACTAAGAAAAAGTCTGCTATTAACAGCAGAGAATGTTTGCTACCTATCAGCAGGCACTTTTTCCGCTATTAAAGCAGGTCTTCTGCCATAAACAGTTTATCTGCAGTTTTGCGTCAGCATTCAAACTGCTGAAGAGTTTATAGTTTGCTAAAAATTACTGTTGTTAATTAAAATATAAAAATAAGATAATCAATATTTGATTTGAACTGGGATATTGTCCTGGCTCAAGACCATTTTGCATCTATATTTAATAGAATACAAATTTATTTACAAATGGCATGGTGACATTTATTACTTGGCTGCAGACTACCACGATCATGATTTCGACCATGTCAAAAGTCTTTTCAAGTGGCTTCGCAACGACTTTTCAACATCAAACCAGGCCTCCAGGAGATAATTCTCACGAACGAACGTTTCTTTATATGTATATGTTGTATATGTTTATTAGAGTGGCTTCAAAATAAAAGTAGTGGATGTTCCCTACTAAAATGAAAGATTGGTTTGTTTTATGTGTTCTCCCAAAATATTTCGCTTTTATCATTGTCCGTTCGTGAGCTGGGCGCGTTCAAAATAACCTCTATAAATCAGGTTTTTCTTGAAAAAATTCACGGTGAGAATGGTAGAATGTATTTACGATGCAAATAACCCGATATTTCAGTTTTTACTTCACATTTAACCCAGTGAGTATTAACAGTAAGAAAAAAATTTGCGGCCCTTAATGGGTTAGAAAATTCTAAAAATTGCAATTGGTTATTAATGCCTCTCCAACGAGCCCCTAAAAACATAAATCCAACTAAAAATGTGGAGGTTATTGCGTTTTTTATATAAAATGCATCAAAAATTGCACTAAAATAGTATAAATCTGTCCTTTATACTGGTTTGTATTGCAAGTTTTTAATATGATTTGATAAAGCTCAGGTCGGATTTTAATTTTTAGAGGTTTTTTTCTCAATACCATTCTCATCTTGAATTAAGAAAAACCTGATTTATACAGGTTATTTTGAACGCGTCCAGCTCACGAACGAACAATGATAAAAGCGAAATAAAACAAACCAATCTTTCATTTTAGTCGGGAACATCGACAACATTTTTTCCTTCTTCACAAAAGAAGCCACTCTAATGTTTATATGTATATATGGAATACTGTTCTGTACATATGCTTAAAGTTTCAAGATAACGTTTTTCCGTTTTGCTATTTTAGCAGGGACAATCTGCTACTTTTTCAGCAGAAAATCTAACAAATTCTTTTGAGTGTAATCTTCGTCTGGCGTTCTCGAAGTGTGTGATGCGTGACGTCAATAGCTATGTTATACTATTTTAAAGACGTTTGGAATGATTTATGGTTTGAAATTAACTTTCTAATTCCGTAATCGACTACTAGATTAAGACATTTGGACAAAAACATATTGCTCAAAATGCGAACAACTACAATCATTTAAAGCAAAAAATAATAAAAATTTATTAATTAATTAAAAGAAAGCATTGACATGTATGTAACAAGATATTAACATAAATAAGAATCTAATCTTTCAGAAACATAAAAAGTACTAGAATGGAATAAATAATAATTAAATATTAATTCTAAAATTTGACATCAGTACCTTGTGACTCGTTTTCAATACTTAAGATGGAATTAAATTTTATCGATCTTGAAATTTAATCGATCTTAGTTCATGGTGTATCATATCCATGTTTTAATTCGACGCATAACCGAAAAACTTCTTTCATAGTGAATTTGATTGGCTTATTGTCATGTCTTGAAGACATTTTTAGCACAATAGTTTCCGCTGTTAAATATTAATTTTAAAAAATGGCATCAGTACCTTCTTCATCTCTACTTACCGAACAATCTACGAAACCTAGGAATAGTTCTCCTACTACGAAATTGATCGCAAATCTTATAGTATTTACCAATTCATCTTCTTTAAGGGTAGCGTGCTCGGCTATCAGCGTGGGGGTTGTGGGTTTGATTCCCACCAGTGGCTCTGGTCTGTCGCTGCAATAACTAGTTACAATGGTCATAGTCACCCCGGCTCAATCCCTGGATCCAAAATTAGAATATAAATTTACTTTGTATTGTAATTCATAGTAAATAAATAAAAATAAATCTTCTTTAACGCTTCGCCCACCATCAATGAGGAAAATCCACACGATGTAGACTGATTAAAACACAAAATTGTTTTAACACAAATATTCTTACAACCTTCTTACACCACAAATATTTTATTTTGTTCTACCTGGATCCAAAATTGCGACATACGAAACAAAACGCAATATTCAGGCCATTCATATACTTTCTACGCCTATGCGGATATTACCTACTCCATATTAGGCGCGTGAGTGATTATTGACTCAAGTTCACGCACGCTCACGAAAGAAAAAAATTAATCACGCACGAAGATTTTTTCGTTCCTCACGCTCACGCTCACGTGAGTAAAATAAATTTTTCTCACGATCAAGCGTAATTAACGCAATGCACGTGAGTCGCGCCCATCTCTACTCGATATAAGGAATTTTTATTATTTAACGTACACGGCTGAAATCAATTCTTCCATGAATAGCTCTTTTCGGGCTATATTTATACCGTTTTGGGTTGTCCGAAACCCGAACAAGTAGTTTTAGGCCACGCCCACAGTATGTTTAGGTCTAGAAAGTTGTATAGTTTTAAGTCTTATGTGTCAATGTCATGTCAATGCTGTGTGATTTTAATTTTCTAGTCTATTGAGTCGAAATTTCATTTACAAGCTTAAGAAAGAATAATTCAATCTTAATTCAATTCAAAATCTGAATAAACCAAAAAATTAGTTCGAATGGATTCGTTTCAGACTAATGAGTATAGAGTTGGCCAGTTTACATAGTATAAGAATGATTCGTATGTACATACATAGAACGAAGAATACTCTAGTGTATACTGTCTGTACATGCAATGTACAATGTGGGGATACAAGTTACGAAATAAAAATGCTCTCGTGTATGTAAACAAACAATGTCACTCCCAAAATGCAACCAAGCATCAACTTGCTTCATAGGGACAGTAATTGTAGCATGCACACCTGTATGTGCAGTGCGAGTATGAGAGCGTATGTTGGGATCTCAGCGGTTTAATTGATGAGCCCTTGCATGAGGAGGCCTCCTAGAAGACCTGCATGTACCATGCCTTAAAAATTTACTGCCTTAATCATAGACAAGTAAAAAGCCGTTAAGTTCGACCGAATCTTATATACCATCCACGTACTTATAAGTGCATTTTACGAAAATTATGAAATATTGAGTATAAACAGAGACTTTTAGTTTTTTTCGTTTGTATTTTTTTTGGTCTGTAATCATGTCAATTGTAAATAAATTTGCATTCTATTAAATATAGATGCAAAATGGTATTGAGACAGGACAATATCCCAGTTCAAATCAAATATTGAGTGCAGACCAAAAAAATACAAATGAAAAAAACTAATACAAATGAGAGTTGGCACGGCACAAGTATTGCTGGGTAACTAACTATACACGCATATACAGATGAAATATTTATTTTTATTTGTAAGTTGACATGTGTGCTTTATTAGTTGGTGCGATTTTTTAAAAACGGATATTCGGCAAGTGAGTTGTGCTTCTCGTATCGTTTATGAGAATCATTTACTTAAAGAAGACGTGAATGTTGTTGAAAAGTCGTTGCGAAGCCACCTGAACGAAACCTTTGATACACTTAAAAAAGTATGTTATTAACAGCAGCGATTGTCTGCTGCCTATCAGCAGGCAATTTTCTGCTATTACATCAGTTTTTCTGCCATAACTGCTAAAGTGTTTGCCCTCTGCTAAAAATGGCTGCTGATAATTAAATTGTAAAAATAGATCAAAAATAAGCGTTTATAATTAAAAAGCCCTTCAGATTGACGGCGAAAACGAATTTAGCTCGAATTTCGTTTTATATTAGCTTGGGGCAATATGCTGACCATTAAAAAGACAATCACAATATATTTCAGTGGTAATAATTCCCTTATAATAACATTTATTTTAAAAAGTGTTGTTAATAAAATTGTTAACTGGCTGTATTGTTCTGTACATATGCTTAAAGTTTGAAATAAACTTTTTTTCTTTATTGCTAAAAACAGCAAACAGCTGTTTGCTATTTCAGCAGATACAAATCTGCTATCTCTTTTTCAGCAGAAAATCTGCTCTTACAGCAGACTTTTGGCTTTATTTTACTGACAAATTCCTTTGAGTGTAGGGTGGAAAACATGATAGTGGTAGTCTGCAGCCAAGCAATAAAGGTCATCATGCCATTTGTAAATAAATTTGCATTCTATTAAATATAGATGCAAAATGTTCTTGAGCTAGGACAATATCCCACTTGAATAAAAAGTGGCCCGTATGAATAAAAATTGTAGAATGCTAGCTCGATAAACGGAACTAATTAAAGCTCATGTCTGTTGCGATAGTCGCAATAGTTCTGATAACTATACCCCAAATTTACCTTTGAATAATTGCCCCTGACAAAACTCAGTTTTTTGGCTGTTTATAGCCTTTAGTTTGGATTTGTTCAGTTGTATTAACAAGGGTATGTGAATATACTCTAGATTTTTGAAATCGGGGAATTGGTTCTGGTTTATTAGTAGACCTCGGATTTTTGCATATTTTCATTTCATTTTCCATACGATTGGAAATCAACTTTGCATTTAGAAGTTTTACCATTCAAATATAATATATCAATCAAACATATGCAAAAACTTATGGCAAAGATATGCAATAACATTTTCCATATGTATTTTTAGTGCAAATGCTCCAGAAATTACAATCATAACTTTTTCAAAATCTCTCGTGAAATAGAGGTGATTGACATCAACTCCGAAAAATATAAGCTATCAAAAAAGCCTCACTCTTCACCATTGGAATTTTTTATATCTCGAAAACTATGATTACCTATGAAAACTAAAACGAGGTTTGGAATCTGTGTATAATTATTCAAATCAATTATTCAATGGATCTCCGACAACAAAATTATTGTTGGTCTGTGTTATCGATATAACGGACTGTGTTATGGGTAAAATAAAAAAAAAAACAGAAAATAGAACTAAGCAACATAAACTGTAATAAATATCTGCAGGCGGTCAAAGCTTACATCGATCACTAATCTCTACTAAAAATAGATTTTATCCAAAAAAATGTTCTATCAAAACAAACGAACATAAATATTTTTGTAGGAAAGTTGTGATAAACGAGACCAATAGTTGTTATGCTTATGAAGACACGAATTCAATTGGTTGCATACAATGAGCAGTTGCGGTCATCGAGCTAGCACTGTACTAGTCAATATGTAGGAGGGTAGGAGGGGGGCCTTCGCCACTGGGACATCTTCGCATCTCAGAACTTACGAAAGCTGTAAAATCGAAACATCTGGTAATTCTTATTCTTAGTTATTGATCATCCCTTATACCTTCAACTAGTTTTTTCTAGTTTTTATGTGATAGCGAGAGAGCTTACTTTTGTGTTGTAAAAAATAATTGATGTAAATTTATATTGCTATAACTTTTTCTGTTGTGTGGAAAACAAATGAACAGGAATATATCTGAGTCAGTGTTAAAAACAGTGAACAAGAGTTTTAATTGAAAACATATTTAAAAATTAAAAATATAGTTTATTGTGTCCTGAGGTACATTCGACATGTTGCATTAAATACATCTAACATTGATATCAAACTGTTCAATGTTATGTTGAATTTGTTTTTAATACGAATCCGCGAATCATTATTATAATTAATTCCTTATTCAATACATTTTTCATTTTAAGTTATACTAAAATATTGCACAGATTTGGCTCCGCCTTACATCTAAAGTATTTAATTTTTTTTATAACGAAATTATGTTTATATGGAATGTGAATGACCTGAAGGAAAACTATTAACAAAAATCTTCAATATAAATTCAAGAAAAAAGAAATTTATTATAACAATGATATAGATTTAATAAATAATACGTAATTCTAACGAACTTAAGATATCAGAATATAAAATAACAATTAATGATAATTAATATTAAATAACAATTAAAGATAATTTAAGTATAGGTTTGAGATTAGTGGGCTGTCAGAAAAAATACAATTTGATCTAAAACGATCAGTAATTTTATTAATACATACTGTGACAGTATTACTGTTACTAACAAGGTGAAGCCTGTTAGTTGAATAATGTCAAGGTTTATTTCAATGCCATTTTTAATATTTTATTCTCAGACATTTGCAATTTTTTTATGTAAAGAAGAATTGCCTGAAAAATTACCTTCACAATAAGCAATTTATTAAAGTTGTTAAGAGAAGAGATCCTATTAATTAAGGGGTATACATTTTTTTATATTTATCAATCTTTTGAATTGTTTGTGAAATGTGGGAATTAAAAATAAGTTTTTTATGCAAACAGATTTCAAGGTATTTTACATTTTCCGACCAGTTTATGGTATTACCTGAAAGAATAAGATTACTGCTTGGTAGGTAACATGATTTGCTTTCCCTAGTGAAAAAGATAGACTGTGTCTTATCCAAATTGAGTTTCAATTTCAATTTGAAGTAGTAATCATCCCATACATCCAGTGAGCATTGAAGTTCAGTCAGAATATATTGACTGAATTCATTCGTATAATAAATAGCCATGTCATCAGCATAAGCAGCAATTTGACAGGGGTCGCCTTTAGGCATATCAGCACAAAAAATATTGTAGAGAATAGGACCAAGAACTGTACCCTGAGGGACTCCTGCAGAGATTGCAATCAAGTCCGAAAATGTATTTTACATAGCAACACAAAAATACCTATGATAAGAAATCATTCTAACCGTTGCACGGAAAGTTAAAATTAATATGTTTATATATCAATCCATTATTAGCGAATTTTTTTAATTAGTGCGTAAGCACTTTAATTGGAAATTTCTCCAGAAAATTTTCCAGAAATTTCTCCTGGACCCAGTCTTTTTTTATTTTTGATGAAGGCATTAGGTCTTCATCACAACGATCACGAATTCTTTTTGGAATTTTCGATGAGATAAGTAAATGAAAGAGAACAAGTAATTGTTGCAAGCACGTCTATCACAAACAATAACCAAAGCGAGACGGACATCATTATTATCAACTAATACCTATTTACTTTTCTATATGTCTAAAAAAACATACTTTGAAGTCAATTTACAATTTTTTCATGAAATATTTATTTTTATTTGCAATATTTTGTGGTATACAAATGAAGTTGGAATTGTTTTAAATAAATTGACGCTTTCTATCAGTTCTTTGTTTTATTAATCTCTAACCATATTAAGAGGTACAATTCCCGAATAAGAAACTGACAGCCATATTCGTAAACATTTATCACAGGTTTATAAGACGATTTTTCAATGTGAAAGTATACTTATACCTTTAATAATTTTTTATAAATATGACAGTTAATCTTTAGTTATTGACGATTGTACCCCATTTCACCGTTTTGGATAACTTTGAACAACTTTTAAAAATAATAGAATAGTTAGGAATCACTGATATTGAAACTATAAATATATATATATATATTATATACTATATTTGAAACATTACTTGCTACAAATGGTATGCATAACATAATATGGAATAACTATTAAAGAAAAGTTTGTAAAACATAAACGATTTCATAAAATTCCCTGAATTTGCCTTATGGTTATATTCTAAATCAAATCACGCTTCGTTCGGCCGTTGGGGCAAAATATAAAATACTTATTACCGCGCTTATTATTAACTTTCTCTTGCTGATGTTCATGTAACAGTTTTTAGCAGAGCCTTAGTTTTGGCTTTACAAAAAGAGATTTCTCATGAGGTTTCACTCTCCGGAGGAGCAGAACGATGCGGAATCTTCTTCTAAAAAGGTAAAGTGTTCCTCATCTCTAAGTAGTATCGCGACTACTTCCTCTACTCTCTTCAAGAGACGCTCGGCGAAAAGTCTCATTACGGGGGTGAGCTAGGACGCGTCTTCTGAAAGCGGGCGCGGACTTTGGAGCGAAGAGAAATGTGCTCCTAAGTGCTCGTGTAGCGCTTAAGACGAAGCTTGTTGTGAACAATGGAAAGAGCTACACTCATACGCAAAGATAGCCTAACGCAATTAACGACCCAATAGCCCGTTTTCCATGATCGTGGAACACGCCCTTGAATTGAACGATGGTAACCGAATTCAAATTGTAAACAAAAACCAAATTTTAGAATTCTCATTTAATAGATGCGTAGAACCTACTATAACATTTGGTTTTGAAAAAGCGTTTTATATGTAAAATTTAATAAGTATGTTTTAAGTCCCAATACACTATATAAAACAAGTAACAAAATGATACTATCGGGTGCATCAACTTTAAAATACTCCATGCACATGCTGGTTTGTTTTAATATCGGTGGGACAGTGTTATGTAATCCATATATGTAGATTTTAGAGTGGCGATAGTTTAAATTGCAGAGACATTCGTAAGGAGGCTATATCTAAATGTGAACAGATTTCGCCAAATAATGAATAAATTACTTCTGCCAAATTGTTCGTCGGATAATAAGTACATTATATATTAATCTCACTCCCGCCCCTTCCGACCGAGAGGGTCACGTCCCCATAACGTAGGGACAGCGTACACACCACAGTCCGAACCATGGCGGCTAAGCAGTAGAGGGTGGACGCCGGCTACAGATCAAATGTCAACAGCCGGTATAACAAAATCATTATTAAACAAAATATTAGTATCACATGCAAGTAATGGTTATTCTTAAAGTTAGTAACTAAAAATATTAAAGTAAACGTATCATAACAAACTAAACATCCAAGCAGGAGAAAATCCTCGACTTTATTATATCGATTCCTAATCCGAAATCTATGATGTGACACAATGAATTTAAATCAATACACATTCTACGAATGGGCTCTGCGGAAGCAAATTTCGTACGCTGAAAATCAATATGAAGGATTTGATAGTATCTAGATGGTCTAAATGGCACGTTAAACTTAATCCTCAAACACCATCACGGTGTTTAACATAACACGTCTGATTTTTAAGGATAACAATTCGATAAACTTCAATCTACTAGTATAAGGGGGAAGAAAAGAATCACTATTCCTTTGTAAGTGTCTTAATGATAATATCAAAAATTTTTTCTGAACTGACTCAATTCCGTCAATATAGATTCCATAATGAGGATCCCACACTACGGAACCATATTCCAGAATATGCCTGACAAGCGATGTAAATAGCTGCTTCATCACGTAAGGATCAGAGAACTCCTTAGCTCATCGCTTAATGGAACCAAGAACACCATATGCTTTGTTAACCATGATTGTTGAAATTCAGTTTGGAATCCATTAGAATACCAAGGTCTACGAAAGAATCAACTACCTCTAACTCAGCTTCTCTAATATTATACCTGACAAATCTCGGGTTCGATCTAAAGAAACGCCTATGTTTGCATTTTCTTAGGTTCAGTTCCATGCAATATATGACTCACCAGCATCCAAAACTATCCAAGTCATCCTGCAATGGATGAGAAAATTCTGGTCAAACATAAGAAAAAAATATTTTACATCATCTATAGGGTGTTTTTTATTGAGGTATAGAACTTCGAATTGAAATAAAACACAAGAAAATCGTTTTAATGTCCATCAATTTGGCTTTATTGGAAGGATAATTTTATGCCATTAATGTTTAAATATGATTTCGGGCATGTGGCCGCCGCGGCTGGCTCGAATATAGCCAATTCTACAGGTCCAATTTTCAACCACGCCACGAATGTTGGCTTCCAAGTCCCCTAACGTTTCTGGTTTGTTGGCGTAGACGAGCGACTTCACATATCCCCAAAGAAAATAATCCAATGGTGTCAAATCACACGATCTTGGTGGCCAATTGACAGGTCCATTCCGCGAAATTATGCGCTCATCGAATTAATTGCTCTGATGGACGATTATGTCGACCATAAAATTGACGGAGCTTGCGGTGAACTTCGCGAACTGAACCATTACTTTCGAAATAAATTTGCACGATTTGCAAGCGTTGTTCTTTTGTCAACCTGTTCATGATGAAATGGCAAACCAAACTAAATATTAATCACTTGATAGCTGACAAAATGGTCGCCAGTTAAAAAAGTGATGCCAACTTAAAGTTCTATACCCCAATAAAAAACACCCTTTACATACATTAGAAGTTTAGAGTTAATAATAGACTCTGGAAGGTCATTTGTGAATAATAAGAATAAAACAGGCCCTAAATGGCTATCCTGAGGCACTCCCGATAGAATCAGAATTTGTTTAGAATAACAATTTCCAAATTTAACAATCTGGGAGTGATACGAAAGATACGAAGATATTCACTTCAAGAAGTCAGAGCTAAAACCAATGCAATCTAATTTATATACCAAAAGTTCATGGTTCACTTTAGCAAATGCCTTATTAAAATCCGTATATATGGCATCAGTCTGATTACCCTGAACAAATTCATCAATAACGTCAGAAGTAAACTGAATCAAATTGTCACAGTAGAAAAGCCCTACGAAATCCATGTTGGTATGGACTCAATATAGAAGAAACCCTATGCGATACCACCTCAGTAACCAATTTCTCAAATAGCTTCGGAATAACACTCAACTTAGCTATCCCTCTATAGTTTGACACGTCAATTAGACTGCCAGACTTATGGAGGGGATCAATGAATGAACTCCTCCAAGCCAAAGGGAAATATCCAAATCTCAATGAAGTATTAAATAATAATGTTAGCGGAATAGCCAAGACACTAGCACAGAATTTCATAATTATACTTGGTACTCCATCGGGGCCAACACTATTGGATTTGAGATTATTTAAATTGGACAAAACCAAGGGAAAATCAATAACAGGGATTTCCAGTTGACTCAATGCAGAGATATTAAAAGGATAAGTGTCATTCGATCGATAAGATCGTTCAGAATAAGTCGTCGCAAAACAATCAGCAATCGCCTGATCTTCACAAAATTTTAAACCATTCATTTTAATCCTAGTCGCGGATCTACGCTTAAGATTCACGAAGTCATAAAAAGATCTAGGGTTCTTCCTAAATTCATTCTTTAGTTTCTCCAAGTATATTCTATAACGTCTCTGAGACTCAATGCTATATCTCGACCTAGCAACGGAGTATTTGATATAATCAGAATTTAAACCAGTCTTCTTAAATTTCTTAAAAAGTCTACTTCTCGAATTCTTCATACTAGACAACTCACGAGAATTAAAAGTCGACGTCAACGGTGTTAAAGCCTCCGCATCAGTCAAGGTAAGCCAAGATACTGAGGGTAAATTTAAATTCCCTAAAATCATAATATGGTCCAAATCGCCTGCCCTCGAAGCAACCATACCAATCGCAGTCAAGTGCCTCTCATAAACACAAAACTCGGACGATGGAGGAATATAAGAACATGTAACAAACAATTTACTATGTCCCATTTTAATATGGACTGTAATAAATTCAATGTCATCAAACCCTTGTAGAATAAAGCGTTCGGATGAGAACTCATTAGCAACCGCGACAAGAACACCGCCACCAATTTTCCATACGCGATACTTCCTAAATACAACATATCTTCTACATAAAATCTCAGAGTCCAAAATCGAAACTTTCAGCCAGGTCTCAGTAATCGGCAACATCAGACACCGGCTCAGCAACCGAAGCATAAGTCGGGATATCACCGTCCACAGTGACTGACCCGCTGACTACAGTAGCCGTAGCCTCAGAAACAGCCGGGGCCACCGAAATAACTCCATCCGATCTAATGGTGCTAGGTGTCACAGATTTCGCAGTCGTGGGCTTAGTAGCCGCCATCCTCGCCGTTCTCTTACGTTTCTGGCCTGAAACTACCGGCGACTTAGTAAACTTAGTAAACAATTATGGGTATTTATCCAGATTGGATGCACACTTGTTAAATCTTGTATAAATCGGTCCTTTCCCATTTCAGCAACCTCGGACATTATAAAAATCTACACTAATTTTTCTACATTTGGCGCAACACCAACGTAAACCATTGTTCTCCCCGTACAATGCGTCCACGACCATTGCACCTACACAAGCACATTTAGCATGCCATCGACTCGTACAGAACCAGCATTCAATGGAACGCTCACTGTCCGAGAGAATTTTACAACTATCATACGAGCACGATATGACTTTCTAAAATACCCTAATCCACACAGTGTTAGAGGGTATACATAACGTAACTGAAACAAGTAAAAAGGGCGTTAAGTTCGGCCGGGCCGAACTTTATATACCCTCCACCATGGATTGCATTCCACAGAGGTTGTCGGTTTTCGTAGAAGTGCAGTAATATTACAGGAAAATATAATTTTTTAATATAGCAAACCAAAACAAATACAAATATTGAAAAAATCTATATATATAAAAGAGTTGCGTTACTGACTGACTGACTGACTGACTGACTGACTGACTGACTGACTGACTGACTGACTGACTGACTGACTTATCATTGACCAGCCCCCAGACCAAACGGCTGAAGCCAGGGTCATGAAATTTTCAGGGTAGTTCCCAAATATGACGTAGACGTCGACTAAGAAAGGGTTTTACGAAATTCGTACTTTTAGGGGATAAAATGGCCCAAAAAGGGATAAACATCGAACCCTCGTCCTGACTAAACGGCAGTAGCTATAAACATGAAATTCAGTGAGTTCCTTGCAATGACCATGCAGACGAGCTACAAATAGGGATTTTTCGAAATTTGTACTTTTAAGGGGCAAGCGGGACAAAAAGGGATAAAAATGGTACCAACTAAAGTATTACAGCTAGAATCGTGAAATTTGGTATGTAAATTCCTCTGACCATATAGAAACGAAGTAAAATTTTATTTTTTCGAAATTTGTACTTTTAAGGGGAGAGCGGGACAAAAAGGGATAAAAATGGTACCAACTAAAGTATTACAGCTAGAATCGTGAAATTTGGTATGTAAATTCCTCTGCCGATATAGAAACGAAGTAAAATTTGATTTTTCGAAATTTGTACTTTTAAGGGGCGAGCGGGATAAAAATGGTACCAACTAAAGTATTACAGCTAGAATCGTGAAATTTGGTATGTAAATTCCTCTGACGATACAGAAACGAAGTAAAATTGGATTTTTCGAAATTTGTACTTTCAAGGGGCGAGCGGGACAAAAAGGGATAAAAATGGTACCAATTAAAGTATTACAGCTAGATTCGTGAAATTTGATTTGTACTTTTAAGGGGCGAGCGGGATAAAAATGGTACCAACTAAAGTATTACAGCTAGAATCGTGAAATTTGGTATGTAAATTCCTCTGACGATACAGAAACGAAGTAAAATTGGATTTTTCGAAATTTGTACTTTGAAGGGGAGAGCGGGACAAAAAGGGATAAAAATGGTACCAACTAAAGTATTACAGCTAGAATCGTGAAATTTGGTATGTAAATTGCTCTGCCGATATAGAAACGAAGTAAAATTTGATTTTTCGAAATTTGTACTTTTAAAGGGCGAGCGGGATAAAAATGGTACCAACTAAAGTATTACAGCTAGAATCGTGAAATTTGGTATGTAAATTCCTCTGACGATACAGAAACGAAGTAAAATTGGATTTTTCGAAATTTGTAATTTCAAGGGGCGAGCGGGACAAAAAGGGATAAAAATGGTACCAACTAAAGTATTACAGCTAGATTCGTGAAATTTGATTTGTACTTTTAAGGGGCGAGCGGGATAAAAATGGTACCAACTAAAGTATTACAGCTAGAATCGTGAAATTTGGTATGTAAATTCCTCTGACGATACAGAAACGAAGTAAAATTGGATTTTTCGAAATTTGTACTTTTAAGGGGCGAGCGGGACAAAAAGGAAAAAAAATGGTACAAACTAAAGTATTACAGCTAGAACCGTGAAATTTGGTATGTAAATTCCTCTGACGATATAGAAACGAAGTAAAATTGGATTTTTCGAAATTTGTACTTTTAAGGGGAGAGCGGGACAAAAAGAGATAAAAATGGTACCAACTAAAGTATTACAGCTAGAAACGTGAAATTTGGTATGTAAATTCCTCTCACCATATAGAAACGAAGTAAAAATAGATTTTTTCGAAATTTGTATTTTTAGGGGGCGAGAGGGACAAAAAGGGATAAAAATGGTACCAACTAAAGTATTACAGCTAGAAGCGTGAAATTTGGTATGTAAATTCCTCTGACCATGTAGAAGCGCAGTATAATTGAATTGTTCGAAATTTGTACTTTTAAGGGGAGAGCGGGACAAAAAAGGGATAAAAATGGTACCAACTAAAGTATTACAGCTAGAATCGTGAAATTTGGTATGTAAATTCCTCTGACCATATAGAAACGAAGTAAAATTGATTTTTTCGAAATTTGTACTTTTAAGGGAAGAGAGGGATAAAAATGGTACCAACTAGAGTATTACAGCTAGAAACGAGAAATTTGGTATGTAAATTCCTCTGACCATATAGAAACGAAGTAAAATTGGATTTTTCCAAATATGTACTTTTAAGGGACGAGCGGGAGAAAAAGGTATAAAAATGGTACCAAGTAAAGTATTACAGCTAGAATCGTGAAATTTGGTATGTAAATTCCTCTGACCATGTAGAAGCGCAGTAAAATTGGATTTTTCGAAAATTGTACTTTTAAGGGGCGAGCGGGATAAAAATGGTACCAATTAACGTATTACAGCTAGAATCGTGAAATTTGGTATGTAAATTCCTCTGACGATATAGAAACGAAGTAAAATTGGATTTTTCGAAATTTGTACTTTTAAGGGGAGAGCGGGACAAAAAGAGATAAAAATGGTACCAACTAAAGTATTACAGCTAGAAACGTGAAATTTGGTATGTAAATTCCTCTCACCATATAGAAACGAAGTAAAAATAGATTTTTTCGAAATTTGTATTTTTAGGGGGCGAGAGGGACAAAAAGGGATAAAAATGGTACCAACTAAAGTATTACAGCTAGAATCGTGAAATTTGGTATGTAAATTCCTCTGACCATGTAGAAGCGCAGTATAATTGAATTGTTCGAAATTTGTACTTTTAAGGGGAGAGCGGGACAAAAAGGGATAAAAATGGTACCAACTAAAGTATTACAGCTAGAATCGTGAAATTTGGTATGTAAATTCCTCTGACGATACAGAAACGAAGTAAAATTGATTTTTTGAAATTTGTACTTTTAAGGGAAGAGAGGGACAAAAAAGGATAAAAATGGTACCAACTAGAGTATTACAGCTAGAAACGTGAAATTTGGTATGTAAATTCCTCTGACCATATAGAAACGAAGTAAAATTGGATTTTTCCAAATATGTACTTTTAAGGGACGAGCGGGAGAAAAAGGTATAAAAATGGTACCAAGTAAAGTATTACAGCTAGAATCGTAAAATTTGGAATGTAAATTCCTCTGACCATATAGAAACGAAGTAAAATTGGATTTTTCGAAATTTGTATTTTTAGGTGGTGAGAGGGACAAAATGGGATAAAAATGGTACCAACTAAAGTATTACAGCTAGAATCGTGAAATTTGATATGTAAATTCCTCTGACCATGTAGAAGCGCAGTATAATTGAATTGTTCGAAATTTGTACTTTTTAGGGGGTAGGCGGGACAAAAAGGGGTCCAATTTAAGAATTGCAGCTATAGTCCGGAAATTTGGAGTGTAAACTGTGTGTAAAGCGCAATCTAAAGGATTTTTTGACATTTTCTTATAGGGGTGAGCAACAAGGGATAAAAGTAGTACCTACTAAAGTATTGGAGCTATAGTCGTGAAATGTGTGACAACGAGAATCGCAAATCTTAACGAATTTTTCTAATTCTGTACTTATAAACAATGAGCGGTATAAAAATAGTACCAACTAAAATATTTCAGCTATAGTCGTGAAATTTAGTGTGTAATGTTCTCTGACCATATAGAAGCGCAGTAGTTTGATTTTTCGAAATTTGTACTTTTAAGGGGTGCGCGGGACGAAAAGGGATAAAAATGGCGTACAATCATTTAATTACGTAAGCGCGGAACATAAATGGATATTTCAAAATTTGTACTTAAAAGGGGGGATACGGCACAACAAGGAATAAATGTGTTACCAAATAAAGTACATATTTTTAGGGGAAGCAAAAACACATTTTACCTATTGTGATTTTTCGAAATGTGTACTTTTTGGGAAAGAAGTGCTTAATGTTATAAACTGGCTGGCTGAATCTAGAAACATGAGATCGAGGATATAAATGGTTGTAATATTTTGTTCAAAACTTGGTGGAAATTATACATACGAAGTAGTTCAGCTAAAATAGTGTATATCGACAAGCACATTCCTTTGACTGTGTGTGAGTGCTAGCTAATAGGAGGTTTCCAAATTACTATTTTAGATTTGTCTATATCCACCAAAAGAAAATTAAATAAATACTATCCAAAAACAAAGACGGATAAAATTAACAAATAACTGGCTTTTTCGCGTGCGAAGCAGCGGGTACTGCTAGTAATTTTATAAATAAATATAATATTTTAATTATTTCAAACCATTATTTATTTCAAATCAAAAAATAAATATTTATATTTATATTTTCAAAAAGCTTAAATACCATAAATATTGGTAGATAGTGGGAGCTATAGTTGGTTGTATTTTCATTCTATTTTAATTCCAAAAGTACAAAAAAATCCATTATCAGACGTACATAGTGCAAAATAACCTAACTTCAGGATTCAACCAATTTTTGCCATAATAGAAAAGGTACAAATTTGGAAAAAAAACTTTTTATTTTGCGTGTCTATGCAGGCAGAGGAATGTATACACCGAATTCCATAATTCCATCTGCGACCATGTGGTTGGTACCATTTTTACCCCCTTGACGTTTCTACGCAATTAGAATTTCATCATTCTAGCTGTAGTCATTTAGTTGGTACTATTTTTATCCCTCTGTACCATTGTATCCCTTGAAAGAACGAATTTCGAAAAATTCGTTTATTTTCCGATTCCTACGCAATCAGAGGAATTGCATGACTCTAGCTGCGGTCATTTGGTTGGTACTATTTGTATCCCCTTTTTCAATTTTAACCCCAAAATGTACGAATTTCGAAAAATTCGTCTATTTTCCGTGTCTACGCGTCAGAGGAATGTATACTCAGAATTTCATGACTCTAGCTGCGGTCATTTAATTGGTACTATTTTTATCCCCTTTTTTAATTTTAACTCCAAAAAGTACGAATTTCGAAAAACCTGTTTATTTTAAGTGTCTACGCAATCAGAGGAATGCATACACCGAATTTCATTATTCCAGGTGTAGCCGTTTGGTTGGTACCATTTTTATCCCTCCGTACCCATTGTATCCCTTGAAAGTACGAATTTGGAAAAAACCTTTTATTTTTCATGTCTACGTAGTCAAAGGAATGTATACTTCGAATTTCATGACTCTAGCTGCGGTCATTTGGTTGGTACTATTTTTATCCCCTTTTTCTATTTTGTCCCCAAAAAGTACGAATTTCGAAAAATCAGTTTATTTTCCGTGTGTACACAGTCAGAGGAATGTATACTCCGAATTTCATGACACTAGCTGCGGTCATTTGATTGGTACTATTTTTATCCCCTTTTTTCATATTAACCCCAAAAAGTACGAATTTTGAAAAATCCGTGTATTTTACTTGTCTATGCAATCAGAGGAATGTATACACCGAATTTCATTATTCTAGGTACAGCCGTTAGGTTGGTACCATTTTTATCCCTCTTTTCCCATTTTACCCCTTAAAAGTACGAATTTGAAAAAAATACTTTTATATCATGTATCTACTCAATTAGAGGAAAGTTTCTAGCGTGTTTCGTGTTTCTAGCTGTTCTCGTTTAATGTGTACCATTTTTATCCCTTTTTTGCCCCATTTCACCCCCTACAAATAAAAATCACTTTATGGTGCAGTTTTTTTGCTATAAGGGTAATACGCATACCAAATATCAAGCAAATATAAACAGACATATTCAAAAAACATGCTTAAATACGCTAAAATAGTATGGATTATTATGGGTATTTTTAGTCCTTGTGAGGGAAAATTTTTTCCCTTTGGGCCGATTTCGCCCCATTTCAATCCCAATCGTAGATGCTAGCGTGCTTTCAACAGGCGGACGGACGGACGGACATGGCTAGATCGTCTTAGAATTTTATGACGATCAAGAATATATATACTTTATAGGGTCTCAGGTCAATATTTTAAGGTGTTACAAACGGAATGACAAAGTTAGTATACCCCCATCCTGGAGGTGGAGGGTATAAAAATGTGCCACTTTATGTTCATAATAATACTGATCATCATATTAATCACATAAAGTCATATTAAAATTAACTTAACCTTCGCACGCCCAAAGGTTTTTATGTACATGGTAGTCCGAGATTATTTTATTTTTGTGTTGCTAGAGCCGTATTTACACCATTCCACAGCTGTATAAACAAAAGAGGAATATAAAGAGAAGAAGACAAAAAAAACAACAAAAGCAGGAGTATTATTGGAATTTGGATGAATTTGATTCGGAAAGCGAACAATCGACTTTTGAAGGTGAGGACGAAAATGATGACGATTATTTGCCGGAAGAACAGATTTAGATTCCGTTTGCTAAGTTGTAGAAGAAGACTTGCTTCCAGAGTTGAACGACAATAGTGACTCTGATAGCGATGATGAGAGCGATAATGCAAATGACAATGATGATCAAGCCGGTCCCTCGAATACCACATTTTTTACAACTAAAGAAGGTATAAAGTGGTACAAGGATCCACTATCTTTGCATCGTCTGTGACGGGGTATACATATTTGGACTTTGTTTTTATTATCTGGATTAAATAAGAAATTTAGTCACTGAGTAAGTTATCAATGTTTGAAAAACGGAAATCCCACCCGGTTGGGTTTTGGGCGTGCGAAGGTTAACATTGAACTGAGTGAGATCAATATTAAATATACTGTTTTATTCAGTAACACAGTTATATTGCTGTGAAAGGCATTTTGCTTTCCATGCAAGCAGAAAATGTTATAACAAGATTATATATATATATCAAATATTTTTAGCAATGCAAAAATTACAAAAAACGTATGTCCGGTTAATGGTATAAGAGATGGTCAATAACTGCAAGAATTATCAGTTGTTTCGATTTTATAGCTTTCGTTATTTCCTGAGACAATATAAAGTATATATTCTCGATCTTCATTGAACATTGTAAGATGATCCAATCCGTCTGATGAAAGCACGTTAACACTTAAACGAAAGGAGCTATGACGTCCGAAATTCGTACTTTTAGGGTGAAATGGATTAAACGCATACCTAGGAATCGGCTGTATCTAGATTAGTAAAATAATGGAAATTGGGGGTTTGCTGTAAAATCATGAAAACACGAAAATTACATAAAAAATCGTGGACAAAGGTTATAAAAAATACGAACATACTAAACGAATTGTGCCAATTTCAAAATTGTATAATTCTAATTTCGCTAATGGACACCAAATTGTTCGTATAAGTTTCATTTTAATTAACCGATACCACTTCTTGACATCTGACTAGAGCAATATCTTATAACTTTTAATTGTGTATTACAATAAAATTTGAAAATTTAATAACAAAATCCTTTAGTAATTTTAAAAAGTGCAGATAGCAATAACTATGATATCATAATGAAATCTAAAAACATTCTTAATAAAAGCTAATAATTTGCTTGATGCTAACCCGTTGCTTAACTATCTAGTTGGAATGAAATTATTAAAAAGTAATTTACCTCTAAATTAATAATTATGTAAAAATCTATTGGTGGGACGAAATTCGTCGTTTCTGCGAAATAGTATTGGAATAACCTTTTTATATAGAATTTTTTTACTTATATAAAAGAAAGTACAATACTTTAATTTATAAATAAAATACAATTTGCATTTTTAAATTTCTTTCAATTCAAACTCTCGTAGTATCAAATTCGGGTGGGACATTTGTATGAGGGCTATATCAAAACATTAACCCACATATTCCACTTCCACAATAGATGTTCACAGGTCAAATATAATATGGTGTGGCTATTCATATATTTCGTTTGTAAGATTTGCAATGCGGCATTTTTATGAAGCTGTATCTAAATCTGAACCGATGTGACATATTTTATCACAGATGAAAAACAACGGTTACTGTTACTTCTAAATGTTTTGGGAGTTTGTAATGATAATACAAATCCATTTCGACAAACGAAGAAAACTGTTTGATATAAACATATTTCTCTTTGTTCATTTACAACAAGTGATGACATGTTTACCGCAAACAAACTAATTTTTCCCACAAACTCAAAAACGATGTTCACGTGTGTACAATTTCGTTTCTACGTAATGCAATTTTTCTCTGCGTATAGGTCTATATTTTAAAGTTACGAAACAATAAGAAATGAGTTTTAACTTACTGATTTTTTGTCATATTTCTCACTTCACTGTCAAATATTTTTCAGGGTTAATATTTTTTATTTTTGTGTACATATGTAACAAGTATTATTCGAAAGAGATACAACAAATTCAGTAACTTGGATTTACGTAGGAAAACGAAACTCTAAAATACCAATTATTTGGTTTTTTTGAATTAAAATTTTTAGGTGTTTCTGCTTGCATTTCATCGAGTACAAAAAAACTATATCTTTATACATATTTAAGATTATAAAAATGAAGCAACATTTCCAAATATTTTTTATTTAATCGGAATATGCGTATAAAGATTTTGAATAAGCATCCTGTTACTCATGTAACTACTGTATAAATTAAAAACCCCATACTCATTAGACATCATATTTAGACCCATACTTTGTCAACATATCCAATTTTCTGCAATTATCATAGAGCCGAGGAATTCTATCGTCTTTTGTGTAATATTTCTTCAAAATATATATGTAAGTAAGGAAAGGCTAAAGTCGGGCGGGACCGACTATACATGACACACTCCACTTTCTATCGGAATACAATTCAATTCAGTAAAAAAGTGAAAATGGGAAATTTTTTTGTATGTTTCCTAATCACAGGCCAATTTGCCAAATCGAGAATAATATTTGTATCGGGGCTATATCCAAACATGGAATGAAGTGACTAACTTTCACAATAACTTCTTGTGGAAGTATAACGTGTTATGCTCAATTTTAAGAAATTCTCTGAAAATACACGGTTTCTGGGGGAACGAAATTTTCATGGGAGCTATATATAAATCTTAACCGATCTAACACATTTTTACAACAGATGTTTCCAGTTGAAATATAAGGTGGTTTGCGAATTTTGAAGAAAATCTGTTAAAATATGTGGATTCTAGAACGGAAATATTCAAATTGGGAACGAAATTTGTATGGGAGCTATATATAAATCTGAACCGATCTAACACATTTTTACAACAGATGTTTCCAGTTGAAATATAAGGTGGTTTGCGAATTTTGAAGAAAATCTGTTAAAATATGTGGATTATAGAGCGGGAAAATTCAAATTGGGAGCGAATTTTGTATGGGAGCTATATATAAATCTGAACCGATCTAACACATTTTTACAACAGATGTTTCCAGTTGAAATATAAGGTGTTTTGCCAATTTTGAAGAAAATCTGTTGAAATATGTGGATTCTAGAGCAGAAAAATTTAAATTGAGAGTGAAATTTGTATGGGAGCTATATATAAATCTGAACCGATCTAACACATATTTACCACAGGTGTTTCCAGTTGAAATATAAGGAGTTTTGCGAATTTTTAAGAAAATCTTTAAAATATGTGGATTCTAGAGCGGAAAAATTCAAATTGGGAGCGAATTTTGTATGGGAGCTATATATAAATCTGAACCGATCTAACACATTTTTACAACAGATGTTTCCAGTTGAAATATAAGGTGTTTGCCAATTTTGAATAAAATCTGTTAAAATATGTGGTATCTAGAGTGAAAAGGGTCAAATCGGGAGAGCAATTCGTATGGGGGCTATATCTAAATCTGAACCGATTTTCTTTAAATTAAATAGCGTTTGTCCTTGTCCCGAAAAACTTCGTTGTGCAAAGTTTCGTTTGGTTCTGGATACAATTGCGACCTGTATCGTGATTACAACAATAGATGGAAAGAGATTCTAAGCCGATCGGTATAATTAACAATGGGTCTATCTCCATTCCTTTTGGGTGTTACAAACAAATGCACAAAGACATAATACTCTCGTGGAGTGTATAAAAAGAGAAGTTCTACACTTAGATAACAAGTCGGCTGCCTAGCATCTGCTATTACAGCACTTTTTGGTATAACAACAGTTTTTCTGCAATATTACATCATCATTCACATTGCTAAAAGAGTTTGCAGTCTGCTAAAATTGGCTGCTGTTAATTAAAATATGAAAAAATAGATAAGCGTTGATAAGCGAGTTTAGCTCGAATTTCCTTTTATATTGGCTTGGGACAATATGCGTATCATAAAAAAGACAATCGCAATATCTTTACGTTGTAATAAATAATAAATAAATTGGTAATAAATTGGTAATAAATTGGAAATGCTAAAGTCGGGCGGTGCCGTCTACATGATACCCTCCACTTTCCACCTATTACAATTGAATTCGTGGAAAAGTGATATCGGGAACGATTTGTATGGGTACTATATATGTCGTCTATAGAGCGGAAAAAGTCAAATTGACAGTGAAATTAGTATGGGAGCTATATCTAAATCTGAACTGATCTGGCCTACTTTCACCACAGATTTTTTCAGCTCAATTATAAGGTAATGTGCCAAATTTGAAGAAAATCGGTTAAAATATGTGGTCTTTAAAGTGGTCAAATCGAGTGCAAAATATGTACTGTGCCAAATATGACGAAAAATCTGTTATAATATGTGGTCAAATCAGGAGCAGCATTTGTATGGAGGGTATATATAATCTGAAACGATTTACTTCAAATTAAATAGGGTTCGTCCTTGGTCCACAATACTCACTTGTGCCAATTTTTGTTAGAATCGGACAATAATTGCGACTACAAGAATAGACGGACGGACGGACAGACAGACGGACATGGCTAAATCGTTTCAAAAACTGATTCTAAGTCGATCGGTATACTCACTTTCTTTTGATGTTACAAACAAATGCACAAAGACATAATACCCTAGTGGAGGGTATAAAAAGTGAGGGTATAAAAGTGTTTTTTCTATATTGCTAAAAACAGCATACGGCTGTTTACCATCTTAGCGGATACAAATCTGCTGTCCCTTTTTCAGCAGCAGAAACTCTGCTCTTTCAGTAGACTTTCTGCTTTCTTTTACTGAAAAATTCCTTTGAGTGTACTTATAGATGGATTACTGAAATGCAATTTTGCCGACGATGTCTGTCGGACGAATGTATCAAAATATTTCTCGAAGATCCTGGTAATAAAATATGAATGGTTTCCAAACGCTCACATAATCAACTTAACTTCATTTATCATTGCGCCATAGACTGACTAGACTTCACGAGAAAATTGAACATTGATTGAATATTGACTAAAATAATTAACAGAATTTTCACCTGCATTATTTTTTGTAAAACTACACTTAGAAAAATAACATTCCTAAATCTGAGTAATATTCATACTACAATTTAGTTCAACAATTTTACTCCAGTTCAGTAAATATTTCCTAAAAAGTTAGAAAATTAACTAAGTTTCCTTTCTTTCAAAGCCATTGCAAATAGTTCATTTAATAGAAATAGGGTAGCAAATTTATTTTAAAAAATTTTAAAAACATTTCTTTGGATCTAATAAAAAATTTTACAATTGAGTAAATTCATACTTATGTGGAAGAATATTTAGGTTTATGTGAGAAAAAAGTCTGAAATTGTTTGTATGGAAAAAATTCCATTTAGGAAATTTTAATTTAAAAATGTGTTTTTTCTAAAATGAAGAAATGTTTACTGAAATTTATGTCGAGTTTTTCATACATTTAAGTATTAATGAACTTATAAAAAACATTTGAAATTGTTTAAAAATTTCTTGAATATTAATCTAAGAAGACTTATTTCTTAAATACTTTAAGAATTATTCTAAACAACCTACTCCTCAGTTTAAGTAAAAAATTGGTTGTTGTAAGGAAAAAATCAGCAAAATTGTTCTCAGTTTGAGTAAATATTTACTTGATTTGAGTAAAAATTTACTTAGTTTTAGGAAAATTTGACTTAAATTTAGTAAAAATTTATTTGGTTTTAGGAAAAAATTACTTAGATTTAGGAAAATTTCAGCAACATTTTACTTAGATTTAGTAAAAATGTACTTGGTTTGAGGAAAAACTTACTGGAATTTTCCTCAGTTTGAGTAAATATTTACTTGGTTTGAGGAAAATTGAACTAGATTCATGTACTAACTTCAAGGAAAAGTTTGAACTTGATTTCAGGAAATTTTGCTTTAGCGCTATACGAAGTTAAATTTTCCTAAATTTTAGTTCATTTTAACTCATTATAGGGTTCACTATTTTATGAGTGTAGATGAAACCCCCACCCTTGCGCACGGCCCTGAAGGCAGTATTGCAATTGGTCGGAATTCTGTTTTAGTTTTTGGGTAAGGTATTATTTTCGCGTGTTTCCATTTTGTTGGGAAGCAGCTGCTCATAATTATCGTGTTAAAGAAGTGAGTTATGTATGGTAGCAACATGGACATTATGAATCTCATAAATTTGGGATGAATATTATCATAACCCACGGCATTGGACTTAACACCAACAGAACTAAGGAAAACTTTTCTAGGTTCTACGTATGAGAAACCAAACCTGGGTGTATCTTGACTACCTGAGTGGACAATGTGGTCGTAGAAGCTTGGATTTGGTGTTATCTTTGATATTTCAATGAAGTTTTTATTTATATTAGAACCAGCGGCAGATTCGAAACGGTATTTTTAGTAAGCTATCTTGTATTTTCTTATTTCAGCTGTAACTATCTTTCTAGCTTGGCGGTAAGTATCTTTGAGATCAGATGTTTTAAATCTTTTCTAACGATAGTAAGCCACATCGCCGTCGCCGCTATGCGATATTACATTAGAATTTAATCCTTTTTTACATAGACTACCACTCCTCCGCCATGACTATTTCTATCGGCTTTGTATAACTTGTAACCATTTAAAGATACGAGACTACCTTGTGTTACAGAGCCAAGTCTCGGAAATGCATATAACATCCAATCGAAATTCATCCATTTTATTTTTAAGACTGGGCGTTTATGTGGCATATTTTTATTACAGGGTTTATTCTGGCCAAGACACTTGCCATGTTAATCAGAACGTGTCTGGATGCACCGGTGTTATTCAAAGTATTGTTCATTATAACTGAGGTGTATATTCGAAGAAGAACTAACATCAACGCGTACATTAAGGACAGGGTTAAACGAAACTATTAGAATTACATTGCAATTAAAAAATAGGTTGATATTTGTAGCTATTTGTTATAAAGATATGTGGTAAATTTGATGGATATGTATGTATATTTGTAGTGATGATATGTTTGTTGTCTTCAGGAAGTCATCATTGCGTACCACCATCCTCAGTATTATCACGAAAAAACTGTTTCAGCTGTTCGTTGAAACAATTTGAACACGTCATCACTCGTTTTTATATAGACCGCGCATTGTAAAAACTGAATGTAAAAGTTTTTTTTTTTAATTTACGCGCTTCATGGAAGATTTTGAAATTTGATTCACTTAAGTTTTCATTTATGAATATTGGATCATTTGATTTAAAATTGAGAACGTTATTGCGCCTTGCAAACGATCTTTGTTTGATCGCTGGTACATCGCTATAGTTTTTAAAATAAAATTTTTTCGTAGGGTGATGATAGTTTCACTATTATAATTGCATGTTGGCCCTTGTTATTATTTTTAAGTCTATATATAGCCTGAATTTTAGGAGTTTATATACTCAAATTGTTACTCAAAGTACATAATAGTTCATTTAAATTTTCATCATTATAATGGGGAACACCGTTTATACGCAAGTCGCACGAAACAGCTGAGTTTTCTTGGTGTAGAATTTTTTTGTTGTAACTTGAACAGATCGTCTTTCACGTTGTTTACGTCGATTTCTACTGCATCTACTTTGTTCATTTTTTCTTTCCCCTTTTCCCGTATCCCCGGAATTTGTATGGGATTCCCACGAGAATTCAGTAGAAAGTTTTACCTATTTTTCGCACTTTCTTCACCACGTCTTCACTATAAAATAGTAAAAGGTACCAAAAATTTTAACAAAGATCACTTTTAATTAGATATGTGTAAGCTAGGCGATACAAATCTTCTACCTTGAATATGGTAATTTGCCATATATGATTGATATCAAGTTAAAAATAACGTTAGTAATATTTTGAGATAATTAAATTTCAGAATTTTTGATATATTTATGAATAAAGTACGATAAATTTATATGTTAATATCTGTGGAGAAATCGTACAGGTTTTATAAAAAATTTTACCAATAAATTTAAAAATATATTCATAAAATATAAAGCAATAACTATTTATTGAAAAAAAAATGACAATATTGCTGCCTCAAAGTATAAATTTAGGTTTTCGAAGCTGCAGGAAAGGGAACTGATCATTTAAGATTTAATTACAATTAAAAATACATCTCCCGAGTGTGCATATTGATAACTCTATCACGCTACATTCTCCAATAAAATTAGAAATAGATTATCTGATGAGTCTATAAATGCGTTGTCTGTTTTAAAAAGATTTTATATTTCAAAAAACTCTTAATTTAATATGCCTAGGGATATATGTTTAATTATTTTTTCATCCTTGGAAAAAGTTGATTTCATTTTTGTCTGTATTGCCATTGATTCTTTGAACCAGGAGGATTTCGGATGAGGGTTTAAAAGCTTTTTCGATATGATTTTTATTCAAAACATAATAATATACTTTATTAAAGTTCGAATGTTTTATTCGAAAAAAGTTTTTATATAGCAAACAATATGCTGACGATTTCCCTTCCGATCCCGGGAAATCGAAAACATAATTCATGTTTCCTGGAAATAAAAATGCAAACCATAAAATGTCATCTATCGAAGCCAGTTGAGAAGTCAGGTATATCAAATGAATGTAGGTCGGCTTGGGTAAATACTTCCTCCGCAATGATTGAAAATATCCTATGATATATATCCTATCCGGCCTACTGGCCGCGCTGCGTCATTGATGTCAAAATTTTAGTCTGAGATCATCTCATAGTTAGGTATAAATCACTGAGGACACATGTGAAAAGAGTGATTGAAGCCTATCTATGAGATGACCTCTGACTGCAAAACTGGGCATCAATGTATTAACACCTACAATTTGATTTGTCGATAATTCTGAGCTATACATGATTCAGCCCGGTCCAAATTAACGCACTCTTAATTGCTTAGTTGCTGTTTTAGAACTAATATGGAAAATTTTTTCTATTTATTTCTACCTAAAGGTCTTACGAATTCATTTCACCGCTGACACATTCTGTATATGTACATTACACCGTGCGCCAGCATTAGATGATTGAAAAATTTAACGACATGCTTTCAGAGTTATGTTCTTTAATTAATTATTTTTATATAAATTATGATGGATGGACACATATATATATATATATATATATATATATATATATATATAATATATACAGTGCGACCTCGTTTACCGCAACTAATAGAAATTATAACTGGTGAAAAAATTTATTTATTTTTTTTATGTATAATTTGAAGTAAAATAAAAATTAAGCAAAAAACTGAACTATAAAGTTGCACATGTTCGAGATAAAAAGCTTGCACATTTTCAAATGACAACACGTGATACCCAAGATTTCGAAAGAAAATATTTGTTAAAATGAGGCGTGGTAGTAATCGAGAAGTTGCGTATATCGAGGGTTCCGATGAACGAGCTCGCACTGGATATCGACACCTTTTTAACTTTTTATTTTAACATACGACATGTGATCTAAATCTTCTATAGTGGAAAAATCGATGAATTACATAACGTGGCGCGTCATGGTAGAAGGTCGTTATTTGATTAAATCATACATTATTCCTATAAATACGTATTTCATTATATACGCTTTTATTATTATACCTCCACCTCCAGGATGAGGGTATACTAACTTTGTCATTCCGTTTTTAACTCCTTGAAATATCGACCTGAGACCCTATAAAGTACAGTTGAGCGTCGATTATCCGTGATTCAATTATCCGGGAACATCAATTATCCGGGATCGATAACGAAAGGAAAATATTTTTATGTCAATTGATTAACCGTGATTACCTCAATTATCCGGGAACAAAGGGAACAGAACAATATACGGTAGAAATTCAAATCTGCAGAAAATATAAAGGTTAAAAAAAATCAAACCACATTAAATGATTTTTTAAGTAATTACGTAAGTAATAATTAAAAATATATAAGTATTATATCTTGCAAGTGTGCATATTGAATAAATAAAACAAACTTTTATGTAAAAACGAGTAAAAAATTTTACCTCAATTAACCGGTAAAATCGATTATCCGGAACGCTTCCGGTCCCGACCATCCCGGATAATCGATGCTCAACTGTATATATATTTTTGATCGTCATAAAATTCTAAGACGATCTGTCCGTCCTCCGTCTGTTGAAAGTACGGCGAAATCGGTCCAAGGGGAACATTTTTTCCTCACAATGGAACAAAAAGGGATAAAAATGGTACATATGAAACGGCAACAGCTAATTGAGTAGTATAAAAGTATTTTTTCAAATTCATACTTTTAAGGGGTAAAATGAGAATAGAGGGATCAAAATGGTACCAACATCTAAATTAATGAAATTCGAAGTAACATTCCTCTGATTGCGTAGACACGTAAAATAAATTCGTACTTTTTGGGGATAAAATGGAAAAAGCGGACAAAAATATGGCCACAGCTAGAGTCATGAAATTCGGAGTATACATTCCTCTTACTGCGTAGACATGAAAAACAAAGGTTTTTTCCAAATTCGTACTTTCAAGGGATACAATGGGTACAGAAGGATAAAAATGGTACCAACTAAACATCTACAGCTGGAATGTTAAAATTCGGTGTGTACATCCCTCTTATAGCGTAGAGACGTAAAATAAAACGAGATTTTGGAAAATCGTACTCTTAAGTGGGTAAAAATGGTACCAACCAAATGACCGCAGTTAGAATCAGGGAATTCGGTATATACATTCCTCTGACTGCATAGACACGCAAAATAAAAAAATGTTTCAAAATTCGTACTTTTTTACTTTAACGGCAAAAATTGATTGAATCATGAGTGATTTGAAATAATGAATTAGTATATTATTTTATATATTTTTTTTTCAATATTTATTTGTTTTGATTTGGCTATATTAAAAAATTGACATTTTCCTGTAATGTTACTGCACTTCTACGAAAATCAACAGCCTCTGTGGAATGAAATCCATGGTGGAGGGTATATAAAGCTCGGCCCGGCCGAACTTAACCCCGTTTTTACTTGTTTGTAGAAAAGTTTTAACATAATTATAAACATTTTGGAAAAATCATGAAAGGTTGCGTAGAGATCAAATGTCATCAATCTATGTTTTGAATATATTTAGAAATAAATATATTTTCGCAGACTTAATGATCTCATATATATATGCACCATATAAAATCCAAATTTGAAAGACCGTAAAATATTAGGCATTCATGTATAATTAGACGTAATTTCAGCAAATATTTTTTGCGTTGTATAGTGTTCCGTTCTTGGATAAGAAAAAATATGTTTGTCGCACGGTGTTATATGTACATGTGTATGAATGGATATGTATGTATTCGTTCCGTAAGTAAGGTGGTTGTATAGATACGAACATGTTGCAGAAACTGGGTCAAATGTAAACTAACAGCAACTTAGCAGAAATTGTTGTTGTGTGATGTACATATGTGTGTACTAAGTAAACGTTAAATCTAGTGCTGGACCGTTTCAGTTCCGTTTCATCTTTCGGTCATAAGGGCAGTGCACTTTGCGAGTTTCCTTCGAGTGGCGTGCAGCCGTGCAGCACGAGCAACGTATTATGGCTACTACATTATTCAGTTTTTCCCTAATAAGAGCTTCCTCGCAACTATAATTATTTAAATTATTTTGGTGATTAAAAATATATTGGTGAAGGTCGCGAATATGTGTGCTAAAATGTTTACTTTGGTTGTGTCAATTCATTTGTGTTTGTGTAAAAAGTAAAGCGCACACACACAATACCAGAGAAAAAACGATTGCAATCCAATCGTATGCAGTTTAATGTATGGAACTAGAATTTGTGTCCGCAATATTTAATACCAAATTTATGAAATAATGTATTGATCGACGCGAAAAGATAATCAACAGATAAAATAGAGCTGTGGTAGTTTAGATACTGCACTTGACCAAACCCGCTGAAAAGTCAATAAAAATCGACCCAGGTGCAACTGAAAAGTGTTTTTAAAACATTTAGCATACATGTAACACATGTATTATCATGTTACATTATTGCAAAAAAATGTGTATGTTCGTAATTTGTTTGTTATGCGCTGAAAGTCGAAAAGAGGCCACGAGTGCTTGCAACGGAAATAATAGTGTTGTTACCACAAAGAGCTCACTAAAGAAATGCGCATTATCTGGACCATCGGCCAAACCCAACACCGTATTGTTATCAGTGTTGCGTTTTTTGACTGAAACCACCATATACTCACCTCCAATTACTGTATAAGTTACAACCATCTTGTCCGAGACACGAACTACAACAAAACCTCCAATAATCAAACATCACCCACCGTAGTATGTTCGGCCTACGATACTTCATTATATGTGAAAACTCAGGTATCACAGTACGCAAATATACTAAAACATTAAACGTATTTTTTATGACCAGAATGGAAATTGTCGTTGCAGCTGAAAAGCGATAACATAAATGGGCACACACCATACCATGAAAGAGAAAAGAGAACCTTCAACGGCTTCCACACCAGCAACAAAATAAAAAGTAACTAAAACATTCATCAGTGAAAGCCTTCGCAAACAAAAATAAGAAGCAACCTATTTTGCGTTATTTGTTTTGTTCTGTTACGTGGCTCTCTATTACATCCTGTGCGAGTGCAGTCGTTGTTAATGTGCAGTGAAACACATATTATGTATATACATATATATATATGTTTATGTATGCATATATATGTATATATTTAGTACGATGCCGATGTCTTCGTGCCCCAATTACTTTATTCATAAGTAGGGCACATGAAATCGGTCTTATCACTCGTGTGCTCACACGCATCTTCAAATCAAGATGGACAATAAATTGTGATGAATTTAATAGAACAGTTCATATCTCCTAGACATTCCTGAAAAAGTGAAGTGGATTTATGTATGTGCAGTGCTAGTTTAATCGCTAATGAATACGACAAGGCACCCTCTCCAATCGTTTCTATCTTTGGGATACGCGTGTGCGCCTCTGAACATACGATACGTAACTAAAATCCTAAACACACTCACGATGCATTACCAGACTGAACGCTATTCGCAATGGCTTGTGAGAGAGTATTTGTGCTTTTACAAAAACCAAAATAACAACGTTCGTCCTACGACGTCATTTTCCACCATTTACGTTTAAGCTGTGCTTATGTCAGTATGTCTGCAGTATTCACATTCAACTGGGTGTGACACAAACAAAAGTACTCGGGAGTAAAAAACACGAATATTAAACAGCACTGTGTACAGTGTACGGTTTCAACTTGACACAATATCAAATAATTTATCGCAATCTATAAACAAAATTATTTCTCTAATTAATCAACTCATGAAATTGGTTGTTCGATTGAATAAAATATGAGTAACTAATATTTTTTATACGAACATACATATTTGTTTTTTTGTTATGTGCATATAAAAAAAGATAAAATAATCATTTACTATGGAACTACTTTGTTGCAGCATGCAAAAATCTACATCATATGTGTTGTGGACTGAAACCCTCAATGTAAAAAGAATAGTGAAAAAAGCAACGCAGCATCGTTTTAAAACTCTAGGTGAATTTTCTTAATTGAAATTGAAATTGTAATCCTTCAATCCTGGAGAGCAAAAGCGACACCATGTGGTCCAATGCTTTATGCACACTGGGCGTCACAAAACCAATATGCAATTGTCTCAGTAGGCAAGTGGCAGCTGCTGCGGCGGTAGCAGCTGCATCTCAGGGTGCTGCCATCACTACAGGCCCAACATCATCCAACTCCACACCAGCGGTAAATAACCTACATCTACTTTTCATATACGTTCGAATGGGTCGTGGCCCATACAAATAAAAATATTGTTTCCAATCACCCTCTAGAAATTAGGATCGGATTGTTTAATGATGATCTGCAAAATATTTCGTCGCTGGGTCAAGCCGTCTATGAGCTAAACGCTCCTGAAAACACCTCTAAAATCACGTTTTTCCTTTGTAATTTTTTTGTGTTCCTTTTTTAACCAAAAATTTTATTCTGAATTAATAGACACTTGAAAGCACATTAATGAGTTTAATGTGCCACGCTCTTAAAATATTCCTGAGTACAATACACAATAGAATATACAAAAAATGCGAACAAGCCATGGGAACAAATCTGTTTGGCTTCAAAGAAGGGATGGGGACACGAGAAGCTCTATTTTGTGTTCAGGTCACAATACAAGAATGTCAAGAGGTTCACAAGGACATATTCTTATTTTTATCGATTATAAGAAAGCTTGCGACACAGTACAGCACGATAGATTAATGGAAATACTCACGTCCATTGGAAAAGATGACAAAGAAATCATATGTATTCGAAGTCTTTACTGGCACCAAATTGAAATCAACGGAGATTTGACAGATTAAATATCAATATCGAGAGATGCCAGACAAGGAAGTATTTTTTCTCATCTATTATTCAGAAAGAATAAAGAAGGCGTTTATATCATCAACATCAGATATGCTGATAGTTTATCTGGAGTGCAAGACCTAGTTACTGAACTCACTTCTGCAGCGAATCATATGGTCTTATAATATATAATAATATATGATTGTTAGTAAGAAAAATAAATACAATGAAGCAACACTAAAAATAAAAAACTCTTACGTCGAGAGAGTACATAACTTTAAATACCTCGTGGGTTTAATTAATGGTCAGTGGGATTCTTCAAAGGATGACGGATAGAAATGGCAAGAGCCTTTTTCAAATATAAAAAAGTTCTTACCAACCATAAACATTGGACAAAATCCCAGTTTATTAAATGTTATATACAGCCAGTTTTATTATATGCGGTGGAATTGGTAGTATTCTGTAAAGAAAGAAATAAATAACTATAATAATAATAACATCGGAGGGAAATTGACGCCGCAGCGCACTTTTTGCAAAAAGTCTTTACTGGCACCAAATTGAAATCAACGGAGATTTGACAGATTAAATATCAATATCGAGAGATGCCAGACAAGGAAGTATTTTTTCTCATCTATTATTCAGAAAGAATAAAGAAGGCGTTTATATCATCAACATCAGATATGCTGATAGTTTATCTGGAGTGCAAAACCTAGTTACTGAACTCACTTCTGCAGCGAATCATATGGTCTTATAATATATAATAATATATGATTGTTAGTAAGAAAAATAAATACAATGAAGCAACACTAAAAATAAAAAAACTCTTACGTCGAGAGAGTACATAACTTTAAATACCTCGTGGGTTTAATTAATGGTCAGTGGGATTCTTCAAAGGATGACGGATAGAAATGACAAGAAATGGCAAGAGCCTTTTTCAAATATAAAAAAGTTCTTACCAACCATAAACATTGGACAAAATCCCAGTTTATTAAATGTTATATACAGCCAGTTTTATTATATGCGGTGGAATTGGTAGTATTTTGTAAAGAAAGAAATAAATAACTATAATAATAATAACATCGGAGGGAAATTGACGCCGCAGCGCACTTTTTGCAAAAAGAGTTTAAAAATTTGGCTCTGAAAACCCAACTTTCGTATTAAACTATTTTCACAAAAATGGGTTACTGATTCCCTTTTTGTGAAAATAGTTTTTTCGGTTGATATTAATACTTTGTCATCATTCGCTCTATTTTTCATAACACCTTTTACAAAATATCTCCTAGAACTATGCGTTTTTAGTTGCCACTTTGAAAAACCACAAACAATTACTATAAACGTCCAATAATTCGATCAATAAGCTACACTAAGACAAGAACAAAAAATTATATTAAAAGTGCTTTCAAGGGTCTACTTAATAACTCAGAAAAAAATTTTGCAAAAAAAATTACAAGGGAAAACAAGATTTTTGTGTCTGTTTGGAGATGGCTGGGACGAAATATTTTGCAAATCATCATTTAACAATACAATCTTCAGTTCTGGGTGGTGACCGCATCAGTTTATTTTCGCGACCCATCCTAATGTTTAAACTTTAGGTGTGATTTAATGAAAACAAATAAATATATCAGGCATAATTGATATTTTTCTTTTAAATTGGTGTTTTTTATATTATTACTTTTATGAAAAGAAAATAAGATCATAAGAGTGGTTTTGTATCTTAGTATATTTTGATTAAATCAAATAAATATAGTGTTGGTGAGTTTGGGGTTCGCATGAGTACAAATGGGCGCGTGAGTGATTTTTGACTCACGTTCACGCACGCTCACGAAGGAGAAAATGAATCACGCACATTAATTTTTTCGTTGTTTACGTACATGCACGCTCACGTGAGCAACAAAAATTTTACTCATGATCACACGTGATTCACGTAAGTCACGCTAACAAATTCCACAATGAAAATAATATCTGCATGAACCCTTCCGTTTCTGCGCAAACCCGAAAATTATATTATTTAAACCACTTTGTGGTGCGATGTTTGTCTTAAATTATCAGTTGTAAAGTATATTACAAAACTACAGTTTCTAATAAATCGTTAAAGTTTAACGCAAAAGAAGTTGACAAAAACGGAAGACAAAGTTTAAAACAAAACACGATCCAAGAAGACTTGTCTAATTTTTTAATTTAAGCAACACTCTGGGGATGTCCCTTATAATAATAATGCATCGCTTTGGCGAAAGTTATGATTTAAGTTTAGATTTAATTGAATATTGGACTTTTATTTTCAGGCGAAAGTCGTTCGTAAAAAATGTTATATTAAAGTTATGATTTAAGTTTATAATTAATTAAATATATGACTTTTATTTTCAGGGGAAATTTGGTCGTAAAAATGTTATATTAAATTAGCTTCAATCATTAATTATTATATAGAATAATTAAATGGAAACATGTGTTCAATTCAGTCTTATTTTTGATGGAAGTAAAAGTTTGGCAAACAAAATATTATTAAAAAATATATATTTAAAAAATTTATAAGATTACATTTTGGAATTTCATGAAGAAATATTTAATTTGACTTCCTTCTCTTCGTATACTTATACATTCTCTGCTCCCGAGCAAGTGTTTAAGTTATGCCTTTTAAGACTGCGTGTGAAATCTAGCTGAAATGACATAAGGCCGATTTACAAATGTCAGATCCTATACAAATTTGACATTCGAAAATCTACCTCATTTCAAGCTGAAATCGATTCGCACGCAGTGTGAACAAGTTATTACTACACACATGGTAAATTGAAAACAATCTACCAACATTGCAATTGCATCCAAAACGAGTGCATCATTATACCCTACAACAGGGTATTATGACCGACAAAAAGTAGTTGAAGTTAGTTGTAAACAAACCAAAGATGGAAAAGTTCAGTTCTTCAAATATAAAAGAATTACTTATTCGTTACAATCTAATCAACTTTGCATAATAAAAGGAGGTAGATTAAATGGAGTATAAAGCTGTATGCATCCCAACGCATTTTATTTAACCGGAAGTTGAGAAAAACGCTGAGCCGGAAATAAAAACGTTGGTGTGTCCAAAATTAAATCTAGAAACACTGTCAGTGGCGTTTTCGGTAATGCAGGGTCATTTTTACTATCAATTAACAAATTAAATTTATTGTGGTTTTTTCATTGGAATTGTTTTCGCGTGTGAATTTAATTTGTGAATTGGATGATAGTTCAGATTAGTCTGATGCACTGCAGTTATGCGTTTCCGAAAACGCCACTTGACAGTGTTTCTAGATTTAGTTTAAATTTAGCAAATGTGTCAACAACTAGGGATCATAGATTAGGCGGTATATTGTCAAAATATTTTGTGTAATCATTTTTAATTTAAGTAAAACCATGTTTACTTTAACATAACGTACAAATTTGTAGCATGTCATGAATAATTTTTCAAAACATCTAAAATCGAGAAATTAGATGCATTCAACAAGAAACACAAAATTAGTCTGCTCACAAAAACAAAAAGTTTTTTATTTTATCTGATTTTACGATGCCTCCGAAATTGTAGGTGTGATGCGAGGAGGACACGTAACAAAAAATGACATTAAGTCCAACCGGGCCGAATCGTACATATCCTCCACCATGGAGTGTATTCAATAGTATTACCGGCAAATTAGAACTTGTCGAAATGCAGTAACAATTAGTAACATTATGATATTTTGTAAGCATGAATTTTGAAAAGTCCGCAGCACCGATATTTGTTATTCTGGGTGCCATTTTTACCGTTTTTCGGACTGTTTTGCCCTAGAGGTACAAATTTCGAAAATTTCTTTTGTGCCGCTAGACTACACAGTCAGAGGAATGTGCACATTGAATTTTATGATTCTAGAGGCAGCTATTTGATGGGTACCAATTTTATCCCTTTTTCTAATTTTCAATATCGAAGGATTTCTTATTTTTCATTTTGAAAGGTAGCTATTTCAAAAACAACTATCACACTATTCTGATATCTTGTAGAGAATAAATTAAATAATACATATTATTTTCGATGGTGATAGTTCCAGAAATAATTTTTGTCCATTTGACCGCATATGTGGTCAGATTTTTAAAATGTTTGCACCTCTGTTTTGCTTTTTTATCCATCCAAATTAGAAAATGATTGACGTCATCGAACCGAACATCAGCAGTTTGATGAGCAGATCTTTTTTGTCTATTGACATTTTGAGCAGATGAGGTCGCCCTACCGATCGTTTTTTAATGGAACAAGTCTAACAGCTATTTCTTCACGGAAATAATCATCATCATCGTACACTGAAAGAATTATCCTATAACATTTGTGATTTTGTCAAAACCTCAGTGAAATTTTTCATAAAAAGTCATGTTTCATAAAGCACAAATAAATGAATTTCTGAAACATTTCACAGAAATAATTAGATACATTTCTTCATCCAATTAACGCAAGTCTTGTGTCATCTCATAAATTAACCGATATTCAACAGAAGAAAGTGAGATGCCAATCTGGACAAGTACAGCGAGTTAAATAATTCGATTATTCTTGTTAGTAACGGAATCCACAGAATTAATGTTTCGTGGCCAATGCTTTTAGTCATCAAACTAAATTTTGAGCAATGCTAGGGACAACTTCGTATGTTTTCGGTCTTTGGGTCGGTGAACTGAATAAAATCTAAATATAATGCAGTAGTCGCAATTGCAAATACAATTTTTTGCGAATGTTCAGCAGTTGCTTTAATAATAATAGTTTACACAATAAGTTTTACATTTCGACTTTCTACTTATATTCCACGTCAATTTTTCCGGTTCACCGTTTGAAAAACAAACTCATCCGAACCATTGTCCAAAATTCTGTTGAGCGAACGTTCTCAAGTTTCAAGATGTATTTCGCTCATTTCACATGCAAGCCAGCAAAAACTCAAATGACACCACATTGTTATTTGCATTACCTAATAATGACTGCCCATTACCCAGTGCATTATTTTGAAGTATGAAATAATGACCTACTTATAATGGCTTAAAATGTAGTTATTGGTAACAATGCATCCATGTTTTGCTACACATAGAGTTGTATGTAGCTTTGTCTACCAGCCATTGTGATATTGCCGCGGCAGTCGCTAGAAGATTAAAACGGTTTGATATTTTCGTTTGATGAAGTAAATTTAGTTGCTTCTTCAATCGATCGATCAATCGAAGTGTAACATGTGCACACGAGGAATGTGAGTTATTTCTTTGCAGAATCATAAAGTCAACTGGTAAAATACTATATTGGAATTTAAAAAAACGTTTTATTTTATTGTTGATAAGACTATTTATGAACACACCAACAACAATAAGATCATTTTGTTACGCTTGCTGTGATGTTGTTGTTCGTCATACAAATTTTGAAATATAATGAAGTTGAAATAACTTGAAGTTGTTATTTCAAGCACAACAACGTCAACCAACCTACTTACCAACCAGTACTTATATATTAACTTTTTGTAAGCGTGCGTGGAAGTACTTAATTCTTTACAATCCCTTTATAAAAATAATTAGAAACGGCTCCAAAAAATAAGTAGTGAAGACTTTTGGTTTAGTATTATGTCCAACATTACTTGGTAATGAGAATTTTTGCTGTGTATTTTCCATTGCCGTATTCTGAATTGAAGATCCATGGCCGTATCCTTAAGTTGGATATCCATGACAGCAATCGTTAATGGATACAATTAATGAGAAATACACTCACTATGCAGGTATAGTGCCAAATTTCAAAAACGACGCAACCATACACATTTACAACATATTCGAAACAAACAATAAAATCCCGCCAAATACCAAACGAATATTACAAAAACACATATACAACTTCTATATAAAAATATTACGACTCCTAATACAACAAAAACACAACAAATATTCGCAAACTGAGACTTTCTACTAAACACGCAAAACATCTAAATGGAGAAGGCACACAACAACTCGTTGAGAGTGAGAAAATTCTATGCAAGGCCTATAATAACAATAAATAACTCTTTTCAAAAAGCTTCAAACACTAAAACAAATTCACGAAAAATAACTGAACATAAACTACAACAACGAATGGTTCGTAAACACAATAATGGCTCCTGCCGCTTGGTTCCAAATACTCATTGCCAAACACAACAAGATTCCCACTCTACAAAATCATAGCAGTACTGTATACAAACTGTAGAAAACAGAGAGCACCAAGAAAATGCAAGAACAAAATTCATATCACCCATAGACGATCACTTACACAAACACATACTCGAGAAAGTTTTTGAATGAAAATTATGTCATCCTTATGTTGAACGCGGACAAAGGGGGATAACAGTGGCAATGTACAAGGACGAATATCAATCGAAAATGAGAGTAATTTTGAGGGACTTCGAGTCTACAAACAAAAAACAATAGATTGGTAGATAAATTATTTAATAAAAACTTGATAAACCTTATGGAAAAGAACAAATTTACTAATAAAATTTCTACTGCCCCAAGAATATACGGACTCCCCAAAATTCATAAGAAAAGTACTCCTCTGAGACCAATCTGCTCCTCAATTAACTCACGTTCTTATGGACTATGCAGATATATTGTTGACGTACTCAAGAACTTAACGAAGGACTCTATATACAATGTCAACCTCACCATAAGGACAATAGAAGACAAATGGAACATAATAGAAGAATTCACCACGATACCAAAGGACTTATTTATAGATATATTGACATTCTGCAGCAAAGACACAAGATATTTTAAGTACGACGACAAATTCTATGATCAAAGAAAACGAATGCCAATGGGAATGCCAAATAAATTACTAGACATACACAGACAAATGCGCATACATATACAGAAATATCATACACAAGAATACCCTGCAAACATTTATGATTTTTTGGAAGATTCTTCCGCGAATCGCTGAAAGATTTTGTGAATCGCCGCGATTGTCATCTGCGCGACGTCCGCGAATTTCCGGTGTGAGCAATTGTGTCACCGAAGCGATTCGCCAGGAAGAATCGTAAGCGATTCACCACGAAGATTTGTCTGAGATTCGAAAAGGCGAATCGCAAGGACGTTGCCTAGAAGAGCCATAAGCGAATAATTTGTTCATTATCCGCATCGCCGTGGCGAATTGAAAGCTATTTGCTAAGACAAGTCGCCTAGAAGATTCATGAGCAATTTTCTTTAGATTATCCACATCGCTGTGGCGAATTGCAAACGATTCGCTGAAGCATTTCGCTTGCGAATCGCCTAGAAGATTCGTAAGCAATTTTTTAATAATCCGCATCTCTGTGGCGAATTGCAAGCGTTTCGCCACAGAAAGTCGCTTGCGAATCACTTTGACAACTCGTATTTGATTTCCAAAGTTCCAAATAAACGTAGTAATTATCTGTACAAAAGCTGATTGATTTTGTTAAAATGTCACAACTGTGAACAATTTTCCCAAAATAAATCTGATTTTTAGAGATAATCTATAAGTTTATTGGATTCGCGAACAAAAACTATGACAATGGAAAGAATAGATCAATAAATTGGTTTATTTTGTATAAAGAGACCACAAGTAAAGTGTTCAAAAATGTTATTGAAATTATTATTTCTCGAATTCAAGCGTTTAATAACAATTAATAAAACAAAATAATATAATAATATATAATATAAAATTTACTTGTTTACGTGTTTCAGACGTTTTTCATTGCTATCTTTTGCGTGAACAAAATGATTTTTGTATACTCAGCACTGGAAAATTTTTGGTGACAGGCATCTATGTCCAAACGTAATATAATACTAATATAATAAAAGATAAATGAAAAGACTATAAAGTCCTTACCTCTGATTATCCACATTATCAACATTTGAAGACATTTGAATTGCTTCAGAACTGCTAAAACTATTATTTTCGTTTTGTTTTAAAATGGCATCAACTAATTTTGAGGCTTCTCTCTTACTTCTGCTCGACAACATTATTATTATAAACAACACACCAGTCACAATTGACTTGTACTACTTAAATGACAATTTTAAACTCACTTCTCAGTTGATTTGTTTACCGTTAGTCCTTTAAGAAACAACAAAATACAAAAACAAACACAAATCCTCAAATAACAACAACAGAATATAGAGAAGCGTCCGTCGTAGAAACATCTCGGACGATCAATCTACTAAACCACTTCCAAATGTTGTTAGGAAGATGGTACACATTTTTATCAGATCGCAAAACCATTGCTAAGTCGGTGGTGAAACGAGTCATCGACAAACAAGTGCCAGGAAGAATCGTGGGCAAATCGCGTGTACAATTGATCTTCTCAACATCTTTTGACTGTTGTTAAGAATATTATACACAATTTTAATAGATTGTAAAACAATTGCTTAAGCGATGGAGAAGCGAATGATCTTCAAATGATCGCTAGGAACCATCGTCCGGGTGACCAATCTCCCAAACATCTTCCAACTGTCGTTAGGAAGATTTTGATCCATCGTCCACGGATCGCCATGACGATTCATCGCCGAAGCATCGTCAGGAAGAATCGCGAAATCATCGTGCAGACGATAAGTTGCTCAACAATCATCCAATTGTTTGCAGGGTAGGAATGACGGAGCGTAGTTGACAAAAACTTTTGAAAGTGGAAGTATCGTTTTGTTTTTTAAAATGTAATTATATTATTTTTTTAAAAAATTTTTGTGTATTGATTGTTATTCATATATATATTTGTTTAGTGTAACGTCCCTGAGAATGATCGACGAAGACGTTCGAAATATCGGGAACAAAATTGAAAAACAAAATAATAAACAAACAAGATCTTGTTTTCAATTATTGGAGACCTTAAGTCGAAGAATAATACAAAACATCTATGAAAATTATCATAAATTATATTGTGAAAAATGAAGAACTTATGGCAAACGTTAATTGAACGAAGAAATTTATCTAATAGTTTCTATGAAATGTTTCAGAAATTTATTGATTTGTGCTTTATGAAACATGAATTAATGAAAAATTTCACTGAGATTTTGACAAAATCATAAATGTTATGAAGATAATTCTTTCAGTGTATGTATCTGATTTAAATGAAGAAATAGCTGTTAGACTCATCTGCTCAAAATGTCAATAGATAATACAGATCTGATCATAAAATTGCTGACGATCGGTTCGATGGCGTCAATCATTTTCTAATTTGGATGGATACAAAAGCAAAACAGAGTTGTAAACGTTTTAAAAATCGGACCACATTTATACTAATAATAAAAAATTAAAAACATTTAACTCCGGAGTTTAATCTTTTATTTCTCATTTCCTTTACTTGCATAGTGAAATATAACCCTAATCGCACAAAAAGTGTGGAGTTTTTGACCAATTTCAAAAATCCTCTCTCGAAATCGTGTGGTTTTATTTACACTATGCTACTTTTCACGCCATCTGATCTGTTCAACAGATCTCGCGACTGGATTGCGTAATGTAAAGGTTGCAAAACTGAACATTTCAAGTCTATAAGAATTCAGCTAAGATTCGCAGAAACAAAAGTCTATTTTAAAATGTTCCCAATTTGTTATTTGAGATTGTGTCAATCTCAGAATGACGAATCATATATAAATAAAAATTAATTCTTCTAATAATTATGTTCAAATAAAAGAGAGACATTTCATATTACAATTTTTATAACAGGGATGATATTATTCTATGCAAATTTTTTAGATTAAACCTACAGGAAAATGATTTCATTTGAATAAAACTAGTATCAATTATTTAAATTTTATAGTTTCTTAGAAAATAAGTAACCGGCTGTATTTTTATTATATTAACAAGTTTAAATCTCTTGGCAATAAGCATGTTTAAATGAATAAATTCCATTAATAAACTAATTTCAATAAATAAAATATTATCTTCATTAAAAATGTATTTATGAAACAAAGTTCTAAGTGGTGATTTTAAGTTCTTACACTCAAAAGAATTTGTTAGTAAAAGAAAGCAGAAAGACAGTTTTCAGCTGAAAAAGAGACAGCAAACAATTATTTCTTAAATCTTTGTTTTGGTAATGTAAAGGAGGAGAACCACACTTAACCATACACACATTTTACCATATACGTATTTCATTGTCCTGTGTAGGGATTTCCTTCCTAAGAAGAAATTACTTGATCGAATAGCTGAAATTCGAATGTATTACATTCAAATCTCATAGAAAATTGTTCTTTTTTGTAATTAAAAATTCTCATTCTTGCCCTCAAGCATCATTTAAAAATGCAACATTTTTTGTAAAATATAAGTTTTTCTCTGAAATATTATTTATCTCGTATGATTTCTAACATATCGTATCTTCGAAATATTCGCGATATATCTGTTTTGTTTTTATTATTTAATCTTTTCTTTTCATAGTTTTTGTTGTAACTACTTACTCAGGTTCGAGATCATTTGTTTTTGCTTTCTTAAACAGAAAACAAATTGTTTTAAAAGAAGTATGTGACTTTTATTTGGTTTCGGTAACTACTGAAGTTCGAAGCAGTTCTCATTCAATTGAGTTTGCGAGACGCATATACAGAACCTATAATCACTGGGCACTGCACTGGGCATTGAAACGATTGTCTGCCTTGCTAGCAACCGAACCAAATAAATATCACACACTTCCCTATGGGAAAATGAACAGTCTCAGTACAAATCCTAGGACTATGCCCTGGTGGGTAAGGACCGGTCCTGGTTGTAACCCAAATATATGAGGGGAATTGACCCCTGTAGTATGTCTTGGACCTGTCCGCAGTCTGTTCTAAATTACCAGTTTAAAACCGGTATCAAGGGACATGACTTGAACCAACCTCAAAATACATGTCCTTGGATCGGTCTCAAGGGATTATACCTGGAATCGGTCTCAACGGATATGACCTGGAATCAGTTTGAAAGGGCATGACTTGAACCGCACCTAATGAGACAAGCCCGATGGTTTTTGTATAGAAAAGTCTTAAAACCGATCTCAAACAACATGGATTGAACCACGCTTGGTTTGAAAATTATAGTATAATATTATCTAAATTGTTGTAATAGTTGGCAGAGGGCTTTGTGTTTAATTGTGTTGTTTAATACAGACTCGGAGATTTAACGAATATGTTACATATTTGAAGAGATTAATACATATTTTTTGGGATAGAAAAAAGTGTAACTCATTGAAGGAGTGACTTAAGACCCTAAGTATGTTTGGAGCAAATCCGTTTCACGACTTTTTAAGATGTTTGAGCCATGTTCATCCGTCCTTCTGTCTGGCAGGCTGGTGTACACGATAACTCTCGAAAGGAGCTAAGGAATCAATTCAAACTCAATCAAAACTTCATAATAGTAATATTTTCTCCAAACTTAGTTTAGATTCGAAGATGGGCGAAATTGCCACACCACTTCTGGTACCTCCCACGCAAATGAACCATATTCCTATGTTAAATTAAAACTAATGTAACTTCCACACGGATATTCGGAATTAGCTATATTTTCGTATTTGATATTTTTTATAATCACTTTGAGTGTATCACTTTATAGAAGATACATTCGCATGGAATATGGGCGATATTGCCACACCCCTTCTGGTACCTCCCATACGAAGTGGCATAGACGTTGGTTACAATAAAGCCGACATAACATCCATACGAGTAGTCATTTGCAGTTTGATATTTGAAAATGTTTCTATAATCACTTTAAACCTAAAAAATATTTACGCTTTTTGCCACGCCCCTTCTTGTACCTCCCACAAAATTTTCTTTATCCTAGGTAATTTAAATCCTTCATATCTTCTATACTGGTGCATGGAATCTACTATGACTTGATATTTGATCATGTTTTTACAATTTTTTTACTAAGGTAGAAGCTGGGACCATGTGACACGAACCTCCTAGTACCTTCCATACAAATTATCCTTCCCTATGTAAAATTTAATTCCTTATAACTTTCGCATATATGTTCTCGAATGAGGGTATATATAAGTCGGTTTATAGGCATATTGTCAATAAATAAAAAATTAAATTCCATCAGTCTGAATGGATTTTAACTTCGGAACGCTCAATCTGTATCTTATTTTTATATTTTAAATAAGATACAGCAGTAATTTTTAGCAGACGACAAACTATTCAACAGTTTGAACAGATCTACAAGGCAAGTGGTACATATATCCTTGTGGCTCCAAGCTATTGTGCTAAATAAATGATCATCGAAGTTCTATCTCATTTTGGAACATAGAATTCTAGAAACTAATAGTTTTATCGGGCCTATACTTCAGTTTTGAACAAATTTATTAATAGTGTCAGGCATAATAAAATTACATATAAAAACTACAGCATATTAAACATTGAAGTTACGCTTTCTCAAGGATCCTTTGGTCCAATAAGAACCTTGTTATTCTAAGGTCGCGATTTGTTTAAAGTTATGCAATAGGCTGCGTAATTCGCAAAACTTGTTTGAAGTAACAACATATTTGCTGTTTTGACAAACAATTTGCTCCTATTCAATTGCAAAAACATGCTGTCGAAACAGCTACAATTGTCTGCTGTAACAGCAGGAAAAAGATGGATAAATTCGCAAACATCCTCAACAGCTGTTTTTACTGACAAATTCTTTTCAGTGTACAGTCGAAATCGTTTGTAAACATTCAAGGAACCGGTGATATTCAGTCGTTATAACCGATTGTCGTTAAAAGCGAACCAACTATCCTATTGAATATGAAATTTTCGTGACTTGGAACTTCCGTTGTTATAATCGGCATGACGATGTCGTTATAAGTGATTTCGATTGTACATTGCAAGTCGTAATTATATAAGGCGATAGCAGCAGAAAAAAATAAATTCGACAACAACAATTTATTAACTGAACCGTACTGTCAAAACAGCTGGGAACCCTTGATTTAATGTTTACGGAAAACGAGTCGAATAAGACAAGTAAAAGTAAATGAAGTATGGTTAGCCATACGATACCATAATTCACACATATTGTTGGTGTTACTGGAGCTAGTAACAGTATTATCACTTGTTTGATAATTCAAATTCATTCATTCACTTGAATTGCAATGACAAACTTTTACTCTTGGCCGGGCTTGTTTTCTTCCCATCTTAGTTTTCTTTTGTGGAATTAACTTCGGCTTGAGGTTGTTCAGATGTTTCTGCAGCAATTACCTTTTCATCTCCTTGGGTTGCCGAGCTTCCGTGCTACATATTTTCCTTCCATGTCGATACTTTCTTTAGTAGATTCTAAAACCTCATCAATGTTGACTGCGACAGTGGCATCCTCCATTTTGTAACCTCCTCATTCCTATTCGATTTTTTCTTCGAAAAAAAATTACGCGTCGTGACAGTTGATACAAAACGTCGGCGGCAGTAGGGCATACTCGTTTTTTTACTGCGGCGTAACTGCAGTATTTAGTTGAATATTTTGAAAAATATTTGGCGCGGACAAAACGCAACGCGAAAACAATATGGATATCATGATAGAACATCACAGTGTCGCTCTAATAGCTGAATAAAATTTTTGTATTTTACTGTAAAGAACTATACTGAATATGTGCCAGTTACAATGATAGTCATCTAAGTCACACTTTATCCGTTCTGAGATATGCAATGGTTTATGTTTCAGTCAATTGAAAAATATTTTTCCACCGAAGCACAATTTTTTTTCTTAGAATATTGTACTAATATATCGTACTTTTATAAAAACGTTGGTACCTCCACGGGAACCACTACTTTCAGAGCATGTGACATAGACCACTTTCATTCTTCTCAAATTGATTTTTTTTTCTTAGAATATTGTACTAATATATCATACTTTTATAATATATAATAATATATCATCAGAGCATGTGACTTATACCACTTTCATTCTTCTCAAACTTAAAAAATAACGGACGTAGAATATAAAATTAAGTGTAATGGTGGCAAGTCCAACTTATGCAATAAAGTATATGTTGGTACTACAAAGACAAAATTAAAAACTAGACTTTCTTCTCATAAGTCTGACCTAAAAGCACTTGACAAACCATTAGAGCAAAAAACTGCACTTGCAGCCCACTGTGCACTAAGTGGACACACACCCAACTTTGACGACGTAGACATATTAACAGAAGAGAGTAACTACCATAGGAGATATACATTAGAAATGATCTACATTACGGACGTTCCTACTGAAAAGAGACCAAATTACAAGCCAGACACAGACAAATGCGCACACCTATACATAAATATCATACACAAGAATAGGAAAGACGGACAGTAGTTGACAAAAACTTGTGAAAGTGGAAGGATCGTTTTGTTTTTTAAAATGTAATTATATTAATTGTTTAAAAATTGTTTGTATATTGATTCTTATTTTTATGTATATTTGTTTAGTGTAACACCCCTGAGGACGATCGACGAAGTCGTTCGAAATATCGGGAACAAAATTGAAAAATAAAATAATAAACAAACAACATCTTGTTTTCATTTACTTGAGACCTTAAGCCGGACAATAATACAAACCACACAAAAAATAATTTTATTCGCAAAAGGAATATTTCCTTACCAAAAATGAAAGGAAATACAAAATATTTTATTTATATATATATATATATATATATATATATATCACATAAACTGGACATTATAAATAAATAATGTTTGTTTACATCACCACACATCAATGGCGGTGTGACTTAGAAACTAGTGCGACTTACACCGGATTCTTCGCGAAATCTTCTGCCCGAATCGCGAATTCTTCTTCCAATCTTCCAATAATCGTCAAATTGTTTGCAGGTAAGGTGATAACACAAATGTGTGTATGTCGGCCGCGACTCGCTCGCGGAGATTCATTGCCGGCGAACACTGAGTTGATTCGAGAAAGCTTGTGCCCTTGGTGATTCGCGAGCGATTCGTGAACCGCGAATATGCGAACCGGAACGGGCACACAGGCGATCGTCAAACAAACTCTGTAAAGGGATGAAAATAAGCGTGACAGAGACTAGATTTTAATAATATTATGAATGAAATGAAAAAGCATTTACAAATAATTCATTAAGTTAAAATAATAAAATAATTAAAAATATAATACATTGAGTTTTATAATATTTAAAAATAAATCATTTATTCTATTAACTCTACTACTTTCGAGTAAATTGTATTTGATTTGAGTAAGAACGTTAATTTTTGTAAATTTTCCCTTGAAAAATTTTGGGTGTGTTTGTTTAGCTTTAAATACTATAATTGTTATATACAATATTTTCGAATCATTAATAGGAGTTTGGAGCGTCATCGACTTAATATTAATTTTCATTTCAATGCTCCTTATTGTCGATTACATTTTCCTTTTTACATCTTTATTATAATTTCTTTTCTGACCAGATCATCATGATACAGCTAGTTAGCAGCCAAGTAATAATTTCGTAGATAAATTTTGCATTCCCAGTTAAAATCAAATACTAAATATTTTGCAAAGTACTACGAATATCCCCACAAAATCCGAAAATATTTTTTGAAATCCCCTGTCCCCATTTCGTTTTGACCATTATAAAATCCCCATTGTTGGCAAGTCTGTGTTTTTGATGGCATACTTCTATTAAGAAACAGTAAAATAAAAACCGTGAAGCTAAAATTTACTTTTGATTCTAAATCTTAATACTTTTTAGCTTTTATTTCTTACTTTTTCATAACAATGATTTGTTTGACAGCATTATTATTTAATTATTATTAGGTTGTTCTAAAAATGCCAAATGAATGTGCAATCATCACCTAAAAGGGTTTCGCTACAATATCGCGAAAATGTTTGAAGAGTTTCATATTAGTAAGTGTTCCGATGGTATAACTTGACTAAATATCACATACATTAGTATAGTATTATACCGATCGACTTAGGATCCCTTTCTCAATCGTTTTAGCCATGTTCGTCTGTCTGTCTGTACGTTCGTCTGCTAGTCGGTTCATCTATTCTTGTAATCAAATTAGAGGTCGCAACTATTGTCCGATTTTTACAAAAAAATTGTACAAGTAAGTTGTCCTTGATCCGCAAGGACAGCCGCAATTTAACTTAAAGCAAATCGGTTTACATTTTTTCACTGAACGAAAACTCAGGGGATGTCTCCTACAAATGCAGTGCTTTTCCTCGCTGAAAGTAGATAATGTATTGTAAGGAGGAAAAAGGGAGAAGTATTTGTTGACTTCTGTCTTGAAGTTGATTCCACATACTGATAGTACGGGCGAAAAACGAATTTATTTTGTAATGCGTAGAGCGGCGGCCTGTCCAATCGACAACAAATAGGTGAGAGTTCGTGAAAAGTCGTTATCTCTGCCGAACGCTTTCACGGGCCGTATAAGATAAGAGGGAGTGAAGTATTCCTACACCGCCTAGACACTTGAAGGAATCTTTCGGCACATCAAATACATGTTTTGTCCAAGAACATCACATTGTATTTTCATGCCTAGAACATAAAAAGAGTGTTTTTCTCAAATTCACTGCAAAAACACAAATGCTAAAGAATAAAACGTCGAGCTCCACCAACACCTATGGAAAAAAGATGGGAAGTAAATTTCGACGGTTTTTAATAAACTAATGGTTCTCGTGAAGAATTGAAGTCCGGCCAGTCCGACTGACGGACAGGAGTTATTTCATAGCGCTTCTGTTTCGATGGGAGTCTTCTTTTCTTTCCGGCTTAACACAAATTAATGTAAAAGTCGTCATTAATAAATGTTTTAGGTAGATTGCTGATTGTTGTGATATTTATAATTCATACACAACAGCGAAGTTATATCCAGAAGTGTCACGTTTCCGGCAAAAACACAGGGTTATTTCTACAATACTTTATTTATTTCATTAAAATTTTATTTATTTCAGAAATATAAATTGTACGTAATTTAAATTATTGTTTTCATATTTTCAATGTTTACTAATGTTTCCTTTTATTTTTGAATCTATCGTAAGACTACTCGATCGGTTCGATTGTACAATATTTATATGCTGTAAATGTCAATCTTTTGGTAAGCAATTCGTTGGAACTGTTTACCACTTTTTCGTGTGGCCCAAAATTACATGGAATTTTGCTTTGGTTTTGAAGTTCTTGCCAAAGCGTGAACGGATATGAAGAAATGGGAAAACTTGATAGTATAAATTATTTGGCAAACAATTCTTTGGAATTGTTTGTTCTCCCGTCTGTGGTAACGGAAGTGCAAAACGTGTAAATGAATTGTTGACCGAATTTTGAGTGTATGATTTTCCGATTAATTCTGAGTCGGTTTATTTGAGGGGAAAATTGGGAGACATTGTTACGTTAAATTATATTAGCAGGTGTAAGTAGAATATTGGGTGACACTATAACACCCCTACCGTTAGCATGAGGATCCGACGAAATTTGTAAGATTGACATTTTTCGTTTTGTTACAAAAATTATTATTAATATGATAATCAATATTATTATTAAGTCTATGCTTATGCCTATTACATTTGAATTGTTGTTTTGATATAAAATTTTTCTTATGGCTTCTTCGTGTTTAATTTGCTTGATATAAAGAGATTCCAATTTTATACTTGCCATAGAACTAGATTTTTCTTTTATTTTGGTTATTACATTTGGTAAAATGAACTTATCATATATTTTGATTTTTATATTGAATAGGTTTTGTTAAGTGTTTTAATTTCACAATTTTCAAATTTCAGTAGAAAGTTTCCTTTCATTTTTATATCCATTTTATTGCAGTTATGTGACATTTCATTAAAAAGTTTTTAAATATAAGTATACCGGGGATAATTTCTGTTACAATTGTTTGATTTAACTTTTCCATATTACAATATGCTTCCTTAAAATTAAGTATGTTTGTTAAACATCTATCATTTAGTTTAACTAAGTTTTTTCTTAGATTATCTTTGATGTCGATATCATAAATAGTGTTGTTCAAGTCCACTAATATCTCATAAGTATCGATAATTATTGATTTATTATCAATATTTGGAATTGGTTCAAACACTATTTTTGATAGAACGTTCTCCGAATATTGTGGAATTAGTAGAATTATCACGATATTATTATTGTCAAGACCTACGGCCACTTTTATGTTCGTATCACTGTCAAAGTCGTTAATTAAGTCTAGTTCGGTTCTTGTCAGTATGTCTGTAGGGATTATTCCGAGTTTGCTAGAATACAATTTGTCCTATGTCATCTATATGGTCCCGTAAAAGTGAGATATCGTTGTTTATCTGATATATTTGTCCCAAGAATGTAACTTCGTCCTCTAAGGTCGATATTTTATTCTGTCAGAAGTCTTTGAACCTGTTTAGATAGTTTCCTATCAGGATCTGTTTCTGATTAATGTGTTCGGTAATGTTACGTATCTGGTCAGACATAAAATTGTTAACGTATGTCAAATTTCTTTCATTTCCATATAATGATCTTAGTGAGTTGTCAATCCGTCTTTCGTCATCACTGTCCATTGATTCTGAGTTTCAGTCCTTTCCCTAATACGGGTTGAGGTTCTCTATCTTGCCTTTTAGCAGTGCACAATTCTTATTTGTCGTATCCAATAGGGACTTAGTTTCGACGGTGGTCGTATTCAGTTTGCGTATGTTGTCAAGGATTAAGTCGAGTGTTTCCGTATAGGAAGTTATGTGGAAGTTATACAATGTGGAGAATTTTGTTGTATTGTTCGATCACCTTTATTTCATCTATTTTAATCGGTATATATCCGTTGTTGTTGGTTAGGTCCTGTATATCGAGAGTCTGGGCGTTTATCGTCGTCAAGAAGAATATTATCAAGATATAGGTCGTCATCTAAAATATAACATCATTTATTAGCTTCAATAGTTGGGTTATCTCTGTCTTGATATTTTTTCTTAGGTCTAACGTGTGTCTTATAGTATTTATATCCTGTAGTCTTGCTTGCAATGTGTTCCTCGTCCACTTTCAAAGCGTCTATTTTCCTATATTTGCGGTGGTTTTTTCCGCCTCTAATTTCCTTTATAAAGTTAGCTCCTTCTTCTAATTCAACGTCATTTCTGTTTTTTATTCAGTCTGAATCTTGCCATTAACGAAATCTATGGGCCTGATGCCAGTAGTACTGTGTACTGTATTGTTGTAGAATCCAATGATTCTAATTATCTTCTCTTCTATGGTCTCGCCCTTATTCTTTTCGTTATGTATAAGGAGTCTTATGTGTTCATTAATTGTATTGTGCAACCTTTCCACATCGGCATTGGACATGTGGTTTCTATTTGATGTGAAATGGATGTCAATGTTTTCCTCGCTTAGGAATTGTCTCATCGGAATGGCCTTAAAATTCAGTTCGTTGTCAACTATTATCTTTCCTGTCTTTCCATATGTATTTATAAACTGGAGAAGTTTGGTATTGAATTCCGTCCATGATCTTCCAATTATTTTGTAGGCCACAGCAAATTTCGAAAACTTGTCATTCATTGTCATAGAAAGAGTTTTTCCTAATGAATAAAAAACATCTATATGCACTATTTCACGTGGGTTATTCTATTCTAGGAGGGTTCCTGTCGTATTTCTCGATATTACATATTTCACAGTTATTAATGAATTGGGTTATCCTTAGTTTTAATTTTGGATTATAGATCTTGATCTTCAATTCTACGAATACAGCCTGTATTCCTCTATGATTCTTATCTAAATGTTCCTTTTCTATAACTTCCGTTAATTTGAGTTCGTCCTCTATATCCTCCAATTATTTAGAGCACCTTATTATAATAAAATTCTTATTCTCCGAAAATAGTTCACAGTAAGTATTGCGGAAAGTATCATAGAACTCTTCGTCTATCATAATTGCGTTTATGCGGTCTGGGTCAAAATGGGTCTTCAACAAGGTGATTGCATATTCTCTGTCGAGCTTTTTTATTTCTATGGTTTTCCTAGTATTCTGGAAAGCTTTCTCGTTCCATATTCTCGCGGAACCCGACGTTACTTTTTTTAAATAATTTGGGTTCTAAACATATTGATAGGTGAATTGCTTTCCTTTATAGCGGACTCATGGGATTCTAGTAAGTTCACATCTGTGAGTTCCCGTTAAATTCTTGATAATGCGTCTGCGTTGCTATTTTTCGTACCTTTCTTATACTTGATCTCATAATCGAATTCCGATAGTCTGAGTCTCCATCTAACGAGTTTAGAATTTGGTTCCTTAATCGAGAAGAGCCATGTCAACGGTCAGTGGTCGGTCTCAATAAGAAATTTTCGCCCGAAAAGGTATGGCCTGAAATATTTGGCGGCCCAAATGATAGCCAATAGTTCTTTTTCTATTGTGCTATAATTAATTCAATTCAATAAACTTTCTATAATAACCTGTTAATCCTAAAAACTGTTTAATTTGCGTTGGAGTTTTGGGTAAAGGAAAATTAATAACGCATTCGATCTTTTTTGGGTTGGGTTTTATTCCGTTGTGGGTAACTACATGTCCGAGGAACTCAGTTTCTCTTTTGAAAAATTCTGATTTATCCAGTTGTACTTTAAGTTAGCTTCTTCTAATCGCTGAAAAATTAGCTTTATTGATGGTACATGTTCTTGGAGGGAGGTAGAAAATATTATTATGTCATCGAGATAGACAAGACATATTTTATTAATGTATTCTTGCAGAACTGTGTTCATTAATCTTTGGAATGTTGCGGGAGCGGTTTTTAAACCAAACGGCATTCTCAAGAATTCATAATGTCCGCCCTCGACGGTAAAAGCTGTCTTATGTACATCGGTTTCGTCAAGTTCTATCTGGTAAAAACCTTTAGCCAGATCTAGTGTGGTAAAATACATGCTCTTTCCAAGTTTATCAAGTATTTCTTCAATATTTGGGATAGGATAACGGTCGTCTATGGTGACTTCATTTAATTTCCTATAGTCGACTACGAGTCGCTATTTCTTTTTTCACTTGCATCCTCCTTTTTAGGTACGATCCAAATAGGTGCAGAATACGGGGATTTACTATGTCGTATTATTCCATTATCTAACATCTCTTGAATTTGGTTCTGTACTTCTTCCTTGTGGATGTAAGGGTACCTGTACGATTTAGAATAAATTGGAAATTTGTTTGTTGTATTTATTTTGTGTTTTACTGCATTAGTAAACGTTAGATTGGAATATGACCGGTAAAATATGTTATGATAACGTTTTATCACTTTCAGGATTTCTGCTTTTTCTTCAGAGTTCATGTGAGCCAAACGAATTTGTTGTAATATTGGTTCAGACTGTTGAAATTCTTTATCCATTACGCAGAAATTGTCCAAACTATCAACGGAAGTCTGCATCTCGACTTTAAAGTTCTGGACGTCATATAGTCCTTCTTGGAGAATTAAGTCGGCTGTGTTTTTACGTTGTTCCTTGAGGTGAACAAGTCCATTTTCCTCTGCCACTACAAATTGGATTGTTCGAGTTTTACCATATAAAAGAGGAATTTGTTTGTTGTCAATGGTTAGTGTATTATTTGTATAATCTATACGTTTAAGGACGTCGTTCCCGTTTATTCCATCGTAGAAGTCATGAAATTTGCACTGTATCAAATTGAATTTTTCATTGGCGTCGCCAAGTTCAGAGAAAAGAGGTACTCTATATATGATGGTGGTTTTTATCAGGTTTTGGATGGTCTTGAGTGTCAGTGATCCTGATTTGATCGTCCATTTTGGGTTACATAATACGGGATTTACTATGGAGTGTGTAGCTCCAGTGTCTATGATGAATTTTAATTTACCTTTTACTATTATATGGGGTAATTCTCCTGTGAGGCCTGTATAAGAAAATTTTCGGAAGTGTTAATATCAACATGTTGGTCGGAGTTTTCCACGTTATCTGGAAGCCATGACTGATATGGTGGTTGGTCATCATCTGTATTCCGATTATTACAATAATCTTCCTGATCGTCGTGATATAGATATTGTTCCTGGTCGTTGGTTTGGAAGTTGTCTTCAACCATATTTATATCCATGGGTTCGGGAATTTGTCGGTTGTTCATTTGGAAGTTATGTGGTCGTTGTCCATAATTTTCAGGTCGGGGTTGGGGGTAATTGTTATTAGGCTGTGCAAAATTACGTTGATGGTTATTCCAATTGGGTCCGTTCGGATGGGAGATGTTATGTTGGTTGTATCTAGTGTGATTTCCTTGATTATTAGTATTGGGTCTTGGTTGAATGTTATATTGAGGAGTTTGGTTCCTTTGTCCGTTGTGCTGAGTTCTGTTATTATCTTGTTTTCCTTTTTCATTATTTTGTTTTTAGTCGTCCTAGTTCTGGTAGTTCTGCTTATTTAGTTGTTTTCCATTATGTTCAAAAATTCCATTGGAGCCTGTGGAGTAAGCATACCCAGATTGAAACAAAATCTCCATTGCTCCTTCCAAATTGTCTGAATTTCTACAAGTAAGTATTGTTTTCATGGGTTCGGGCATTTTCTCTTTAAAGACGTTCAGAGCTGTCCTCATGTTATTTCTTGCACACTCGTTTGCTGCAGGTCCTGCTCCTATTAGGGTAATAGTCTTGTTGTTAAGGCTCCTAAGACGTTGTTTTATGTCGTTATAAAACTCCACGCAGTTGGTCCTGAAGGTAGTACTCTTCAGTTTGTCGAAAAGTTCCTCCAAACTGCATTTTCACCAAAATTATTAATAAGGATTGTCTTAACGTCTGTCCAAGATTGTGTCTGGCAATTAATTTCTATTATTTCCCTAGCCTTTCCCTTAAGCTTACTTTTGATTATGTCGCTGAATAAATACTGCGACTGTTCATCATATGATCTTAGAATAGGATAAACTCTTTCAATTAAATTAAGGAACGCCTGAAGATCCCGGTGATCTCCGTTAAATTCTGGAAGACGATCCAGATACTTAAGAGGGTCTATTCTAACATATAGAGGGGCGACTGGTTCTGCCATTTCTCCTTGATCACTAGGTCAATAGTTTCTCTGTTACAAGTTACAAGTGAATTCGACGTCTCCGTCTTCTATTAATCCGTCTATTCCAACTAAGTCTTCAGGGGCGAATATTGTTGTTGTTTTTGTAGCAGCTTTTAGAGGGAGCTGAGGTGATAATCCTTAAGTCTGAATTGTACTAGACTTCGTTCCGGCATGTATCCGATTATCGCGGGAACTTTTGTTCATCATCGTTCTCATGTTGTCCGGCTGTTATTTGCATCTTCTTCAAGGTTGATGTTAATGTTAAGGGAATGGGATGTTAATCGAGTTGTACCCCTATCCTCCACTAGGGGCGCTGCATTTTTTATGTTAACAGCCATGTTATGTATCGCTAATGGCTATTAGTTTCTTCCCTGGACCTTGGAGCAATCGAAATGACTATTTTTATGTGAAAGTGTGTTCGGATGACAGAAACTCTTATTTTATGATGAAAAGTGAAAATTTGTTGATGTTGAATTTTACCAGTGCGCCGGCCGGGAATCGAACTGAGCTATGAAGGCCACTGGCGAATATTGTCGTTTAGTCAGAGGTTTTCGTTAACGTCGGTCGAATATCCGTCATTCGATTCAAAACCTGAGTCAAGTGAATTCTATTACTTCCACTTCTATTCCCAATTCTAAATCAGAAGGATAATCGGAAACTGACTCAGTGTCGCTCATTAAACGCATAAAAAACTTATTTTGTACCACAAAATTTCTTATATATCTTAAATATAACTTATGCAATCTTACTCTACAGTTTCTTCCTTCTGGTGGTGTAGATGGTTTCCTTAGCGGTTGGATGTAATTTTGTGCGGCTTCTGTTCTTCATCTCGGCAAACTTTAAATGCAAGTCCGGTTTCTGCCACTTGTTATACCCTACACCACTTCGTGGTCTAGGGTATTATAAGTTAGTTTCGCGTCAAATGTTTGTAACACCAAGAAATAATTGAGCTAGACCCACCTTTAATTATACGGATCGGCTTAGAATCACCAGCTGAGTCGATTTAACGATGTCTGTCTGTCCGTCCGTCTGCTGTCCATCTAAGCTTGTTCGCACTCTACAGGTCGCAATTGTTGTCCGATTGTCATCAAACTCGGCAGAAGTTATTTTTTCTGGCCAAGGACCATCGGTATTGAATTTGGAGGAAATCGGTTCAGATTTAGATATAGCCCCCATACAAATGTCGCTCCCGATTTGACTTTTTCCGCTCTAGAAACCCCATATTGTACCCGATTTTCTGTAAAATTGGCACAACATTTTATAATCCAACTAAAAACACCTATGGTTAAAGTCGGTAAGATCGGTTCAGATTTAGATATAGCCCCCACACAAATGTCGCTCCCGATTTGACATTTTCCGCTCTAGAAACCACATATTGTACCCGATTTTCTTTAAATTTTGCAGAACATCTTAAAATCGAACTAGAAACACATATGCAAAAATTGGGTAAGATCGGTTCAGATTTAGATATAGCCCCCATACAAATGTCGCTCCCGATTTGACATTTTCCGCTCTAGAAAAGACATATTGTAACCGATTTTCTTTAAATTTTGCAGAACATCTTATAATTCAACACGTATGCAAAAATTGGGTAAGATCGGTTCAGATTTAGATATAGCCCCCATACAAATGTCGCTCCCGATTTCACTTTTTCCGCTTTAGAAACCACATATTGTACCCGATCTTCTTTAAAATTGGCACAACATTTTATAATCGAACTAGAAACATCTATGCTGAAAGTGGGTATGATCGGATCAGATTTAGATACAGCCCCCTTAAAAATGTCGCTCCCGATTTGACTTTTTCCGCTCTAAAAACCACATATTGTACCCGTTATTCTTTAAAATTGGCAAAACATCTTATAATCCAACTAAAAAACCTATGGTGAAAGTGGGTAAGATCGGTTCAGATTTAGATATAGCCCCCATACAAATGTCGCTCCCGATTTCACTTTTTCCGCTTTAGAAACCACATATTGTACCCGATTTTCTTTAAAATTGGCACAACATTTTATAATCGAAATAGAAACATCTATGCTGAAAGTGGGTATGATCGGTTCAGATTTATATATAGCTCCCATACAAATGTCGCTCCAGATTCGACTTTTTCCGCTCTAAAATCCACATATTGTACCCGTTTTTCTTTAAAATTGGCACAACATCTTATAATCCAACTAAAAAACCTATGGTGAAAGTGGGTAAGATCGGTTCAGATTTAGATATAGCCCCATACAAATGTCGCTCCCGATTTCACTTTTTCCGCTTTAGAAACCACATATTGTACCCGATTTTCTTTCAGGATCTGTTTCTGATTAATGTGTTCGGTAATGTTACGTATCTGGTCAGACATAAAATTGTTAACGTATGTCAAATTGTCTATTCTGTCTGTCAAGGTTCTTTCAGTTCCATATAATGATCTTAGTGAGTTGTCAATCCGTCTTTCGTCATCACTGTCCATTGATTCTGAGTTTCAGTCCTTTCCCTAATACGGGTTGAGGTTCTCTATCTTGCCTTTTAGCAGTGCACAATTCTTATTTGTCGTATCCAATAGGGACTTAGTTTCGACGGTGGTCGTATTCAGTTTGCGTATGTTGTCAAGGATTAAGTCGAGTGTTTCCGTATAGGAAGTTATGTGGAAGTTATACAATGTGGAGAATTTTGTTGTATTGTTCGATCACCTTTATTTCATCTATTTTAATCGGTATATATCCGTTGTTGTTGGTTAGGTCCTGTATATCGAGAGTCTGGGCGTTTATCGTCGTCAAGAAGAATATTATCAAGATATAGGTCGTCATCTAAAATATAACATCATTTATTAGCTTCAATAGTTGGGTTATCTCTGTCTTGATATTTTTTCTTAGGTCTAACGTGTGTCTTATAGTATTTATATCCTGTAGTCTTGCTTGCAATGTGTTCCTCGTCCACTTTCAAAGCGTCTATTTTCCTATATTTGCGGTGGTTTTTTCCGCCTCTAATTTCCTTTATAAAGTTAGCTCCTTCTTCTAATTCAACGTCATTTCTGTTTTTTATTCAGTCTTTTAATATAACCTTCCTTCTTTGAAGCTATCTTGTCATGGATTTCATTATACTTGTCCTCGTGAATCTTGCCATTAACGAAATCTATGGGCCTGATGCCAGTAGTACTGTGTACTGTATTGTTGTAGAATCCAATGATTCTAATTATCTTCTCTTCTATGGTCTCGCCCTTATTCTTTTCGTTATGTATAAGGAGTCTTATGTGTTCATTAATTGTATTGTGCAACCTATCCACATCGGCATTGGACGTGTGGTTTCTATTTGATGTGAAATGGATGTCAATGTTTTCCTCGCTTAGGAATTGTCTCATCGGAATGGCCTTAAAATTCAGTTCGTTGTCAACTATTATCTTTCCTGTCTTTCCATATGTATTTATAAACTGGAGAAGTTTGGTCTTGAATTCCGTCCATGATCTTCCAATTATTTTGTAGGCCACAGCAAATTTCGAAAACTTGTCATTCATTGTCATAGAAAGAGTTTTTCCTAATGAATAAAAAACATCTATATGCACTATTTCACGGGTTATTCTATTCTAGGAGGGTTCCTGTCGTATTTCTCGAGATTACATATTTCACAGTTATTAATGAATTGGGTTATCCTTAGTTTTAATTTTGGATTATAGATCTTGATCTTCAATTCTACGAATACAGCCTGTATTCCTCTATGATTCTTATCTAAATGTTCCTTTTCTATAACTTCCGTTAATTTGAGTTCGTCCTCTATATCCTCCACCTTTAGAGCACCTTATTATAATAAAATTCTTATTCTCCGAAAATAGTTCACAGTAAGTATTGCGGAAAGTATCATAGAACTCTTCGTCTATCATAATTGCGTTTATGCGGTCTGGGTCAAAATGGGTCTTCAACAAGGTGATTGCATATTCTCTGTCGAGCTTTTTTATTTCTATGGTTTTCCTAGTATTCTGGAAAGCTTTCTCGTTCCTTATTCTCGCGGAACCCGATGTTACTTTTTTTAAATAATTTGGGTTCTAAACATATTGATAGGTGAATTGCTTTCCTTTATAGCGGACTCATGGGATTCTAGTAAGTTCACATCTGTGAGTTCCCGTTAAATTCTTGATAATGCGTCTGCGTTGCTATTTTTCGTACCTTTCTTATACTTGATCTCATAATCGAATTCCGATAGTCTGAGTCTCCATCTAACGAGTTTAGAATTTGGTTCCTTAATCGAGAAGAGCCATGTCAACGGTCAGTGGTCGGTCTCAATAAGAAATTTTCGCCCGAAAAGGTATGGCCTGAAATATTTGGTGGCCCAAATGATAGCCAATAGTTCTTTTTCTATTGTGCTATAATTGATTCAATTCAATAAACTTTCTATAATAACCTGTTAATCCTAAAAACTGTTTAATTTGCGTTGGAGTTTTGGGTAAAGGAAAATTAATAACGCATTCGATCTTTTTTGGGTTGGGTTTTATTCCGTTGTGGGTAACTACATGTCCGAGGAACTCAGTTTCTCTTTTGAAAAATTCTGATTTATCCAGTTGTACTTTAAGTTAGCTTCTTCTAATCGCTAAAATTAGCTTTATTGATGGTACATGTTCTTGGAGGGAGGTAGAAAATATTATTATGTCATCGAGATAGACAAGACATATTTTATTAATGTATTCTTGCAGAACTGTGTTCATTAATCTTTGGAATGTTGCGGGAGCGGTTTTTAAACCAAACGGCATTCTCAAGAATTCATAATGTCCGCCCTCGACGGTAAAAGCTGTCTTATGTACATCGGTTTCGTCAAGTTCTATCTGGTAAAAACCTTTAGCCAGATCTAGTGTGGTAAAATACATGCTCTTTCCAAGTTTATCAAGTATTTCTTCAATATTTGGGATAGGATAACGGTCGTCTATGGTGACTTCATTTAATTTCCTATAGTCGACTACGAGTCGCTATTTCTTTTTTCACTTGCATCCTCCTTTTTAGGTACGATCCAAATAGGTGCAGAATACGGGGATTTACTATGTCGTATTATTCCATTATCTAACATCTCTTGAATTTGGTTCTGTACTTCTTCCTTGTGGATGTAAGGGTACCTGTACGATTTAGAATAAATTGGAATTTTGTTTGTTGTATTTATTTTGTGTTTTACTGCATTAGTAAACGTTAGATTGGAATATGACCGGTAAAATATGTTATGATAACGTTTTATCACTTTCAGGATTTCTGCTTTTTCTTCAGAGTTCATGTGAGCCAAACGAATTTGTTGTAATATTGGTTCAGACTGTTGAAATTCTTTATCCATTACGCAGAAATTGTCCAAACTATCAACGGAAGTCTGCATCTCGACTTTAAAGTTCTGGACGTCATATAGTCCTTCTTGGAGAATTAAGTCGGCTGTGTTTTTACGTTGTTCCTTGAGGTGAACAAGTCCATTTTCCTCTGCCACTACAAATTGGATTGTTCGAGTTTTACCATATAAAAGAGGAATTTGTTTGTTGTCAATGGTTAGTGTATTATTTGTATAATCTATACGTTTAAGGACGTCGTTCCCGTTTATTCCATCGTAGAAGTCATGAAATTTGCACTGTATCAAATTGAATTTTTCATTGGCGTCGCCAAGTTCAGAGAAAAGAGGTACTCTATATATGATGGTGGTTTTTATCAGGTTTTGGATGGTCTTGAGTGTCAGTGATCCTGATTTGATCGTCCATTTTGGGTTACATAATACGGGATTTACTATGGAGTGTGTAGCTCCAGTGTCTATGATGAATTTTAATTTACCTTTTACTATTATATGGGGTAATTCTCCTGTGAGGCCTGTATAAGAAAATTTTCGGAAGTGTTAATATCAACATGTTGGTCGGAGTTTTCCACGTTATCTGGAAGCCATGACTGATATGGTGGTTGGTCATCATCTGTATTCCGATTATTACAATAATCTTCCTGATCGTCGTGATATAGATATTGTTCCTGGTCGTTGGTTTGGAAGTTGTCTTCAACCATATTTATATCCATGGGTTCGGGAATTTGTCGGTTGTTCATTTGGAAGTTATGTGGTCGTTGTCCATAATTTTCAGGTCGGGGTTGGGGGTAATTGTTATTAGGCTGTGCAAAATTACGTTGATGGTTATTCCAATTGGGTCCGTTCGGATGGGAGATGTTATGTTGGTTGTATCTAGTGTGATTTCCTTGATTATTAGTATTGGGTCTTGGTTGAATGTTATATTGAGGAGTTTGGTTCCTTTGTCCGTTGTGCTGAGTTCTGTTATTATCTTGTTTTCCTTTTTCATTATTTTGTTTTTAGTCGTCCTAGTTCTGGTAGTTCTGCTTATTTAGTTGTTTTCCATTATGTTCAAAAATTCCATTGGAGCCTGTGGAGTAAGCATACCCAGATTGAAACAAAATCTCCATTGCTCCTTCCAAATTGTCTGAATTTCTACAAGTAAGTATTGTTTTCATGGGTTCGGGCATTTTCTCTTTAAAGACGTTCAGAGCTGTCCTCATGTTATTTCTTGCACACTCGTTTGCTGCAGGTCCTGCTCCTATTAGGGTAATAGTCTTGTTGTTAAGGCTCCTAAGACGTTGTTTTATGTCGTTATAAAACTCCACGCAGTTGGTCCTGAAGGTAGTACTCTTCAGTTTGTCGAAAAGTTCCTCCAAACTGCATTTTCACCAAAATTATTAATAAGGATTGTCTTAACGTCTGTCCAAGATTGTGTCTGGCAATTAATTTCTATTATTTCCCTAGCCTTTCCCTTAAGCTTACTTTTGATTATGTCGCTGAATAAATACTGCGACTGTTCATCATATGATCTTAGAATAGGATAAACTCTTTCAATTAAATTAAGGAACGCCTGAAGATCCCGGTGATCTCCGTTAAATTCTGGAAGACGATCCAGATACTTAAGAGGGTCTATTCTAACATATAGAGGGGCGACTGGTTCTGCCATTTCTCCTTGATCACTAGGTCAATAGTTTCTCTGTTACAAGTTACAAGTGAATTCGACGTCTCCGTCTTCTATTAATCCGTCTATTCCAACTAAGTCTTCAGGGGCGAATATTGTTGTTGTTTTTGTAGCAGCTTTTAGAGGGAGCTGAGGTGATAATCCTTAAGTCTGAATTGTACTAGACTTCGTTCCGGCATGTATCCGATTATCGCGGGAACTTTTGTTCATCATCGTTCTCATGTTGTCCGGCTGTTATTTGCATCTTCTTCAAGGTTGATGTTAATGTTAAGGGAATGGGATGTTAATCGAGTTGTACCCCTATCCTCCACTAGGGGCGCTGCATTTTTTATGTTAACAGCCATGTTATGTATCGCTAATGGCTATTAGTTTCTTCCCTGGACCTTGGAGCAATCGAAATGACTATTTTTATGTGAAAGTGTGTTCGGATGACAGAAACTCTTATTTTATGATGAAAAGTGAAAATTTGTTGATGTTGAATTTTACCAGTGCGCCGGCCGGGAATCGAACTGAGCTATGAAGGCCACTGGCGAATATTGTCGTTTAGTCAGAGGTTTTCGTTAACGTCGGTCGAATATCCGTCATTCGATTCAAAACCTGAGTCAAGTGAATTCTATTACTTCCACTTCTATTCCCAATTCTAAATCAGAAGGATAATCGGAAACTGACTCAGTGTCGCTCATTAAACGCATAAAAAACTTATTTTGTACCACAAAATTTCTTATATATCTTAAATATAACTTATGCAATCTTACTCTACAGTTTCTTCCTTCTGGTGGTGTAGATGGTTTCCTTAGCGGTTGGATGTAATTTTGTGCGGCTTCTGTTCTTCATCTCGGCAAACTTTAAATGCAAGTCCGGTTTCTGCCACTTGTTATACCCTACACCACTTCGTGGTCTAGGGTATTATAAGTTAGTTTCGCGTCAAATGTTTGTAACACCAAGAAATAATTGAGCTAGACCCACCTTTAATTATACGGATCGGCTTAGAATCACCAGCTGAGTCGATTTAACGATGTCTGTCTGTCCGTCCGTCTGCTGTCCATCTAAGCTTGTTCGCACTCTACAGGTCGCAATTGTTGTCCGATTGTCATCAAACTCGGCAGAAGTTATTTTTTCTGGCCAAGGACCATCGGTATTGAATTTGGAGGAAATCGGTTCAGATTTAGATATAGCCCCCATACAAATGTCGCTCCCGATTTGACTTTTTCCGCTCTAGAAACCACATATTGTACCCGATTTTCTGTAAAATTGGCACAACATTTTATAATCCAACTAAAAACACCTATGGTTAAAGTCGGTAAGATCGGTTCAGATTTAGATATAGCCCCCACACAAATGTCGCTCCCGATTTGACATTTTCCGCTCTAGAAACCACATATTGTACCCGATTTTCTTTAAATTTTGCAGAACATCTTAAAATCGAACTAGAAACACATATGCAAAAATTGGGTAAGATCGGTTCAGATTTAGATATAGCCCCCATACAAATGTCGCTCCCGATTTGACATTTTCCGCTCTAGAAAAGACATATTGTAACCGATTTTCTTTAAATTTTGCAGAACATCTTATAATTCAACACGTATGCAAAAATTGGGTAAGATCGGTTCAGATTTAGATATAGCCCCCATACAAATGTCGCTCCCGATTTCACTTTTTCCGCTTTAGAAACCACATATTGTACCCGATCTTCTTTAAAATTGGCACAACATTTTATAATCGAACTAGAAACATCTATGCTGAAAGTGGGTATGATCGGATCAGATTTAGATACAGCCCCCTTAAAAATGTCGCTCCCGATTTGACTTTTTCCGCTCTAAAAACCACATATTGTACCCGTTATTCTTTAAAATTGGCAAAACATCTTATAATCCAACTAAAAAACCTATGGTGAAAGTGGGTAAGATCGGTTCAGATTTAGATATAGCCCCCATACAAATGTCGCTCCCGATTTCACTTTTTCCGCTTTAGAAACCACATACTGTACCCGATTTTCTTTAAAATTGGCACAACATTTTATAATCGAAATAGAAACATCTATGCTGAAAGTGGGTATGATCGGTTCAGATTTATATATAGCTCCCATACAAATGTCGCTCCAGATTCGACTTTTTCCGCTCTAAAATCCACATATTGTACCCGTTTTTCTTTAAAATTGGCACAACATCTTATAATCCAACTAAAAAACCTATGGTGAAAGTGGGTAAGATCGGTTCAGATTTAGATATAGCCCCATACAAATGTCGCTCCCGATTTCACTTTTTCCGCTTTAGAAACCACATATTGTACCCGATTTTCTTTCAGGATCTGTTTCTGATTAATGTGTTCGGTAATGTTACGTATCTGGTCAGACATAAAATTGTTAACGTATGTCAAATTGTCTATTCTGTCTGTCAAGGTTCTTTCAGTTCCATATAATGATCTTAGTGAGTTGTCAATCCGTCTTTCGTCATCACTGTCCATTGATTCTGAGTTTCAGTCCTTTCCCTAATACGGGTTGAGGTTCTCTATCTTGCCTTTTAGCAGTGCACAATTCTTATTTGTCGTATCCAATAGGGACGGTGGTCGTATTCAGTTTGCGTATGATGTCAAGGATTAAGTCGAGTGTTTCCGTATAGGAAGTTATGTGGAAGTTATACAATGTGGAGAATTTTGTTGTATTGTTCGATCACCTTTATTTCATCTATTTTAATCGGTATATATCCGTTGTTGTTGGTTAGGTCCTGTATATCGAGAGTCTGGGCGTTTATCGTCGTCAAGAAGAATATTATCAAGATATAGGTCGTCATCTAAAATATAACATCATTTATTAGCTTCAATAGTTGGGTTATCTCTGTCTTGATATTTTTTCTTAGGTCTAACGTGTGTCTTATAGTATTTATATCCTGTAGTCTTGCTTGCAATGTGTTCCTCGTCCACTTTCAAAGCGTCTATTTTCCTATATTTGCGGTGGTTTTTTCCGCCTCTAATTTCCTTTATAAAGTTAGCTCCTTCTTCTAATTCAACGTCATTTCTGTTTTTTATTCAGTCTTTTAATATAACCTTCCTTCTTTGAAGCTATCTTGTCATGGATTTCATTATACTTGTCCTCGTGAATCTTGCCATTAACGAAATCTATGGGCCTGATGCCAGTAGTACTGTATTGTTGTAGAATCCAATGATTCTAATTATCTTCTCTTCTATGGTCTCGCCCTTATTCTTTTCGTTATGTATAAGGAGTCTTATGTGTTCATTAATTGTATTGTGCAACCTTTCCACATCGGCATTGGACGTGTGGTTTCTATTTGATGTGAAATGGATGTCAATGTTTTCCTCGCTTAGGAATTGTCTCATCGGAATGGCCTTAAAATTCAGTTCGTTGTCAACTATTATCTTTCCTGTCTTTCCATATGTATTTATAAACTGGAGAAGTTTGGTCTTGAATTCCGTCCATGATCTTCCAATTATTTTGTAGGCCACAGCAAATTTCGAAAACTTGTCATTCATTGTCATAGAAAGAGTTTTTCCTAATGAATAAAAAACATTTATATGCACTATTTCACGGGTTATTCTATTCTAGGAGGGTTCCTGTCGTATTTCTCGAGATTACATATTTCACAGTTATTAATGAATTGGGTTATCCTTAGTTTTAATTTTGGATTATAGATCTTGATCTTCAATTCTACGAATACAGCCTGTATTCCTCTATGATTCTTATCTAAATGTTCCTTTTCTATAACTTCCGTTAATTTGAGTTCGTCCTCTATATCCTCCACCTTTAGAGCACCTTATTATAATAAAATTCTTATTCTCCGAAAATAGTTCACAGTAAGTATTGCGGAAAGTATCATAGAACTCTTCGTCTATCATAATTGCGTTTATGCGGTCTGGGTCAAAATGGGTCTTCAACAAGGTGATTGCATATTCTCTGTCGAGCTTTTTTATTTCTATGGTTTTCCTAGTATTCTGGAAAGCTTTCTCGTTCCTTATTCTCGCGGAACCCGATGTTACTTTTTTTAAATAATTTGGGTTCTAAACATATTGATAGGTGAATTGCTTTCCTTTATAGCGGACTCATGGGATTCTAGTAAGTTCACATCTGTGAGTTCCCGTTAAATTCTTGATAATGCGTCTGCGTTGCTATTTTTCGTACCTTTCTTATACTTGATCTCATAATCGAATTCCGATAGTCTGAGTCTCCATCTAACGAGTTTAGAATTTGGTTCCTTAATCGAGAAGAGCCATGTCAACGGTCAGTGGTCGGTCTCAATAAGAAATTTTCGCCCGAAAAGGTATGGCCTGAAATATTTGGTGGCCCAAATGATAGCCAATAGTTCTTTTTCTATTGTGCTATAATTGATTCAATTCAATAAGCTTTCTATAATAACCTGTTAATCCTAAAAACTGTTTAATTTGCGTTGGAGTTTTGGGTAAAGGAAAATTAATAACGCATTCGATCTTTTTTGGGTTGGGTTTTATTCCGTTGTGGGTAACTACATGTCCGAGGAACTCAGTTTCTCTTTTGAAAAATTCTGATTTATCCAGTTGTACTTTAAGTTAGCTTCTTCTAATCGCTAAAATTAGCTTTATTGATGGTACATGTTCTTGGAGGGAGGTAGAAAATATTATTATGTCATCGAGATAGACAAGACATATTTTATTAATGTATTCTTGCAGAACTGTGTTCATTAATCTTTGGAATGTTGCGGGAGCGGTTTTTAAACCAAACGGCATTCTCAAGAATTCATAATGTCCGCCCTCGACGGTAAAAGCTGTCTTATGTACATCGGTTTCGTCAAGTTCTATCTGGTAAAAACCTTTAGCCAGATCTAGTGTGGTAAAATACATGCTCTTTCCAAGTTTATCAAGTATTTCTTCAATATTTGGGATAGGATAACGGTCGTCTATGGTGACTTCATTTAATTTCCTATAGTCGACTACGAGTCGCTATTTCTTTTTTTCACTTGCATCCTCCTTTTTAGGTACGATCCAAATAGGTGCAGAATACGGGGATTTACTATGTCGTATTATTCCATTATCTAACATCTCTTGAATTTGGTTCTGTACTTCTTCCTTGTGGATGTAAGGGTACCTGTACGATTTAGAATAAATTGGAATTTTGTTTGTTGTATTTATTTTGTGTTTTACTGCATTAGTAAACGTTAGATTGGAATATGACCGGTAAAATATGTTATGATAACGTTTTATCACTTTCAGGATTTCTGCTTTTTCTTCAGAGTTCATGTGAGCCAAACGAATTTGTTGTAATATTGGTTCAGACTGTTGAAATTCTTTATCCATTACGCAGAAATTGTCCAAACTATCAACGGAAGTCTGCATCTCGACTTTAAAGTTCTGGACGTCATATAGTCCTTCTTGGAGAATTAAGTCGCCTGTGTTTTTACGTTGTTCCTTGAGGTGAACAAGTCCATTTTCCTCTGCCACTACAAATTGGATTGTTCGAGTTTTACCATATAAAAGAGGAATTTGTTTGTTGTCAATGGTTAGTGTATTATTTGTATAATCTATACGTTTAAGGACGTCGTTCCCGTTTATTCCATCGTAGAAGTCATGAAATTTGCACTGTATCAAATTGAATTTTTCATTGGCGTCGCCAAGTTCAGAGAAAAGAGGTACTCTATATATGATGGTGGTTTTTATCAGGTTTTGGATGGTCTTGAGTGTCAGTGATCCTGATTTGATCGTCCATTTTGGGTTACATAATACGGGATTTACTATGGAGTGTGTAGCTCCAGTGTCTATGATGAATTTTAATTTACCTTTTACTATTATATGGGGTAATTCTCCTGTGAGGCCTGTATAAGAAAATTTTCGGAAGTGTTAATATCAACATGTTGGTCGGAGTTTTCCACGTTATCTGGAAGCCATGACTGATATGGTGGTTGGTCATCATCTGTATTCCGATTATTACAATAATCTTCCTGATCGTCGTGATATAGATATTGTTCCTGGTCGTTGGTTTGGAAGTTGTCTTCAACCATATTTATATCCATGGGTTCGGGAATTTGTCGGTTGTTCATTTGGAAGTTATGTGGTCGTTGTCCATAATTTTCAGGTCGGGGTTGGGGGTAATTGTTATTAGGCTGTGCAAAATTACGTTGATGGTTATTCCAATTGGGTCCGTTCGGATGGGAGATGTTATGTTGGTTGTATCTAGTGTGATTTCCTTGATTATTAGTATTGGGTCTTGGTTGAATGTTATATTGAGGAGTTTGGTTCCTTTGTCCGTTGTGCTGAGTTCTGTTATTATCTTGTTTTCCTTTTTCATGATTTTGTTTTTAGTCGTCCTAGTTCTGGTAGTTCTGCTTATTTAGTTGTTTTCCATTATGTTCAAAAATTCCATTGGAGCCTGTGGAGTAAGCATACCCAGATTGAAACAAAATCTCCAAATTGTCTGAATTTCTACAAGTAAGTATTGTTTTCATGGGTTCGGGCATTTTCTCTTTAAAGACGTTCAGAGCTGTCCTCATGTTATTTCTTGCACACTCGTTTGCTGCAGGTCCTGCTCCTATTAGGGTAATAGTCTTGTTGTTAAGGCTCCTAAGACGTTGTTTTATGTCGTTATAAAACTCCACGCAGTTGGTCCTGAAGGTAGTACTCTTCAGTTTGTCGAAAAGTTCCTCCAAACTGCATTTTCACCAAAATTATTAATAAGGATTGTCTTAACGTCTGTCCAAGATTGTGTCTGGCAATTAATTTCTATTATTTCCCTAGCCTTTCCCTTAAGCTTACTTTTGATTATGTCGCTGAATAAATACTGCGACTGTTCATCATATGATCTTAGAATAGGATAAACTCTTTCAATTAAATTAAGGAACGCCTGAAGATCCCGGTGATCTCCGTTAAATTCTGGAAGACGATCCAGATACTTAAGAGGGTCTATTCTAACATATAGAGGGGCGACTGGTTCTGCCATTTCTCCTTGATCACTAGGTCAATAGTTTCTCTGTTACAAGTTACAAGTGAATTCGACGTCTCCGTCTTCTATTAATCCGTCTATTCCAACTAAGTCTTCAGGGGCGAATATTGTTGTTGTTTTTGTAGCAGCTTTTAGAGGGAGCTGAGGTGATAATCCTTAAGTCTGAATTGTACTAGACTTCGTTCCGGCATGTATCCGATTATCGCGGGAACTTTTGTTCATCATCGTTCTCATGTTGTCCGGCTGTTATTTGCATCTTCTTCAAGGTTGATGTTAATGTTAAGGGAATGGGATGTTAATCGAGTTGTACCCCTATCCTCCACTAGGGGCGCTGCATTTTTTATGTTAACAGCCATGTTATGTATCGCTAATGGCTATTAGTTTCTTCCCTGGACCTTGGAGCAATCGAAATGACTATTTTTATGTGAAAGTGTGTTCGGATGACAGAAACTCTTATTTTATGATGAAAAGTGAAAATTTATTGATGTTGAATTTTACCAGTGCGCCGGCCGGGAATCGAACTGAGCTATGAAGGCCACTGGCGAATATTGTCGTTTAGTCAGAGGTTTTCGTTAACGTCGGTCGAATATCCGTCATTCGATTCAAAACCTGAATCAAGTGAATTCTATTACTTCCACTTCTATTCCCAATTCTAAATCAGAAGGATAATCGGAAACTGACTCAGTGTCGCTCATTAAACGCAAAAAAAACTTATTTTGTACCACAAAATTTCTTATATATCTTAAATATAACTTATGCAATCTTACTCTACAGTTTCTTCCTTCTGGTGGTGTAGATGGTTTCCTTAGCGGTTGGATGTAATTTTGTGCGGCTTCTGTTCTTCTTCTCGGCAAACTTTAAATGCAAGTCCGGTTTCTGCCACTTGTTATACCCTACACCACTTCGTGGTCTAGGGTATTATAAGTTAGTTTCGCGCCAAATGTTTGTAACACCAAGAAATAATTGAGCTAGACCCACCTTTAATTATACGGATCGGCTTAGAATCACCAGCTGAGTTAACGATGTCTGTCTGTCCGTCCGTCTGCTGTCCATCTAAGCTTGTTCGCACTCTACAGGTCGCAATTGTTGTCCGATTGTCATCAAACTCGGCAGAAGTTATTTTTTCTGACCAAGGACCATCGGTATTGAATTTGGAGGAAATCGGTTCAGATTTAGATATAGCCCCCATACAAATGTCGCTCCCGATTTTACTTTTTCCGCTCTAGAAACCACATATTGTACCCGATTTTCTGTAAAATTGGCACAACATTTTATAATCCAACTAAAAACACCTATGGTTAAAGTCGGTAAGATCGGTTCAGATTTAGATATAGCCCCCACACAAATGTCGCTCCCGATTTGACATTTTCCGCTCTAGAAACCACATATTGTACCCGATTTTCTTTAAATTTTGCAGAACATCTTAAAATCGAACTAGAAACACATATGCAAAAATTGGGTAAGATCGGTTCAGATTTAGATATAGCCCCCATACAAATGTCGCTCTCGATTTGACATTTTCCGCTCTAGAAAAGACATATTGTAACCGATTTTCTTTAAATTTTGCAGAACATCTTATAATCCAACACGTATGCAAAAATTGGGTAAGATCGGTTCAGATTTAGATATAGCCCCCATACAAATGTCGCTCCCGATTTCACTTTTTCCGCTTTAGAAACCACATATTGTACCCGATCTTCTTTAAAATTGTCACAACATTTTATAATCGAACTAGAAACATCTATGCTGAAAGTGGGTATGATCGGATCAGATTTAGATACAGCCCCCTTACAAATGTCGCTCCCGATTTGACTTTTTCCGCTCTAAAAACCACATATTGTACCCGTTTTTCTTTAAAATTGGCAAAACATCTTATAATCCAACTAAAAAACCTATGGTGAAAGTGGGTAAGATCGGTTCAGATTTAGATATAGCCCCCATACAAATGTCGCTTCCGATTTCACTTTTTCCGCTTTAGAAACCACATATTGTACCCGATTTTCTTTAAAATTGGCACAACATTTTATAATCGAAATAGAAACATCTATGCTGAAAGTGGGTATGATCGGTTCAGATTTATATATAGCCCCCATACAAATGTCGCTCCAGATTTGACTTTTTCCGCTCTAAAATCCACATATTGTACCAGTTTTTCTTTAAAATTGGCACAACATTTTATAATCGAAATAGAAACATCAATGCTGAAAGTGGGTATGATCGATCGGTTCACATTTAGATACAGCCCCTTACAAATGTCGCTCCCGATTTGACTTTTTCCGCTCTAAAATCCACATATTGTACCCGTTTTTCTTTAAAATTGGCACAACATCTTATAATCCAACTAAAAAACCTATGGTGAAAGTGGGTAAGATCGGTTCAGATTTAGATAAAGCCCCATACAAATGTCGCTCCCGATTTCACTTTTTCCGCTTTAGAAACCACATATTGTACCCGATTTTCTTTAAATTTGACAGAACATCTTATAATCCAACTAGAAACACGTATGCAAAAATTGGGTAAGATCGGTTCAGATTTAGATATAGCCCCCATACAAATGTCGCTCCCGATTTCACTTTTTCCGCTTTAGAAACCACATATTGTACCCGATTTTCTTTAAAATTGGCACAAGATTTTATAATCGAAATAGAAACATCTATGCTGAAAGTGGGTATGATCGGTTCAGATTTTGATACAGCCCCTTACAAATGTCGCTCCCGATTTGACTTTTTCCGCTCTAAAATCCACATATTGTACCCGTTTTTCTTTAAAATTGGCACAACATCTTATAATTCAACTAAAAAACCTATGGTGAAAGTGGGTAAGATCCGTTCAGATTTAAATATAGCCCCAATACAAATGTCGCTCCCGAATCTTTAACCGATTTTGGCCAAACTTTACATATTATATTTCACCAATAAACATACATGGTGAAAGCGGGTCACATCGTTCCAGGTTTCAATATACCCCCATACAAATGTCCTTTCCGATTTAACATTTTTCGTCAAACACATACATTTACAGGATGCAAAAATCCTTCCCGATTTCACTTTTTTGCCGAATTGAATTGCAATGAGAATTGTTTGGGTGATGCCCATATGTCCATACTTTGGTAGACTACTGTATAATTTGTATTTGACAATTGGATCAATTACCATATTATTTACCATATTCGTTAAATTTGACTAAAGATGCATTTATAGCATATAAATTATATGAATATAATTTATATAATTTGTATGAACTAAATAAAATTGATCCCATGAAATACCTGGGGTTAGTAATGAAAGCGAGGTACATACGCAGGGAGTGGTGTAGGGTATTATATAGTCGGCCCCGCCCGACTTTAGCCTTTCCTTACTTGTTTTTTTTTGTAACTTTTAAGTTAGTTGTCGTAAAGATCTTAAAGTCTTTTTAGGGGAACAAAAATGTTGTTTAAGAATTTTTTCTTAAAGTCACTTTTTTTAATAAGGATATTAATTCCTTTTTGTCCATAAATTTGGAAACTTTGTTAATTGATACGTAAAGATCTTAAAGTCTTTTTAAGGAGGAACAAAAATTTTGTTTAAGAATCTTTTCTTAAAGTCACTTTTTCACTAAAGATATAAAGTCCTTTTTATTTTAAAAAAATATTGTTCGTGAGGATAAGTCCTTTTTTGAATGAAGGATCTAAAGTCCCTTTTTTTATAAATAAAAAATATGCGTTCACAAGGATAAATTCCTCTTTTTTAACTAAGGATCTAGAGTCCTTTATTATATATTTTTTTCGAACTCGCGGAAGGATCTTTTCTTTTAAGTCCTTCTATTTTTGGTTCCACGACTAAACGTTATATATCGATATATAATGCGGATCCTACCGACTGCGCCACTTTTGTAATCACTTTGTGTGAACGAAAACAAATAAAAATAAATTAATTTTTTTATTCACTCTTTCAAGTTTTTACTTTATTTGCGAGTTCCTTTTATTTTTGAATCTATCTTAAGACTATTCGATCGGTTCGATTGTACAATATTTATATGTTGTAAATGTCAATCTTTTGGTAAGCAGTTCGTTGGAACTGTTTACCACTTTTTCGTGTGGCCCAAAATTACATGGAATTTTGTCTGGTCTGAATTTTGCTTTGGTTTTGAAGTTCTTGCCAAAGCGTGAACGGAAATGAAGAAATGGGAAAACTTGATAGTATAAATTATTTGGCAAACAATTCTTTGGAATTGTTTGTTCTCCCGTCTGTGGTAACGGAAGTGCAAAACGTGTAAATGAATTGTTGACCGAATTTTGAATGTATGATTTTCCGATTAATTCTGAGTCGGTTTATTTGAGGGGAAAATGGGAAACATTGTTACGTTAAATTATATTAGCAGGTGTAAGTAGAATATTCGGTGACACTATAACATTGTTACGTTAAATTATATTAGCAGGTGTAAGTAGAATATTGGGTGGCACTATAACAGTTAACCTATGCTCGTCGGATGAGAACCCAATAACAACACGTATAGTGCGATCTCATAGGAAGCTCGATATAAATCGAGAGATGTCATTATCAGCGGCAAAAACTCCCAAATTTAATGCACCCAAATCTCAACTTTAATGATTGAATTTTGCAAAGAACATTCCTATTCTAAAAGATTTTGCCAATATTAATTAATTAATTTAATTTAATAATTAGCTGTGGATGCATTTCAAGACCATAAATGCTCAAATAGTTGACAATGTCATCATAAGAGATATTATTTTATTGGAATTTATCTCGGAAACCATGTATCGTATTTAAATTTCGTTTATTACGTAGCAAATAAAGGGTGATTTTTTAAGAGCTTGATAACTTTTTTTAAAAAAAAAACGCATAAAATTTGCAAAATCTCATCGGTTCTTTATTTGAAACGTTAGATTGGTCCATGACATTTACTTTTTGAAGATAATTTCATTTAAATGTTGACCGCGGCTGCGTCTTAGGTGGTCCATCCGCTTAGTCCAATTTTGGCATTTCCACGTTTTTGAGTAACAGAGACCCAATTGGTGCGAACGGCGACGAATCGAAAATTGGTGGTCATCATTAACACTGGCCGATACAGCTGCGATATTTTCTTCAGTTCGCACTCTACGTAAGCGTGTTGGTGGTTAAATGTCCAACAATGTAAATTTGGTGCGAAATTTAGTCACAATAGCCCGAATAGCCGCTTCAGTGGGTCGATTAAACTGACCATAAAATGGAAGCGCGCAATGAACTTTCTTAACAGAGCACGCATTTTGATAATAAAATTCAATAATTTGCAAGCGTTGTTCGTTTGTAAGACGATTCATGATGAAATGTCAAAGCATACTGAGCATCTTTCTCTTTGACACCATGTCTGAAATCCCACGTGATCTGTCAAATACTAATGCATGAAAATCCTAACCTCAAAAAATCACTCTTTATAAGCTCTTGAGGTGTTATTTTGCATTTAAAAAAGTGTAATAACGTTTTTGCTTTCCTGCTTTCAGACAGAGGTTTACCTGAAGGTTGTATTTATTCATTATTGGTAATTTTCTACAGTATAACACTATATTCGCGAGGCCGACCGATGTCTTGGCATTTACAAATATTATTAAAATATTGTCTTATTTATTCATTATAAAAAAAGTCTGCTTATAGCTGCCAACATAGATTTAGTTACTGAAATGGTAAAACCTTCTAAGCCAAAAATGAAATAATACTTTCTTCGTTGTTCTCTGTTAATGTATTTAGGAAAATGTATTTAAAGCATATTTTAGAGATGTAAGGTTTTATGGCATGCGCATGTAAATATTGGGCCGATATTAATCTTAAGTTAAGCATAAAGATATAATAGCCTTGTGTCATCGATTAAAAAATAAAATAATTTTTATAAACAAAAATGTTGGGAAATTGGTGAAAATTGCAATATGCGTACCTATCCTGGGATAGAGATAAATATATCACAGAACTGGCCCCAATGTGTGAATAAATTGTCAATTCACTTTATATGATCACATATTAAAAAACTAGATGATAATTCCGGAAAATATTGGGAAATCCCTATAAATATCTAACACATTCGGTAAAAATAATATCTGAAAGATCTTCCTGCCTCTATATAATTAAACACAAAGATCTCTGTCATCTTCTGAACAATTTAGACTTTTCAGGTATGGTCCAAGTCATGTCCTGTGAGACCAGGTTTAAACATAAAAAACAAGCAGCGGACAATTCCAAATATTACCACAGGGTGTAAATTCACCCCATCAATGGCAAACCCTTGAAAAGGGGACCGACCCCTTCATATGTTTGGGTAAGAACCAGGAACGGTCCCTACCCACCAGAGACCAATCCCGGGACAGTTCATTTCCTGTAGGTTATAGAACCCTATTTGCCAAAAATACGTAAGCGCCAAAATTTTGGATTTTCGTTCTTTATTGTAAAGTATTCTTATTTCAAAGCGTAAATATTTTTTAGGTTTAAAGTTATTATAAAAAAATTTTTAAATATCAAATTGCAAATGATTATGACTACCCGTATGTATGTTATGTCGGTTTTATTGTAACCAAATCTTATGCCACTTTGTGTGGGGGGTACCAGAAGGGGTGTGGCAATTTCGCCTATATTGCATGCGAATGTAACCACTAAAAAAGCATTGCCAAATATCAAATTTCACAGTATTCCGATCATCAGTATAGAAGTTAAACAGCTTCAATTTTACGTAGTTTTGCGTGATTTGTGTGGGAGGTACTAGAAGAGGCGTGGCAAAACCCGTCATATTTAGTAAACTTAAAGTGATTATAAAAACATTATCAAATACCAAAATATGGCTGATTCCGATTATCCGTGTGGAAGTTAATGGGTTTTAATTTAACATCGGAATATGGGCTTTTTGTGTGGGAGGTACCAGAAGGTGCGTGGCAATTTCGCCCATCTTCGAACTTAAACTAAATTTGGGAAAAATATTACGACGTGCAAAGTTTGAATCGATTCCTTAACTCCTTTCGAGAGTTATCGTATACACCAGCCAGACAGACGGACATGGCTCAAACACCTTAAACAGTGGTGAAACGGATTTGGTCTAAACATACTTGGGGTCTTAAGTCAATCCTTCAATGCGTTACACTTTTTCTCTGTCCCAACTGCTATATACCCTCCTACTATGTTGAGTGAGGGTATAAAAATCACTTCAGGTTGTTTGGAAAATTCTTGAATAGTAAATCAAACAGCAATTCTCGTTTGTTTGAAGACTTATTTCTTAAATACTTCAAGAATTATTCTAAACAGCTATCTTTCCTTCGCATCAATCATGGATTATTAGCTCAGCTCTTTATGGCAAAGGTGTCATGAAACTTTTGAGAAATATTTCATGATATCATTTTTTGTACTACTTTTGCATAATCTGAAGCAAAATTAGTCGTTTGAATTATTTTTAGTTAAATTGAACTTATTTTTAGTTAATTTTTCCCTGTTCCAAGTAAATTTTTCCTCAGTTTAAGTAAGAATTTAATTATTTTGAGGTTTATCCTCAGCAAAATTGTCCTTAGTTTAAGTAAAAATTTACTTGGTTTGGGGAAAAAATTACTAGTTCTAGGAAAATTAGATTTAGTAAAAATGTACTTGGAAAAGCAAAAACTTACTGGAATTTTCCTCAGTTTGAGTAAATATTTACTTAGTTTGAGGAAAATTTTGAACTTGATATGAGGAAATATTGTTTTAGCCCTATGCGAGATTCAATCTTCGTAAATTTTAGTTAATTTTAACTTACAGGGTTCACTTTTTTCTGAGTGTACACTAAATTTTAAAGGTATTAAGTTCGTAAAGGTAAAAACATATTTTCACATCGGGTCTCACATCCTAATAAATACAAAGTGCATCACCTATGAAAATTTAATAATTCTTGGACGCCGCACAGTGGTTCAGAATCAAAACCCATCGGCCAAAATTCAATAACTTTTGTTCTAGTAGACATTTTTGAGTTCTGTAAAAACCCATAATTAGACAATGACGCAAACTTAAATACATTTCGTATTTTTCGATTTTAAAGAAAATTAAAATTTTCATTTTTTTGTTTTTTAACATATTTTTACGTATTTGTTAATAATGCGAAGAATTTTTTTGTATTACAGATATTCACGATTTTAGATTAAAAAACACGTAATTTAATGTAATTTAATGAATACTAAATACTTAGATATGTTGAAGTATAACGTAGCTTTTCGGTTTAAGTTATATCATTTGGTCGTGGAATTCTTAATGACCGTCGAAGGCTTTGAGGTGGTAGTAGTCTTTCTGTGCCTGGCTAAATCATGCTCACGTCTCCTGTTTGGTTTTTCTTAGTCTCGAATCCTCAAAAAGGGCTACTAGTGTCCACACTATGCAATTCTGTAGAGTCTTCATTGTTATTCATTCATGCTGATCTAAGTTTCCTGTAAATTTTCCACTCTCTCGACGAATTTGTTCAATTCAAAATCAACATTTGACGCGACATTGAATGCCATAATGAATGTGTCTCAAACGTTTCATGATCAAGCTATTTAGCTATTTTCTCCCACCTTGGTGACCAGACAAAAAATACATTATACATGGGTGGTAAAGCGCTGTATTTTTGTGATATGTAACTTCTACATATGTAAGGAAATTATTGAACTCCTGGGAAGAGAAGTTAGTCACGTTATCGGTGTAAATAAGTCTAAAGTCTTCAGTTAGGAGAGAAATATTGTTTCATTAAGTAGACAAAGTATTAAATGGCTATTGCTATTCCTGGGATGAAGCCATGGGAAAACGGGAAAGTAATTAAATTTATGAATGAAAGGAGAACTCACACTTCAATCAGTCTTTTCTATAACCATGTTCTGGTCAAATTCTCAATCGTGCTATGCATGTTACATTACTATTTTCTTTAAAATTATAAGTTTAAAATTTAAAGTTAATTATTAATTACCATACCGGATTGGATTATAAAAAACGACACAAAAATAAAAATTGTATTTTAATGTAATTTTTTGATGTAACTGCCACAACGTCTGCAATAGCTTGCTAGTGTGAGAAAATAATGCTTATTTACCTAAATTCACAGTTACACTCACTCACTAAAGATAAATAGTAAAAACCTTCTCCTGTATAATTTTTTGGCGCTTACGTATTTTTCACAAATAGTGCTCGATATATTTATATTCCGTTTTGGGCTGAGAAAGAGCGGAATACGAAAAGGATGCTGAAACAATACAATGATCCGAATTAACAAGAGGTGCTAGAACATTAACTTCATACTATTCATGGGTGAAGTTAAATATCAAGAATATTTAGGTGTTGCCCTTGGACACAAGGAATGTGTGTAGGTTCGTTCAAAAATTGCGTCAAATCAGTATACGCGACAAAGAGTACGATGTATTGGAGTTGAGTGGCTCGAATGGGCAAGCCACCAACAAAAAAATTCATTGTCAGGGCAATCCCCTAACATTTTAGTAAATGAATCGGAAAGGGCGTCGAAGCTATTTAGGGATGCCTCCCTATCCGCGTTTGGACCACAAATGCAGTACGTTCATTCCAATTCGAAATTTTACCTAAAGGACATTAGATTACTGAATTTGTGAGCTCTGGAGCACTACGTCGTTCCGTACATAGACCACAGGACCTATGTGTGGAATAAATAGCGATAGGGACATGCCACGAATAGGGCATAAAGCCCTTTGTGTGGTCAGCATGCGCGGCTGCTGTTGTTATTATGTGAGTTCGTGTGCATCGCTCGTCGAAGACGCACGTGTTTTTTTACAAAGTGTAGTATGTACAAGTGAAAGAAATTTTCACCTCATTTCTGCAGAAAGAGGGTCAAAAAGTGTCCGCTAATAAAATAGTTAATAGGACAATGACAAACGTTAGTCTGATTTCAGTCGGTGATTTCCTGGACATCCAAAGAACTGATCACAAGAAAGATAAATTTGAATTCGGACTTCTGATTTTCAGTTTGCGGCGGAGGGATGTATTCAAAAGATGTTTAGAGCTAGAGGTTAAAAACTGTTAGACATAATGTATATACGGAGCCCAATTTCTCATAGTTCTTTCCCGACTATGGAAGCGGGTTTTTATTTTTGTAAAAAAAAGTGGAACCGCGAAACATGTAGGTAAAATTACACGACGTGAAAAGTATAAGTAGGACCTGCATAAGTGAGACATTTTCGATGGTTCCTGCACGCTTCACACAAAAAACTCTTTAAGCGGAAATTTGATCCTCTTTAAGAGACATTGATTTTTTCAAGACTTACCTCTATAAGACGAAATTTTACTCCTTTGCCTCTAAGAGTGGGATTTCGCTTTCATTCGATGTATGCTTCTTTTAAAGGATAAGGTAAAGTGACAGGATTAAAAAAACGAATTATCAGAAGTGGAAGATCGTTTAGTGACGGATAAAAATTTTTCAATGTAAAAATGTTCCAATAGGCGGAAACTTGCGTCCTCTGTCCCCTTAAGAGGACACCTGTTTAAAGCAATATTTATGAGTTTTCTTTGGGCGTTAATTCATTTTGTGATAGCAAAATTTGAATGTAAATTAAATGACTAACTAAAAAATAATGTAAAGAAAGTAGTGTTTGATAATTAATAAATACTAAATGCTTAGATATGTTGAAGTATAACGTAGCTTTTCGGTTTCAGTTATATCATTTGGTCGTGAAATTCTTAATGACCGTCGAAGGCTTTGAGGTCTTTCTGTGCCTGGCTAACTCATGCTCACGTTTGGTTTGCAATTCTGTAGAGTCTTCATTATTATTCATTCATGCTGATATAAGTTTCCTGTAAATTTTTCACTCTCTCGACGAATTTGTTTAATTCAAATTCATCATTTGCCGTGACATTGAATGCCATAATGAATGTGTCTCAAACGTTTCATGATCAACCCCCTTAGCCATTTTCTCCCACCTTGGTGACCAGACAAAAAATGCATTATACATGGGTGGTAAAGCGCTGTATATTTATGATATGTAACTTTTACATATGTAAGGAAATTATTGAACTCCTGGGAAGAGAAGTTAGTCACGTTATCGGTGAAAACCTTTGTCGGCACACCACAATCAGGAAATACATCATCCACTAAAGCAATTGTTTCGCCCGCCGCACAGTGGCTCAGAATTAAAATCCATCGGCCAAAATTCAATAATTGTTCTAGTAAACATTTTTGAGTTCTGTAAAAAATGATATTAGTATTGAACATGACTACTTTTCGTATTTTTCAAGTAAGAAAAGTAAAATTTTTATTTTTTAACATTATTTTACGTATTTGTTCATAACGCGCAAAAAATATTTTTTTGTCAGATTTTGAAAATTGAAAAAACCTAATTTCTTTTTTCGACTTTGTCGAACTGTTTCTCTTACATTTTAAGAAAATTTGTTTTATTAGAAATTATGATTTATTAGCTTTATTATGTGCCAAATAAAGTTTGTTTGTAATAAATAATTTAAAAATATCATTTTTGACAAATTGTATGACTTTAGACCAACACAACTTTTTCCATTTGAAAGCCTTTGAAGAATAAAGTACATATTTGGAAAGATGTTCCCCGGATACACTTAGTGTAAAAAGTCAGATTTTTTTTCCAAAAATCGAATTGCTCATTTTTTGTCATTAAATTTTAAAAAGTAAGACGTAGCTTAAAAGCAAATTTCCTTTATCCTTAAGCCAAATTTTATGCCTATCGGAGTTTATTTGCTGGAACTATGTCCAAAAAATCTATCTAATTAATACAGGTAAATATTTTTAGCCCGATAAATAAATTTTAATAAATTTTTTGGTTCTGTCTTTTAGTGTGAATTTATTTTCTTTTTTTCTTCACGCATGCTATTCAAAATTTTTGTTTTTCTAGTTGATACTGTACTTATTTTTCTATGAAAGTCTGTAATACGAAAAAGATATTTTTTTCTGTGCATTATGAACTTTTGAAAATTTTCTTAAAATCAAAATTTGCTACTTTCCCTGGGCTAATTTCTAAACCCTTGCATAATTTAAATTTTTTACAGAACTCTAAAATGTCTACTAGAACAAAAATTATTGAATTTTGGCCGGTGGATTTTGATTCTGAACCACTGTGTCGTATTTGATTTTGTTACTTTCACCTGCAACCACTTACTATAAGCGTCTACTATGATCAGTACCATCATATCCTTGAACCGTCCGGTATAGTCCATTAGGATGGGTCACGATAAATTACAGCGGTTACCCCACAGAAATGAAGATTGGATTGTTTAATGATGATCTACAAAATATTTCGTCACTGCGTCAAGCCATCTGTGAACTAAGCGCTCCTGAAAACACCTTTAAAAATCATGTTTTTCCGTGTAATTGTTATTAAGTTGCATTTTTGTCCAATTTTTGTGATTTAATAGAGCCTTGGAAACACTTTAAATAAAAATTTAGGCATCATACGAAAGGTATTGACTGCAGCTATTTATTTTTATAAAATACTAACACCAAATACGAAAAAATGTTCAGTAGTCACTGTGAAAATCCACAAAAAAATACTAAAACGTCCAATAATTCGACCAATAAGTTACTCTAAGACAAGAATCAAAATTTTCATTTAAAGTGCTTGGAGGGTCTATTATTTCGGAAAAAAAATTGTGAAAAAATGTAACACAATATAAATATTTTGCAAATCATCATTAAACAATCCAAACTTTATTTTCATGGGGTGACTGGAACTTGTTTTTCCATTTGTATGGACGGCGACCCAGCCTATAGTCCATATGACCGTTACTGGAAGCTGGTTGATTATCGTAAACAGAAATACAAAGAAATCAATTTTCATCACATTACAGCAATTTGTCTGCTAAACAGCAAATTATCTGCAGTTTGGCCTAAGCAGCCACACTGCTTAAAAGTTTGCTGGCTGCTGAAAATTGTTGCTGTTAATTAAAATTAAGAAAGATTAATGGCGCTAATTAATTAATTAATTACCCTACAAAAACGGGCAAATGTTATGTTATTTCCTTAAAGGCTTTTGAAGGAAAAAAATTATATTGGTCCAAAGTCAGACATTTGTTCAACCAAACTATATTTGGAACAATCACAGTTTTGGCGTCAAAATAAAGCTAAGAAACCAAAATTTCTAATAAAAAAATTTGATTGCAAAATCTCTTTAAATGTGTGAGAAACAATTCGACAAAGTCAAAAAAAGAAATTACGTATTTTCAATTTTCAAAATCTGAAAAACGTGAAAATCTGTAATACAAAAAAATTAAAATTTTTTCTTGGCATTATGAACAAATACGTAAAAATATGTTAAAAGACATAAAGTAAAAAAAAAAATAAAATAAAAAAAATAATTTTCTTTAAAATCGAAAAAAACGAAAAGTAGTCAACTTTGGGACGATTGAAAGAGCATGATTGGGACATAAATCAACCCAAGGTATATATAGGTGAAAGCAGCTGACTAATTTTTTTTTCATTCCGAAGTAATCGAAACTGTCAAATTTATTGTAGACATTTCTCAATATTTACGATTTGCTTTGTTTACTTTTCCAATGGCAAATTTTCAAAATATTAATCGTTACATTTTGAAAACGAAATTGATTGAAAAAGTAACATTTCTTTTTAAAAACATAAAAAAGTGTATATTCTTTCAACATAAAAAACACAATTTTAACCTTCCAAAAACCTTTTATGAAATTGGTCATAAGTACCCATTCTAATTCTCAACAAAAACTCCTCCGTTTTCAGTAGATTAGTAAGGCAGATATGCAGCATCATTCCCTTAAGAACCTGCCAAATAAACACAGAGTTTTGTAGGGGATGTCTCGATTTAGAGCAACGAGATTTTAACATTGCATTGGAATATAGTTGCGCGCTCTACCCACCAGGGCCGTGTGCAAGGGGTGGGGGTGGGTTTGGGGGTTCAAACCCCCACCCAGATAGGTTTCGAACATATACTTTTTTAAAACCTTCTAGACTTTCTGAAGCAATACAATATAGAATTTTTAAGTTCTTTTTAAAAAACCTCATCTGAAATGGTAATTTTGTAGTAAAATCATGTAAATACGAAAATTACATAAAAAATCGTGGGCAATTTCTTGAATTTCGGACAAATATTATGAAAAATACAAACAAACGTATTGTGCCTATTTCAAGATTGTGCACTGCTACTTTCGCCACTTCTTCACATTAGAGCAATTTCTTAAGAGCTTTTAATTGTGTACTACAATACAAGTTTGGAAATTTAATAAAAAATCATTTAGTAATTTTAAAAAAGTGTAAATAAGAATCACTATGATATCATAATGAAATCTACAAATTCTTAATAAAAGCAAATAATTTGCTTGGTGCTAACCCGTAGCGAAATTTGTTGATTGGAATGAAATCATTGTAAAGTAATTTACCTTTAAATTAATAATTATGTAAATATCTATTGACGAAATGAAATTCTTCGTTTCTGCGAAAAAGTATTGGAGAATTTTTATGTAGACATTTTTTACTTATACAAAAGAAAGTACAATACTTTAATTTTTAAATAAAATACAATTTGCAATTTTAAATTTCTATACTATCTGAGTATAGAAATCGGGTGGGACATTTGTATAAGGGCTATATCAAAACATTGACCCACATAGTCCACTTCCACAACAGATGTTCACATTTACCGGACAATGATAAAAGCGAAATATTTTGGAAGAACACATAAAACAAACCAAGCTTTCATTTTAGTCGGGAACATCAACAACTTTTATTTTGAAGTCATTCTAGTATGTATGTATGTACTTTCAAGCAATTAAAAAAGAAGTTCTACACTTAGAGAACAAGTCGGTTAATAAAAGCATGGCTGCCTATCAGCAGAAACTTTTCTGTTATTACAGCAGTTTTTTTATAACAGCAGTTATTCTGCAATCTTACATCAACATTCACACTGCTGAAGAGTTTGCAGTCTGCTAAAATTGCCTGCTGTTAATTAAAACATAAAAAGAGATAAGCGTCCCTTTTTATATTAGATGGGGGCAATATACGTATCATTAAAAAGACAATTGCAATATCTTTCCGTGGTAATAAATAGCTTTATAATAACTTCTATTCAAAAAAGTTTTGTTAACATGTATATTTAAGTGGTCATACTTTTCTGTACATATGCTTAAAGTTTTTTTCTATATTGCTAAAAACAGCAAACAGCTGTTTGCCATCTCAGCAGATCAGCAAATCTCTGTCTGTTTCTTTTTCAGCAGAATATCTTTTACTGACAAATTCCTTTAAGTGTACTGATAGATGGATTACTGAAATGCAATTTTGCCGATGAATGTATCAAAATATTTCTCGAAGATCCTGGTAATAAAATATGAATGGTTTCCAAACGCTCACGTAATCAAATTAACATCATTTATCATTGAGCCATAGACTGACTTTATTTTTTGTAAAACTAGATGAAAACCCTCCTGGTGTGGAAATGTTACATAAAAGCACGACTAGTGTATATGAGAGATTTTCTTTATTCTGATATTTATATTGCATCCCAAATCCATCCCAGATTCAGCTCTATCCAAATTTTCGGTCTCTGCGTGACTATTGTACCCGAGTTATGTAGTATTTCAGCAATATTTACTGTACTGCATCCTCTGAACTTTACAAAGGATATTCTGCTTGAGAATCGATGATGCATATCGGGGGCTAAATTGTTATTAGCTTATAGGATGTAAACAAGAACACCAGAGAAAACAATTGTATTACGTACATAAATTAAAGCAAATTATAATTTGTTTATTTCAAATTGACTTTTTCACATTTTGTTTACATTTTAAAATCAGCTGGCTTTGACAGTATCGACTACCTTTCCAACAACAAAATGCCTGTGGTTGTGGTTTTGTTTTTGTTGTTGTTCTAGTGCTATCACCTACATAAATACGCCTTGAGTCAACCCCATTCGACCAAAAATGGTTAGCGGACTCAAACTATTCTAAGGAGTCAAGTGATTGTTTTTAGAATTAAACTTTTTATTGCAATGGATCACGTACAATTTATGAATTCAGTACAAATTGTCTAAAAGTCATTTTAAACACACAGAATATTTGCTTTGCACAAATTGTTGCTTTTGTGGTTTTATACCAGAGTATGTAAAATACATTTTGTATATCGCATTTTGCGCAATACGTTTTTGCCCAAATGTCTTAACACCCTATAAACTACATATCCAGTAGTCGATTGCCAGTAGTTCGAAAGCTAATATTTAACCATAAATCAAAAATTCCTGACGCCTCTAAAATAATATAAGAAAGCTATCGACGGCACGCATCGCACATGTCGAGAACGCCGGACGCTATTAAAAAGTGAAACGTCAAAACCCAAAAAAAAAAAAACAAGTAAGGGAAGGCTAAAGTCGGGCTGGCCGACTATATAATACGCTTCACTTTCTACGCCATTAGAATAAAAAATCGATGAGGATTTTGGAAAGTTCACAATGTATGTTTCCAGTTCTGGTTAAAAATATGAGTTTTCTAGAGCAGTAAAAGTAAAATCAGCAACATTTGTATGGAACCTATATAAATCTAAACCGATTTGAACCCTTTTCAATAATTATAATATAAGGTGTATATATAAATCTGAACCCAATTTCACCACAGATGATTTTAGTCGCAATATAAGGCGTTGTGTAGTATGAGATGTACTAGAAACAGAAACGTATTGATTTTTCGATATGAGTGGTTGTCTTGGAATGCCACAGAAATTAAATTTCTTTTGCTTGAAATAAATGTAAGGTTTTCGATTTAGAAATACACCTGGATTTCTCAATTACTTTATCATAAAGTAATTAGAACAGCATCTGCCGTTAGTAAATTTATGTATGGGTGACAGCAAGTTTGATGGGATCAAGGCCAGCTTCGGTACTTTCTCTTAGCAAACCCATCCATAGTAAATGATTTTTTGTCGGCAGCTTCAAAACGGGCTGTCATATGAATATGAATCAAATATAAAATAGACAAATAATCATATCATAACACAAAAGCTATTTTTTCTCGAAAACGAAATATTCCACTCCTGACAGTGAAGTCGTCGTGCTACGCAAATGATCGACAAATGGCATCTTCCACAAATTGAGTATTTTTAGTCTGGCCTCTGTACAAATCAGGTGAATAGGTTCCAAATGTTAAATCGATAAAGCGAAAAGCGCTAACAGCTAAAATAGAGCATTTGTATTATCGGCGTGTGCTGCAAAAACATGATGCAAAAGTATGCCAAGTCATAGTGTAGGTCTTGTAAAAATCCCATATCTGTTTAAAGTAGTTTCATAGTTATTGTATCAAAATAAATCTTTATTTCACCCAAATGTGTGGAAAAATAACATTAAATCGACAATAGCAATTATATGACTTGAAATGTTGTTGCAGCACACCGACGTTATGTTTATAAAAATTTCATAGATAACGAAACACTAATTCTTATTTTGTATTCAAAAATATTAATTTTAAATTAAAAAATTACAGTATCTATGTATATTTTTGTTGAGAAATGATCAACTTTTCATGGGTGGTAGGTTCCCGCTACATTAGTACAAGTAATTAAAATTGTAAGCGTAGCGTATACAAATAGCACTGTCCAACAGAATTTTTGGAACAGAGTTGCGACCCTATAATTCTGAAAGGGCATGTTGGCCTGAGTTTCGTTTTGCAGCGGCTCAAAGTTTTCATTTTCTGGTCGAAGGGAGCATTATTCTAAACAAAAAAGTGTTGTAAGTTAATGTCTGAGAGAATTCTTATTGTCAGAACTATATTGTGTAATTTCATGAGGATCATTTTTGTGGAAGACCTTAACCCTCTAGCTCCTATCTTTATGGGTCAATTTGACCCTTTATTTTGAGAAAATCAAAAATGTCCTTTCAAAAAGGGCATTTAAGGACTAAAATTTTCCACTTGTCGATATTCACGCTTAAATTGGCAGTAAGAATTCTCTCAGACACTAACTTACAACTCTTTTCTCACTTAGTATAATGCTCCCTTCGACCAAAAAATAAAAACTTTGACCCATTGTAAAAAAGAAACTCAGATCAGCTGGATTAAGAGTTTATTATGCAAAATTGTCTACTTTCCCTTTCAGAATTGAAGGATCGCTATTCTGTTCCATCCAAAAAGACTTAATTTTTTGGATAGTGTAATTAATCTGTGTTCAGCTTACTATAAACTATGTATAGATGATTATGGTAAAATTATTTTTTCATCCAATTGCAATATATTACATACATACCTAATTAAATGCCACATCTGTTAAATCAGATTTTCTTATCACTCTGAGGGTAACGTGCTCTGTTGCGCTCATTGTTCGACTTTCGGCCGCTCCAGGCCATTCATTTGGTGAGACAAGACAGCACCCAATCCTGTATTACTGGCATCCGTCGTACAGTGGCACCATTTGATTTTTTCGTTGCAAAAATCATATCTTTTGAACCGAATAATAATCGAATAATTTAAATGGCATATGCTGGATAATTCTTCAGCCAATGAAATGAGTGCTTGGTGCTACGCATTGTAGATGTTTAGTTATGGGTTATCACAGTTATCAATTTCAGAGTTTTAGTTCTTTTTTAATGTTTTTAATAACAGCAAATTAAAAAAATAATTATTTCTTTTAAATTTATTTTTTAAATTTTCTGTAAAATATTCATCACAATTCGTAAGAGAAGGTATATCTAGAAGACTAGTCATTTCTAAACTATAATTATTTTCTAACTCTATTCGTGACTTCACATGCCGCAGAGAAGAAATAAGTGGATCGGAAGATGCTGCCAGCATGTTGAAGAAATCCTCATTTTACCTTACCCTTGTTGCTTTGAACGTGTTCAGCAATCTATATTTTTACAATCCTGTATTTTTTACTCCAGTGCTTCTTCAGAAAGCTCTCCAATTGGCAACGACTGGTTTTCAATGCCATGCGCTAATATTCTATGGACTGTCGGGGTCAACTTCTTCTATGGATAGATTTCCGTTAAAAATTATGCAGTTTTCCATGCATATTCTCAATATTGTGTACAAATGAGTTTTTCTTTGCAGTTTAAAACATTCAAGATCGTTCCTAATCTTTTCACGATTTGATTGTCAATTTCAGCGATTCTAGTTACTGCATCATCATTTTCAAAAAATCTGCTAGAAGTGTTTCCATCGTTTGGGTATCCGCATCCGTACTTGGGACAGTCTGCTTTTAGCCCAAATCTTAAAAAAAAGAACTCCATACACCTTATCCTTGCGTGCTATGGTGACATTCCATTTTCGTAATTCTCCTGGTTTGTAGAATCGTTCAAATTACCGAAGTTGAGGTTCTTCCTGTCAGTTCGTTTACAACTTTTCCGTCAACCATGGTCAGATGGAACTCGTAACTACTCGATATCTTTTCTTTCTGCAATTTTCAGCTTTAAATTAAGCCCACAATCTTGCTTATTTGTTCTTCAATTACCTTCACCGTGGTCCTTATGAGTTCTACCGATTCCCTTGCAAACTGAAACATTACCGGTCGGCAATAATGCACTGATGACGTAGCGTCATCGGAAGATGCCATTTGCTTATAAACGCTTTGTCCATGACCATGAGATCCTGCAGATTGGCTTTCATAGACTTCCGTAAATTCCGTATGCACTGGTTGTGAATTTTATTCTATTAGTTTTGAATGTAATGCATTCGAATTTCAGCTATCCAATCAAGTAATTTCTTCTTACGAAGGAAGCTTTTGTTTTGGTAAAGGAAAGTAGGAGAATCACACTCAACCATACACACATTTGACCACATACGTATTTCATTGTAAAGTGTAGGGACAAAGTATCTGTGATCCTTCTGTATGGCGCTAACATTTTGAAAATCCATTAACAAGGATTCATCATAACCACACTTTTCAATGTGGGCGTTTTGGGGCGTGAAATACTTTCCTCAATGCATTTTAGTCGCAGTGGGCTCGCATCAGCAACAGATTTTGTAATATGCGACCTTACTTTTTCATTATCCTTCACTCAGAAAAAAGTGATCCCTAAGTGAGTTAAAATTAACTAAAATTTAAGAAAATTGAACTTCGTATAGCGCTAAAGCAATATTTCCTCATATCAAGTACAAACTTTTCCTTGAAAGTTGTACATGCTTTGAAGTTGATTCTAGTTCAATTTTCCTCAAACCAAGTAAATACTTACTCAAACAGAGGAAAATTGCAGTAAGTTTTTCCTCGAAACAAGTACATTTTTACTGAATCTAAGTCAAATTTTGCTGATTTTTCCTCAAAACACGTAAATTTTTACTTAAACTGATACAAGGTAAACAATGAACTTTATAAAAGTTCAATTTAAGTAAAAATAATTCAAGCAAATGATTTTGCCAGAGTATGCGAAACTAGTACAAAAAATGGCAACATGAAATATTTCTCAAAAGTTTCATGTTACCTCTGCCATAAAGAGTTGAGGTATTACATCATGATTGCTGCGAAGGCAAGATAGGCGCCTTTTCAGTGGTTGTTTAGAATAATACTTGGAGTATTTAAGAAATAAGTATCTGCAAACAAACGAGAATTGCTTCTTAGATTAATATTAATTTTAAGAAAAAGTAATTTTTTCTGTTTCCATACAAAAACAAGTAAGGAAAGGCTAAATCGGGCGGGGCCGACTCTATGATACACTCCACTTTCTATCCGAATACAATTTAATTCGGTGAAAATGTCAAAACGGGAAGGATTTTTGTATCCTGTAAATGTATGTGTTTGACAAAAAATGTTAAATCGGAAAGGACATTTGTATGGGGGTATATTGAAATCTGGAACGAAATAGGTGAAATATAATATGTATAGTTTGGCCAAAATCGGTTAAACATTTGGGAGCAACATTTGTATTTGCGCTATATCTAAATCTGAACCGATCTTAGCCACTTTCACCATAGGTTTTGCCAAATTTAAAGAAAATCGAGTACAATATGTGCTTTCTAAAGCGGCAAAAGTCAAATCGGGAGCGACATTTGTATGGGGGCTATATCTAAATCTGAACCGATCTTATCTAATTTCTGCATATGTGTTTCTAGTTGGATTATAAGATGTTGTGCCAAATTTAAAGAAAATCGGGTACAATATGTGGTTTCTAGAGCGGAAAATGTAAAATCGGGAGCGAAATTTGTATGGGAGCTATATCCAAATCTGAACCGATCTTACCCAATTTTTGCATATGTGTTTATAGTTGGATTATAAGATGTTGTGCCAAATTTAAAGAAAATCGGGTACAATATGTGGTTTCTAGAGCGGAAAATGTCAAATCGGGAGCGACATTTGTATGGGGGCTATATCTAAATCTGAACCGATCTTACCCACTTCCTGCATAGGTGTTTCTAGTTGGATTGTAAGATGTTGTGTCAAACTTAAAGTAAATCGGGTGCAATATGTCGTTTCTAGAGCGGAAAATGTCAAATCGGGAGCGACATTTGTATGGGGGCTATATCTAAATCTGACCCGATCTTACTTAATTTCTGCATATGTGTTTCTAGTTGAATTATAAGATGTCGTGCCAAATTTAAAGAAAATCGGGTACAATATGTGGTTTCTAGAGCGGAAAATGTCAAATCGGGAGCGACATTTGTATGGGGGCTATATCTAAATCTGAACCGATCTTACCCACTTTCTGCATAGGTGTTTCTAGTTGGATTGTAAGATGTTGTGTCAAATTTAAAGTAAATCGGGTGCAATATGTCGTTTCTAGAGCGGAAAATGTCAAATCGGGAGCGACATTTGTATGGGGGCTATATCTAAATCTGACCCGATCTTACCTAATTTCTGCATATGTGTTTCTAGTTGAATTATAAGATGTCGTGCCAAATTTAAAGAAAATCGGGTACAATATGTGGTTTCTAGAGCGGAAAATGTCAAATCGGGAGCGACATTTGTATGGGAGCTATATCCAAATCTGAACCGATCTTACCCTATTTTTGCATATGTGTTTATAGTTGTATTATAAGATGTTGTGCCAAATTTAAACAAAATCGGCTACAATATGTGGTTTCTAGAGCGGAAAATGTCAAATCGGGAGCTACATTTATATGGGGGCTATATCTAAATCTGAACCGATCTTACCTAATTTCTGCATATGTCTTTCTAGTTGGATTATAAGATGTTGTGCCAAATTTAAAGAAAATCGGGTACAATATGTGGTTTCTAGAGCGGAAAATGTCAAATCGGGAGCGACATTTGTATGGGGGCTTTATCTAAATCTGAACCGATTTGCCTCAAATTAAATAGCGTTCGTCCTTGATCCACGAAACTTACTTGTGCCAAGTTTTGTTAAGATCGGACTATAATTGCGACCTGTAGTTTGATTACAACAATAGATGGACAGACGGACAGACCGACGGACATTGATAAATCGACTCAGAAAGTGTTTCTAAGTCGATCGGTATACTTAACAATGGGTCTATCCCGCTTCCTTTTGGGTGTTACAAACAAATGCACAAAGCCATAATACTCTCGTGGAGTGTATAAAAATCCTTAATTTTTCTTACTTAAAACCTTGGAAATTTTCTTCCACGCAAGTATGAAAGTTTTTAAGTAAATTTACTACCCTATTTATCGTAAATAAACTATTTTCCATGACTTTGAAATAAGGAAACTTTATTGGTACTTAGTTAATTTTCTATCATTTAAGGAAATTTTTACTAAGCTGGAGTAAAATTATTGAACTTAATTGGATTATGGATTTTACTCAAAGCTAGGAATGCTATTTTTCTGAGTATTTGTATTTATACACTCCACGAGAGTATTATGTCTTTGTGCATTTGTTTGTAACACCCAAAAGGAAGGGAGATAGACCCATTGTTAATTATACCGATCGACTTAGAATCACTTTTTGAATCGATTTAGCAATGTCCGTCCGTCTGTCTGTCTGTCTGTCTGTCCGTCCATCTATTCTTGTAATCACGATACAGGTCGCAATTGTAGACAGAACCAAATGAAACTTTGCACAACGAAGTTTTTCGGGATAAGGACGAACGCTATTTAATTTGAATAAAATCGGTTCTGATTTAGATATAGCCCTCATACGAATTTCACTCCCGACTTGACTCTTTTCACTCTAGATACCACATATTTTAACAGATTTTCTTCAAAATTGGCAAAACATCTTATTTTTGAACTAGAAACACCTGTGGTAAAAATGTGTTAGATCGGTTCAGATTTATATATAGCTCCCATACAAATTTCGCTCCCGATTTAACTTTTTCCGCTCTAGAAACCACATATTCTTATCAGATTGTCTTCAGATTTGGCAAAACAACTTATATTTAAACTAGGAACACCTGTGGTGAAAATAGGTCAGATCGGTTCAGATTTATATATAGCTCCCATACAAATTTCGCTCCCGATTTGACTTTTCCCGCTCTAGAAACCATATATTTAATCAGATTGTCTTCAGATTTGGTAAAAAACTTATATTTAAACTAGGAGCACCTATGGCGAAAATAGGTCAGATCGGTTCAGATTTGGATATAGCCCCCATACGAATTTCACTCCCGATTTGACCCTTTTCACTCTAGATACCACATATTTTAACAGATTTTCTTCAAAATTGGCAAACATCTTGTAGTTCAACTGGGAACACCTGTCGTAAAAATGTGTTAGATCGGTTCAGATTTATATATAGCTCCCATACAAATTTCGCTCCAGATTTGACTTTTTCCGCTCTAGAAACCACATATTTTATCAGATTGTCTTTAGATTTGGTAAAACAACTTATATTTAAACTAGGAACACCTATGACGAAAATAGGTCAGATCGGTTCAGATTTATATATAGCTCCCATACAAATTTCGCTCCCAATATGATTTTTTCCGCTTTAGAATCCACATATTTCAACAGATTTTCTTCAAAATTCGCAAACCACCTTATATTTCAACTGGAAACACCTGTGGTAAAAATGTGTCAGATCGGTTCAGATTTATATATAGCTCCCATACAAATTTTGTTCCCCTAGAAACCGCGTATTTTCAGAGAATTTCTTAAAATTGAGCATAACACGTTATACTTCAACAAGAAGAACTTATTGTGAAAGTTAGTCACTTGATTCCATGTTTGGATATAGTCCCGATACAAATATTCTTCTCGATTTGGCAAATTGGGTCAGGTCATATCAGCCTATGATTAGGAAATATACAAAAATTCTTCCCGTTTTCAATTTTCTACCGAATTGAATTGTATTCGGATTGAAAGTGGAGTGTATCATATAGTCGGCCCCGCCCGACTTTAGCCTTTCCTTACTTGTTTTAATAGACAGCGCTTCCGATAAATGCTTCGTGGATAAGTCATTGGTGGCATCGGCAAGTTTCCTGTTTCTTGTGAAAATTGAACACTCCTCCATACTTTTTTGGCCTTCCATTTGCTCATCCGGTTGATGTGGGGTTTATCTTCTGTCAATGTATTCAGTATATATTATATATATTCTAATAAATTACCTGATAGGTACCATTGAATATGCAAGGCGTGCATGCCATACAATTTCTGGATCCGTGTCTTTTTACCTTTTTTGCCTCTAGAAACCAAAATGACGCATATATATGACAATTATAGAAAATATATGTAGATTTTTTATTTTCCGTCAATGTTGAAAAATAGTGAAAAAATTTATAGTTTTTAAATAGTGATTCACCTGGAGAAACTCAAAGCAAACATTAAATTTTTTATTATTATACATTTAATAAATACATCAATCAATAGAAACAACAAATAAAACAGCATGAAATCGGACCAAATTACCTAAAAATGTTGTGTTTTTTTTTTTGAAAAAACGAAAATCGGTGCAAATTGAACGTTTATATATTCTAAACTAAAAATCTGATATTATTATTTGAAGTCATCGAAAATTTTCCTATAATATGGGTTTATTTAAAGTATCGTTGCCACACATGAAAATTTTGATTTTTGCATCCTCTTGTGCTCTACGTTGGGTTGGATCAATACCTGTGGAGAAACTAAAATGTGATTAATACCCTCATAGGTCGTATTCGCATCTGCATTCCAAGTGAACGATTTCTAACTCAAAATATCACGCAGTGATCGTTCCTGTGTTGTAAGGTCTGGGATGAATGAACTGTAATACGACACTTTTCCCAAAAAGAGTTGTAGTTGGAATATCAGCCTCGAGGTAGTTGGCATATCAGAACTCTACAGCGGTTATTGCAAATACACTATTGTCATTATTAAGTTTCAAACCACAGACTCTCATGCGTTCCAGGGTCAGCTCTGCTAATTGGACCAGATCATCATCGTCTTTGGCAAACACCAGTATATCATCAAAGAAATTAAGGAAGTTCGGAATATGCTGTAGAACGGCGTACGGTATGACCTTATCGCCCAATCGATAAATGCCATAAAGACCATTAATCGGCATATACCCCAAATTTGGGGAAAAAATATGATAATGCCCAATCAAAATGTCAGCAAGCCCAAATTATTTATTTGGGCCTTATTCGGCCCCATTCGGCCGGGATTAAAGATTTTCTCCTATGTGGTATATCCAAAGCCGAAGGATTTTGCGTTTTTTCTTTCATGGAGTATGTTCAAAAGCGGCTACGCAAAGTAAAAGTTTTCTGCGTTGCAGGCCGTCCGCCGGGATGGTTTCTTCCTAATGCATAGGAGAAAATCTCTAATCTCGGCCGAAGAAATATAAAAAATATATTGAAAATTTAAAAATATATAAAAATTAAATATTTCGCCTTATTGCTAATTTTTTAAAAGAAATCAAAAATTGCTGTTGTGCACTGCAGTGATTAACCACCCAAGATAAGTGGTCGGATGGACAATTTTATGAGCAGACTTGTGAAAGCAGACTCATTTGTCTCTCGAACTGAATCACTGAATTTTGTTAATTATTTGAAATCTCAATGCTGCATTAACATTTATTTAAACAACATTGTTTTCTTTGTGATTCAAATTTACAAACTTACAGAGCCTATTAAAGTAAGTCACCCTTAGTTGTATATGTTTTGTCCACCACTGTATATTGACTACTATCATATATTTTATGTCATATATGTTGTGATGTTTCAGCTTGTTCGCGTAATGAAGCCCTTTGAGTTTTTGAATCTGCAGACTCGGCTTAAATCGCATTATTAGAATTCTTCCGTACAGGGCCAAATCCTAATGTGCATGCGGGACGTTTTTCTACGGCAATTACATTAGTTGCAGCACTATGGGTCCATTCCCTGGCATGTGCCAACTCGTAGGCCTCTGAAAAGATTTCCGGCTTCCATTTGCTTCCAATCCTATAAGCATCTGCTCTATGAACATCCTATCAAGGAAAGAGCCATAATCACAGAATGACGCAGGCTGAAGTTGGAAATTGTTTCCCACGGTTCCTGTTTGAGTTGTCTAAGTTTCACACTTTCAGCGTATTTATTCCTCTGCCCATCAAAATGCCTAACCAGTATGTCCTTTATCTCGTTGTAACTCAAAGACTCTGGGCCAATATTTTTATTTGCATGTTCAGCAGCAGCAACTTTTGACAACTGGAGAGCCCAATCGAATCTTGATGAATCGGCATAGGAAACCTTGAGACCCTTACATTTTAAGTATAGCATATATTCAACAATATTACTTTCAACTGTACGAGGAACATTTTTGTGGATCATTTATCCCTCTAACTTTTGGGTCCCTTATGTGCAAAAGGGCAAAAAACACCCCTAAAACATCGGTTTAACGGGTCAAAATGTCCTACAAAAATATTTTCCATATAATTCTACTATGAGTCTCTGAATACACCAAAACTCATCTTAGAGTTAATTTCGTACTTTTTCTGAATTTCTAATTTTTCTGGGCTAAACTTTCCCAGGAGACTGAATTTTAGGGGAGTGGTGTGAATGGAAAAATATTCTACGTTAAATTTCACTGCGAGGACTACAATAACAAAATTTGAAGAAGCTGCCGATATACAGGGTTTTCCAACTTATTTTGGTATTCAAAGAAAAAATGCCATTTTTTGAGATAAATGATCGGATGTTTATTGCATAATAAGGAGGAGGGTATGCCGTTAATAATGAAAAACAAAAATCAGCCAAATGGCCACCACGACCACTCTTATAGGACCATATCCTTTTCATGAAATTTTCCATAACCAAATCGCAAAGTGGCTGCCCTATGTCCTCGATAGCCTCACGAATTCTATCTTTGAGGTCTTGAATCGACGATGGGCTGTTGGTGTAGACCTTATCTTTCACGTGGCCCCAAAGGAAGAAGTCGCAAGGTGTTAAATTACAAGATCTCGGTGGCCAATTGTGATCGCCTCTTCGAGAGATAACACGGTCCGGAGACTTTACCCGTAAAAGAGCAATGGTTTCGTTGTTTGTGTGGCACGTAGCGCCGTCTTGTTGAAAGTAAACGTTGTCCAGATCAATACCATCCAACTCCGACCATAAAAATCATTAATCATCTCTCGATAGCGCAATTTATTCACCGTAACTGTTGATCCAACCTCATTTTCGAAAAAGTAAGGTCCAATGACCCCGCCGGACCATAAACCGCACCAAACAGTCACGCGATGAGGATGGAGAGGCTTCTCAACAATAACTCTTGGGTTTTCCGAGCCCCAGATGCGACAATTTTGCTTGTTGACGTAGCCACCGAGGTGGAAATGGGCCTCATCAGTCAATATGCTTTTTCGATGGAATTTCGGATCATTTTCATTCATGAATTTTAATAATTTCAATGCGTTGTTGAAGCGTGTATATTTCAATTTTTAGTAATGGCGTAGTTTCTACTTGTCAAATGTCAAAGAATAAAAGCATCAAAAGTGACAGCTACCGAAATACCGGGTGATTCAAAGTAACAGCTCTTGTTGAAAAACCCTGCATTTTTACATATCACGTAGTTGGTGAGTATAAAATCACAAAAAATGTATTGAGTATATATACGTAAATTTTACATAAAATTCATCTTTATAAGTAAGTGAAGTCGATGTAGAAAACTTGTTTTCTTCAAATTATATGGTTGTATAGAAGAGCGATACAATATTTGATACTAGCGTACAAGATAGCAATACAAATTTACCTGGATTAATAAATAATCTTTCACTAATATAAATTTAAAATTAGGGATTATACAAATTATATTAAATGTACTTGAGTTTTCGTTTATTGAATATAGTATTTTTCATATATTTCTTTATTTCTATTAATGCAAATATCTATGATTGAATAAAATAAACAATATAAAAACAAATATAATATTTTATTTTATTAGCCTTGTTCTTGTACACCTTGCATGCATTCTATCAATTTTAAAAGATTTGTTCCCTCATGCGACAGAAACCTCTAACTTTTTTATATTACAATGAGAGCATAAGAAGCTACAATAAAAAATTGATTAACCTAGAGATCATTAAAGAACAACCATATTTCTCGATGAGCCAAATAAAAGGTGATGCAAAAATTCAAGGCTTTCGAATCGCTTACAGGTATTATTCACGCAAAATTTATTTGTGTTTGTTGGATATCGAAGTATCTCCAAATTAAATAGATGTTAAATGCAAAACGTAATCGTTGTAATACAAATAACAAGACATGATATTTTATTTATTTTTTCAGGAGTCTCGAGGCAAGAGACCCCTTAAAATTTGGGATAGTTGGCGGAATGTACGAAAAGGCGTAGTAGTTGGGACATTCGAAGAATTGTTAGTTAGAGGTAAGTGACAACAGATATAATGTAAGTACATATTAGGTTATCGATTAAACTATGCAACAACAAAAATGTTATCCAGCAGCACCCTAAATACAAGCAGTAAAATTTATTTTTTTGTTTTAATAGAGTAATTTCATGTGAAGCGATCTCACAAATTTTGTCTCTTCTCTCCGATTTTTAAGAAATTTTCTAAATATACACTTTTCTATATGGCGAATGAAGCTGCATTTTCCGATTTTTAAAAAATGTAGACACTAAGTTGAATCGAAAATAAACTATTTTTTGTCATAAAGTAAAATTTAATCATAAGGTAATTTAATATAAATTTTTTCTAATTTCAAGCAAATTTCTTCTAGTTTTACAGAAAATTGTCAAATCTTAAAAAAATATTTTCCTTACTTTCCTTATATGTGTCTATACACAAGTAAGAAATACACATATACATTACAAATTTTCTCAAAAAGTTAAACAAGTTTATGGATAATTACATTTATAAATATATTATATTATCTGCAACCCGAGCGGTTTTGCTGCTTTCGTCTACTGATGACAGTTTTGATCGTCTGTATTTGTCTACTGTGTAACGATAGATTTTGCGCATTTATCTTTGTCAGTTTTGTAGTTAAGTCTTTTGTTGGTAGGAACGTCAATAATGTGTAACATCTCAAGAGTGTATATTCTATTATAATTTCTCTCCTCTGTCAGTATCTCTACATTGTCAAAATTTGGTATATGGCATGTGATGGTACAGTACGCTGCAAGAGCGGTATTCAACTTTAATGGTCTGATGATAGCTTTATGGTCAGATTTGTGAGATGATATTCTTGTTTTCAATTTTGTTTTAGTAGTACCAACATATACCTTCTGGCATACCTTGGTTTTGTCCCCATTACATTTAATTTTGTAGACCACATTAGATTAATCCCCTTTTTCTATTTTTGTCTTCGTCCTACTAAATAAGTGGTTAACAATATTGTAAGTCTTAAATGCTAAGTTATATTTATCGTTGTCATACAAATTTAAATGTTTTAGTCTTTATGAGAAACCAGGAGTATATCTATGTCATAGATTTATAAATTTTCTGTGTCCTGTCAGTCTCGCCTATTGTTATCTTTTTTCCTACGTCTTATTAAGACCTCTATAGTTCATCTTGGAAAGTCATTTTTCTTTAAAAATTGTCTGATTTTACTTAAATTAGCATTATGGAAGAGACCCTGTGTATAAAATTGGTCGCGGTTTTGATAATAATTTGTCTGTGGTGTTTGGATGTGAAATTGAATAATCGTCCGGATGATGTTGGTTTTTGGTACCAATCTAATTTAAGCCGATTTCCTTGTCCAATTACTACCGAGGGCTAATATGGTAGTTTGCCGTCCTGTTCTTTCTGCAATTTTTTTCCACGTTATTTTTCTTTAGGATTGCGGTTTTGTAGTTATCTTCTTTATTGAATGGTCAAGTAATACTTCCAACACAATGTCTGCGATGATTGGCGATGCTGGTGACTCCATCGGCATTCATCTACGTTGCTCGTAAATTTTGTCCTCATGTTTAAAATAACGTGTGTCCTTTATACAAATTGTCAATAGTTCTATGAATAGGTCTTTGGGTATTTTAGTGTATTTCTTAATGACGTCCCACATATTTTCTATTGTTGTTATTGCAAAATTTACTGGTATACTTGGAAATAGTGAAACCACGTCATATGAGATTAATATTTCGTCTTTGTCAATATCCTCGATTTAAAATGCTTTGAGTCCTTTCCTTTGTATCCAGAATCCTTCGTTATGTTTTGAGTATCTTCAACAAGTACCTGCATAATTCAGTTGCTGGGGCGTTAATCGATGAGCACATCGGCCGAAGCGGTGTTCCTTCCTTGTGTATATTTGGTAGTCCGTAAAGCCTTGGAGCCATTGCTATCTTCGTTGTCAATGTATTTTTCAATTCACCATGGAGAAAGAACAGGACGACAAACTACCATATTTGGCCTCGGACAACATCATCAGGACGATTAATCAATTTCACATCCAAACACCCCAGACGAATTATTATCAAGACCGCGACCAATTTATAAACAGTCAAATCAGTAAAAGTTTTAAAGAAAAATGACTTTCCAAGAAGAACAATAGACATAGGAATAAAATATAACAATAGGCGACTGACAGGACACAGAAAATTTATAAATCTATGACATACGTATACTCCTGGCTTCTCAGAAAGACTAAAACATTCAAATTTGTATGACAAAGATAAATATAACTTAGCATTTAAGACTGTCAATACTTTTTACCACGTATTTAGTAGGACGAAGACAAAATTAGGAAAAAGGGGAAAAATCTAATGTGGTCTACAAAATTAAATGTAATGGGGACAAAGCTAACGTACGCCAGAAGATATATGTTGGCACTACTAAGACAAAATTAAAAACAAGAATATCTCACAAATCTGACCATAAAGCTATCAACAGACCATTAGAGTTGAATACCGCTCTTACAGCGCACTGTACCATCACAGGCCATATACCAAATTTTGACAATGTAGAGATACTGACAGAGGAGAGAAATTATAATAGAATATACACTCTTGAGATGTTACACATTATTGACCTTCCTACCAATAAAAGACTTAACCACAAAACTGACAAAGATAAATGCGCCAACATCTATCAAATACAGACGATCAAAACTGTCATCAGTAGACGAAAGCACGCAAAAACGCTCGGACTGCAGATAATATAATATATATGTGTAATTATCCATACATTTGTTAAACTTTTTGAGAAAATTTGTAATGTAATTACGAATTAATTCAATCGAAATATTTGGAATAAATAAATTATCAAAAACAACAACACCTGTTTTCAAATAAAGCCTACAGCCGAAAAAACAAACAATTTCGGCCGGTAAAACTTTTATTTGCTTTTTGGTGCTTTTAAGCTTCAAGAGGAATGTACACAACTAATTTCTATAGATTTTAAATAGTCCAAAAATTAGAGTCCATGTAGGGAAAATGTTTTCCCTCTGTGCCGATTTCGGCCACTTTCGACAGTCATAAGACACATTTAGGAAAAATTTAACCGTGCTTTCAACAGACAGACGGATGGACGGACAGATGGACATAGCTTGAACGTCTTAGAATCCTCGACAGTATATATATACTTTATGGAGTTTCCGATGAATATTTCACAAACGGAATGACAAAGTGAATATACCCCCATCCTTAGGTGGAGGGTATAAAAAGGAAAACATTTTTTTTTATAATTACCTTATGCCATAAATTTGTCGATTTTTGAGAAGGTTTTTCCACAGATGGTAATAATAATTCGAATACGATTTGCCCGACGAAATGTTTGATCGCAGTGCTACAATAAGTCATGAGTACAGTAAGACATTTCCTCAGAAAAATACAATTAAGTGAATTACTTTAACGATGACTCCGAAATTATGTTGGTGATAATTTGATAAAATCGCATAAGCCTCACCGAGGTCAAAAGCAAACATAAACTAGTTTATAAAATATTATTCTTGTGTTCCGAACTAACGAAAAATAGATTGTCAGCCATGTTCGTTCCATATCATTTTACATTCCAGCTAAGGAGCACCGGAACGGAAAGATACATCTCGACGAAATTTCAAATGTTTAGAGCAGAAGTAAAAGTAAAATTAGATACTGATGGCACAGAGAGGAATATCTATAAAAAAATTGTTTATAGATGTGTGTCACTCAATTAGTTTAAGGGATATGTAAGCTATAAGAAAAACTTCATATTTTTGGCTACAACAACATTTTAAAATCTATAGCTGGTGATGAAGTCGATGAGCCTGATGAGGATATAGGCGAATCGGAATCTGAGACCTACTTAGCCGTAAAATCACAAATCAAATCATCATTATATTAAAACGGCAAGCAAGAATTTTTCGGTACCATTTTACGGCGTTTTATACCTTTAAATTATAAAAATAATATATCACTGGAAAGGTGTTGCTCCAGAGCAGTGCAAAATCAGATTTTTGTACAAAAATTATGCATTTTCGACCATAAATATGGGTATTTTGGTAGAGCACGGTGAACAAAAAATACAAATTGGATATTTCTGCAAAATATTAATTTTCGCGGTAGATATGGCTAATATGATTAACATGCGTGACGCTTTTGTTTGCGATCTATTCAATGGATCAGTCCAATTTTTGACTTTACAGTCAACATTTATCCTATTTTTCATTTATTTCAGCCTAATAACTTGGGAAGCAAAATTTTTTAAACGGCCATATGATGGAATTTGATAACGCGATATACCCTAAATCTAGAAAACAAAAAAAAAAACGTCTAAAATAAGAGTGAAATAGGATACATCTTTAGTGTTAAGTCAAAAATTGTGAAAAATGTCTTTAGAAAAACTTGCGTAACTTTCTATCATATAGAGAATACCAAAATATTTGTTTGGCATATGATTGCTGACTAAATAGGGAATATTTGTGACAGAATTGGTTAAGAAACACCGACAAAAAATGTTGAAATAAATGCAATTGCAATCACGAATTTTGGATTTTTGCAAGTATAACAGCTTTTTTCGCGACTGGCTAGATATATATATATATATATATATATATATATATATATATATTCTTAATACAAACGCAAAAATCAGCTGTGTTTACCGCGCTCTACCGAAATAGCCACATTTTGTTGTCGAAAAGGATCGACCTTCCAAAAAACATGAAGGAATTATAAACCTTACAATTTTTTGTATAAGTCGGCGTAAATGTCTGCAATGCAAAAAGTTAGTTTTAGTGCAGTGTAAAAACCAAAATTACGAGTTATAAAAATGTATAAAAATTGTGACGCATACGAGGTATTTTGTTATACCATAGTTTTGTTTGTGGTATTGCTCTATCAATTGGCGTTCCTCAGATATGACTGCTAATATTGGAAAATCTTGATTTTTGGATGTGGCTTTGGGGTTGCAGATTTTCCAATATTACAGTCATATCTCAGGAACGCGAATTGATAGAGCAATTCTGAAGCCAGATGCAGACGCTGCATACCGTATTGAGTACCATAATAACTGCATCTAGTTGTCTTGACCAGATAAATATTTTGGTCCATTGGGTAAAAATAAATAGACGATTTTGTTTAACTTTTTTCTAGATTATCTAGATATACAACTGCGGTCAAAAAAATAGCAGCGACGATAAAAAAATTTCGACAAAGAAAAATATCAGATTTACTTCGAAAATCCGAAAAGTATTTACGGTGATTGAATGGTGGTATTGTGCCATTCTTTATATGGCTTTAAGTAAAAAATATGTTTTTGTAATTTTGAGATTGGGCCTTTAGAACCATTTATGTCAAAAATGAGACCAGTCAAAAAAATAGCAGCGCTAATAAAAAACTAAAAATATTTTGTTTCAATTCACTTTACTTGAAAACTTTTTTGAATAATTATTTAAATAACGATATTTTCTTGAATCTAACACTTAGCTGCACTAACTTTATAGCTTATTACTGCTTCATAACGTTGTTTATTGGAGTTCACTAGTATTTTGCACCTTTCATGCGGTATTTTTGACCATGCCTTCATAATTACGTGTCAAAAATCGTTATTGTTTTTCAGTATTGCTACTGAGACCTCATTTTAGTCATCAAACTTAAAATTTTTGATTATATTGTATGTGTGTATTTTGTGCCTATGTTGTTTTTAATTTTCTTTTTGTTTTGTTCGGCTGTAGGCTTTATTTGAAAAACAGGTGTTGTTGTTTTTGATAATTTATTTATTTAATCCCAATATTTCGATTGAAATCTTCAATCATCTTCAGGGGTGACTATACACAAAAAATAATTACACATTTACATTACAAATTTTTTCAAAAAGTTAAACAAATATATGGATAATTACATTTTTATATATATGATATTATCTGCAGTCCGAGCGGTTTTGCGTGCTTTCGTCTACTGATGACAGTTTTGATCGTCTGTATTTGTCTACTGTGTAACGATAGATTTTGGCGCATTTATCTGTGTCAGTTTTGTAGTTAAGTCTTTTGTTGGTAGGAACGTCAATAATATGTAACATCTCAAGAGTGTATCTTCTATTATAATTTCTCTCCTCTATCAGTATCTCTACATTGTCAAAATTTGGTGTATGGCCTGTGATGGTACAGTGCGCTGCAAGAGCTGTCTTCTGCTCTAATGGTCTGTTAATAGCTTTATGGTCAGATTTGTGAGATGATATTCTAGTCTTTAATTTTGTCTTAGTAGTACCAATATATACCTTCTGGCATACCTTGGTTTTGTCCCCATTACATTTGATTTTGTAGACCACATTAGATTTTTCCCCATTTTCTAATTTTGTCTTCGTCCTACTAAATAAGTGGTTGACAGTATTGTCAGTCTTAAATGCTAAGTTATATTTATCGTTATATCAGAGAAGCATTTTCAGATACAGACAAAGTGACTGCATTATTTTGATAAGAAAAGTACAAATTTTAAATATATCCCCATTCGCCCCATTCTCCGCCCAAATGTACAAATTTGGAAAAAAACCTATTTGTTTCGAGTCTTCATAGTCAGACCACCGAATATATACACCGAATTTCATGATATCAACTTCAGCGGTTTGGAAGGTCCCATTTTTATCCCTCTTTTTCAATTATATCCCTTAAAAGTACGAATTTCGAAAAATCCCTCTATTCTATGTACACACCGAATTTCATGATTCTAGCTGTTGTCGTATCATTGGTACCATATTTTATCCCATTTCGCCCGCTAGAACATATATTTTCTTTGTGGTGCTTCCAAGCTACAAGAGGAATGTCCGCAACAAATTTCAAACGTATGAAAATCAGAAAATTAATTAATAAGCCAAGGCTACCAATATTTTTATACTATTTTATACTATGTAATGGAAATAATACTTTAAGTCATAAAGTAAATATAAGGCAGCAATCACAAATACCCTTAATATTGGGGGATAGAGAGTGTATTTTCAGTTGCAGTCCTTTGGTTGGTTTGTATTTCCATCTATTTTAAATTCAAAAGTATACATTTTGAAAATACCTTATCTCTCACGTACGCAGTATAAGACAACTTCATGATTCTACCATTTTTTGTCGTAAAAGCAACAAAATAAAGTACGAATTTGGAAAAAAATATTTTACGTGTCTATGCACTCAGAGGAATGTATATACCCAATTCCATGATACTATCTGCGGCCATTTTGTTGGTACCATTTTTATCCTCTTTTTCGCATTTTACTCCTTAAAAGTACGACTTTCGAAAATTTCATCATTCTAGCTGTAGCCTTTTAGTTGATTCCATTTTTATCCCTCTGCTCCCATTGAATCCCTTGAAAGTACGAATTTGGAAAAACGTTTTTTTCGTGTCACTCAGTCAGAGGAATTTATACCGCGAATTTCATGGTTCTAGCTGCATCCATTTGTTTGGTAAAATTTGTATCCCCTTTTTCCATGTTACACCCTAAAAGTACGAATTTCGAAAATTTCCTTTATTTTATGTGTGTACGCAATCAGAATAATATATACACCGAATTTCATTATTCTATGTGCAGCCGTTTGGTTGGTACTATTTTTATCCCTCTATCCCCATTTACCCCTTAAAAGTACACATTTAGAAAAAATACTTGTATATTATGTGTCTACTCAATTAGAGGTATGTACACGCCAAATTTCGTGTTTCTATCTGTTATGGGTACTATTTTTATCCCTTTTCGTCCCATTTCGCCCCCTACAAATAAAAATCACTCTATGGTGCCCTTTTATGCTATAAAAGGAATGCGAATTGCAAATATCAAGTAAATACAAGCTATTATGTTAAGCTATTATTATAGGGAAAATTTTTTCCCTCTGGGCCGATTTCGCCCACTTTCAATCCCAACCGATCTGCAACCATAAGACACATTTAGGAAAAATTTGAACCTCCTAGCTCATTTCGTTCGGCCGCTATCGTGCTTTCATCAGACAGACAGACGGACATAGCTATATCGTCTTAGAATTTTACCACGACACAGAATCTCCGATTAATATTTTAAGGCAGGCCCGTGCGCAGGATTTTCCCCTGGGGGGGTTTTCATCTACACTCAAAAAAATTTTCCCTATAATGAGTTAAAATTAACTAAAATTTAGGAAACCAAGTACATTTTTACTAAATAAGTAGAATTTTGCTGAAATTTTCCTAAATCTAAGTAAATTTTTCCTAAAAACAAGTAAAATTTTCCTAAAACTAAGTAAATTTTAGTAAAATTTTGCTGAAAAAAAATTCCTAAAACTAAGTGAATGTTTACTCAAATCAAGTAAATTTTTACTCAAATTGAGGAAAATTTTATTTTATACAAGAAAAAAGGTGAAATTAAAATAAGTTCTTTTTAACTAAAAATCAAACAAATAGATTTGCTTCAGAGTATGCAAAACTGATACAAAAAATGACAACATGAAATATTTCTCAAAAGTTTCATGATACCTCTGCCATAAAGAGTTCAGCTATTACTCCATGATTGCTACGAAGGCAAGATAGGCGCCTTCACAGTGATTGTTTAGAATAATTAATAAAGTATTTAAGAAATAAGTTTCTGCAAACGAACGAGAATTGCTTCTTAGATTAATATTGAAGATTTTCTTAACAATTTCAAATGTTTTTTATAAGTTCATTAATACTTAAATTTATGAAGAACTCAGCATAAATTTCAGTAAACATTTTAACTTCATTTTAGGAAAAAACACATTTTTAAGTTAAAGTAAATTTTAATTTTTTTCCATACAAAAAGTTTCAGATTTTTTTTACTTTTCTCATTGTCGGCAAAATTGCATTTCAGTAATCCATCTATCAGTACATTCAAAGGAATATGTCAGTAAAAGAAAGCAGAAAGTCTACTGAAAGAGCAGATTTTCTGCTGTTAAAAAAGACACAGCAGAGTTGTATCTGCTGAGATGGTAAACAGCCGTTTGCTGTTTTTAGCAATATATATGATACGCATTTTGTCCCAAGCTAATATAAAAGAAAATTCGAGCTAAACTCGCTTATGAACGCTTATCTTTTTATATTTTAATTAACAACAGCCAATTTTAGCAGACTGCAAACTCTTTAGCAGTGTGAATGGTGATGTAAGATTGCAGAAAACTGCTGTTATGCAAAAAAAACTGCTGTAATAGCAGAAAGTGCCTGCTGATAGACAGCAGACAATCGTTGCTATTATTAACAGACTTGTTCTCTAAGTGTAGAACTTTTTTTAAATAGTTGCTTGAAATTACATACATACATATCGAGGGCTTATATTCATAAGTGGCTATGAAAAAAACATAACTTTTCAGGAAAGCGAAAAAACTGATTTTCTCCTTAATTTGAAGAGAAATTATTAATCGCTCTTCTACAGTTTAACCTAAAAGGATTACTAATTGCTACGATTAAAAAGTTTTCGAAATTTCCTATTATTCGCGTTTCCATGGTTCATAGCCACTTTTGTATGTTTAAAATTGAGCACTATGAATGTTGAAATAAGAATAAGATTTATTGTAAACTCCATAACTTGTTGCATGAAATCTTGACAATGTTGTATACAAAACGCATTTTCTGTGATGTACACAGCGATTTTAAAGATTCCAGCTTCATCCGTCAGATTGGTCGCCTGTATCATATATGTAGCCAGTCACGAAAAATCGCTGCAATTGATGAAAAATCCAAAATTCGTCATTGCAATTCCTTATATTTTAACATTCTTCATTAATAATTCTGAAACTTTTCATACACAAATATTCCCCATGAAGTCAGCAATCACATGCCAAAGAAATATTTTGGTATTCTCAATATAATAAAAAGTTACGCCGGTTTTTCTAAATATACTTTTTTTTTAGCCTATAACTGGGGAATCAAAATGCAATTAACGCGAAATGATGGAATTTGATAGTACGATATGCCCTAAATCTAGAAAAATATTTTAAACAAAATCGTTGTAGCGAATTATAATCTTCGTTTTTATGCTCTCCTTTGTTGAACTATTTTGTTTCTATTATTTTTAAGTTCATTGTCACAAACTAACGTGCGAGAGGATAGCCAAATCAGAAAATTAAAAAAATGGCTTTAGAAAAAATCTTTTTCAAATTTTCCAGATGACATCCAAATCTGAGAATAGTTTGGCATCAAAAACTCATTTTCGAGAAAATGGTTCATAGCCACTTTTAGATATAAGCCCTCGATATATATTTTGAAGAAATATTACACAAAAAAAGATCAAATTCCTCGGCGATAAACCCTTCAGTCCCGCATTTTTTGGATAAATTGGATATGCTTCTTGACGAAGTATGGGTCTAAATAGGATGTCTAAAGTGTTTTGGAGTTTTTAATTTATATAAGACATGAGTAACAGGATGTTTACTCAAAATCTTTATACGCATATTCCGATTAAATAAAAAATATTTGGAAATGTTTCTTCATTGTTATAATCTTAAATATGTAAAAAACCAAATAATTGGTATTTTAGAGTTTCGTTTTCCTACGTAGATCCAAGTTACTGAATTTGTTGTTTCTCTTTTGAATAATACTTGTTACATATGTACACAAAAATACTAACTCTGAAAAATATTTTTACATAAGTGATAAATAAAACAAAAATGTTAGTAAGTTAAAACTTATTTCTTCAATTGTCGAAATGGATTTGTATTATAATTGCAAACTCCCAAGACATTGGAAGTAACAGAAACCGTTGTTGTTGCATCTGTGATGAAAATAGGACACATCGGTTCATATTTAGATACAGCTCCATAAAAATGTCCAATCGAAAATGTTACATCTTAGCGCTCTACAAGCATCAAAAAAATTATTTGCTTTTATTAAGAATATTTTAGATTTCATTGTGATTCTTATATACACTTTTTTAAAATTACTAAACGATTTCGTTATTAAATTTCCAAACTTTTATTGCAGTACATAATTAAAAGTTCATAAGATATAGCTCTAGTCGAATGTCAAGAAGTGTTATCGGTTAATAAAAATGACAATTTTCCGAACAATTGGGTGTCCATTAGCGAAATTAGCACTTTGTATTTTGTTTGTATTTTTCATAACTTTTGTCCGAAATTCAAGAAAGTGTCCACGATTTTTCTATGTAACTTTCGTGTTTTCATGATTTTACTGCAAAATTACCATTTCAGACGAGTTATTTTAAATAAATCTTAAAAATTCTATATTTTATTGCTTCAGAAAGTCTAGAAGGTTTTAAAAAGTATATGTTCGAAACCTCTCTGGGGGGGGTTTGAACCCCCCAAACCCCCCCCCCCTGCGCATGGCCCCGTTTTAAGGTGTTACAAACGGAATGACAAAGTGAATATACCCCCATCCTGGAGGTGGAGGGAATAAAAACCATTTGTTCGCCATTTGATTGCTGACTTAATGGCGAATATTTGTGGCAGAACGGTTTATAAAGAGTGATTTTTTTGAGGTTAGGATTTTCATGCATTAGTATTTGACAGATCACGTGGGATTTCAGACATGGTGTCAAAGAGAAAGATGCTCAGTATGCTTTGACATTTCATCATGAATCGTCTTACAAACGAACAACGCTTGCAAATTATTGAATTTTATTATCAAAATGCGTGCTCTGTTAAGAAAGTTCATTGCGCGCTTCCATTTTATGGTCAGTTTAATCGACCCACTGAAGCGGCTATTCGGGCTATTGTGACTAAATTTCGCACCAAATTTACATTGTTGGACATTAAACCACCAACACGCTTACGTAGAGTGCGAACTGAAGAAAATATCGCAGCTGTATCGGCCAGTGTTAATGATGACCACCAATTTTCGATTCGTCGCCGTTCGCACCAATTGGGTCTCTGTTACTCAAAAACGTGGAAATGCCAAAATTGGACTAAGCGGATGGACCACCTAAGACGCAGCCGCGGTCAACATTTAAATGAAATTATCTTCAAAAAGTAAATGTCATGGACCAATCTAACGTTTCAAATAAAGAACCGATGAGATTTTGCAAATTTTATGCGTTTTTTTTTTTTTTTAAAGTTATCAAGCTCTTAAAAAATCACCCTGTACATAGAGAAAATAAAAATATATGCAATTTCATCCGCGAATTTTAAATTTTTGGCAGAAATGCATTGATTTTCGCGACTGACTACATATAACATAAATGCGGCATTGGTTCTTAATACACATGTAAAATATCAGCCGGATCCGTTGATTAGTTCGCGAGAAAATCACAATCCACAAATGTTATTTTTTGCCAAACCTCAAAATAATTTTGGTCATATCTCCCGCGAAAATGAAAATTTTGCAAAAATATCCAATTTGTCTTTTTTATTTACAGTGATCTACCGAAATATCCACTTATTGTCAAAAAAAAAAAAACATGGACACGCTTTACGAATTTTAACCTATATGTCAATTGATTTCAATATGATAAAATTGGGAATTTCGCCGCTCCATGCATTAATTCCGTTTATGGAATGCATTTTACGAATTTTATACAGACTGGACATAAAGCAGTGGCAGGTTCGACATAGCAACAGTAAATTAAAAGCAAAGCAAAGAAAGAAACAAAATAGATTCAGGAGGAAAATATGATTATAAATAGGCGATGCTGTTTTTCAAAGACGCAGACAAATCGGAGGAGATTAGTGGAGTAGAGGTGGAAGTGTTTATTGTCTGGGCGTGCAATAATCTCTATTGATTACTGATTATGAGTTTAATTCCGAATAAAATGTTTAAAATAAAAGAACAATAATAAAAAATTGTGTAATGAAAAATTCAATAATTTAAAATTGTAATATTGAGTACGTTTTACGAAGATTAGGAAGGGGTGGGTTATACGGGCTTGTGACAATATTAATTTTAAGTCCACCAAAATGGGACTCTGGGGCGCAGAGAATGGAGCCAAGGTGCGCGCCGCCGAAGATCTTTTTCCTATAATACATGCCGCCGCCGACAACTGCGGCTGAAATCGGCGCAGCAAAAACTGATATTATAGGTTAAAGATATTTCGATCTTTTTTTAATCAACCATGTAGGTATCCGAAATAACTACAGAATATTACAAGCGTTCAAATGGCTTGTTTACATAAACTGCCGTTACAATCGCGCAAAAGCCACAGCAAAAAGTAATACAAATAAATCTAAATATGACACACCAAGTATCTATTACTAAGTTTTTCGCAATAATATTGGATATATCGGATTCAGACAAAGAATTGAATGGCGCAAAACTCGTAATATCATCCGGACCTGGTGCTGAATGTTGGAAATATTTTGGCCATTTATACGTTACAAATAAAAAAAATTCAAAGTGAGAATAGGATTCTGATGGGCGAGATAACTTTAAATAGTATATTCATACAAACAAGCGATACCCCACTCTGTATTAAATACTCAATGCATAATTCATTGGGGCGAATGGATCCAATGTGTGCACAAGGTCATTAGTAGAATAAGGTATATTTAGTCGGCGTTGTTAAAATATATTTTACAATAGCGTTGCATATTTAATGCTTCTTTACTTTGCAACATATAAAAAATCGAAATCGAGGTTTTTCTCAAGCAGCTCACTACTTCCGGTTTTATACTATACCGCTCAGCTTTAGCTTTAGTCGAACATATTACGCCACTTATTCGACGTGCATGGATAGACAACAAAATTCCAAACGAGTGGAAGGATGGTGTCGCGTTGACAATTCCCAAAAAGTGTGACCTAACGCAATGCACTAATTGGAGAGGCATATCCCTAATAAACGTTATCGGAAAGATTATGACATACTTAATTTTACAGGAACAAGCTGGATTTAGACCCGGGAGATCATGTGTTGACCACGTAAACACTCTCCGAATAATAACACAGTGATACAAAATCGTACTTTCCGAATGGGATGAGACCAATTGCAAATGAAAGTTGACATTATCGAAAACAAAATCTTCAAGGTTTTTTTAGTTCAGTGCGAGTTTTTTTACACGCATTCGAAGTTGGTGATTTTGGAACGCTGTCTAATAAGTAAAGTGATAAAATAATACTTATTTATTTTTATTATACTGGAAAGTTTTGTTATCTTACTGTTTTGGGGTCGAGGAATTCATTTTTGATATTTTTTTGTCCAAAACTAACGCTAGATGGCGCTGTCATGCAAATGATGATATTTGTTACGGCAGTAACTGGATTCCTCCGCATTTGAAGCGGCCTCGTTTTCTAACCTTAAATTCGTTGCGGCAGCAACCACGGTGTTGCGGCAGTAACACTAACAAATTATAATAAAACTAAACTTTATTATAGTTTTAAATAAAGTTTATTAAAAGAGTATTTGTCGTTGCGCGTTTTATTATCTATAACGAATTGTAAAATAAAATAATACAAGGTTATGTGATTTTGTAATTTTAAAAATAATGGAAAGTCTTACTCAATTCTTTACTTCTCGGCGTTTTAACTGGAATGCCTTTTTTTATCGAATTCTTACTGTTGAAGATGAAACGCACGCTTTGAAGGTTGTAACGAAACTGATGTTTATTTCAAATAAACTTATAACTACTATTTACAGAGTTGTGATATAGGGTATGGAATTCAGTGATGCTATTTACAGGATTATGGTAATATTAATAGTACTATGTAAATTAGCGTTTTTGTTAAGTGTAACAGAAATATACTACATTACTCCACCCTTATTTTTAAGACTACGTGGAGTTATAAAACTTAAATTAATTAATTCATTTTTTAATTTCATTAGAATGTATGAGTATGTAGGCTTAAATGATTTTGAAATTCAAGGTTTATAATTATTATTTTTTCTTCTTCAAAGCCTCTGGTATGACAACACGAATGTATTCCGTTTCCAAACAAAGCAAGTGATTGTAAATAGTCAAATTATTTCTTCGATTAAAAAATGGTTTCAGATGTGATTGCTCAGGAAAAAGTCGTTCTGGCCAACCATTCTTCACAAAATTAGAAACTTCGCACAATACTTTGTCGGTTTTGGAATATTTTAGAATATCGGCTTTAATGGGAAAATCATCGAAAGATATTTGATAGCACGATTCTTCCTCTTTATCGAATTTTTCGTCAGTCCCAACAGGTAGACGCGATAATGCATCCGCATTTCCGTGGTCGGCTGTTTTGCGATATTTTATCTCGAATTGGTAAGCCATAAGAATTACCGCCCAACGTTGAATTCGATGTGCAGCCATAGATGGTAAATGTTTATTAGGGTTGAAAATGCTACCAGTGGTTTATGGTCCGTAATAAGGATGAACTTACGACCATACAGGAACTGATGGAACCGCTTAACACCAAAAACTATTGAAAGACCCTCTTTTTCGATTTGACTGTAGTTTACCTGATGTTTGTCCAGTGTTTTCGAAGCAAATGCGATAGGTCTTTCGGTTCCGTCTGGATAAAGATGTGAAATTACAGCTCATATACCGAAGGATGATGCGTCGGTAGCAAGAAGAAGGGGCAAATTCTCCTGGAAGTGTGCAAGTTGTGTCGCATTGGCTATGTACGATTTGAGCTCGTCGAATGATTTTTGTTGATTTTTTCCCCAATGAAAGGAAACATTCTTTCTTCGTAACATGTTGATTGGAGCTGCAACGTTGGAAAAGTTAGGCACAAAGTTGTGGTAGTAATTAACCTTGCCCATGAAAGCTTCGAGTTCTTTGATGTCTTTGGGTGGCTTCAGATTTTTGACGGCAAGCACACCCGATTCGTCTGGTAAAATTCCCTCAGAACTGATTTACCGACCTAGGTACGTAATTTTATTTTGTAGGAAAGCGCATTTTTCTTTCTTACAGCGAATGCCGTTAGCTAATAAAATTGAAAGTACCTTTTCGAGACGTTGAGCATGTTCAGATAGAGTCGGTGCTGATATAATAATGTCATCGAGATAATTTGCGCAACCTTCCATGCCATGAAGAAGTTGCTCGATGTGTTTTTGGAAGATAGCTGGGGCGCTAGCGATACCGTAAGGTAAGCGTTGGTACTGAAAAAGTCCAAGCGGCGTATTGATGACCATTATTTCTTTGGATTTATCATCCAACTCCATCTGCAGATATGCATCTTTGAGGTCGATTTTTCAAAAATATTTTCCGTAGCGAATTGTATGGAATAAACTTTCACGGGTAGGAAGCGGGTACTGTTCTATGTCAATTTGCGAATTGACAGCTACTTTGAAGTCGCCACATATGCGTATAGAATTATTCGGCTTTTTAGCTAAAACGATGGGAGAAGCCCAATCGCTAAATTTAATGGGAACAATTATTTTTTATGCACTGAGTCTTTCTATTTCACTTTTAAATTGTGGCATTTGTGCGAACGGAATTTGTCGACTTCGGAAAAATTTCGGTTGAGCGTCTGGTTTTAGTCGTATATTCGCTTTACAGTTTTTTACCGTACCGAGAGATTGTTCGAAAACATCACGAAATTTTTCACAAAGGTTTGTAATTATTCTATTGTCTTCTTCAGTAATTAAATTAATTTGCGTTATTTGAAACCCGAATGCATTAAACAAATCGTAACCGAATAAATTTTCTCCAGAATTTGTATTAACCACTATTAAACAACGTCCTTTTCACGGTTACCACATCTTACATTTGTGTGTAGTTCGCCTAAAATGGTTATTACTTTTTTTTCCAAATCCGTACAAAATTCTGTTTGTTTTAACAAGTTTCGGGTTTTCTAATCGTTCAAATGTATTCAAATTAATTATGGAAATCGACGCGCCAGAATCCATTTGAAATCATACCGATCGATTTTTAATTTCAACGTCAATAACACTTTTTGAATTTTCAGTTTTTATTTCACCGGTAATGTCAAAAATTGTCTCAACTGCATCGATGCTATTCATTTGCTTTTTATTCTGATACGCTTTTTTATTTTCACTGGTATTTTTCGACATACACACGACTGCAATGTGTCCCTTTTTCCACACTTGTTACATATTGCGTTTTTGAATTTACATTCATCTCTGCTATGAGAATTAAAACACCCCGAACACGATTTGTATTTTTTGTTGTATTTTTTAAAAAACGGTTGTTTTTTCTTTACGACGTTTATGTCTATTGTTTTTTCATTCAAAATGTTTTTTATTGCAGCAACAGTTCTTGTTGTTGCTTCATAAGACTCCGCTATGTGCAAAACATCAGAGAGAGTTGCTCTCTGTTTTTGTAACGCAGCAGACCGAACCGAGTCGTGTGGTGTGTTAACGATGATGTGATCGCGAATCATGTCGTCAACGTAGCTGGTTGTACACACATCGGAGTTGCAAACGAACTTACATGATCTAGCCAACCCTCGAAGGTCTGCAACCCATTCCTTGTATGTCTGTGTGCTCTTCATTTGTCTCTTAAAAAACTCATAACGGGCAGCAACTATGTGCTGGCTGATGGCAAAATGCTCCGTTAGTTTTTCAGACAACTGTTGGAATGTTTGATCTTCAAGGCTTGCTACGCCGAATAAATTTTTCAGTAAATCAAACACTTCAGCTCCGCACCACGACAAAAAAATGATTTCTGTTTGTCCAATGATGTCACTGAATATGCCACAAAATGTTGTTGTAACTGTTGCAGGTATGAGTCCCATTGTTGTTGTTCCTTGTTCAGTTCTGAGTTTCGTTACTGGATCAGTTTCTGTTTTCTTGTCCAAAACTGACTGCATCCACAACTGCTGTTGTATGAGCAAATTCTTTTGAATTTTTGCTGCTGTTGTAAAAGCAATTCGAAGCCTTCAAGATCGTTTGCCATTGTTGTTGTTCTTTGTTGTACACACGCAAGAAAAAAAATAGAAAAACGACCGCGGAATTTGTTTGTCTTTTTTATCACTCGTCGCCAATTGTTGAAGATGAAACGCACGCTTTGAAGGTTGTAACGAAACTGATGTTTATTTCAAATAAACTTATAACTACTATTTACAGAGTTGTGATATATTAATAGTACTATGTAAATTAGCGTTTTTGTTAAGTGTAACAGAAATATACTACACTTACTTTAACCCTAGAAAGATAACCCTATTGGAAGCTACGGAAAAGATAACCATACGTCTGTGGGACGTATCATAGTTTTTCTTCATGGTGACAACATTTTTGGAAATATTTTTTACCTTTTTTGTACTTACATGGATTCTTTATATATTTCTTTATTATTTAAATGCGTTAAAACGAAGGATCAAATTCAACGAATCGATCAAAGACTTAAGACACAAACGAGATCATATAAAACGTTAACACTGAACGTGTTAATCAAAATCGAGATTATAATTTTAAATTACATTTAAAAAATATTTAAAACGTTACAAAACTACACGTTAAAAATTCAAATATTTAAATTAACGGAAAAGTTAATTTAATTCGTAACATCCCGCCGCCCGTGAGTCGATCTGGGAGATTCACCATTAACATCCAGTACTGCTAATTTCGATGCAGGACGCCGCAATTGCCCCATCAGCCGGATACATTACAAGACACAATTGTCGTGCATACAAATCATTTTAGCCAGATCTCCCGCGAAAATGATTTGTTTGCCACATTTTGTTGTCGAAAAGGATCGATCTTCCAAAAAACATGAAGGTATTTTAATCCTAGCAATTTTTTGTATAAGTCGGCGTAAATGTCTGCAATGCAAAAGTTAGTTTTCTCTGAATCGCAAAAGTTGGAATATTTAAAAAAGAAAAATTTTTATTTATGTGTTAAGAGCAGTGAAAGAACCAAAACTGCGAGTTATAAAAATGTATAAAAAGTGTGACGCATACGAGGTATTTTGTTATACCATAATTTTGTTTGTGATATTGCAATAGAGCAATTCTGAAGCCAGATGCAGACGCTGCATACCGTATTGAGTACCATAATAACTGCATCCAGTTGTCTTGACCAGATAAATATTTTGGATTAGACGATTTCGTTAAACTTTTTTCTAGATTATCTAGATATATGTATCTTCCTATCAAATTCCATCATTACGTCGTTCATTGATTTGTTGTATCTCAAGTTGACAAGGCAAACTAGATGTGTACTAGGACATATTTTGGACGTAAAGTCAAAAAATGTCAAAGTGTCACTAGAAAAACCATTTTTTCGCCATTTGATTGCTGACTTAATGGCGAGTATTTGTGGCAGAACGGGTTATAGATAGAGAAAGTAAAAATATATGCAATTTCATCCGCGAATTTTAAATTTTTGGCAGAAATGCAGCGATTTTCGCGACTGACTACATATAACATATATGCGGCATTGGTTCTTAATACACATGCAAAATATCAGCCGGATCCGTTGAATAGTTCGCGAGAAAATCACAATGCACAAATGTTATTTTTTTGCCAAACCTCAAAATAATTTTGGTCATATCTCCCGCGAAAATGAAAATTTTGCAAAAATATCCGAAATATCCACTTTTTGTCAAAAAACATGGACACGCTTTACGAATTTTAACCCATATGTCAATTGATTCCAATATGATAAAATTGGGAATTTCGCCGCTCCATGCATTAAATCTGTTTATGGAATGCATTTTACGAACAGACTGGACATAAAGGAGTGGCAGGTTCGAGATAGCAACAGTAAATTAAAAGCAAAGCAAGGAAAGCTTAATACACAAAATAGATTCAGGAAGAAAATATGATTATAAATAGGCGATGCTGTTTTTCAAAGACGCAGACAAATCGGAGGAGATTAGTGGAGTAGAGGTGGAAGTGTTTATTGTCTGGGCGTGCAATAATCTCTATTGATTATTGATGATGAGTTTAAGTCCGAATAAAATGTTTAAATTAAAAGAACATTAATTAAAACTGTCTAATGAAAAGTTCAATAATTTAAAATTGTAATATTGAGTACGTTTTACGAAGATTAGGAAGGGGTGGGGTTATACGGGCTTGTGACAATATTAATTTTAAGTCCACCAAAATGGGCCTCTGGGGCCCAGAGAATGGAGCCAAGGTGGCGCGCCGCCGAAGATCTTTTTCCTATAATACATGCCGCCGCCGATGACTGCGGCTGAAATCGGCGCAGCAAAAACTGAAATTATAGGTTAAAGACATTTCGATCTTTTTTAATCAACCATGTAGGTATCCGAAATAACTACAGAATATTACAAGCGTTCATATGGCGTGTTTACATAAACAGCCGTTACAATCGCGCAAAAGCCACTGCAAAAAGTAATACAAATAAATCTAAATATGACACACCAAGTATCTATTACTAAGTGTAACTGTGTATGTGGGAGAATAATAGACTCCATAAGAATTTCAAGGGAGAATATTCCATATGGAACCAGATTTGGGGATAGAAGAAGAAAATTAAGTTTTTAAGATTGAAAAGATAATGTTGGATTTATTTTCTTGAATTTCATCTTACCAGTCTGGTAGTTGATGTTAAACAGGGTTGAAGTTTTGTCGCAACAGACGGAAGTTCTCCTTATGACATTATTTTTTACTTTTAGGGCGACAAATTATGTTGCTGCAGTTGATTGTCTAAATACAAGTGTTATGACAATCAGCCTGCATATATATTGTAATAATTGTGAATTTGTAAACATTTACTAGGAGTTAGGGCATTGCAATTAAGTAAATTTTCTTAAAGCTATTTTGGCTTAAACATCGCCGCCCGCCTTGCAGTGCCAAAGCGACGAAAATGAGTTGAATCATGTCATATGGGCAACTTCCATTTACACAGAGTCAGGTAAGCTTTTTTAACTATACAGTAAGCAATTCAGAATGATATAGGTTTGTTACAATTCATTGATAAGTATAGATATATTCATAAAAAATTCTATTCTAATTTAAAAATATGTTATGGTTAGTTTACATTTGTTTAGTCGCTTCAGTTGTAGTGCAATTTCAAGTGAGTAGTGAATGTATTTAGATTTAGTAATTCACTTAGAAAATTTGAGTTTTTAGAGCGATTTGGTATTTGCGGCAAGTTTAAATGTTGCAAGTGCCGTAAACCGTCCAACCGAAAATAGTATTTTGGACTGTCGGAAGCCCTGATTGGATGCGGATCCCTTCGCTAAATACTCGACTCCTAAAACGATGTCAACAGACGAAGTCTTAAAAAACTCAGAGTCGGCTAATAAAATGTTGTGGAAGTTCTTCCCAAAGGATTTCGGCAAAGACTCCCCAGGGGTATGAATTGCTATCCTTTGTTTCATACACAACGTTGTATCAATTTTTATCACATGGTCGTGTACAGAACACAAGGTTACTGGACAAATGGTCTCCTCTTCTAAGGTCAGTGTTGTCAATTCAAGTGTATCAACAATTTTGGAGGATATGCAACTGAATTTCGATCCAGAATCCAGCAGGCATCGTACTTTACGTATTCGCTTCGGACTATCAATCAGAACCACCACAGTAGGAAGCAATGTAGCCATGTTTTGTTTTAAAATTGCAGAAAGTGATGTGCTAGTAGGCTGTGACTTTGGCGACAAACTTCGTTTTCTTGTCTTGTTTTGAAGAGTTTTCCTTTCTGGATTTGTATTCTTAGATTTAGCAACAGGAGCTATCCTGTTGTAGTCTAGGATTAATATGCAGCAAGGTATGGTGATGCTCACGACAGTATTTGCATCCAGTTTTTGTAAAACATGCTCCATCTGAATGTTCGTGCGCCAGACAGTCCTTGCAGTAGCCATAGGTTCATATTCAAAAATCGGTTGCATTTGCGTAGCGCGTGCGGTTGTCGGCATAAACGACAGATGTAAGCGTGGTTTTTGGATTTATTGTTGTACCATGGTTCGAGTTATGGGTGTTGCGAGAGTAACTTCGGTTCGGCATATTGTACTATAAAAACGTTAAAACTCGTTGTTATAATATCGTTTATTAGTATGTGGATTGAGTTATTCGTAGTGCATTCATGGTGATGATTCGAAAGGAAGTATTACAAGCTTCGCTATTGGTCTAGTAATTACTCCTCTTTCTGTTACAATATCAGCCACTCGAACTCGGCTGTCAGGACCTGGATAGACTTTAACTATTCTACCTATGCGCCACGAATTTGGTGGTAAATTATCCTCTTTGATAACAACCATTGTGTTCTCTGTTATATTCTCCGTAGGACTTTTCCATTTATTACGTTTGTGTAGTTCCTTTAAGTATTCATTTTTCCAGCGCATACAAAAATGCTGATGAATTACTTTTAATCGTTGCCAACGATTGACAACGGACATTGGATTTTCATTGATGTTAGGATCGATAGGGACCAATATAGGGGACCCTATCAGAAAATTACCAGGAGTAAGAGCAGATAGGTCGGAAGGATCCTGGGACATTGGAGATAATGGGCGAGAGTTTAGACATGCCTCAATTTTAGTAAGCAATGTTTGAAATGCCTCGAACGTATATTTGAAATTACTGGAAACTTTTCGAAGATGGGACTTAAAACTTTTAACGCCAGCTTCCCAGAGACCACCCATATGTGGTGCTCCAGGCGGAATAAAATGCCATGTCAAGTTTTGATGCGCGTAATTGGATGTAATGGCTTGATGGGAAGTTTGGATAAATTCCTTAGCCAGTACTTTGGATGCGCCATTATCGGAATGCAGGTGTAATCGGCATCCTCTCCTTGAGACGAATCTACTAAATGCGGCTAAAAACGTAGGAGTGGAGAGATCAGAAGTCGTTTCTAGATGGATAGCTTTAGTGGAGAAGCAAACAAACACACACACGTAACCCTTCGTAATGCGACAGTTTCGTCCGGTATAATTTTTAATATCGAACGGACCTGCAAAATCTAAGCCCGTATGTGTGAACGGTCGATACATTTCGAATCATTCCGGAGGTAAAGCGGACATTAATTGCTTCTGACATTTATGTTTGTATAAGACGCATGACTTGCATTTATTTATTGTAGCTTTTATAAGATTTTTCACCTTTGGGATCCAGTACTTTGTGCGGATCAACCTGAGGACCAATTGATTTCCGCCATGTAGGGATATCTCGTGAACGAATCTCACTAACAAACGGGAATACTGACAATTATACGGAAGGAGAACTGGATGCCTCTCATCATATGTCAAGACAGGAGACGCTGTCAGTCTGCCACAAATACGCATAACTCCTTCAGCGTCGATAAATGGGTTAAGGCTCAATATAGCACTATTAGAGGCAACCTGTTTCTAGGCGGATAGGGCCATATCTTCATTCGGATAGCGTACTTTTTGACTCATGGATGCAAGTCGTTAATTAATATTTCAGAGGTAGATATATCCATGGAGTTATTGTGAACATTTGAGCGGAATTTCGGATGGGTGCTATACAAAAATCGATACACATATGCAATTACTCGAAGCGCTTTCGGGAATGAAGAAGATCTTTCAAGTATGTAATCGAAATTACTAAAATAAGAGAAATGTACTTTCACAGATTTTCTCTCAATGTCAATGTTTTCGTGGAGATTACTTTCCACAATTGGCCAATTCTGTGAATTGTCTTGGAGCTATTCGAACCCATGCCACCATAGTCGATTCTCTATTAGTTCATCTGGAAAGACACCACGACAGGCTAAATCAGCTGGGTTTAATTCAGATTTTACATGAAACCAGTTGGATGGATTTATTATTTGAGAGATTTTAGACACCATATTGGCTACGAACGTAGTCCAGTAACAAGGGGTTTGGCTAGCCATGAAAGCACAATAGTCGAATCCGTCCAGCAATATATGGAATATCTATCGATTTGTAATTGAGGAACTATGTGATCAATCATTTCCGCGAGCAGCGTAGCTCCGCATAACTCCAATCTTGGAATAGACAGAGTCTTTATGGTTTGGCTAGCCATGAAAGCACAATAGTCGAATCCGTCCAGCAATATATGGAATATCTATCGATTTGTAATTGAGGAACTATGTGATCAATCATTTCCGCGAGCAGCGTAGCTCCGCATAACTCCAATCTTGGAATAGACAGAGTCTTTATGGGTGCAACTTTTGTTTTGCAACATACTAAATGGGTACTAATGGATTGGTTGCTTTTCACACGGATATAAAGAGCTGCAGCGTAAGCTTTCTCAGAAGCATCGCTGAATCCATGGAACTCTACCTCACTATCTGTGGTGTAATCGAACCATCTAGGTATTTTAATGGAACTAATAGATGGATATGTGGATTGAAAAGACTTCCATTTCGACAAGGACTCTGATGAGATTGTGTCGTCCCAGTTTGTGCGTTCCACCCAGATTTGTTGCATTTTCATTTTCACTATAACTATACAAGGTGCAAGCCAAACCTGCTGGATCGAACAATTTCGATGTTTGGGAGAGGACTTCTAGTTTGGTGTACCCTGAAGGCCTAGAAAGCGGTGTTTCTGAAAAGAAGAAGGAATCGTACAACGCATTCCAACGAATGCCCAATGTTTTGGCTGTGCTTCGGTCATCAAATTCGAGAAAATCATCATATAATAGTTGATCTGAAGGAAGATCAGAAATAATTTCTTTCGAATTTGACGTCCACTTCCGTATGGAGAAGCCGACGGAATTTAATGCGTCTATCAACTGATTTCTTGACTTAATCGCAATTGGTATGGAATGAGCACCAGCTAATTGTAAAATTGTGCGAATTGCCAAAAAAGGCGCACAATTTATGCCAAATGTGACCGTCCTTAACTCATAATCCTGGACATCCTCATTTCCTCGGAAAAGAATTCGTTGGAACGAAGCGTGATTGGGATCTATTAAAATTTGCCTATACATTTTCGTTATGTCACCATTGAAGACATATCGAAAGAATCTCCATTTGGGGATAAGTGCTATAAGTTCCTGTTGAAGGACAGGACTAGTATATAGAATGCCATTTAAGCTTAAACCATTAGATGTAGGGGACGATGCATTAAATACCACACGCACTTTAGTTGTGGTACTCTCTGGTTTTACCACTGCGTGATGTGGTAAATAGTAGTGTCGCGGGGAGTTTGTAACTCCTATGGATTCGACTTTTGACATATGCTGAAGAGATATATATTCCCTAAGTACATCATCAGTTTTGAATTCAGGAGTACGAAGGAGGCGAGATTCATTCCTGAAGAATTGTGCCATGGCACTATTCCGAGATCTACCAATGTTGATTTTCTCAGGAAAGCCCTGTTTAAAAGGGAGAGACACCTCATATCTCCCATCCTTGTTCCTTTTAGTTGTGCTGACATACAAATCCTCGCAAAATTGGTCGGATGGGGACAGAAATTTCTTCCGAGGAAGCTCCTCCACCTCCCAAAAACGTGAAATCTGCTTATCCAAACTGATTTCACAAAAATTTGAAGCAATTGTGTTACAAGACGAAGTGGCACTGATGGGAGTCGGCCCTATAAGGATCCACCCGAACACAGTTTACTGTGCCATCAGTGACCCACAAATGCCTCTTTTTATCCCTGATAACATAATAGACGGTAGTAAATCTCCTCCTAGTAGTAAATCTCCTCCTAGTAGTAAATCAATTTTGGCACTTTCGTAAAAATGAGGATCTGCCAATGGGATTTCAGGAAAATCACCAAATAATGAGGGATTACTGCCCGTGATGGCAGTTTGCCAGATAAATGGGGAACTAATAACGCCGACGTGGGCAATTCAATACCGGAGTCCATAATAGATTTAAGTGTAAAAGAACACTCCTTTTGGACGGCAGCCGAAATCGTATTATTCAATCCTGAGATTTTAGCAGAGGTGCGCCTGAAAGGAAGTTGGAGTGCATGAAACATTCGTTCGGATATAAAAGTGCCCTCAGAACCTGAATCCAATAAAGCTCGTGCAATGTATTTCAAACCACCGTGACATATGTTGACAAGAGCAGTGCCTAGTAAAATGCCTCTACTACTACTAGAAAAACATGTCTGGGTAACCCCGTTCCCAGAACTTGTGGACTGTATCGTAGCTGAACTAGAATTGACTGGAAATGGGGAAGAAATCTGGGAAGGGATGTCATTTATGTTAGGTTGGCTTGGAATGACAGGCTTCGGAGGATCTGCATTTCGATGGAGCAGAGTGTTGTGGGGCTTTTTACATACGGAGCACGAAACTCCACTAGAACATCTTTTTACGGTATGAACTTTCGAAAAACATTTAAGACAAAGATTGTTCTTCTTTAGCTCATTATATCTCTGGATGGGATTCATTCTTAAGAAATTTGGACAATTTTGAATGACATGAGTCTCGTTAGGACACAATGTACAACTGACTTCCGTAATTTTATTCTGAAAAGTGCGTACATTCTTAGCATTAGACGGACGATTGGAGCTGCTCTTCCCAAATTGGTTTTGACCAGAACTCCCATATCTAGAATCTATTCTCCTGATTTCCGTCACCGATTCTAGAGTCCTGTGACGGTTCGTTAAGAAATGGTCAAGGTCAGTCCACTTAGGGATCTCTGCTTTGTCAGTTAGGGTCTGCTCCCATAAGGTGAGCGTAGTATCCTGTAGACAATTTGAGCAAATAAACACGAAAATAGGGTCCCAGCTCTTCACGTCGATTTTGTATAACTCTAGCATGGATATGGACGCATTTACATCTCTCTGGAGTTTCTTCAGAGCATCTCCAGATTCGGTGGTAATATTAGGGAGGTTAAACAACGACTTCAGTTGGAGGTTTACTAAGACTCTCTTGTTCTCGTAACGAGAGCCAAGATTTTTCCATTCCAAGCTAAAATTTTCATTGGTCAATAGGACCTTACTAACAACATCATGAGGCTCTCCATTGGTCCTCTGATTGAGGTGGAAGAGTTTCTCAACAGAACTTATCGTTTATATAAACGGATCTTGGATTGTTTATATAAACGTGAAGATGTCCCTAAAGGTTGGACAGGAAGAATAATCGCCACTGAAGGTGGGAATTTCACACGGTGGCAACTTAAATCCAGGTCGTTCTGGACTAAGGCCATCGCATGAATTGTGTCCTGTGCATGAAATATGGATTCTCTTGGGAGTAGATAAGTCATGATGAAGTTCACTTAAACGAGCATTGCAGTGACAATACGTGGCATACGCACTAGTAAATTTCCCCTTAACGGTAGCAATTTCCGAAGCCTCATCGTCATTGTCATCCCTATTACCTTCCTCTTTCTCGTCATCCTCAGCTTCAATTCCAATATCGAAAAGACATTGGTCATAAGCGAGCTTAAGGTCTCTCCGTACTGCTTTCAACTCTTCCTGATTGGTTTCAATGATATAAGACGTGGATAAAGGAGTTTTTTTATCATTTAGGTGAGCTTCGAGTTCCACTAACCTATCGGCCAGTCGGATAAACTTATTAAGAGACATTATATTGTAAAAACTCGAATAGTAAATATTTCAGTCTGATAGAACTAATATCGTATTTACATATATAGGCAAATACCCGAGAAAAAAAGAAAATTGCAAATGGATTTAGAAACGAGGTTCAAAAATTGTAGTAAGATTAAAAGAGGCACCCAATAAGAGGCAGCTCAAGTGTATACAATAAATGGTCATATGAACGAACGAATATAAAAATGTATTAGTATGTCCAAAATCATATAATCACTAGCAACTACAACGCTGACAGAAAGAGTATGGATATCATAGCAATGAAGACAGAAGCGATACCTACTGTTTAGACGCGTTAGAGGGGGTAGATGGGTTGTCTCATTTACCTTTCCCTCATAGAATAATAACACTGTGTATTTTCGGTGAACGTTATAATTATTATTCCGGGTAGTGTATTTTATTGGCACGTGTGTATGTATGTGTTACAATGCAAGTGTTGTGTTTAATGTGTATTGAATATATGTTGGGTAATTTAATAATTAATTTGTGAGTTTACGGTACAAGTAATGTTTATACTTTAGTTTACGTAGGTTATGTTTCACTGTAGAATATAATGTGTGTTGTGAGTATCACTATGTAAGTTGGGTATAAGTTGTTCTCGTTCGTCTTCTCGTTCGTATGTTGAGTGTGGATTGTTCGAGGAACTTTTTATGGTTGCTGTTGACGTGTGTTGATGTTTTATGTTGTTCCCGTGATGGATATGTAGATCGCACTGCCTGCTCTTTTAGTGTTAGGTTGACAACAGAACTAAGCACACATAGTGAGAAGGGGGAGAGCCAAGTTGATCTTACAATCGCATGGAAATGGAGAGAGACGCTAGGAGAGAAAGGATGCCTCCCAGCAAACATTCTGTGTTCGCATGAACACCTACAGTTGATCAACTTTCAATTTTTCAACTTTTCCTGTGCTTTTGTTTAAGTTTCTCATAGGATTTTCAATAACATTGTCGAATATGAATCCAGAAGGCAAATTAAGTCTCAATCAAGACCATCATATGTTTATCATATGAATATTACAAGTTAGGTAACGAATTAGATTTGTTTCGGTTTTTAGACCTCTAGTTTAATGATAATATCGATGGATTTGTTGGCAAACATGATGAAAAATCGGTTATAATATGACCGAGTTAAGGATTTCACTGGTCGTACCGAAAACGTTGATTGGGATACTTTGGTCTGAGTATGAACAAAAAAGTCGCTATCCATACGTATGTATGTATATAGGAGCCTATGTGATATCAGCTGTTTCCAACAAACAAAAAAACAAGCTAGAATGCGAGGTCGTTCACCATCTGTGATTGGAACTTCCAGGCTCTTTCTTTACTTCTTCCAATGAAATGAGTGAAAAAGAACAGAGGGAGAATGAGAGAGAAGAATGATATTAAGAGAAATTGAGTGCTCATCCAAATATGGACATATAGACACGTTTGGTTATGTTAGTGGGGATCAAGACCAGAGACCGAAACAGATGGTCATTGTGAACTTGAAACATAACATGTATTTGATATGAATTTGAATGATAGGATGTTAATTGATGTCCACTATAAATGTAAAGAGTGTTTACAGGACTGCCTGAAACATAACATCTGTTAATAATTGAACGCTGTAACATCAATGCACATGCTACATGCATGGTTTTCTGTAACTACACTGTAAATTGAATTGATAGAAAACAACAACAAACATGGAGACCTACATACGCTGTAAAATGGTGTATGTGCATATGTATGTATGTTACGATATGCCAGAACAATAATTAGGAGTATCGATCCCGCCAAATTTTGCCTTCAATTGAATGATACGTTTTTAATTATTGCTCAAATTTGACTCACCGGGCGAAAACTTATGTTGCTGCAGCGAAAAATTATGTTGCTGCAGTTGATTGTCTAAATACAAGTGTTATGACAATCAGCATGCATATATATTGTGATAATTGGGAATTTGTAAACATTTACTAGGATTTAGGGCATTGCAATTAAGTGAATTTTCTTAAAGCTATTTTGGCGTAAACACTAAGTTTTTCGCCAATAATATTGGATATATCGGATTCAGACGAAGAATTGAATGGCGCAAAACTCGTAATATCATCCGGATCTGGCTCTGAATGTTGGAAATATTTTGGCCATTTATACGTTACAAATAAAAAAATTTCAAACTGAGAATAGGATTCTGAAGGGCGAGAAAATAGTATTTTCATACATACAAGTGATACCCCACTCTATATTAAATACTCATGCAGAATTCATTGGGGCGATTTTATAGTATGTGTGCACAAGATCATTAGTAGAATAAGGTATATTTAGTCGGCGTTGTTAAAATATATTTTACAATAGCGTTGCATATTTAATGCTTCTTTACTTTGCAACATATAAAAAATCGACATATTACACCGCGCGACAAAATGATGTCATAGAAACATAATAAAAAACTCAGTTTTTTCTTTCGCGTTTAAAAGGGCTTAACATTTTTGGGGATGGAGTTTTTCTCAAGCAGCTCACTACTTCCGGTTTTATACTGTGTCCCTGGTAATGCCAGAGGACAACCTAGAGGGCTTGTTGGTGTAGGTAAACCTACATATATGTATGTAATCATTATTTATAACAGTTATATTCAACTCTCTAATATATGTAAATAATAAGTATCTTAAGCAATAAATAATGCTTTGTATTTATAAATTTTGTTTATCAATTTGTTTCCGGAAAATATTTATTCATTCAGAATTTATACTTCAAATAAAAAAGAATGTAATCATTATTTATAACAGTTATATTCAACTCTCTAATATATGTAAATAATAAGTATCTTAAGCAATAAATAATGCTTTGTATTTATAAATTTTGTTTATCAATTTGTTTCCGGAAAATATTTATTCATTCAGAATTTATACTTCAAATAAAAAAGAAGTTTTCTTATAAAATATAAAATAAATTTACATCCATCAACCATCCCCACAAATTGGCGATCCTGCCTTTGATCATGAATATCATCTCTTTACTGCTATTTTATAGCAAAAAGAAATAAAAACATAACATACATCAACAATCCTAGATCTTGGAATTGTGTCCAACGAACGATATTAATATTGATGTCTCAATAAAGCCAACATACAAGGACAATAACTTATATTCTGCAATTCATTGGTTTTCAAGACACCCATTACCAGGAATTGATTCTCAAACAAATAAGAAATATCGCTTCAAAGATCAAAATCGACGGAGAGACACTGGTCAAGATATCAACCATTAGCAAAAACAATTATCAGAAACAACTAATATAAAATCCCAGAACTTAATGAAGCAAGCCCTGTCCAAGAATATTATTTTAAGTATAAAACACAGATAAGTTTAATTTATTTATTTTAGTACACCCCATTATATGTTAAAAACATTAGGTTATACACATATTAATTTTTGAATATCATTAAATTACGAACCTATTTTATAACCTACTATTTACAAATACTTTAAACTCCTTTCTCAGTAAATATCAATATGGTTAATACGCGTTCCTTAGCTAATAACGAATCAGTAATTAATATTAACAATGATAATAATCCTAATATACAACCATTAAATTCTAATAACAATTCGAATACACAACCTCTTTTGAAATGACTCAAAGAACATCATCGAACTTCGGGCAATCATTTAAGTTGCCTAAGTTCTGGATGGAATGTCCAGATGCGTGGTTTATACACGCCGAAATACAGTTTTCCTTGCACAGTATAATTGACGACACTGTTAAATATCATCACATACTAATATCTCTGTCTCAAGATATCATTTGTAAAGTTTTAGATATTGTTCAATTTCCACCTACGAATGACAAATATGCAAATTTAAAGAAAGCTCTATGTGAGAGATTTACTCTCAGCGAAGAATCTCGATTAGAACAACTCTTTTCGGATTCGAAATTGGGGGATCGTAAGCCTTCGGAACTTTTCCGAGATTTGAAGATATTAGCTGGCCCTGACACCATTATAAACCACGAAGTATTATATAAACTGTGGCTTCGTAAGCTACCACAGCAATTACAAATCAATTTGACTTCATGTGCTTCCCAAACTGTGACAGATAAACTTGAAATCGCTGATAGAATATTTGAGGTTTATTCGAAACAACAAATATCTGTTATACAAAATAATTCTGAACGACCAATTGAACATTGTATACGACAACTAACTGATTTAACAACGAACCTTTATCAAACTTTAAGCGAAGTCCGCCTGGAAATTGCAGAATTAAAAATCAGAAGTCATTCTCGAGGACGTTCTTCATCTCCTAATAACACAGATGGTCTATGTTGGTATCATTTTCTAATAGAAATAGATCAGAGAACCAGACTAAAAATAATACTTTAAACTAAAAACATCCATCATGACAGCGGCGAATGATGGACCTTTCAATTCTTCTTCTAGCCGCCTTTACCTTTTCGACGTTAACAATAAATATAATTTTTTGATCGATACAGGCGCAGCTGCCTCTGTTGTTCCATATAGGAAATACAAATCAGTTGCTCGCTCATCCGACTTATAATTATCATCAGCAAACGGATCGATTATCCGTACATATGGAACCAAACTTTTCAAAATAGATTTAGGTCTTCGCAGAGACTTTAATTTTCCTTTTCTAATAGCAGATATAGATACACCTATAATTGGCTTCAACTTTCTTGAGCAATTCCTGATCGATACCCACTACCACACATCCACGATCTCAGTATAAATTTAAAAGGCAAAACCATTTTTTCAAAACTCGACCTCGTTAAGGCTTATCACCAGATTCAAGTAGCCGAGGAAGATATTGCTAAAACTGCTATTACCACTCCATTTGGTATGTTTGAGTTCCTAAGGATGCCTTTTGGTTTACGGAATAGTGCTCAAACGTTTCAACGGTTTATCAACGAAGTACTTTCATCCAAAGGTATTCAACCATCAGAAGAAAGAGTTAAGACTACATTAGACTTCGAAAGACCTTCATCTGTTTCGAAAATACAAAAATTCCTAGGAGTTGTTAATTATTATCACCGTTATGTACCAATTTTAGCATCTCATCTTGGCCCAATTCATGATATAGTTACATCGGCTAACAAGAACAAGGACAAACATGTTGTTTGGAACGAAAACGTTATACTTTCTTTTGAAAATGTTAAGAAACTATTCGCTGAAAAGATATTGTTAACACACTTTGATGAGAACAGTGAATTATCATTATCAGTAGATGCATCTAACGTAGCCATTGGTGCAGTATTACAACAATCTGATAGATTTGGAAAGTTTGAGCCATTAGCATATTTCTCGAAGAAACTCAGCTCAACAGAACATAATTATTCAACATTCGATAAGGAACTTTTAACAATTTTTAGCATTTTAGACATTTTTTAGAAGGTCGCGATTTCGTTGTATACACCGACCACAAACCTCTAACCTTTGTACTAAATTCTAAAGTCGATCGTTCTCCCAGACAAACAAGACATCTAGATTTTATCGCACAATTCACCAATAATATTCATACGTATCAGGAAAGGATAATATTGTAGCCGATACACTATCGCGACTTCCAGAAGTCGATGCACTTTCAACGCTAGATATTAATATTCAAACACTTCTCAACGAACAACAAACTGATAGATGTTTGAGATCCATTATTGGTTCACCGGATACCAAATTTAATTTAAAAGAAATTACTGTCCCACTTATAGATATCAAAATTTGGTGCGATGTTTCAGCAAAAACTCCCAAACCATACGTTCCTCCAAATCTACGTAGAACTATTTTTAATAAGATACATGACTTATCACATCCGGGTTCTCAGTCTACAAGGAAGTTAATACAGTCAAGATATTTCTGGCCCAAAATGAGGAAAGATATAAATGAGTAGGTTGCTCATTGTCATTTATGCCCAGTTTCTAAGATTAATAGATACACCAAATCACAGATTAAATCCATTGAGATCTCAAAAGGTCGTTTTGACCACATACACATAGATTTAGTTGGACCACTTCCAGTATCAAATGGCTACAAATACATTTTAACCATTATTGACAGACACTCCAGATGGCCCGAGGCTTATCCGTTACGTGAAATAACTTCGAAACTAGTGGCGAAGACATTTGTTGATAATTATGTACCCCGTTTTGGTGTTCCTATTAGAATCACCGCTGATCAGGGCTCTCAGTTTACTTCATCTCTTTTTAACGAATTGACTAATTTACTCGGAACCCATAACATTCATACATCGCCATACCATCCACAGTCTAATGGAATAGTTGAAAGATTCCATAGACAACTCAAAACTGCTTTGATAACGTCTTCTAACTCAGTGAGATGGTCAGAAATGTTACAATTTGTTCTTTTAGGCTTGCGTGCCTCAATTAAAAAAGATTTGAATTGTTCTCCAGCAGAACTGGTTTACTGGTCAGCCACTGCGGTTACCGGGAGAATTGGTAATTGGAAATGAACCCGATTTATCAATAGATGAAACTTTACAAAAATTACGTGATAAATTTGGTGAAGTAAGATCGAAAGTCATTTATCACAACGTCGACAAAACTTTTGTACCAAAACTACTTTCTACATGCGAATTTGTTTATGTTAAAACACGCAAGAAATCTGGACTTAATCCACCATTTGAGGGACCTTTCAAAGTTGTGTCCAGAACGGATAAAGTTTACCACATACGAAAAGGAAATTTAACCAAGACATGATGATGTTAAACCAGCTCTAATTACAGAAATTGAAAAACCAACAAAACTTCGAAAACCCTTCAACATTAACTGATAATACTATTTTCTTTTTTACTGGGAGGGGAGTGCTGTAGGTACTAAACCTACATATATGTATGTAATCATTATTTATCACAGTTATATTCAATTCTCTATCTATCTTAAGCAATCAAATATGCTTTGTATTTATAAATTTTGTTTATCAATTTGTTTCCGGAAAATATTTATTCATTCAGAATTTATACTTCAAATAAAAAAGAAGTTTTCTTATAAAATATAAAATAAATTTACATCCATCAACCATCCCCACAGTTGGCATCCCCAACACTAGAACCGGATGCAGTGGCCCAATCAGCCGCTCATCCTAAATTTCTACGATTACATCCTAACACTTCGGTTCAGAAACTTTAGTCGAACATATTACGCCACTTATTCGACGTGCATGGATAGTAGGGTTTGCATCCCGGGATTTCCCGCGGGAAAATTCCCGGGAATTCACATATTTTTCATTTCCCGTGTCCGGGGAAATTCGTACGGGAATCCCGCGGGAATTTGCTAGAAATTTTTACATATTTCTTCGTTTATTTTTACCATCATTTCCACTATAAAAATGTTGTACAATAATTTAGCTCATATCGATTTTAATTTGGTATGTCAAATATAGCAGTTCGATGACAAATACGTTCGGAAATACACACAAAATTCACTTTTCCGGGGTTTGCCTGTCAAACTCCATATGAAAAAATTCAAGGCGTATTTATAAAGGTGATAGCAGGAGCCCAGCTGACTGAAATTTTTTTCATTCAAAAGTAACCGAAACTGTCAAATCCCATATATTTTGCTTTGACAGTATGGCTCACCATTCAAAAAATTACTTGTTTTATGTTGTTGTTTAAAAACCCAGAAAAAGTCGATTGTGGGCTTGTAATGGAACGCCCAAAATAAATGAGGTCAGTCGTTTGAAAATATTTTAAACAATGCTATAGAAAACGCAAGTAACAATATTGTATTAAAAAAGTCAAAAAAGAATTTATAGTTTCCAAAGCGACAGGACAAAGAACAGGCAACTTAAACATTTTATTTAATGCTCTACTGACAACATCGGTTGAATGTGAACGATCGTTCTCCGTCGCGTCCACAATTTCCAATAAAATAAGAAATATCTGATGACATCATAAATACATTGTCTGCTCTTAAATTTCACTTTCAAATGTTGACTGCAAACATTTAATTAATTTTAAAACTTGAAAATATGTTTGAGTTGAATTCTGTAACAGGTAACATTTATTACTTGGCGACAGTCTACCACTATCATGATTTCCACCCTGTGAAAGGTTTCGTCATCTGCTTATCCAAACTGATTTCACAAAAATTTGAAGCAATTGTGTTACAAGACGAAGTGGCACTGATGGGAGTCGGCCCTATAAGGATCCACCCGAACACAGTTTACTGTGCCATCAGTGACCCACAAATGCCTCTTTTTATCCCTGATAACATAATAGACGGTAGTAAATCTCCTCCTAGTAGTAAATCTCCTCCTAGTAGTAAATCAATTTTGGCACTTTCGTAAAAATGAGGATCTGCCAATGGGATTTCAGGAAAATCACCAAATAATGAGGGATTACTGCCCGTGATGGCAGTTTGCCAGATAAATGGGGAACTACTAACGCCGACGTGGGCAATTCAATACCGGAGTCCATAATAGATTTAAGTGTAAAAGAACACTCCTTTTGGACGGCAGCCGAAATCGTATTATTCAATCCTGAGATTTTAGCAGAGGTGCGCCTGAAAGGAAGTTGGAGTGCATGAAACATTCGTTCGGATATAAAAGTGCCCTCAGAACCTGAATCCAATAAAGCTCGTGCAATGTATTTCAAACCACCGTGACATATGTTGACAAGAGCAGTGCCTAGTAAAATGCCTCTACTACTACTAGAAAAACATGTCTGGGTAACCCCGTTCCCAGAACTTGTGGACTGTATCGTAGCTGAACTAGAATTGACTGGAAATGGGGAAGAAATCTGGGAAGGGATGTCATTTATGTTAGGTTGGCTTGGAATGACAGGTTTCGGAGGATCTGCATTTCGATGGAGCAGAGTGTTGTGGGGCTTTTTACATACGGAGCACGAAACTCCACTAGAACATCTTTTTACGGTATGAACTTTCGAAAAACATTTAAGACAAAGATTGTTCTTCTTTAGCTCATTGTATCTCTGGATGGGATTCATTCTTAAGAAATTTGGACAATTTTGAATGACATGAGTCTCGTTAGGACACAATGTACAACTGACTTCCGTAATTTTATTCTGAAAAGTGCGTACATTCTTAGCATTAGAAGGACGATTGGAGCTGCTCTTCCCAAATTGGTTTTGACCAGAACTCCCATATCTAGAATCTATTCTCCTGATTTCCGTCACCGATTCTAGAGTCCTGTGACGGTTCGTTAAGAAATGGTCAAGGTCAGTCCACTTAGGGATCTCTGCTTTGTCAGTTAGGGTCTGCTCCCATAAGGTGAGCGTAGTATCCTGTAGACAATTTGAGCAAATAAACACGAAAATAGGGTCCCAGCTCTTCACGTCGATTTTGTATAACTCTAGCATGGATATGGACGCATTTACATCTCTCTGGAGTTTCTTCAGAGCATCTCCAGATTCGGTGGTAATATTAGGGAGGTTAAACAACGACTTCAGTTGGAGGTTTACTAAGACTCTCTTGTTCTCGTAACGAGAGCCAAGATTTTTCCATTCCAAGCTAAAATTTTCATTGGTCAATAGGACCTTACTAACAACATCATGAGGCTCTCCATTGGTCCTCTGATTGAGGTGGAAGAGTTTCTCAACAGAACTTAATCTTGGATTGTTTATATAAACGGATCTTGGATTGTTTATATAAACGTGAAGATGTCCCTAAAGGTTGGACAGGAAGAATAATCGCCACTGAAGGTGGGAATTTCACACGGTGGCAACTTAAATCCAGGTCGTTCTGGACTAAGGCCATCGCATGAATTGTGTCCTGTGCATGAAATATGGATTCTCTTGGGAGTAGATAAGTCATGATGAAGTTCACTTAAACGAGCATTGCAGTGACAATACGTGGCATACGCACTAGTAAATTTCCCCTTAACGGTAGCAATTTCCGAAGCCTCATCGTCATTGTCATCCCTATTACCTTCCTCTTTCTCGTCATCCTCAGCTTCAATTCCAATATCGAAAAGACATTGGTCATAAGCGAGCTTAAGGTCTCTCCGTACTGCTTTCAACTCTTCCTGATTGGTTTCAATGATATAAGACGTGGATAAAGGAGTCTTTTTATCATTTAGGTGAGCTTCGAGTTCCACTAACCTATCGGCCAGTCGGATAAACTTATTAAGAGACATTATATTGTAAAAACTCGAATAGTAAATATTTCAGTCTGATAGAACTAATATCGTATTTACATATATAGGCAAATACCCGAGAAAAAAAGAAAATTGCAAATGGATTTAGAAACGAGGTTCAAAAATTGTAGTAAGATTAAAAGAGGCACCCAATAAGAGGCAGCTCAAGTGTATACAATAAATGGTCATATGAACGAACGAATATAAAAATGTATTAGTATGTCCAAAATCATATAATCACTAGCAACTACAACGCTGACAGAAAGAGTATGGATATCATAGCAATGAAGACAGAAGCGATACCTACTGTTTAGACGCGTTAGAGGGGGTCTCATTTACCTTTCCCTCATAGAATAATAACACTGTGTATTTTCGGTGAACGTTATAATTATTATTCCGGGTAGTGTATTTTATTGGCACGTGTGTATGTATGTGTTACAATGCAAGTGTTGTGTTTAATGTGTATTGAATATATGTTGGGTAATTTAATAATTAATTTGTGAGTTTACGGTACAAGTAATGTTTATACTTTAGTTTACGTAGGTTATGTTTCACTGTAGAATATAATGTGTGTTGTGAGTATCACTATGTAAGTTGGGTATAAGTTGTTCTCGTTCGTCTTCTCGTTCGTATGTTGAGTGTGGATTGTTCGAGGAACTTTTTATGGTTGCTGTTGACGTGTGTTGATGTTTTATGTTGTTCCCGTGATGGATATGTAGATCGCACTGCCTGCTCTTTTAGTGTTAGGTTGACAACAGAACTAAGCACACATAGTGAGAAGGGGGAGAGCCAAGTTGATCTTACAATCGCATGGAAATGGAGAGAGACGCTAGGAGAGAAAGGATGCCTCCCAGCAAACATTCTGTGTTCGCATGAACACCTACAGTTGATCAACTTTCAATTTTTCAACTTTTCCTGTGCTTTTGTTTAAGTTTCTCATAGGATTTTCAATAACATTGTCGAATATGAATCCAGAAGGCAAATTAAGTCTCAATCAAGACCATCATATGTTTATCATATGAATATTACAAGTTAGGTAACGAATTAGATTTGTTTCGGTTTTTAGACCTCTAGTTTAATGATAATATCGATGGATTTGTTGGCAAACATGATGAAAAATCGGTTATAATATGACCGAGTTAAGGATTTCACTGGTCGTACCGAAAACGTTGATTGGGATACTTTGGTCTGAGTATGAACAAAAAAGTCGCTATCCATACGTATGTATGTATATAGGAGCCTATGTGATATCAGCTGTTTCCAACAAACAAAAAAACAAGCTAGAATGCGAGGTCGTTCACCATCTGTGATTGGAACTTCCAGGCTCTTTCTTTACTTCTTCCAATGAAATGAGTGAAAAAGAACAGAGGGAGAATGAGAGAGAAGAATGATATTAAGAGAAATTGAGTGCTCATCCAAATATGGACATATAGACACGTTTGGTTATGTTAGTGGGGATCAAGACCAGAGACCGAAACAGATGGTCATTGTGAACTTGAAACATAACATGTATTTGATATGAATTTGAATGATAGGATGTTAATTGATGTCCACTATAAATGTAAAGAGTGTTTACAGGACTGCCTGAAACATAACATCTGTTAATAATTGAACGCTGTAACATCAATGCACATGCTACATGCATGGTTTTCTGTAACTACACTGTAAATTGAATTGATAGAAAACAACAACAAACATGGAGACCTACATACGCTGTAAAATGGTGTATGTGCATATGTATGTATGTTACGATATGCCAGAACAATAATTAGGAGTATCGATCCCGCCAAATTTTGCCTTCAATTGAATGATACGTTTTTAATTATTGCTCAAATTTGACTCACCGGGCGAAAACTTATGTTGCTGCAGCGAAAAATTATGTTGCTGCAGTTGCTTGTCTAAATACAAGTGTTATGACAATCAGCATGCATATATATTGTGATAATTGGGAATTTGTAAACATTTACTAGGATTTAGGGCATTGCAATTAAGTGAATTTTCTTAAAGCTATTTTGGCGTAAACACTAAGTTTTTCGTCAATAATATTGGATATATCGGATTCAGACGAAGAATTGAATGGCGCAAAACTCGTAATATCATCCGGATCTGGCTCTGAATGTTGGAAATATTTTGGCCATTTATACGTTACAAATAAAAAAATTTCAAACTGAGAATAGGATTCTGAAGGGCGAGAAAATAGTATTTTCATACATACAAGTGATACCCCACTCTATATTAAATACTCATGCAGAATTCATTGGGGCGATTTTATAGTATGTGTGCACAAGATCATTAGTAGAATAAGGTATATTTAGTCGGCGTTGTTAAAATATATTTTACAATAGCGTTGCATATTTAATGCTTCTTTACTTTGCAACATATAAAAAATCGACATATTACACCGCGCGACAAAATGATGTCATAGAAACATAATAAAAAACTCAGTTTTTTCTTTCGCGTTTAAAAGGGCTTAACATTTTTGGGGATGGAGTTTTTCTCAAGCAGCTCACTACTTCCGGTTTTATACTGTGTCCCTGGTAATGCCAGAGGACAACCTAGAGGGCTTGTTGGTGTAGGTAAACCTACATATATGTATGTAATCATTATTTATAACAGTTATATTCAACTCTCTAATATATGTAAATAATAAGTATATTAAGCAATAAATAATGCTTTGTATTTATAAATTTTGTTTATCAATTTGTTTCCGGAAAATATTTATTCATTCAGAATTTATACTTCAAATAAAAAAGAATGTAATCATTATTTATAACAGTTATATTCAACTCTCTAATATATGTAAATAATAAGTATCTTAAGCAATAAATAATGCTTTGTATTTATAAATTTTGTTTATCAATTTGTTTCCGGAAAATATTTATTCATTCAGAATTTATACTTCAAATAAAAAAGAAGTTTTCTTATAAAATATAAAATAAATTTACATCCATCAACCATCCCCACAAATTGGCGATCCTGCCTTTGATCATGAATATCATCTCTTTACTGCTATTTTATAGCAAAAAGAAATAAAAACATAACATACATCAACAATCCTAGATCTTGGAACTGTGTCCAACGAACGATATTAATATTGATGTCTCAATAAAGCCAACATACAAGGACAATAACTTATATTCTGCAATTCATTGGTTTTCAAGACACCCATTACCAGGAATTGATTCTCAAACAAATAAGAAATATCGCTTCAAAGATCATTAGCAAAAACAATTATCAGAAACAACTAATATAAAATCCCAGAACTTAATGAAGCAAGCCCTGTCCAAGAATATTATTTTAAGTATAAAACACAGATAAGTTTAATTTATTTATTTTAGTACACCCCATTATATGTTAAAAACATTAGGTTATACACATATTAATTTTTGAATATCATTAAATTACGAACCTATTTTATAACCTACTATTTACAAATACTTTAAACTCCTTTCTCAGTAAATATCAATATGGTTAATACGCGTTCCTTAGCTAATAACGAATCAGTAATTAATATTAACAATGATAATAATCCTAATATACAACCATTAAATTCTAATAACAATTCGAATACACAACCTCTTTTGAAATGACTCAAAGAACATCATCGAACTTCGGGCAATCATTTAAGTTGCCTAAGTTCTGGATGGAATGTCCAGATGCGTGGTTTATACACGCCGAAATACAGTTTTCCTTGCACAGTATAATTGACGACACTGTTAAATATCATCACATACTAATATCTCTGTCTCAAGATATCATTTGTAAAGTTTTAGATATTGTTCAATTTCCACCTACGAATGACAAATATGCAAATTTAAAGAAAGCTCTATGTGAGAGATTTACTCTCAGCGAAGAATCTCGATTAGAACAACTCTTTTCGGATTCGAAATTGGGGGATCGTAAGCCTTCGGAACTTTTCCGAGATTTGAAGATATTAGCTGGCCCTGACACCATTATAAACCACGAAGTATTATATAAACTGTGGCTTCGTAAGCTACCACAGCAATTACAAATCAATTTGACTTCATGTGCTTCCCAAACTGTGACAGATAAACTTGAAATCGCTGATAGAATATTTGAGGTTTATTCGAAACAACAAATATCTGTTATACAAAATAATTCTGAACGACCAATTGAACATTGTATACGACAACTAACTGATTTAACAACGAACCTTTATCAAACTTTAAGCGAAGTCCGCCTGGAAGTTGCAGAATTAAAAATCAGAAGTCATTCTCGAGGACGTTCTTCATCTCCTAATAACACAGATGGTCTATGTTGGTATCATTTTCTAATAGAAATAGATCAGAGAACCAGACTAAAAATAATACTTTAAACTAAAAACATCCATCATGACAGCGGCGAATGATGGACCTTTCAATTCTTCTTCTAGCCGCCTTTACCTTTTCGACGTTAACAATAAATATAATTTTTTGATCGATACAGGCGCAGCTGCCTCTGTTGTTCCATATAGGAAATACAAATCAGTTGCTCGCTCATCCGACTTATAATTATCATCAGCAAACGGATCGATTATCCGTACATATGGAACCAAACTTTTCAAAATAGATTTAGGTCTTCGCAGAGACTTTAATTTTCCTTTTCTAATAGCAGATATAGATACACCTATAATTGGCTTCAACTTTCTTGAGCAATTCCTGATCGATACCCACTACCACACATCCACGATCTCAGTATAAATTTAAAAGGCAAAACCATTTTTTCAAAACTCGACCTCGTTAAGGCTTATCACCAGATTCAAGTAGCCGAGGAAGATATTGCTAAAACTGCTATTACCACTCCATTTGGTATGTTTGAGTTCCTAAGGATGCCTTTTGGTTTACGGAATAGTGCTCAAACGTTTCAACGGTTTATCAACGAAGTACTTTCATCCAAAGGTATTCAACCATCAGAAGAAAGAGTTAAGACTACATTAGACTTCGAAAGACCTTCATCTGTTTCGAAAATACAAAAATTCCTAGGAGTTGTTAATTATTATCACCGTTATGTACCAATTTTAGCATCTCATCTTGGCCCAATTCATGATATAGTTACATCGGCTAACAAGAACAAGGACAAACATGTTGTTTGGAACGAAAACGTTATACTTTCTTTTGAAAATGTTAAGAAACTATTCGCTGAAAAGATATTGTTAACACACTTTGATGAGAACAGTGAATTATCATTATCAGTAGATGCATCTAACGTAGCCATTGGTGCAGTATTACAACAATCTGATAGATTTGGAAAGTTTGAGCCATTAGCATATTTCTCGAAGAAACTCAGCTCAACAGAACATAATTATTCAACATTCGATAAGGAACTTTTAACAATTTTTAGCATTTTAGACATTTTTTAGAAGGTCGCGATTTCGTTGTATACACCGACCACAAACCTCTAACCTTTGTACTAAATTCTAAAGTCGATCGTTCTCCCAGACAAACAAGACATCTAGATTTTATCGCACAATTCACCAATAATATTCACTACGTATCAGGAAAGGATAATATTGTAGCCGATACACTATCGCGACTTCCAGAAGTCGATGCACTTTCAACGCTAGATATTAATATTCAAACACTTCTCAACGAACAACAAACTGATAGATGTTTGAGATCCATTATTGGTTCACCGGATACCAAATTTAATTTAAAAGAAATTACTGTCCCACTTATAGATATCAAAATTTGGTGCGATGTTTCAGCAAAAACTCCCAAACCATACGTTCCATACGACATTTGTTGATAATTATGTACCCCGTTTTGGTGTTCCTATTAGAATCACCGCTGATCAGGGCTCTCAGTTTACTTCATCTCTTTTTAACGAATTGACTAATTTACTCGGAACCCATAACATTCATACATCGCCATACCATCCACAGTCTAATGGAATAGTTGAAAGATTCCATAGACAACTCAAAACTGCTTTGATAACGTCTTCTAACTCAGTGAGATGGTCAGAAATGTTACAATTTGTTCTTTTAGGCTTGCGTGCCTCAATTAAAAAAGATTTGAATTGTTCTCCAGCAGAACTGGTTTACTGGTCAGCCACTGCGGTTACCGGGAGAATTGGTAATTGGAAATGAACCCGATTTATCAATAGATGAAACTTTACAAAAATTACGTGATAAATTTGGTGAAGTAAGATCGAAAGTCATTTATCACAACGTCGACAAAACTTTTGTACCAAAACTACTTTCTACATGCGAATTTGTTTATGTTAAAACACGCAAGAAATCTGGACTTAATCCACCATTTGAGGGACCTTTCAAAGTTGTGTCCAGAACGGATAAAGTTTACCACATACGAAAAGGAAATTTAACCAAGACATGATGATGTTAAACCAGCTCTAATCACAGAAATTGAAAAACCAACAAAACTTCGAAAACCCTTCAACATTAACTGATAATACTATTTTCTTTTTTACTGGGAGGGGAGTGCTGTAGGTACTAAACCTACATATATGTATGTAATCATTATTTATCACAGTTATATTCAATTCTCTATCTATCTTAAGCAATCAAATATGCTTTGTATTTATAAATTTTGTTTATCAATTTGTTTCCGGAAAATATTTATTCATTCAGAATTTATACTTCAAATAAAAAAGAAGTTTTCTTATAAAATATAAAATAAATTTACATCCATCAACCATCCCCACAGTTGGCATCCCCAACACTAGAACCGGATGCAGTGGCCCAATCAGCCGCTCATCCTAAATTTCTACGATTACATCCTAACACTTCGGTTCAGAAACTTTAGTCGAACATATTACGCCACTTATTCGACGTGCATGGATAGTAGGGTTTGCATCCCGGGATTTCCCGCGGGAAAATTCCCGGGAATTCACATATTTTTCATTTCCCGTGTCCGGGGAAATTCGTACGGGAATCCCGCGGGAATTTGCTAGAAATTTTTACATATTTCTTCGTTTATTTTTACCATCATTTCCACTATAAAAATGTTGTACAATAATTTAGCTCATATCGATTTTAATTTGGTATGTCAAATATAGCAGTTCGATGACAAATACGTTCGGAAATACACACAAAATTCACTTTTCCGGGGTTTGCCTGTCAAACTCCATATGAAAAAATTCAAGGCGTATTTATAAAGGTGATAGCAGGAGCCCAGCTGACTGAAATTTTTTTCATTCAAAAGTAACCGAAACTGTCAAATCCCATATATTTTGCTTTGACAGTATGGCTCACCATTCAAAAAATTACTTGTTTTATGTTGTTGTTTAAAAACCCAGAAAAAGTCGATTGTGGGCTTGTAATGGAACGCCCAAAATAAATGAGGTCAGTCGTTTGAAAATATTTTAAACAATGCTATAGAAAACGCAAGTAACAATATTGTATTAAAAAAGTCAAAAAAGAATTTATAGTTTCCAAAGCGACAGGACAAAGAACAGGCAACTTAAACATTTTATTTAATGCTCTACTGACAACATCGGTTGAATGTGAACGATCGTTCTCCGTCGCGTCCACAATTTCCAATAAAATAAGAAATATCTGATGACATCATAAATACATTGTCTCTTAAATTTCACTTTCAAATGTTGACTGCAAACATTTAATTAATTTTAAAACTTGAAAATATGTTTGAGTTGAATTCTGTAACAGGTAACATTTATTACTTGGCGACAGTCTACCACTATCATGATTTCCACCCTGTGAAAGGTTTCGTCAGATGGCTTCGAAACAACATACCCGGCCTCTTTAAGTAATGATTTTCACAAACGAATGAGAAGCACAGCTCACTTGCCAAATATCCGTTCAAAAAATCGCACACATCCCACCTTAATAAAATATAAATGTTTCATTGGAAAAAATAAGCTTATCTCATGGTAAACGATATATTGACGATTTCCCGTGCTGTCCCGGGATCCCGGGAAATTGAAAAAATAATTCCCGTTTCCCGGGAAATAAAATGTACGGGAAAATGCAAACCCTAATGGATAGACAACAAAATTCCAAACGAGTGGAAGGATGGTGTCGTGGTGACAATTCCCAAAAAGTGTGACCTATCGCAATACACTAATTGGAGAGGCATATCCCTAATAAACGTTATCGGAAAGATTATGACATACTTAATTTTACAGCGTATAAGACCGGAGGTGGAACAAATATTGCGGAAGGAACAAGCTGGATTTAGACCCGGGAGATCATGTGTTGACCACGTAAACACTCTCCGAATAATAACACAGTGATACAAAATCGTACTTTCCGAATGGGATGAGACCAATTGCAAATGAAAGTTGACATTATCGATAACAAAACCTTCAAGGTTTTTTTAGTTCAGTGCGAGGTTTTTTTACACGCATTCGAAGTTGGTGATTTTGGAACGCTGTCTAATAAGTAAAGTGATACAATAATACTTATTTATTTTTATTATACTGGAAAGTTTTGTTATCTTACTGTTTTGGGGTCGAGGAATTCATTTTTTATATTTATTTTTGTCCAAATCTCACGCTAGATGGCGCTGTCATACAAATGATGCTATTTGTTACGGCAGTAACTGGATTCCTCCGCATTTGAAGCGGCCTCGTTTTCTAACCTTAAATTCGTTGCGACAGCAATCACGGTGTTGCGGCAATAAAACTAAACTTTAATTTAGTTTTAAATAAAGTTTATTAAAAGAGTATTTGTCTTACTCAATTCATTACTTCTCGGCGTTTTAACTGGAATGCCTTTTTTATCGAATTCTTATGTAGTGGATACACAAGTATTGATGAACAAATTCTTGAATGTTTATTGAACAAAAGTTTTTATCGAATGACAATTATTGGAAAATTATTTATAAAATGAATATTACATTATTTCAATATTAAACTATGATGAATCAAAATTGTGAGTTGCAAAGTATATTTATATCAGCATATTAAATAATTACTACAATACTCCCCCTCCAGAAGAGTTTATATTTAGTAAATTGAAAGTGACCTTCTTTTTCCCTATTCCCGTTGAATTACTTAGTTCAGCATCTGCTCGCTCCACGAATGCCGGTTTTAGTCTATCAATTGAAATCGTTCGTATCGTGCCATTTATATTAATTCTGAAAAACTTCTTGTCCTTTTCAACCACCAGATACGGACCTTCATAAGGACATTGCAGGGATCGCTTCTGCTCAACTCTCACAAATACATATTTGCAGCTATTAAGATCTTTTGGAACATATACATCCTTATCAGCCTTCTTATGGTGAGATAAATTCGAACGCACACTCTTGAAGTGTTCCTTTAATTTAGTCAAACAATCAGTAGTCGGAACATGAGGACTCGAAACCACAATTTCACCAGGCAAACGTAAATTTTGATCATATACCATCTCCGCCGGAGTAGACCCTAAATCTTCCTTAAAAACTGATCGTAGACCAAGTAACACTACCGGTAACACGTCGTACCAATACCCTGGTTGTTCACTTGTCAATATTGACGTCTTTAACTGTCGATGAAATCTCTCAACGATGCCATTGGCCTGAGGGTGATACGAAGTGGTAGTGATCCGGTGGCTTCCTAACATCCGTGTCAATTCCGAGAAGACATTTGATGTAAACTGCGTTCCCTGATCGCTAGTTATATGTAGAGGCACACCAAAACGGCTAATATAATTAGAGAAAAACGCTTTTGCTACTGTCACCGCTGAAATATCCCTAATAGGATACGCTTCTGGCCAACGAGTGAATCTATTAATAATCGTTAGGATGTATCGATGAATACGGGATGGGGTAACGGACCCACAATATCAATGTGAACATGTTCAAATCTACCCTGTGGAATATCAATCTTCTCTACCGGTGATTTGTCGATAAATTTTCGACTTATGACAACTAATACACTCCCTTGTCCATACATTGAGTTCTTTATTCATATTCGGCCAGTAATAACGACTCGAAATGAGTCGGCGTGTGGCTCTCGTTCCTGGATGAGAAATCGAATGTAGTTTCCTAAAGATTTCCATACGAATTCTTCTGGGAACAAATGGCGTAGGCGAATTCAACGAAATCTCACACCACAGATCAATATCAGAAGCTGAATCTCTTACTACTTTCAAAATCAAATGTTTGTCCTTGTTCAGCAACATATCCCTAAGTTCGTCATCCCTTTTCTGTTCCATCTGTAATAGCCTTGTGCTAAAATCTGCATTTGCAAATGCCTCAATCTGGACAGATCTTGAAAGTGTATCGGCCACCACGTTAGATTCGCCTTTCACATGACGAATGTCGCTCGTAAACTGAGAGATGTACTCCAGATGCCTCGTCTGTCTCGGGCTTCTCTCAGTCTTTGAATCTAATGCAAACTCCAATGGTTTATGGTCCGTATAAGTCGTGAAGGACCTGCCTTCTAACATATACCTAAAATGCTGAAAATTCAAATAAATTGCCAAAAGTTCGCGATCAAAAGTACTGTATTTCGACTCGGATGGAGCTAACTTTTTCGAAAAGAAGGCCAAAGGCTCTACTATATTTCCACGAATCTGTTGCAAAACTCCTCCTATGGCCACACTTGAAGCATCCACCGTTAGAGTAAGCTTGGCATCCTTATCGAAATGATTTAGTAATACGTTCGATGCAAATCTATCCTTGATATGTTCAAAAGCCAATATAGACTCGTTATCCCATCCCAAAGCCTTTTCCTTTCTTTCGAGAGCATGTGCTATCATAGCGTGAATAGGACTAGATAGTTCAGCTAATTTGGGAATGTATCTATGGCAATAATTTATCATTCCCATAATTTTCTGCATAAGTTTGGCCGATGACGGACGTTCAAAATTGCGAATGGCAGAAACTTTGTCCTCCGCTGGTCTAATTCCCGTCTCAGATATGTTGTGTCCGAGAAAATCCACGTTCGAAACACCGAATGTACATTTCCCTGGCTTAATATTCAAACCATATTCTACTAAACGTTGAAAAACCATATCTAGTGAATTAAGTGTTCCTCCACTGTCTCACTGGCAATTAGGATGTCGTCTACGTACACAAAAATGAAATCAAAACCGCTGAAGACCTCATCCATAAACCTTTGAAATGTCTGTGATGAGTTCCTAAGCCCAAATGGCATCCGTGTAAACGCAAACATGCCGAAAGGAGTTGTGATCGCCGCCTTGTGGATATCTTACTCCGCCATCGGAATTTGGTGATATGTTCGCACTAAATCGAGCTTTAAAAGTCCTATTCCTCATATTCATATTGAAATCATGCATGTGTGGAATCGGATATCTGTCAGGAACTGTTACGCAGTTTAATCGCCTAAAATCACCACAATGTCGCCAGTCATCTGGTTCCTTTTTGGGAACTAAATGTAATGGTGAAGCAGCACTAGAATTAGGAATCCCGCGGGAATTTGGTAGAAATTTTTACATATTTCTTCGTTTATTTTTACCATCATTTCCACTATAAAAATGTTGTACAATAATTTAGCTCATATCGATTTTAATTTGGTATGTCAAATATAGCAGTTCGATGACAAATACGTTCGGAAATACACACAAAATTCACTTTTCCGGGGTTTGCCTGTCAAACTCCATATGAAAAAATTCAAGGCGTATTTATAAAGAACCATATCTAGGTGAATTAAGTGTTCCTCCGCTGTCTCACTGGCAATTAGGATGTCGTCTACGTACACAAAAATGAAATCAAAACCGCTGAAGACCTCATCCATAAACCTTTGAAATGTCTGTGATGAGTTCCTAAGCCCAAATGGCATCCGTGTAAACTCAAACATGCCGAAAGGAGTTGTGATCGCCGCCTTGTGGATATCTTCCTCCGCCATCGGAATTTGGTGATATGCTCGCACTAAATCGAGCTTTGAAAAAATAGTCCTATTCCTCATATTCATATTGAAATCATGCATGTGTGGAATCGGATATCTGTCAGGAACTGTTATGCAGTTTAATCGTCTAAAATCACCACAAGGTCGCCAGTCATCTGGTTCCTTTTTGGGAACTAAATGTAATGGTGAAGCAGCACTAGAATTAGACGGCCTGCATATCCCTGATTTAACTAAAAATTCGAATTCCTTCTTTGCAACCTTGTACTTTATGGGGTCTAACCTTCTTCGTCTAGAAAAAGGTAAAGGACCATTTGTCATTAGCCTATGTACAGTAGAATGCTTTACTGGATTTGAGTAATCGGGCTCAGATATTAATAAGTGGTACCTCCTTAATAATTTAGTGTATTGAGTATCGGCTGGAAAAACCTTCGGTAGAGATACGTTGCATAATTGTCCAACCGTGTCTCTCGACACGTTAGTGAGAGAGTCTATTAATGGATGGTTCTTGATATCTATCAATAGACCATATCTGTGTAGGAAGTCGGCCCCTATTATAGGTCTCTCAATGTCAGCTATAGTAAATACAAATGGGAATTCTCGGCGCAGACCTAGATCGATATTCAGCATTTTCCTCCCATAGGTAGACATATTAGAGCCATTAGCCGCAGTTAAAACAATGTCTGATGCCCTCTTGTGACTCCTAAATTTCGAAATTGGTAAAACAGATATATCCGCTCCTAATGCAATCAGTGGCGCATTATTTTCTTCCGCGCGAGTATTTATACGATTTGGAGAATGTAACATAATGCTGGGGGAGGAGCTCACAATCGGTAACCAAATCAAATAAGGATAGTGGAAAATGGAATCAGATTCCGTAACAAATTGCAAATGATAATATATTCGAATAAATGTAATTACGATAACTTATTCTAATTGACGAGGAAGATGTTTGCCACTTCATAAATTATCAACATAATCTGACTTACAGACGTTGGAAAATTTGAATTTATCCGAACAGAAAATTTCTCTCGCTTAATGCATGAATTAATTCTGGTGTACCCAATGCACAAGGTTAAATTCTTTCTTGAATTCTTAAAATTCTGGGAATTTCATTCATTTCCCTTATCTGAAGATCTTGAAATGAATACGTTGGGAACGTCGATTAGTCCTTTGCGCATTTCGTAAACTGTTAATGGTTAAACATGGCTCTACGGCAAACTGGATGGTTCTTCAACAAACTTATAAATTGCTGTTTCAATGTAAATGTTCCGAATTCGTCTTTTATCAGGAATTAATAGGATTTCGCTTTTAGGCAGGATCGCCAGATGTAGTGGATACACAAGTATTGATGAACAAATTCTTGAATGTTTATTGAACAAAAGTTTTTATCGAATGACAATTATTGGAAAATTATTTATAAAATGAATATTACATTATTTCAATATTAACTATTATGAATCAAAATTGTGAGTTGCAAAGTATATTTATATCAGCATATTAAATAATTACTACACTTACTTTAAAAGAAGTCTAGGAAAGACATGAGAAGTTGACATATACTAAACGAAGGATCAAATTCAACGAATCGATAAAAGACTTAAGACACAAACGAGATTATATAAAACGTATATATAAACGTATATATTGCGTATTGCTTATATCTCTTATGCTTATTTGGAAACATTGCAACTAGAAGAGGTACGATGCTTGTGGTATTTCCCAGTATCACATTTTGGGAAGTAAATTTTGAAAACGATAATAACATATTACCATTAAAATTTCACAAAATTTAATATATTTTTTTTGCATATTCCTTAAATTCTGTAATAGTTTCGTTGTCTACATTATGGGTTGAAATTACAAATCTGCTTCTGTTCCACAATATATTTCGGTCAGAGTTAAGTGATTTTCTTCAATGTTCACATTTGATAAATCACATGCATCTAAAATATCTTTTATGTAGAAATGTCGTGCCATTTGACGGAACAAAAATGTCAATCTAGGTAAAAATATATGTATTCGTGCATCTTCTTATTCGTGCATCTCTATATTCACCACATTAATATTTTTTAATACATAAAGCAGAAATAAAAATATTAACTTATAAAATTTATTATTAAACCCCGATGAAAAAACGTTATTTTTTCACTTTTAGATTTCTCCTCGAAATCATTGAAGTTGAAGTAGTACTGCAATGGTTTCCATTGCTCCAAAATCTTCTCAACTACTTATTGTTCGTGACGACCATCTCGTTTTTGCATATCTTAAGATTTTAAATCATCCCTGCGACTTGCACTGCTGCAGAAATGTGAATTTAAATCTTTCATGAACTTATCACTTTCACCTGAAGCCAGATTTAAGATATGGTTTATACATCCATTTGTGTACAAATATGGAACCAAATTTTTAAATTTTGTCTTTTTCCAGTGCCCACCATTTGTCGAATAGTTATCAGAGGTGATGCCTACCATATTCTGTACAGGAATGTTGTTTTCATTTAGCATTTTCATCGTGCTATCGAAAATACCCATTGCTTTTGATTCTTTGACCATACCCAAAAATCTGTCTCGGCATTGATTTTGAAAATTCGTATTATTATAGGCAAATTTTTGGAGACACACTTTCGTCCAATGCCAAAGAAAAATAATTTTCTTTGTTTTTTACCCCAGGCCTTTGCTTCTGTTTATGTTAAATTTCTTAGCAATTTCGGAATCGGGAGTACCCGATTCATTTATTATGTTGTTGAGGTGATCCAAAATGGTGAATGGAATGTTATGCTCTACGACATAGGCACTTACCATTATTTCCAATTTTCTTGCCGATTCTGAAACTGGATTTTGTACGGTGGTATTGATAAAACTATTTTTCTGCAGAGTTGTTTTAATCGTGTTTATTTTATGTTTATGGCTTTCCCGTGCAACATGCCTTTTTATATGTGCAAGCCCACCCATAACTGGAACATTGCATATAATATATTAATATCTCCATTTTCTCCAGCCAGGGACATTCTTTTTTTCTTTTTTTTGAAATATGTATATAAAAGAACTTACGTTGGCTCGGTAGATGTCATTTGTTAACGCAAACTCACAGCTACTTTTCATAAATAAATTATATTGTAGTTTTCTTTAACTTCAAACACCTTCAAGAAGTACTACCAAGTGAAGTTGTCAATGCCGCAAATTAAAATATAGGTACATGTATAACTCCGCATACAATATTTATGTTCATTTTCCACTAGATGGAGCAGCAAACGTTATACATTTTATTTATTTGCGCCATCTATGTTAGGCCAATTCAAATGAATTCTTGTTGTCATCGGAGTTGGTTGGATCGATTCCACTTTTCGGACAACAGCGTCATCAGGTCAACCGTAGATCGATTCCTACGGAAGGAGGTTAACCATACTCTCCATAACCTTTGAGAGCGCTGAGCAAATCGCAATCGGGTGGTAGATAGCAGGGTTACTAGCCTCACCTTTTTAGGGATAGGCTGTATGTTCGCAATCTTCCAACACGCTGGGAAGACCCCTGTACGGTATGCTAGGTTGAAAAGGTTGCGAAATGGATGGGCTAGCGCCGAAGAGCACTTACATAGGACAAGTGCTAAAATACCATCCGGGCCCGGAGATTTATTTACGTCGAGATTTGAATCCAAGATCCCTTTTAACTCCACGTGTTCCAAAAAATATCTGAGGCATGGAACTAGATACATGTTCAATCACTGGGAGTGGTTGATTGCTTTCCGGCAAGGATTAAACAGATGTGAAAAAAAAAACTAAAAATGAATGGGAAAGATAAAAAGGGGAATTAAAAATCGAAAAATTATTAAAAGGTAGATATGAAAAATTATAGATTGATGTGAACATTTCTAGATTTAAAATCACAAAAATTTTACTCGAATATTGAGCGCTGGGTTCTGCTAGTTTCCAGGAAAAACAATTTTTCTAAATGTTATCATATTTTTCGATCAAAACGAAACAAAGTTTTGGTTGTTTTATTGTATACATACATAAAAAATTTCTGTGAAGATTAGGGCCACATGTGACCCACAACAACAATATTTTCGGTCTTTGATGCAAACATGTAAAATGTGATGCAAGACTAAGTACAAGTAAATTGCAACATAAAGTAAATGATGAATAGTTAAAGTCAAGCTTAGCCGATCTTACGATACCCTACAACACACAGTGTAAGATCATGTGTGATCATGATCATGTGATGATGATTCCAACATTATACCGTGCGACAACTTTTTGGAGCTGAAATTGGACGTCGCACAGTTGATCTTGAGTTCTGTAAAAAATTGAATGAAAATTAGATAAGGACCCAGGACATTTTTTGAAATATTAAAAATGAAAATCAGGCTATCGGATATATTTTAGAATTAGCCCAAAGTTGACTACTTTTCGTATTTTTCGATTTAAAACTAAGTTAATCTTTTAATTTTTTGTGTTATTGACATATTTTTACGTATTTGTTCACAAAGCGCAGAAAAAAATTGTATATTAACGCCTCTTTGAATTTTTTCATATTTCTTCATTTATCTACTTTAGTTTTCACCTTTTATTACATATGAATGATCGGAATACTATGAAATTTGATATGTGGGAATGATTTTATAGAAGTTACATTCGCATGGAATATGGACGATATTGCCATACCCCCTCTAGCACCTCTCACACAAAGTGAGAGCGGGAATGTTAGCGGCATTTGAAGTAACGTTTCGAACAAAATTTTACATTGTTTAAAGCATTGAGCACACCAAGTCCACTCCGGCGCACTGTGGTTCAGAATCAAAATCCATCGGCCAAAATTTAATAACTTTTGTTCTAGGAAACATTTTTGAGTTCTGTAAAAATCAAAATTAGACATACTTTGTTGAAGATAGTGAGTAAATTGCGTTTTGGAACTAAAAAATCTGACTTTTTGCACTATATGTCGCTAAATCAAGTATAATTTTGGTTCTTTGGGCAAATTTCCGGCAAATGAACACCGATTGTTATAAAATTTAGCATGGGGATAAAGGAAATTTACCCAACCTTTTATCTGCGTACCTACTTTTGGAGACGAAATGACAAAACTTGCGTTTTGGAAATAAAAAAATCTGACTTTATGCACTAAATCTTCCAATTGTACAATTTCGTGCAGGCAAAAGTTACCAAAAAAACGGGGAACCTTTCAGTCTTTCCAAATATGTATACATTTCTTTACAGGCTTTTGAAGGAAAAAAGTTGTGTTGGTCCAAAGTCAAACATTTGTTCAAAAGGCATATTTTTACAATATTCATTACAACCAAAATATATTCGGGACAAACATAGTTTTGGCGTCATAATAAAGCTAAGAAACCACAATTTCTAATAAAAAGTTATCAGTGCAAAATCTCTTAAAATGTGTGAGAAACAGTTCGACAAAGTCATAAAAAGAAATTACGTTTTCTCAATTTTCAAAATCTGAAAATCTGTAATACAAAAAAAAAAATATGTTAAAAAAAAACTTAAACACAAAGAAATAAAAAATTTAATTTTCTTTAAAATCGAAAAATAGTCAACTTTGGGCCGATTTCCAAAATATATCCGATTTCCCGTTTTTTAACGTTAATATCTCAAAATAATCCTTGTCTTGTTTTGATTTTTTACAGAACTCAAAAATGTCTACTAGAACAAAAGTTATTGCATTTTGGCCGATGGATTTTGATTCTGAACCACTGTGCGGCGTCAACAAATTGAATGGACGTGTTCGTCGAATTTCGTGCAGCGTACTATAAAAAACAATGCATGTATACATTTTTTCCGTTCTACATCTGAAAACATGTGAAAAGGCGATAAGACGCACGCCTCGGTTGGCCCAAAGCTTAAGAGTTGCATATTATATAAATAATGCCGAAAAACAGATTTGATAGAAATTCCATTATTTTCGCGAGATGAAATGTAAAAAAGATATACCAAAGTATGTCATGTTCAGCTATATTATGAATTCAGTATCTTATTTTGGTCATTGTATATTTTAATTGCCATTGAAAATGACTAGTGTTTGTTATACACGTTGGCTTTCGATTGAAGTCTCTATTTGCCGAATTGTGGACCAGTGAATAGATCTCGGGGTAGCAAAAAATAAGAAAAATGGTTGGAAATTTATACGAGTTGTATGAAATTTTGTATTATGTAGAATATGCAGATGCTGATCAAAAGTTTTCTAGAGACTTTTAAATGACAAGGAAATGTGTATCATTATCTCAAACAATTTGTTATAGATCCAACATATTGCGTAGATATCCTTTCAACAGTGATGATGTTGTTTTCGGTGATGTTTACGGGTATATACAGTGCTTGTAGATTGTAGATTATTTTGCATAGAGCAGACGTACTACAATGCATAACACAGTCGAACACTAATACTCTATATTTCACGAATTCCCACCCAAATAAAAACGATGATGACTTAATTAGCTTTTTGTTCTTCCATCTGGAAACAAAAAATGTTTGTTTTAAATATTATACTCATATGATATTAAGACTGTTTTCCATTAATGCTTCTATTGTTTTTGGTGGGATTGCTGTTGTAGTTGCTGCTGGTGTGTTGATTGGACATCGACGTACATATGAGGCTGATGTTGTAGCTGCTGTCTGTTGCGATGAGTTAACAGCAATAATATGGGTTTTTGGTTTCTGTTGTATATCGTTCTCAAACAACAGTATTTTGTTGATCAATATTGTTGTTGTTGTGGTGGTGGTTGTTACTACCGTGGATGATGCTGCTGTTGTCATTACCTATATATTGTTTGTATGTTGCTGAGCCACAACCACCGCCACCCCTACAGCATGTAAACTGTTAATCATAAAAGGATTAAATTAATTATGACGAAAGAAACTTTTGAAAACACACTCAGCCACACTAACCTTGTTATAATTGTACGTTTTTCGGCTTTCCCCAAACACGCACTGGCTTTGATGCCAATGGATAACAGAGGCCCTCTGCTGTTTTCATTACTAAATACAAAAGATGTCCCAGCACTACCGGGCGGAGAACCAAATGTTGTTGTGCGTAGTGCATAAATACCACTGCTGCCGATACAATTAAATGTTGCTCCAAACCATTTAATGTTGCTCCAATGTTGCATAATGTTGAACTTCACTGACATTAAATGAAGGATAACATCATATTATATTCCAGACTTCAGAAATGTAACTAAAATTGATATTAATAAATTAAAAGATCAATCAATCTTCATTTTGCGAGTGCAAAATAAATAAATTTTAATTTCACCATACTTACTTCTTCGTCTGTTGTTTCTTCTGTTCTGCTTTTGGTTTTCTTATAATTCTAATCGTCGAAATGCACTTTGACAAATTTATAGAAACCTTTGCTGATATTCGAATTTTTACATCTATGTGCTACAAAATTCATGAAATTGGCAACTTACATATTCATACTTACACCATTATCCAACTAACTAATTAATTTCAACTAAGAAACTTGTGTAAATGCTACAAATTTCTAAATTGGGAAAAATAACATGGTCGATTTTTTAAGGTACATAAGCACTGAACACCTACCAAGTAAACTTAGTTATTTATACAAAAGAAGAACATGTGTAATTTACACATGTACGAGGGAAATTTAGCATTTACTTGTATGACTTCTATAAACTCTATATTAAAAAAGATTTACAAAGTTGAATTAGTTATTTTTTCACAAGTTTTTTTTTGTGTAATTAGTTGTGATCATCGAACGCATATATGAATTTCATAAAATGTAAACATATATACAACCGATAATAGTTGAATGTGGTTCTCCTCCTATATTCCTATTATTATACGTAGTTGTACATCAAATGGACGGCAGTTAGTTAATATATTCACTTCTATAACACAGATAGTCCTGAATTTTGTTGTGACTACAGCCACTTTTAAAGTGAATAGTTGTGAAAAAATATAAAATACTAAAGCCTAGCCGAGAGTCTTACAATTTTGTATGTGTTCATTGAGTTTTAATATAAGTGGATGTATAAATCAAAGTAAATATTTATCCTTATTATCATATTATAAAAGCTTTGACTTGCGGTGACACGCGAGGGAGGACCTACAAGCTTAAGAAAGTTGGAAAATTAATGAAATTGTTTCGGTTTGTGCTTTTTTGTCTGGCGAAGCGGGCGGGGATCAGTTAATCTTATTATAATTATGAATCAGTTAATGCAGTTGAAGTTATACTATTTTGGAAAGGACAGAACGAGAGCTTTATTAATTTTTGACAGATAAGTAATCGCAAATCACGAATATTGATTGCAGTCAAGTAATAAATATAACCATGCCATTTAAAACTAAATTTGCATTCTATAAACAAGTAAGGAAAGGCAAAAGTCGGGCGGGGCCGACTATATATGCTCTCCACTTTCTACCCCATTACAATTAAAAAAAAGTGAAAAAGTGATATCGGGAATGATGAGTTCTATATATTTATAAGCAATCTAGCAATGTAAATATTGTAATTTTGTAAATTAATGTAATCGTAAAGTTCAAAATACGAAACCATTCTCGCCAACAATTATGTATTATTTTCTGGTAACTCAAAATAATAATTATTATATTTGTACATTAGTAGTCATTGCAAAATTTGTTGATCATCTGGAAAATACCTCTGCTCTAAGCATGCGAAATTCGTCATGATATCTTTTTCCGTTCAAATGTTATAGAATTAGTCTCAAATAGTATCGGAAATACATATCAAACCGAACGATTTTCTTTAAAAGATACTTTGATGACTCCGATTTTTTACGGTATTTCCAGTCATATTCTACTGTTAAAATTATTGTATACGTATTTTTATACCCTCCACCTAAGGATGGGAAATATAATAAAACCCCTAATATTTAGACTATTTAAGCAATTTTTTGAAAATGCCAGCTTTGAAAGCACCAACAAATAAATAACTTTTGTAGCGTGCCAAATGGGACGAAAACGGATAAAATGGTATCAGTGATACGATAACAGCTAGAAACATGAAAGTTGGAATGTACATTCCTCTAATTGCGTAGACACGTAAAATAGATAGATTTTTCAAAAGTGATACAATTGGAAAATAGGGATACAAATGGTACCACCCAAACCAGTGAAGTTGAAATCATGAACTCGGTATATACATCAATATGGCTGTGTATACGCGAAACATAAAGGAATTTGTCTAAATTTTTACTTTTAAGGGGAAACATTACGCGAATGTGGATAAGAATAATACCAACCCATCGGCAGCCATTAGAATAGGGAAATTCGGTGTGTGTATTTCTTTGACTGAGTAGACGCGATAAATAAAGATATATTTCAATATTCGGGATAAAATTGGCACCAAGCAAACGGATGTAGTTAGAAAAATTAAATTTGGTGTTTACACTCGTCTGACTGCTTAGACACGCAAAATAAGAGTACTTCTCCAAATTCGTACTTTTAAGTTCGAAATGAAAAAAAGAAAAAAAAAAACTGGTACCAAGCAAAAGACTGTAGCTAGAATCATGAAATTAGGTGTGTGCATTCCACTGTGGACGTGAAACAAAAAATTGCAAGTAAAAAAAGTTATGTCAGAAACACAAACTGGGTTTGCGTTTAATTTATGGTAATCGTTTCAGGAATAAGTGGTTTAAATTTTCGACACCATTTTCAATTTGTTAGGGACTGCTATTTTTGTCTAAGTTTTTATATTTTATTTGTTTGATATTGAAGAGAGCCTAACAATATGTGTACGAATCTTTTAAAATAATATAATAATAATTTAGGATTTGGAATGTTCTACGGTCCTCTGCGCAGTAACGACGAAGAAGACAAGTGGTCACGCGATTGAGAGGTCCTATTACGACATCTCGATGTAGTATGGTCTACATTTTTAACGGTTCGTAGTTTACCAAGGGTTTCAGATAATTTAAGTCGCGCGGGTGTATTTCCTGAAATACAGTGTAACTCCAATAATCAAATCTTTTCCTCTCGAGTTATCGCGGATTATGAAGAGTTCTAGATGATTATTTGTTGTGAGGGCGTATTTCAGTCTCGTTGGGTAGAGTAGTAACTCTTATAATCAATTCTTTTCCTCTCGTATTTTCGCGGTTTTCAAAGATTTCAAGACGATTATTTGTCGCGAGGGCGTATTTCAGCCTCGTAAAATAGAGTGTCTGCCTCTGTGACCTCCCAACCACGTGAAGTCAATATGAAATGAATTTATTTTTAGTTTAAACTTAGTGAGTTTTTTGTCCACCTCTTCGTAAGCGAACATTCAGAGCGTTTATTGTCAAGATGTTTACATGACATTGAATTTCGTTTTTGACGAAAGGTGAATTCAGATCTCTGTGAATATTTTTGTTTCTCATATACCAATGTGCGCCAGTAATCATCCTTAATGTCTTTGACTGAAACCTTTGGATTTTTTTTCGATATTGCTCGAGCATGCATTGTCCCATAATTGAGCGCCGTAGTGCCAAATTGGTTTTATCACGCTGTTGTAGATTCTAGATTTAGTTTCGAGTTTGGGTTAAGCAACCAATTAAGTTGTAGGATTTTTAGGTTAATTTGAGTTCTTTTGGGTCAATGTGTCTTCGCTAAATTAATCGGCGGTCCAGGTGAATACTCAGGTATGTAACATAGTCAGATTGTGGAAGAGAAATACTGTTTAGTTTTACCGTTGGGTATGTATTAAAATTTAAAGTAAATATTACCTTTTACACTTTGTCTCGTTAACTTTTATCCTACCAATATTCAACGCGTTTAAAGTGACCCTGTAGGGTAACTGATGTCGTTATCTGCTTTTTGTGTCTACTTATTATGGTTGTGTCTTTGGCCAAAATTGACATAAGGACACTTGAAGATGTGGATATATCTGCAGTGTATAAAAGGTAGAAGATAGGGCCCGGTACGCTACCTTGTGGAACCCCTGCCATTATTTCCCGACTACTGATATATTTCCCGTACTTGACTCTGAAGCTACAGTGTTTCAAGTACGTTTTTAGATTGGTTGGAGAAATGGTTTATGTTTAGCGAGGAGAATATTCTCAAAGAGTTTAGACAATCACGGAAGTAACCTTATTGGCCTATAGGATGGAGGATTTTGTCCTTTCCAGGTTTCAGAGTCATCTTTATTAATGAGATCTTCCGTTTTTTTTTGGAAAAAAGCATATTCTAAAAATTGAATTGATCAAATTTGAAAGGAACCGTATCGCCATAAATGGAAGTTCCAAAATCATTTTCGGCGTTATAAAATCGTATCCTGGAGTTTTTCCCAGTTTAATGGTATCCTTTATAGTACGCACGAGTTCGTACGGATTTGTTGTCAAGGATATTTGAGAGCACTCCTTGTCGTCCTCTGCATCAGCTAACGTAAAGTTATTACTAGAATTGTTTAGACGAAAAACTTGTTCCAAGTGATCGGCGTAAACTTGTTAAAGTTATCCAGTCTGCATTTGTATTGCGAGTGGGGAAATTAGTTTCTACTGGAATACTTGTATTACGAAGTGATTTCCATAGCGAAAAATTCGTTGAATTTGTTGGAGTAAAGCCTTCGATATAACTAGTTTGCCGGCATCTATCCTCTATTTTAAGTTTTTAGTTACCTCAGTAAGTCTAACTCTAGCGATCGGTGATCACGAAACTTGACATTCACTACGACGCACAGTGTCACGGTTTCATAAAACGAGTGGCCAAAACTAGAAGGAATTATAGAAATCTGAAATTTGGTACATGCTTATATAGCAACTAAATATGATTACGGGTGAAATTTCGGAAAAAAAAATGGAGATAGTTAACACACAATATATGAGTCATTCCATGTCAAACCGTCCAAAAAATCCATATCGCTCCGATTTTCCCGAATATTTTTATCTTATTTAATTTCTGCACGAGCCACGCCGTCGCCGATTTTATCGGCTCACATCGACCTCAATCAGGCCGCCGATTTCATCGACTTCAACCACGCCACCGAGATTGGACGGAATTCTAACTCCGTGAAATCTTACTACCAAAATAGACAACCCACTTAAAACTATAAAAGAAAATATAACTGTCGACATAGACAACCTACTACTGTGAAATATATGGATCTTTCTTTGAATTTTGTATCACACTATATGATGACGTCTATAGAAAGTTGAATGATTGTATTTTGATTTGAAAGTCGCATTCATGGCCATGTGTTCCAACAGCTCCTCTACTGTGCTTCTTTAGTGTGTCAAAGTAGGTAGAGCTTTACCATTCTTTGGGAGGATTATGATATTCAAGATGTGTGTAATTGCAACAATATTTATTAAATTCATCCATATTATAAAATTTGGGAATGGATTCCCACTCCCAAAAAATAATTGTATGGGATAATAATATTAAATTATGGGAACATTGGCTAATATTAACGAATATTCAACTACCAATACAAATTGTTCTTTCCATTTTCCCAAAATTGTCAAATAAATAGGGGTGATCGAATGACAAAACGAGCTGGCAAGTCAGCCGAAAGCCGCCGCCGCCGACACATTTTGGGTAGCGCCGCCGCGGCCGATAATTATGGGTCGGCTTGTAACTCCGTTGGAAAGGTCCTCAGGAGTATTTTAACCCTATTTGTAAAGTTGCGTTTTACAAACAAATAATTATTTTCAATTTTGGCCTTGATGTTTTAATATGATTACATCATCCCAAAACACTCTAAGATCATTCTACATGTGTTTTCCATGTGCTCTGAACATTTTTATGGGTGATATTTAAAAATATGCAACATTACTTTATGATCCAAATATAACAGAAAAAATACAAACAACACAGATAATTTCTCATCTGCTTAATTTTTAGGAAACTTTATTTTGAGAAATTTACAAAAAATGGATTTTATAGAATAAATTCAAAAAATGTCCTTAATATTTGCGATAAGAGTTATTTTAGTCCAGTTTCAATTCCATTTCATCAATTTGGTTTTTGAAATAACAATTTTCTTCCAATTACAACATTCAATTAAATCGTTATTGTAATTAATTCTTAAGTTTTGTTCGTGAATGGCGTTTTTCGGAATATTTGATGGCTTGCTTCTTATAGAGGAATTATATTTCGAATTATTGAGTTTCTTATTAAATGCGTTTCGTGAATTAATTATTTATTTGGTAGCCACTTGGAATAGTCATATTTTCTATTAATTTAGGGTCAGTTTCCAGTAATGTCGGTGAATAGTTGATGTTCCCAAAAATATCTTCTAGCCGTATTTACATAACACTCGAACCATATCCAGTCATCGCCATGTCGATATATAACCCCATTTCGTTTTATATATGAGTTTTCTTACATGAATATTCCTTTTACATGTCATTTTTAACTTGTTGCATCACATTGTTTTAAACCTGGTGTAGCTTCAAGCATATCCCAGCAAAAAAAAAAGCATCCAAAGAAGTGAAATATATGCTCATATTGTGATTCGGAAGTGGCGAATAAACGGATATTCACCAATGATTTTTACACGGGGTTGTCATAGGAGGGATGTCCTTTTTTAGGTCACCCTTTTTAGTCAGTGCTCATAATGGTATGAAAGAATGGAATTGTGGATGTTCTTTGATATCAGTGAAGGTAATCCAATTTTAATTACATCTTGCAGTGTAGTGAAAAATGGGATTTTCAGAATAGGTGAAAATACACATTTAACAATCAATTTTGTTATTTAGAACAACTTAATCACTACTTCAGGAAAATAAAAAGTAAGCAGACACTAAAACGATAGACAATTCTAAATAGTCAGATTATAATTTGTAATTTTAAGTAGACAAGAAAAATTGTCTTTAATTTCAACATCTAGATACTGATTTTAAAGTTATCAATCATTTTGTAAGTTGTTTCCTCAAACTAATCATCTTATATCTATCTCTATATACATTCTTCTAAAATTTAAAATATTTTTGTTTTGAAAACCTTAGAACTTGTAAAACAAATCTTGCGGTTGGTTAAGCGTAATCATATATTTTTTTATAAAAAGTATAGATTTCTAATAATTTATACATTTACACCATTAATACATTCATGTTTAAATTATTGAGATACGCTTGTAAAAAAGAAAAAGCATATACATTTCATTTTTTAAATAAAAAGAGATTTAAAACAAAACTGAATCATTACATTTCTAATGTTTCTGAACTCATCCGGGAGCAGGAATTGGAATTGTGTTAAAAGTTGAGACCCCATATTTAGATAATTTATTGTTATTCCTTTGGAAGTACTTCCATTTTTTTGCTGGGATATACCGTGGTTTTTATACACATTTTTGTCATGGACTTATGCACTAAAAAATTTATGCACAATTCATTAGCAGGTATTAGCAGCTGAAGTTGAACTGTATATAAATTTTGTTACAAGCTGCGAAAGTCGGAAATTTTATTAAAATATTACTCTCAATGATGCCTTAGATGTTTACAAAGTACTTGCTTATACAAATTGAACAAGTACTTTTTCTTCATTAAAATGAGCCGTACCAACTATGCTAAGAAGGTTTTTATTACATGTTCAATACTTTATTATAACTGAGTCATTTTAATATTGACTATTTTGTTATAGAATTATTGCTATTTTAAAAGCAAATTTTAACTAAAAGTCGAACTTTGAGCTGTCATACACTGAAAGAAAAATCGTTCGTTGCATCAACGAATCAGATTCGTTATTGCCATTTAGTTGCATCAACGAAATATTTCGTTCCCACAACAATCCGACACTTTGCTGCAACGATGTGAACGTTAATGGTATGAAACCGATTTTTCGTACTTTTCGAAGTTTCGTTCCTGCAACAATTTAATATTCGTTGATGCAACGAAAATATTCTCTTTCATTTTTTACATGGGAGAACATTAATTAATACAAAAATTTTATAAATTTCTGATTATAATCATTGTTTTTATACAAATCCATATTATTTTGCCAAAAAAATTTAAAATTAATGGAGTTTGGATGGAACACTTTGCCTCAACAACTCATTCGTTGCACCAACGAAACTGATTTCGTTGCAGCAACAATTTATTCGTTGGTGCAACAGTCGGAGACACACAAATTATGTGTTTTTCTAGTGTGTGTTTTTGGAATGTATAGTAATTCTCATTCGCCTTGTTTGAATTCTGCCTTAAGTAGTTGAGCTGCTGTTGCGAATAATCACTTCGAATCACTGCCGGTGGTCATCATGGAACTAAATTATCTATACTGAAAGAAAAACGTTCGATGCCGGGACGAATTTTGTTTTTGAGAACTAACTAACGTCGGCGTTCATTGCTGCAACGATAAAGTTTTGTTGCTGCAACGAAATTGTTTAAATTGTTGCCACGAATATTTTCGAAACCACATTGTTTCACCAAGGAAACCGCGTTGTTGTAGCAACAGAGTTGTTGCAGCAACGAATCAGAGTTGTTGCACCAATGTATTAGAGTTGTTGCAGCACCGAAATAGCATTGTTGCAGCAACGAAACAACATTGTTGCAGAAACAAATCAGCATTGCTGCAGCAACGAAACAGTTGTTGCAGAAACGAACATATTCGTTGTAGAACTATAATTTACATTAAATTAAGATTCGTTGTATCAACGAAACTTTCTTCGTCGCAGCAACGAACGCCGACGTTGGTTGACTTTCAATGAACAAATTCGTTGCAGCAACGTACAATTTCGTTCCGGTTACGTACATTTTTCTTTCAGTGTAGCTCCCACAAAAATGACTTGTTTTCAAAATTCTTTTGAAGTTTTCCTGTCTTAATTTTTTTTCTCGATTATGGCCGCAGCCGTGACAGTGTGCGGCGTCTACTTTTTTCATTGACAAGGAACTCTATTTGTGTATGACCCTGCCTGATTTAAAATGGAATTTAGCATATTTACGCTGTCATCAATATTGTCATCATTTTCAATATGGTATATATTTTATTTGTATGCTTTATATTTTAACCAGTTGTTCCTAGAATTTACAATTTTGGTGCGTCTCTACAATCGAATTCCTATCGTTAATTAGAATAATTACGGGTGAGTGATCCGATGACAAGTCGGATTTGGGAGGACATTAGATGGAATTGCATTCAAGTTGAATCTGCGACCACGCCACTTGCACATTCGTAAAAGTACCAATTCCAGAATGTACAAATATAAATAATAACCTAATTAGGGAAACATCATCAAGAAAGCCACATCTCTAATAATCAATTATCTAGTGCGAATCTTGCCCACGTAAGTGATAAACATTGTGTACGGTTTCAACAAAAAATTAAGTCCATAGATCAGGGGTACATGTTGATGGAAGATTACACCTCATTAAAGAAACCAAATGGAAAATCTGCAAAAACCAAAGCAGAACCCACAAATGTATCTAATTGTGTATATGTGCAAATAAAGACCAATTTACATACTAAAAATAAATTTATCGAATTTAAACAATTATGTAAACATTGATTTTTTTTTAAATTATACTCCTTGTTATGATCGAAGGTAGTGAGAGGGTTGATGACTGGCCAATCATTTCAAGGCGACGAGAATTGTACTGAGAAAATATGCAGCTTCAGTCCATAAGATGGAAGATTATACCTCATTAGAGAAACCAAATGGAAAATCTGTAAAAACCAAAGCAGAACCCACAAATGTATCTAATTGTGTATATGTGCAAATAAAGACCAATTTACATACTAAAAATAAATTTATCGAATTTAAACAATAATGTAAACATTGATTTTTTTAAATTATACTGATTGTTATGATCGAAGGTAGTGAGAGGGTTGAAGACTGGCCAATCCTTTCAAGGCGACGAGAATTGAACTGGGAAAATATGCAGCTTCAGTCCATAGGACACCCCGTGACTCTGTTACCTGGTCTAATAGATGGGTACGTTACCGCAGCAACGAAATATTACGTTATTATGGTATAAAACCAGTTTTTTGTACTTTTCATAGTTTCGTTCCTGCAACAATTCAATATTCGTTGAAAATACTCGAAAATACTCTATTTTATTTATTGCATGGGAAAACATTAATCAATACAAAAAATCTTTAAATTTATAATTATAATCATTGTTTTTATACAAATCCATATTATTTTGTCAAAATTTATTAAAATTAATGGAGTTTACACATTATTTTAATATCGCGAAATGTACACTTTGCCTCTACAACACATTCGTTGCAGCAACGAAACTGATATCGTTGCAGCAACATTTATTCGTTGGTGCATGTATTCGACGGGATGTATTCGATGGGTATGTTGTAATTCTCATTCACGTTGTTGGAGTTCTGCCTTAAGTAGTTGAGGTGCTATTGCAAGAATCACTTCGAAGTCCATGAAAGTTATCATAAAACTAAATTCTCTATACTAAAAGAAAATCGGCCTAGTGTTGGGCATTATCATCCATGACTTATTCATTCGTTCAAACGTCACAACATTGTTTGTTTACTCGTTCAGTTTTTTTTTTTTCAAAACAATTCTGCCAAACTAGAAAATTAAAAATATATTTAAGTGTGTATGTATGTATAATTTAATTAAATATATATTGTTGGTTGTATTTAAATTACAATTGTTAATCCATGTTATGTGACGGTGTGTCAGCACCAAGAAAAAATCGTTCGGAAAAAAACTGTGGCAACAACAATCAGCTGTTTAATGGTAAAACCAACGAAAGCATCACGGAGCCAGTGAATGAGCCAGAGTTGGCCACAAGCAAAATAATAATGGAACGTAGTGAACGATGGAACTAAAAGAATGAAAGAGCTGGAACCAGTTCCTATCATTCCACCAAGGGATTCGTTCAATTGAACGAGTTCGTTCCGGAACGACCCAAGACTACTTAGACCCAAGACTACTAACGTCGGCGTTCGTTACTGCAACGAATATTTTTGTTTCACCAAAGAAACCGCGTTGTTGTAGCAACGAAACAGAGTTGTTGCATCAACTAATCAGTGTTGCAGCAATGAAACAGCATTGTTGCAGGAACGAAACCACATTGTTGCAGGAACGAAGCAGCATTGTTGCATGTTGTCATAAATATAATGAAGGATTTCATAGTTTTTATGAAATGTTTCATAACTTAACTAAAGAACAAAATGTGTGCAAAGTTTAAAAACATTCGAACAAAAAAATGTGTATGCGCAATTCGTTTTGAATTTATATGGGCGGTATGTGCTGGGTGTGGCCGATTTTGATGCAATTTTCAGAATTTGTTGTAACTCTTACTCTGGTTCGAGATATTGGTCTGTATATATGTCTCGCAAACTCAATTGAATTAGAACTGCTTCTTAAATATACACCCAAAAATTCCAGTTCAGTAGTTACCGAATTTGTTAATTTTATACTCTTTGCGATTTTGATGAAACTTCACATTTTTTCATATTTCTTAGAAAAGAAGTAGTTTTAGGTTGGACCTTTACAATGACAAAATAATCTGAAGTTAGTGGTAACAGTCGGTTATAACTGTCAGTTTCTATTGCTAATTTAGATATAAATACATATATCCATTATTTAGTCTCCAATTAGAAAAGTAGAGAAGTACACAGTTCCCTTGAAAATGATACAAAACTGACGAATATGTTGATTCTAGAAATGAGCTAGGAGTTTCAAATTTAACCTAAATGTGTCTTTTTGTTGCAGATCTGTTGGGATTGAAAGTGGACGAAATCGGCCCAAAGGGAAAAATTTTTCCCTAACAAGGACTGAAAATACCCTATAATATTTAGACTACTTACACATTTTTTTAAATTTCTGCTTAATATACACTTGAAATTTGTTGCGTACATTTTTCTTGTAGCTTGAAAGCACAAAAAAGTAAATACGAAAAATCGACTTTTTGCTCAAACTATACATCCCTAGTAGATACGTAAAATAGATGCGTAAAGTAGGAATTTTCAAAATTCGCACTTTTAAGGGATACAATTTGAAAAGAGGGATAGAAATAGTACCAACCAAACCGCTGAAGTTGAAATCATGAAATTCGGACCTGACTGTGAAGATGCATGTACTTTTAGGCGGAAAATGGTGTGAATGGGGATAAAAATGGCACCAACCAAATGGCTGCAGCTATAACAACGAAATTCCGTATGCACATTTCTTTTACTGCGTAGACGTGGGAAATGAAGATATCTTTCGATATTCGTGCCTTCAGGATCAAAATGTGATTAAATATGGCACCGATCAAGCGTCACTCGTGTGACTGCGTAGACGCGGAAAATAATAGGTACGATTTTTATACCCTCACTCTACAGAGTGGGACAGAAAAAGTGTAACGCATTGAACGAGTGACTTAAGACCCTAAGTATGTTTGTACCAAATCCGTTTCACGACTTTTTAAGTTGTTTGAGCCATGTCCGTCCGTCCGTCTGGCTGGCTGGTGTACACGATAACTCTCGAAAGGAGCTAAGGAATCAATTCAAACTTTGCACATAGTAATATTTTCCCCAAAACTTAGTTAAAGTTCGAAGATGATCGAAATTGCCACACCCCATCTGGTACCTCCCACACAAATGGCCCATATTTCTATGTTAAACTAAAACCATAGGGATCTTCGGAATCAGCTCTATTTTGTTAATATTTTTATAATCTCTTTAAGCGTACCAAATATGGCGGGTTTATCCACGCCCCTTCCAGTACCTCCCACACAAATCACCCTCAACTACCTAAAATTAAAGCTGTTATAACTTCTATACGGATGACTGGAATACTGTGAAATTTGATATATAACAATCAGGCTCGTGCGCAGGATTTTCCCCTGGGGGGGGGGTTTCATTTACACTCATAAAAAATATAACCCTATAATGAGATAAAATTAACTAAAATTTAGGAAACCAAGAACATTTTTACTAAATATAAGTAGAATTTTGCTGAAATTTTCCTAAATCTAAGTATTTTTTTCCTAAAGTATTTTTTACTAAATTTAAGCCAAATTTTCCTAAAACTAAGTAAATTTTTACTAAATCTTAGAAAAATTTGCTGAAAATTTCCAAAAACTCAAATCAAGTAAATATTTACTCAAACTGAGGACTATTTTGCTGATTTTTTCCTCAAAACGAGTAAATTTTTACATAAACTGTGGAAAATTTTATTTTATATAAGGAAAAAAGGCGAAATTAATCAATTTAACTAAAATTTCAAACAAATAGTTTTGCTTCAGAGTTTCATGTACATCTGCAATAATGAGTTGAGCTATTACTCCATGATTGTTGCGAAGACAAGATAGGAGCCTTCGCAGTGCTTGTTTAGAATAATTCATAAAGTATTTATGAAATAAGTCTTGCAAACGAACGAGAATTGCTTCTTAGATTAATATTCAAGAATTTTTTTTAACAATTTCAAATTTTTTTATAAGTTCATTAATACTTAAATGTATGAAGAACTCGGCATAAATTTCAGTAAACATTTTAACTTAATTTTTGGAAAAACACATTTTTAAGTTAAAATTTCTTAAATGGAATTTTTTCTCACTTAAAACCTTGAAAATATTCTTCCACATAAGTTTGAATTTACTCAATTGTAAGAATTTTTCATTAGATCCGAAGGATCTAAAGTAAATCTACTACCCTTTTTCTAGTAAATGAACTATTTACTATGACTTTGAAAGAAGGAAACTTTATTCATACTTAGTTAATTTTCCAACTTTTAACGAAATTTTTACTGGAGCGTTTGGAAACCACTCATATTTTATTGCCAGGATCTTCGAGAAATATTTTGATACATTCGTCCGACAGACACTGTCGGCAAAATTGCATTTCAGTAATCCATCTATCAGTACACTCAAAGGAATATGTCAGTAAAAGAAAGCAGAAAGTCTACTACTGTTAAAAAAGAGACAGCAGATTTGTATCTGCTGAGATGGTAAACAGCTGTTTGCTATTTTTAGCAGTATATATGGTATGCACATTGACCTTTGCTAATATAAAAGAAAATTCGAGCTAAACTCTCTTATGAACGCTTATCTATTTTTATATTTTAATTAACAACAGCCAATTTTAGCAGACTGCAAACTCTTTAGCAATGTGAATAGTGATGTAAGATTGCAGAAAACTGCTGTTATGCTAAAAAACAGCTGTAATAGCAGAAAAGTGTCTGTTGATAGACAGCATCGAGGGCTTATATTCATAAGTGGCTATGAACAAAAACATAAATTTTCCAGGAGAGCGAAAAAACTGATTTTCTCCTTAATTTGAAGAGAAATTATTAATCATTCTACTACAGTTTAATCCAAAAAGGGTTACTAATTGCTACTATTTAAAAGGTTTCGAAATTTCCTATTATTCGCGGTTTCATGGTTCATAGCCACTTTTGTATGTTTAAAATTGAGCACTATACTATGAATGTTGAAATAAGCACAAAGCCATTTATGCAGAAATATATAAATAAGATTTATTGTAAACTCCATAACTTTTTTCATGAAATCTTGGCAATGTTATATAGAAAGCAGCGAATTTAAAGATTCCTGCTTCATCCGTCAGATTGGTCGCTTGTAACATATATGTAGCCAGTCGCGAAAATCGCTGTAATTGATGAAAAATCCAAAATTCGCCGTTGCAATTCCTTATATTTTAACTTTCTTCATTCATAATTCTGAAACTTTTCATACACAAATATTCCCCATGAAGTCAGCAATCACACGCCGAAGAAATATTTTGGTATTATCAATATAAAAAAAGTTACGCCGGTTTTTCTAAATATACTTTTCATAATTTTTGATCAAAATGCTATTAACGCGAAATGATGTAATTTGATAGTACGATATGCACTAAATCTAGAAAAATGTTTTATGCAAAATCGCTGTAGCGAATTATAACCTTCGGTTTTATGCTGCTCCATTGTTGAACTATTTTATTTCTATTATTTTTATGTTCATAGCCACAAACTAACGTGCGAGGGGATAGCCAAATCAGAAAATTAAAAAAATGGCTTTAGAAAAAAATCTTTTCATTGGCATCAAAAACTCATTATCGAAAAAATGGTTTATAGCCACTTTTCAATATAAGCCCTCGATATATATTTTAAAGAATAATTACAAAAAAACGATCAAATTCCTCGGCGATAAAACCTTCAGTCCCGCATTTTTTTATGATAAATGCAGAAAATTGGATATGCTTTTTGACAAAGTATGGGTCTAAATAGGATGTCTAAAGAGTTTTGGGGTTTTGAATTTATATAGGACATGAGTAACAGGATGTTTACTCAAAATCTTTATACGCATATTCCGATTAAATAAAAAATATTTGGAAATGTTTCTACATTTTTATAATCTTAAATATGTATAAATTCGAATAACAAATACAGTTTTTTTCGTATTCGGTGAAATGCAAGAAGAAACAACTAGAAATTTTAATTCCAAAAAACCAAATAATTGGTATTTAGAGTTTTGTTTTCCCTCGTAGATCCAAGTTACTGAATTTGTTGTTTCTCTTTTGGATAATACTTGTAACATATGTACAAAAAAAAAACTAACTCTAACTAATACTAACTCTAACTAATACTAACTAATATTTGACATAAGTGATAAATATAACAAACATGTTAGTAAGTTAAAACTCATTTCTTATAGTTTTGCAACTTTAAAGTAGATTTTAAAATAGAGACCTACACGCAGAGAAAAAGTCGTAGAAACGAAATTTTAAAGACGTGAAAATCGTTTTGAGTTTCTTTTGTGGGAAAAATTAGTTTGTTTGCGGTAAACATGTCATTAGTTGTTGGAAATGAACAAAGAGAAATAAGTTTATGTATATCAAACAGTTTTCTTCGTTTGTCGAAATGGATTTGTATTATAATTGCAAACTCCCAAAACATTGGAAGTAACAGAAACCGTTGTTGTTGCATCTGTGGTGAAAATAGGACACATCGGTTCAGATTTAGATACAGCTCCATAAAAATGTCCAATAGCAAATGTTACATCAAGCAAATTATTTGCTTTTATTAAGAATATTTTAGATTTCATAGTGATTCTTATCTACATTTTTTTAAAACTACTAAAATATTTTGTTAGTAAATTTCCAAACTTTTATTGCAGTACACAATTAAAAGTTCATAAGATATAGCTCTAGTCGAATGTCAAGAAGTGGTATCGGTTAATAAAAATGAAAATTTTCCGAACAATTTGGTACACAATCTTGAAATTGGCACAATTCGTTTAGTTTGTTTGTATTTTTCATAAGCTTTGTCCGAATTTCAAGAAAGTGTCCATGATTTTTTATATAATTTTCGTAATTTTACTGCAAAATTACCATTTCAGACGAGTTATTTTAAAAATACCTTAAAAATTCTATATTCTATTGCTTCAGAAAGTCTAGAAGGTTTTAAAAAGTATATGTTCGAAACCTCTCTGGGGGGTTTGAACCCCCAAAACCCCCCCCCCTGCGCACGGCCCTGATAACAATGCATTTACAGGGGCTACATTCCTGTGGAATATGGGCGATATTGCTACACCCCTTCTTGAACCTTCCACATAAAGTGGCATAAACTTTGGTTACATAAAACGGATATAACATCAATACGGGTAGCCAAATCATTTGCAATTTAGTATCTGTTTTTATAGTCACTTTAAATATAAAAAAATTTACGCTTTAGCCACCCCCATTCTTGTACCTCCGACACAATTGTCTCTACCGTAGGTTTAATTAAATGTTTTATATATATTCTCTGAGAGTTGTTTTACTTATTTTTTTCTAGATTCGTACTATGCAATTCTCATCAAAATCACTCACTTTCTCATCAAAAAGCGACCCACTATCTTCTGACTTTTCGTTCGCATAGCCTTACGTGTTGAGTGAATGAAAATGTTGCCATATCAAAAAATCCACAAATAATCGCAAATATGCCAAGAAAAAATCGTTAAATGTCGAAATTCTAACATACAATAAAAAAGTTGACACAACTTTTTTTAGCTGAAGTAACTAAAAGCAAAATTCGAAAAAATAATGTAAACAATCAATATTTGGGGTTGTTTTTGTGTGTTGTCGAAAAATATAAATTTTTCCAAGGCGCACATTTTTTGGAGGAATGCTAATGCGAGATCCCCGTATACAGCTACTGGTAATCTCTAATGATCTTGAGATGACCAGAATATACTTATTTCACAAGTAAATTAATATGTTGATGGATGAGTTGCGGGACACCGACGTTTTCAAAAAGACTTCGAACGGGTAAAAACGACACGCTTGGTTTTTAGGAGATAGGAGCCACAAATGAAAGCCATTCCTGCACAAAATGTGCAATAACAAGTGCCTCGACAACTCAATTGGTGTCTATGAAGTTCGCGGTGAGATTATCTAGAACGCCGAGGAAGAAGTATGAAGTGGAGAACAATAAAAATATAAAATAAATTTGCTTTGTGTTTTATTTATGTATTTATGTTTGCGACAGACAAAACACAAGTGAGTGATTCATTCGCTCAGATGACAGAAGAAAAAGTTAGTGGGCCCCGATTTTACACTGAAATGCTTGTGTTTTCTTTCGCATAGATTTCCGTTCGCTTTGTCGTTCTGGTGCCTGTTATTGGGTCCCAAATCAGCTGTTTGTCGCATGAGAGGCATGCGAACGTTAACGTTCGACATCGTGGGAGAGGCAGTTAGTTTCCAAATGGAAAAAGGAGTGAAACTGGTACTGTTTTGTATAGAACCTTTTTTTGTGTTTTTTGAGCGCCTTTTGTTTTTTAGTTAATTAGTTTGGGGTTTTGTTTTAATTTCAATAGTTTGCATTTTTTTTTCAATTTTTGTTGTTGTTGTACACTTTAGTTTAGTTTGTAATTTTAGTAATTTTAATAATTTAATATGAGTTCAATTAACATTTTTAAATTCATGTGTCTATTACATGTTTGTATGAGTGTTTTTTACTTTTGTTTCGTTTCAAATAGTTTTGTTCAAATTATTTAACTTTAGTTTGTATGTGTTTATAAATGTGTTTTTTCTCTTGTTTTGTTAATTTTAAGTAACACTTCACTTATTAATTGTTAACTTTATCACTTTTCACTTTGTCACGGGGGCGCAGCGGGTCGACGGTTTGAAAGTTAGAACGATAATAAATCTGCTTTGTCCTACTTGAACATCGTTTAGGCTTCCCCATCGCGGCAGCCAAACGATATTCAGCAAGCACAAAGCAGAACAGAACTAGCAGGTAGCTTCCAGGGCATGTTTGTACGTGTTTGTATGTATGTACATGCATGTACATATGATTACAAACATGCCCTTTTGGCTACTGCGCTGTCATATAAATTTGAGCAACAGTGCTCTCAATAAGTTTAGCGCAATGCTAAACATTCCAGCTCGATATCTAGGGGGTGTTTCCTCGGGGGTCCACATCGGCCATAGTGGCAGCGGCAAAATCGCGGGTCGGGTCTTCTAGGATGTGGTCAGAGTAGGGTCGTCTTGGCAATTCGTCCGTGATAAGAGCATGCACCTTCAACGCCCAAACGTTTCTGTCATGCCGCGGCCTCACTTTAAAGGTTGTGAACCGTTGGCCTTCGTGCAAGAAGGACCGCAGGCTCAGCCGCTTGAAGGTGGATGTTGCTATCCTCGACATTGGGAGGACTGGCTAACGAGGGCCCGCATGGTTGACCAAGTGTCTCCCGTCTCCGCAGCTATTCTGACCATGGCAGTCGGCACAAAAACCATCGCCCATCTGTAAACAGGTGCCGGCACGGTGGCCCTTTGTAAGGAGTCCTGCAGTTGCGGGGCCCCATGTAGCTGCGTGTGATGGCGTTCGGTGCACCGACGGCAACCAACCAGACAGGTACAGTCTGGCGCTAAGTGGCTCCTGGCCAGGCAATAGCCCCGACGCTCAACTGCCTCGTACCGCTGGTACGGTGTTAGCTCTCGGAAACGGCGGCAGGAGCTGAGGGCGTGGTCTTCTTGGCACAGACCGCAAGAGTACTGCCAGTCGCTGGGCCGCCGGTCACGTTATTGATTGGGCCGCCCGCCGGACCGACTACGCCGTTCATTGTTTGGGTCCGGCCTTTCGTTTTGCTCAGTGCGCCGCTGATGTTGCCAATCCTCTCGGGGGTAGATATGCAGCCATAACTAGAAAACAATAAATGTGAATGTGTGTTCTGTTGAAAATTAAACTAGGATCTAGTCAATCGGAAAATAGTTTGACAACTTTGGTTATGGGTCGACTAATAATGCTGTGGGACATTTTTATATCTACAACCCAGGTATGCTGGTCGAGTCCAGAATACGTTTTTACTATTCGCCACTCAGTAGGGGACAATCTTTCGTCCTTGATAATGACGAGATCATTATCTTTGACATTTTTCCTTTGGTACTTCCATTTTGTTCTACGGTGGAGTTCATTCAAATATTCGGACTTCCAACGCTGGCAAAAATATTGGGAAATTATTTTTAGACGTTTCCATCTATTGGCGTAAGTTAAATCGTCATCAGATATGTCCGATTCGGCAGGTGCCATCATGGACGTACCAATAAGAAAGTGTCCAGGAGTTAAAGGGGACAAATCATCAGGGTCATCGCTAGCAGCGCTCAAGGGTCTCGAGTTCAGACAAGCCTTGATACGGGCTAAGATTGTTGAGAGCTCTTCAAAGGTGAAATTCATTTTTGGTATTAATTTTCTCAAATGTGTTTTGAATGACTTTACGCCCGCCTCCCATATGAGGTTGAGTTAATCTTGCCTCGTATGGTAAGAGTATTGGATGACGTTCATTATACATCAAGGCATGCGATTGAACAAGTCGACCGTTCGCTCTCATGACCCTCTTGGAATCCAGAAACGGATTAAGAGATAAAAGACTACTGCTAGGTGAAATACGAGTTTTTTGTGCTAGAGCCCGATGTTCAAGGGCAAAATAGTGTTTTTGAGTGATGATTATAAGCGGACTTAAATGTCCCGAATCTCTTCAGCGGTAATCTCTAAGGATGAAATTCTAATTAGTGTCCTATTTATGCCGGTGTTTCTCCAAAAACGAAGTGCGTATGCTAAAACCTTATATGCATGTGAAAAGGAAGAGAATCTCAAAAGTGGGTCGTCAAAGGTTGAACTTGCAAATACTTTGACAGATTTGGCTTCCAAATTGGTGTCTTCTTGAACTTCGTACTTTGGCCATCGGTCTTGCGGAAATTTGAGCCATTGGGGTCCATACCACCATAAATGATGTGACTTTAAGTCGTTTGGTGAACAGCCCCGACTGGCAATGTCTGCGGGATTGCTTTCAGAGTCCACATGTCGCCACCGTTCATTTCCAATACCTTCCAGAATATCAGATACTCGATTTCCGACAAAAGTGCTCCAGGTACAAGGTGTTTTTTCAGCCATGCCAGCACAATTGTTGAATCGGTCCAGTATTGCGTCGAAAAGTTTGAGATTCGTAGCTGTGGAATTATTGCTGAAGCTAATTTTGATAAAAGGACAGCTCCACATAACTCTAAACGGGGTAGCGAAATTTTCTTAATGGGGGCCACACGTGTCTTGGCTGCCAGTAGAAAAGTGTCTGTGCTATTATCGGAATGTTGTGCTCGTATATACAATGTGGCAGCGTATGCACTTTCCGATGCGTGGCAAAATCCGTGGATTTCGATAGAACTAGAGGGTCTGAACTGAACCCACCTAGGAATCGCGGCAGTATCAATTGAGGGACCAGTTTTAATGAAATTCTGCCAGTTTATGTTAGTTATGGGTTTCAAAATATCATCCCAATCAATTTGATCCAGCCAGACTTGTTGCATTATCAGCTTAGCTATCACAATTATTGGTACCAACCATCCGCAAGGGTCGAAAAACTTGGCAATTTTGGAAAGGACTGATCTCTTCGTGTGCGCTATATTTTCCTCAATCGGTGGTGAAGTGAATGTAAAGGAGTCACTTGATATGTTCCACCTGATACCTAGGGTTTTGACAGGAAGAAGTGAGTCTAGAGGTAAATCTTGAATTACAAGTGGGTCATTTGATGTCCACTTCCGTAACTCGAAACCGGCTGAATCCAAGGCCGATACCAATTCTTTTCTTGATGAGATGGCCTCTTTTATTGTATGACCTCCCACTAAGACGTCGTCAACATACAAATTCTGTTGAATTATATCTGCGGCTAGGGGGTGTGTGTCTTTCACGTCTTCGGCAAGTTGAAGAAGTTTCCGAATGGCAAGGAATGGTGCGCAATTAACTCCAAAAGTTACAGTCAGGAGTCCAAAATCCTCTATAGGATAATTTGGGGATTTCCTAAACAGAATTCTTTGGTATTTGGTCTGCCTAGGGTCTAATAGAATCTGCCTGTACATTTTCGTGACGTCGGCGTTAAAAACGTATCTATAAAATCTCCATTTTAGTATTTGTAAAACACGATCTTGTTGAAGAATGGGTCCTGGGAACAAATTATCGTTAAGGCTTTTTTTGTTAGACGAGGGGCTGGATGCGTTCAATACAACTCTCAGTTTTGTCGTTACCCTATCTGGCTTAATGACGGCATGATGTGGCAGGTAATAGTGTGGTGTATTATTAACCTCCTGCGCTGTGATCCTCCTCATATGACCCCTCCTTGATGTCCGGCGTTTTTAGTAACTTTTTCTCTATTCGATGAAACTGCGCCATAGCAATGTTCCTGGATGCTCCCAATTCTTCGCAAGTTTTGAACGGGAGAGTGGCAATGTACCCTCCAGATTTGTGTCGACGAATTGTAGATTTAAAATTTTGTTCGCAAAATGTATCCTCTTCTGACCGCAAAATCTTTTTTGGGGTCTCATCCACCTCCCAAAAACGTGTGAGGATTTTTTCAATCGAGACGGTGTTACAAAGTGAAATGCGGTTTTCGACTTGAGTAATGGGTCCACCGATAATCCATCCAAATACGGTTTTTTGAGCTAATAGTGACCCGATGGACTGCATAGGAACGCCAATTGCGAAAATTAGGAATTATCCATTCCAATCAGAAGATCAATAGGTCGGCTTGCGTAAAAACGAGGGTCTGCCAGTTCAAGTTTGGAAGCATCAATAATTTGAGTTTTTTCCAGTGTTCTGTTCAAGACCGGTGCCCAAACTTCTAATTTAAATCTAGGGTCTGATCGTGAGCAAAGGTTGAAAAGACAAGCTTTTGTGGAGGTTTCTGACACGGCCTGATTTATACCGGTCACATGAACTAAGTTGCGCCTCGTAGGAAGTCTTAAAAAATTTTTAAGTTTTTCCGAAATGAAAGTAGATTGAGATCCAGGGTCAATTATTGCCCTGGCATCGTATTTCTCTCCTCGAGACTCGACTTGAACTATGGCAGTGAACACCAAAGTTTCTCTACTTTGTTGTAGACAAGGGGGTTTGCTCTATTGAAGTCAAATTCAAAGAGGCTAGGAGGTTCTAGGTTTGATGTGGACTGTATTAATGTTGTAAGAGCTGCAGCACTAGTACTAGGTCGTGCATTATCTCTTTCTAAAGTTTGACTGTCCATCGAAGATTGGGTCCCATTTGTCTTATGCAACACGGTGTGATGCTTTAGTTGACACTCTCGACATTTATAGGGGCTTCTACAATCCTTGATGCCATGCTTTGAGGAGAGACAGTTGTAGCATAAATGTGAAGTCTTTACAATGTCAATTCTGTCATTCCTTGCAGAGCTGACAACTCTGATCATTCTTGTTAAACGAATTAGTTGAATTATTGCTGAGTTTGTGCTTTGTTCCCATGCTTGTTGGGTTTTGTGAAATATTTGTTTGAAACGTATTAAAACGCCTGTCTTTTTTATTATGATCAGATCCAGGCTGACTATTTTTTGATGCGCTCGGTTTTATATTTCCGACTGACTCTAGGGTCTTGAACTTGTGTGTCAAAAACATATCAAATTCTGCCCAAGTAGGAAGTGTCGTACAATCTTCTAGAGAATTTTCAAATTCTTCTAGGAAATTTCTAGGTAGCTTTGTTGAGCTAAGGAATACTAAAGATGGGTCCCATCCCCCGGTGTCAATATTTAATGTATTCAACGTTTGAATTAAGCTATTAATTGTTCGCTGCATTTTTTGTATCCAAGACCATGAATCTGCGGAAACATAAGGCAAATTAAATAGAGTCTTCAGCTGTTCATTAACCTGCATCCGCTTATTTTCATATCTGGACACTAAGTTTTTCCAGGCAATGCCGAATCCATCATTGGTTAGGGGTTCGTGGCTGATGATTTCCCTCGCTTCTCCCGCAGATTTTTGGGTCAGGTGGAGTAACTTCTCGACTTTGCTCAATTTGGAGTTTTTGATGTAGATGGCAGAAAAAGGTCTCTAAATGTCGGCCAGGCGGTGTATCTTCCACGGAAAGTGTCCGTGTCACAGGGTGGTAACCTCGATATTGGTGCAAATTCAGACTCCGTCTTTTTTTCTGCCGCCGCCGATACGCGCTCCTGCTTTTCTTCCGCTACCCGATCCTTAATCGTCTGAATCTCATCATTTAATGCGCTTAAAACTCTGGTGTAGCTGGTTAGTGATTCCTTATAGTGGTTCCTAAGTTTCGTTTTGTCAATTGGTTTCTCTCCTGCCTCCGCCACTCGATCGCGGCACTCCAAATATGCCCGTTTGACTTGGTCCCATTGTGAATTGAGTTCCACCCTCAGAATTTCGAGCCCATGAATGCTGTCCTCGGTCTTCGAGACGGAGAAGACGCACTCGAAATCGACTAAATCGCTCGCGCAATTAGCAAACTTTTCACATAAAATTGGATCCATGGCAAATTTTCGTACTTTTCTGTTATAAAGTCTTTGAGCCCGTCAAAAACGTAAAGAAAATTTGAAACGCCCACTTTAATTTTTGCCAAATTCTTGAGTTTATCTTGTGAATGCAACAAAATTAACCAGAAAAAATAGTATTTCCTAAAATCTCGGAGTTGGGGTCTTTTACCAGGATACTACGTAAGTTTTTATATCAATAAAATACTGGGACTATTGTCAGGACCCAATTAATTTTACAACAATAATTGTGTTGAACCGTAAAATTTGGCCGATAAACTTTTCCAGTGGCAAAAGTCTATTGTCTCGCAAGCCAAAATTTTGTTAAAAAAGATTCTAGTTTGATCGAAAAAGGAGTGTCTCGGAATGTTGTATTATAAAATTTGACCGATAAACTTTTCCAGCGGCAAAAGTCTATTGTCTCGCAAGTCAAATTTTGTAAGAACGTTTTTATGTTGATCCAAAAATGAGTATCCCAAAATGTTGTATTATAAAATTTGACCGATAAACTTTTCCAGCGGCAAAAGTCTATTGTCTCGCAAGTCAAATTTTTTTTGTTAAATTTTTCCTCAAAAAAGTAGAATGTTAACTTGTAAAATTTGACCGATAATCTTTTCCAGTGGCAAAAGTCTATTGTCTCGCAAACCAAATTTTGTTAAACCATTCGAATTATTCTCAAAAAATATCTTCCATAGAATTTCAACCAGTAATTTATTTCCTCTTTTTGTTTCGACAAATTCTAATTATTGTTTCCTTAAAAAAGGTAGGGTCTGCGGTACTAACCACGTAAATTTCCACCAAATCACGAATTTTTAATTTTGTGTAGTTAGTCCTAATTGTCAGCAACGACGAAAAATTTCAATCGAGTTAAGAAATTTTTTTAATTTTTGTGTAGTTAGTCATTTGCAAACAGCGACGAAAAAATGTCAATCAAAATACGAAATTTTAAATTTGTTGTAGTTAGGCTTGTTCGCCAACAGCAACGAGAAAATTTCAATTAAATTAAGAAATTTTAAATTTGTTGTAGTTAGGCTTGTTCGCCAACAGCAACGAGAAAATTTCAATCAAAATAAGAAATTTTAAATTTTTTGTAGTTAGGCTTGTTTGCCAACAGCAACGAAAAAATTTCAATCACAATAAGAAATTTTAAATTTTTTGTAGATAGGCTTGTTTGCCAACAGCAACGAAAAAATTTCAATTAAATTAAGAAATTTTAAATTTTTTGTAGTTAGGCTGTTCGCAAACAGCAACGAAAAAATTTCAGTTAAATTAAGAAATTTTAAATTTTTTTGTAGTTAGGCTTGTTTGCCAACAGCAACGAAAAAAATTTCAATTAAATTAAGAAATTTTTTGTAGTTAGGGTCTTTTGCCACCAGCAACGAAGAAATTTCAATCAAAATAAGAAATTTTAAATTTTTTGTAGTTGGCTTGTTCGCCAACAGCAACGAAAAAATTTCAATTAAATTAAGAAATTTTAAATTTTTTTGTAGTTAGGGTCTTTGGCTGGCGGTTAAGACAGTATTCCAAGAAGCAAGATAACTTTCTGCAAAAATGTTCCCAAAAGAATTGTCCGCGCAAGATCTCGTCAATGTCAAGGAGTAGCTATGGGGTCAGCCACAATGTAGTAATATTTAATAAATCCGACAAATTTAGACTCAAGAGCGACCCCCCGTCGGTTGGTGTGTGTTGGGTACCTGCGTCCTCTTCCTCCTTTTCGTCTTGTTGCTAGGCGGTTTTTTCCTGACCGCTGCTTGAAGGGGACCGTTATTACGGTACCTTGTTTTGCAGATTTTGAAAAAATTTTCGTTTTTGTAATTTTGTGTTTGTAGTTTTTTAACAGTACCGTTACTTTTTGGTTTGCAATGTTTTAACCGGGGATGAGGTTTTTGTGTTACGTGATCTTGTTTTTGTTTTGTTTTTAAACTCACACTGATATTTTCTGGCCTGTTTTTAATTATTTAAAAAAGATCCGGTTCGCAGGACCATAATGTTTTGTATAGAACCTTTTTTGTGTTTTAGAGCCTTTTGTTTTTTACTTAATTAGTTTGGAGTTTTGTTTTAATTTCAATAGTTTGTATTTTTTTTTTCAATTTTTGTTGTTGTTGTACACTTTAGTTTAGTTTGTAATTTTAGTAATTTTAATAATTTAATATGAGTTCAATTAACATTTTTAAATTCATGTGTCTATTTTTTGCGAACCACGCTAATGTACATGTATGTATGAGTGTTTTTTACTTTTGTTTCGTTTCAAATAGCTTTGTTCAAATTATTTAACTTTAATTTGTATGTGTTTATAAATGTGTTTTTTCTCTTGTTTTGTTAATTTTAAGTAACACTTCACTTATTAATTTTTAACTTTATCACTTTTCACTTTGTCACGGGGGCGCAGCGGGTCGACGGTTTGTAAGTTAGAACCAGGGCCGTGCGCAGGAGGGGTTTTTGGGGGTTCAAACCCCCCCAGAGAGGTTTCGAACATATACTTTTTAAAACCTTCTAGACTTTTTGAAGCAATAAAATATATAATTTTTAAGGTCTTTTTAAAATAACTCGTCTGAAATGGTAATTTTACAGTAAAATCATGAAAACACGAAAATTACATAAAAAATCGTAGGCACTTTCTTGAATTTCGGACAGAGGTTATGCAAAATACAAACAAACTATACGAATTGTGTCAATTTCAAGATTGTGTAGTGCTAATATCGCTAATGGATACCAAATTGTTCGGAAAATTTTCATTTTTATTAACCGATACCACTTCTTGACATTTGACTAGAGCAATATCTTATGAACTTTTAATTGTGTACTGCAATAAAAGTTTGGACATTTAATAACAAAATCGTTTAGTAATTTAATAAAAGTGTAGATAAGAATCACTATGATATCATAATGAAATCTAAAATATGCTTAAAAAAGCAAATAATTTGCTAAGATGTAACATTTGCGATTGGACATTTTTATGGAGCTCTATCTAAATCTGAACCCATGTACCCTATTTTCATCGCAGATACAACAGCGACGGTTTCTGTTAATTCCAATGTTTTGGGAGTTTGCAATTATAATACAAATCCATTTCGACAAACGAAGAAAACTGTTTGATATACATAAACTTATTTCTCTTTGTTCATTTACAACAACTGATGACATGTTTACCACAAACAAACTAATTTTTCCCACAAAATAAACTCAAAAACGATGTTCACGTGTTTAAAAGTTCATTTCTACTAAATGCATTTTTTCTCTGCGTGTAGCTCTCTATTTTAAAATCTACTTTAAAGTTGCGAAACAATAAGAAATGAGTTTTAACTTAGTAAAATTTTTGTAATATTTATTACTTATGTCAAATATTTTTCTGAGTTAGTATTTTTTTGTACATATGTAACAAGTATTATTCAAAAGAGAAACAACAAATTCAGTAACTTGGATCTACGTAGGAAAACGAAACTCTAAAATACCAATTATTTGGTTTTATGAAATTAAAATTTCTAGTTGTTTCTTCTTGCATTTCACCGAATACAAAAAAAACTGTATTTGTTATTCGAATTTATACATATTTAAGATTATAAAAATGTAGAAACATTTCCAAATATTTTTTTATTTAATCGGGATATGCGTATACTCATGTCCTATATAAATTAAAAATCCCTCTGTCTTTAGACATCCTATTTAGACCCATACTTTGTCAAAAAAAATATCAAAAAAATGCGGGACTGAAGGGTTTATCGCCGAGGAATTTGATCGTTTTTTGTGTAATATATCTTCAAAATATATATCGAGGGCTTATATTCAAAAGTGGCTATGAACCATTTTCTCGAAAATGAGTTTTTGAAGCCAAACTATTCTCAGATTTGGATGTCATCTGTCGTATAAATTTGGATAAGATGTTTTTCTACAGCCATTTTTTTAATTTTCTGATTTGCCTATACCCTCGCACGTTAGTTTGTGACTGCATAAGTGGCTATGAACATAAAAATAATAGAAATAAAATAGTTCATCAATGGAGCAGCATAAAACCGAAGGTTATAATTCGCTACAACGATTTTGTTTAAAACATTTTTCTAGATTTATGGCATATCGTACTATCAAATTCCATCATTTCGCGTTAATAACATTTTGATTCCCCAGTTATCAGGCTAAAATAGGAAAAATGGTGGCTGTAAAGTCAAAAATTGTGAAAAGTATATTTAGAAAAAAAAAAACCGGCGTAACTTTTTTATTATATTGAGAATACCAAAATATTTCTTTGGCATTAATTGCTGACTTCATGGGGAATATTTGTGTATGAAAAGTTTCAGAATTATGAATGAAGAAAGTTAAAATATGAGGAATTGCAACGGCGAATTTTGGATTTTTCATCAATTGCAGCGATTTTCGCGACTGGCAAGCGACCAATCTGACGGATGAATAAACAATAATCTTATTCTTATTTCAACATTCATAGTGCTCAATTTTAAACATACAAAAGTGGCTATGAGCCATGAAACCGCGAATAATAGGAAACTTTTTAATCGTAGCAATTAGTAATCCTTTTTAGATTAAACTTCATATTAAGGAGAAAATCAGTTTTTTCGCTCTACTGAAAACTTATGTTTTTGTTCATAGCCACTTATGAATATTAGCCCTCGATATGTATGTATGTAATTTCAAGCAACTATTTAAAAACAATTTTACACTTAGAGAACAAGTCTGTTAATAAAAGCAGCGATTGTCTGCTGCCTATCAGCAGACACTTTTCTGCTATTACAGCTTTGGCATAACAGCAGTTTTCTGAAATCTTACATCACCATTCACACTGCTAAAGAGTTTGCAGTCTGCTAAAATTGGCTGTTGTTAATTAAAATATGTAAATAGATAAGCGTTCATAAGCGAGTTTAGCTTATGAACGAGTTTAGCTCATAAGCGAGTTTAGCTTATTAGCTTATTATCTTGGGACAATATGCATATCATATATTTTACAGCAAACAGCTGTTTACCATCTCAGCAGATACACATCTGCTGTCTCTTTTTTAACAGCAGAAAATCTACTCTTTCAGTAGACTTTCTGCTTTCTTTTACTGACATATTCCTTTGAGAGTACTGATAGATGGATTACTGAAATGCAATTTTGCAGACAATGACTGTCGGACGAATGTATCAAAATATTTCTCGAAGATCCTGGCAATAAAATATGAGTGGTTTCCAAGCGTTCCAATAAAAATTTCCTAAAAAGTTGGAAAATTAACTAAGTATGAGTAATGTTTCCTTCTTTCAAAGCCATAGTAAATAGTTCATTTACTAGAAAAAGTGTAGTAGATTTACTTAAAAACATTTCTTTGGATCTAATAAAAAATTCTTACAATTGAGTAAATTCATGGAAGAATATTTCCAAGGTTTTAAGTGAGAAAAAAAATCTGAAGTTTTTTGTATGGAAAAAAATTCCATTTAAGAAATTTTAACTTAAAAATGTGTTTTTTTCTAAAATTAAGTTAAAATGTTTACTGAAGTTTATGCCGAGTTCTTCACACATTTAAGTCTTAATGAACTTATAAAAAACATTTGAAATTTTTAAAAAAATTCTTGGATATTAATCGAAGAGGCAATTCTCGTTCGTTTGCAGAGACTTATTTATTAAATAATTTATGAATTATTCTAAACAACCACTGCGAAGGCGCCTGTCTTCGCAACAATCATGGAGTAATAGCTCAACTTCTTTATGGCAGAGGTATCATGAAACTCTGAAGCAAAACTATTTGTTTGATTTTTTTAGTTAAATTGAACTTATTTTGATTTCACCTTTTTTCCTTGTATAAAATACAATTTTCCTCAGTTTAAGTAAAAATGTACTCGTTTTGAGGAAAAAAAATAAGCAAAATTGTCCTCAGTTTGAGTAAATATTTACTTGATTTGAGTAAACATTTACTTAGCTTTAGGAAATTTTCAGCAAAATTTTACTAAGATTTAGTAAAAATTTACTTGGTTTCCTAAATTTTAGTTAATTTCACCTCATTATCATATATTTTTATGAGTGTAGATGAAAACCCCCCCAGGGGAAATCCTCCGCACGGGCCTGGTTAGAACGATAATAAATCTGCTTTGTCCTGCTTGAACATCGTTTAGGCTTCCCCATCGCGGCAGCCAAACGATATTCAGCAAGCACAAAGCAGAACAGACAACTAGCAGGTAGCTTCCAGGGCATGTGTGTACACGTGTGTATGTATGTACATGCATGTACATATGATTACACACATGCCCTTTTGGCTACTGCGCTGTCATATAAATTTGAGCAACAGTGCTCTCAATAAGTTTAGCGCAATGCTAACAGGTACCAAGCAAACGACTGTAGCTAAAATCATGAAATTAGGTGTGTATATTCCACTCTGAAACAGTTTGGATCTTCAATATTAGAACTTTTCCTATCAAAATGTTACCGACATTTAGGCTGTAGCTGGAATCACGAATTTGAAAATGGAGGAAATCGACCCTGAGGGAATGAATGAATATTAAAGTATCACAAATTATATAAAAGAGTGCGCATAAGTATGCTTTACAGTTTGAAATAGCAAAGAAATATCGTATTGTGCATAAAAATATCACGATTTTTCTATTATGGTACCGCACTTCTAAGTAAAATCGACAACCTCTAATCTGCTGGTAATACTGTGGAATGCACTCCAAGGTGGAGGGTATATAAGCTTCGGCCCGGCCGAACTTAACGCCATTTTACTTGTTAGAATTAAACTTTTTCTTGCGGGTGAATCAAGTAATGACTTTACGCATTTTTGGGATAAGTATAGGTTCATTCCTCTTCAGAACGATCCAAATTTATGAATTCAATACAAGTACTTTAGGTGTCTAAACAATATATCTTGTATTGGCAGATGTAATACAATATGTGTGTATGTCGATTACGGAATTGCATTTTTACCATAAAGGCCCATTCACACAGACGCAACACAACAGTCGTTATGAAAATGGTGCCGTCTCGTAGGTTCATATTTGGATATGTGACACTACTGCCGAAGCGACTGTCGTTTCACGTCTGTCTGATTGGACATTAAATCATAGACATCACACACCTCGATATCGCCCGAAACTAAAAAACAACAAGAAACTAAATAATAAAAGAGGACAAGACATAAAATCTCAGATTTAAAAACGTGAAATCACATAAAAAGAGATGTTTTGAAACCACCATGGATGCTATAACATGGGTATATGAAGTAATCCTGTATAGGAAAATAATTGCTTATAACGTTTAAAGTTATGATTCAAACGAAAGTTTATTGTGAACTTAACCTTTTCAAAGTATTTCTATGAAAACAAAATGTATCTACGATCAAATACAACAACAGATATACTAAGTATTTCGTAGATAGATAGTACAAACTATGAAATAACAATATCTTTAATAATAACCACCGATTACATATTTGTAATATTTTAACCAGTAATTTATGTAGGTCAAAACGGCCAGGAACGTCGACACTTCAGAGGAATTTTGTATAATAAAAATAATATTTCAAACTTATATGGTTCATTAATATAAATTGATTATATGAAAGTTAGTACTATTTTATTCCCAGTATGAGAAATATATTTAAATATTACAAACAGAACCGAATTATGGAACGTTCTCATATGGAATCAACCAGAATAGATTGGCTACACGGACGAGACCAGGGCCGGTCGCCAGGGGGGGTTTGGGGGTTCAACCCCCCAGAGAGGTTTCGAACATATACTTTTTAAAAATCTTCTACAATTTCTGAAGCAATAAAATATAGAATTTTTAAGTTCTTTTTAAAATAACTTGTCGAAATGGTAATAAAATATAGAATTTGTATGTTCTTTTTAAAATATCTTGTCGTGGACACTTTCTTGAATTTCGGGCAAAAGTTATGAAAAATGCAAAATAACTAAACGAATTGTGTCAAGATTGTGTAATGTTAATTTGAACACCAAATTGTTCGGAAAAGTTTCATTTTATTTAACAGATACCACTTCTTGACTTTTAACCAGAGCAATATCATATGAACTTTTAATAGTGTACTACAATAAATGTTTGGAGATTTAATAATTTTAAAAAAGTGTAGATGGGAATCGCCATGATATCATAATGAAATCTAAAAGCATTCTTAATAAAAGCAAATAATTTGCTTGATGCTAACTCGTAGCTTAACTATGAGTGCCAAACTTTGGACAAATTTGTAGTATATCTAATTGGAATGAAAACATTGAAAAGCAATTTACCTCTAAATTAATAATTATGTAAAAATCTATTGGAGAGATGAAATTCTTCGTTTCTGCGAAAAAGTATTGGAGTAATCTAAGAATTTTTTATGTGGACATTTTTTAATTATACAAAAGAAAGTGCAATACTTTAATTTTTAAATTTCTTTCAATTCAAACGAATGAAATGAGTATAGAAATCGAGTGGGACATTTGTATATGGGCTATATCAAAACATTGACCCACATATTCCACTTCCACAACAGATGTTCACAAGTTAAATATAATATGGTGTGGCTATTCGTATACTCCGTTTGCAATGCGTGGTTGTAATGATAATACAAATCCATTTCGACAAACGAAGAAAACTGTTTGATCTATCGAGGGCTTATATTCATAAGTGGCTATGAATAAAAACACAACTTTTCAGGAGAGCGAAAAAGCAGATTTTCTCCTTAATTTTAAGAGTAATTATGAATCATTCTTCTACAGTTTAATATAAAGAGGATTACTAATTGCTAAGATTAAAAAGTTTTCGAAATTTCCTATTATTCGCTGTTTTATGGTTCATAGCCACTTTTGCACGTTTAAAATTGAGCACTATGAATGTTGAATTAAGCACATAGCCGTTAGTGCTCAAATATATAAATAAGACTTATTGTAAACTCGATAATTTTTTTTATGAAATGATGGCAATATTGTGTAGAAAATGCATTTTCTGGAATATACACAGCGAATTTAAAGATTCCAGGTTCAACCGTCAGATTGGTACCGTTTTTATCCCTTTTCCCAATTTTTTTACAAAAAGTCCATATTGTGGTAGGGCATGGTAAACAAATATTACAAATTGGATATTTTTGGAAAATTTTCATTTTCGCGACAAATATGGCTAAAATGATTTTTACATTTTTGATTTATGATTTTCTCGCGATCTACTGAAGTTTTGTTTGTGTATTAAGAACCAATGTCGCTTGTAACATTTATGAATTCAGTAGTTAAAATAGAAATTGTTGAAGATTCCAAAATTCGCGGTTGCAATTGCTTATATTTAAACTTTCTCTGTTCAGGATTCTGAAACTTTTCTGACACAAATTTTCCGAATGAAGTAAGTAATCATATGCCATAAAAATATTTTGATATTCTCAATATGATAAAAAGTTACGCGGGTTTTTCTAAAGAAACTTTTCACAATTTTTGACATTACAACCACTATTTATCCTATTTTAGCGTGATAACTTGGGAACCAAAATGCTATTAACCGCGTAATGATGACATTTGATAATGCGATATGCCATAAATCTAGAAAAATGCTTTAAACAAATGCGTTGTAGCGAATTACAACCTTCGGTTATATTCTGCTCCATTTTTGAACTATATTATTTTTATGTTCATAGCCAAATTAATTTTTCCCACAAAAAAAACTCAAAAACGATGTTCACGTGTCTAAAATTTCGTTTCTATGTAATGCATTTTTCTCTGCGTGTAGGTCTCTATTTTAAAATCTACTTTAAAGTTGCGAAACAATAAGAAATGAGTTTTAACTTACTGAATTTGTTTGTCATGTTTTTCGTCTTGCACTTCATAGAGTACAAAAAAGCTGTATTTGGTATTCGAATTTATACATATTAAAGATTAAAAAATGAAGAAACATTTCCAAATAATTTTATTTAATCGGAATATGCGTATAAAGATTTTGAGTAAACATCCTGTTACTCATGTAACTCCTGTATAAATTAAAAACTCATTAAACATCATATTTAGGTCCATACTTTGTCAAGATGCATATCCAATTTTCTGCATTTATTATAAGAAAAATGCGGGGCCTGAAGAGGGGTCAAGCGCCGAGGAATTCGATCGTTTTTTGTGTAACATTTCTTCAAACTATATATGTATGTATGTTATTTCAAGCAACTATTTGAAAAAAAAAATTCTACACATAGAGAACAAGTCGGTTAATAAAAAAGCAGCGATTATCTGCTGCCTATCAGCAGACACTTTTCTGCTATTGCAACAGTTTTTGGCCGGATTTTGTAAAATGACCATTTTCGGTTAACCGAGAAAACCGGGTTTTTTCGTGTCGGTTAACCGGTTTTTGGTAAATAAGTGAACATTGCACAAATAAAAAACTTCTGCACAAAAACTACCATTTTACGTAAATTGCGTCATATATGTAAATGTATCAGTGCAGCATTTGACATACGAAACGCTTTTTACTAGGTTGCACAATGAAACTATTATTATAATACGTTTTCGTTTTTATTTAACAATTTAAAAAAGATAGAAGACATATACGATATATAATATATAATACGTTTTCGTTTTTATTCAACAATTTAAAAAATATAGAAGACATATACGAACAGGATTTGTGCCAAAGGCTGATGGCGAGACTGGAAGAGAGAAGAGTAAAAACATTGAATACACTTTTGCTGTTTATAAGTTCCCGAAAATTTCCGTTAAACGATGGCGAATTGAAATACTCATCAAAATCGGATACAAAGGAATTTGCAAATGAATTATACAAACGTCTTTTTCCCGAAATTTCTGTAGAACCAGATTTAGATAACAGTTCCTATTCGGATGTAAGTTGTGACATCGAAGAGTCTTGTAATTTAATGTTGGATTTAAACCAAACAATAAACCACATCCAAAACCCGAAAAGACAAAGCCAGGCGTCTTTATATGTGACCTGGTTTACGGAAAGGGTGTCAAAAAATCAATTTTTGGTTGATTCGGATGGAAGATGAGATGCTTTTTCACGTGGTGAAAAGCAGAAAGTCCTAACTTGCTTAGAAGTGTACTAAAAATGTAGAGAAAGAAGAGTAAAAATACGACAAAATATAATTTATTGGTAATGAACACACTAGCAACTTACACGATGAACTATAATAATATTCCGACCAACAACAACACTTACTAGACCAACAACAAAACTTACTGGGCGTCCGGCGCGGAGAAAAATTAACGAGATAATGAGAAACTGACGAAACGAGTTGCTTACTTTTAACAGCTTTTTCATAGAAAACTAGTTTTCGCACGTAAGCTCCCTTTTCGTAGACCAGGTCACATTATGACGATTTCGCATTTTTTGACAAAAGAAATAAAAAACTGAAAAGCTAAGTTACTTTGATGACTGTTAGCCTACATCAAAATTTAGCGAGCGTGTTTTTTCTACCTAAGTTTTATCAAAAACAAACAAAAAAATCGATTAAGATTTGAAGAAAATTTTTTAAAATATGTGGGTTCTAGTGCAGTAAAAGTCAAATCGGGAGCGAAATTTGAATAGGAGCTATATATAAATCTGAACCGATCTGACCTATTTTCACCACAGGCGTTCCTAGTTTAAATATAAGCTGCTTTCATTTTGTTCTATATACAATTGCGACTTGTATCGTGATTACAAGAATAGAATAAATCGATTCAAAAAGTGATTCTAAGTCGATCGGTATAATTAACAATGGGTTTATCTCGCTTCCTTTTGGGTGTTACAAACAAATGCACAAAGACATAATAGTCTCGTGGAGTGTATAAAAATACTACTGTAGTTCCTTATTTAATGTACCTTTACTAAAAATGAACTGTAATCGTAATAAAAAATTTTAATTTAAGTATTTTCGAACTTTGATTAAAAAACGGTTATAACCGGTTTAACCGGTTTTGTAAAAATTTATAACCGAAAACCAGTTTTTAAAAAAATTAAATTTTCGGTTAAACCGAAAGCCGTCTTTCTAAAATAGGCTGCTAAAATTGACTGCTGGTAATTAAAATATAAAAATAGATAAGCGTTCGTTTTATATTAGCTTGGGACAATATGCGTATCATTAAAAAGACAATCGCAATATCTTTCCGTGGTAATAACTGCTTTGTGGCCATACTGTTCTGTACATATGCTTAAAGGTTTTCTATATTGCCAAAACAGCAAACAGCTGTTTTCCATCTCAGCAGATCAGAAAATCTGCTGTCTCTTTTTTAGCTACTCTTTAAGTACACTTTCTTTTAATGACAAATTCCTTTGAGTGTACTGATAGATGGATTACTGAAATGCAATGAATGTATCAAAATATTTCTCGAAGATCCTGGTAATAAAATATGAATGGTGTCCAAACGCTCACGCAATCACACATAATCAAATTAACGTCATTTATCGTTGCGCCATAGACTGACTAGACTTCACGAGTAAAATTGAACACTGATTTATTTTTTGTAAAAATTTTCCCCCAGGGGAAAATCCTTCGCACGGCCCTGGACGAGTGCTGCAAAATTTACACTATAAATGTAAATTCAAAACACGGATTACCATATAACCAACTAAAGTACCTATTGGGACCAAGCTATTGTGAGCTAATATAATGCTTGTTCCGAAGATGATGTAGAATAGGATTTATCCCCATTTGATTATTATCTGAAATCAATGTACTCTGCCGAAACTCTGTTGACCACATACGATGCTGTCACGGACCCTCATTTGAGAATCACTGCTTAGTGCGATCTGATTAGAGTGATAAAAAACCGGGTTTTCCGCAATGTCGGGTTTTCGGGTTTTTCGTGATTTCAAAAAACCCAGTTGCCCGGTTTTCTTTTTATGAAAAACCGGTCGGATTTTTCGGGTTTTCCTTGAAACAGTAAAAAATGAGGAAATTATTCATTACAGGGAAATTCCACAAAAAGTTGACCCATTGTACATACTCGTTCTTGGGGATAGGACAATTCTGAAGTCATAATCAGATTCAGCGCATTGAAATCTACTCCAAACATTCCTGTCTGAATTAGATTGAGGAATATTTTGGCCCATTGCCAAAAAAATCCTTTGGAGATGTTTTAGGGTGTGCTTCCGGTAGACTATTGAAATTCTACACGAACGAATGATACCCTGACGAACGACTCAAAAATTGGGTTTTTATAACACAAACAAAAGTTTTCGTGTTATGATTTGAAATTACAAAAAATTTGTCAGTCAACAATATTGCCATCACGATTTTATGTCAATTTTTGTTAATTTTATTCATAGAAAAACACAATTTTCTGTGTACAAGAAGGCAAATCCACAAACTGTTTTAGTGAATATGTGAGAAGTTTTTTGTATGTTTATGTCAATATTTTATTTTCTTTATTTCCATCGGAATAAACCTACTAGCTGGTTATTTCAAAAATCAAATTTTAAAAAGCATACATTTCAGCCATTTGTTTCATTTCTGAACGTACACGAATGGGGTTTTCTAATCGTACAGATTTGACATTTGTGACGATTGGTTTCGTGTTTTAACTTTAAACTTTTAAACTTTTTTATATCCAGATTTCGGTTTGTCGACAATTAATCCCAAAACTTTCAATTTTGTTCTCTGGCATTTTCGCCAAAATTCTGCATTTTTTGCAATTGTAATTTATGCAACTTTCTAATAGAATTGGTTCAACTATGCAGCCTTCATTTTCGATATTATTTGCATGTACATTATATACGTTTCTAGCCTTTTCAGCATTTGTACCGTTCTTTGAGCACCAAATAACAAAAATATACATGCGGGAAATTGTTTCAAATTTCGCATTGATGAGATGTACCTATCACAAATTATAAAAATATAAAAATGTCAAAGCACAAAGAAAAAATAGAGCAGAAACTCTACGTTACATGTATAATAACAACACAGCATCACCAAAAACGAAAAAAAAACAAATAACACACCACAAATAAATCACAATTACACAGCCGAAATTGAAGAAAAAGCAACTAGATCACTTTTGTTTTTGGGAGGTAACAAAAAGACGGGCACTTGATGGCAGAAAATATCAGCAGTTTTGAATTCTCAAAACGTTGATTAATATCAAGAAAAGATCTCATTGGATGAATCAGGGGGGAACACAACTAAAAGTTTACCTAAAATTGAATTATATGGGCTAACGAACATGGCAATGGTACTGGGAAAACATTAATTTTATAAAAACTACAGAACTATTTCAGAACATTTAAATTCGTTAAGAATGAACTTAATACCTTCCTTTTCAATATTCATTTTGTTTTTTTTTTTTCATTCGCAATTGATTTACACTGTTTTTATTTTTTTAAGTTTCACTTAATTTTTTAGCTGCACACTACGCCATAACCAAATAAACATGCTCTCTCTATTGAATCTATTCTGAAAGAGCACGGTTGAAATGAAACAAAAACAACTATACTTTCGAAAACCTTATTGTCATTGGAGATAGTATTGCCACATTTTGTACCAAATTTTTTAATTCAAATTTTTATGTTTGTCCTATGGCAGCGACCAGTGTACAGTGTAAACCACGTACAACGTTGACATAAGGTAAACGCCATATTACCTACCAGGACGAGTATAATATACGTATAAGACTGGGTCACACCCAGTAATGAATACTGGATTCTTTAAAATAATCAGTTCGTCAATTTCCTTCCAAACACGCTGGTGATGCTCGCTCACATCAGCAGCAAGTGGTAAAAGGCGTCGATTTTTCTTCTGCCAATAAGAAATCTATGTGAAACCTAGGACGAACTTCGTCATTTTAGACTAACAGTTTTGCTGTGTTCGTAAAGTTTTGTATTTAACTTGCTACCACTACTAAAAAATTCTGTGAGGCTTGTTATAATATAAACAACAAATTCGAATCGAAAAGATGCACTATTAAAAACCGGTTGAGACCGCGATTTTAAGAAACCCGACTGTCGGTCTCAGATGAAAAACCCGTTTGACCCGGTTTTCGGTCTCGGGTTTGATCACTCTTGGCGTTATTTGGTAACACCTTGCAATATCGAGATCCTATAATATATATATAAAATTGTAAATTACCCTTATAGCATAAACATGCACCATAAAGCGAATCCTCTTTATAGGGGGTGAAATGGGTAGAAATGGATAAAAATGGTACCTTTCCAACAGTTATTGCTAGAAACACGATATTCGGTGTGTATATTCCTCTAATTGAGTAGAAGAAAAGATTTTTTCCAAATTCGTACTTCTAACATTTTACCAGCAATGGGACTAAATGGAAATGACTGCAGTTAAAATAATGCAATTCGATTTCTGTGTATTTATTGATATTTAGTTGAATTCTTTTATAACGTGAACGTGCACCATAAAATGTTCCACACTTTTGAGGGGTGAAAAGGGATACAAATGGTACTTGTGAAACGAGTGTATAAAATAAATGTAAAATAAAGTGATTTTTGTAATTCGTACTTTTAAAGGGGGAAATATGGGATACAATTGGTACCGACCAAATGGCTCTAGCAAGAAAAAACAGAATTCGGTATGTACTGTATAGACGTGAAAAATCAAGGTAATTTTCGAAATTTCTAGTATTACGGGAAGCGGGGAGAAAGGGGATCAAATGGTACAAATCAAACCACTGCAGCTAGAATAATGAAAATCGGTGTATATTTCGCTCTGGTTGCATAGACTTAAAATATAATGCGATCTTTCGATTCTCGTACTTTTAGGGTAAAAATGGACACAAAGCAAGAATCAAACGGATGCAGCTAGAATCATGAAATTCTATTTATACGTTTCTCTGACTTCGTAGATGCGCAAAATAAAATGCTTTCGCCAAATTCGTACTTTTTTGGAAAAAAACGGTGTAAAGAATATTATTATACTTTATAACGAACAATTTTGACGAAATCGATATATTTAATTAATTGAAATGTGAAAAAACTATAGAAAATCCCATAATTATTATCCCTGGCTACATACATAAAAAATTAGCTGGATAAAAAACTTTGTTTGCGTTTTTACAACCTATAATGTGGAACGTGACGCTGCATAACTTTCCATATGAAAACAATTCCAAATTTTACAATAAACCGATCTTTAATAATATAATTATAATTGGCGTTGGTTATTGTTGTAACAAATATTTCGTCATAATAAAACTCTGAAACAAACACACTGAAACTGAAAACAATTCCAAATTTTGCAATAAACCGATCTTTAATAATATAATTATAATTGGCGTTGGGTATTGTTGTAACAAATATTTTGTCATGATAGAACACTTCCATCATTGCTCCATGAAGCAAAATTTTAAGAAAACAAGTAAGTAAGAAAACAAGTATGTATACCCTCACTCCCAGGGAACACATGTATATAAGGCATAAGGACTTGAATTTTACTTTCACTTAGAACTTATGCCAGTTTGTGTGAATGGGTGTGCTAATATCGCCATATTCCAGGTGAAATTTCAGGGTATAGGTATGTATATGGTAGCTATAACAGCTTTAATTTTACGTAGGTTAGAGTGATTTATGTGGGAGGTACTAGAAGGGGCGTGGCAATACCCGCCGTATTTTGTACGCTTAAAGTGATTATAAAAACATTATCAAATACCAAAATACACTTTCTATTCCATCAAAATTCAATTCGTATGGGTCCTTTTGTATGGGTCCAATATCATGAACCTACATTTCTAGAGCGGAAAAAGTCAAATCGTGAACGATATTTGTTGTGGGAGCTATATATAAATCTGAACCGATCTCACCCATTTTCACCATAAATATAAGATGTTTTAGTGTAAATATAAGATGTCGTGCCGAATTTGAAGAAAATTGGTTAACATATGTGGTTTCTAGAGTGGTTAACCTCGGCATTAGTACGGGAGCTGTATATAAATCTGAACTTTCGCTACAAATTTTTCTAGTAGAAATATAAGGTATTGTGCCAAATTTTAAGAAAATCGGTTAACGTATGTGCTTTCTAGAGCGGAAGAAATCAAATCAGGAGCGATATTTGTATATATATAAACCTGAACCGTTATGACCCACTTTCACCGCAAATATTCATATTTCTATACATATACATATATAAATTAGAAAAAATCGGTTAACCTATTTTGTTTCTAAAGCGGAAAAAGTCAAATCGGGAGTACTGTTTGTATGGGAGCTATATCTAAATCAAAACCGATTTGCTTCAAATTAAATAGCGTTTGTCCTTGATTAGCAAAATTTACTTTTGTGAATTTTAGTTACAATCGGACAACAATTGCGATCTGTACTTTGAATACAAGAATATATGGACGGACAGAAGCACAAAAACTGATTCTAAGTCGATTGGTAAAATAAACAATGGTCCATGTCGTTTCCTTTTGGGTGTGACAAACAAATGCACAAATAAATGTGGTGTAGGGTATAAAAAGAGAGTAAAACGTGAATACAACTTTGCTGTCCGTATGATCATCATTGTAACTAAGCTACACTTTGGACTCTTTAATTTAATTATATTTTCGTTTACTAATACAAATCAGAATATCAATATTTGTTCGTCCTTTTATTTTTCGAGCATGGTGGACCATCTGGAGAAATGCCCATATCCTAAATTAATTCTCATTATGTTTTTATATTATTTAGTATTTAAGCTTATATTAAATATTCAAGCAACCCGAAATGGGCGTTTTTGACATCTTATTTTTGTAGCCATTAACTGTAATGTAACATATAACCGGGTGTAGTCCGACTTATACTCCCATAGTTATAGCAATCACATATTGATACGAATTTTATAGAACAATATATACTATGCCACAAAAGTGTACAAACGATTGTAAATTATGAATAAAATCTCAATTAGAGATGGGCGCGACTCACGTGAATTGCGTGAATCACGCGTGATCGTGAGCAAAATTTATTTTACTCACGTGAGCGTGCGTGAACGTGAGGAACGAAAAAATGCTCGTGCGTGAATGTGCGTGAGTCTAATTTCTGCGTGAATCACGTGATTTTTTCGTAATTCACACATATTTATTATTTTTTTATTTTCATTTTATTTCGTTAAAAATGTGAAATTTTCCATTAATAATAAAATCAGAGCTGTTAAATTTCGATTACGATTAGTAATCAATTACATTACTTTTTAAAAAGAATCGTAATGATTATATAATCCACTATTCAACAATTTCTGATTACTAATTGATTACGATTACAAATAATCAAAAAATAATCAGGATTACTAGCAAAGAACGAGAACAGAAAAAATCAAAACTGACATATATTGAAAAGTCAAAAGTTTTGACAAACAGATTACTATGACTCTCATACCGATTTCGCGAGAATCAAAAGTAATCACAAAAAATCAAAAGTAATCTAAAATAGTCAAAAGTAATCAAAAGCAATCTTTTAAAGTAGTCGAACTCATTTTTGATTACTTTTGAATTTTTCAGTAATCGCAAGTAATCCTGATTATTTTTTGATTACTTGTAATCGTAATCAATTACTAATCGTATAAAACTGAATGTAATTGTATTGTAATCATTACTTCTACTTTAAAAAAACGTAATCTAATTACTAATGATTACGATTACTAATCATTACTTAACAGCTCTGAATAAAAGTCATATACACATTTATTTATAAAACAAATTGCTTCAATGTATGTATAATTTATATTTTTGGCTATTATTTAAGCAAGTATTCCCTGCATCAACACTAGGCACTGAATTTATATGAGAAACTCCCATTAATGTTAGTTAAATTAAAAAAACACATAACTGATATCGGGGTATATGCTTTTTTCTACTTGGATTTTATGTCACTATATATCACACTGTCATTTTATATACTACATTAAAAATATGAATTTAAGATAACCATCGCAAACATAGAGTGATTTAAATAATATAATTTTCGGATTTGCGAAGCGTTAGTCATTTCGATTTGGAATGTATATATTATTTTCTTTGTGGAAAATGTTTGCGTGATTATCGTGAATCACGTGAGTCACGCGTGAATCACGCGTGATCGTGAGCAAAATTTATTTTACTCACGTGAGCGTGCGTGAACGTGAGTAACGAAAAAATCTTCGTGCGTGAACGTGCGTGATTCATTTTTTTTCCTTCGTGAGCGTGCGTGAACGTGAGCCAATAATCACTCACGCGCACATCTCTAATCTCAATCGTTGTTGTGTTGTTCGGAGACGACAAAGGCCTTCAGCATTCTTTGTATTTGGTTGGGGAAGGTTTTATTTATATGTATAATGATACAACGAAGTTAAAGTATAGTATCCAGCAGGTTTGTCAAATTATTTGGTACCTCTATCGCCAAAGCAATTGTCAGAAATCGTCAAAAACCGCCAAATTTAAACAACTTCAGTTTTTGTAAAAAAATCGACAAACTCCATTTTATATAGTTGTTGTAAAAATGTATGGAATTCAGATATTATATTTGAATTGTATATTTTCAACATTCCATGATAAGGAATTAAAACATATTTCATTTGTATTTATTACTCCTAATAAAAGTATTTCTTATACCGTGACCTAGTTTAGGCACAATTCACTGGTTGAAAAAAAATATGTATTTATGATTTGAACTGCAATATATGCAATTACCTTTTAAATAATCCTTCATTCTTTGAATTTTACCTACGCTGCGTACAACCGATACCATTTTCAATATTCCTACCTCGGACCTTTTATCTTGATTTTACTAATTCTCAATTAGTCATATCTTTTAAAAAAATTGTTTTGTCATCTTCTATAAAACAAAAGTGCAGTAATCCTAATTGACAATTTGATAATTATAATAATTTGACATGAAATAAACGATATATGGAATTTGTTTGTATATATACGACTTGCATACAAATTGTAATATATTTCTCTACAAAGTAACGCCAATACAATAACATAAGAGGGCATATTTAATTTTCTAAAACTAGCCAAGAAAATCGTCAACTATTCTATAAATCACCAAAAAATCGCCATGTCGCCATATCGAAAATAAAGTCGCCAAACACATTTAAAATTCGCAACGTTTGGCGAGAAGTCGCCATATCTGATAACCCTGGTATCCTGGTTTGTAGACTAGTGTAACATAGTGTACCTTAATACACACATTAAATAACATTTTATTTTTTTGTTGCATTGTTTATTTATTGATTTGTATTTCGAACATTAATTTGATAGATTATTGATTCATAAGATGATTATTACAATATCTAACGTAGATGAGTATGTAAATTAATCAATTCTTCTTTGTAGGTAAGGATAAATTGGGGGTTCCTGCCTCAGAACCTGTACGACTTGTTCTGGAGAGCGATGGGACCCAAATTGAAGATGGAGAATATTTTCGTACTCTTGCAAACAATACAGTACTGTTGCTGTTGAGGCAGGGAGAACGTTGGTATCCCACTGGAGTCGATGTTATCAAAGCTGGTGAGTATGGTGTGATGGAAATATGCTAAGTTTGGGTTTTTAACGTCTTTTATGTTTTGCGATTTAGCCATATCAGCAATACCAAAAATCGTCTGTGAGACGATTCATGCACTGGAGTTACATGATGAGACCCCATCTTGGAAAATTATGGATAATAAGGGTCGTGTTACGGTTGTTCTGCACTGGGACCAGCGGCAAGGTGGGGGTGGTGGTAGTGGTGGAGGAGGCGGGATCGCTGGTGCAGTGGGACCAAGTAGTAGTGGAGCAAGTGGTAGCAATGGTCCTTTGTCTTCGGAAAAGTATTCACCATCGAAGAAAGGGATTTCTGCTCAAAGTTCATTGGACAACAAATCATTGTCATCGCAATCGTCTCAACAGCGGTTTTCAAGTCCCCAAATAACAGTAATAAGCGATGATGGTCCCGCAAGCATATATCATCCCAGTGGCATTGTAGTACCATCAGGTATTGTGATACCTGGCGCAAGCAGAAGACTTTCAAAGCAAGGTGGTTCCTTTGATAGCGCCGTCAGTGCAGTGCATGTACATACACCTGAGTGTGCTCATCATGCACATACACCTAGTCGAGCAGGTAGCCCCAGTACCACAGAGTGCGACTTCCATTGTTGTGCCTTGCACGAAGAAGGCCGTAAAATAGCCGTTCACAAAAGTGTTGCTACTTCTCCTATTCAAGATGGTACTACAAGTCCTCAGCCTCAGCAGCAGGCAACGTTGGCCATGTCATCGGTTGTAGACCCCATGATGGGCGGCAGCATGCAGCGCCGTTCTTCGGGTACAAAAGGTCATGTTCGGTTCCTTGATATTGCGCCGGAGCGCGATAGCTCAGAAAGTGAAACAGAAAATACTGTCATGGAGGACGACAAAGTAACGTCGGACAAATTCTTGTTACTCATTGATCAGCTATCCGTCGATCAAAAACGACACCTTAGTATAAAAGACATCGGAATTATATTAGAGCGTCTGAACTCTAAAATCTTAGATGTGGAACGACTTGATAGGGAGTCCGAGTCGGACGATTGCTACAATTGGACGATAAAAGCAACAATACGTGGTGATGCCCTTCGAGAATTGGGTGTAATTTACAATGGCAACTACTACGCAATTTCAGAACATCCAGGTTACAAGGAGGAGCTAGAAGAGAATGGCGAAGAAGTTGAAGAAGACGAAGAAGATAGAATCTAAACACTTTGAAACTAACTCTATTAAAATTTTTGTTTCTCGATTTTACCACGAAATTAAATATTTAAAAATTTTCTAAACGTGTGCAACTTGCAAAGGATCTTCTATGCAGTATAGATTTAAGTTAAGAACTCATATCCTTCAAACTGTGGCGATCCCACTCCATAACACAATCCCGTAGCTCCTTCCTTCATCCCAATTTTAGTTATGTAATTTATTGTTTATTACCTCAACAAGAAAACAGTGAAAATACAATCAGAAAAAATATTTTACAGCATAGAAGTCGTACTCAGCAATACATTGTGATTTGAAATTGAATTGTGTTAATTTTATTTGTGATATTATTATTCTGGCTGTTGATTTTCGTCTCTTCGCCGTGAACAATTTCAGTTTTAAGAGACATTTGTTTTGTTGCCCATTTTAACACCTAACCTTAACCTTATTTGTAAATTAAATGATAATATATTGCCCTCGTAGTATATAATACACCTACACACATATACCTTCAATGAAGTAGTTAGCTATGGAGGCTATTGTAAACGAACGAACTGTACTGCATCTTGAAGGATTGATGAATCGGACATAGGCGTCCACTATCTATGGCGATAACGATTTTCACACAACAATTTTACTTTCAACTTCAACAAGCATATGGAAACACAAAACTATGTATTTTAACAAAACTGCCATTATTCAAATACAAAAAAAAACAAATTTAAAAGAAATTAGGCATTTAAATAATAAACAGCAACAAAACACGCATAATTTTGTAATACTCGAAATTATTACATAGTATAGTAGTGATTATGACAATTAACAAATACATACACATTGTTAAAAACCAAACCAATTTATTCACTCAGTACTTCACGGATTCGATTTGGTTTAAATTAACTATAACCATACCAGATAATAAATCTTCCAACTCAAACTCCTGCATAGCATATTCCACTCATTAGAATGTAAATTACCATGTGACTGAGCCCACTTAACCAAAACTTTGACCCGAAAGTGACACTGCCAATGGAACATGTCATAGATTGTACTCATGACATTAGCTAATCCCTTAATATATGCGTGGATGTATGTACCTATTAGTATATTATTATTTAATGCAGAATCTATTTTAACTATTAACTTTGTTTTGTTATAAATTAAAAATGCATGTGGGCTAAAATGACTAATTCGATGTATTAAATAATATGTTTATCGGACATAAAAGCAATTTTCAGTCTTGCGAACACTTACTAAAATGGAATGCATTATTTTGATTCTAAATCAAAGGTTGATTGTCGCGGAAATAGGATAATCTCTAGAAATTGTTTTATTGTAAAAAAATGTAAATGTTATCCTTTCATTCTTGAGAATTTCCAATATATATTTTGTCAACAAATATGTGTTGAAGTACATACTTAAGATTAGGACATTATTTAAAATTTCTCAATTTCTAGAGATTGTCCTCTTTCATTTGATACCCATATTGACATAACCTGATGGGTAGAAATATTTAAATATTTTTTTTATATCCTTAAAACTTTAAAGTCATGTTAAAAGGAGGAAATATCATCAAATGAAAATGAGTACACAGTACGTATGTTCTCTAGTTTCATGTGTGCGTATGGTCTTGTTCAATGTCAATGAAAAAGAATGTAAAATTGTCGCACGGTGTGTTCAGTATAGGGTAATTCCAACAATAAAATATCAAAAATTCAGAGTGGGGTGGCCATAGGTTAAGAAATTACGGCTGTTTTTCCAAAGTATTGCGTTATTTCAGCAAACCCAAAATTTTTCATTAGAGCTGCTTCAAAATAAAAGTTGTCTATGTTCATTTATTTCACATGTACTCCAAAATATATCGCTTTTATCATTGTCCGTGAGCTGGACGCGTTCAAAAAATGTGTAAAACAGGGTTTTCTTGAATAGAATTCACGATGGGAATGGTATTGAAAAAAAACCATTAGAAATTAAAATCTTTCTCGAGCCTTATCAAACATTTTTACGATTCTATTGTATTTTTTATAAAATCCGCTAAACTTCCACGTTTTTAGTTCGATTTGGTAGGAAAACTGCACATAATAACTCCCTCTTAAGAACGTGACTATAAGAACTGAAACTATAGAAAAAAATGCAACTCAGTTTTTTATGTCGTGGTAGTTTGTCCTTTTTAGAGGACTTTTGTTTTCCAAGGGATATAGATGTTTTAATAATTTAGATTACTTTTGTGTGCCACACAATGGCGATATGGGCATCAAATGAAAGAGAAGAATGTCTGTTAAAACACTTCAAATTTCATGTTTCTAACTATATTAGTTTAGTATTAATAACCATTTCAAATCTTCCCCCCTAAAAAAGTTTATTTATTTATTATTCATGTTTATTTTTTAAGGAGAGAAATTTTAAATGGTTGTTAATGCTAATCTTATAAAGATAGAAGTACGAAATTTGAGGCATATTTAACGGATATTCTTTCTTTCGTTTATCCATTAAATTTTTGTTTCAGATTTTTTAAATTAGCTTTGCATAAGAGTAGAATGTTTTTATATGCAAAGGACTCCATATGTCAGTTGTTATTTTTTTAACCCGTTAAAAATATGTGCGACCCTCAATGGGTTAAGAATGAGTTAAGAAGTCCCAATTGACGATCAATACCTCTCAAACGAACCCCTGAAAACACAAGTCGAAAAAACGTGGAAATTTAGCGGATTTTATAAAAAAACATTAAAAATTGAACAAAAATCGTAAAAATTACCTTTAAACTGGGTCACATTGAAAGTTTTTGATATGGGTTGATAAGGGCCGAATTTTACTTTCTAATGGATTTTTTTTCAATACCATTCACATTGTGAATTCTTTTCAAGAAAAAACCAGTTTTATAGAGTTTTTTGATCGCGTCCAGCTCACGGACAATGATAAAAAACGAACTATTTTGGGAGAACCCGTAAAACAAACGTTTTTTAGTCGGGAACATCGACAACTTTTATTTTGAAGCGACTCTAATTTATATAGATATGACTGAAAAATTTTGGGTTTGCTGAAATAACGCAATACTTTGGAAAAAATCCGTAATTTGTTAACCTATGGCCACCCCACTCTGAATTTTTGATATTTTGTTGAGAATAGCATAAGCTAAAATACAAAACAAAATAAAGAAAATTAAAGATATATTTTCGGGATATTCAAGGATTAAAATGATTTTTAATTTTTGGAATCCTTGAACCACAAGGACATTCATATTTGTATACAGATTCGGAAAGAGGAGGTGTAAGTCTTTCATATGATATCAATATCGTTAAAATCTGATTACGCGATCCAAAGTTATGATATCGATAAAGAAGCCATCTCTTCGAAAAACCCCCTCGAGATAACCAACTTTGGACCACTGTAGAACTTAAACCACGCACTACTTTGAGCTACGATAAACGGTGTATTACCCGCAATCACTAGTAGAATGTATGTGTCAAATTTCATCAAAATCGATAATGGTCGAAATCCATGTTGCGTCGAAATCTTGTGGAATTACCCTATATACATACATTGAAATATTTGTAGAATACATGAAAATGTATTGTGAATCGTTATAAAATTCTAAAATTATCGATAATGCTATGTCCGTCTGAGGGTTGTAAAGATTGAGTCATAACTCTTTGATATTGCAAAGGTACAAAATATTTTGGATCTACTCTGCGACTCACATCGTTTATACTTGATGTTATTTCAGTGTTCTACATTTTGGTAAATTTTCATGAAAATTCAGTTTTTTTGTATGCGGACCTCTTGAAGAGTTGATGGATGGTGAGTTTGGGGGGATGTACAAACAATGTGGGTTGTTAATACCCTAGGGTTGACTCCTGAGTAGTTAAGAGCGTCTTCCTGCCATTTTGCCCCATTTTCGTTCTCACAAGCTTCAACACGCTTATGGCACTGCAATTTTCAATCGATTTACCCTAACCTTACACAGAACTTGGCTACGATTTTGAAAACTCGAATATTGAATAATAAGGACCACAATGTGTTAATTGTTACTTTTGACTGGTATTCGGAAAGTGAGTTGTGGTTATCCTTCGTTTAGGAGAATTATTAACTTAAAGAGTCCAGGTATTTTGTTGAAAAATCGCTGCGAAGCCTTCTGGAGAGAAACCAAGAAAAAGCTTCATATATTACACTACTCAACAAAATGAAAAAAATTTCATGTACTCCGGATGCGATAATTTTTTCTGTGTAGATAACCTTGACATGAGCTCGAAAAACGCAATAAAAAGTTTTTTTTTCGTTTGGTTTTTGTTTTATTTTTTTTTTTTTAAATTTTAAAATTTTTTTTTGGTTAATTTGTTTCGTCCGGCATAACTCGGGAACCACTAGCCCGATTTAATTGAATTAAATTTTAAAAAATTTAAAATTACAATTCCCTTAATCTGTTCATATATTGTTTTCCTATACAAGCAACAGTTTCCAAGTTAAAAATGAATATATAAAGGAAAAAACTTATTTTTTGCCTAAAGATTTAATTTTTTTTTTTTAAATCCATAAAAAATCCAAAATGAAAAAAATGTCAAATCTTATTACTTTTACGTAAAGTCACATAACCTATGAGCAAAATGAGACAAAGATCATGAAAATCGATGCACGCGTTTCGCTTTTATTCGCAATTGAGTAAAGGTATGAATTTCAAAAATTTGCTCGACATATGCACAACTTTGTCTATGGTAAGGTTTTTTCTTTTTTATTACAAAAAAAATTAAAATTTGTTGGGTGACAAAAGTATATGACTTTAAATTAAAAAACAATTCGATATATGTACAAGAAATTATCCTAAGGATATCAACATTAATTAATTATAAAAAAGTTTAAAAAAAAAAATATCTAAACACAAAAATAAAAACCTTCAAATTAAAAATAATTATGTGCTTTTGTCTTTCTTTTATATTGTTGTGGATCTGTTTCTCTTATCAGGAACCAGATATAGTCCCCCATCATAGCTTCGTTCCAAAATCCTTGGTATCGGTGCTCAATTTCTTTAATTTGCTGATGAAAACGCTCACCATGCTCGTCACTCACATCGCCCAGGTTGTCCGGAAAGAAGTCCAAGTGCGAGTGTAGAAAATGTATCTTAAGCGACATATTTGCTCTAATTTTTTTATAATTTTGGAGTAGTTGTTCGACGATCTCTCTGTAATTTGAGCTTTTGTTGTTTCCAAGAAATCCGGAAACAATTTGCCGAAATGAGTTCCAAGCTGCAGCTTCATTTGGTGATAAAATGTGCTCAAACTGTTGGTCTTGCAACAACTTTTTAATTTGCGGACCGTCGAAAACGCCTTCCTTAATCTTTGCCGATGAAAGGTGAGGAAAAATGGTTTTTAAATAGGCGAACGCTTCGCCATCTTTGTTGATAGCTTTCACGAAGTTTTTTATGAGTCCGAGCTTTATGTGAAGAGGTGGGAGAAAAACATTTTCCTTTTTTATGAGTGGTGTATATTTCACGTTGTCGCTGCCGGGGATGAAGTTAACTCTTTCTGTCCAACTCCTCCTGGTGTAATGATGTTGACGATCGCGGCTGTCCCAAAGGCAGAGAAAACAACAGTACTTTGTGAATCCACCTTGTAATCCACAAAGGATACCGATAACCTTAAGGTCGGCACAAACTTTCGAATCGTGCCTCTCATAGTTAAGGCACTTTAGTAGATTGTCCATGACTTCGTATGTTTCCTTGGTGTCAACGGCATGAGCAATTGGAATCGAAGGTTTCTTGTTGCCGTTGTGCAGTAAAATTGCTTTAAGGCTCTGCTTGTTGCTGTCGATGAAAAGACGCCACTCTCCTGGATCGTAAGAGTACCCGAGTTCACCTGTTCACGAACTGTTGCATGCGCGATGCATGCAACTCTGCATCTTCCTTGGAGAGTTTCAATTCTCTAACCCAATCGTTCAGTTCTGCTTGGGAACATAAGCGTTGACCTCCATGCAATGTATATGTTGACTCGCATTCTGATGTGGTTTCTACTGTCTCCGGATCTGATGTTGGATGTATCGCCTCATTATTAGATGCTCATCTTGAAACGGACGGTTGCGGGTCCACTGGTTCTTCGGAAAATGGCACTGGAAAATTCACTGTTGAAACAGCAGCGTAAGTCCATCGTATATTTTTTCCCACGCCTGTTTTTTTTGCTAAGACAGAAGTAGCAATCTGTTACATGGCAAAGCGGAGCTCTCCAAAGCATTGGCATGATGATTCTCGGCTGTCGTCTGAAAGAATTTCAATAATAAGTTATATATGTTCTTGAATTTCGTAATCCACACTTACCTTGAGTCAGCTAGCTGTACGTAGCACCTTGGACATAGAGCACTTGGTGTCCACCGCTCATCTATCTTTAAATTGAAGCTCTCTTCAAATGAATCTCTCAATTTAGGTGAAAAACAACGCTTGTTTTTTTCAGAAACGTATTCTCCGCACATGTAACAAAAATTACTTGGATTGGTATTGCATTCAAATCCTCGCGAACGTTTGCTCATTTTAACTATCGCGTTCGTCGACACTTGTTGAATGAGTAAAATCGATCAATGAAGACCTATTTATACTGTGTATTGTTTAGTATTTTACTGACAGGTACTTATAAATGGGTGTATATTTTTTTACGGTGGCTACATACTTGTTTCACCATGTGTGAGTCTTAAATTTTCCGAATAATGACCACCCTTAAATGTGGGTTGCATTTCTGTAAAAAAATCATACAGGTAGCCAACGGAAAACCCAAATAATTAAAAAAGTCCCCTTTCCTTTTAATTGTTCACGCACATTTATTAGCGTTTATTACTTTGCTTACGCAATCATAAAAATTAAATAACCCTTTGTTTATTCCGTTTTGTTAATTCTGAGAATAAAAAAAAAAAAGAAAAAACCTTACCATAGACAAAGTTGTGCATATGTCGAGCAAATTTTTGAAATTCATACCTTTACTCAATTGCGAATAAAAGCGAAACGCGTGCATCGATTTTCATGATCTTTGTCTCATTTTGCTCATAGGTTATGTGACTTTACGTAAAAGTAATAAGATTTGACATTTTTTTCATTTTGGATTTTTTATGGATTTAAAAAAAAAAAAAATAAATCTTTAGGCAAAAAATAAGTTTTTTCCTTTATATATTCATTTTTAACTTGGAAACTGTTGCTTGTATAGGAAAACAATATATGAACAGATTAAGGGAATTGTAATTTTAAATTTTTTAAAATTTAATTCAATTAAATCGGGCTAGTGGTTCCCGAGTTATGCCGGACGAAACAAATTAACCAAAAAAAAATTTTTAAAGTTAAAAAAAAAAAAAATAAAACAAAAACCAAACGAAAAAAAATTTTTTTATTGCGTTTTTCGAGCTCATGTCAAGGTTATCTACACAGAAAAAATTATCGCATCCCGAGTACATTTTGACTGTTGACTAGTGTTATTTATCGCCGAGAAACTGGCTAATATTCTCGCATCGTCGTAAACATCTCAACAGGCGGAGTTGATTACATTTTCATCATCAAGGCGACCATTACAATAACAAACATCAACAAACGGCTGGGTGGAATGAGATTGATCGAACTATATCAATGGTTAAAGTCACCGGTAGTCGAACTTACGCAGTCGAAAACTATAGAAGGCAGGTAAGTTAAAATCACTTACCTGCTTCAAAGCGCAGGTAAATCATATCACTTATCTGCCCCAATGTGCATACATTGAAAAATAGCTGTGTTAAATCCACGACATGCTAAGGTTTTAGAGATATATTTTTACATGTTACAGACGCTCAATTAAATCAAGCCATGTTGAATAAAGTGTTATTTGTACGGCTCTGTCCACAGTAAATTAATCAATTGGAAGATAATTAAACTTAAGTTTAAATTTAATTTAAAACCTTATAAGGATAATTTAAATAAATTAACTGAGGAACACAGAAAAGGGATACTTACCTGCTTCAAAGCGCAGGTAAATCATATCACTTATCTGCCCCAATGTGCATACATTGAAAAATAGCTGTGTTAAATCCACGACATGCTAAGGTTTTAGAGATATATTTTTACATGTTACAGACGCTCAATTAAATCAAGCCATGTTGAATAAAGTGTTATTTGTACGGCTCTGTCCACAGTAAATTAATCAATTGGAAGATAATTAAACTTAAGTTTAAATTTAATTTAAAACCTTATAAGGATAATTTAAATAAATTAACTGAGGAACACAGAAAAGGGATTAGTTCATATGAAAAATAATATATTGAGTACAAAATAGTTGTGTCATTTTGCGAAATTATCTGTTACGAATGTTTTAGCCAACTTCCAACTAAAGAAAGATAAATATTATTGAAACCAAAACGGACTTTATTAGAACCTTCTCGCTTATTACAAACATGCAGAAAATTTGTGTAATAATAATTTGTTGTACCTCGGTATAAGAGAACTGAGATGACCAAAATCAGTCGAGATTACATCTAACGACGAACCTGAATCTAGGAATAGATATTCTGGTGTGGAATATTTGATCTCAAAAGAAGCCTATAACGCAATGATTAGTTGGAGTTATAGCGACAGGACTCCATATACGCGCCAAGAACTCGACATGAATCCTGTGATATGCGCCGACAGAGGTTTCAGGTCCAACGAGTAAAGAGGATTGCATCTTCCAACCGTGGTGATATTCTAGTAGTAATGGGAGACTTTAATGCACAAGTTGGATCGGGCAACTTGGGAACGGAGAACGTAAAGAGTGTACGTGGCAGAAGAACAGACAACAACTTACAAATATGCGTGCAGCGAACAGTCTAGTCATTCCACAGTGAATCCATTAGTATGGGGGAGAGCGATAAAAATAGTTAAAAAAGAGATACCGACCTGAAATTTTCGGCATATGCTCTCTTCTCCTAAGACTTTGCGTACATTTTTCCATATAAATTTTACTTTTTTTAGAATTGACATATCGACAGAAGTTTGTTTTCAGACTCATCAAACATATGCATCTTCTAAGCCTTCAGTTTGCAGATCTAGAATAGAAAAATCTGTGTGATTAAGTAAACTTCTGCTTTGGATTTGCAAACGCTAATGGATTACGGTAGCTTTTATAATTGTTCTTGCATAAATGGACACCATACTGTAAAATAGTTTAAGTTAATGAAATCTAGGATGTGCTAAAATTAGTGTTTTGAATGATTGATTTCCATTATTAGCGCAAGAAGTTTTGGTCTATTTGAAAACATGCATTACGTAAGACAGCAGCTACAAATGCATCCGTTTAAATTTGTATACTATTTTCCATTACGTATTATCTTTAAATATTTATTACTGTTTTTACCTGAACAATGTAGAACAATTCGGAAAAAAAATAAATTGAACTTCAATAAAAAGAGAATATTTATTATCAACATCATTATATAAATATATATAAATTTTTGATATTTTCAGTGGGCGTGGCACCTCCCACACAAATTGGGGATTTATTCGTTTTTTATAAATTAGCATATTCGGAATACTGTTGCAGCTAGAGTCTTGACTTTTTGCGAAAGTTAACTAATTATTAGTCTGCACAGTTGTGCCAAAAAGGGGAAAAGTGGGCGTGGCACCTCCCATACGAAGCTAAAACCTATTATCGAATATATAATATGACACCTAGAGTGCTGTAATTTTGTGTAAGTGCATCTTGCATCATTGTGCGTAGTTCTGCCAAAAATGGGCGGTAATGGAAAAGTGGGCGTGGCACCTCTCATACGAAGTTAAAACCCATTTTCGAATATATGCCGTTCTATGACAGATACAATACTGAAATTTTGTCTGTATGCATCCAGCATTAATGTGCGTAGTTGTGCCAAAAATGGGCGGTATTGGAAAAAAGGGCGTGGTACTTCCCATACGAAGTTAAAACATATTATGGAATATATTCAGTTTTTTTCGTTTGTATTTTTTTGTCTGTAATCAATATTTGATTTGAACTGGGATATTGTCCTGACTCAAGACCATTTTGCATCTTTATTTAATAGAATACAAATTTATTTACAAATGGCATGGTGACATTTATTACTTAGCTGTAGACTACCACTTTCATGATTTCCGCCCAAAGGTTTCCTTCAAGTGGCTTCGCAGCGACTTTTCAAAATCAAACCCCTCTTTAAGGAAATGATTCTCACAAACGAACGAGAAGCACAACTCACTTGCCGAATTTGTATATAAAAAAATTGCACCAAGTAATAAAGTACACATGCCATCTTACAAGCATCTCATTGAGTTGCATATGTAAGTATGTGTATATGCAGGTATAGTTACCCAGCAATACTTCTGCCATGCCAACACTTATTTGTTTTATTTTTTTTCGTTTGTGTTTTGTGAGTTGATCCAGTGTAAATAGCTGTGCAAAGATGGGCGGAAACGTGAACCTTTCCATATATTAAACCGGTTTTAGAGTATATTCGACACCGAGATTCCTATATTGTTGTGTTAGTTAATTTAGTTTTAACCTTTGATTTTAGACATTTCTTCCATTATTCGCCGTAAACTAACGTTCTCCATGGAACATATCCATTTCTTTAGTATGTCAGGGAAGTACCTTGATTATAATTGGTACATATATTACCGATCAGGAGAAAATCAATATGAAAGCAGATTTTAATTTTACCGTTTTTTTTTGCGTGGCGAAGCGGTCGGGGATTCAGCTAGCCTCAAAATATCCCTTTAAACCTATTAATTAATTAACGATTACGTCAAAGAAAAACATAATTTCTTTATATTATCATTATTACTTCATATTAAAAACTAAGACTAAAGTCGGGCGGATGACAGTTGTATCGGGACTGTTTAAATAATGGAAGTGGCACACTTTCACCCAGATGGTTCTTGCGTGTTTTGCCAAATTTGAAATAGATCTGTTAAAATATTTAGTTTCCAGACCGGAAAAAGTCAAACGGGGAGCTATATATTGTAAGCTTTATTTTTGAAAAATTCTTTGATTAAAACAATTTAAACAGTTAGTTTTTGAATATTTTTAATGTCTTTTCTTTTAAATTGTACAATGTTCTATTCACTATCCCTGTTAACTCTTCGATTGTTCTTTGCAATCTAAAAAAATATTCTTCTATTCCTACTATACCGACAGTTATCCTACTCCTTCTTCCATGCAACTACCAGAGTTGTCAGATCCCTCCCTAGGAAATGTATTTTTTTTTTCACTGAACCAACACTCAGGGGATGTCCCCTATAAATGCAGTGCATTGCGTTGGCTAAAGGAAGATAAGGGGTAGGATGGAGGAAAAAGGGAGAAGTATTTATTGACATCTGTTTTGAATCTCTGCATGTCATAATTGGCGGGAAAGATATTTGCCGGAAGTCGACTCCACATACGAGTTGCGCGAGCAAAGAACGAATTCATTCTGTAATGTGTAGTGCGGCCAGCTGTCCAATCGACAACTAATGGGTGAGAGTTCCTTGAAAGTCGCGTATCTCTACCGAACGTCCTCACGTCCGGTATGAGATCACTAATATCCGAGGAACAAACACCATAAAAGTATCGATAAAACAGCGACACACATCCCACATTACGACGATGTTTAAGGGAGAAACTAGAATTGGATATCCTAATGTGCGCCGTGACATACTCTATATCTAGAGCAACAACCTTACTATCCCCAACTTGTGGATGGATCGATTCCACTTTTCGGACAGCAGCGTCATCAGGTCTCCCGTAGATCGATTCCTACGGAAGCCATACTGTCGATCATTAAGTAAGTCGTTAGTCTCTAAATACCTCACAAGATGGTGATTTACCATACTCTCCATAACCTTCGAGAGCGCAGAGCAAATCGCAATCGGGCGGTAGTTAGCAGGTTTATTAGCCTCACATTTTTTAGGGATGGGCTGTATGTTCCCAATCTTCCAACGCGCTGGGAAGACCCCTGCACGGTATGCAAGGTTGAGAAGGTTGCGAAGTGGATGGGCTAGTGTCGAAGAGCACTTCCATAGGACAAGTGCTGAGATACCATCCGGGCCTGGAGATTTATTTACGTCAAGATTTGCAAGCACCATCTTAACTCCACGTGGTCAAAAAATATCTGAGGCACTACTGAACTAGATACATGTTCAATCACTGGGAGTGGTTGATTGCTTTCCGGCAAGGATGACTTCCTTGCAAACATTTCAGCCAATAGGTTAGCTTTGACAACCGGGTTAGTGAATATCTGGTCATCTTTAACAAGAGTTGGGATAGATGAGGAGTTATCCTTTACTCTTCTTACAAATGACCAAAAGCTCTTACTTCCCCTAGGAGAAGAAAGTACTTTGGCACGAATACGTTGTTCGTGTAGAAACTTTTCACGTCTAAGTAACCTGTCACACATGGTTCTTGACTGCTTGCGCTGCAGATCAGTGCTGGAATTTTTATTAAAACGCCATTTTTTAACGCTTCCTCTTTGGATCTGACAGCAGTTCTACATGCCTGGTTAAACCAATTTTTTTTAGATGGTTTATCATACTAGAGCAAATCGCATTCAGACGGTCGCACACTGTTGCACACTCTCTGAACCGATAGTACGAACTGCATGAAGAAGTACAAGCTTCGAAAAGGCACCAGAAATATAAACTTCTTCTTGGCATTCTGCAAAACCGCTGGCCCAAAATGATCCACATGAAGAGTATCAAACGGAACATTCCCTTTTAGAATACTATGGCCTCATGTATTCCTTTGATGAAAACGCAATACACTTCAAACAGTTGATAATATGTGCCCCAGCCTTATCTCTCATCTTAGGAAACCAGGGAACATAAAACCAAATTCGTCCGCCTTTCTTCTTGTACACGAGTCCATCCTCTCCTTTTCCTCCAGCATCGTCCTAATTTTATTAATATCGTTATCCCTATGCTGACAGTTCGAAAGGTTCTTCTCGAGTGTATTCTCCTTAAGGGCCATAACATTCAAACTCCTACTAAGCGCATCAACACTCTCGCCCTTACGGTGTTCCAAAACATACTCGAACTCGCCCAGCTTAAAACATTTTATTCTATGTTAGAGCCGGAGAATTCAATTTTAGAGTCAGATGACTATAACCAGATAAAAACTATGATACTTAGCCTCAGACTCACTCGTCCTTTTCGAAAAATAAAACACTGGATGAAACCGGCCATCATCCTTCATCAGAACCAAAACCATGTATACTTGATCCACAATGTAATTCAGTCTCGTGCATAGGATCATATATCGAATGAATAGGTGCTCAACTAGCTGACATTTCAAAAATTCAAAGCAAAGGAGAAGAGGAGCCCCTGATGGCAAACTACACCTTTCCTAAACATATTATGCATGGGTCTAGCTTTAAGATAAAAGTCATTAATAAATCGTCCGAGGAAATCTTAGCATTCCTTGGCACGGAAAAGTTAGCAATCGACTCAATATTCCTCGCTTCCGGGCGGATAGAGTCCTTCGAAACGGTATAGCTCAAATCTCTAATGCCAAAAATTTACACTTATCTAACCGTAACTCCAGTCTATTCTCCACTAACTTCTGGAAAACTATCCAGAATATCAATATGCTCATCTACGATCTCCATCGCGACCATCAATTCATCCATATATGTAGCAACCTTGCCTTCCCGAATTAGATCCTCAAAAACACTATTTACTCGTACACTGACCCATGGGTGAGACGAACGAAGTATACTTCATCGACTCTTTTGCCATGTCAAAAAGCACACTCAAATTATGAAAGAAAAACAAGTATGGAAATGCTAAAGTCGGACGGAGTCGACTAATGATACACTCCACTTTCTATCCTATTTAATTAATTCATTTAATTTAATTCTGTAAAGATGTGAAATCCGGATGGAATTTTGTACCCTGTAAATGTATCTGTTTGACAAAAATGTTAAATCGGAGGGGACATCGGTATGGGGGTATATTGAAACATGGAACGATGTGACCCGCTTTCAACATGTATGTTTATAGGTGAAATATAATATGTAAAGTTTGGCCAAATCGGTTAAACATTTGGGAGCAACATTTGTATATATATAAAAAAATTATATCTAAATCTGAACCGATCTTACCCACTTTCACCATAGATGTTTTTAGTTGGATTATAAGATGATGTGCTAATTTTGAAGATAATTGGGTACAATATGTGATTTCTAGAGAGGAAAAGTCAAATCGGGAGCGATATTTTTATGGGGGCTATATCTAAGTCTGAACTTACCCGGGCACTGTGCCAAATTTGAAGCAAATCGATTGAAATATGTGGTTTCTAGAGCGGAAAAAATCAAATTGGAGCGACATTTGTATGAGTGCTATATCTAAATCTGAACCGATTTGCTTCAAATTAAATAGCGTTCGTCCTTGATCCATAAAACTTACTTATGCCGATTTTTGTTAAGATAATAATTGCCACCTGTAATTTGATTACAACATTGGTTGTTACAAACAAATGCACAAAGACATAATACTCTCGTGGAGTGTATAAATAGACTTATTAACCAACTTGTCGAGTAGACCATCAATTATGACAAAGGATAGTTCAGTTTTAATTTATGAAAGCTCCTGTAGTCTATCTATCTCACCTTGGCGATGAAAATTAATAACACCCCTTAACAAAAGATCTACGAGAATTTCCTGAAGTCTTACTCTCTCATTGTATGCTGTAGAAAGTGGAACGGCATCTCGCAAGTCCATTTTGTGTTCATTTCACATCTTATCGCAGGCCCATCGGGACGATCATATTCAGTAAATTAATAATTAAATACTCCCATAAATCGTTGCCATTCATTAAAACTAATTTCAATTCAAATACTTTCATAAATCGTTGCCTTTCATACCCTACAAACATTTGGGCGATATATCACCAAGGGGATATTGCGGCAATATCGTCCATTTATAATTTTGAAGAAATTCATAAAATTTTTTTTCATATCATCCTTTTTTCATCTTAGAGAAATATTGGCAATATTGAAAAGAATTGATTCTGTTGTCATATGTATGTATTTTGAATAAATGTTTGGCAACACAATAAAGGAAAATTGTGTTTTTATAGGAAATCCGTGCATATTTTATAGTTAAATACTGAAAAATGTGCTCGTGCGATAAAAGGCGGCAGAAGATATTCTTCAAGAATAATGATGTCGATGGCATGTTTTCGACTGATCTGATGGAAAGACAATTGATTAGTTTATAATTGTTACATTTTATCATACATTAATTTTTTGCTATACGTACAGACAATGTTTTTTAAAACGAATTGGAAGTGATGAAACTGACGGGTTGAATGCCAAATTTATTAGGAAGTGAACCAAGGAAAAGTCGTCGATTCAAAAACGTTGGCGTATCGCCCTGGCCGCACAAACACAATTCAGTTATCCTACTCATTCTTCCATGCAACTACCAGAGTTGCCAGACCCCTCCATAGTAAAAGTAGTTGCCACACTAGAGCTACAAATTTGAAATGTTCTGACCCACTTTAACCATTAAATCGGTTAAAATACGTGGTTTCTCAAATCAGGCGTGAAATTTTTATATGAGCTATATATAAATAAGAACCGATCTGACCCACTTTTTGTTGACCATATATCACCGCAGATGTTTCTACTTGAAATATAGGGTGTTTCCCTAAATTTGGATTGTGTTTTCTAGAGCGGGGAAGGATTTTGTATTAGCATCCATATCTAAATAACACTTCTCGTTCGTTCCCTAAAAGTCCATATAAGCGTGCATCAATGCACTGATGATGGTTTATGGTTAGATCTTAGAGACAAAAGGGCAACTTGACTGTCTACAAAAATTCCTATGTCTCAAGAGGAAAGTCTACTGCATGCTTCATTAATTGAGAAGAATTTCGGCGGAATGAACATGCTAATCCAGCTTTTCTTAGGGACACCGGTACCAACTCCACAATCCATTTCCGTGTGTGTACAACTCTGCCTTGTAAATTGATTTGGCAACTCTGCTCTGTTACAACGTGTGAAAGTTTTGTGCTCCGTTCTAATTTGAATAAATATTTGTTATATTGCATCCATAGCTATTTTAGTGCATCAAATTCATTACTAATACACTGATAAGTATTTTTGTGATTTAGTTGTACTTGTGATATTGTATTTGTGTGTTTTTTTTTTTTTTTTTATAAAAATCGTGTCTTTGGCTAAGAAATATTTCTTGACCAAACAACAACAATTGTTTTTTGATTTCTGTGCACTTTTTTTGTTATTGCTTATAACGTTATTCTTGTTGTGCGTTCTGTCCATTTCGTTTATTTGTTTTTCTGACTGAACAGTGTTGCCATCTATCGTTTTTAAATTTATTATAGTGTTTTTTTTACGCGATTTAACTTTTTTTTAACACAGTAAAGGGTGGTATCTTATAAAGTCATGTCGTGCTCGTATGATAGTTTTATAATTGTTTCGGACAGTGAGCGTTTCATGGAATGCTGGTTGTGTACCAGTCAATGGCATGCTAAATGTGCCGGTGTAGGTGCAAGGGCCGTGGACGCATTGTACGGGAAGAACAATGGTTTACGTTGGTGTTGCATCAGGTGTAGAAAAATTGGTGTAGATTTTTATAACTTTTTCAGGATTTCTATGTCCAAGGTTGCTGAAATGGGAAAGGACCTCTGGGCGATTTATTCAAGATTTAACAAGTGTGCATCCAATCTGGATAAATACCCACAATTGGATGAGTTTGTTAAGTCTCCAGAAGTTTCAGGCCAGAAACGTAAGACAACGGCGAGGACGGCGTCTGCTAAGCCTTCGGCTGTGAAATCTGGAATACTTAACACCATTAGATCGGATGGTGTTATTTCGGTGGCCTCGGCTGTTCATGAGGCTACGGCTACTGTAGTCGGCGGGTCAGTTATTGTGGACGGTGATATCCCAACTTATGCTTCAGTTGCTGGGCCGGTGCCTGATCAACCGCGTCAAAATCAGGCGCCAGTTGTAGCGGGTCCTTCTCTGGCCCGGTCTGCCGGACCCAGTTACTGTTGTCGGTGGTTTTCGTCCACATCGTTCTGTAGGAAATTCCGGTGGATTGTCCATGGCTCCGGAAATGAAGATGGTTTTCGTTTCCCGTTTCGCTTCGGATACGACCGTGGAGGATTTGAATTGTTTTATTAAGTCGAAAATTGAGGGTGAATTCCGTATAAAACCGTTTAAACTGAAGTCATCTTTTGCCCGAAGTCGGGCATCGTTTAAAATGGTTGTGTCGAAGGAAATTTTCGACAAGCTAATTGTCCCCTCATTCTGGCCATCTAGGACTTTTGTCAAAGAGTTTGTGGATAGGGTTGATATTCCAAAAAATTAAGCAGCTCTTTTGAATACGAAGTTGAGTCGTCTATTTGTTGATAGCTTTGACTTTGTCTTCTCGGCTCTTGCCTTTACTGAGACCTGGCTGAAAGTTTCGATTTTGGACTCTGAGATTTTGTGTGGAAGATATGTTGTATTTAGCAAGGATCGCGTAGGGAAAATTGGTGGCGGTATTGTTATCGCTGTTGCTAATGAGTTCTCATCCGAACGCTTTATTCTACAAGGGTTTGATGAAATTTAATTTATTGCAGTCCTTATTAATATGGGACGTAGTAAGTTGTTTGTCACATGTTCTTATATTCCTCCATCGTCCGAGATATGTGTATATGAGAAGCACTTGACTGCTATTGGTATGGTTGCTTCGAAAGCAGGTGATTTGGACCATATTATGATTTTAGGAGATTTCAATTTACCCGAATGACACTTATCCTTTTAATGTATCTGCCTTGACGCAACTGGAAATCTCTGTAATGGATTTACCCTTGGTTTTGTCCAATTTGAATAATCTCAGATCCACGAATAGTATTGGCCCAGATGGGGTGCCAAGTATAATTTTTAAATTCTGTGCTAATGGTTTGGCTATTCCGCTAACATTGTTATTTAATACTTCATTGAGATTTGGATATTTCCCTTTGACTTGGAGGAGTTCATTCATTGGCCCCCTCCATAAGTCTGGCAGTCTAATTGACGTGTCAAACTATAGAAGGATAGCTAAGTTGAGTGCTATTCCGAAGCTATTTGAGAAATTGGTTACTGAGGTGGTGTCTCACAGGGTTTCTTCTATATTGAGTCCATACCAACATTGATTTCATAAGGGCTTTTCTACTGTTACAAATTTAATTCAGTTTACTTCTCACGTTATTGATGAATTTATTCAGGGTAATCAGACTGATGTCATCTATACGGATTTTTTGATAAAGTGAACCATGAACTCTTGGTATATAAATTAGATCGCATTGGTTTTAGCTCTGACTTCTTGAAGTGGATACCTTCGTATCTTTCGAATCGCTCACAGATTGTTAAATTTGGAAATTCTTATTAGAGATGTGCGCGTGAGTGATTATTGGCTCACGTTCACGCACGCTCACGAAGGAAAAAAATTGAATCACGCATGTTCACGCACGAAGATTTTTTCAGTACTCACGTTCACGCACGCTCACGTGAGTAAAATAAATTTTGCTCACGATCACGCGTGAATCACGTGATTCACGTAAATCACGCAAACAATTTCCACAAAGATATACATTTTAAATCGGAATGAGTAACGCCCCGCAAATCCGGAAATTATTTAATTTAATTATTTAAAACACTTTACGTTTGCGATGTTTGATTTAAATTCGTATTTTTGAAATAGTATACAATATTACTGTGCGGTATACCGTATAGTTTAACGCAAAATAAGTTAGAAATCGGACACTGACATAAAATCCAAGCAAAAAACACAGCATATACCCCGATACCAGTTGTGTGTTTTTTTAATTGAATTAACACTAATGGGGGTTTTCCATACAAATTCTGTGCTTAGTGTTGGTACAGGGAATGCTTACTTCAATAATAGAAGAAAATAGACTCAATATAAGGCAATGCAAACATATGCGTTTCTTTAGATCGAACCCGAAATTTGTCATGTGTAATATTAGAGGAGCTGAGTTAGTTGATTCTTTCGTAGACCTTGGTATTCTAATGGATTCCAAACTGAATTTCAACAATCATATTATTACTATGGTTAACAAAGCATATGGTATTCTTGGTTTCATTAAGCGGTGGGCTAAGGAGTTCTCTGATCCTTACGTGACGAAGCAACTATTTATATCGCTTGTCAGGCCTATTCTGGAATTTGGTTCCGTAGTGCGGGATCCTCAGTATGGTATCTATATTGATAGAATTGAGTCAGTTCAGAAACAATTTTTGATTTTTTCATTAAGACACTTCCATCGGAATAGTGATTTTGTTCTTCCCCCTTATACTAGTAGATTGAAGTTGATCGACTTGCCATCATTAAAAAGCAGACGTGTTATGTTAAACACTGTGATGGTTTATAAGGTTATAAATGGTGATTTCTCTTCTGACTATATTATTTCTAGGATTAAGTTTAACGTGCCATTTAGACCTTCTAGATACTATCAATTCCTTCATATTCGTACGCTGAAAGAATTATGCTTCCACAGAGCCCATTCGTAGAATGTGTATTGATTTCAATTCATTGTGTCACATCATAGATTTCGGATTAGGAATCGATATAATAAAGTCCAGGAGTTTCTCCTGCTTGGATGTTTAGTTTTGTTATGATATGTTTACTTTAATATTTTTAGTTACTAAATTTAAGAATAACCATTATTTGCATGTGATACTAATATTTTATTTAATATTTTTTTGTTATACCGGCTGTTGATATTTGATCTGTAGCCGGTGTCCACCCTCTACTGCTTGGCCGCCATGGTTCTGACTGTTGTGTGTACGTTGTCCCTACGTTATGGGGACGTGGCCCTCTTAGTCGGAAGGGGCGGGAGTGAGAGGCGTTGGGACCGTTCGATAAAAAAAAATTCGGCCGTTGGTTATCACCTTTTCCATGACATCCTTGAAGGAAATAGCTTGGCGAATGACATCTTAGGAGTGCTATAGTCGGATGATAGTCGAAGTGTGTGGGGAACTTTTTCAATATATTATATTTCTCTGGTTGCAGATAGCCAATATAGATGTACTGCAGGATGCTGTAGCCATGTCGATAGGGAGGATGTGCGGCATATTGTTAAGTGATTTTTATGGACAGGTACGCAATGCCCCAGTATTACATATACAAGTTGATCTTTGAACAGTATGTAGAATTTTCATATTCGTCCCCACCACTGTGAATGACCATTGTGATTATTGGGCGTATTATGGCTGTATACGTCCACAACACTATATTTGGTATCGGCTTTAGTCCCAGCCGCGTCCGTTGAGCGTCCTAGGCATGCTGACTGTTCAACATATATGAAGAAATATTACGTGTCTAATATCAAGTGTCTTCAGCAAAAATGACGAAAGGTTTATTGGTCTAGAAACTTTTGCTTATTCGTGTTTTCATTTTCCCGCGTTTGGAATTAATACCGCTCTTACATTCGTCTAACCCACTGTAAAACGGACTCTCACTATCGTTAATTTCGGTACTGTCCCAAATTGTGTGCCTGGCATTGGCATCATATCCTAAGTTTTGGTATTGATTCCATCACGTCCCACAACTCTTTTGGTGGTGCTTCGCTTGTGTGGACCATGTAATAGGATGCGACGAAAAAGTGCTTTCCACCTGTTATCTGGTTTTGAGCCTACTCATTATGGCTGTGTCATCGGCGAAAGTTGACATGAGGACACTTAATGTCAGTATACAAAAGGGCCCAGTACGCTGCCATGTGGGACCCCTGTCATTATTTCCCACCTACTGCCGATGTATTGGCCACACTTGACCCTAAATCTACGATGTTTTATTTTTTTAGTTCAGGCCTTCGTGCCAATCTCAAAAGTCTGGGCAACGTCGAGGAACAGAGCACAACAGTATTTTTTCAAAAGCGTTTCGTATTTCATTGGTCAATCTGTTTACCTGCTCTATAGTGTTATGACCATAGCAAAATCTAAATTAATGTGGCTACTCATGTCTTTTTTATATCTTAACCAGTTGGTCCTAGTATTTACAACACATCTGCCATCGAATTCCCACCGTTAATTTGAATAATTGCAGGTGAGTGGTCCGACGACAAGTCGGCACAAGTTTCAATGCTTTGCATTGAAATCGCCAGTACCAAGGAATTGGTGTACAAGGCTATTAAAACATTTTTTAAATACTTCTGCAGATACTGAATATCGTGGGGACAACCCACCCATTGGACGGACGGGAGTATCTTACGTGGTCGCCTTTAAGAGCTTTGAGTGCAAGATTTCTCCACTGTGTTGTGAAGAAACAGTCAATTTATCTATATTTCAGGAATTACCTCGTTTTGATTCCTTAAGCGTAAGGGGACATCCATTTTCTTTTAAGTGTCTTGTCGACTTCACAACCTGTATAGTTTGCAGTGTGGCTACCGTCACATTACTGTATTTCTTTTGCGCTTGTTGACCGTACATTTTGCGGACAACACATAAAGTGGTAGGTTTTTGCATACAGTACAGTAGGTTTTTGTATGCCCGTATTCATAACAGTTTTGCCATTGAACGGGACCGTTTCGCAGAAATGAATTTGTGAAGCAAAATATTTTCTTTACAAATAGGATGTATTTGATTCTTTTTCAATCTTCAGGCGTCTGGTTCAAGTTTGACCTTTAATAATGGCTGAGGACTTCTCAACCTGTTAAGAATATTGACCACTGATTTTATCTTTTTATTTTATTTTCCTTCCAAGACACATTTTATATCGTTCCCCTTTGTTCAATCCCATTCAAGACAACGACCAAATGTTAAGCCTCTAGGTGCAGCAGTTTTTTTCAAAGCAGTTTGTAATAGCACGAAAGACTGTAAAGACTGATTTTTTGTTTCGTGAATATAGGTGTATATGCAGGTATAATTACCCAGCAATACTTCTGTTTTACTTTTTTCGTTTATTTTATTTTGATCTGTAATCAATATTTGATTTGAACTCTATGATTTGCATCTATATTTTTAGAGTGCAAATTTGTATACCCCCACCTAAGGTTGGGGTATATTCACTTTGCCATTCCGTTTGTAACACCATGAAATATTCATCGAAGACTCCATAAAGTATATATGTATATTAAAGTATATATTCGAAAATTTCTCGTTGTTTTTAAATTCACCTTGAATGATTATTGGTCCCCTCCAAAATTGCCTAATTTTCAATACAAAGAAAAATTATTTGCAAAAATTATAAAATCGCAAAACACCACACACATCCCTGTGGTAAATAAAGGAATGACGATTACTTTAGTAAAAAATCCCAAAACTTTGAACATATTTATTTTCGGAGATAATTTTTCTTCATAATTCCAAAATTTCGTTATTATACTAAATTTTTATAGACTTTACGCAACGTTCAATGTGCTTGTTTTATGTGTAATGATGCACACAAATTGATTCGATATTTATTGTATGTTACACTCTGAAAACTGAGTTAAAATTACTATGGAAAAGTGTGTAATTTGTAGTGTAAATTTAAACATTTTGTTGATGTATACTCATTGTGATATAAACTCTAGAAGTGATTTAGACAATTATTGTTTAATATTGCATTCATTTACTTGCACATCTACAGTATTTTTGTAATTCTAAATGATTATTGTTTAAAATTAAACATAATTTGTTCATTTCTACATCATCTGTGGAATAGAGCATTAAAGACAAATTGCGACAATTTTGTTTAATCTTGCACACAAAAAGTAGTAAAGCAACTGATACCAATACACACCAGTTCTCAGTAAAGTCATCAAAACAGTAACTTTTGCAAATAATAAAAGCAGTAAAGACACAAAACTATTAGCAGTAAACCAGCGTGCAGTGAAGTAACTATTGCAAATAATAAATGCGGTAAACAACAATCAGTGAACAAAAATAAGTAAAGAAACCACTTGTAACCAGTAACAACAAACACTACGTCCATGGCGTTTGTCAGTAAGAATATACATAGCTACAACACTAGTGTATGCCCTTAGAAGAGTTCTGGAATTAAAAAGCTACAGCTCCAACTACATATTTTTTTTCAATCGCCACAAAAAAGCGAGCTGTGCAAAAATCAATCGGGAAATTAAAAACTACTCCAAATTCGATCTCATACATCTAGTCCTAAAAATGTTTTGATTTACTACTTCTTTCACAATACATTTATTGTAAAAGGTTTTGATCAAATGACTTCATCTTGCTCTTTGAAAAAGTGCCGATACTGATTTTTTGTTTTTCCCAAAATTAAAAAAAATGATCAAAACATTTCACAATAAAGCAATAAAGGGAAAATAATAGGTAAATCTGAAAAGAAAATAAATCGAATGCATGAAAGGAAGACATTTTCAAAATACACTCTCTAATACAGCAGTCTGTATAAATAAATATAGTAAAAATAAATTTATTTTTCTATTTCAGAGCGTGATATTGGACAGGAAAAGGAAATAGCGTATATTTTAATCGAAAACTTTTTTTGTGAAGAAAACTGCAATTATTTAAATTCCATAACTGACGCGATAAACTATTACTACGTTTTTAATATAATGATTCAAAATAAAATACTCTCTTTTGATACTATAACATTCTTCTTCATTTTTAGACAGTAGACTAGTAGTAGAAGATTGAGCATTTACGTACTTACAGTTCAGATTTTAAAGTAAATCCAATTTGTTTGTTATATAACGTAAAGTGAACAAACATCTATAATATAAGCAAACAAAATCGATTTATACTTTTAGTTTGAAGGTATCATACGATTACGTTTTCAGAATAAAATTGTACTAAGAATTTTCGAAAATGTAGCCACGTGGGAATTTAAAATTACACATTAAAAAAATACAATTAATGTAAATTTACACATTCAATGTTTATGATTAAATTTACATATTATTTTAATTTCATAATTTTCAACATTAATATATTTAATATTATCTTTTATGTCTAATTTAAACATCATATGTTTAAAATTAAACAGTTAGGTTTAAATTTCAACATAATTTTACACATTTGATGGTTAAATTTAAACATAAAAGGTTTAATTTTACTTGTGTACTAGTTTCCTACCTTTATGGTAGCGAAATTACACTAAAATTTTATGGCGAGTACTATAGATTCTGTTGTTTCTCATTGGGTTAAATGTGAAGTAAAAACTGAATTATGGGGTTATTTGCATCGTAAACACATATTCTAGTCTTATACAAAGCTAGTTTTTGGAAAAACATTCTGACATTTTGGTCTTTCAATTAATAAATTGAGAGGAAAACTGCACATAAGCTGTGTGACACGATTTCCCTTCTAAGAACGGGACTGTATAGAACTGAAACTATAAGTCACTAATAGCAAGACTGCATACTCAGCTTTTATTTCGTGGTCGTTAAAAATTAAGGATAAGATTATCAGTAAAAAATACTTCAATTGCATGCTTCTATATCTAGTAGTATGGAATAAACAACCCTTTAATTTTTCTTTTTTCGTATTAAAAAGTGTATTTCGATTATGCAATTTTTAATTTTTAGGGAGGAAAATTAAAATGGTTGAATATTTTTTGTATATGACTGGAATGCAAATAACCCCATATTTCAGTTTTTACTTCACATTTAAGCCACTATGAATAAGAAGTTCTAAAAAATGCAAGTGGTGATCAATGTCTCTCCATAGAGCCCCTAAAAACACAAATTGAACTAAAAATGTGGAAGTTGTTGCTATTTTACAAAAAATGCATCAAAAAATACCGAATATCGTAAAATCTCCACTCAAAAGAATTTGACTGTAAAAACAGCAGAAAAGTCTGCTGTTTTTAGCAGACTTTATCTGCTGAAAAAGAAAAGGCTGACTTGCTGCTGAAAAAGCAGGTGGATGTTTGCTGTTTTTAGCAGACTTTTTTCCTGCTGTTACAGCAGACAATTGTAGCTGTTTCAACAGCATGATTCTGCTATTGAATAGAATCAAATTATTTCCAAAAACCGAGAATAAAACAATTTTTTGCGAATTACGCAACATATTTCCTTTTTCACAAATAAACACATCCAAATTTTATTTTCAATTGTTTTGTTTTTAACGGCCCTTATAAAAAATAAAAATTGATTCAATAAACACTGGCTGCTCTCACGAAATCGTCAAGTAGTGCCTTATGGCACCGTTTTGATAAAGGTATATCCAGATTCGTTCAAACACCACAATTTTTACTCGTTTTTATTATCCGCTATATGTACTACTTTTTGTATCTGCACTTACTTCGTATACGTCTCCGCTAGAAGGTTGATTAACAACGCCTGCTCGTACAGATTGCTTTGAAAAATGTGGAATACTTGCTAAATACGCTGCGTTGACGGAATATCCTTATAACCTTATTCATTACGACCCACTAATATATTTTGATCGGACTCCACAATTAGTTCCCGCAATTTGGTAAACATTTTAGTTCCAGCTGTGAAACTGTCTGCAATAAATGGAAACATTTGATTAGATACATGTAATTTATTCAATGAAATGTCCCTTTTGATATTTCTCTCGTATTTTATTTGCGGTCTTTTGCCTCACAATAGATAAAATTGTTTGCTGTAGTAAAATAAATATTTACAACAAATTCAATGAACAACATTGTCTAACACATACAAATACTTACCTTGTAATTCCATGGAAAACTTCCGTTTCTTTTGGCAGTAACTTTATGCATTTTTTTCTTATCCACTGACTTTATTATTTTGTTCTTGTTCTGTTTTTTTATTGGGGTTTAGGGTGTTTCACTGATTTATAGCGTCGGGCGTTCTCGACGTGTGTGTCGATAGCTATGTTATATCATTTTAAAGGTGTTCGGAAATTTTGATTTATGGTTAAAAGTTAACTGTCTGATTCTGTAATCGACTTAGTAGTCGATTGTTTATAGGGGGTTTAGACATTTATGCAAAAATGTATTGCGCAAAATGCGAGATAATGTGTTTTACATAGTCTGGTGTAGAACCACAAATGCAAAATTATGTGCAACGCGATGATTTGCGCAAATATTTGTGTTTAAAATGGCATTTAGAATACCTTTCATAAATTGTACGTGCTCCATTACCATTGCAACAAAAACTTTATTTCTAAAAACAATCATTTATCGGCTTAGAATTTTTTGAGTCTGCTAACCATTTTGGGCGAATGGGGTTGATTTATGTACTAAACATGCTCTTTCTAATTCCTTAAATAGTTTTTGGATCTCACTATGGAGTGATTTATATTTTATATACATATCAACATGGTTCTTCGTCAGTTTTGGATAATTTTCAAGAAGAGTGCTTACTTCTCTACTTTCCTCACGCAAAAAATAATAAAAAAATATATAAAAAACTATTAACATTTTATTTATTACTTTAAGGGCATGCTAATTTTATTTTGCGTATATATCAATGCATTTGTATTATTTATATCAGCGAGCATATCGCTATCTGTGTTGCAGTTTCAGACTGTAAAATGTATGTGTGCCTAATGGATATATGTATACCTAAATTAGTGACACTAACTGACAGCTGAAATCGATCGTTACCGTTAAATTCAGATAATTTTGTCATTGTAAAGGACTCGGAGCAAAATATTTTGAGGACTATCAGAAATTTCGAAGATATAGTCTAGTATATATCTATCGGCTTAATATGGGTATCATCGGAAATAAGTTAGAGAATAAATATTAAACGGATTCATCAACCCAATCTGAGCCATGCTTTTTAAAAAATCTAATGCTTTTCATTAGCATATGTCTCGGACTAATAAAAATATAAGACCTGGCGCCATTAATCTTTTTTATTTTTAATTAACAGCCACAATTTTCAGCAGCCAGCAAACTTTTAAGCAGTGTGGCTGCTGAAGCAAAACTGAAGATAATTTGCTGTTATAGCAGACAAATTGCTGTAATAGCAGAAAAAGTGTCTGCTGATGGCCAGCAAACAATGTCTGTTGTTAATAGCAGTCTTTTCATTCTAAGTGTACCACTTATTCATGGAAAACCTGAAAACGTGAATTCTTTTCATGGAAAACCTGATTTACAGAGGTTGTTTTGAACGTGTCCAGCTCGCGAACGTACAACGATAAAAGCGAAATATTTTGCGACAACTCATGAAATATCATTTTAGTCGGGAACATCTACAACATTTTTTCCTCGTCACAAAAGAAGCCTCTCTACTATAGATATAGGTATGATACGTGTTCTTTTAGATCAGTACGTGATATGTCACAGGGTATCTGAACAGTGTAAATTTACCACCTCCAATGATAAACACATGTTAAAGTTACCGGTTATTTTCATATAAGAGCGTCAGTATTGGGGCTAGGGTTTGCCTTTTCCAGTACTTTTTATTTCTCGAGAAACGGGAATTATTTTTCAACTTCTCGGGATCCACGGACAGGACGGGAAGTCATCAACATACTCTTTGCTACATAAAAACTTCTTTTTTCTTGTAGTGATTCGTTTTGAACATACGAGTTTGTTATAAACCCTATAAAAAATAATTCAATCTCAATTTTTTTCCAAAGATCACACAATAATTAAACATATATACATTTTTATTAAATTAAGAGAATTTTTGAAATATAAAAACGTTTTTAAAAAGACAATGCATTTATAGACTAATATATAGTCTATTTCTAATTTTATTGGATAAAGTGGCGCGATAGCACTAATAATTAAATATCGTAATTGAATTCTCAGTTACTTTTCCTGTAGTTCCTCTAACTCTAAATTTATATTTTGAGGCAGTAATATTGCCATATTTAACACAGCGTTGTTACTTTAGATTATAGATACTTTTTGATTATTAGTATTAATTAGTAATTTTAATTATATTATATATATATATAAGTTTCTGCAAAATTCCCACGGGAATCGCGTACAAATTTCATAGGATACGGGAAACAGAAAATATTTAAATTCCAAACTCTAATTGGAACTGGTCACTACCCATATGGACATGTCACGTGACTGGTTCTATACCGGTCCTTTTTCCCGTAGTGGTATTAGGCCTGTTTGATTGGGCTTAATAGCTTAATTTTTGTATGGAATTTACTCGCTTAACAAGTAGTAGTAGTTTACTACTCTCTTAGTTGTGTTGCCAGATTTTTCTTGTTAATCAATTTGAGAAAAACCAATGGGTAGCAACGTTGCCACCTTATCAAGTCTCTTAATTGTAAGATAGTAAACCCAATCGAACAGGCCTAATATTAAACCTCTTGTTCTTCCTTTTCCAAAATAAAGAGTGTATTTTTCTATTTCATAATTATAATAACATTTGCATTTTAACAATATCGGTTCTAAATGCAAGATAAACGGTAAGATTTTCCTTATATTCCAACAGACTTTGGGCCATTTTCTCATAGTCCGATTAAAGTGTCAATTAACCGAGATATTAATTTTCGAAGCGATAAAGTCCCGGTTAAACATTTTGGTTTTCTCATTCAACGGTTAAATTGTTCTCAGATGAACCGTTGAACCGTTGATAATTATCAACTGAAGTGAGAATGAAATGGCAATGCTGTGCTACCTTAGCTGTTCATTTTATTGTTGTTAGTTATGAAGAAGCGTGCATTCCAAAAGTGTGTATCAAGCGTACAAAAAGTTGCTGAACTTTTAACTTTTTTGTGTGCTTCGTGAAGCAGAAGCGTAAAAACATATGTTTTTTGAGTTTTGTTTGCGCGTTTAGTTAGAAAAAATATGACCGGTTTAATCGAAAAAGAAAATTAAAAGGAAAATGTTTGAGAAAGTTTTAATAAATGATGTGCAAAAATAGAAATAAATTAATTAAAGCGGCAGCCTGGATAGCAATATCCAGAGCTGTGGATTTGCCAGGTAAGTACATTCGGACGAAAAATAAATTCTCATTTTATATCTCCGCAATTGATTAACCTCTTTGTTATATATTTTCGTAAATATATCTGTAATATGTGAAGTTGATAAATGACAGAGTCTATGGAAGACGTTGCGGGATCGTTTTGTCAGAGAAAATTCAAGAATTTCATCTGGAAGATGATTCGTTCAAACACCACAATTTTTACTCGTTTTTATTATCCGCTATATGTACTACTTTTTGTATCTGCACTTACTTCGTATACGTCTCCGCTAGAAGGTTGATTAACAACGCCTGCTCGTACAGATTGCTTTGAAAAATGTGGAATACTTGCTAAATACGCTGCGTTGACGGAATATCCTTATAACCTTATTCATTACGACCCACTAATATATTTTGATCGGACTCCACAATTAGTTCCCGCAATTTGGTAAACATTTTAGTTCCAGCTGTGAAACTGTCTGCAATAAATGGAAACATTTGATTAGATACATGTAATTTATTCAATGAAATGTCCCTTTTGATATTTCTCTCGTATTTTATTTGCGGTCTTTTGCCTCACAATAGATAAAATTGTTTGCTGTAGTAAAATAAATATTTACAACAAATTCAATGAACAACATTGTCTAACACATACAAATACTTACCTTGTAATTCCATGGAAAACTTCCGTTTCTTTTGGCAGTAACTTTATGCATTTTTTTCTTATCCACTGACTTTATTATTTTGTTCTTGTTCTGTTTTTTTATTGGGGTTTAGGGTGTTTCACTGATTTATAGCGTCGGGCGTTCTCGACGTGTGTGTCGATAGCTATGTTATATCATTTTAAAGGTGTTCGGAAATTTTGATTTATGGTTAAAAGTTAACTGTCTGATTCTGTAATCGACTTAGTAGTCGATTGTTTATAGGGGGTTTAGACATTTATGCAAAAATGTATTGCGCAAAATGCGAGATAATGTGTTTTACATAGTCTGGTGTAGAACCACAAATGCAAAATTATGTGCAACGCGATGATTTGCGCAAATATTTGTGTTTAAAATGGCATTTAGAATACCTTTCATAAATTGTACGTGCTCCATTACCATTGCAACAAAAACTTTATTTCTAAAAACAATCATTTATCGGCTTAGAATTTTTTGAGTCTGCTAACCATTTTGGGCGAATGGGGTTGATTTATGTACTAAACATGCTCTTTCTAATTCCGTAAATAGTTTTTGGATCTCACTATGGAGTGATTTATATTTTATATACATATCAACATGGTTCTTCGTCAGTTTTGGATAATTTTCAAGAAGAGTGCTTACTTCTCTACTTTCCTCACGCAAAAAATAATAAAAAAATATATAAAAAACTATTAACATTTTATTTATTACTTTAAGGGCATGCTAATTTTATTTTGCGTATATATCAATGCATTTGTATTATTTATATCAGCGAGCATATCGCTATCTGTGTTGCAGTTTCAGACTGTAAAATGTATGTGTGCCTAATGGATATATGTATACCTAAATTAGTGACACTAACTGACAGCTGAAATCGATCGTTACCGTTAAATTCAGATAATTTTGTCATTGTAAAGGACTCGGAGCAAAATATTTTGAGGACTATCAGAAATTTCGAAGATATAGTCTAGTATATATCTATCGGCTTAATATGGGTATCATCGGAAATAAGTTAGAGAATAAATATTAAACGGATTCATCAACCCAATCTGAGCCATGCTTTTTAAAAAATCTAATGCTTTTCATTAGCATATGTCTCGGACTAATAAAAATATAAGACCTGGCGCCATTAATCTTTTTTATTTTTAATTAACAGCCACAATTTTCAGCAGCCAGCAAACTTTTAAGCAGTGTGGCTGCTGAAGCAAAACTGAAGATAATTTGCTGTTATAGCAGACAAATTGCTGTAATAGCAGAAAAAGTGTCTGCTGATGGCCAGCAAACAATGTCTGTTGTTAATAGCAGTCTTTTCATTCTAAGTGTACCACTTATTCATGGAAAACCTGAAAACGTGAATTCTTTTCATGGAAAACCTGATTTACAGAGGTTGTTTTGAACGTGTCCAGCTCGCGAACGTACAACGATAAAAGCGAAATATTTTGCGACAACTCATGAAATATCATTTTAGTCGGGAACATCTACAACATTTTTTCCTCGTCACAAAAGAAGCCTCTCTACTATAGATATAGGTATGATACGTGTTCTTTTAGATCAGTACGTGATATGTCACAGGGTATCTGAACAGTGTAAATTTACCACCTCCAATGATAAACACATGTTAAAGTTACCGGTTATTTTCATATAAGAGCGTCAGTATTGGGGCTAGGGTTTGCCTTTTCCAGTACTTTTTATTTCTCGAGAAACGGGAATTATTTTTCAACTTCTCGGGATCCACGGACAGGACGGGAAGTCATCAACATACTCTTTGCTACATAAAAACTTCTTTTTTCTTGTAGTGATTCGTTTTGAACATACGAGTTTGTTATAAACCCTATAAAAAATAATTCAATCTCAATTTTTTTCCAAAGATCACACAATAATTAAACATATATACATTTTTATTAAATTAAGAGAATTTTTGAAATATAAAAACGTTTTTAAAAAGACAATGCATTTATAGACTAATATATAGTCTATTTCTAATTTTATTGGATAAAGTGGCGCGATAGCACTAATAATTAAATATCGTAATTGAATTCTCAGTTACTTTTCCTGTAGTTCCTCTAACTCTAAATTTATATTTTGAGGCAGTAATATTGCCATATTTAACACAGCGTTGTTACTTTAGATTATAGATACTTTTTGATTATTAGTATTAATTAGTAATTTTAATTATATTATATATATATATAAGTTTCTGCAAAATTCCCACGGGAATCGCGTACAAATTTCATAGGATACGGGAAACAGAAAATATTTAAATTCCAAACTCTAATTGGAACTGGTCACTACCCATATGGACATGTCACGTGACTGGTTCTATACCGGTCCTTTTTCCCGTAGTGGTATTAGGCCTGTTTGATTGGGCTTAATAGCTTAATTTTTGTATGGAATTTACTCGCTTAACAAGTAGTAGTAGTTTACTACTCTCTTAGTTGTGTTGCCAGATTTTTCTTGTTAATCAATTTGAGAAAAACCAATGGGTAGCAACGTTGCCACCTTATCAAGTCTCTTAATTGTAAGATAGTAAACCCAATCGAACAGGCCTAATATTAAACCTCTTGTTCTTCCTTTTCCAAAATAAAGAGTGTATTTTTCTATTTCATAATTATAATAACATTTGCATTTTAACAATATCGGTTCTAAATGCAAGATAAACGGTAAGATTTTCCTTATATTCCAACAGACTTTGGGCCATTTTCTCATAGTCCGATTAAAGTGTCAATTAACCGAGATATTAATTTTCGAAGCGATAAAGTCCCGGTTAAACATTTTGGTTTTCTCATTCAACGGTTAAATTGTTCTCAGATGAACCGTTGAACCGTTGATAATTATCAACTGAAGTGAGAATGAAATGGCAATGCTGTGCTACCTTAGCTGTTCATTTTATTGTTGTTAGTTATGAAGAAGCGTGCATTCCAAAAGTGTGTATCAAGCGTACAAAAAGTTGCTGAACTTTTAACTTTTTTGTGTGCTTCGTGAAGCAGAAGCGTAAAAACATATGTTTTTTGAGTTTTGTTTGCGCGTTTAGTTAGAAAAAATATGACCGGTTTAATCGAAAAAGAAAATTAAAAGGAAAATGTTTGAGAAAGTTTTAATAAATGATGTGCAAAAATAGAAATAAATTAATTAAAGCGGCAGCCTGGATAGCAATATCCAGAGCTGTGGATTTGCCAGGTAAGTACATTCGGACGAAAAATAAATTCTCATTTTATATCTCCGCAATTGATTAACCTCTTTGTTATATATTTTCGTAAATATATCTGTAATATGTGAAGTTGATAAATGACAGAGTCTATGGAAGACGTTGCGGGATCGTTTTGTCAGAGAAAATTCAAGAATTTCATCTGGAAGCGTGGCACCGGAGGAAACTACATAATAAAATTTACGTCTGCCATATCTTTAATGAAAATCTATGTAGCTCCAAAACCGTGAATAATGTGTTTAAATAAAGAATTAATGTAGAGAATAGGCGTAGTGACACTTCTTGCAACAGTTTGCAGTCCGGACATTTGTTTGATCTCGTTCATCATGCTGCTGCGTATGAGTATACAACACTAATTACTTTTAACATGAGATTTAATATTCATATTTCATTTATTCCATCTAATTGTGTCTTGTATTTATCTTCTTAAAACGTTAAACATTAAGTTGGACTGGAACCTAAAATACAAATGAATTGTGATATGTTTAAAATATGAGCCTTGGTGCATATGTAATAAGTAATTAATAAAACGAATTTTGTATAACTACCAAAAATGTATTATATTTATTTTTCGGAAATTAAGGTTAGGACATGGCTCCAGGTGGAGTTGTCTTATGGAATCCAACTTTTTCAAATAAAATAACTCCAAAAGTATTCGGAACAAAACTTCAAAAAACTTATTTTGTTAAAACATAATCTTTTAGCTTATCTCGCAAAAGGTTAATTTTGTGGCATTGTTTGTGTGGCTTCGTTTCACTTTTGGCAAAGAACCAACCTCTTTCCTCCAAAGTCCTTCAACAGTTATTTCTCCATTATCACTGTCTGTAAATTCGGGAGAAAAAGTTGTGACGTGCTACTGTCGCTTTAACTATGGATTCTGCGGACGAGGGACTCATATTCAGAGGTGCTAGTAAAACTCTCCACCGGGCAGTCAGAATTCTAAAAGCGTTTTCGATTGTCCTTCTTGCTCTAGACAATCTCTTGTTGAATTGCAGGCGTTCCCGTCGTAATAATATACCTGGATATGGTTTCATCAAATTCTCTCTCAATGAAAAAGTTGCATCCCCGACAAAGAAATATGTAAATTCAATATCTGAATTTGTTAGGGGTTCTTAGGCAAATCCAAGTTGTCGGCAAGGAGACGTTTACCACACTTTGAGTGACGTAATACTCATCCGTCGCTTCGAGACCCATATGCGCCTGTGTCTACTGCTGTGAAGATACAGTCGGCATCGCAAACTGCCAGCAATACATTCGGAAATGAGCCTGTAATGGAAAAAGTGAATAAAGTGTGACAAATCTTATGTATTTCAAGGGATTACGTTTGTAATTGTAGTATGCTGATCCAGAGCTCGGAGGACACGTTACAGTCACGTGCTTTCCATCGATGGCGCCAACACAGTGTGGGGAATTCCATAGGATTTCAAAATCATTTGCCATTCGTGGCGGGTTGGAATTGCGAGGTAACTTGGAAAGAGGTTAGCCCAAATTACTTCACTTGTCTCTCGTATTATTTTTCGCTTTGTTGATGCACCCATTTTAAATGTTAGAGAAAGATATTGCGTGCTATTCCCATGTGCTAAATAGCTGTATAAAACAGACTTTATAAATCCCTTTGTATATACATACATACTCTTTTTTAAGTACTAAGGCCAGCCGACATTTAGCTGATATTGGCTGCCGGTTGCTGCGCTTTGTCAAGTCTTCATGGAAAATACTTGGTCGATGACCTGTGGTGTCGTCCTTACCATTTTATGGAATTGTTCGTGGTCATTGTTGTGTAAATGTTCAAAGCTTAACGTAAGCAAACAGCCCATCAACATTTCTATTTTGGTATAATGACCTAACCCAAAGTCTACGCCGCCCGATATTTTAAAAAGTTTTACATAATTTTAATAAGCACGACAACCGAAGCTATTTCATTTATTTCCATTTTTAATTACGTCGCACATTTGTTATTGTTTACATTCAAACAATAAGCACAGAAGAAGAAGAAAAACAAGAACATATGTTTTCATGCGTACATGCATACTTTCTATGTGTCTTGCAAACAGCAAAAATACGTATAATGCACGCATGCTCGATAAGCGTACTTTGATTGTGTTTTGGCCTTAAATTGATATTGAGCATTGGTGTAGGACGGGTGGACCTGGGGGGCTAAGCCACCCCAGAAAAAATTGTAGCCCAACCCAGAATTTTAAATTAGTATAATACAATTTGTCTGCGTCTCAAAAAACCTTATTTTTTTAAGTACTTAAGTTTATCAATGTTGGAAAAAATTAAGTCATTGTCAGCAAAGAAAAAATATGAGTTTTCAAATTGAACGTGAAAAGGGGTTGGCTTATTAAAGTTGTTTCAGTTTTTATAATTTCGCATATAAAGACTACAGACGCTGCCAAGTTTATTTACCAACATTTATTAAAAATTAAATTGACAAACATCTAGCTGTCTGTGAAAAAAATAAATACAAAACATATTCATGTGTAAACACCCCTAATGTTTCAAATCGTTGTAGGAACATTCGTTAATGGTAGTGATTTCTTTAACTGTAGTATTTTTATTTTTAGTGTTATGTTAGGGCTTTAAGCCGGGATGACAAGATGCGATAACAAAAACGTTAATACAAATTTAATTTTTTGCTCAAAATAAAAATATATTTTTCACATAAATATTTGTATCAAAACAAATTTAAAAAAAAAAATTTTTTATTATTGTTGACTCGGTAAAAATACCTAAAATTTAGGAAATTGAACATCGTATAGCGCTAAAGCAATATTTCCTCATATCAAGTTCAAACTTTTCCTTGATAGTTGTACATACTTTGAACATGATTCTAGTTCAATTTTCCTCAAACCAAGTAAATATTTACTCAAACTGAGGAGAATTCCGGTAAGTTTTTTCTCAAACCAAGTACATTTTTACTAAATCTAAGTAAAATTTTGCTCACATTTTTCTAAATCTAAGTAAATTTTTCCTAAAACCAACTAAAGAAGACGTCGTCGTTAGTTACTCGATCACCGATCGCTAGGGTTAGACTTATTGAGGCAACTAAAAAACTACAGGCGGCACTTAAAAAAGAGGATAGACGCCGGCAAACTAGTTTTATCGAAGGCCTTACTCCAACAAATTCAACGAATTTTCGCTATGGAAATCACTTCGTAATACAAGTATACCAGTAGCGAACTTCCTAACTTCCCCATTCGCAATACAAATGGAGAATGGATAACGTCAGAAGAAGATAATGTACAAGTTTACGCCGATCACTTGGATCAAGTTTTTCGTCCAAAAGGAGGAGTGCTCTCAAATATCCTTAACAACAAATCCGTACGAACTCATAGTACGCGTGAGAAAGGATACCATTAAACTGGGAAAAGCTCCCGGATACGATCTTATAACGCCGAAAATGATTTTGGAACTACCATTTATAGCAATACGGTTCCTTTCAAATTTGTTCAATTCCATTTTTAGAATATGCTATTTTCCAAAACATTGGAAAATCTCATTAATAAAGATGATTCTGAAACCTGGAAATGACAAAACAGTCCCTTCGTCCTATAGGCCAATAAGCTAACTTCCGCGCTTGTCTCAACTCTTTGAGAATATTCTCCTCGCTAAACTTAAACCATTTCTCGCATCTAAAAACGTGATTCCAGTCCACCAATTTGGATTTCGCGAAGGTCATAACACTATAGGCAGGTAAACATATTGACCAGTTAAATACGAAATGCTTTTGAAAAAATGAATACTGTAATATTCCTCGACGTTGCCCAGGCTTTTGACAAAGTTTGGCACGAAGGTCTGAAGTACAAAATTCAAAAGTAGAGTAGAGAAATAATGGCAGGGGTCCCACAAGACAGCGGACTGGGCCCTATCCTCTACCTTTTGTACATTACAGATATCCCCATATCTTCAAGCGTCCTGATGTCAACATTCGCCGATGACACAACCATAATGAGTAGACACAAAAGCAGATAACGTCATCAATTAGCCTAAAGGGTCACTTAAAACTCGTTGAATCATGGTTGTCTATCTTGAGGATAAAAGTTAACGATAAAGTGTAAACAGGTAACATTTACTTTAGATTTTAATACATGCCCAACGGTACAACTAAGCAATATTTCTCTTTTTCAAATTAATCAAACAATCCGACAACTTCATTGGCTGCTTAACCCAAACTCGAAGATAAATCTAGAATACAAGGTACTGCTCTACAACAGCACGATAAAACCAATTTGGCACTACGGCACTCAATTATGGGGCAATGCATGCTCGAGCAATATCGAAAAATCCAAAGGATTCAGTCAAAGACTTTAAGGATGATTACTGGCGCACCTTGGTATATGAGAAACGAAAATATTCACAAAGACCTGAATATACCTCTCGTCAAAAACGAAATTCAAAACATCAAACTGAGTCATCAACAGAAGCTTAAACGCCATGTGAACATCTTGGCAAGAAATGTTCTGAATGTTCCACGGGCTTCGCGATGTCGTAATAGGACCTCTCAATCGCGTGATCACTTGTCTTCTTAAACCCAACACAACAAAATAATATCCACCCTGTCGATACAGTGAAGGGGACCGTAGAACATTCTAAATCCTAAACGGGGCTTATTATTATATTGTTTTATAAGATTCGTATACAAAAATTATACACATACAAATAAAGTATTAAAAAAGTATTATTTTCCTAAAATTAAGTAAATTTTTGCCTAAACCTAATAAATTTGTACTAAATCTAAGTAAAATTTTGCTGAAATTTTCCTAAAACTAATTAATTTTTTTACACAAATCAAGTAAATATTTACTGAAATTGAGGACAATTTTGCTGTTTTTTTATAAACAGGTAAATTTTTCTTAAACTGAGGAAAATTTTACTTGATACAAGGAAAAAGTGAACTAAAAGTAAATTCAATTTAACTAAAAATTCAAACCAATGGTTTTACTTAAGAGTATGCAAAACTAATACTACAAATGACAACATGAAATATTTCTCAAAAGTTTCATGATACCTCTGCCATAAAGAGTTAAGCTATTACTCCATGATTGCTGCGAAGGCAAGATAGGTGCCTTGGTTGTTTAGAATAATACTTGAAGTATTTAAGAAATAAGTCTCTGCAAAGGATCGAGTATTGCTTTTTAGATTAATATTCAAGAATTTTCTAAACAATTTCAAGTGATTTTTATAAGTTCATTAATACTTAAATGTATGAAGAACTCGGCATAAATTTCAGTATATACAATTAAAGAAAAAAGTCTGTTATTAACAGCAGACAATTTTCGGTTATTACAGCATTTTTTCTGCATAACAGCAGCTTATCTGCAATCTTGCATCAGCATTCACACTGCTAAAGTGTTTGCAGTCTGCTAAAAATGGCTGCTGATAATTAAATTATAAAAATAGATAAAAAATAAGCGTTTGTAATTTAAAAGCCTTTCAGATTGACGGCGAAACGAATTTAGCTCGAATTTCGTTTTATATTAGCTTGGGGCAATATGTGTACCATTTAAAAGACAATCACAATATATTTCAGTGGTAATAATAACATTTATTCTAAAATAAAGTTAATAAAATTGTTAACTGGCTATATTGTTCTGCATATA